>CM042383.1:23459711-24726206 GCA_023634145.1 Thymallus thymallus | reverse complement strand
AAGCACCTGCTTTCAATATACTTTGTATCCCCGATTGACTCAAGTGTTTCCTTTATTTGGGCTGTTGGCTGTACATACACAGATTTGTCTCAGCTCCTTCAAGTTGCTGATGGTTGGCCCTTTCGTGAAGCAACAAGTCAACCTCAAACACTGCTGAGCCACTATGACCCACTGGACTGTAATGGTGTGTGACCAGTCCCCAGCCCAACACTGAAACAAACCACTAACAGTAGCTGGAGGGATCCCCTGAAATGGTGCAGTCTGAGAAGACCTTTAGTCAGTTACTGCTGAGACACGCATACACATGCAGACACACACATACACAGACCCCCTGGCGTTCACAGACATCAGCCTGAGGGGAGACACAGACATTGATCAGTAGGCAGCAGCTGTGCTCCCAGACGCAGTCACGCTCTCTGGCTCTCTGTGTGAGTGTGTGTGTGTGTGTGATATAGAGGGACATTCACTGGAAAGCCTGCCACAATGCACCGGGCATAAAGAATGCTGTACACACAACTGTCAGTCTTTCCAGTAGTGAACACAGACCAGCTATGGCTGCAATAGGGTTACTGTTGCCTTGTTGTTACCGCTGCAGCTACAACCTTGCCTCAGCTGGGACTGCTAGGTCGCTATGGTGGTTGTTCACCTGCTGGGGTGACCAGATACTGTACGCTACAGCCTAAGAACACTACACATTCAACTGAATGTTTGGCCGACAGGTTTTCTTTCTATCTCTCGTCTGTCTCTCTGCAGCCATTCTCTCTTTTGACCCATTTGTATCAACAGTGGACTGGAGACAGGAACCGTCCAGAACATAGATGGTGCAAGTGGAGTTGGATGGAGAAGGGGGCTCTGTGTGCTCTCTGAGAGACTAGGGTTGCGTCCTAAATGGGTACAGTAGTAGACTGGTCCATAGAGCCCTGGTTAAAAATGGTGTGCTATATAGGGAATATAGTGCCAATTGGGACGCAGGGTAGATTTAATGGTTCCCATAAACCACAGTGTTTTCTGAAACCTCAGTGACAGACAGATCATCTAGCCATCACTCCAATCTAATACCCCTTGTCATAATGTCTCACCTTATAATGCCAAATATCAGGCTACTGTTTTAGCTTGCATTTAATCATCAGTGTGTGCTAACTTCTAGCCTCTATATATGAATGCATGCATGCACATTTTATATGCTGCTTACCATCTGTATGAGTGGTGTTGTGTTGAATCAGGTCTATGATGCTGATGATAATGCTGCTGAGGTTGCCTAGTGTCCTAATGGGAGAGGTTATGTTAGGTAAGATGAGAAGTGGTGTTACAGTAGGTTAGGTAGAGGAGATGTAAGATGAGGTGGCGTTACAGTAGGTTAGGTAGAGGAGAGGAGAGGTAAGATGAGAGTTGGTGTTACAGTAGGTTAGGTAGAGGAGAGGTAAGATGAGAGGTGGTGTTACAGTAGGTTAGGTAGAGGAGATGTAAGATGAGGTGGTGTTACAGTAGGTTAGGGAGAGGAGAGGTAAGATGAGAGGTGGTGTTACAGTAGGTTAGGGAGAGGAGAGGGAAGATGAGTTGGTGTTACAGTAGGTTAGGTAGAGGAGAGGAGAGGAGAGGTAAGATGAGAGGTGGTGTTACAGTAGGTTAGGTAGAGGAGATGTAAGATGAGGTGGTGTTACAGTAGGTTAGGGAGAGGAGAGGTAAGATGAGAGGTGGTGTTACAGTAGGTTAGGGAGAGGAGAGGGAAGATGAGTTGGTGTTACAGTAGGTTAGGTAGAGGAGAGGAGAGGTAAGATGAGGTGGTGTTACAGTAGCTTAGGTAGAGGAGAGGTAAGATGAGGTGGTGTTACAGTAGGTTAGGTAGAGGACAAGGATAGAAGTAAGATGAGGAAAGGTGGTGTTAGTATAGTACTTGGGTTATTCTTTTTGCATATGTTATCAAATCCAGCTATGTGAGTGAATGAGGAAGTAAAGAAGACCGGGTGTGTGTGTGTACATACTGTATGTGTACTTACCTTGCTTTTGTTTGCATGCTTATGTGTGATTTAGGTAAAACTGTAACATTTTTGAGTGTTTGTTTGTGCATTCTGTCACACTGGTATGCAGTAGAGCAGGTTACTGTGCAACATTGGTGTTTTAGTACTGAAACTCCTGAGTTCCACCCCTTCTCTAGAGACCTGTTCAAATCCTGTACAGAGAGAGACTGCCATCTCATGGATATGCATATGAACTATTGGGTCCAAGTTACCCCCACTCTAAAATCGATCCTGCGATCAACGTTCTCTGTAGTGTCAACATTGTTTGGATTTATACTCTGACTCAAAAGTAGATTATATGCTTTTATCCTTTAGATAGATGGCCTATTAATGTAATGTGGAAGGATATATATATATATATATATATATATATATATATATATATATATATATATATATATATATATATATATATATATATACACAGTTGAAGTCGGAAGTTTACATACACATAGGTTGAAGTCATTAAAACTCATTTTTCAACCACACCACAGATTTCATGTTAACAAACTATAGTTTTGGCAAGTCTGTTAGGACATCTTCTTTGTGCATGATACACGTAATTCTTCCAACAATTGTTTACAGACAGATTATTTGACTTATAATTCACTATATCACAATTCCAGTGTGTCAGAAGTTTACATACACTAAGTTGACTGTGCCTTTAAACTGCTTGGACAATTCCAGAAAATGATGTCATGGCTTTAGAAGCTTCTGATAGGCTAATTGACATCATTTGAGTCAATTGGAGGTGTACCTGTGGATGTATTTCAAGGCCTACCTTCAAACTCAGTGCCTCTTTGCTCAACATCATGGGAATATCAAAACAAATCAGCCAAGACCTCAGAAAGAAAATTGTAGACCTCCACAAGTCTGGTTCGTCCTTGGGAATAATTTCAAATTTTCTGAAGGTACCACGTTCATCTGTACAAACAATAGTACACAAGTATAAAGACCATGGGACCACGCAGCTGTCATACCACTCAGGAAGGAGACGTGTTCTGCCTCCTAGAAATGAACATACTTTGGTGCGAAAAGTGCAAATAAATCTCAGAACAACAGCAAAAGGACCTTGTGAAGACACTGGAGGAAACGGGTACAAAAGTATCTATATCCACAGTAAGTGTGTTTGGCGCCGCCCTGAGTGGTCGCCTGTTAAGCAGCTCCAGTTGTTCGTGCATAAATCGTTGTTTTAGTTCGTTTTTTTTTCGTCTCTTTTCTTTTCTTTAGTTTTATTTTTTATTTTGCTACAGTTGAACTATAATAGTTCAGGATGATGGATTTTATGGATTTTATCGCAGCTGAACGTCGACAGGAGTCGCAAACTGTTATTGTTTACAACAGAGCCCAGCTCCTGGATTTAGCCCACGCAGCGCTGCTGCTCCCCAGGGAAAAGTTTGATATTCCGGACGAATTGAAAAGACGACGCCGTGGACGCAGGGCGGGATTGAAATGTAAGGCAAAGCGGAGGAGGTTCAAGTACAAGCCGGCTATACCATCTATTATTATGGGCAATGTGAGGTGTCTACATAACAAGATGGATGAGTTGGAGGGACTTGTTCGTGTACAAAGGATTTATCGTGAAACGAGCCTAAAGTGTTTTACTGAGACTTGGCTGAACGATAACATCCCCATTCAGAACGTCACTATCGACGGTTTCCAGACCATCAGAGCGGACAGGGATCGCATTTCTTCCGGTAAGAGTAAGGGTGGTGGGCTGGCTTTATTAGTTAACAACAGATGGTGTCATCCGAACCATATTACTCTTAAGGAAAAGTTTTGTAGCCCGGACATTGAGCTGTTAGCCGTTAGCCTGAGACCATACTATTTGCCGAGGGAATTCACGGTGGCCATTGCTGTTATTGTTTACATCCCGCCCTCCGCTGACGCAAACGCAGCGTGTGACGTCATCCACTCTGTTATCGCGAGGTTACAGGCAGCGCATCCCAGTGCTTTCTTTGCCATTTCGGGGGATTTTAACCATGCATCTCTCTCTTCAACGCTGCCCACGTTCAAACAGTTTGTGAAGTGCCCAACCAGGAATAATAAAACTCTGGACTTGTTATATGCTAATGTGAAGGATGCATACAACTCCACTGCACTCCCTCCCCTCGGTAGATCGGATCACAACCTTGTCCACCTCACCCCACTACAGGCCTTTGGTCCAACAGCAGCCTGCAACCACCAGGACTATTAGGAGATGGTCCCCGGAGGCGAATGAGGCCCTACAGGACTGTTTTGAAACAACAGACTGGGATGTGTTCTGTGAGGCTCATGGGGAGGACATCGATGGACTCACTGACTGCATAACAGACTATATTAATTTTTGTGTAGACAACACTGTACCCACCAGGAAGGTACGCTGTTTCCCAAACAATAAACCCTGGGTCACCAGCGACCTGAAGGCCCTGCTGAATGAGAAGAAGAGGGCCTTCAAGGAGAGGGACAAGGACAAGGACAAATTGAAATGCGTCCAGAGGGAGCTGAAGTTGCGGATTGCTGAGGGGAAGAGAGTGTATAAGGAGAAGATGGAGGACAAGCTGAGGCAGAGCCAGGTGAGAGAGGTGTGGAAGGGTATGAGAAATATCACTGGCTTCAAAAAGTCAAACAGTGGGCAGACGGAGGGGACCCAGGACAGAGCCAATGAGTTGAACCAATTTTTTAACAGGTTCGATTCTGGCCCTGTCCACCTCCCTTCCAGCTCCCCAGACCACACACCCTCACGGCTGTCCCACCCCCACTTTGCTCACAGCACCTCTGCTGAGACAATCAGTGACCCCACCTCCGCCCCTGCTCCCCCTGGACTGATCCTCAACACCCCCCTTCCCCCCACCTCCCCACCTGGGCTGGCTTTCACCACCAACCAAGTGAAGAGAGAGCTGGAGAGACTACATCAGTGGAAAGCGGCGGGCCCTGATGGCATCAGCCCAAGGGTGCTGAGGGTCTGTGCTGACCAACTGTGTGGAATACTCCAGCGTCTTTTCAACCTTAGCCTGAGCCTAGAAAGGGTCCCTGTGCTGTGGAAAACATCCTGCCTCGTCCCAGTGCCAAGAAGGCACACCCCACTGTCCTGAATGACTTCAAACCTGTAGCGCTAACATCCCACATCATGAAGACCCTGGAAAGGTTAGTCCTCGCTCACCTCAGACCCCTGGTTCATCAATGGACCCCCTGCAGTTTGCATACCAGCGCAACATCGGGGTGGATGATGCAATCATCTACCTTCTGCAGAGGGCCTACTCTCACCTGGACAACGCAGGTTGCACTGTGAGGGTTATGTTTTTTTTCCTGCTACAGAGCAGGAAAAAATTAAGAGGATGAAAGTGGAAGCACCCTTAGTCTCCTGGGTTACGGACTACCTGACCGGTAGGCCACAATTTGTGCGGCTACAGAGCTGTGTGTCAGAACGGGCAGTGAGCAACACAGGGGCCCCCCCAGGGAACGGTCCTGTCCCCTTCCTGTTCACCCTCTACACCTCGGACTTCAGATATAACTCTGAAACATGCCACCTACAGAAGATCTCGGATGACTCCACAATTGTAGGGTGCATCAGGGGTGGGCAGGAGGAGGAGTACAGGAGCACAATCAATGACTTTGTGGTGTGGTGTGGTGTGTGCAGAACCACCGTCAGCTCAACATCAGCAAAACAAAAACTATCTACCTATCTATCTATCTATGTATCTATACTAATTAATACAAATTTTGATCCGATTGTGCAAACAGTTCCCTCAAGGAAGATGGATTATTTGAAATATGCTATTGGACAAAAAACAGATCTGGCTAATTAATCTATATGGGCCAAATAACAATGACTATTGAGCTCACAAGCAATTAATTAATCTATTATTATGGATGGAGATTATAATATGGTTTTAAGTACCTCGATGGATCGAAAAGGAAATCACATTACAAACTATCACCCACAAACACTTAAGGAGATCACAAATATCATGGATACAGTAGAACTAGTGGATATATGGAGGCTGGAAAACCCTGACTTGGTGAGATATACATGGAGGAGGCTTAATCAAGCTAGCCGTCTTGATTAATTAATTGTATCATTCTTGCTCGCATCAAAAGTTTAAAAAAAGTATTAATAGGAGACCGAATGTGATCGGACCACCATCTAATTGGCCTCTATATAACTCTTACAGAATTTCCATGGGGATATAGAACATTTAACCAAAGCCTGTTGGATGACAATTTGTTTTTAACTAAGACAAAATAATATATATATTTTTTACAGCAGATCCCGTTATTGTATGGGACACTTTTAAATGTACTTTTAGAGGCCATTCAATACAATACTCATCATTAAAACACAAGCAGTTTAGGTCAAAAGAGATTAGAGGAAATAACAGCACAGGTGGTAATGGAAACTGTAATATAGAGGCACAAAATAGGTTAGAGGAGGAAAAACAAAGAATTGGAGGTACATATTCAAGAACGATCAAGTGCAATGTATTATAAAAATAAAGCGAATTGTATGGAAAATGGTGAAAAATGTCTCTTGAATCTTCAACATAGAAATGCTACCAAAAAGAATTTACAGAAACTCATTACAAATGGAGTCACCAAATGATATTTTGAAAGAGGAAGCTAAATATTTTAAGCATATGTTTTCTTTTCAGTCTCCTTTTCCACTGAAGGATGAGAACTATAAGGATTTCTTTCCTAATAATAATAATAATGTAAAATTAACAAATTTACAGAAAGATCTGTGTAAATGCCAACTTACAGAGGAGGAACTTTTGAGGCAATTCAATCTTTTCAGTCTGGACAAACACCAGGGCTTGATGGTATACCATTAGAGGTATATCAGACCTTTTTTGATATACTCAAAGATCCATTATTAGCAGGTTTTAATTACTCCTATAAAAATGGTAGACTTTCAGGTACTCAGCAAGAAGGTCTGATTTCATTACTACTAAAACAGGACCCAAATGGTAAGTATAAAGATCCAGTCCATTTAGAAAACTGGAGGCTTCTTACACTTCAATGTTGTGATGCGAAAATCCTGGCGAAATGCATAGCACATAGGTTTTACCAGATATTTTTCAGCCGGATCAGGTCAGGTTTTTTACATGGACAAAATATTGGAGATAATATATGACAATTACTTGAAACAATTAAACATTATGAAACATCAAAGATACCAGGCCTGGTCTTCATAGCAGATTTTGAAAAGGCGTTTGATAAAGTACGACAAGAATTTATATATAAATGCCTGGATTACTTTAATTTTGGTGTATCTCTTATACAATGGGTTAAAGTTATGTACAGCAACCCCAGATGTAAAATGATAAAAAATTGTTACTTCTCAGAAAGTATTGAGCTTTTAAGAGGAGTAAAACAAGGCTGTTCGTTGTCTCCATATCTATTTATTATATTATGGCCATTGAAATGCTAGCTATTAAAATTGGATCCAACTTTCTAACATCAAGGGGTTAGAAATCCAGGGGATAAAAACAAATGTGTCAATGTATGCCGAAGACTCAAGTTTTTTCTTGAATCCGCTATCTGGATCACGGCACAGTCTCATTGAAGATCTTCATCACTTTTCTAGCCTCTCTGGACTAAAATCAAATTATGACAAGTGTACCATATTACGTATTGGATCATTATAAGACACAGTGTGTACACTACCTTGTAGTTTACCAATAAAATGGGCAGATGGTGAATTAGATGTACTTGGTATTCACTTCTCAAAAAATATAAATTAACTTACCACTATCAATTTCAATAGAAAGTTAGCAAAAATAGATATGATTCTGCAACCATGGAGAGGTAAATACTTTTATCCTCCAGAAAAGATAGAAAAAATATTACAACAAATGTTATGTTTAAACTCAATTATTCTGTTTAATAAAAAATAAAAAAAACATTCTTTATGGAAACAATGTTTAAAAATGGTATTATATTTATTAATGATATTATGTATAGAAACGGAGGCGTTATGTCACATGCAGCTATCGAAAATATATGGGAATGTATGCTCAATCCAAACTTACAACCAACTGATTTCAGCATTACCACAAAAAATGGAGGAGGCAAGTGGAAAAGGGAGAAGGTAGGGAACTGGTGTGCCTGCCATATATTAAAGATACAAATTGGCTTAAAGGAATTGGCATAAATAGAAAAATATAACAGTTTCATTTGTGGACAAAAATGTTGACAGCTGCGCCATACAGGTTGCAAAATAAATGGGAAGAAATGTTTGATGTACCGATTTCATGGAACTGGTACTAAAAACAACACTTGATTTTTCTATTTAAATTATTATACAAAATTCTGGCCACCAACGGAATGTTATATATATGGGGCATACAACAATCTCAGCTCTGTAGATTTTGTAGTGAAGAGACAGAATCTCTTGATCATTTATTCTGGTGTTGCCCCCTATGTAGCTGGTTTCTGGTCACAGGTTCAGGAATGGTTGAAAAATCTTCACTTAAAATTAACCTTACAATTTGGAAAGCCATAGTCAGTCAATAAATAATATAAGAATAATATAAACATTTTTAGCTCACAATCTGTGGACTCTATACGATTAGAAAGGTTCAAAATGTATGTAAAACATCATAGTAAAATAGAAAAATATATGGCACATGGAAACCAAACAAGGGTGGTCTACAGTGAAAGGTGGGATGGGCTGAGAGTGGCAGAGGGTTGGGATCAAAGAGTTTGTTTGGTAATGTATTATTATGCGACTGCTTTATATAAAAGTACCATGTACAGTGGGGCAAAAAAGTATTTAGTCAGCCACCAATTGTGCAAGTTCTCCCACTTAAAAAGATGAGAGAGGCCTGTAATTTTCATCATAGGTACACTTCAACTATGAGAGAAAAAATGAGAAAAAAAAAATCCAGAAAATCACATTGTAGGATTTTTTATGAATTTATTTGCAAATTATGAGGGAAAATAAGTATTTGGTCAATAACAAAAGTTTATCTCAATACTTTGTTATATACCCTTTGTTGGCAATGACAGAGGTCAAACGTTTTCTGTAAGTCTTCACAAGGTTTTCACACACTGTTGCTGGTATTTTGGCCCATTCCTCCATGCAGATCTCCTCTAGAGCAGTGATGTTTCGGGGCAGTCGCTGGGCAACATGGACTTTCAACTCCCTCCAAAGATTTTCTATGGGGTTGAGATCTGGAGACTGGCTAGGCCACTCCAAGACCTTGAAATGCTTCTTACGAAGCCACTCCTTCGTTGCCCGGGTGGTGTGTTTGGGATCATTGTCATGCTGAAAGACCCAGCCACGTTTCATCTTCAATGCCCTTGCTGATGGAAGGAGGTTTTCACTCAAAATCTCACGATACATGGCCCCATTCATTCTTTCCTTTACACGGATCAGTCGTCCTGGTCCCTTTGCAGAAAAACAGCCCCAAAGCATGATGTTTCCACCCCCATGCTTCACAGTAGGTATAGGGTTCTTTGGATGCAACTCAGCATTCTTTCTCCTCCAAACACGACGAGTTCAGTTTTTACCAAAAAGTGCTATTTTGGTTTCATCTGACCATATGACATTCTCCCAATCCTCTTCTGGATCATCCAAATGCTCTCTAGCAAACTTCAGACAGGCCTGGACATGTACTGGCTTAAGCAGGGGGACACGTCTGGCACTGCAGGATTTGAGTCCCTGGCGGCGTAGTGTGTTACTGATGGTAGCCTTTGTTACTTTGGTCCCAGCTCTCTGCAGGTCATTCACTAGTACCCCCGTGTGGTTCTGGGATTTTTGCTCACTGTTCTTGTGATCATTTTGACCCCACGTGGTGAGATCTTGCGTGGAGCCCCAGATCAAGGGAGATTATCAGTGGTCTTGTATGTCTTCCATTTCCTAATAATTGCTCCCACAGTTGATTTCTTCACACCAAGCTGCTTACCTATTGCAGATTCAGTGTTCACAGCCTGGTGCAGGTCTACAATTTTGTTTCTGGTGTCCTTTGACAGCTCTTTGGTCTTGGCCATAGTGGAGTTTGGAGTGTGACTGTTTGAGGTTGTGGACAGGTGTCTTTTATACTGATAACAAGTTCAAACAGGTGCCATTAATACAGGTAACGAGTGGAGGACAGAGGAGCCTCTTAAAGAAGAACTTACAGGTCTGTGAGAACCAGAAATATTGCTTGTTTGTAGGTGACTAAATACTTATTTTCCACCATAATTTGGAAATAAATTAATTAAAAATTCTACAATGTGATTTTCTGGATTTTTTTTTCTCATTTTGTCTCTCATAGTTGAGGTGTACCTATGATGAAAATTACAGGCCTCTCTCATCTTTTTAAGTGGGAGAACTTGCACAATTGGTGGCTGACTAAATACTTTTTTGCCCCACTGTATGTCAAATGTGTATGTAAAATGTATGTATAGTGGGGAGAACAAGTATTTGATACACTGCCGATTTTGCATGTAGAGGTCTGTAATTTTTTATCATAGGTACACTTCAACTGTGAGAGACGGAATCTAAAACAAAAATCCAGAAAATCACATTGTATGATTTTTAAATAATTAATTTGCATGTTATTACATGACATAAGTATTTGATCACCTACCAACCAGTAAGAATTCCGGCTCTCACAGACCTGTTAGTTTTTCTTTAAGAAGCCCTCCTGTTCTCCTCTCATTACCTGTATTAACTGCACCTGTTTGAACTCGTTACCTGTATAAAAGACAACTCTCCACACACTCAATCAAACAGACTCCAACCTCTCCACAATGGCCAAGGCCAGAGAGCTGTGTAAGGACATCAGGGATAAAATTGTAGACCTGCACAAGGCTGGGATGGCCTACAGGACAATAGGCAAGCAGCTTGGTGAGAAGGCAACAACTGTTGGCGCAATTATTAGAAAATGGAAGAAGTTCAAGATGACGTCAATCTCCCTCGGTCTGGGGCACCATGCAAGATCTCACCTATCTCGTGGGGCATCAATGATCATGAGGAAGGTGAGGGATTAGCCCAGAACTACACGGCAGGACCTGGTCAATGACCTGAAGAGAGCTGGAACCACAGTCTCAAAGAAAACCATTAGTAACACACTACGCCGTCATGGATTAAAATCCTGCAGCGCACGCAAGGTCCCCCTGCTCAAGCCAGCGCATGTCCAAGCCCGTCTGAAGTTTGCCAATGACCATCTGGATGATCCAGAGGAGGAATGGGAGAAGGTCATGTGGTCTGATGAGACAAAAATAGAGCTTTTTGGTCTAAACTCCACTCGCCGTGTTTGGAGGAAGAAGAAGGAATAGTACAACCCCAAGAACACCATCCCAACCGTGAAGCATGGAGGTGGAAACATCATTCTTTGGGGATGCTTTTCTGCAAAGGGGACAGGACGACTGCACCGTATTGAGGGGAGGATGGATGGGGCCATGTGTCGCGAGATCTTGGCCAACAACCTCCTTCCCTCAGTAAGATCATTGAAGATGGGTCGTGGCTAGGTCTTCCAGCATGACAACGACCCGAAACACACAGCCATGGCAACTAAGGAGTGGCTCTGTAAGAAGCATCTCAAGGTCCTGGAGTGGCCTAGCCAGTCTCCAGACCTGAACCCAATAGAAAATCTTTGGAGGGAGCTGAAAGTCCGTATTGCCCAGCGACAGCCCCGTCTCTCACAGTTGAAGTGTACCTATGATAAAAATTACAGACCTCTACATGCTTTGTAAGTAGGAAAACCTGCAAAATCGGCAGTGTATCAAATACTTGTTCTCCCCACTGTATATATACACACACAGTTGAAGTCGGAAGTTTACATACACCTTAGCCAAATACATTTATACTCAGTTTTTCACAATTCCTGACATTTAATCCTTGTAAAAATTCCCTGACTTAGGTCAGTTAGGATCACCACTTTTATTTTAAGAATGTGAAATGTCAGAATAATAGTAGAGAATTATTTATTTCAGCTTTTATTTCTTTCATCACATTCCCAGTGGGTCAGAAGTTTACATACACTCAGTTAGTATTTGGTAGCATTGCCTTTAAATTGTTTAACTTCAAATGTTTCGTGTAGCCTTTCACAAGCTTCCCACAATAAGTTGGGTGAATTTTGGCCCATTTCTCCTGACCGAACTGGTGTAACTAAGTCAGGTTTGTAGGCCTCCTTGCTCACTTTTTCAGTTCCGCCCCAAATTTTCTATAGGTTTGAGGTCAGGGCTTTGTGATGGCCACTCCAATACCTTGACTTTGTTGTCCTTAAGCCATTTTGCCACAATTTTGGAAGTATGCTTGGAGTGATTTTCCATTTGGAAAACCCATTTGCGACCAAGCTTTAACTTCCTGACTGATGTCTTGAGATGTTGCCTCAATATATCCACATAATTTTCCTTCCTCATGATGCCATCTATTTTGTGAAGTGCACCAGTCCCTCCTGCAGAAAAGCACCCCCACAACATGTCTGCCTCCCCTGTGCTTCAAGGTTGGGATGGTGTTCTTCGGCTTGCAAGCCTCCCCCTTTTTCCTCCAAACATAACGATGGTCATTATGGCCAAACAGTTCTATTTTTGTTTCATCAGACCAGAGGACATTTCTCCAAAAAGCAGTTGCGAACCATAGTCTGGCTTTTTTATGGTGGTTTTGGAGCAGTGGCTTCTTCCTTGCAGAGCTGCCTTTCAGATTATGTCGATATAGGACTTGTTTTACTGTGGATATAGATACTTTTGTACCTGTTTCCTCCAGCATCTTCACAAGGTCCTTTTGCTGTTGTTCTGGGATTGATTTGCACTTTTCGCACCAAAGTACGTTAATCTCTAGGAGACAGGACGCGTCTCCTTTCTGAGCGGTATACAATTTTTTCCCGAGGTCTTGGCTGATTTCTTTTGATTTTCCCATGATGTCAAGCAAAGAGGCACTGAGTTTGAAGTTAGGGCTTGAAATACATCCACTGGTACACCTCCAATTGAATGAAATTATGTCAATTAGCCTATCAGAAGCTTCTAAAGCCATGACATCATTTTCTGGAATTTTCCAAGCTGTTTAAAGGCACAGTCAACTTATTGTATGTAAACTTCTTACCTACTGGAATTGTGATATAGTGAATTATAAGTGAAATAATCTGTCTGTAAACAATTGTTGGAAGTATTACTTGTCATGCACAAATTAGATGTCCTAACCGACTTAACATGAAATCTGAGGAATGGTTGAAAAATTAGTTTTAATGACTTCAACCTAAGTGTATGTAAACTTCCGACTTCAACTGTATGTATTCACTGTCACTGTAGGACCAATCCCCTTCTCCCTATGTGTCTCTGTCCCTCTCTGTCTCTCTTTTTCTCTCTCTCTCTCTCTCTCTTCCTGAGTGTGTCTGTGGTTGGGTTAGCTGCACGCAGAGGGTAAGAGTGGCCCACTCAGTATGCAGCAACAGCCCCGCTGGCAGAAGAGAGAGAGCAGGAGAAAGAGGGACACAGAGAGCATCTCCCTCTGTGTCACTCACATTCTCTACTTCTGTTTCTCTCTCCCCCTCTCTCTCTCTGTGAGAGAGAGAGAGGGAGAGAGAAAGACCCCTGTCTTGTTCCAAATCTATTTTTATCTGGAATTAGCTATGTCTGCCACCAGCAGCTCTCAGCCTAGGTTGTAATTAGGAGATTTGGAATGTGCTTATTGTTGATCCTGTCTGCTCCTAAATCACACTGGTAGAGAGAGACGCTGCATAATTGACTGCACTGCGGACAGTGTTGTGGAGCGCTGCAAGGCTACATTAATTCTACCTTTCAAATTACTTTGTGTGTTCGCACTGGGATTTCAGTAGCTCTTTCACTGTACAGATAAAGTGATGCTACAACGGTGTGGATTTACAGTATCATTTTCGGATCATTATTAATTGAACACCCGTTTCCTTTGGTTACATATGTTTCGCAAGGGAGCACTTGAGTCCCTCCATGGCTGTGTCTCAAATGGCACCATATTCCCTATAAGTCCACTACTTTTGACCAGAGCTCTATGGGTTCTGGTCAAAAGTAGTGCACATTCTAGGGAATAGTGGTTGCCGTTTGGGATAACAGACATCGTTCAAGAGGTCAACCATTTAATGCCCCCTACTCCAGTGGTCCCATTGTGCACTGCAGGGGTTAAGATTGAGAGTATTGATCCAGAGCCTAGTCTGTCCAGTCAGACCCCATGCTCCCAGATGTCCATCTGTCCACCAGCTGGTGACATGGAGTAAAAACATAAATGAACCTATGTTGCATACTGTGTGTGTCCCAAATGGCTCCCTATTCCCTATAGTGCACTACTTTTAACCAGGGCTCTATGGACCAGTCTACTACTGTACCCAACTGCAAACTCTGGTACTGTTTGTTCAAATACCATTACCCCTAAGAACATCCTGGATCAGTCATAAAGGTTAAATAAAAAAAGAACGCACACACGCACTGTTGGACAGAGAGCAGCGTGGCTTCCTGAGGGGTCAATTGGGACCAGAGAGCTATGAGACCCTTTACACTCGTACCTGTATACGGGATGAAAATAGCAGATAAAAGCCTAAATTGGACCACAGTGGCTGTACAGTAACGTGCTAGACATGACGTCAGACCTTAGGCTCTGTGCTTCACAGTGCTTTATGGGTTTTGATTGACAGCCATTCTGAACTTGAATCCCCTTCCCTCCTGTTAATTGGGCAACTTTTGCATGTTTTTTCTTGACTGAGTGAGGAAAATGCTCATGTATTTTGAAAGTTGAGACATTGAGGATTATAATAGATACTGCCAAACATCAAATGTCCAAATGTGCACTTCACATTTCCATATAGTAAAACTCATAAAACTGTTGGCAACAGAACAAGTTTTCAAATGATGCCCACCTGACCCAGATTTTGATATATAATAGACAGTTTTTGGATTGTGTAAACAACAGTAATTGTGTGATGGTGTTAATGCAGGGTTGTGTTCCAACTAGGAGAGTAAAAAAAATATATTTTTTTTGAGTCATAAAAGTGCATTGAAATTACTTAGGAAATGTGCACACTATGGAGAGGTAATTTTTTTTGTCTTGTGTTAGTGTCTTATGTTGCACCTAAATCACATTTTCCATGAATATTCTTATCATGTTACTGAATGCATCCCGACAATTTTTAGATTTTGTTATCAACAAATGCGGCGAAATGTAAAATGCACATAAAATCAACATTGTAATGCTTGGTTTGACTGTTGTGTCCTCACCTTTTGGTCTAATACTTCTCCCATAATCTCCAAACTGTTCCCTTTCAATTGTTACCATGGTTATGCATACACTTTTCAACATTTCGATTTACCCTATCCGCATAGGCCAGCTCCCTTGAGTGTAAAGGGTTAACTACTCCTGTCTTACTGTTATGATGTGTCTGAGGAGTTCTCTCAAAGACATGGAAGAGGATGTGTCCTTGTACTGCTCATGACCTGAGGTAGAGAGAGAGAGATTGTAGTAATGGACTCGTGTATGTTTTTGTCTATTGTACTGTAGAATTGTATCCATACTGCTCTGAGCTAATAACTAAGGCACTATACTAAAGTGTCTTGTGAAGCAAGAGAGAGCGACTAGTGAATCACCATTGGCCCTGGACTGTATTGTTGAGCCCTGCATATTTCCAACCTATTGATCTGTTGGCTATAAACTGCGGAGCTGTTCTTTAGAGACTGCAGGGCATGGCATTATGTGATCTCTCTGCTCTGTTGTTTTCCTATGATTGGATTCTTTGTAATGCGCACATGAAAAGTCAGACACACACACTCGAGTCGCTTTTTACTAGGTGTGTGTGAACTGTGCCCGTTTTCATCAGCTGTTCATATATTGTGAATTCTTTACTGAATAATGTATAACAGAGGTAATGGTTCTACACTATAGCATGTTCTATTAAGTCTGTGACAAAGCAAGCCTATACCTTGTCAACTAAACAAGTATTTCCTTCATAAAGCCCCTTCTGTTGATCAGATGAGTGGGAGTCATTCCTGGAATGTTTGACTTCTTCCACCAGTTAAATAGTCTTCATTATTATAATGATTCACTATTTAGTTCATTGTACTAGGATGTAGCCTACTGTACACATTGTCCCATTCAGCTGTGCAACTTCATGAGTGAGTCCCAAATGGCAACACATTCACTATGTAATGCACTCATTTTGATAGGGCTTTGGTCAATAGGAGTGCACTATATTGGCAATAGCGTGCCAATTGAGATGTAACACAGTTTTACTTCTGTATTTACTGCGGTTGCAGAGGGCCTTCCTTCTAAATTATTTATGTAACCAACTAAACCAAGTCAATGCCAACGGTTGTAGGTCAGTGTACAAAACACATTTTAGTCTTTCATTTCCTTTCCTGACTGACTTCCTCCCTCTTTTCCCTTCCGGCATTTTCCCTTTCAGCTTACTATTATTCATTTTCCAAAATTAAATCTAGAATTGGCTTCCTATTTCGCAAACAAAGCCTCCTTCACTCATGCTGCCAAACATGCCCTTGTAAAACTTACCATCCTACCGATCCTTGACTTCGGCGATGTCATTTACAAAATAGCCTCCAACACTCTACTCAGCAAATTGGATGTAGTCTATCACAGTGCCATCCGTTTTGTTACCAAAGCCCCATATACTACCCACCACTGCGACCTGTATGCTCTCGTTGGCTGGCCCTCATTACATATTCGTCGCCAAACCCACTGGCTCCAGGTCATCTATAAGTCTTTATTAGGTAAATCCCCGCCTTATCTCAGCTCGCTGGTCACCATAGCAACACCTACCCGTAGTATGCGCTCCAGCAGGTATATTTCACTGGCCACCCCCACAGCCAACACCTCCTTTGGCTGCCTTTCCTTCCAGTTCTCTGCTGCCAATGACTGGAACGAATTGCAAAAATCCTTGAAGCTAGAGGTTCCTATCTCCCTCACTAACTTTAAGCATCAGCTGTCAAAGCTGCTTATCGATCACTGCACCTGTATATAGCCCTTCTGTAAATAGCCCATCCTACTACCTTTATCCCCATATTATCATCATTTGCACATCCATCATTCCAGTGTTAATGCTAATCTGTCATTTATTTCCCCACTATGGCTTATTTATTGTCCTACCTTCCTAACCTTACTGCATTTTGCACTCTGTATATAGATTTTCTATTGTGTTATTGACTGTACGTTTGTTTATTTCCCATGTGTAACTCTGTGTTTTTTGTCGCACTGCTTTGCTTTGTCTTGGCCAGGTCACAGTTGTAAATGAGAACTTGTTCTCAACTGACCTACCTAGTTAAATAAAGGTGAAATAAAAAAATGTTTTTATCATGGCTTTAGTGGTTGGATAATAAAGACTGGTCAGCCGAGTGTTCACCTTTCAGACTATTCCAAACCCGTTGTAGTTTAGAGACGCTCATTTTGAGAGTAGTTCCATTTTGAACAGTATAATTTATATGTGTTGTCATTTCATAAATGCTCTTTTGACAAACATGTTGTATTGCCTAGGGGTAACCTAGTAGGGAATCAACCATTTTCCTGGTCAGGTTACCTTGTCTAAAAAAAAAAAACTCCTGAGGCCTCGTTTATCAATCATGCATGGGCACAAATATATGTGTATAAACCATGCGTGGGAGCATCTCCACGCAAAGTGTGAGATTTATCAAAATTAACGTTTGCTTGAGTGTGCATAAATTTGCACACAGCCATAACAAGCATAGCCTAGTGAATGAGGAAAATATATATTTCCATTGTGAATTCATGCAACATATGTTGACAGGCTATTTCATATAATTTGACCATAGCAGTTCATTTGTTATAATAATAATAATTTGTTAAATTAGAGGCCCGTGTGAAAGTGAAAACATTGTTGAAATACTATAAAAGATTGAGATAATGGGAAATCGAATGAGAGATGGCTGATCTTGCTCTGTTCACAGAGAGCCTATGTTTAGAGACCAATGGGAATTTTTTGCAGAAAGTACAGATTGGCTCATCAGATATTGTGTCCCAAAACCAATCTTATATGATTTTTGCAAGGATTTAAGACCTATTTTATAAAGGCAAACATATGCCATTCCGGTGCACATCCAAATGCTGTCCACCCTCTGGTTTTTGGCAACGGGCACTTTTTAGTGGGAGCTTGCCGATCTGAGTTTTTGAAGCAATCATCAGCAAAACTAACAGTTACATACAATTTCCATACACCATCACATAACAGGTTGAAGCTAAGAGGTGTTTCTTTGCCAACAATGTGTTTCCAAATACGAACGACGCCATAGACACCACCCACATCGCCATAAAAGCACCAAATACGAAATCGAGTTAAACTATTTGAAGAGAAAAGGTTTCCACTCACTTAATGTGCAGGTGATGTGCAAAAGACGCTTTTGAATGTGCTGTCAAGGTGGCCAGGTGGAACGCACGACTCGTTCATTCTGCAGAACAGCAATGTTGGCATAAATACATGTATGTGGGAGCTGTTGAGGATGGATGGCTTATTGGTTAGTGTTGCCTACTCATTTGAAGTATATTTGCCATTGCTAAAACAACTTGAATTTTCCTAAAGATCCTCTCTTTGTAGCTATGTTTTTATTTTTACTGGTCGTGCCACAACTGAGCGAGCCAAAATAAAAACTTTTTGTTGTACTCAACCTCTGACACAAGCACCTCTCTGAAAATAATATTTTCATAGCTTTATTTGGTTGCGCCATTGTATTTCATGGTACAGCATTGTATATTCCCACAGGCTTTAAAGGCATGGTTTTTACCATATATGGTTAATTAGGGGCGTCTCAAAATGCAAATAGCCAAGGTCAAACACGAGCACTGAGGCTAAGAACAATTGGTATATATCAATGGTGATCTCCTACTGACGTGCTTATAACGCACGTAGGGTTGTTTGATAAATCACACTTTTTCTACGAACATAAACAATTCCGTTAAGTAGGATTTTAGAATAGTTTCTATGCAATATTGATAAATGAGGCCACTGGCCCTTTCTACAAAGGACCAGACCTCACCATAATGAAGATCAGCTGTATGCAACTGGGGGCTCTTTCCTTCCCTCGTTCTTCCACTCTCTCTCCTCCACTGTCTCTATTAAACAACCACACCTCTCTCGCTCTTTCCCTCCGCTCCAGACTGTCTCTCCATCGGGTCAGGGTGGTAGACCTGAGTCTCCTGTCTACTCTAACCTTCAGGAGCTGAAAATCTCTGGGTCCAGCCGACCCCCCGCCCCCTTCAGCTCCCCACTGCATGTCCTGGGGGACTGGGAGACACACAAGGTCTGTACCGTCACTGTGTCATGTATTGTAACTTACGTATCATCTAAGAATGCCTCCCAAATGGACCCTATTCCCTATTTAGTGCACTACTTTTCACCATTGTCCAACTATATAGGGACTAGGGTTATCATGTTGCCTGGCCTATGTTTGTTTGTCATTTTACTGTTTACATGAGCTGAAGACAAATGTCCATTTAATGAAATATTTGAATGGACAATTTGAAGATTTTCTATTAAATTCAATTCCAAGGACCTGAACGGCAGACACTACTACTTCAACCGCGCCACCCAGGAACGGACATGGAAGCCCCCCCGAGCCAGGGACGCTAGCAGTGGTAGCAGCAACCGGGGGGAGTCTCACAACAACGTCACTGGGGAGGCAGAGGTATGTAGATACTGGGACATATACTGTATATTGGAAACACTTACTCAAACACACATGCAGGCACAGACACAAGAAAATGGTAAACACATGCATGAACACTAATGGGGTATGTGCTTGTACTCTCAAATAAGCCCATCCAAACACATTAGACAGAAAGAATCACAGCTGCATTCTGGCAGCATCACAGTTATCTTTTGGAGTGGTTTGCAGAATGATAATAACACCATGCTGCCATCTTGTGGCCAGAAGCACTTAGTGCTCCTCAAACTGTGACTGTTGTGGGCTATGTCACTGCAGTATTTTAATTTAATGTCTGACTCTCTACACCCGGTCACAATGTTCAGAGCAAGCCTCAGTGAAATACTGAATGTGATCTCTGGCTCACTGTGCTTTGCAGACCTGTGTTCAAATACTATTTGAAATAATACAATAACAATGTATATGTGCTTGATTGAGATTGCCTGGCTAGAGTCTATGTCTGTGCCCGCACATAAATCTAATTAGCATAATCAAAAATCTGTCTATTTCAGCTAGTGATATTGGGACAGTGACAAATGTTTTGTTGTTTTGGCTCTGTATAGCACTTTGGATTGTAAATGATACAATGACTATGAGGTTAAAGTACATACTGTCAGCTTTCATTTTAGGGTATTTTACTCTGGCCTGGTTTCCTTCAGACGTGACGCTTAGCATTAAGTCCAAAGAGTTCAGTTTTGGTTTCACAAGACCAGAGAATATTGTTTCTCGTGGTCTGAGAGTCCTTTAGGTGCATTTTGGCAAACTCCAAGCGGGCTGTTATGTGCCTTTTACTAAGGAGTGGCTTCCGTCTGGCCACTCTACAATAAAGGCCTGATTGGTGGAGTGCTTCAGAGATGGTTTTCCTTCTAGAAGGTTCTCCCATCTCCACAGAGGAACTCTGGAGCTCTGTCAGAGTGACCATCGGGTTCTTGGTCACCTCCCTGACCAAGGCCTTTCTCCCCAGATTGCTCAGTTTGCTCAGATGAACAGAGCAAAGTGCAGAGATCCTTGATGAAAACCTGCTCCAAAGTGCTCAGGGCCTCAGACTGGGGCGAAGGTTCAGCTTCCAACAGGCAAACAACAATGGATTGTATCCCAATAGCCAGAAGGGGGAGACAAGGGAAGCATTGAACTGGGATATTAGTCAATCTACTGAGGTCGGGTTGAATTGATTTGAGCGTTCTGTTAATGTTTCTGGCAATGGTTTTATCTAAGGCGAGAAATATACTGTATCTATTCTCAAATATTTAAAATGGGAAAAGATTGGGATTCCAATCTTGAGCAGCAGTAGGGCAGATTTGGTTAGATTTATTTTAGAACTTGAGATGAAGCTGAATTTGTCTATGATCTTCAATTATTTTGGGAAGGATTGAGATACATAGTCTAGATAAAGTAAGATATCGTCTGCGTATAATGAGATGACGTGATCTATAGAATTGAGAGATATTGGTGTAATTTATTTCGATTGTCGAATTGCCTGGCCCAGGGGCTCCAGAGACAATAAAAATAGTAGAGGTGAGATGGGATCACCTTGCCTGCTACTTGTAGTCATTTTGAACGGAACAGAGCAGGTATTGCCTGTTATTACTATGGCTGAGGGGTTGGCATATAGTATTTAATCATATGAATGAAATTTGAGAAAAGTCCCATATGTTCCAAAACCAACCAAAGATATGACCCTTCTAGTCTAGCAACAGCTTTATCCACGTTGAGAGATAGATCTGCCCAAGGATAATTTGTTTCTGATGAAGCATAATATGTAATAGACGGAGGTTATCTGAAGATAATTGTTTTTTAACAAACCCACTTTGGTCAAGATGTACCAATTTTGGTAAGTTTCGAGACGGGACGATAGAATTTCTGAAAATAGTTTTATATCTGTGTTTATCAAAGATGGAGGGCGATAGTGAGAGCACTGGGTGGCGTCCTTAACATTTTTTAAATAAAAGCAAAATGAGTGCTGTATTTACATCCCTTCCAAATGAACCTTTGTGATTGGCTGTGTTAATCATTTCAAGTAACAGTGGACCTAATTGGTTCCAACATTTTAAATAGACCTCAGGAGGAATATCGTCACAATCAGGCGATTTGTCTTTATTAATGTTATCCAATGCCCTTTTGAGTTCATGGAGAGCGATTTGGGCTCTCAGCAATCCGGCTTCCTCAGTTTTTTTTCAATGGAGCATTGGGTTATCTTTTTTTAGACCAGAGGAAAGAGTGCCTCCAACTGGCCCTCCAACACCACTTCCAGCAGCATCTGGTCTCCCATCCAGGGACCAACAAGGACCAACCTTGCTTAGCTTCAGAGGCAAGCCAGCAGTGGGATGCAGTGGTGTAAAGTACTTAAGTACTTAGTACTTTAAAGTATTTTTACTTAAGTTGCTTTTTGGGGTATGTGTACTTTACATTACTATTTATATTTTGGCTAACTTTTACTTCACTACATTCCTAAAGAAAATAGTGTATTTTTTACTCAATACATTTTCCCTGACACGCAAAAGTACGTGTTACATTTTGAATGCTTAGCATGAAAGGAAAATGGTCCAGTCATCCCTACTGCCTCTGATCTGGTGGACTCACCACATGTCTGAGTGTTGGAGTGTGCCCCTGGCTATCCTTACATTTAAAAAACAAGAAAATGGTGCTGTCTGGTTTGTTTAATATAAGGAGTTTAAAATTATTTATACTTTGATGGATTCTGACTTATAAACTTGAAATATCCTTAATCATGTCACTGAGGGAGACGTTTACATTCTTCCTGAACATGTTATTGTTAGACATCACGTATCCTATGGAAAGGAGGAGGGCCACAGTCTGGTACAAGTCAACAGGACAGCCGTGAATTGGGGAGGAGTGAGGAATTTGGGCCGAGGTCAGGTCAGATGAAGTGAGAAAGAATAGGCATCACTGAAGTCCTGTCTAGCAACAGATATGTATTGGCTGTCCAGATGTGTAAGAAGGAGGCTTAACATAGGAGTAAAGTTTAAATACCAGTGCTGGTGTAAATATGTTTTTGTCTTATGCAGCTGTGTGACCCAGTGGGTGAATAAACTTGGTTTGAGCTTTACTGGTCGCCCGTAAGTTCTTTACTCTGGTTATTTAGAACCAAACAACTTTTACTTTTGATAATTAAATATATTTTTGAAATTACATTTACTTTTTATACTTAAACTTTTACTTAAATAGTATTTTACTGGGTGACTTTGACTTTGACTTTTTCTATTATAGTATCTTTACTGTTACTCAAGTATGACAATTGGGTACTTTTTTCACCGCTGGTGGGATGCAGGGTGTGTGATATTGCGAGGGGTGAAAGTGAGTGATGAGGCAAAAAATGAAAAGGAGATGAATAGTTTTAGCAAATAACACAATGAACATTTAATCGGAACAGCAACACACATAGACAATAACCCGCGAGGGTTGAAACAAAACACACAGGGTTAAATAGTGACCCTGATGACCAATGTGGAACAGGGTGTTGCTACCATCTTCCCCCGACCGCCGGTTTAGAACGCCGGCGAGGATGATCGCTGGAGAGGAGGAGGGCCCGTCGTTCTGCGCGGGGCATTCATTACAGGGTGGTATGCTAATTGATCATTACAGCGAAGCTTGTTAGCTATTAGACGACTGGATCGATTACCATGAAAGTAATGGTTGAGCCTAACTCTACGGATGGCAAATTCCGCTCCCCGTCTTATCAATACATTTTGTTCTGTCTTTACTTTGAGGAGAGTAGTTGCTACCTGGTCTGAAAAAAGTGTTTGTTGAGAACGCTCTAACGTCGTTAACAACTTTTCCAATTCTGATATCTTCTTCAATTGTGATTTATTCAGCCAAGATGCAGTTGCATTGTTTTTAATAAAACCTTTAATGGTGTCCCATAAAATATCGACTGAATATTTGTTAATCAATATTAATTAATTCAATTCAGTTTCAAATTGTACACAGAGAGTAGTATCTCGTAGAAAGGAAACATTAAAGTGCCATCTTGTGGCTCTTTAAGGAAATTCTGAAATGTGTATCTGGCAGTAAAAAGTATGAGGATCAGATAGGCTCATATGTCAAATTTCTATTAATTTTGTTGAGTACATAATAGTACGAAATCAATTCCGAAGAATGTTGTTTGTCTGTTTGAATAGGAAGTGTACTCTTTTGCTTTAGGGTTATGAGCATCAATGAAGTTTTAATCAGATAATACATGTTGAACAGCTTTGGTTGGTTACGGATTGTAGTTGGTCTTATTAGATTTGTCCCACTTGTCCAGAATGGCATTTATGTCTGTCACAATAATATATGCTGTTCAGAGAATCCAAAAATGTAAGATCATATGAATTTGGAGCATATACATTAATAGAGGCAATTTTCTTTCCATTGTTGATACTTTTAAGGAAGGTGATTCTGCCTTCTTGGTCTTCGCCTTTACCAAGGAGGGTCATTGAGTTTCTTATGTGTCATTGTGATTGCTCCCTTAGTTGTGTTTGGGGCCGATGGAAAAAGCAGCCATTTTGTACAAATGGTTCTCTAATTCTATGTGTCATTTTAGAGCAGGTGTGTTTCATGGAGCATTGCTATATCAATATGGTTTCTTGCTAGAATATAAAGACAGCTGTAATGCGTGATAGGGATTATCAAGGCCTTTCAAATTCCATGAGAGAATGTGTTGAGATGGTAGTAGGTGCGCCTAGCCCGTTCAAAGGTGCTTCAGTATTTTGTCTTCACCCTGAATGGCACACAGACACTCCATGGCCCAATTGTCTCATGGCTTAAAAATCCTAATTTAACCTGTCTCCTCCCCTTCATCTACACTGATTTTAAGTGGATTTAACAGTTGACATCAATAAGGGATCATAGCTTTCACCTGGTCAGTCTGTCATGGAAAGAGCATGTTCTTAATGTTTTGTACACCCAGTGTAATTATAAGTTTAATGCTCAGCAATAATAGTAATATTGTTCCTTGTATATACAAGGTATCCATTGTATTATGCTGAAGGCAGCATCATAGCCAAGGGCTAGGCTGCATGATTGTGGGTGGATAGCATACCTGAATAATGAGCCAGTCATGGGGTTCCATCTGTTGGCTTGTCCCCTTCGGTTTGATGTGCTTCTTGAAGAAGTCTTGAGCTTCCTTGGCAGTGGAAAACGTGTTTGTTGTGTTCTAGAAGGTGAAGATGAGGTTTGTCGGGTGGATGAAACCACTTCTCAGGTTTAACTTGTGTAGCTGGGATCTCACCTCATTGTAGGTCTCCCTCTTTTTTTAGCAGTTAGGCCAGTGGTTCTTAAACTTTTTCAGGCCGGGACCCAAATGAGAAATTCTGTGTTTTCTTGGGACCCAAGCTTATGAAAACATGCAACTATATGTAAATATCAGTACATTTCTTATGCTAGCCTAAATCAAATGCAATATACACAACTAACAAATAACAATGTAATGAAATACCCATATAAATATCTTTGTGTTTATTTTTCCCCATTAAAAACAACCCTAAGTAACAGTACAGATGAAACATTGAAAAATGGTCTACTGTACATCTTACTGTAGAAATTATTGTTGAAAATACAAGTAATAATTTGTATTCTGAACTGGAATAAACTGATCGATCACATCACACAGATGTAGACCAGAAAACACACACACACACACAGTCCTAATGAGAGGTGTGTGCAGTGGCGATTTTAGCATGTAAATCTTGGTGGGGCAAAAACATTTAATTTGTGGGATGCATGCCAGCAAAGCCACTACACAACACAATACTAAACAATACATTAATTGCACTATAATGGTGACAAACAGTCCCCACAAACTGTTAGGGCCTACATAAAGCGTCCCAACACCTTACCACTGCTACATCAGCGGAACCTTGTCTGGCAGGGAAACAGTTCATTCATCCTCATTTACTGCCTTTTAAAAAAACATAGCTCATATGGCTGACATGCTTAAACAAATGTGACCCATTTCTGGAAACTAGGCGTATGTTGCAAGTCACGACTTCACAGGAGAGTGCCTTCTGGAACATGTAAACTTTCATGTCCCTTAATAACAAACCTGTATGCCATCTGTAAATACAAATAAAATTGTTAAATTACGAGTCTTGTTGGTAAACCACAGAAAAAGACAGCAACCTTCCCACTAGCCATGATTCGCTGAAATAATGAGTGGGCTGGACAAATCAATTCCAGTAATTAATTAAATAATTATAAATTTACTCAGACATGCAGTGTGCAATGTTAATCAGAGGCATGGGACCCAGCTTCTCCTGCCTGAACAGTTTATAGAGAAGATTGTTCATGACAGGAGTTGGGTTGCCCGCTTCAACACCAGTTTCAAGTCCTGTGATCCGCACATTGAATTTACAGGAACGATTTTCGAGTGATTCCTTTTTCTCTTTTAGGAGTTTGCTGAGGACTGGGGTAGAGTAATTTTCTCTGAATCCCCTTTCCGATTGTTTGGGCCATCCGGAAAACACCTTGTTCGGATGGTGAGCGCTACCATCAGTCCTGTGTCATGCCAACAGTAAAGCATCCTCAGACCATTCATGTGTGGGGTTGCTTCTCAGCCAAGGGAGTGGGCTCACTCACAATTTTCCTAAGAACACAGCCATGAATAAAGAATGGTACCAACACATCCTCCGAGAGCAACTTCTCCCAACTATCCAAGAACAGTTTGGTGACGACCAATGCCTTTTCCAGCATGATGGAGCACCTTGCCATAAGGCAAAAGTGATAACTAAGTGGCTCGGGGAACAGAACATCAACATTTTGCGTCCATGGCCAGGAAACTCCCCAGACCTTAATCCCATTGAGAACTTGTGGTCGATCCTCAAGAGGCGGGTGGACAAACAAAAACCCACAACTTCTGACAAACTCCAAGCATTGATTATGCAAGAATGGCCTGCAAATATTGACTCTTTGCATAAACTGAATGTCATTGTCAATGAAAGCCTTTGACACTCATGGAATACTTGTAATTATACTTCAGTGTACCATAGTAACTACTGACATAAAGATCTAAGAACACTGAAGCAGCAAACTTTGTGGAGACCAATACTTGTCATCCTCAAAACTTTTGGCCACGACTGTATGCCACCGGAACCGGAAAGTTATTCAATGCGTTTCTATGGGCTAATGGCAGTAAGGCTAAATTCAATGTTAATCAAATACTTAAAAAAAACAAAAATAACCTTTTTATACCTACAGTTGTTCTAAAAAACCTCTTAAAACAATTCCATATTTTAGCTTAGTAGAAACCCAGCCTTGGGCACTTAGACTCTAGGGGGTTTTAATGGACCTATAGAAAAGTCCCAAAACTGTAAACCCCTCTCATCTGGCACTCCAGGCTGGCCACAGCAAACATTTAAAGTAGTTGAAAGATTTCAAATAGTATTTGACCCCAGGATTGGTACTATGCTGTACTGTAAGTGACTGCAGTGTTCTTGGCTGTACATTGTGGGTGACGGTGACCTCTATACCTTAGCTCTGACTGTGATTAGTCATGGCTGGGGGTTGCTGGTTTCTGTTCTCTATGCATACATAACTCAATGGGGATTTCTCTCTCTCCCTTTCTCTGTGTTCCTTTCTCTCCCTCCCTTTCTCTCTATTTCTTTCTCTCTCTCCTTCTCTCTGCCACTCTCTCTCTTTCTCTCTGCCTCCCCGTCTCTCTCCCTCTTCTGTTTCCCTCTAATCATAGACAACTCTGCCCCTCTCTTTCTCCCCGTCCTTCCTTCCTCTTCTCTCGCTCTCCATTGGTTGCTTCCAGCCTCTGTCGTTGGAGGTCAACTGCCACAGCACGTATTCTAGCCAATCAGACAGCCAGTATGGCTCCCCGCCCCGGGGTTGGTCAGAAGAGCTGGATGAGCATGGACACACTCTGTATGTTAGTGACTATACTAATGAGAAGGTACTGGGGACTCGCTCTGTGTCTGTCTTTACTGTCATGGCCTCTGAGTTGTGCTTTATTTTACACTTAGAACAAACCACTGCACCACACTAAGTGCTTTTTCAGCGAAGTCAGTGATGCTCATCTAGTCTCCTGTGTGTGTTTGTGTGTCCGTATCCGTCCAGTGGATAAAGCATGTAGATGAACATGGCCGGCCCTACTACTACAGTGCTGACGGCTCAAGATCTGAGTGGGAGCTTCCCAAGGTATGGCCCAACCCCAGTACACTACCTCCAATTTACCCTGCGTTCATAACCAAGTGGGAAAAATCTACTTGAATGCTCCTCCAACTGGTAATTACTAGTGGGAAACTCATCTCTTATCATCCCTGAGCTCCGAACTCTGACGTCACCTACCAAGGAAATGGCCTCCACAACATCATTTTCTGCAGTTAAGAACAAAACATTATTAATAAAAAGCTAGCTATTAATCCATTTGTTTACAAGCATGGTAGCTGTACTTTTCGCTTATGGTTGACGCAGCTTGATGGCCATTAGCCAATCTGCGTTTCTCTTTTATTTTTAAAAATGTCTATATTTTTGGGGTACATTTTTCCCCTTTTTCCCCCCAATTTCGTGATATCCAATTGGTAGTTACAGTCTTGTCCGATCACTGCAACTCCCATACGGACTCAGGAGAGGCGAAGGTCGAGAGCCATGTGTCCTCCGCACTGCTTCTTGACACGCTGCTCGCTTAACCCGGAAGCCAGCCGCACCAAAGTGTCGGAGGAAACACCGTACAACTGGCGACCGTGTCAGCATGCATGTGACAGCCCACCACAGGAGTCACTAGAGCGCAATGTGACAAGAACATCCCGGCCGGCCAAACCCTCCCGTAACCTGGACGATGCTGGGCCAATTGTGCACCGCCTCATGGCTCTCCCGGGTCGCAGGATAAAACAATGTTCAAAGCATGTGAATGCATCCAACTGGTATTTACGACTTCACAACTGGTAATGTCCAACTTCGCAGTTGGTTATGAACACAGCATTCGTTGAATAGTTTGGAATGATTACTTGTCCCCAAAAATATTTAGGCTTATTTGTTTCATATATGTTAGTGTTAGGTTAGTCTTTCTCGTTGAAAGTGTTTATTAGTATCAAATCATTCTGTCACGCGCGCCGAATATAACAGGCGTAGACCTTACAGTGAAATGCTTACTTACAAGCCCTCTGCATGTTGTTTTTCCCCATCCTTCCTCTCTCTCTGACTCTGCAGTACAACCACTCCCCTCCTCCACTGCCAGGTGGAGGAGACGCCCCTAAGAGCCGCAGTCTGGACAGGAAGCATGTAGACACCATCGTACTGACCAAGTGGAGACACAGCACCTACGTACTGGACACCAATGACAAGGTGAGATGAGTTTCTTTATAGGTTCTAGTCTCTGAGGTATCTTGTTTAGTGAGTGTGTTTATTATGTGATTGTGCGGTGTAGTTGTAGTCTTGAGTCCCAAATGGCACCAGGGCCCTGGTCAAAAGTAAAGCACTACATAGGGAATAGGGTGGAGCACGATCATTATGTGAATGTGAGGGATAGTTGTAGACTCATGATTCTGTTCTGCAGTGACTCGTCAAAAACAACAGGCGTTTCCGTACAGGTTCTGGCCGCCCTCCCCCCTACAGACTGACAGATGTCAGTGCCCCTCCCCTGGTGCCCCTAAACCCTCCAATCCCAGCAGTCGAACACCTTGCTTGATAATCATCTAATGAAATGATACCTTCATCCAATCAGGCCCGAGCTTCCTGCCACCCCCGAGTGTACTTCCTCCTGTTAATTCCTATTTATCTGAAAAATGATATGATGACATTTAATGATGACCCATTGATCACTACTATAATCTAGAATTATAATGTATAATATAATCTAGAATAATTTCTATAATCTACAATAATCTATGTAGCAGTGATGTAAACATGGCAATATCAACCTTTCCTCAGTTAGTAGTTTAATTTGAGCTACAATCTAAATGTATTAATTGCATGGTTTAATTATGTTACTTTGAAAGAATACTTGATAGCATTCAACAACTCTATCTGTCCTCAACTGTCCATCTCCATGTGCATGTAACCACTCATTATGTGGTGGTTTACTTCTGTAACTGTTGTAATCTCTGGGGCTGTTCCAGAAAGCAGGATAATTTTCTGGTACATTTTAAAAGTGAAACTTGAATACGGGTATGTGTTGTTGGTTGTCAAGTTAATTATACCATGCTAATTTAAAGTAAACATTTCTCGAAAATATGAAGATATTTCAGAATATCTAGGACAGTTAGCTGGCTAACTCATTGATCGTGCTTTCTGAAACATCCCTATGTAGTTCTTAGACGGTGTTGTCATTCTCATCACTAGGACACCGAGTTGGGCCCCAAGGTCCCTGGCTCTCCTGACTACGACTCCTCAGACCCCTCGTCCCCCACCTCTGTTAGTATCACCCTCTCTCCTCTCCTGGCCTTCCCTTTGTTCTCTGTGTGCTCTTCTTCTGTCTTCTCCTATTCTACTGTTGTGGTCCCCTGATGTCCATTTTCATAGAACATTTTAGAAAAGCTGTTCTGTAGTCGTGCCTGAATTGTCAAATGACTTTTTGCTCTGCTGTCTTTACTGTAAATATTCTACCTGTATAAGAACCAACTAGTGGTGGTGGTGACTGTAACCCTGGGGAAACTATTAAGTGTTCTGCTGTGGTTTCACTGCATGATGTCAGTCATACTAAAGTGTCTACTTTCTTGTCTACTCTTTCTTTCAGTCTCTGGTTTGGGCTGTTTGTTTGGGCTGCTTTTTGTATGCCTGTGTCCCTTTTGGTCAAAAGTGGTGCACTATATAGGAAATATATTTTTTTCCCCCTGTCAGTTTTGTCTGGCCTTGTCTACATATGATGATGATGTGTCTCTTTTTTGTTTCTCTAAAGCCTTCAGAGAAGTGTGGTGTTCTCAATGTGACCAAGATCACTGAGCATGGCAAGAAAGTACGGTGAGTAGTAGTGGCTTAGGAACAGGAGCAGGAATGTCCTACACATATTGATGAACTGCTGGTCAAAGCAACACAACATGGATGGTTTGTTGAATTGAAACAAAATGTATGAAATGTAAGATGACTTGGGACGAAAATAGATTTTGTGTCCGAAATTGCGGCTTGAGCCAATAGTTTTTCAATAGGGGTCATCCGTTGATGGATGATGGACAACTGAGATGATTGTCTGTAAAAAGAAAAACGTTGACTCAAGTTGAACTTTTGTAATAAAATCATGTTTTCTTTGTAACGTCTCTCTCTGTGTGACCTACGCTTGAATGATGTAGGATGACTTATGTATATGTGTGTGTGTTTACAGGAAGAATTGGACGTCGTCCTGGACAGTCCTCCAGGGCTCCTCGCTACTATTCGCTAAAGGCCAGGGGGGCGGGACCAGCTGGGTGAGTAGTGTCAATCTGCTACTGTACTCTGCAATAGAGTGTTCAAATCATAGAAATAGAGTAGAACAGGAATAGAAACTCTGACCATGGAGTGTACAAAGCAGTCATCAAGGCAAAGGGTGGTTACTTTGAAGAATCTCAAATATAAAATATATTTTGATTTGTTTAAAACTTTTTTGGTTACTACATGGTTCCTTATGTGTTATTTCATAGTGTTGATGTCTTCACTATTATTCTACAATGTAGAAGATTGTACTTTGGACTGGTACTGCATATAGTGAATATGGTGCTATTTGGGACTCAGGCATCAGGGGCGCCGTATGGGGGGAGCCTGTGACTGACAGGGGCCCTAAAATATTATTCCAGCATTAGGTAAAAACATTTTGGAGCCCAATGTTATATATTTTCATGGGGCCCAAAATCCCTGGAGGCTCCCCTGTCAGGCATGGACTAAACTCAGTGATGCACCTGTTGTTTAGTAGTAGATGACACTCTCTCGAATTTAGATATGACATTATCCTAAGTAATATCTCACCAGAAACACTGGATTGACAGTGGGATTGACAAACTCCATTGACACCACACGGTGGTGTGTTTCTACACTATATATACAAAAGTATGTGGACACCCCTTCAAATTAGTCGATTCAGCTATTTCAGCCACACCCGTTGCTGACAGGTGTATAAAGTTGAGCACAAAGCCATGCAATCTCCATAGACAAACATTGGCAGTAAAATGGCCTTACTGAATAGCTCAGTGACATTCAAAGATGCACCGTCATAGGATGCCACCTTTCCAACAAGTCAGGGCTCTTAGTTCCAGTGAAGGGAAATCTTAACGCTACAGCATACAATGGCATTCTAGAAGATTCTGTGCTTCCAACTTTGTGGCAACAGTTTGGGGAAGGCCCTTTCCTGTTTCAGCATGACAATGCCCCCAAGCACAAAGCAAGGTCCATACAGAAATAGTTTGTCGTGTTCGGTGTGGAAGAACTTGACTGGCCTGCACAGAGCCCTGACCTGAATTGGAACGCCGACTGCGAGCCATCCCTAATTGCCCAACATCAGTGCCTGACCTCCAGGGTTGGGTAGGTTACTTTCTAAATGTAATCCGTTAGTTACAAGTTACCTGTCCAAAATTGTAATCAGTAATGTAACTTTTGGATTACCCAAACTCAGTAACTTCATCTGATTTCATTCCGTTACTTTTAGATTACTTTCCCCTTAAGAGGCATTAGATGAAGACATAAATGTAATCTATTGCAGGATAAAATAATGTTAAAGTTTACATACTGTAGCTGGCCATATATGGATGTAAACCCATCGCTTTCTACTACATATAATAATATGATTAAATTATATCTTTACATTAAAAACCAAAGTCTATCAGAATTCCAGTGATTCCAATAAATGTACCCCTTGATCTTCAAGAATAGAACTTGGAAATATGGAAGTATAGATTAGCCTAATTGTTTTACCTGAGCATGACGCCAAAACTAAGGACTTATTAGTCAGCCCTACTCTGTTGTTTATGATTTTGTTGTCATGGAGGACTGATTGGGCTCATTGATTCGAGTTGAAAAATAAATGCTGCGCTCATGGAATGGCATACTTTGCCAAGAGTGTGCAAAGCTGTCATCAAGGAAAAGGGTGGCTACTTTGAAGAATCTCAAATATAAAATATATTTTGATTTGTTTAACACTTCTTTGATTACTACATGATTCCTTATGTGTTATTTCATAGTTGTGGTGTCTTCACTATTATTCTACAATGTAGAAAATAGTAAAAATAAAGAAAAACCCTTGAATGAGTAGGTGTGTCCAAACTTTTGACTGGTACTGTATATATCATTTATAAGTCAAAAAATGGATGTAGCAACTACAGATTGCACCTTTATCAAAGGTTTGAGCAATAAAAGCCCCACTTTTATTCCATAGGCTTGGATCCGCACTTTGCAGCTGTTGCAAGAGCGCATTTTTCACTGGCTGTCCACTGGTTTCAAAAACAATGATTGATAGGCAGCCATTATTGATCGTTTTTTTGTAATCCCTTACATGTAATCCGTTACTCCCCAACCCTGCCGACCTCACTAATGCTCTTATGGCTGAATGGAAGCAAGTCCCCGCAGCAATATTCCAACATCTACTTAAAATCCTTCCCAGAAGAGTGGAGGCTGTTATAGCAGCAAAGGGGGGACCAACTTCACATTTATGACCATGATTTTGGTCAAGTAGTATACTTGTTTTTGTCCCTGTAGTTTGGAGGCAGTCAGTCCAAGCCAGAGTTTACTGTGGACCTAAGAGGAGGATCTATAGAGTGGGCTTCCAAGGACAAGTCCAGCAAGAAGCATGTCATAGAGGTGAACGAACTCCTACACACAATTCAAACAGCTTGACTATGTCCCCTTGTGGCAATTCTGTTAAGGTTATAGCAGTGTCTCAGACGTATACAATGGTAGCACTATGAGTATAGAACATGAATGATGACAGGGAGGATTATGTGTTAGTGTTAAAAAAAATCAACTTCTTTGTCCTCCTCCTGCAGCTGAAAACCCGTCAGGGCACGGAGCTGTTGATCCAGTCAGAGAACGACAACATCATCAACGACTGGTACAGAGCACTGATGGACACCATCAGCACACACGTGAGTCTACACAAAGACACACACGCAACACACACAACACAAATCTGATTAATCGTAATGTTTGTCATCTTGAAATTGAAATCCTCTTGAAATTCTTTTGATTTGTAACGCAGTTCCACATATAGCCACTAAGTGGCAGAGTTGGCATGTTAAGTCATTGGGCCTTGACGTTATTGCCAGCCCAAAGGTAGCCTACCGGTTTCTGACTGTCCCCTTCCTGTTTCCTTGTTTGTGTGTTACCTACCATACTGTAGGCCTGGGAGTCAGATGATGCCATAGAGGAGAACATGCCAGAGTCTCCTGGAGCTGAGAAACAAGACAAAGCGAAAGACTCTAAGAGCAGAGGTTAGTGCAGCCTGTCTGTCTCTGTTGCTGAAGTTAGTGCACCCTTTCGGTCTCTGTCTGTCTGTTACCCTCCAGGCCTGGGCATTTACAGTCCTCGGAGGCCTGATTGGTGTCACACTTTTCCCCCATCCCTAACAAACACAGCTGATTTAAACTAATTGCATTTTAACTGAATATCATGATTAGTTGATTATTGGAGTCAGGTGTGTTAGCTGGGGCTGGGGCAAAAGTGTGACACCAATCAGGCCCCCGAGGACTGGAGTTGCCCAGGCCTGCGGCCTAACCCAAACCCTCACATGTGTGTTTGAGATCGTTCATATTTTTGTCTACCAAGGATATTATTGTTGGTCATCATGTGAATGAGTATGTTAAGCCATCTCCCATTGCCATTTGTCTACAGAAGATGTTGATTATCATTTATTATGTTAAGTTGTTAATATTACGGTGAAATTCCATTGTTATTAGTATATAGTCATGAAACCTTTTGTGTTTCTAGAGTTAGCAGTAAATTGGTCATCTGAACTTCTGTTGTCATTGGTCTGTAGCAATGAAGAGTTCCACCAGTATGGACACGTCAGATGACAAGAAGACCAGACACAAGCTTATGAAGTTCCTCACACGCAGACCCACTCTGCAAGCGGTCAGAGACAAGGGCTACATTAAAGGTATTACAGAGAGACAGCACTGAACCATAGAAATAGAAACACATCCTGTGTGGGTGTGGCCAATTCAAATTTAAATTAATGGGTCGAATTAAATTCAGGAATTCCAAATTGACCCCAACACTGGTACACTCAGTATAGCTGAGATGGTGATGTCCATTCTTTTATTTATTTATTTTTAATCCCAGCCCCCGTCACCGCAGGAGGCCTTTTGCCTATTGGTAGGCCGTCATTGTAAATAAGAATTTGTTCTTAACTGACTTGCCTAGTTAAATAAATAAATACAAAATTCTAGTGATTCTATTTCTATGCAGAGAACTTTACCACACGTGCACAATTAGGACTCCATTTTGGCAATGGCAAACTAAATCCGTGCCATTGAGTTGTTGTGTTAAAGATAGAAGAGCCTTTGTTTTCCAGTAGCGGAGTACTTTAGACCTCTATAATAATAACCCTGTCCCTGTCTGTGTGTCTCAGACCAGGTGTTTGGCTGCAGTCTGAGTGACCTCTGTCAGAGAGAGAACACATCCGTGCCAAGTTTTGTCTCAATGTGCATCGACCACGTGGAAAACAATGGTATGTGTGCTCGTTAACACTTCACTTGACACCAAGCGTCATGGCACGTTATGACACGTTATCATAATATGTCATAACAGCAGGCATAACTTGTCATAATATGGTCATAACACTGTCATGACAGTGGCTTGTTATAACACCTACATAAGAGTGTCAAAACCCATAAAACCTTCCATTGCACTATAGCCTACTTGTCAAATCAAAATCACATGTTATTGGTCACATACACATATTTAGCAGATTTTATTGCAGGTGTAGCCAAATGCTTGTCTTCCTAGCTCCAACAGTGCAGTAATATCTAACAATTCACAACAATACACAGAAATCTAAAAGTAAAAGAATGGAATTAAGAAATATATAAATATTAGGATGAGCAATGTCGGAGTGGCTTTGACTAAAATACAGTAGAATAGAATACAGTTTATACATATGAGATGTAGTATTTTTATGTTATATACAATTTTCTGAAATGGACCATTTTACATTCCCATTGTAATTGCGCACACATTGATGTCAGACATGTACCTACCTCAATGCTCTGTTGCTGATGAATGCAGGAGCAGATTTCAGTACAAGACACCCTCTTTTTGACTGATATAAGGACATGTACGTGATAGGCCTATCTGGCTTATATGATTATGAGTCATAATGCTTTATGACAGTGTCATAAAGAGTATTTTCTTAGTCCAAGTAAAGTGACACCGGATGGTCATAATTTGTCATGACAGTGTCATAAAGTGTATTTTCTAAAAGTTATTTAAAATATGATGAAAAAAACATGAAAGAATTCATTACAACAACATCAAAGGATTTAAGGTCCCAAAAACCTCTTGCCAGGGAAAAAACACATTTGAATAAATGACACTCTTATGTAGGTGTCATAACCAGCCATAAAATAACACAAAAAAATAAAGGCTTACAGGTAGTTGCAATTTAAAAGCCTTTGTTGAGTTTGCATATCCAAACAATTGGGCTACTGCCAACGGTTGTGTGATTATAGCGTTCCTCTGACTGCAGCTCTGAATGTGGACGGGCTGTACAGAGTGAGTGGGAACTTGGCGGTCATCCAGAAACTACGCTTCTCTGTCAATCACGGTAGGTACTACTGCTACTATTCTCCTCTCTGTATACTGCAACTAGTCCAGGTTAGAGTATTCAAGATTTCCTGCTTATTCCCTCCAACCAGGACTTCTGGAGATTTGAGGAAAGTTACCAGAATTGTGCAACTGTAAGCCTGTATACTTGTAACTATAGCGTACACTCTACGTAGTACACTGAATAACCCTGTGTCTTTATCTCTGTGTGTGTGTGTGTGTGTAGATGAGAAGGTGGACCTTGAGGAGGGAAAATGGGAAGACATCCACGTTACTACGGGAGCGTTGAAGATGTTCTTTAGAGATCTGCCTGAACCGCTCTTCACTTACAACTTATTCCATGACTTTGTCAACGCCATCAGTGAGTACACTCTTCCATTAATTGAAAATGTTCTTAATTAATCATCATTAGTGATGTTACAAGTGTGCTATTGCTTAATGTTGATGAAGGAAGGTTTTTACTACTGCTAATACATGGCGTACATGTCACTCAGTTATTAGATCAGGGATCTCTGATCAATTGGCTTATTTTATTTAAGCTCATGAAACATGGGAACAAAACTTTACAACGTTATATTTTTATTCAGTATAGTAAGGGGGAGAAAAAAGTGCGAGTGTTAGTTCATGAAAAACGTTTGTGTTTTGTTTTTACTGTGTCTAAGACCATTTTCTTCTGTGACGTCCCTTCTTCCTGCTGGACAGAGATCCCAGATTACATGCACCGTGTCCAGTCTATCAAGGAGCTGGTCAAACAGTTGCCAAAACCCAATCAGGACACCATGCAGGCCCTCTTCAAACACCTCAGGAAGTAAGTCACACTTCAACAATTAACTAAATTACAATATGAGCTGATTGTGTTAACCGTATTAATGTTGATCCACTGTTTAACAGGAGTAGGGATGCAAAATTCCTAGGTTCTCTAGAAATATAAATGTTCTGTACAATTCTATAATGCTACAGCTTTGGCTCTGATAACCTCTCTCTCTCTCTCTCTCTCTCTCTCTCTCTCTCTCTCTCTCTCTCTCTCTCTCTCTCTCTCTCTCTCTCTCTCTCTCTCTCTCTCTCTCTCTCTCTCTCTCTCTCTGTCTCTCTGTCTCTCTGTCTCTCTCTCTGTCTCTCTCTCTCTCTGTGTGTGTGTGTGTGTGTGATTGGTCTCATACTGGTCTTTTACTTACTTAAGAAGAAGTTGTGTTGAATTGACCTGCCTGGTTAAATAAAATCTTGATCTCGCTCTCTCTGTCTACAGGGTGATTGACCACGGCGAGGAGAACCGTATGACGGCCCAGAGTGTGGCCATAGTGTTTGGCCCCACCCTGCTCAGACCCGAGACAGAGACCTGGAACATGGCTGTACACATGGTCTATCAGAACCAGATAGTAGAGCTCATCTTGCTGGAGTACGAGGGCATCTTTAAGTAGAGACCAGAGGGGTGACTTTTCCCTTTGTACAGATCTAGTACCAGCTTCCCCTCCCCCAACCTTAACCTTAATTGTTTTTCGTTTTCTTTTGCAAAACATTTTGTTACGGTCTATGACCATACAGAGCTCTCAACCCAGACCAAACCCAAGCACACCTCAGATTCCATCTCCCACAGACCAAACCTGTATGAATACATGGTAAACACAAAGGTGGACTTATTGTCCACAACCATGCATCAGAAATGATCTATCTCCTCTAAAATACAGATTTATTCTCTCTCTCTCTCTCTCTCTCTCTCTCTCTCTCTCTCTCGCTCCCCCCCCCACCCCCTGGAGATACTGGAAGCAGTCCGTTCTACACTACTCAAAGGTAGTGCACTATATAGGGAATAGGGTGCCATTTGGGATGCTGCCACTGACTTTTACTTCAGCCATTCATGCCAAAACTACTCTCCTATCAGTCAGATAACTTAAAAACACAGACATGGTACTCAGCTGTGTACATCTTTGACTGGTGGTGAATGTATGATAAATTGTATGTAAGTTCTATTGAAAAGATTTGTAAATCTGTAATGTTTGTATGCGTTCCCAATGGGACACTTTGCCCTTTATAGTGTACTACTTTTGACCAGAACCCTGGTCAAAGATAGTGCACCATAAAGGGAAGACTGTAGGGTGCCATTTGGGACATAACCTGTGTGAATGTGTGTGTACAGTATGGACGGGGGACTGATGGACAGGAAATATGTTGTACTGATATCTGATAGTAATTAAAGTATGTATGACTTTATGGTGACCATTAGAAACTTGGGGAAACAAACGTGTATATTTAAGATCCATTCCATAAAAATTATATGATATTCCAGTAACTTTCCTAAAATTCCCAGGTTTTTCAGAAATCCCTGTTGGGAGAATTCTCCGGATATTCAGCAATTTCCTCTTGATTCTGGGAACATTCAAACCAGGATTGTTGGAAAGCCTGAGAATTGTACAAACCTAGAACTATTATATGAACTGGGGTTTTAAAAGTTTACCTGTATTTTCGGTAAATGGCACATTTTGAATGTAATTATTTTCCAAACAAACTGCTGTTCATGACTTCTTTGTTTAATTGGAATAAAGGCCTCCATTGAGACCCTGTAAAAACCTGTGGCAGTCTTGTTTTATAATACGTTCTCGTCTGATGCACATGCACACACACATTTCTGCACACATGAGCAGTGATACGTGCACGCATTTCCGCTATCCATGCACACAAGGCAAAGTTCATTCAGGTGGGGCTTGTTGATACTGTATATCATGATGAGTTTCTGCTGAGAAGGCACATATCTCTTTTACTTTGTTGATCGGAAACATTTCTACTTGACCTTTCTGATGAAAAATATGTTTAAATAATTAATATACTTCTATACCCAATGATTAGATTACAATCTCTTGAAATTATAACAAATTAAAAGGCAATGGTTGATTAATTTAATTGTGGTCTTGGGAATACATTTTCTGTGTCACATGGTTATTATAGGACCAAATCAGATACAAGTAATCATGTGGTGAATCAGTTTGATTTACCACCTTATTGTTTGGCTTCCTATCTGCACGTGTCAAAGTTATCACCAGGTTATGGTTTAAGAGGATATAAAGGGGACATCACTGAGACTCAGCAGAAATAACCACAAGAGGAGGAAGTCATCAAGGAATGAGAATGAAGATTGTTGTAGCTTTTCTGGTGTTGCTGCACTGCTTCCTGTCTGGAGCCCAGGTCCATAAAAACAGAGATGGAGTCAGTGTGAATGACATCCTGCAGTTTGACTACGAGGATGGAGAGAGCAGAGGGAATGACATTCAGGTTGACAAACAAAGAGTGGAAGCTGCAGCGTCAACATGCAGCCAGCAAACCTGCCAGCCTCACATCCACACTGTGCTGAGAGAGATGAACACCATGATGGCTGAGCAGAGAGTTGAGCTGAGACATACAAAGACTGAACTGGGAGCCATGGAGGCCCGACTGAGAGCCAGTGAGAGCCAGGTGGAGGAACTGAAGTCCAAAGTGGAGGAACAGACTAGAAGGAATGAAGTTTAGCAAAGTAATACAGTAATTAATATTATTACATATAGATTTTTTCATAAATATGTGACTGTTTATCTCACATATTGTTTTGTGCATCTAATTTCAGCACAAGCAGTGGAACTAAGCTCCATGGAGACTCGTTCGAACATAACTGAGAGCCACGTTGAAGTTCTGAAGAGACATATTGAAGATACTATTTCGAGTAATGTTTGAAAAACCTTTTTGCATAAAGTTTGTCACCAATAGTGAAACAGCAGAGCAGTACCTATCTATCAAATGTTTCCTATGTGCATAAAGCCTAGCTACTGTAGTTCCGCTGACAAGATGGTTTCATTATGATCATCTGAATGACTGAACTGATTGTTGATGACATGTCTGATTTGACCCAGAGGTATCAACATTATTTAGTTTGCAGTTACCAGTTTGACAAAGTAATATTGACTCGTCTACATTTCACAGACAGAAAGGTGGCTTTCTCAGCCTCACTTGGAGGACCTGCTTTTAGTGGACAAGTTGGACCCTTCAACACTGGAACCAGACTGGTCTATAGACATGTCTACACAAATATTGGCAATGCTTATAACCCCACTACAGGTACAGTACATAATACACATCACCTGTTGTCACAAGCACTTTGTAACCAAATTATGTATAGTTTCATGCTTTCTGTTAATCTGTTTAAACATCTACAAAAAAAAATCCTAAATGTTGTGTTCTGATTTCAGGGATCTTCACAGCACCAGTGAGAGGACTCTTATCTGTTCAGGTTTTACATCTTTGCGTGGGGTGATGATTCAGTTCCTACAACCACGGCCTTGTTTAAGAATGAACATCAAATAGCTATGGCATTTGCTCACCAAGCTGCTGGTAGTGTTGATTCCTCCAATGTAGTGTCACTGCTGCTGGAGGTGGGAGATGTGGTCTACATGCATCTCTGGGCTGGGCGGCAGATATTTGACAATGTAAATCGCCTCAGCACCTTCAGTGGTCACCTGCATTTTACTATGTAAGAGGATTGTTAAAGGCCCAATGCAATCATTTTATATCAATATCAAATACTTTCTGGGTGACAATGAAGTACCTTACTGTGATAGATTTAAATTAAAATGGGCAAAAATTGCTTTTTAGCAGAAAACTATTTCTCAATTAATAATTTTGCTAGGACTGTTAGGGGTCTGAGTGGAAAGGAGAACTGAAAACTAGCTTTTATTGGCAGAGAGGTTTGTAACTCTCTTAATTGGTTTATTAACCAATTTACTGCATGGTGATGTCACCATGGAAAGCCGAAACTCCCTACCTGAATTTATCTAATAAGAAATGTTTGTTTTTGCGTTTTCTGTTGCAAAACATTTTGTTACAGTCTATAGTAATGAATACAACCCAGGCTTACTCTCTGAACGCCACCACCACGACCATACAGAGCTCTCAACCCAGCCCAACCAGACCATACTTAGATCATATCGGTCCATCTCACCTTCCTCTAACACGTGGTCATTCACAGCACACCTCAGATTCCATCTCCCACCAAACCTGTATGAATACATGGTAAAGACAAAGGTGTACTCATTATCCACAACCAATAAACCAATGAAGTTGAGACTCTTTGCACTTAGCTGCTTCCCCCTCCTCTTTTCACCATGGCTGGATTTGTGGGACTTTCTGCCAAAGACAAAATCCACTTCTGTCCATACACTGGATTTCCATGGCCAGTACCTGAGTTAGCCTCTCGCCTAGATAGACTGGCCGAATGGAGGATACTGGCCAGATTGAGCGTTGAAGAGAGGACAGACAATGGTTAGGTTGGAGTAACAAACAAATGCTCAGGTGAGGTGGGTTTGTCAGACAGTCCTCAGTAGCCTATCTCCCCACAGTGGCATCACTATTGCAGGGGGAGGGTCTATCTATCCACTACTCTGGCTGTACTACAGACAGTATGTAGCCTACACTGTACAGTATATTTACCTGTTAAGGACAGAGGGACCATACTGTATAGAGAGGTATGTCTGTCTCTTGCTTGGTCTGGAAGCAGTCCGTTCTATACTACTCAAAGGTAGTGCACTATATTGGGAATAGAGTGCCATTTGGGATGCAGACAATGACTAATGTTTATACTTCAGCCATTCATACCAAAACTGCTTCTCTGGTTTTTAGAACAAATCTTCTCCTATCAGTGAGATAACTTAAAAACACAGAAATGGTACTCAGATGTGTATATATTTGACTGGTGGTGAACGTATGATAATTAGGCTAGCAACCTTTAATAAAATGTATGTAAGTTCTATTGAAAAGATGTGTAAATCTGTAGTGTTGGGATGTGTTCCAAATGGGAACTTTTCCCCTTTATATTGCTTTACTTTTGACCAGAGGCCTTGTCAAAAGTAGTGCACCATAAAGAGAATAGGGTGCCACCTGGGACGTAACCTGTGTGAGTGTGTGTGTACAGTATGGACAGGGGACTGATGGACAGGAAATATGTTCAACAGATGTCTGATGGTAATTAAAGTATGTATGACTTTATGGTGACCATTAGAAACTTGGGCAAACAATCATGTATATTTAGGATCCATTCCATTACATAGACTGATTGTGTAATTAAATAACATAAATATATAAACGCAACATGTAAAGTGTTGGTCCCATTTTTCATGAGCTGGAATGAAAGATCCCAGAAATTATCCATACAAACAAAAAGCTTATTTCTCTCAAATTGTATTCCTAAATGTGTTTACATCCCTGTTAGTGAGCATTTCTCCTTTGCCAAGATAATCCATCCACCTGACAGGTTGACAGAGAATTTAATCTTCATTCCTCTACCATAAGCCGCCTCCAACGTCATTTTAGAGAATTTGTCAGTACATCCAACCTGCCTAAAAACCGCAGACCACGTGTAACAACATCAGCCCAGAAAAAATTCTGGCTTGGTCTGGCTCCCCAGTGGCTGCAACCCTGCCCAGGGCCTAATACATTTATTTCAGTTGACTGATTTATGAACTGAACTGAGTAGAATCTTTGAAATTGTTGCATGTTGAGTTTAGATATTTTTTTCAGTATATATGAACTATTTAGGGTTGAAAAATTCTAGTAACTTTCCCAAAACTCCCAAGTTTTTCAGAATTCCCCCGCATATTCTGCAATTTTTGGAAAACCTGGGAATTTGGGGAAAGTTAATGGTATTTTGCAACCCTAGAACTATTATATGAATTGGGGTTCTGGAAGTTTACCTGTATTTTCAGTACATGGCACATTGTTCAAACTAGCTGGTTTATGACTTCTTTGTTTAATTGGAATAAAGGCCTCCATTGAGACCCTGTGGGACACGTTGTCATCTACTTCTACACGTGGCCGCGTGGCATTGAAACGACTAGTTCCTGCAAAGATGTTGGGAAATGCAAGATGTCTGACAACTAAGATGGTGAGGGAACTCCTCACTCTGTGCAAAAAGTGGATTTAATATTGTTCAGTATATTCTCCGTTTTTTGGAGTACCACCTGCAACTGGACACGGATGTTTATAAGTTTCTTCCGAATCTAGAACAAAAAATGTATTGCCAGAGAAAAGGTTGGTTAAAATATTGCTGCTGGGGTTTCCACTAGCTAAGGTGTAACGACTGTATGGAGGCATTCACATATCACCGTTACAATGTGTAACTAGGCTGTGTATCTAAACTTGGAAGACATACAGTATAATAGACAAAGAAGTTTATGAGCTAAGTTTCTTCTGAATACAAAAGGAAGGAAGTGTCGCCAAGAAAAGGTTAGTTGAAAAATTGCTGCCGGGGCTTTCCACTAGCTAAGGAAGCATTCACATATTACCGTTACAATGTGTAGCTAATACACAGCCCAGCACTGTAAACCACTGTCAGGATGGTTTTATTATGATACTCTGAATGACTGACCTTACTGTTGATGACATATCTGATTTGACCCAGAGGTATCAACATTATTCAGATAGAGTTGACTCATCTCTATTTCACAGCCTCACATGGAAGACATGCTTTTAGTGGACAAGTTTAACCTCCCTGGTCTACAGAAATGTCTACTCAAATATTGCAAATGCAGGTAGGCTAGTGGTTAAGAGTGTTGGGCCAGTAACCAGAAGGTTGCTGGTTCAAATCCCTGGGTGCCAATTACCTTGATTAAGGCAGCCCCCCCCCCCATACCTCTTAAATGGAGAAGACACATTTTGGTTGAACTAGGTGTCCCCTTCCTGGAACAGTATATTCACATACTCAGCCTGTGTGAAAACATAGTCATGATAATCTGTGATCGTATCATCTCTGATGACTGTTTCTTTGATAGATAGATAGATAGATAGATACTTTATTGATCCCCCGGGGGGGAAATTTCACACAATTGACACATCCTATGTCAATGTTGTGTTCTGATACAGGGATCTTCACAGCACCAGTGAGAGGACTCTACCTGTTCGGGTTCTTCATTTATGGACACGGTGATAGTTCAATTCCTACAAATGCACTCTTTCATAAGAATGGACATTTAATAGGGGGGATAGCTATTCGCCAAACTGGTGGTAGTGTTAATTCCTCCAATGGAGTGTCACTGCTGCTGGAGTTGGGAGATGTGGGGCTCTATTTGAACAAATCTTAGCACTGGTAATAGGGCTACATGTTAGGGGGTTGTGTCAAAAATATGTTTTGCTATTTTCAGAACTGGCATTATGCAGTTGCTGGTGGTGGTAGCAAAAGGGCAGGGTGTTGATGAATAAACAAGTTGTAGGTGTGTCAAGGTTTGACCCCTCTCTGACCAATCAGAACATGCTCCATGGCTAAATATGTGCTTGCTTCCAGTCACATGTAGCTCAGATGGTAGAGCATGGTGCTTGCAATGCCAGGGTTGTGGGTTCGATTCTCACGGGGGACCAGTACAAAAAAAGTATGAACATGTATGCACTAACTAACTGTAAATCGCTCAGGATAAGAGTGTCTGTTAAATTACTAAAATGTAAATGTGTATTTACTTCTATGTATTGTGTTGTCATCAACTCAAATTTGAATGTTAGTCGGTCATAGCCTAGCTCTTTAAATAGCATGCCCCATATTTGCTAAATATGTTCTAAATGCATTGCTTTAATATGGAAATAGATTGTTAAACACAGACTATAGCATTCCCATTGATATAGGGGCCAGGCATACTCTAAATTGCAGTCTGGACATGGACATGCCAAACATAGTCAATAAACAAGATACAATTCACTAGGCTATTGATAAGGCCTAAAAAGACAGTGTATATTTCTAATCAAAGGGAAACAACAACTTGTTTTAAATAGGCTATGTCTAAATACAGTGACAGGCACCATAATTGCTCCAAGTGTGCATATAATACAGACAAGGCAACTTGGACAATGGAGGGTTTTACACACATCCAAACTTTTCATAGGAGTTGGACAAAGATCCAATATAAAGAGAAAGGGGGAATGTCCAGTCACCGTTATACTGGCAAATCAAAGCTCGGTAACCAAAGTCTATGTGATTCATCGGTGATTGATTGGTCAACAGTACTACTCTTCGTAGAAGTGGGAACTATAGAGGGGATTCTTCAGTGAAGTGTCGACTCGTTTTTATGCAAATGTTTTCATTTGAGAAATACTGCACCTAACATCTTAGTTAGTTATAAAATTGCACGACTACCAAAAAAAAATCTGAATAATTTTCTAAATGTTAGCTAATTCCCCAAAGAAATCTTAAAATGGCCCTGAAAATATTTTTGCCACCTTCTAGAAGTATTTAGAAATAATTTGATTTCAAGCAGGTGATTCTCCTTTACTTTGGAATGGAACTCACCTGTGTTGGACAATCAGGCTACAAGTCCATCTCCAGAGACCTTGATGTTCCTGTTTCCACCATATGTAATGTTATAAAGAAGTGTCTGTACTTTTTCTCTGACAGCATTAAATTCTTTTAAAAATTGTCCAACAACACTGGGCCAATTGTGCCCCGCCCTATGGGACTCCCAATCACAGCCTGTTGTGATACAGTCTGGATTCAAACCAGGTTGTCTGTAATGACACCTCTAGCACTGAGATGCAGTGTCTTAGACCACTGCGCCACTTGGAAGCCCAAACAAACAAATATTTCATATACTGTCCATGGTCTTGAAACAATGTGAGTAGTTGTGTGGTTGAATTTATTCCACCACTATTTGAGTGACTGTTTGTTTTGGCAAATATTTATTTGAAACAACGCAACCTTATTGTCTTCTAACGTGGTTCCTGCTATCAATATTTGCAACCGTTGTGTACGTGTGCTGCTTCTGTGAGCCACAGCCAAGGTGTGGCTTAGGACCGTTTGACTATGGCATCAAATAATTGCTTCTCCTACATAGGTCTGCAAAAGAAAGGTCTCAAGTCATGCTCTATATACACAGACATCCGAGTTCTCTATCTATATGTATGACGTTAGATATTTTTCCGCAACTGAGGGCCTAGCTCCAATAGTCACGGTTCGCCACTGCATTTGGGAGAATATGTCAGCATTGTCAATGAAATAGTATCACATTTCAGTTCATGCATTAACAAAGATGGTCTCATGGTTATGCAGCAGTTTCTTTATTAGGAAAACATTGACAAGGTTATTGGTTCAATCAACGACATCAGACAGCAACTAACATGTCAGCTGAAATGTCTTAATCTGTGCAGCAGATGGCAGAGTGGAATCTCTTCATGAGCATCTCTGATGATAAGAAGCTTTTCTTCACTTTACTGTCAGGGTTATGCTTCTGTCACTAAATAAAAAAAGTGCTATCTAGAACCTTAAAGGGTTCTTTGGCTATCTCCATTGGCGAACCCTTTGAAGAACCCTTTTTGGTTGCAGGTAGAACCCTTTCTACACAGAGTTCTACCTGGAACCAAAAAGGGTTCTCCTACGGGGATAGCCGAAGAACCTTCTTGTAACCCTTTTTTCTAAGAGTGTAGTCCTTCTCAGCAGAAGTTTTTCTGCTTACCCTCTTGTCTATGCTTCCCTCAGGCTCTCCTGTGTATTACCATTCCTAAAATAGCCTGGATACCAGTCTGTTTGTGCTATCATTCGACTCCTTGTTGTGCCAAACATGTCATTATTGGCATGACAAGAAGTTGGAATGATAGCACAAACAGATCTGGGACCAGGCTATTCTGAAGCCATCTTGTATTGATAATGACCGTGGCATGTAGTCATAAAGCGTCTCAGAGTAGGAGTGCTGATCTAGGATCTGGTCCCCTCCGTCGATAAAAAATATGATTCATTATGATTTTAAAAGCTAAACTGATACTAGATCAGCGCTCCTACTCTGATATGCTTTATGAATACAGGCTCAGAACAAAAGGAGGCGGGGTGTTCACAGAGGCTGTGAGATGAGAGGGGTCTGGTCTGGTCTGGCAGAACTCCCCCCAGGCATTATGAGTCAATCTACTGTAACTAACATGCTACCAGGGCCATCTGGCATGTTAGTTCATGGGGAGAGAAGGGACACGCACGCACGCACACACACACACACACACACACACACACACACACACACACACACACACACAAATGCTGTATCAGATGTTGAAACACACAGTATAGGGGCATGTACAGGTATGACAGTATTAGTAATAAAGCACTAAGCACACATCCATACACACACTCACAATCAATAATTAATAATGTTTCAGTTCATTCCAAAAACAAAATGTTGTTTATTGTTTATAGGCCATAAAGGTTATGATGTTCTTTTCATCCATATTGTCAGAAATAAATCATATATAAAAAAAAAAAGATGAAATACGTATTAACTGTTTCAAACTGTGTCAAAAAAAGTCCTTCAATTTTCCCCTTAAAGTACATGGTGAAAAGCAGGTGACCACTGAAAGTGCTGTGGGGATTTTCATTATCATATATCCCGAGATGCATGTAGACCACATCTCCCACCTCCAGCAGCAGTGACACTCCGTTGGAAGAATAAACAACATGGCCACTACCTTGGTGATCATAAGTACAAGCCATTTGTTGTTCATTCTTAAACAAGAATGCACATGTAGGTTGTGAACTATAAATTCCATATACGAAAAACCTGAACAGGTAGATTCCTCTCACAACATTCATATAAAAACAGGGATTATTCAGAATACATAACTTTACCACCACAGTACATGTATTGCCCGTTACTTAGAGAAAAATATAAACATACTGAACAGAATGAAGATGAAATAGCATCTATTCTCCCTCTGTTGTTTTAACATCTATGAATACAATTCCCATCAATTGTATTGTTTTTCAAAACAACCAGTGATATATTTACTGTGCCAGTAAAGTTTTTTGAATAATCACCATGTTTTCAACTGTCAACAAAGATCATACCAGGACAATGGATCATTACATGTACACACGCATTATGCTGTACATGTAGTGGGGTTATAAGCATTGCCAATATTTGCGTAGACATTTCTGTACACCAGGTGGTTCCAGTGTTGAAGGGTCCAACTTGTCCACTAAAAGCTGGTCCTCTAAGTGAGGCTGAGAAAGCCACTTTCCTGTCTGTGATATTTGGATGAGTCAAAATGACTTCACTGAGCAGTGTTGATACCTCTGGGTCAAATCGGACATACTAGCATACCATCAAAATAATATACCAGTAGTCTAAACGATGTTTTATTTACATAAATATTGGTCAGTTCATCTACTTTTGATTTTAGCTGGACTTTCAGTTCCACCACATGACTCTCATTGGCTGTCAGTTGGCTCTCACTGGCTGTCAGTTGGCTCTCTGACTTTCAGTTGGGCTTGTAGTTCAGTCTTTGTGTGTCTCAGCTCAACTCTCTCAGCACAGTATGGATGTCAGGCTGGCAGGTTTGCTGGCTGTGTGTTGATGTGCAGCTTCAGCTCTCTGTTACCAAGATCACAATAAACGATTTACCCTTTTGGCTTAGTTTGTTATTACTTCAATATATTGTATTATAATCATTAGGTATTCAACTATATGAATGATTTATAATCATATTTTCCATCACAAAGAACAAGTAGAAATGTGCTCTCTCAGCAAGAAGTCATATCATGATATGGTATACTGTACAGTATCAATAAGCCCCATCTGAAAGACCTTGGCCTTGTGTGCATGGATGGTGTGGATGTGTGCACATTTTTGTATCAGTGCTAATGTTGGCAGTGGTAAGAAATGTCACTTCTTTAGCCAATTATCTTATTCATCCTTTTATTTTTTAAGCATTAAATGACCTTGAACAGTTTTAAGCATTAAAAGCACTTGCCCTCCAAATACACCTCCTCTGTTTTCAACCAGGATTTCAGCGATCACTGCCTCATTGCCTGCGTTCATAATGGGTCCGCGGTCAAACGACCACCCCTTATCACTGTCAAACGCTCCCTAAAACACTTTTACAAGTCAGTAGAGGACGCCTGGTTGTTCTTTAAAAGTGCTTTCCTCACCATCCTAAATAAGCATCCCCCTTTCAAAAAACTTAGAACTAAGACCAGATATAGCCCTTGGTTCACCCCAGACTTGACTGCACTAGACCAACACAAAAACATCCTGTGGCGCACTGCATTAGCATCGAATAGCCCCCGCGATATGCAACTTTTCAGGGAAGTCAGGAACAAACACACAGTCAGTTAGAAAAGCAAAGGCCAGCTTTTTCAAACAGAAATTTGCATCCTGTAGTACTAATTCCAAAAAGTTCTGGGACACTGTAAAGTCCATGGAGAATAAGAGCATCTCCTCCCAGTTGCCCACTGCATTGAGGCTAGGAAACACTGTCACCACCGATAAATTCACAATTATCGAAAATTTCAATAAGCATTTTGCTACGGCTGGCCATGCTTTCCACCTGGCTACCCCTACCCCGGCCAACAGCTCAGTACCCCCGCAGCAACCTGCCCAAGCCCCCCCCCCGCTTCTCCTTCACCCAAATCCAGACAGCTGATGTTCTGAAAGAGCTGCTAAATCTGGACCCCTACAAATCTGCTGGGCTAGACAATCTGGACCCTCTCTTTCTAAAATTATCCGCCAAAATTGTTGCAACACCTATTACCAGCCTGTTCAACCTCTCTTTCGTATCGTCTGAGATCCCTAGAGATTGGAAAGCTGCCGCGGTCATCCCCCTCTTCAAAGGGGGAGACACTCTAGACCCAAACTGTTATAGACCTATATCCATCCTGCCCTGCCTTTCTAAAGTCTTCGAAAGCCAAGTTAACAAACAGATCACTGACTTCTTCGAATCCCACCGTACCTTCTCTGCTATGCAATCTGGTTTCCGAGCTGGTCATGGGTGCACCTCAGCTACGCTCAAGGTACTGAACAATATCATAACCGCCATCGATAGAAGACAGTACTGTGCAGCCGTCTTCATCGACCTGGCCAAGGCTTTCGACTCTGTCAATCACCGCATTCTTATTGGCAGACTCAACAGCCTTGGTTTCTCAAGTGGCTGCCTTGCCTGGTTCTCCAACTACTTCTCAGATAGAGTTCAGTGTGCCAAATCAGAGGGCAACCCTTTTCTCTATATACATAAACTATGTCGCTCTCGCTGCTGGTGACTCTCTGATCCATCTCTACGCAGACCACACCATTCTGTATACATCTGGCCCCTCTTTGGACACTGTGTTAACTAACCTTCAAACAAGCTTCAATGCCATACAACACTCCTTCCGTGGCCTCCAACTGCTCTTAAATGCTAGTAAAACTAAATGCATGCTTTTCTATCGAACGCTGCCCGCACCCGCCCACCGGACTATCATCACTACTCTCGATGGTCCGACTTAGAATACGTGGACACCTACAAATACCTAGGCGTGTGGTTAGACTGTAAACTCAACTTCCAGACTCACATTAACCATCTCCAATTCAAAATTATATCTAGAATCGGCTTCCTATTTCACAAAAAAGCCTCCTTCACTCATGCTGCCAAACATGCCCTTGTAAAACTGACTATCCTACCGATCCTTGACTTCGGCGATGTCATTTACAAAATAGCCTCCAACACTCTGCTCAGCAAATTGGATGTAATCTATCACAGTGCCATCCGTTTTGTTACCAAAGCCCCATATACTACCCACCACTGTGACCTGTATGCTCTCGTTGGCTGGCCCTCATTACATATTCGTCGCCAAACCCACTGGCTCCAGGTCATCTATAAGTCTTTATTAGGTAAATCCCCGCCGTATCTCAGCTCGCGGGTCACCATAGCAACACCCATCCGTAGCATGCGCTCCAGCAGCTATATCTCACTGGTCACCCCCAAAGCCAACACCTCCTTTGGCCGACATTCCTTCCAGTTCTCTGCTGCCAATGACTGGAACGAATTGCAAATATCCTTGAAGCTAGAGGTTCCTATCTCCCTCACTAACTTTAAGTATCAGCTGTCAGAGCTGCTTATCGATCACTGCACCTGTATATAGCCCTTCTGTAAATAGCCCACCCTACTACCTCATCCCCATATTTATTTTATTATTTTCGCTCATTTTGCACTCCAGTATCTCTATTTGCACATCATCATTTGCACATCCATCATTCCAGTGTTAATGCTAATCTGTAATTTATTTCACCACTATGGCCTATTTATTGTCCTACCTTCCTAACCTTACTGCATTTTGCACTTTGTATATAGATTTTCTATTGTGTTATTGACTGTACGTTTGTTTACTTCCCATGTGTAACTCTGTGTTGTTTTTTGTCGCACTGCTTTGCTTTGTCTTGACCAGGTCGCAGTTGTAAATGAGAACTTAAATAAAGGTGAAAAAAAATAATAATTAAAAACAGTTTAAAGCAGTTATTTTAGCGTTTTTTCCCCAAAGTCGACCTTTAAAGTAACTGTCGAGTGTTTCCATATTTCTATGAAATATAAACTATAATTAATTAGAATATGAGTGAAATAGTTTTCCTTCCAAAATGTTTAAGTATGTTAAACAGCCTTTCTGTGTTGGAATGGTTTGGGAGTACCCCAACAACAGCATGATGTTGGAGTATATCGGTAATTCCAATATATTCACACAAGTAGACCGCTGATTGATCAGCTCATTCTCCTATGAGGAAATAGAAAGCATTTTTGAAACGGTCTGTTTGAGATACAAGTTTGAAGTGGGGTTTTACAGATTTATTTTCTCTCCAATTTATGCTTTGACCACAAATACGAGTATAGGATGAGTCAACAACATTATGTGGGTAAGAGTTAACAGAATATTAACTTTTAGAAGAGAGATTTTCACTGGAGAGTTACTTTAAAACCGCAACATGTTCTCTGACTCATGGCAAAGTGTGTAGAATAGCCATATAAAACTGTTTTCCCCCCAATAAGTGTTTTCAAAATACCCCACAAAATAATAAGGCATAATAAGTCATACTGTGTAGAATTGCAGGAAATGCATTAAAAAAAAAAGGACCCTTCAAAAGTGAGCTGTAGTTTAGGATTTTTGACTTGATTTATGGTTAGCAAAATTATGTAAATTGAGAAAGCACACTTTCTTTAAGCTCAATGGCAACTTGTTTTTACATACCATTGGAGATTTTAGGTGTATACATTATGTATTTTGGATGTTTTCAGTGTATTTTCAATGCTTTCAGACAATGCAATTAATCATGATTTTAAATATTTGTGCACAAAAATTTCAAAAAGTTGTCAGGCTCTGATCATAGGGAAGCCTTTGGCTCCCTCTAGTTCTTTGTTGGTTTTGTGTTGGTCCCCAATTAGAGGCAGCTGCTTCGCATTGTCTCTAATTGGGGTCCATATTTAAGTCATGTGTTTTTCCTGTCTTGGTGTGGATCATTGTTTGTAACATGGTAATGGCTGCGTTGTTGTGTTCAGGTTTGGTGTTAATAAATCATGTTGAACTATATCAGCGTTGCGTGTTGGTCTGCCACTCCTTCTGTTCGTGACAAAAGTTAGTTAAACCACTAACTCTGACAGCCCTAATACTAACTATTTTGTGTGGAAGTGTATAAATGATTTAGAATAATATTTTTCATCACAAAGGTCAAGTAAGAAATGTGCTCTTATAGCAACAAGATATATCATATACAGTATCAACAAGCCCCACATGAAAGACCTTTGCCTCGTGTGCATGGATGTGTGCACGTTTCTGGTAACAGTGCTCACGTGTGTGTGCATGCTTGTGATGGTACTCTCATATACACTGTGGTTTCTGTAAAGTGCACTGTTCTGTATTATAAACTTGAGACATTTGTTGATGACAAGGAAAGGGCTTACCAAACCAACACCACCTGATCAAAAGAAACCTTATGGCAATTAACTGTTGATAACAAATACCAGTACCCTATATACTATTTGCTTAATAAAGCTTTAATGATGCTAACTGTACATATGCTTTAATGTGTGTGAGTTACTGCAGTCCGTTGAGATAACAGCACCTACGAACGATTACAGCATGCACATCTTATGCACATTCTACATGTGTGACTTTTGGGATCTGAACCCTGCTCTCCAACTCCAGAAGCCAATGTCTAAACCATTAGGCCAAGAGGCAATTTCCCCCCTAGGCCAAGGATGACACTGATTTCAATTTACTCATCACGTGAGTAAATATATATATCAGAGTAAATATTTTAGATTAGTTGGAAAATAAAAATGTGGGTATCATGTCAATCACTTGATGATATTTTCCTCAACTGCATGTGTAAAGTAATAATGTGATTATAGTATGGGTGTTTAATTCAGTTTGATTCTATGCTGCTGGTGTTTTTTTCCCCTGAATGAAAATGTGTTTTCTCTAGAGACATTGGACTCCACAAGCTGGCTCAGTGTCAGAACTGTAATCTCCTTTATACTGTAGATTACCCTTGGTCCGGGAACATTACTGGCAGAACAGATAATAATGTCCAGGAAATACAGTCAGGTATTTCATTTTAAAGGCTATTTCCCTGACGTTTGCTTTCATGGTAAACATTGCGGAAGACGGCTCAAGTGCAAATTACTTTTAAGGCTCATTGTAGATAGTGCCTTTAAATGAATCCTGACCTGAATCTCTAGATACGTTCATCTGATACATACATACATACAGTCAGGTCCAAAAGTATTGGCACCCTTGATAAAGATGAGCAAAAAATAATACGAATACTGAGATATATTGTATGCATATTTATTGTCTTTATATTATTATTTTATACTAATATAATTGCTTAGAGAAAGAGATTAAGTTTAACAAGTAATTGGCACCCATTTTCAATAACTTTCAATACTTCACCTTGCGAGGATAACGGGACTGAGCCTGGGAAAATGAGATTGGGAGAAAATGTTGGGAGGGATCTTAGACCATTGCTCCATAACGAATTTTGTTTACGTTTGTTGGATGACATGAACATGTATTTATTTGGCGTCAAAATAAGGATGCATAAGCAGAAAAGAACCCCATACCTAATGTAAAATATGGTTGTGGATCTTTGATGTTATGGGGCTATTTTGCTTCTCCTGGTCCCTACTGACAACAAGCATCAGTAAATCCACCATTGTCTCCTGACTCCCACTAAGAACTAAAGTATACAATATATTACAGATTAATTCAACTTTACTATTGTTACATAAAAATAGATATCACCCAATCTCAGAAATGCTTTCTTATATTTTATTGTGATGGCAGGGTCATAAAAAATTGAGCAAAACAACAACAACTATATAAACAGGAAATGTATAAAACAAATTGTAGCCTCTGACATATAACAGTACAATGTAACAAATTGGCACAAAACTGAAAGAAAGAGAGTATCTTGACAATCAAATTTTGGCTTTGACATAAAAAGGGAGTTACGTATATCTTCATAACAAGATCAATCCTTCATTACAACAGCGAGGCCTCATGCATTTAGTCACACAGTTAAGTTTTCAGTAGCTTCATATCAAATTAAGGAAAGGTCAGTCTAACCAACTAGCCTGATGATGGATGCATATGGAACACTTTCCATTTCTCTCTTCATTTGTGTCTTCTTTTCTTGTTAATTTTTTTTCTCCAGCTTAAACAGACATCATGTTAACGTAATACTTGAGGGTTTTTTTTATGTATTCTTTTAAACATGACTCCCAGAGCTGTACTTCAGACCGCTCTGGATTCATTGACCTTCAAATCATTTTTCATACTAAAATATATTATTATTGTATCAATTCAAACTACAGTATTGTACACTACAATGTGTGTAATAAATAACCATAAAGAAATATAAAAATAAGACACATAAATATAAAAAGTCCTCAAACTAAATAGGTACACTTGTATCAGTGAAAAGGGTTCTAATACTGCCATTGTTGAAAATGCACACACATATAAAAAAAAAAATCTAAAGCCAAACTGAAAAATAATTATGTAACACTGTTAGGTAAAATCAACTGAAACACTTCATAAAACACGGGGGACAATATTCACTAACGTTTGTTACCTGAAGTTTGCCATTTTTTTTAAACAAGTGCACTCAACTAATAATGGCTGACGCTCCAACACAGGAAAATCCCCTTAAATACTGTAAAAACCTTTCCTATCCATCTTATTCTCTCTTTGTTCCTTTTTGTTCACACACACAAAATATTCCTTATTCATGCTATTGTCCGCGTCCCAAATGGGTGTACCAAATGGGTGTAGTACTTTGGACCAGAGCCCTAAAGTGCACCAATATGGAATAGGGTACCATTTGGGGCGTAGCACAACTTAACTAAAAATGAGCAAGTAAACAAACATTATTCAATATGGGCCTTGCGCAGATTGAAAGATGTACTGGCTACATCCATGAAGTAAAAATAACACTGTTCAATGGCACTTACAGCACACAGGACAAGTCTTGCATAAGGCTGGAGGCTTTGGGGCGGGGTACAGTGCAGAACTGCCCCCCCTCCTGCTTCATTTGACCCTATAACACTGATAATCATTGATTAACAACTAACCAAACCAAAAACAAGGGGTACGTCCCAATAATCTCGCCTTTCTCCAAACGTGTGCACTTGTTCTCTTCCCTTCATGGATTTTAAGGGAAATGACTGGTATACAAAATATTGTGGAAACTCCCTCTAGTTTAGCCCATGCCTACTGTACACCAATGTAATGCTTTTACATTTTTGGGGAGTAGTAAACAAGTGCACACTTCAGGAAGAAGGACAGATTATTGGGACGCGACCAAGGGGAAGCATGGTAAGAATGCTGGATTTGAGTTTGTGACACCTTCCCTGATAGGACAGTTTGGTTATGGCGTCAGATGCCACATCATCATCCCCACCCTCTCACGCCTCCCTAGCCTGGTCCCAGATCTGTTTGTGCTCTTGCCAATTCCATTGCTGTCCATGACAAGGCAAACATGGCAAGGCAATGAGATACAAGGAGTTATGATAGCACAAACAGACTGGCACTCAGGCTAAACACCCCCCACCCCCCCCCCCCCCCCCCCATACCCCTGAATCCTCTTTTCTTCTTAAGGCTAACAATCCAACTGAAAGCAAAATGCTATGCTAAGGTTAGCTAACTTAAAGAAGATATATAGCTAGTGTGTACATCATACTAAAGGGTGAACAACACATCATGAGGCATGTTTTATCCATAGGTAAACCAGGAATACTGTAGTGCAGAGGTTTTGTTTTTTTAGAACTCAATAAAATACTGATTTTAGCAAACACCATCATTTGGCAATAAAAAGGTATAGAAATCTTTCTTCAACTGTACAGGTTAAAAGATTAAATCATGAGCGGCAAAATTTGTAATAACATTGACAAACAGAAATGACCTGGGATCGGATGTCTCACTTTCAGTAACAAAAGTCCATGGGTGTTGTTTTCTCCTTTCTTTTAAAATGTATAATACTTCTATAAACAAGGTCTAAGTAACACTGATTTTTTCCCCCCACAAATAAAAGTAACTTCTTTTTTGTCTAGTTCAGGCACACCTGGGTTTGAACACAGTAGTGGACCGACAATACAGCATCAACATGGCAGCCATGTTTGTTTTGCTTCTTCTTTTGACAACAAGACAAGAATTTCCTGTCCTGCTATTTGACAACTTTTGATTTCCATTTTCAACAAAAGAAATGTATTTTTCATTCACTGTTTCTCTCGCTTTCCTCTGTTTCTTTCTGTCCATTTTCTAATGCATCCGTAATGTTCTCCTTGTCCACATGCGCTTCTTTGTCCTCTGTTACCACAGTTTCCTTCTCTGACACCTCTTCCTCCTCCTCCCCTTCTACATCTCCCATCACCTGTACCTCCATCTCCTCCTCTTCCTCATACATATCCTCCTGCTGTACAGACCCCTCTCTGCTCTCTTCCTCCTCTTCTTCCTCTCTCCTCCATTCCTCTTCCTCCACCTCCTCCTGGTGTGCCCCCTTCTCTCTCCTCCCTTCTTCCTCCTCCTCCTCTCTCCTCCCTTCTTCCTCTTCCTCACACACCTGCTCCTGCTGTACAGATTTCTCCTCCTCTCTGCTTCCTTCTTCCTCCTCCTCTTGCCTCTCCTCCCCAAACTCCTCCATCTCGTAGATCTCACTCTCTTCATCATCCTCGCCCACCTGCACCACCCGTATGTCGTCCATGCTCATGGCTTCCATGCCCTCCTCCTCTCCCTCCTCTTCCTCCAGCTCCTCCTCACTCTCCCTCTCGTCTGAGTCCAGTTGGGAGGGAGGGGAGGTGGGCCGGTTGTCTGACTGCTGCTCCTCTGTTTGGGGGCTCATCCCGAGCCGACGCCCCACCTGACGATATCCCTGGGGTTCCTTCTTGCAGTATGAGTATCGGTGGTTCATGTGCTGGGAGTAGGAGCCCGAGTGGGAGAAACACTTTCCACACTTGTCACAGCGGTAGGGCTTCTCTCCGGAGTGCAGACGCGTGTGTTCTATCAAATGGTGCTTGTGTTTGAAGGCTTTGTTGCAGATGCCACACTCGTGTGGCCGTTTTCCTTAAATCAGACCAGAAGAATAGATTACTTTAGTGTCCAACTTTAGTGTTACTTTAGTGTTTAACTGAAAGACACACGGACACATACCGAGTTTGGGTTGGAAATGCTTTTTGTGAATATGGAACATTTCTGGGATATTTTATTTCAGCTCATGAAACATGGGACCAACACTTTACATGTTTATATTTTTGTTCAGTATAAAACACTTGAAATTCCCTGAAAAGGATTACAGCAGATCTGTTGCATAGGAAGATATTTCATCTCTTATATTTTATTTAACTAGGCATGTCAGTTAAGAACAAATTCTTATTTACAAAGACGGCCTACACCGGCCAAACTCGGACGACGCTGGGCCAATTGTGCGCCGCCCTATGGGACTCCCAATCACAGTCGGTTGTGATACAACCTGGAATTGAACCAGGTTGTATCGCCTCTAGCACTGAGATGCAGTGCCTTAGACCGCTGTGCCACTCTGGGGGTCCTGGTCAAAAGTAGTAACCTATAAAGGGATCAACTGGGCCCATCCAACAGTGCCGTTAAACACCCCTCCACCCACGTTTCTGAAGTAATTTGGACACTGCCTGCCTGTCCTACGCCAGGGCAGGCGTGCGACCCAAATGGCACCCTATTCCCTATATGGACCCTGGTCAAAAGTTGTGCACTATATAGGGGATATGGTGCCATTTGGGACGCAGCCCAGGCCTCCCAATGCCACTGGCTATGTGTAGTCAGAGTAGTGTAGTCATGGCTGGACCAGACCTGCCCTCTCAGAATAGATTAGAGCACAAATAATTGTAAACAGACTTTGTGTCCCAAATGGCACCCTATTCTCCTATGGGCCCTAGTCAAAAGTAGTGCACTATATTTGCTCTACTAGGGTGCCATTTGGGATACACACAGAGCCTTTAACGCCAAATCCAAATCTAATCAAAGTGCTGGAGCCAGTGGTTACGCATGCATCTCATAGGAAAGAATTCATGTGTGTTTGTGGAAGAAGATTAGGTGGTTTAAAGATGCACTATGCAGAAAAATCGCTCTGCCATTTCCTGGTGCAAAAAATGTTAATAGTTATGTACCATCTAAACCGCTGTGAAATATATTTTCCATAACTAAAAATATTGTATTTTCAGCTGTTTTAAGCTGGTGTACAAAACCGAAAGTAAATGATGATCGACCGCTTCTTAGACTTGCTTTCAATGAGAATGACAGATCTATAACTCACATTTCTACATGAATTTGGTCGGGTCACACAAAAAAGGTACATATTGTAGCATTAAGAGGACATTAGCTATGCGGTTTAAGAGGACTATATTAGGCTGTTATACCAGCTTCAGGGAAGAAGTGTTGGTTTACCATATGAAAGTAGCAGGTAAAGTAAAGACATTGGTGTTTTAAATGCCTGTAACTGCTATCCTCATTCTTCATATCATGCAAGAAGAGAAGTAATGTCATAGCACAGAAGAAAAGGAGTGGCATAGGCCAGGCAGCTCTCATTAAAAAGGAAATCATTAGGAGTGCTAAGATCAGGTTCCCACCTGTCCGTGTACTCTTATTCATCGTGATCTAAAAGGCAAAGCTGATCCTAAATCCACACTCCTACTCTGAGATGCTTTATACATACGGCCCTTGACCTTATGGACCCGCAACCAACGGGCATATGATTTACCTGTGTGCTCGTATTTATGCCTGAGCAGGGAGCTGCTCTTCTGGAAGATCTTGTCACATAGGTCGCAGGCGTACATGCCACTCTCAAGTCGACGCATCTTCTTCTGCGGAGGGGCCGAGTCCGAGTCGTTCTGCTCCTCTACAGCTGACACGCCCTCTGAGCTGCTGTCAGCCTTCTCCTCCTGTCAAAGTAAAAGAGAGATGCTTTAATAATTTATAAATATATTTTAACTTAAGAATGCTTTTCATTACATAAAGAATTTCCCAGTGCTTAAAAAAGAAAAAGAATGATAAGGTAAAATTGCTAATCTGTTCAAATCTGACATTGCTATTACTGTACAACCATGGGAGACTAGACCATAAAAGCAGCACTATCTAAAACAGTGTTTCCACTGTCAAAAGTGTCAGTTCTAGTGAGCCAGCAGGAGTACTTAGACCTGTCTGCCAGACACTGCGCTGTGAGCCGCTCACACGTATAAACATACGAGGATTTATTCTGCTAGTCTTCTTTTTCACACACACTAGTATGCACGCACACACACACACACACATACACACACCGTCCCCTGACTCCTAAAGGAAGAATCCAACTCAACTCCAGGCTGCGGCAGATAATTCTGTCTGCTGTCATGCATACATACATCATCCAGCCCAGGGAAGTATTAGGAGTAGGCCTATTAGGTAACTTCACCTGGTACATACATCATCCAGCCCAGGGAAGCCTGGAGGGAGCCCAAACCATTCAGCCAGGACTGCTTTCATTTTTCCACAGGCAGTGAGAATACGTTCCAAATTGCTTCCTAGTCCTTATATAGTGCACTACTTTTGACCAGAGCACTATGGGCACTGGTCAAAAGTAGTGCACTATATAGGGAATAGGGTACCATTTGAGATGCAGACTGACTCGTTGGTACTGGGTTATTCAGGCTAGTCAGGAAACTAAGGTAAACTCACAGTGCATTCCTTCCACAGTGTTCTTCTGCTCTGCTCTTCAAATGAATCAATGTGTGCTGTTAGACATAACAGACACCTCTTTTGGTGTCTGTACAGTGTGTGTGTGTGTGGCATCCCTCTCCTTCACTGACTGATTTCCCCTAATAGTAATGAATAACCGTCTCTGTGTACCATCTAGTGTATCTCTTCATATTGTCTCATCTCACACATTTCAAACATTCTGAATAGCTTGTTCACAAACCAACCTGGCAGCCGTTGAGTATGACGGTCTTCTGGGCTCCGTCGGTCCCAGTGGCGCTGCTGCCTGCTGTAGTGGTGTATGTGTAGGTGAGCTGGGGGATGAGGATAGTCCGTTTGGTGGTGCCAGTGGAGATGGCCCTGAGGCAGGGCACGCCGCTGCCCTGGTTGGTGATGGCTACTAGCTGGGTGGTCATGATGTTAACCGGGCTGGTGGTGGCCATCTGGGGTGGGGAGGTGACGTAGATGGTGTTGGTGGTTCCCTGAGCCTGGAGCTGGGTCTGGAGCCCTGGGAGCTTGGCCTGGAGCTGGGGATGGAGCTGGGAATGGAGCGTCTCCTTCTTCAAACAGGTGAGGTTGAGGGGTTGCTCTTGGGGGACATGGGGGACCTGGGGCTCTGATTGGGGCTGCTTGGGAAGGGACAGGTCAAGGGGAAGATCTTGAGACTCACCCTCCGAGTCCTCTTCCGTTTTCACGATGATCAGGCTGCTGGAGGAGAGGTTTAGTGCTGAGGGAGCCGAGGCTGAGACCAAGGGGGAACCGGAGGTCGAGGCAGGGGAACTGTTGGGAGGTTGGGAAGATGATGTCTCCTGGGTTTGGGCCGAGGCAAGTTGCTCCTCTGTCTGCTCTCCACTCTTCTCTTGGGCTACCTGGGTGTCTGCGCTGGGATCTGTTGAAATTTGAGGGAAAGAGGAAGCAGGGGGCTCAACGGTAATCTGACCAGACCGCATCTTCTCAAACCATTTCTTGACTATGTCCACGGGCAAGCTGACGTTGTCGGAGATCTTGGCCAGCTCTTCCTCGGTGGGCTCTGCGTTTAAGGCGAAGTAGGCCTTGAGGAGGGAGAGCAGGTTCTTCAGAGGGGGCTGGCCTGGTGTTATCCCTGCTTCTGTCAGCAGGGCGGCGATAGAGGGGTCTAGGGGGCCGCCGTCGCCCCCCTCCCCGTTGGTAGGTTTACAGTGCTGGAGCATGTGTAGTACATCCATACCACCAGGACAGTCATCACACAGCAGACATGTTGTCTTGCCTGTCTGGGCCTTTGGTGTCTCAGCCTCCTTCCTCTGCTCTGCCTCTGCCTCGGTCTGAGCCTCCTCTGTCTCCTTCTCAGACTCAGGCTCAGAGTCGGGCTGCTCGGTCTTGACGATGCTGAGGTCCTGGGGGAGTTTCTCTGTTACTTCAGAGGCTTGCTGTGTGTTTGTGGGGGTGATGGTGGGGGCCAGGGGAGGCTCCTTCTTGAGGAGCTGAGGTGCGCTGGGTTGTTGGGCCAGGCTGGGCTCCAGGGTGTAGTTAATAATGATCTTGGTGGTTCCGTCCTGGTCCACGAAGCCAGGCAGGCTGATGGCTGAGATGACCTGCTGCCCTGCTTGCCCCACCACACCCTGCTTGGACGTCACCAGCCCGTTGGCTGTCCCCAGCACCTGGCGCAACACGTTCCCATCCATGGCCACCTTGGAAATAAGAGGAACACAATGGAAATAAGTAACCTTTTTTTGTATTATCCTTGATGAGTAGTGGTACTAAAGCTTATTGTTAGAATGTGTAAAAGTCACTGAGATGATAGACACAACAGCAGCAAGGTTAACACACGGCCACAACATCAAGGGGCACCATACAACAGCTAGATTTGGTCATTTCTTTAACACAAGTGGCCCTTTAAACCTTTTTGTATTATTTTCGATAATTTTAAACGCATGGCTGAATTCTGTTTTTAAATTGCCAAATAAATACAAATCAAACCTTGAGTACGCTCTGCAGGTCGCTGAGATTAATACTGATAGGAGACATCAAACCAACGGTGGGCAGTACCACCGCCTGGACCATGCCCTGTGGCAGCGCTGTGCCCTGGGGTACCGCCACGCCACCGGTAAACACTGTCCCGTTAGTCCCCGCTGCCCCGTTAGGCGCCACCGCCACCGGCTTGTACTCATATTCCACCGGCTCTGATTTGATCTGGTTGAGGGGAAGCTGCTCCTGAAGGGGCTTGCCATCTGTCTTTTCCCCCCGGAGGAGCAGTCGGGCAGGGGCTACGGCGGCAGGGCCGGAAAGCTGGGTCTGGGTGGTGGGGGTCTGGGAGGCCTTGATGACTGGTCGGGGGGTACCGTTGACAGGCACCATGCCAACACACTTCTTACTGCTGATGTGGGAGCTGTAGGACCCCGAGTGGGAAAACCGCTTCTTACAGTTGGGGCACTCGTATGGCTTCTCTCCTGCAAGAAATGAGTAAAATAAAAAATATAGTTGATTTTTAAGGTTAGGGAAAAGTGCAGTGAATAGTACCACTTTTTAGGATGTCAATATAAATGAATGTATTTATGGTTGTTTGTAATTTTGTCTTGTCTTTTAATCTTTACGTGTTATTGTTTTTACCATCGAGGACCACTTTGGAAACAAGCGTTTTAATGAATACTTTCAGGTGATATCCTCTGGGTCCACAATGTACATTTTGTTCCATATGTTTGTTACCCAAAATAAATTCAATTCAATTGAAAATAAGAAGAATAGAGTAATCAAATAAAGCGACTTCCAGGAAACAGCTGAAAACATAAGGTTTGTGTCCCAAATGGCACCCTATTCCCTATATAGTGCAGTACTTTTGACACCTATGGGCCCTGGTCCCAACAGAATAATGACACATTGTCCAGGAGCACAGATTCAATAATTGTCGTAATCAAGAATCTGAAATTATAGAGCTGCATATTATAAACATATCAAAGGAAATGGTTAGTTAGGTACATCTGGACCAGCAGTGCTGTGAATATGGGTGAGTCACTAGGGTTCTGTCCCAAATGGCCGATAGGGCTCTGGTCAAAAATACTGCACTATATTAGAGAATAGGATAGCATTTGGGACTGGGAGTCATCCCATGTGTGTGTTGCCACGGTGACCAAGGTGATGCCAGTCTTACTCACCACTATGAATGCGCAGGTGCTCCTTCAGATGGTGCTTGTATTTAAAAGCCTTGGAACACTCTGTACACATGAACTTCCTATTCCCCCCTGTTGTTGTCGTGGTTTGGGGCACGTGGCGCTAGCAGACAGATAGAAGGACAGACAGCGGTGAGTGAGGACACTCCAGTCAACAGGTAAAGTGTAGTTCATGGTCGCATCCCAAATGGCACCCTAGTGGCGAAGCGGTCTGCATCTCAGTGGAGGCATCTCTACAGACTACCTGGTTCAATTTCAGGCTGTATCCCAACTGGCTGTGATTGGGAGTCCCATAGGGCAGTGCACAATTGGCCCAGCATCGTCTGAGTTTAGGTTAAATAAAAAATCCCTATGCAGTACACTACTTTTGACCAGGGTTCTGGTCAAAGGTACTGCAAAGTAATGCGGTATATAGGGAATATCATGCAATTTTGGACGCAACCAATGTGTTTGTTGTGCGTGGTGAGAAGACTCTTCAGTCAATGTGTACAGTGTAGTTAATGTGTTCGTTGTGCATGGGGATGTTTTGGTCTGAGTGCTTATATTACATTGTCCTAGAATGTCACAACAGTACTCTGTCTAAAGTCAGAGCATGCTAGAATGTCACAACAGTACTCTGTCTAAAGTCAGAGCATTCTAGAATGTCACAACAGTACTCTGTCTAAAGTCAGAGCATTCTAGAATGTCACAACAGTACTCTGTCTAAAGTCAGAGCATGCTAGAATGTCACAACAGTACTCTGTCTAAAGTCAGAGCATTCTAGAATGTCACAACAGTACTCTGTCTAAAGTCAGAGCATTCTAGAATGTCACAACAGTACTCTGTCTAAAGTCAGAGCATGCTCTTGTTGCTGTCTGAAGGGTGTGCAATGCATTCCCAGTCAACAGTAGTAGTAGTCTTATGTGGCTCAGTTGGTAGAGCATGGCGCTTGCGACGCCAGGGTTGTGGGTTTGATTCCCACGGGGGACCAGTATGAAAATGTATGCAGGGGCCTCCTGAGTGGTGCAGCAGTTTAAGGCACTGCAGTGCTTGAGGTGTCACTACAGATCCATGTTTGATCCCAGACTGTGTTCGGGGAGGGTTTGGCCAGCCGAGATGTGTCCCATCATGCTCTATTAACTCCTGTGGTGGGCTTGGGCGCATGCACGCTGACACGGTCGCCAGTTGTATGGTGTTTCCTCTGACACATTGGTGCGTCTGGCATCTGGGTTAAGCAAGCAGTGCGGCTTGGCAGGGTCGTGTTTCAGAGGACGCATGGCTCTCGACCTTTGCCTCTCCTGAGTCCGTATGGGAGTTGCAGCAATGGGAAAATACTCTAACTACCAATTGGGGTAAAAAATCAAATGTATGCTGTGGATAAGGACATCATGTGATACAGATACATTCTGCTCTGTCAAGGGATAATTCTATACAGTACAATTAAAATAATGGTTTAAATGTTTAACGGGTCAGCTAAAATGCATCACAAATGGCTCCCTATACAGTGCACTATTTTTGACCAGAGCCCTATGGACCATGGTAAAAAATAATGCACTATATAGGGAATAGGGTGTTATTGGAGACGCAGTCTTAGTTTGTGCTTGTGTCAGCAGACAGTGATAAAGCTAGCATTGAGTTAGGCCAGAATTATGAATCGTAATGCAAAACAGAAATCCATAAAGTGAATTTATTCAACAGGAGCAGATAAACACCAAGGTATTTATATGATATATATCAAGTGGGAGGACAGCCCATTCTATGGTATATTCATGACAGGAAGTCTGTGAGGGGGAGTGAGCTCCAGCAATGCCAGCATTAGTGTTACAAAAGTCTGGTAACTGTCCCAAAACCCACAGGTTTTTCAGAAATCCAGAATCCTCCCAGCCCCACCTCTCCACCTCTCTAACCAACAAGATCCCTTGAATCAGGAAGGAATTGGTAGGAAATCCAGAATCCTCCAAATGGGAATCCTCCAATTACAGGGACAGGGACAGAGACAGGCACACGCGAACACACACACACACAGAGCAACCTGTTTGTTGTGGTACCTGCACAGGTTCCTTGTGTTGAGTCTTGTGTTGGGTCATATGACGGTCCAGCTGTGTGCGGTAGGTGAAGGTGTAGCTGCACTGGGAGCAGCTGAAGTTGTCCTCACTTTTCTCGTGGCGCAGCTTAATGTGCTCCTTCAGGGCAGTGCAGCGCTTGTAGCCCCGCGAGCAGTACGGACAGGTCAGGAGCTGGGAAAGAGCGTCTGGCGTGCCTGAATATATAGATAGAGGGGAAAGACCACATTTTTACGTGCCAAAGCTGATGAGTAGATCAATAATGTACGAGTTCTAAAAGGTGCAGCTATGGATATTATGACAGAGAGAGGGAAAAAGAGCCTATGAAACAAATAATATGTTTTTGGTGCCTAATCACTCAAAAGCTCTATCATAAGGGTCCCAATTATGAGGGTTGCGGTGCAGTGATGTACCATTCTCGTCTGGGACTCTTCTCTCAGGCATGCTCTTCTGCTCGTCCTCTGGAGCCTCGGGGTAGATAACCGCTGTGTCCCCCTGCTGTAGCATCTCCTCTACCAGGGCATCCTTACCCTCCTCCTCCTCCTCCTCTTCCCCTTCCTCCTCATCCTCCTCTTCAGAGCCACAGTCCTTCACTGCAACATAGGAACACAGGAATACATGGTTTATTATCATCAAGCTATTGCAGGTTCAGGTGGTTTTGTACGTCAATTTGCTCTCTCAAACATTTGTATCTACAAGGAATTCTTTGCATACATAATCTGATGACAGGTTAATGTGGACTAAAACATCACAATATTAGAGTTCCTTCTTTGCTTGTCCCCAAAAGCCATGTAAGCTTCAGACTCATTTCAGATCTGGTCTGTAGATTGTGATTCTGTTCAGGCCTGTGGAGACATTAATTCCATGACAGAACAGTCCTCCCTCCTCCCTCTGTGTGACTAGTCTCTCAGATAACCACAGTACTGTGTGACCAGTCTTTCAGACCGTGTGCAGTGTGACAGCAGACAGCTGGAGGGTGACCTCAACCAGCCCTCCCTTCACACGGTACAGCCATGACTACAGTACAGTACAAGACCCTGTACTGTACTGTCTGTCTGTCTGTACGTTGGATTTCAATACACCCGAAAACAGTGTCCAAAATGTGAGGATGAAATTAAAACATGCATATACCAAGTTGATGTAGGCCTACGCCTTACTAATATTCAACAAAGTGAAGTGTAAGAGGTTAACCATACAGTATATTAGTGTAAAACTCACATGCCTTCACAATGACTCTTTCCATCTAATACTGTGGCATGAGAGCTCTACAAGCTGACGTCATTGAAACACGTCCGTTTGACCTCTGCTACTGATAAAGAAGACAAAAGACTATTTCCATTTCTATGGCCCAGGTCAGTAATGTCTGCCTGCCGTTAGAGTTAGTATGACTGCCTACTGGACATCCCAACTGAGATCTCATAGGCTGCACCCCTCCATCCCCTCCTCCCCTCACTGTGGATCACTTCTTCGTCTCCTCCTCCCCTTCTATCCTCCCTTTTCTCCTCCTCCTCTCCTTTATCCCTTTCCCCTTCTCCTCTCCTTCTCACGCCACTCTAACAGGAGAACAGCCTACACAGTCTACAGTATCACACTGGGCTCTAGCTGCTCCAGTGTTGCATTCTGAGGACCTAAGTAGCTATTTATACAGTACATGACCTGTGAAGGGCCACAGCCCCACTAACACCTCACTAAACCTTCCTTCGCAGCTCCACTAACACCTCACTAAACCTTCCTTCGCAGCTCCACTAACACCTCACTAAACCTTCCTTCGCAGCTCCAATAACACCTCACTAAACTTTCCTTCGCAGCTCCAATAACACCTCACTAAACCTTCCGTCCCAGCCCGACTAACACCCCACTAAACCTTCCGTCCCAGCCCGATTAACACCCCACTAAACCTTCCGTCCCAGCCCGACTAACACCCCACTAAACCTTCCATCCCAGCCCGACTAACACCCCACTAAACCTTCCGTCCCAGCCCGATTAACACCCCACTAAACCTTCCGTCCCAGCCCGACTAACACCCCACTAAACCTTCCATCCCAGCCCGACTAACACCCCACTAAACCTTCCGTCCCAGCCCGATTAACACCCCACTAAACCTTCCGTCCCAGCCTGACTAACACCCCACTAAACCTTCCGTCCCAGCCCGACTAACACCCCACTAAACCTTCCGTCCCAGCCCGACTAACACCCCACTAAACCTTCCATCCCAGCCCGACTAACACCCCACTAAACCTTCCGTCCCAGCCCGACTAACACCCCACTAAACCTTCCGTCCCAGCCCGATTAACACCCCACTAAACCTTCCGTCCCAGCCCCACCTCTCCACCTCTCTAACCACCAACTCACCCTCTACCGAGGACACAACTGTAACATTTTCCCTGTAGACCTGTGTAGTTGACTGAATCAACTTGGTTACAACTCAGGACAATAATGCGCATGTAGGCTGTGTATGAGCTGTCGTAACATAGCTCTACCGTAGTAACAGCACAGTAACAGATGCAGATCACAGATGTTACATCCACATGAAAGGATGCAGTCAATTCGTTCTACTGCACTACAGACATTAGTTCATTGAAAGGCTAAGGGTAGAAGAGAAACTTGAGCACAGGTATCGTAGTGTTCACAAGGTATTGTTATTCTGTTCTCCACCTCCTGTCTGACTCCACACCATACTCATACATTCGCCTACTTGCAAGGCTTAACCAGCTTGACAAAACTGTGAGTTTGAGTTTGAGAGAGTGAGAGAGAGAGAGAGAGAGAGAGAGAGAGAGAGAGAGAGAGAGAGAGAGAGAGAGAGAGAGAGAGAGAAGAGGTAATTAAGGTAATTAAGGCTGATTAAAATGTGACACTAGAGAGGAATGTGACCTGCATGTGTTTGTGTGTGTGACCTGAGGATGTAATGATACACAACTCTGTTCTACCCCCTTTAACCACCCTCCCTCCACTTCCTCTAATTTACACATACTCTGCTCAAACTGGCCTCTGGGCACACACACCACCGCACACATAACTTGGTTATGATGAGTAACGAGAGGGAGCTTTTCTTCCCGCATAGCTCCGTGGGAATTCTGTGCAAGGTTATATAAAGTTGATTGGATAGAATCCAACCTGAGAGAGAAACTGAATTCTCATGGATTGGTTATATGTTAGGAAGCGGGGATAAGATACAGTTGATTACAGTATGAATGACAGTCAGAGCTACAGTTTAAAGTCTCAGTCTCCTCCACTGAAAAGAGTTCTTACAAGTTCCACCATTCAGTGGATCCGAGACATCGCTTAATACGACTGAACACTTCTGCAGGTAGCTATAGCAATGCCATGAGGATTAAGCATTTAAACGGCGCCAGGACCTGTGCCAGGAGGCCCTGGCTCTTCCTGCTGAGAGCAGCCCAGAAAGGGACAGGTGCAGCTTGAGAGAGCAGACTCTGCCATAGAATTAGAATAGAGTAGAACGGGGATCCCCATTCACCAGTCACAATTGCCATGGTCAGAGCTTTTGCGCCTATTCTACTCATTCTAATTCTATGAGCTCTGCTGCTAAAGGCACTCTCATAAAAGGAGGGGAGGAGCCCAGGCTACAGGACTCCTGCTAACCCTCAACCCATTCACTTCCCATGACCTCATGCTTTACCAGCACTCCAAAACAATCCTGCTCTCTCTACCCCTCTCTCCCTTTCTCTGCCTCCCCCTTTCGCTTACTCTCTCGCTATCTTCCTTTCTCTATTTTTCTCTCTTTCGCTTTCTCCGAGTTCATTCTTCAGAGACCTCTTGGAGAATTTTCTGCCACATTCATTAATTATGTGTTTTGAACTCTCTGTGTATCGTCAGACTAGAGTATTCTCCATTAAAATACAAAAATAAACGGAAGCAGTCAAAGCCTCAATGGAAAAGGCAGAGATGTTCAATGTCAGTGAGGAGGAAAACAGGAAATCATCAGACCTTGGTTCAAATACTATTTGAAATAATTTTGAATACTTTATCTGTGCTTGATTGAGCTTGCCTTGTACAATGGCACCAATAGAATAGTTGGAAAGGTGAAAACCCTGCCCATCTGGCACTCCAGGCAGGCTAGAACAAACACTCAAAGTATTTGATAGATTTCTAATAGTATTTGAACCCACCCAGGTCAGGACATCATATGGTGCAACACTATTCAGGCTTTCCCACACCGCGCTACAACATTTCACACAGATCCAACTGAATTTACAACCCAACATGGGTCCAACTGCAATGGAAAATATATACTGTATATACCCCACATAAAAGAATGCTATAATATACTATGGTATAAATACATGTAGTGTTTTGTGGATTGTATACTGAACAAAAATATAAACGCAACATGTAAAGTGTCCCATGTTTCAGGAGCTGAAATAAAAGACCCTAGACATTTTCCATTACGCACAAAGCATTTCTACTTTGCCAAGATAATCCATCCACCTGACAGGTGTGGAATATCAAAAAGCTGATTAAACAGCATGATCATTACACAGGTGCAATTTGTGTTGGGGGCAATAAAAAGCCACTCTAAAATGTGAAGTTTTGTCACACAATACAATGCCACAGATGTTTGAGGGAGTGTACAATTGGCATGCTGACTGCAGGAATGTCCACCAGAGCTGCTGTTAAATTCTCTACCATAAGCCGCCTCCAACGTCGTTACAGAGAATTTGGCATTACATCAAAATGGCCTCACACAATGTGTAACCATTCAGCCCAGGACCTCCACATATGGCTTCTTCACCTGCTGAATCGTCTTAGATCAGCCACCCGGACTGCTGGTGAAACTGAGGAATATTTCTGTCTGTAATAAAAGCCTTTTTTGGGGAAAATCTCATTCTGATTGGCTGGGCCTGCCCAGTCATGTTAAATCCATACATTAGGGCCTAATTTATTTATTTAAGTTGACAGATTTCCTTATATGAACTGTAACTCAGTAAAATCGGTGAAATTGTTGCATGTTGTAGTATTTACTCTGGTGTTTTTGCAGACTGTAGTATACTACAGCATTGACTGTAGTGTTTTTGCAGACATTACTGTAGTATTAACTATAGTGTTTTTGTTATATATTTGACATAGAAATGCAGACACCTTGAGGAAACCTACTGGAGAAATACTAAAATAGCACATTTTCCATAACCTAGGTATGACTTGAGTTTGAACAGATATTTCAGCACTTCTGCTCTTTTCTATAAAATGGCTTTTCTTTAAAAAACAAGGACATTTCTAAGTGACCCCAAACTTTTGAACGGTAGTGTACATTTATACTTTTGTATACAGTACAGTTAAATTAGATCATTAGAAAGAGGAGAGGCGCTGTGATACAATATATATACTTTTTCTCTGTTTTTTAAACTTGCTTTTTGCCTGAGTAACCTCTGGTGGCAAAGCATTCCACGATGACATGGCTCTATACATAACTGAGCGACGCATCGGTTTTGGTTTGCGTACCGTGAAGAAACCCATAGTGACGTGTCTGGTGGGGTACGTATGTCTTTTTGAAGTGTACAGTATGCAAATAGACTATAAAAGTGGTTAGGCATTTTCAAACCACAAATATTTCTTAAAAAGATTATAAGAGAAGTAGTCAATTTATCCTCATCCCTTAACCATGAAAGACTATAATGCATGTTGCTGCTGTTAGTTCTATGTGTGTGTCAGGCTCTGGCCATAGAGAAGCCTATTGCTTCTCTATGTAGCCATGGTCAGAGTCTGACAGGTCTATGATTTTTGTTTCTATGTGGTGGTTTGTGTTGGATCCCTAATTAGAGGCAGCTGCAGTGAATTGTCTCTAATTAGGGATCCTACATATGTTTGTAGGTCCCACACCCTAGGGGGACCTACATTAACTTCATGTCACGTCAAAGTAAGTGTGTTTTCCGTTTTGTTGTATCGTGTTTATTTTGTATAGTTCGTTGTTTTGAAATTGATCAATTAGAAATAAAAACATGTCGAACTACTATTCCTGCGCTGTGCCTTGGTCTCTCCATGCACCATTTCGTGACAGAATGACCCACCAAAACGAGACCAAGCAGCACAATGGGGGAGAGAAGGAGAGAGAGGATGGGCAGCATCGTTATACGGTGATGGAACTCCTCGGAGGGTGTTCCATCACCCTCCTGATATGTTTCACCTGTCTGTGTTTGTCCCCTCCCCACACCAGGTGCACCCTATCACCATCATTAATCGGTTTGGGTATTTAGCCTCTTGGGTGCTGTTGGCATTTGCCAGATCGTCTTGCCTAGTCAGTCGTTCCAGCGCTCTCTTGTATTACTAACTCTGCCAGTCTGTTTCCCGGTATTTGGACCTCTACCTGCCTGTTGGATTACGTGCCTGTCTATCCCCTCCTGTGCCTTCGACCTTCTGATCTCCTGCTAAAACGAACTCTGCCTGTGTTACGGATTACGAGCCTGTCTACTCCTCTGCACTGCCATCCTTCTGATTCCCGGTACCGAACGCTGCCTGAATTACGACTACGAGCCTGACTCCCCTTATTGGACTATTGCCTTTCTGATTCCCTGTTACAAACACTGCCTGTCATTCACTACGAGACTGTCTTGCCCCATATACTTGATTAAATATTCAAACATATCTCTGCCTCCGTGTCCGCTTTTGGGTCCTGTATATCTGTCGTTGTGTCAGGAAGACTTAGGGGCATATTACGGAGGGGTGATTGAGGCAACTGGAGGAGGAGTGCGAGAAGAAAGAGAAGGAGCGGACGTTAAGGGTGCCCATGGTGAGCATCCCCAGTCCGGGTCCGGTCGTCTGCTCCACTCCAGTGCCGGAGCAGTCCGCTCCACCGGTGCCCAGTCCGGGTCCGGTAATCTGCTCCGCTCCCGAGCCAGAGCAGTCCGCTCTACTGCTCCGCTCCAGTGCCTGAGCAGTCCGCTCCACCGGGGTCCAGTCCGGGTCCGGTCCTCTGCTCTGATCCCCGCACCCGACCTCTGGTGCGTGCTTCCAGTGCCGGCTCCACGCACCCGACCTCTGGTGCGCCTCCCCAGTCCGGTACATCCTGTGCCGGCTTCCTGCACCCGACCTCCAGTGCGTGCGCCCAGCCAGGTGATTCCAGTGCTGGCTCCACGCACCCGACCTCCGGTGCGCCTCCCCAGTCCGGTACGTCCCGTGCCGGCTCCCCACACCCGACCTCCAGCGTGTGCGCCCAGCCAGGTGCCTCCAGGGCCGGCTCCACGCACCCGACCTCCGGTGCGCCTCCCCAGTCCGGTACGTCCCATGCCGGCTCCCCGCACCCGACCTCCAGTGCGTGCGCCCAGCCAGGTGCTTCCTGTGCCGGCTCCACGCACCTGACCTCCGGTGCGCCTCCCCAGTCCGGTACGTCCAGTGCCGGCTCCACGCACCCAACCTCCCGTGAGGGTCCACCGACCGGAGCCTTTCGCCGTACCGATGCCCAGTCCGGGTCCGGTTGTCTGCTCCGCTCCAGGGCCAGAGCAGTCCGTTCCACCGGTGCCCAGTCCGGGTCCGGTCGTCTGCTCCGCTCCAGGTTCAGAGCAGTCCGATCCACCGGTGCCAAGTCCGGGTCCGGTCGACTGCTCCGCTCCCGAGCAAGAGCAGTCCGCTCCACAGGTGCCCAGTCCGGGTCCGGTCGTCCGCTCCACTCCCGTGCCAGAGCAGTCCGCTCCACCGGTGCCTAGTCCGGGCTAGGTTATTTGCCCCGCTCCATGGCCGGAGCCGTTTACCCCACCGGTGCCCAGTCCGGGCCCGGTTATTTGCCCCGCTCCATGGCTGGAGCCGTTTGTCCCACCGGTGCCTAGTCTGGGCCCGGTTATTTGCCCCGCTCCATGGCCGGAGCCATTTACCCCACCGGTGCCCAGTCCGGGCCCGGTCGTCTGCCCCGCTCCATGGCCGGAGCCGTTTACCCCACCCGTACCCAGTCCGGGCCCGGTCATAAGGAAAAAGCATGGGAGGAAGCTGTCTACTTCGCCGGAGTCAGAACCGCCACCGACGAGCTAATCTCCCCCCCCCCCCCCCCCCCCCATGTATTTGTGTTTTTTTGGTTGCCGTTCGGGAGTCTGCGCCTTTGGGGGGGGGGGGGGGTGGGTACTGTCAGGCTCTGGCCATAGAGAAGCCTATTGCTTCTCTATGTAGCCATGGTTAGAGTCTGACAGGTCTATGATTTTTGTTTCTATGTGGTGGTTTGTGTTGGATCCCTAATTAGAGGCAGCTGCAGTGTATTGTCTCTAATTAGGGATCCTACATATGTTTGTAGGTCCCACACCCTAGGTCAAAGTAAGTGTGTTGTTGTATCGTGTTTATTTTGTATAGTTCGTTGTTTTGAAATTGATCAATTAGAAATAAAAACATGTCGAACTACTATTCCTGCGCTGCGCTTTGGTCTCTCCATGCACCATTTCGTGACAGTGTGCAGTTAAGGGCAAGGTGTGCTGCTTTGTTTTGAGCCAGCTGCAGTTTGCTAGGTCTTTCTCTGCTGCACCATTACAGGACAGTAATCAAGATGGTACAAGATCAGAGCCTGAACAACTAGTACCGTTGATCTTTTTATAACAGACATACCACTCCCCATCTTCACAACAATTTTGTCAATACGACTTGACCATGATAACTGCCCATCCAATGTTACTCCTAGGAGTTCAGCTTCTTCAACTTATTCAATGGTCACACCCTTTATGCACTGCAGTTGAGATTTAGGTCTAAGAGAAGGCTTTGAACCAAATTCAGTGCTTTTTGTTTTAGATGTATTTAAGACCAGTTTATTGTTAATTACCCATTCTGACACTGACTGCAACTCCTTGCTAAGAGTCTCAGTGAGCTCACTGGCTGTCGTGCTGAAGTGTAGATTGTTCAATCATCAGCATACATAGGTCACGTCAACTCCCCCTCCTCCTCTCCAGCGCTCGATGTCACTGGTCTATTAACCACCAGTCCTGGCACCATCATTATGCACACCTGCTCTCCATCATTACGCACACCTGGACCTCATTATCACCTTGATTACTCTCCATTGATTTAGCCCTCAGTAGCCTCAGTCATCAGGCTGTATTGTTTTTTCTCATTCAGTACGCTTCTCCTGTTTTGTTTATCTGCCTTTTATTATTATTAAACTCACCTTCTGCACCTGCTTCCTGACTCTCAGCATATCCATTACAATATAGTCTTGTAAAACAAGTGGCAAATAATTTGTAAAAATAGAGAACGGCCCAAAGCAATTGCCCTGAGTGATATCGTACCGTACATATCTGATGTTAGAGAAGCTTCCATTGAAGAATACTCTGAGTTCTATTGGATAAGTAGTTTTCCAACCATGTGATGGCAGGCGATGTAAAGTCATAAGTGAGTTTATTTTAATAACAATTAATGATCAATAACATCAAATGCAGCACTAAAATCGAACAATACAGTTCCCAACTATCATTTTATTATCAATTTATTTTAGCCAATCATCAGTCATCTGAGTCAGTGCAGTACAAGTTGAGTGCCCCTTGCCTATATGCATGCTGAAAGTCACTAGTTTTTGAAAAATGGCATTGGATTTGTTCAAACACAATTTTCTCCATCAGTTAACTAAGAACAGGCAGCAAACTGATTGGGCAGCTGTTTGAGCCAGCAAAGGGTGCTTTACTATTTTTAGGTAGTGAAATTACTTTAGCTTCCTTCCACACCTGTTTACACACACACTCCTTTAGGCTTTGGTTAAATACATGTCAAAAAAGGGTGACAATGCAGTCAGTTTGCTACCATTTTCAATAGTTTCCCATCTTATCATTATTGATCGATAAAAAGAAAAAACCTGCCTCTTCCACACAAATTTGACCAAATTCAAAACCGCAATCCTTCTCTTTCATTATAAATCTTCAATACACAAATATGACGGTTCACTGTTCAATGTTGTCATTTCCCTTTTCAGTTTGACCACTACCAGTGAAATAGTAAATGAAATGATTGCCTATATCAAAAGGTTTTGTTATAAATGACCAATCAACTTCAATGAACGATGGAGATTAATTGGGTTTTCGGCCCATAATATAATGTAAGGTGCTCAAGTCATTTATCTTGTTTTGGTAATATATATATATATATATATATATATATATATATATATATATATATATATATATATATATATATATATATATATATATATATATACTGGGGGCCAAAAGTTGGAATATTAATCATTCAAGGGTTTTTCTTTATTTGCAGTATTTTTTACATTATAGAATAAAAGTGAAGACAAACTATGACATAACACATATGGAATCATGTAGTAACCAAACATTTAAACAAATCAATATTTTATATAGCCACCCTTTGCCTTGATGACAGCTTTGCACACTCATGGCGTTCTCTCAACCAGCTTCATGAGGACCGCCACAGGAATGAAGACCCAGAAATACCTCTGCTGCAGAGGGTAAGTTCATTAGAGTTACCAGCCTCAGATTGCAGCCCAAATAAATGCTTCACAGAGTTCAAGTAACAGACACATCTCAACATCAATTGTTCAGAGAAGACTGTGTGAATCAGGCCTTCATGGTCAAATTGCTGCAAAGAAACCACTACTAAAGGACACCAATAATAAGAAGAGACTTTCTTGGGCCAAGACATGGACATTAGACTGGTGGACATTTGCCCCACCTGCCCTGAATGATGGGTTGCCAATGGATATACAGTATATTAACTACAAAAAGAAGTGTGCTGTACTATTGACAAACTGCATAATGTTGCTTAGGCTCTGTCTTTTGTATGACAAGCTCTTTCATTAACTGAGTTAAACATCAAATGAATCCACCCCCACTGATGGGCTGGTCCCCACAGAGACGGAACTGTTATATTATCTATGTTGGCCCTGGCCTTTTGATTTAAAATTGTAAACAACACGGCAACTGTTTTATTCCTCAAGCTTCTAAAGCAGCATCCGTGTAGAATGATGGAGACAGAAAAGAGAGAGGAGACCAAACATAACCAGCTGAGAGTAGAGTGGGGCTGTAAGAGGCACTACTAATACAACGTACAATCCTCCCTGCCTCTCCTCACCCTGCTCAGTGCTCTAAGGGGTTGATTTTGACCAGAGTTAAGCGCGCGTAAATTTAACTAATTCCCTTTTTTATGCACTTTTCTCTTGAAGACATTAAACATGAGAAAAGCATGCTATTCGAAATGAAGGTCTGGCAGAGGTGTCTTAGCTGTATTCTGGCCTTGACTTAATTCCACCACGCACAAGGAAACAATAAATAAGGTCTAGCAAACCTACCAGTTCCAAGTGGAAAAAACATACTTTATTAGAAAAAACAAAAGGTTCCATGCAGTGTCATTTTTAAATTGATAGGAGCTATTGATAAGAGCTAGGTAAATTATTAATTAGTTTGGAGATTATTTTTCCTTATGATCCCTGGAGACTGTGAATGTGAAACCAGTCATAGAAGCAAACTGAAAAGCATATCAACATGACATATACTGTGGCCCCTTTTCCACGGTGAAGTAGGCTATAAATAACTGTGCCTTTATTTAGAATTTTTATTGCGTGCCCTCATAATTTGTGTGGATAAAATTTGGAGATCCAAGCTATGGGCTTCTGTAGGCCTGAACCTGCCGAGTTGATGTATACGCTTTAGAATGTTTTAATTATATAACTGGGCTTTTCACCCTTTTATTTGACAATTTGTATCATGTTAAATATTAGCCACTATTGGGAGCCACCATCAGTAATACCTACATACATTTATAATTGTCACTTTAGTGTTTGTTTTCTTTCATTTGTAGTTTGTAATCATTCCATTTAATTCCTTTTACCTTTCTTTCCTCTGTCACGTCCGTGTTCTTGTTCCTGAGGGTCACTAGCATTAGTGGATCATATTAGGCTAACGTTGTAGGACATGTAGCCTATTTGAATCATTATGAAAACGCACGGTTCACAACGACTTGACCGCTGTCATACAGTTCCAAGATTAGTGAGGATTTGGGTAGATTTATAGTATTACTGTTCAGCCCTTATTGTACACTTTTTTCCACCTTCCAATATTTTATGGATTGAATATGAAAATGTTCAGGATGAATCAAACCACTGTATTTTTGATTCATCAATAGATTTTGTGCGTAAAGGCGTAAAGGTTTTTTTTATGATTCAGACATACTTTCCTAATCCTAAAATATTCCTAAATAATCAACAAAATCAGAGTATTTTTAAATCTAACAGTTGGTGCTGAAAGGTAGACTAATGTGTATATATTTAGATGGTTTCCTTTCATTGATCCCTATATCAGTTTGCCGAGTGGTTAGTGTTGGGCCTGTAACCGAAAGGTTGCAGGTTTGAATTCCCGAGCTGACAAGGTAAATAATCTGTTGTTCTGCCCCTGAATAAGGTAGTTAACCCACTGTTCCTAGGCTGTCATTGTAAATAAGAATGTGTTCTTAACTGACTTGCCGAGTAAAATAAATGTTACAAAAATAATAATATTCTGAACCTGTTCTCTTGATGTATTCTAGCCTGTCAACAAACTTGAATTAAAGTACACCGTCTTTAAAGGAATGGCTTAAGATAATTGTACTGAAAACCCTATTGAAAACACCTGCAAAGCCCGTTAAGCACCTGCATAAGGTAAGTCTGAATACCAACTACTGAGAAGTGCGTAGGAAAGGTGTGCATAGGAAAGGCATACATTTCCTAAATTGTAATTGGGCCCATAGTGCACTTCAGACTGTACAAATGGTGTTGAGTTGAGTGGAGTTGCTCTGTGTCTGATTTAGCAGCATAAAATCAGATGTATTTCTATTATCAGGCCAATCTACTATGGTGGCAGCAGCCATTACCGGCTGCAGTATATATCTCTTCTGCTAGGCAGGAGAGGAGGGGACCTAGAGCAGGGACCATGCTTAAATACAGAGGAGAGCCTTTCACATAACTCAACCTAGGTTTTAGTCAACACAGAGTGAAAGAAAAGGGGGGAAGGGGAGGGTGGACGGGGAGTTGAGAGAGAGAGAGTTTAACGGCACCAGTAACAAAACGCAAAGCTGAATGATAGACTGCATCTAAAGGTTTTAAAACCGAAGCGGATGCATGCATGTAAAGCAGATCACCATAATCCAGCACTGACAAAGGTAGCTTCAACAATATCAGTTATATGCTGGTAAGACAGGCACGCTTTGTTTCTATAAAATAAACTAATTTTAATCCTCAACTTCTTCACCAATTCAGTAACGTGTTTTGAATGAAAGATATTCATCTAACCAAGTATATATTTATTTTTACTTGCGTTTAGCACCAGTTTAAGATCATTTAGGGATTTTTGTAGGATTAAGACATCTGACTGGAGATGATCAAATCCTCGAGCAAGCGATGGAGCAACATCATACAGTAATGTCATCAGCATAAAAATTTTACTTGCAGTTCCTCACTGTATTACAAATGTCATTTATATAAAGAGTGTACAACAAAAGACCAAAAACGGAGCCTTGAGGAACTCCTTTTTGTACAGTTAGGAAACTAGACTGTACACCATCCGTTACAATGGCACTCAGATAATTCTTAAACCACAAGCAAGTGTCCCTAGCCAGACCCAGGGAGGTCCGTTTCCTCAACAAAGGAAATTGGACGATAGTTATCAAGGCGACAGGTTTCACCCCCCTTGTGTAGAGGCAACACATGGGCAGTTTTCCATACCTTAGGGATAAACCCAGTAGTTATTGTTAGATAAAAAATATGTGTTAGCATTTCAGAGATCAATGGCGCAGCACTAACCAGCAGACTAGGATAAAGTTTATCAGCACCTGTTGCTTTCTTAGTATTAATAGCCAACAAAGCATCAAAGACATCAGTTACTTTGAAGGGATTAAAAACTGTGGTTATCAACATCTGAATTGCTATGCATGGATGCATGAAAAACTGTGGTTATCAACATCTGAATTGCTATGCAAGGATGCATGAAAAACTGATGTTATCAACATCTGAATTGCTATGCAAGGATGCATGAAAAACGGTGGTTATCAACATCTGAATTGCTGTGCATGGATGCTTGATTAACATTTATTCCATTTTCACTTCCACTAGTAATAGCAGTGGTCGTTCTTTCAAATAAAGAGCGAGCTGCAATAAAGTGGAGATTAAATGCATCAACAATTTACCCTTTCTCAGTGATGGACTCGGTGTCCAATTCTATCTTTTTTGGTAGAGGCGGAGAAACTGTTCTTTAGGGTTTTAACAATTTTCCAGAATTTTGCCGGGTTCCCATAACAAAATTCAGATTTTTCCTTTGGTACAAGCTTAATGCACAGGTTTCTCAGTTGTTTGAAAGTCTGCCAGTCCTCGGGGATCAATAAAGTACCTACCTACCTACCTACCTACCTACCTACCTACCTACCTACCTACCTACCTACCTACCTACCTACCTACCTACCTACCTACCTACCTACCTACCTACCTACCTACCTACCTACCTACCTACCTACCTACCTACCTACCTACATAAGCCTGTCTGCAATGAAGTTAAAAACCTTAGTGAAATGCTCTAATAGTAGATATGCATTCAAAATTACTCTGAGAAAGATCTTTAAAAAAGTCTTGTTCACAAAGATTTCTGAAATGTCTTTTAGTGATAATGCGAGGTTTGGATCTCTGATTTTTTACATCTCTGATACATACAATAGGGCAGTGGTCACTAATATCTAGAGGCAATACACCACTTGACATATAGTTATCTGGAACATTTGTTATAAAACAGGTTTAGACCAACACACAACTCCTTCATTTGATCTGAGTCACATGTTACCCAATCAAGATTAAAATCACCTAGTATGACCACTTCAGATGATATAAAATATGCTAAAAGATCAGTTAGCTGATTTAGCATACCTTTCTTAGCAGAGGGAAGGAGATATACACCTATCAATGTAATATTACAGTTGTTCCCTAAATTCAAATTATTTTGGAACAGAGAAAGATTTCAACAAGGAGACAGAAAGATGATTTCTTGTATAAATCGCTACACCTCCTCCCTTACTCATCCTATCTGATCTGAAAACATAACCATCAAGTGCAATGTCAGCCTCTGTTTTTTTTTTTCCATAACTAGGTTTCAGAAAAAATGTGGATATCAGGGTTATTCTGATCTATCAGAATTTTTACAAAATCCATTTTAGGCAATGCGATTTCTAAAATCAAGGGGATGTTCAATACAAACAGGAGTTCTACTAACAGATTTATAGGTAAAGTCAGGATATTGTATGGGAACTGTAGTTAGGCTATGCTTAACTACACCCCTAGGCCTGAGGTTACATCTAGTGGGAGGCTGGCCCAGTCTTTCAGACACACAACTAGTAATATGAAATGTAACCTTTTGTAAACAGTGATCCTTATGCAGCAGCCACAAGTCCTGAGTATTAGTCTCCAAAGTTCCATAGTGTCAAGCATCAAAGATTCTACACAAAGGCAGAGTGAGAGACAGATTGGAGGAGAGAATGCTGGAGCCATACATATTTGGGTGTATCTTGTCCCGTAAGAATACATTTGGCCGACCAAGGAAAGTTGTAAAATCCCCAATGTGCAACTTTGAGCCAGGTATATAACTGCCTAATCCGAGTGAAATTAAGATGGAGATGGAAGAGGTCCAGAGATAATTATGTGTTTTAAAATCCTCTTTGAGTATCTCCGACTTCTGCAGCTTTATATGATTAGATACAACGTGGACCACGACAGCTGCAGCTTTATATCATTAGATCCAACGACAGCTGCGGTGGTGGAATGCTTAAGTAGTCTCGGTAGTCGTGTATTTAGATCCAGGATCCGGGTGCCCGGATAACAGAAAGTCTCTGCTTGCCAGACAGAGACATTTCAAACCATTACCGGCCAAACCAAACAGGGAACAGGGAGCATTGTTGCGAATCCTGCAGCAATGGTGGTATGGTGGAAGCTCCCTGCATCCTGCTGGGGGTAACGGGTACTTCCAGGTCTTCCAGGACCTGGAATCTGTTACCCAGTTGTTACCCAGTTGAGGCCATAATGGTTTCTCGCCTCCCAGAATACTTGTTACCGCGGGCAGTAACCCAAGGGTCGGAGGGCAGAGACAGAGTTCAGCAGACCTGGCACTTGGGTTTGGCTCCCAACCTGGGCCAGGAATCCTCCCGGGGGACCGATGGAAGTCCAACAGTTACCGACTCTCCAGAGGTTGGTGTACCCAGCCATGGTAATGTCATCCTCCCCAATTCTGGAGGTTGTAACACCAGCAACCATAGAGCCCAGGATTCCTCGTCCTCCTTTATTTGCCGGAGGACCGATACTCTCCCTTCCAGCTCAGCCACTCTCTGGCTCAGGTGCTGGCAGGAGAGACATCCAGGGGTATGACAGACCATGGTATTTTTAAGGATTTGGTTAGAAAATATTGCTATGCTAACAAGACTATCTAGCTAACTGCTAGATCACAAGACTAGCTAGCCATGTGTGCTTGTTTAGCAGCCCTGTTAGCTAGCTAACTAACAAACCAAACAAAAATGCAACAATTTCAACTAATCATATCATTTTTGTGCGTGTGTTAGAACGAGACAAAGCTGGTCTTTCCGTCCAATATATGCTATCTACAGTAACTAACTACCTAACGTTCAATTACTTGATTATTCACGTCATTCATAGCTAAGCTAAGTGGTATAATCATTGTGTGTTCTCAATGGACATTGTTAATGAAGTCGTACGATGTCTAGCTAGTAATTTGTTAGCTATGTTGCATATCAACAGCATCAACTTCCGGTAGACAGGTGCAATATACTTATTAGTGATAAAGTTTTCTAATTGCCTTGTTACACAGAATATGCCAAGTTGATCTCTCAGAATATCATAATGGACCTGCAACTTTGACTCCCCACTCCCGCTCTGCTTTTTTGCAATTTCTCTATAATTTATTCGTATCCTCACTCATCCAAAGGGGTCTCCGTTTGGATGTGGTCTTTTTCAACTTTACTGGAGCTATGGCATCAATGGTTGCCCTTAATTTGCTATTAAAGTTAAAGTCAACTAAATCATCACAAGAGGAAGGCAGAATAGGTGATGGAGTACACTCAATAAAATCTGTAGTAACTTCAGAGGTAAGATAGAGTTTCTTAACAATACATTCAGTATTAACCTGTGCTATGGCAATAAGGTAGTAAGAAAAACATAGATAAAAATGCACAGATAAAGCAACATCAACAATAGAAATCCCCTTGGTAATAACCAGGTCCAAAGTATGGCCGTGGTTATGGGTGGGCCCAGTAAAACATATTGGATAAAGTCCATAAAGCTCAAAAGATGAATAAATTAAATGTCCTTGGACAAAATCACCCAACACAATGGTTTAATCAGAGTTCTCAAGGACAATAGACAATAGTTCACAGAAATCAGTAAAGAAAGTGCTTTGGTGGCCTATAAAGGTGTCATAACGTTGGCTTTGATTAAATGTGAGACATGCTATTTTATCAAATAGATTATTCAATGTTTAATGACGTGATTTTATTAAATCCTGCAACAATTAACTCATAACCTGGGGCACCATGGAAGAACGTTTGTTTATGGAGTAATATCTCCCGAATCTACTCTAACAGATCTGAAGATCTTGTACATCAATAGCAGTCAATTATTTAATTGTTACCTCATTAAACAGTCAGTCTCATTCTGAAGATTGTAAGATCTAAATCTGCATGAACCCTTGCGAATCACATTGAATCAGCAATACAAATTGTCTTAATGATTTATTTCCTAGCTAAAGAATCACACAGAATTACATATACTGTATATGCATACAATAGATCATACATCGATTACTACTCATCATATCATGGAGAGTCCCTAGTGGGCAACCCCGATATGACAGCTGGTTACACAAAGGAAGGGAGGGGTAGAGTTTTGGAAGAGCGGAAAGATTGAAGGACAGAGGAATGTATCTATGTGACCGGGATGAAGTTATGCTAGCATCAATATCATATGCACTTTAACAACCACCCATTCGGAAAAATGAAGTGCAATTATATATTTACAGTTTGAGCTTGGCGTAGATAGATGGGTCGAAGACGGAAGACTCTGGTCCTTTGGAGAATCTTTCTGGTTGGATCGTCTGTAGAGAGATTGTCAGTGTTCTTCTTAGGGTGCGTTCACAACTGCAGCTAGTAACCACAACCACTAAGATCTAATCACTTCTTCTGTAGTGAATTAAAGTTCATAGCATTTTGCAATAATCTGCTCCTGCTATCTTCTGACTGGTCTAATATAAATTCACAGTTTTAACATGTGAGTCGTCACATCCACGTTATCTTCGAATGTAGATTTCGTTAGATAAAGTACAACCATTTGCAACCACAGCTCACGCAGGGGTTTGCTTAGTCTAATTTAGCCCTTGTTAAACGCATGGACCACAGTCCTAGCGTCATCAGGAACTGACGATAACTTTCGTCAATGGGCTTTTGTAATAGGGGGAGAAGGTTGTGTTTCTCTGCTAGGACTAGCGTCATGACACAGGGTTATGGTCAGCACTGGTGGCTGACATTTAAACAGTATAGCATGATGCTAAAAAGACCCAAAGTCACCAAATGAAATGTCCTTACAGCTGAGAGCATTAGTAAAAACAGAGGCTGTGTCAGGCTCTGGCCATAGAGAAGCTTTGCTTCTCTATATTTCTATGGTCAGAGTCTGGCAGATCTAGTATTTCTACGTCTGTGTGGTGTTGTGTGTGGGATCCCTAATTAGAGGCAGCTGCATTGCATTACCTCTAATTAGGGATCCTACTTATATGTCTGTGTTCCACTCCCTTGGCGTGGTTCATTGTTGTATGTTGTCCCGTGTTCGTGAGTAAGTGTGTTTCCTTTTGTTATCTATAGCATTATTATTTTGTATAGTTCGTTATCCAGTTTATTCAGTTCAATAAACATGTCGAACTATCACTACGCTGCGCCTTGGTCTCTCTACACACCCGAACGTGACAGGCTGAAAAGCTGTAGTCCAGGGGTAGGCTTCAATAAGAGCGGCACTACAGTTTGAAGACACCCCGTGATGGTCGACAACCCGGAGCCTCCCGTGATGGTCGACAGCCCGGAGCCTCCCGTGATGGTCGACAGCCCGGAGCCTCCCGTGATGGTCGACAGCCCGGAGCCTCCCGTGATGGTCGACAGCCCGGAGCCTCCCGTGATGGTCGACAGCCCGGAGCCTCCCGTGATGGTCGACAGCCCGGAGCCTCCCGTGAAGGTCGACAGCCCGGAGCCTCCCGTGACGGTCGACAGCCCGGAGCCTCCCGTGACGCTCGACAGCCCGGAGCCTCCCGTGACGCTCGACAGCCCGGAGCCTCCCGTGACGCTCGACAGCCCGGAGCCTCCCGTGACGCTCGACAGCCCGGAGCCTCCCGTGACGCTCGACAGCCCGGAACCTCCCGTGACGCTCGACAGCCCGGAACCTCCCGTGACGCTCGACAGCCCGGAGCCTCCCGTGACGCTTGACAGCCCGGTGCCTCCCGTGACGCTCGACAGCCCGGAGCCTCCCGTGAAGCTCGACAGCCCGGAGCCTCCCGTGAAGCTCGACAGCCCGGAGCCTCCCGTGACGCTCGACAGCCCGGAGCCTCCCGTGAAGCTCGACAGCCCGGAGCCTCCCGTGAAGCTCGACAGCCCGGAGCCTCCCGTGACGCTCGACAGCCCGGAGCCTCCCGTGACGCTCGACAGCCCGGAGCCTTCCGTGACGCTCGACAGCCCGGAGCCTCCCGTGACGCTCGACAGCCCGGAACCTCCCGTGACGCTCGACAGCCCGGAACCTCCCGTGACGATCGACAGCCCGGAACCTCCCGTGACGATCGACAGCCCGGAACCTCCCGTGACGATCGACAGCCCGGAACCTCCCGTGACGATCGACAGCCCGGAACCTTCCGTGACGATCGACAGCCCGGAGCCTCCCGTGACGATTATATGGCCGGAGTCGCCTGCCACACCGGTGCTCAGTCCTGGCCCGGTTATTTGCCCCGCTCCATGGCCTGAACTTGTTCCCCCACCATTGTTATTTAAAGGACCGGTGGGTTGCCCCTTTACATGGCCGGAGTCGCCTGCCACACCGGTGCTCAGTCCTGGCCCGGTTATTTGCCCCGCTCCATGGCCTGAACTTGTTCCCCCACCATTGTTATTTAAAGGACCGGTGGGTTGCCCCTTTACATGGCCGGAGTCGCCTGCCACACCGGTGCTCAGTCCTGGCCCGGTTATTTGCCCCTCTCCATGGCCTGAGCCTTTTGCCCCACCATGGTCATTTCCAGGACCAGTGGGTTGCCCCTTTAAATGGCCTGAGTCGCCTGCCACACCGGTGCTCAGTCCTGGCCCGGTTATTTGCCCCTCTCCATGGCCTGAGCCTTTTGCCCCACCATGGTCATTTCCAGGACCAGTGGGTTGCCCCTTTAAATGGCCTGAGTCGCCTACCACACCAGTGCCCAGTCCGGGCCAAGTAGAAATAAAGAGGAAGACATCCACTTCGCCGGGGCCGGAACCGCCACCGGCGATGGGTTATGGTTGATGTTTTTCCCTCCCTGACCCTTCCCTCATGTTTTTGTGTTTATTTTTCTTGCGGCCGGGAGTCCGCGCCTTTGGGGGGGGGTACTGTCAGGCTCTGGCCATAGAGAAGCTTTGCTTCTCTATATTTCTATGGTCAGAGTCTGGCAGATCTATCATTTCTATTTCTGTCTGGTGTGTGTGTGTGGGATCCCTAATTAGAGGCAGCTGCTATGCATTACCTCTAATTAGGGATCTTACTTATATGTCTGTGTTCCACTCCGTTGGCGTGGTTCATTGTTATGTTATGTCCCGTGTTCGTGCTACGTGTGTTTGTTATATTCAGTTGTTGTATTTGTATAGTTCGATAGTTCGTATTAATAAAGATGTCGAACTATGGATACGCTGCGCCTTGGTCTCTCTACACACCCGAACGTGACATGATTGCTCTAACATTTAAAAAGTGCCATATTCAATTAGTGTTGGCCTTGGGGATCTGCCTAGAGGTACCAATAACAACCAAATTATTAACGTTACAACCATGTTTTCTGACAGTCTCCAATCTATCAGAATGGTAGGAGAAGACAGAGTTAAAGGAACATAAATTAGGTTACTCACAATAACCATAGTGACATTTCTGTAGGAGTTAATATGGTTCCCAAGTCCTCTGTTGCGTATTCTGACAGGGAGTGTCAGTCTCTAAAAAAGTTTGAAATAATTGGGGAACCTCTGAAGTTAGGGTGAATCCTGTCTCTTTTAAAAAAGTGTTGGTTGCTCCCAAAGCAAATCAAAGTTGTCACAAAAAGAGACATTCCTGTCATTGCAACGTTTTTTCAGGTACTCGTTTAGTCCAAAGAGCTGGCTGAAATGTTCAGAATCCCTTCGGTAGCACGGGAGGGGGCCAGAGATAATTATTATCTTCCTTGTGCTAGCAAGGATCTTTAAAAAAAATTGTATTCCTCCCTCAGATCGCCTAAAATGAAGGTAGTTAAAACCTACGTGAGTGACGATGGTGTCAATATTGGAGTATTTGGCCAGAACCGTGGGCAGGAGACAGTTGATGTCATGGTCACGGGCTCCTGGGTGACAGTGGACCTTGGTTAGTTCACAGACCGCAGGCAGGCCAAAATCTCTCATTGAGCTGCCCACAATGATTGTGGTAGTGATGGAATCCGATGGGGAAACGACCTGCTGAACTGTGATGGCTGTGGGGGAGGGTGCCACCGGCTGCCCGCTGGCTGTTGGTATACACCCAGGATTCGTGCTGACTCCCGGGGCTGGTAGGTCCGTCTCAAGCGGGGCAAAGCTGCTTGATAGCTGGATCGGATGTTCTTGGATAGATGGGTGGCCAGGTCTCCCATGGGCCGCAAAATTGAGTTTAACATCTGTCCATTAGACTGGGACAGATCAACGCCGCCCAAATCACAGAGAGCTTTGCTATAGGAGGCATTTCAAACTGAGATTCGGTTTGCCTGGGTTACAGCAAGCTCGGTGTACATGTCATTCATGTTCATCCTGTTAAGCAGGTTTTCTTTTTCTCGCAGCTGAGCTAACAGCCAGAGGATCTCTTCCCTAAGATGCTTGAAGGTGGTGCATTTAGGACAGACAAATCCCTGTCTATTTTCCAGTTCCACCTTATCTTAATCTTGTGATTGTGCGGAAATCATCCCACACCTGAAGCATTTGTGCCCAGCTGTGGATAAAAACCCTGGTGGGCTAGCACTGCAAGCGTTAGCCTGATCTATTTTCATGATGGCTAGCAGCTAACTGCTACTTAACAGGAATCTGGGACACACTTGCGGTCCCAGTTGTAAAGGCTGTCTGCATCACAGAACCAGTAGCAATACAAACTTTAGCTATCATTAAAAAACTATTTAATGAAAACCATTTAATAAAAACACAAACCGAGTGTAGACAGTATACTGTTCTGTTGCGCGCTATGGTAACCACTTCTCAACATAGACAATGCTTGTATAAAATATGTTGAATTTGTACCTTTGAAACACATCAGATCTTCAACGTTATGTCCACTATATAAAAAAAATAACAATAAGTTGGGCAGCACCTCCTACTGGAGAGTTGCTCTATCTACAGCTATCCATTTCGTCTCCCATCCAGGGTTTTAACCAAGCCAAGATTAGCAGTTCGCTTTATATATCTTCTCAAAGAAACTACCGGTAGTTCGAAAACTTTCCATCATATTTCTGTCATGCTGCTTTGTTGACAAGTTCCAACCACCTCGCGCCCCCAGTATTCAGCCAATCAGCAGCCGCCACTGTCCAAGCATTAGATACAGATCCTTTGAATGTTGATATTTGGTTGCGTTGTCAACCAAACACAATTGAATATTACTTTTGTAATACAGTAAATAGCCTAAAGTTAAGGCTATCTTACAAACTAATGTAACATTATTTATTCAACCTTAAAATGATTAACACATCATGGCCACAATTTGAGGTTACTGTTACTAAATGTCTTCTTATGTAATCATAGAAAGCATGCATGTTCAAGAAAGCATGCAAAGGTTGCATGTCTATGGAGATCTTCACAACTGCTATATTAATCTGCACAAAATCTCAAATAGCAAATAAGGGTTAAGTCAATTGTTCAAAGGCAAAAGTATTAGAACCAGCAAACCTTGGTTAGTGCAATCCAGGTACTTTGGTTGTGCTATTAGATGAAGCACAGTGATCACACATTAAGTTTTTGTATAAATACAAAATATCTGACATAGTATTCCCATTTGAACTTTGTTGTGTTTTTAGATGGTTGAAAGCATAGCGATAACACATTGGGAATTCAGCTGTCTTTTTGAGTGGGTGAATAAAGGTTGAAATCTCATTGATCAAAGTCTCAAACAAATATTACCGAAATGTCCATGTTGAAATGACGTGGTGTTCCCAGTGAATGAGTATGTGTGTGCGTATGCGTGCGTCTAAGATCTTCCAAAGGTAGCCCCCCTGGCTGAGGAGAGTAGAGATAATCTGTTCAGAGAGAGGGAGAGAGAGAGTACTCCCATGCTCTGAGTACAGTACTCACAGGCAGCTCCCAGCCCACACTAAAACACAGTACCACACAGGAAGCCGGGTGGCGCCAGCCAACAGGGACAATATGAAATCAAAAGCATAATGGAGCTACCTCCCATCAAGCTCCCCATCGCTCTTCTTTCCCACAACACACCGAATAGACACCTAGAGAGGATATCATGTTCACCTAGAAAGGTGTTCTTTTTACAGGGGAAATGCCCTTATACAGTGCCTTCGGAAAGTATTCAGACCCCTTTACTTTTTCCACATTTTGTCACGTTACAGCCTTATTCTAAAATGTATTAAACATTGTTTTTCTACACACAATACCCCATCATGACAAAGCAAAAACTGGATTTTAGACATTTAGACGTTTGCTAATTTATTGAAAATAAAAAACTTAAATATCACATTTGCATAACTATTCAGGCCCTATACTCTGTACTTTGTTGAAGTACCTTCGGCAGCGATTACAGCATTGAGTCTTCTTGGGTAAGTCTCTACAAGCGTGGCACACCTGTATTTGGGGAGTTTCTCCCATTCTTCTCTGCAGATCCTCTCAACTCTGTCAGGTTGGATGGGGAGCATTGCTGCAGAGCTATTGTCAGGTCTCTCCAGAGATGTTCGATCGGGTTCAAGTCTGGGCTTTGGCTGGGCCAATCAAGGACATTCAGAGAATTTTCCCGAAGCCACTCCTGCGTTGTCTTGGCTGTGTGCTTAGGGTCGTTGTCCTGTTGGAAGGTGAACCTTCGACCCAGTCTGAGGTTCATCAATGCCTCTATCCTGACTAGTCTCCCAGTCCCTGCCGCTGAAAAACATCCCCACAGCATGATGCTGCCACCACCATGCTTCACCGTAGGGATGGTGCCAGGTTTCGTAAAGCTTGGCATTCAGGCCAAAGAGTTCAATCTGGGTTTCATCAGACCAGAGAACCTTGTTTCTCATGGTCTGAGAGTCTATAGGTACCTTTTGGCAAACTCCAAGCGGGCTGTCATGTGCCTTTTACTGAGGAGTGGCTTCTGTTTGGCCACTCTACCATAAAGGCCTGATTGGTGGAGTGCTGCAGAGATGGTTGTCCTTCTGGAAGGTTCTCCCATCTCCACAGAGGAACTAGAGCTCTGTCAGAGTGACCATTGGGTTCTTGGTCACCTCTTTGACCAAGGCCCTTCTGCCCCGATTGCTCAGTTTGGCTGGGAAGCCAGCTCTAGTAAGAGTCTTGGTGGTTCCAAACTTCTTCCATTTAAGAATGTTGGAGGTCACTGTGTTCTTGGGGATCTTCAATGCTGCAGACCTTTTTTGGTACCCTTCCCCAGATCTGTGCCTCGACACAATCCGACACAATCTCAGATGGCTTGGTATTTACTCTGACATGCACTGTCAATTGTGGGACCTTATATAGACATGTGTGTGTCTTTCCAAATCATGTCCAATCAATTGAATTGAACACAGGTGGACTTCAATCAAGAAACATCTCAAGGATAACCAATGGAAACAGGCTGTACCTGAGCTCAATTTAGAGTCTCATAGGAAAGAGTATGAATAGTAATGTAAACATGGTATTTCTGTTATTTATTTTTAATACATTTGCTAAAAGTTCTAAAAACCTGTTTTTGATTTGTCATTATGGGGTATTGTATGTAGATAGATTTTTTTTAAATTATTTTAACATTTATTTAACTATGCAAGTAAGTCAGTTAAGAACAAATTCTTATTTACAATGACGGCCTACACCAGCCAAACTCGGACAATGCTGGGTCAATTGATTGCCGCCCTATGGGACTCCCAATCACGGCCGGTTGTGATACAGTCTGGATTCAAACCAGTTTGTCTGTAGTGACGCCTCTAGCACTGAGATGCAGTGTCTTAGACCACTGCGCCACTTGGGAGCCCAAGTGATGAGGAAAATGTTTAATTTAATTCATTTTAGAATAAAACTGAAATTTAACAAAATGAGGAAAAAGTCAAGAGGTCTGAATACTTTCCGAAGGCACTGTATTCCATTAACATACATTTTATTAAACAATTTTCGCAAAGACTCATATTCACCCAAGATATTCTCACGATGAACCAACCCTGGGGCAAGAGGGATTTGGTAAATACACGTGTTTAGCAGATGTTATTGCGGGTGTAGTGAAATGCTTGTGCTTCTAGCTCCGACAGTGCAGTAATATCTAACAAGTAATATCTAACAATTACACAACATATACCCATTAGGGCTTATTCGATCTACGTCATCAATGCCGCGGCAGCCATATTGTTGACATAGCCTTAGCTGCCAGCTGAGCAGACACCGTTGGTATTATCACTGTATTTAAAATTTTTTAAAAATTATAATAATTCAACGCGATGGTGTGTTGTCTAAAACACGGCTGTTCTAACAACAGCAATAAGAACCCAGGAGTTAGTTTTTATGCGATACCAACTGTCAGAAAACGGGAAGGGAAGGAGACTGAAGAGTTGAGCCAGCGCAGGAGAGACTTGTGGCTAGCTAGGATAAACAGGCTAAACGTTCAGCCAACTCCTCACAGCAAAGTTTGTTCTCATCATTTTACCACAGGTAGGGTTAGATACGTCACAGAATAACGTTAGTCTGTTTGCATCATTTACCATAGCTGCTTCCAAAACTTACCATACGTAAAATGATGGTTAGATAGGCTACCTCACAGCAAAGTCTGTGCCCATCATTTTATCACATATGATCAATGTCAGCTTCTATTCTTATTATATGGCAAATTGCAGTTCCTAGGTTTAAAGCACAGTTTCAAAAGATTTTCATATATTGTGGTATGGTCTCTGAAGCAGAAACAAAGAAACTAACGTTATAGTGACAACAAACGCGATAGCTTCAGTTGTCGTCGATCTTATATTCTAACGTTAGCTAGCAAACATCATCAGGGTAAGTTTTGCAAGTAATGTTAAGTAGGCTATCAGATCATAAAAACATCAAACAATCACGACAATGTTTGACGATGTCGTTGGTGGAACAAATGTAGAAAGTTAGCCGATCTTGCCAGAGATAAAATAGTTGTATGAGTCAAGCGACTTGAACGCCTTCAGCTCCTGCGACATGTATGCGGATACTGTATTAACAAGATAGTTATAAATATCCAGATATGTTACGGCTGGCAGTAATGACGGATCTTTACTAAATGTTTTTGGGTCTATTCGATATGGGTCCACACCAATCAAGCGTATCTTCTCTTGATAACGACGAGATGAAGCCATTACGCTACTGTGATCAGCTGCTCAACTGAAATCCGCCACTAACAACGGAGATGTCAACAATATGGCCGCGGTTAGCTACTTCCGGTGTTTGCGAATAAGCCCTATACACACAAATCTAAGTATGGAATGAATTAAGACTATATACATACAGTATATGGACGAGCGATGCCAGAGCGGTATGGACTAAGATACAGTAGAATAGTATAGAATACAGTATATACAGTTGAAGTCGGAAGTTTACATACACTTAGGTTGAAGTCAATAAAACTCATTTTTCAACCACTCCACAGATTTCATGTTAACAAACTATAGTTTTTGCAAGTCGGTTAGGACATCTACTTTGTGCATGACACAAGAAATTCTTCCAACAATTGTTTACAGACAGATTATTTCACTTATAATTCATCAAATCACAATTCCAGTGGGTCAGAAGTTTACATACACTAAGTTGACTGTGCCTTTAAACAGCTTGGAAAATTCTAGCTTCTGATAGGCTAATTGACATAATTTGAGTCAATTGGAGGTGTACCTGTGGGTGTATTTCAAGGCCTACCTTCAAACTCAATGCCTCTTTGCTCGACATGGGAAAATCAAAAGAAATCAGCCAAGACCTCCGAAAAAAAATTGTAGACCTCCACAAGTTTGGTTCATCCTTGAGAGCAATTTCCAAATGCCTGAAGGTAACACGTTCATCTGTACAAACAATAGTACGCAAGTATAAACACTATGGGACCACGCAGCCATGATACCACTCAGGAAGGAGACGCGTTCTGTCTCCTAGAGATGAACGTACTTTGGTGTGAAAAGTGCAAATCAATCCCAGAACAACAGCAAAGGACCTTGTGACGATGCTGGAGGAAACAGGTACAAAAGTATCTATATACACAGTAAAACAAGTCCTATATCGACATAACCTGAAAGGGCGCTCAGCAAGGAAGAAGCCACTGCTCTAAAACCGCCATGAAAAAGCCAGACTATGGTTTGCATCTGCACATGGGGACAAAGATCGTACGGAGAAATGTCCTCTGGTCTGATGAAACAAAAATAGAACTGTTTTGCCATAATGACCATCGTTATGTTTGTAGGAAAAAGGGGGAGGCTTGCAAGCCGAAGAGCACCATCCCAACTGGGGGTGACAGCATCATGTTGTGGGGGTGCTTTGCTGCAGGAGGGACTAGTGCACTTCACAAAATGGATGGCATCATGAGGAAGGAAAATTATGTGTATATATTGAAGCAACATCTCAAGACATCAGTCAGGAAGTTAAATCTTGGTCGCAAATGGGTCTTCCAAATGGACAATGACCCCAAGCATACTTCCAAAGTGGCTTAAGGACAACAAAGTCAAGGTATTGGAGTGGCCATCACAAAGCCCTGACCTCAATCCTATAGAACATGTGTTGGCAGAACTGAAAAGGCGTGTGTGAGCAAGGAGGCCTACAAACCTGACTCAATTTATTGTGGGAAGCTTGTGGAAGGCTTCCCGAAACGTTTTGACCCAAGTTAAACTATTTAAAGGCAATGCTACCAAATACTTGTTGTCAGGAATTGTCAGGAATTGTGAAAAACTTAGTTTAAATGTATTTGGCTGTGTATGTAAACAGGTGTATGTAAACTTCCGACTTCAACTGTACATATGAGATGAGTAATGCCAGATATGTAAACATTATTAAAGTGACTAGTGTTCCATTTCTTAAAGTGGCCAACCCTTTACACAGAGGGTTCTACATGGAACCCAAAATAGTTCTGCCTGGAACCAAAAAGGGTTCTTCAAAGGGTTCTCCTATGGGGACAGCCGAAGAACCCTTTTTTTCTAAGAGCGTAGTCTTGGCACTCGTACTGTGTGAGACGTATTAGAGCAGGTGGAGGGATTAGGCTACACAACTGTTTCCAAATGGACAGAGTTAGTTAGGCTAGCGCACATGTTTACACCTGTCCACAGTGTTGGCACAGGCACTGGATTAAAAAAGTGTTATTTAGAACCTAAAGGGATTCTTTGGCTTTCCCCATAGGAGAACCATTTGAAGAACCTTTTATGGTTTCAGGTAGTGCTGGGGCAAAAAACTAAATTTGCACCCCTGGGAGGCCCCAGGACCGAGTATGGGAAACCCTGACCAATATAGTGCACTGCTTTTGAACAGGACACAGCCTATCAAATATAACATGGTCCACTATGGGTCTATGTGAGGAAGATTTGCAGTATCAGGGGAAAGTGGAGTCATGCAGTACTGATTAGAGAGGCACGCAGCACTAGATAAGCATTTTGTACTCAGTATGAATGTGTGTAAATAAGATGGTAGCAAGAGTCTGCGGAATACCATCAGAATCCAATGTCCTGTGACATATCTAGGAGAGAGAGAGAGAGAGAGAGAGAGAGAGAGAGAGAGAGAGAGAGAGAGAGAGACTGCACCTCAATGCTGGGTAAATAGTGGACAGAACACACGCTGAACACACGTTCTTCGGCTGTCCCCGTAGGAGAACCCTTTGAATAACCGTTTTTGGTTCCAGGCAGAACTATTTTGGGTTCCATGTAGAACCCTCTGTGTAAAGGGTTCTACATGAAACTCAAAAAGGTTCTGCCTGGAACCAAAAAGGGTTCTCCTATGGGGACAGCTGAAGAACCCTTTTAGGTTATAGATAGCACCTTTTACTTCTAAGAGTGTAGGATCGTGGCTTTCAGATAGTTATTTTGGCCATCTGTGAGAGTAAATGTCATGCCCGTTAACCTGTTCTGTTGTATTGTCAACAAATGTTAAGGTTGAGCACTGACACTTTCAGAGCTTAATGAGGCTAACACATTTTGAGTTCCTCATGTACCATTGCGTATCCCAATGTTGGGATAGTTACTACTTTATTATGATATTTAAACAATAATGTTAATGTCATGTGCAAAAATATAGAAGGGAATTTTAATTTAGCAGTGTAAAAACATAAAAAGCATGAGCTGGCGCACACCCAGAGAAAATTATTTAGTGTAGAGGTGCTGACTAACGGCGAATAAACTGTAAGCTGTAAAAACAAAGAGAGTTGCACACTCCATATGTATAAACTCCCAGTAATATATTGGGTAAAACGCCAACGTTTCGGGCATCACTGTGCCTTCTTCAAGGTGAACATAACATGATGAACAGGAATTACATTTATTCTCAGTTGTGGCCAAAAATACTATGCCCCAATAGGCCACACCTCCTGAAAATAAGCTATGAATTACATAAAAAAAGATCCATCTGCTGGGTCAACCCAGAATGAAAGTGAATAAAAACCCAACTGATGGTACAAATCCAAAGGCGTGCCCTATTGTGGGCGTAGCTTTCAGATAGTTATTTTTGGCCACCCGTGAGAGTCAGTCATTCATGTTCATCGTGTTAAGTTTATACACAAAATATTTCAATGGTCCTTCAATATTTTTGCACAGGAGTTATTTTCATATACAATTTATAATTATTTAAATATTATAACAAAGTGCATTTAAAGTATATTTAAAACCAAATACTTTTACTCAAGTAGTATTTTACTGAGTGACTTTCACTTGAGTCATTTTCTATTAATGTTTCTTTACTTTTACTCAAGTATGACAATAGGGTACTTTTTCCACCACTGGTAAATTGCCAGCAGTCATGTAGGTGTCCAGTCCATGTGTGCAATCTTCAACACTACAGCACCTCCTCAAACCGACCATATCTAAAAAGACATCTTAACCACACCTATTCTCTTTACAGTGCACTAACTTTTGACCGGGGCCCATAAGGCTCTGGTCAAAAGTAGTGCACTACATAGGGAATCAGCCTTAGTCTGAAGGAAGACTGAAATTCACTGCATTAAGACAGACCATGTGAAACAGACATCACGGAAACCATGTAAGAACATTCCCGGTTCAGGGGAAAAGTGTGTTAGTTGAAGCTTAGGCCAAATGCCCATGGTCTAATGTAAATGTAGTTGTCCTACCTCTTGAATATGCCTGATATGTCAGTGTCATTACTCGTTGATGTAGTTGTCCTACCTCTTGAATATGCCTGATGTGTCAGTGTCATTACTCGTTGATGTAGTTGTCCTACCTCTTGAATATGCCTGATGTGTCAGTGTCATTACCCGTTGATGTAGTTGTCCTACCTCTTGAATATGCCTGATGCGTCAGTGTCATTACCAGTTGATGTAGTTGTCCTACTTCGTGAATATGCCTGATGTGTCAGTGTCATTACCAGTTGATGTAGATTTCCTACCTCGTGAATATGCCTGATGTGTCAGTGTCATTACCAGTTGAAGTTGGTGTGTTTCTAAAGTCAATGAAAAGATGTTAACAAAAAAATGAAACAGCAATGTGGTTGTGTGTTCTGTTTTTTTGCACTCACACCTGCAATTGTTGTTTTCTTCCTGGCACAGATCTAATGATACCAGCTATTTCGAAGAAGGGCAATGACTTGCAATGACTGTCATATGTAATATTTTGTCCCTACTAACCTAGTTGATGCACTCACTGTAAATCACTCTAGATTAGAGTGTCGGCTAAATTAATGCAATTGAAAAGGAAATGTTCTGCATGTATAGTTTATCCACACACACACACACACACACACACACACACACACACACACACACACACACACATACACACACACACACCACACACACACACACACACACGCACCACACACACACACACACACACACACACACACCACACACACACACACACACACACACACACACATGCACCACACACACACACACACACACACACACGCACCACACACACACACGCACCACACACACACACACACACACACACACACACACACACAAAGTTATTGTATCCTATGTTCTAGCCTAGAGTCTCACCTCCATCCCAGGTGTCTTGGTGCGTCTCTGTCCCGTTCTGGGTTAATACTACTGAGGAGTCTTCTGGCACCGTGCTGTCTCCATCAGGATCCTCCTCCACTATATGTAGCTTGTCCTCATCATCAGAGTCTGACTGGCCCTCCACAACATTGTTGTAATTTGTTACTGTGGAGACACAGAGAGAAGAGAAAGAGGATGGTCAATGAATAAGTAAGTAAATAAGTAAGCCTTGTTGGAGCCAGAATGGCCCATAGAGCAGGAGCCTATCTCCTGTTTCTGTAGTAAGGTAGCTTGATGTACAAGTACACCCCCTGGACAGGACGTTAAGTCAATGAGAGATAGAGAAAATCATCTGATAGTCGAGTGCCTGGGCTTACAGTTTAGTGGGTCACTGTTGTATTGTTGTTGCAGATATCTAACATGCTATTATAACTGCTTAGTAGAAAGATAAGAGAATTACTAGGCTTACATGTAGGTGCGTTGGAATTCATAAGATGGAAAAACAGATACAAAAGTTTGGAAATCGTAATGGAAAATGCTAAATTCATATACAACAAGAAAAGAGTGTAACCTTTGCCCTCTAACCTTTGCTCTCTACAACATGTTTAAATGATCCATAATAACACTGCTAGCTATCTTGAATGTACTTTTCTCAAGTGGTGAACCCTGAGACCTGTGTTTACACAGTGTTTACACAGCCCCATTGACAGATAAAAGAGAGAGAGAGAGAGAGAGAGAGAGAGAATTAGAGATGGAGGGAGGGAGAGAGGGAGAGACCCATTGGCAAATAAGAGAGGAGAAGAACGGGTCGATTTGATGCAGAGCAGAAGCACCTTTAATTTAGCTAGGCTGTGTATGCTAAGAATACGTGTGTGCTAATTCTGCATCCCAAATGGCACCCTATTCCCTACATAGTGTACTACTTTTGACCATGGCCCATAGTAGGGCACTATATAGGGAATTGGGTACCATGTGGGACATAGCCTATGCCTACTCCTCCCCTTTAGTCCAGTCATATTTCCTTCTGGGTTGATTCAGTGTTTTCTGCCTGGCGGTGTACACGATCATGCCATCAGAACCAGACAAAAAGCAGGTCGGGTTCGATGACAATCTGGGTCGATGTGGCAGGTGGGTGTGTTGGTGACCGTGTGTGTGTAGAGTTACGGTACTGCAGCACCTGTCACCTGTGAACAAACAACCACTGCTTAGCCCTCATTATAAAACCTCCTCATCGCTCCCAACACACACCACACACACACACACACACACACACACACACACACACACACACACACACACACACACACACACACACACACACACACACACTCCCTCCCTCCTGCATTTTCAAATGGGTCTCGTTCCTCACTCCAGCACCATGCAAACATCTTTCCTCCCTCCCGGCTCCCTCCTCCCCGTAGCCTTCTACGCCCGCCTCCCTCCCGCCTCCCTGTGCACCCGTACTGGAGTGGTTCATTTAAGCAGTATGGACGGCCATTTTTCACACCGTCCCCCATTTAAAACAAAGTGCCTACAGATAAAATCAGTGACTGCAGCCATGTGAAATACATTTGCTCTCTCGACGGTGATAAGCAAGTGATTATTTTTCCTCATGGCTGCAGTCTGTCCTTTTCAGGTGTACACTCCATGAGAAATAGCTCTGGGATGATATGATGTGTCAGGCGGCCGGGCGAGCGGGAACAATGTCTGTTTCCAACCTGAAATTTGTGATGAGAAGTACCGTACTGATACACCATCAGGCAGCTGTAGATTGGACTGTAGAAGTACAGCTGAAAAGTCAGATTCAACATGTAGCCTAGGCTAGAATCGTTGTGAAATTAACCGAAAATGGCGGTCGATGTTCTGTGGTCAGAGGCGACGCACGGTGTTCTGCTGTTTTTAACCACTCATCTGCGCAGTCTGCTTTGTTCTTACGAGAGGCACTAGTAAGACAGACAGATGGCAGACCGGGAGCATCTCTGTCTTATCTGCATGTTATCACCATGCTACACTCATAGTGTTTAGAAACCAGCCCGTCGTCACAGCGTGCCGCTAAATCAATCTCCTCCTATGACTGTGTGTAATTAGACCTGCAAACACACCTGGCTGAAACAGGCATGCACAGGGTGGGTATGACCGGGTGCAGCTGGTGTGGGGTAGGGTGAATTGGAGTGGGCTGTGGTGGACATAGACAATCACGGGTGCAGCCGCAGCTGGTTGTCTGATGGGGGGGGGGGGGGGTGTAGCAACACAGAGAGACAGGCTGAGAGTAGCATGGTACTCTAATTCTATTAGCTCATACTAGAGGCTCCTATGACAGAGGCACAGCTTGCTGCTGCTGATGTGAGGCAGGGTGTGGCGTCATTCCCTTGTCTTTGTGTGGAAGCTGGCAGAGCAGGGCCATGATGATATGATATGATAGCAGAGGAGAGACGCTTGAGTAATGGGCCAGTGGTCAAGATGGAGAGCGATGCCTCAGCCGGTGGTGTATTTCAGTAATGTGCTGCTGGTCAAATTGAGGTGGCTTCATTATCATTACAATAGCAAGTGTGAAAAACTATAGACCCTTTTCAATCAAACATATTGTCACACCCCATAGACGGGTTGGTTGTTTAGCAACTATACCGACGTGTGTACAACTATGGGGCAAAACAGATGGGGTTGGTTTAGATTGCGTGTCAAACTAATTCCACGGAGGGCTGAGTGTCTGCGTGTTGTACTTGATTGCTGAATTAAGGTCACTAATTAGTAAATAACTCCCCTCACCTGGTTGAGGAGACATTATTAGAAACACTCTTGCAATTACTAGCCTGGATGGTACTCAAATCGAATAGGTCTCTGCATATAAATATTTAGGCATATGGTTAGATGATAGGCTCTCCTTTCAAAAACATGTTAGTGAATTGGGAAAAAAAGTTCAAATTCAAGCCTGTCTGTCCTCTGTAAATAGAAAACAAATTGTTCAGGCTACTTTTTTATCCGTTTTAGATTATGGTGATGTTATCTATATGCATGCTTCGGCAACCACATTAAAACCACTGGATGCTATTTACCATTGTGCACTCAGGTTTATCAGGGGGGTTAGTTTCAGAACACATCACTGTATTCTATACCAAAATGTGGATTGGGCCCTTCTGTCTGTGAGGCGAGAAAAACATGCTCTTCTGTTTGTTTATAAAGCACTCCTTTTAAAACACCCGCCATATATTTCAGCATTAATTTCCAATAGACATACTAATTGTAATACCAGATCACAGTCATGGATTACATTAGAGACGCCTGCAGTCTACACATTTGGGTAGAACTGCCTTCAGTTCCTTTGCACCTTTTCTGTGGAACAAATTGCAGACCCACCGCTAGACACTTTGGTGCCCCTTGCCCATTTCAAAAATATTTTAGAGGATCAATATGATGTTATCTGTGTTTGTTTCTGTTGAACTCTGTTTTTCTTTAAATGTTTCTCTGTTTTGTATTTTTTTAGATCTTTCTTCTCCAAAATGTCTGTCTGTGTGTCTAAATTGTACATGTTAACATGTTTACACAGGGCAGAGCCGTAAAAGAGATCTAGGTCTCAGTCTGTTTTCCCTGTCAAAATAAAGTTTAAATATATATTTTTTTTTAAATGACAGTTGTTGGTTAGCTAGCTAGTGAATTTGAGCCATATTAGCACTGACATGAAATCAGTCAAAACACCTCAAAACAAGACATGGAATCAAGACAAGATAAAGCTAGCTGAAACGAGCCACCTATGATTCCCCAAATTGTTGCTAGCGATCTGACTGTTCATAATCATAACAAAGCATGGCTTCCGGCCCCATCGATGCGCGCTCATCATTTTCGTGAGGTTGATCTTAACCGTTATAGGCCCATTTCTATTTTGCCCTGTTTATTAAAAGTCTTGGAAAAACGTGTAAATAATCAACTGATTGGCTTTCTTGATGTCTATAGTTTTCTCTCTGGTATGCGATCTGGTTTCCGCTCAGGTTATGGATGTGTCACTGCAACCTTAAAGGTCCTAAATGATGTCACCATTGCCCTTGATTCTAAGCAATGTTGTGCTGCTATTTTCATTGACTTGTCCAAAGCTTTTGGTATGGTAGACCATTCCATTCTTATTGGCCGGCTACGGAGTATTGGTGTCTCTGAGGGGTCTTTGGCCTGGCCTTGCAGTGTATAAAGTCAGAACATCTGCTTATTTATAAAACCCTCTTAGGCCTCACTCCCCCCTATCTGAGATACCTACTGCAGCCCTCATCCTCCACATACAACACCCGTTCTGCCAGTCACATTCAGTTAAAGGTCCACAAAGCACACACATCCCTGGGTCGCTCCTCTATTCAGTTCGCGGCAGCTAGCAACTGGAACGAGCTGCAACAAACACTCAAACTGGACAGTTTCATCTCAATCTCTTCATTCAAAAACTCAATCATGGACACTCTTTCTGACAGTTGTGGCTACTTTCCGTGATGTATTGTTGTCTCTACCTTCTTGCCCTTTGTGCTGTTGTCTGTGCCCAATAATGTTTGTACCATGTTTTGTGCTGTTACCATGTTGTGCTGCCGCCATGTTTTGTTGCTACCATGTTGTTGTCATGTTGTGTTGCTACCATGCTGTGTTGTTGTCTTAGGTTTCTCTTTATGTTGTGTTGTCTCTCTTGTCGTGATGTGTGTTTTGTCCTATATTTTATTTTATTTATTTATTTATTTTTAATCCCCCGCCACCGCAGGAGGCCTTTTGCCTTTTGGTAGGCCGTCATTATAAATAAGAATTAGTTCTAGTTAAATAAAGGTTAAATAAAAAATAAATCAAATAAAAGTCAGCCAACCCCTCTATAGGACTCTGGCCAAAGTAGATCACTACAGGAATAAGGTGCCAATTGGCACACACATCCCCAGCTCTTTATAGCATCTCTTTACAGAAAAGATGAGACGCCACTTTCTGTGTGACGACCTGAGCATTAATCATGAATTCAAAGTTAGAAAGCTAATTATACTTACCTGGGTCACTTTTAATCTTTTTTAAGACATAGCCTACCTATTAAATGTAGCTCATGTTCTGACGACTTCTGTGAAACCGGGCAGAATACTATAAAATCTACCAATGACAGCTTAGTAACATTATGAGCCTCTTTTCTTTGTGACTGCGTTCCAAATGGCACCGTATTCCCTATGTAGTGCACTACTTTTGACCAAGGCCCTAAGAGCTATTGTCAAAAGTAGTGCACTATATAGGGAATAGGGTGCCATCTTTTCCTTCTGCCCAATGCAGCATCCCATTCAGTATAATGTACATCATCCCGGTTTAAAGTGACATTCCTAGTCTTCTGGAAACCATACTGTACTTCCTGATTCCCTGGCGTGGCTCTACAGGTGCTCAGGCTTGTGAAATAGGCTAGCAGCACATAAACTGTATATGGCGGAGGCTGTATGTCCTTATTTATGGGCTTGATGTGGGACAACTCACAGAGTCACTGCCCTACCAGTCCCCATACACATCTCCGTCCAAAATGTCAACCTATCCCCTATATAGTGCACTACTGTTGACCAGAGCTCTATGGGGCCCTATGGGCAAAAGGTCAAAAGAAGTGTACTATATAGGGAATAGGGTGCCATTTGGGATGTAGCCAGTATGCCATCAACCGTTTGCAACCAATTTAAGTCTATTACTCTCTATTTGCCAAATCAGCATGTATCAGGAGGTAAATAAAACTAATTTGAAACACACCTGAAACAAATGTCGGCCAATTTGAAAAGAACGTGTCCATTTATGGGAAGAAATAGTAGCTAGGTCTATTGCGGAATGCTGGTGACCAAGGAGGTTTAGGCTACTTGACAGACTGCCAGTGCAGTCTACTCACAGAGGATGCGTCTCAAATGGCACCCAATTCCCTATATAGTGGACTACTTTTGACCACGGCCCATAAGGCTCTGGTCAGAATTAGTGCACTATGTAGGGAATATGGTGCCATTTGAGACATATCCAGATGGTGCTAACACAGCCTTTACTGAGTGGTCATAGCAATCGGTACAGATAGGGGGCAGCAGAGAGCAGGTCTAGCAACATACAAACAATACAAAAGCTGCTACATACACACACACACACACACACACACACACACACACACACACACACACTGCTAGTTATTTATAGAGCAGCAGCTTCCCCTGGTATTGTGTGTGTGTGTGTGTGTGTGTGTGTGTGTGTGTGTGTGTGTGTGTGTGTGTGTGTGTGTGTGTGTGTGTGTGTGTGTGTGTGTGTGTAATGCTCTGAAGAAAGGACGGGAACACTAGCAAGTGGTAGTATATACTAAAAGTAGTACACTATATAGTGAATAGAGTACCATTTGGGATGCAGCAAGAGACAAGTACATTCCTGCCTTCATACGGACACAGCCTGTCTGTTTGATTGAGTTGTTAGTATACAACAGCAGAATCAGCTGTTAGACAAACTTTCCACCTGCTCCGGCTGCTCTGACATAAACTGCCCAAGCAAACGGCAAGAAAAAGGTCAACAGTGGAAATATGTGAAGAACATACAGTTTGCCATATTTCAAAGCACTCTCAGTATAAAGATTTGCACACACACACACACACACTTGCAAACACACACACACACACACTCACACACTGTGACAGCTGGGGACCTTAGGTACATTGAATCAGTTCCTCTCACAGCTTGGAGTTGGACCTGTGTCGCCCCTGGCTTGAAACTCTATCACATAGATTTTCATTATTCTCTTATCTGGCATTTGTGTGCTTGCTGAGTGGTTTCTGAGAGAGACAGAGTGACTGAATGGATGCAGTTAGAACTGTAAGCCCTCTGGGTCTTCTGCCCTGCTCTGTGGAGAAGCATCATAGGTGACATCAAGTACACACAGCACAGACCACTTTCCTTCTTATTCCACCTTAGTGTGTGTGTGGCTTGTTCAAGTGTGTGTGTGTGTGTGTGTGTTTGTGGGTGCTTTACACTTTACATATACATCTGTATTTTCTATGGTATAGGCTATGTGCATACGTCTGATAGTAGTATATAGGCTGTATGTGTTTGTGTGTGTATGTGTGTGGGATATGTGTAATTCCTGCAATAAGTTGTGTAACGTATTTCACGTCATTATCCTCTGGGTCAGTTTCAAAGAAGGAAGGAAAGGGGGTCAGCACAGTTTCTCATAATCTCTTATTCTTGGCAGAGCAGCCTTTGCTGTGACACACACACACACACACACACATGCTATTTCTGCCTGCTCCAGTCCCTGCCCTCAGCCTTGCACCAGCCCAGGGGGAGGCTCTTCCCAAACACAGACATGCCACGGCCACAGGGAGGAAGAAGGCCATGTCTGTGACCAAAATGGCACCCTATTCCTTATATAGCGCACTACTTTTGACCAGGGTCCATATGGAACAGGGTGCCATTTGGGACGCACCCTAAGTCATCCTATAATATTCCAGTCAAGCCAGGCTCCAGGAGGAAACTCAAACAAAACCTTATTTAAATCTTATTTACTAGGCACCAATCGAAAGAACTGAATCAGGGAAGGACCACATGGACTTGCAATAATAACAAATTGTAGTTTTTTTCTCCTTTGCAAATAGTTTTGTACTGTGTACTAACGAATACGACCCAGTGCTAGACACATACAGTTGTGGCCTAATCACTCCATCTCTAATCACCTCACAAACATGTTTACATAATACCACAGAATTGATTTAGGCTACATCAGTATTTCTCTGAGCCCGGTGTATAAACTCAGGAAGGCTACATCAGTGTTACACACGCTGTATAAACAACAGAGCAAAGAGCATGATGCAGATTCATTCATTAATCATAGATTATAAATCCCTGTAATCCAGGAGAGAGCGGGTATCAACAACACAGTGTCACGTGAGATTAGAAGGCTGGTTGTGTTTGGCCTGTTGTTGTCACAGTAGATTAGTACTGTACTTGCTATCTTCAGTATATCAGCTCTGATAATCTATCTGCAGGTTGTTTGGAGAGGAAGAGCGGCCACGCCCTGTGTGTGTGTGTGTGTGTGTGTGTGTGTGTGTGTGTGTGTGTGTGTGTGTGTGTGTGTGTGTGTGTGTGTGTGTGTGTGTGTGTGTGTGAGGGACTTTGGCAGCCGGGAGGTCGATCATGTTAAATGCACCAGGCCCCTCGGAGTGCGACACACACACACTAGGGGAGAAAATCGATACAGTTACATATCGGGATATTATTTCTGACGATATATCGTTTTGACAATATCGCTATATTATTTGTGCGCTAGTTGACTGTACCTGCACCAAAACTCCCGTGTTTTTCCTTCATAGCTTTGTTTTCAGCACTTTCATTTCCACGATTGATCAAAAAGTGTGAGCAATATGTTTGGAACAGTGGTTCAAAATAAATCACAGTATAGAATTGTGAGAGTCGCAGAACATATATCGGCACTAAAGTATTGTGATAATATCATATCGTGAGGACCATGGCAATTCTCAGCCCTAATACACACACACACACACACACACACACACACACACACACACACACACACACACACACACACACACACACACAGCAGACAGATATCACTTGGTAATCATATACCCCCTCCTTTTTAACGTGATAGTTTTAAGCGGGCAGGCGTGTTGGCTGCTTGTTTTTAATCACTAAAGTATTTAAAGACCATGTGCCACCATGCATAATGTAACACACACGTACGCACGCGTGCACACACACACACACACACCAGTGTCTGTTTGCTATCTAACAGATGATCCCCTGAGTGATCCGGAAGTTATTTGAAGAAGCTTAGTGGAGAACTGAGAGTAATGGGGGAGGAGACAAGAGGGAGAATCTCAATTCTCTTCTCTCCACCTTCTCAAAACCCATTGGATGAGAAAGCCAGAGGTGCCTCCCCTCTGACCTTCTCCTCCAATGGGTTTTGAGAAGAAGGTGAGGACTCTACCCTCTTCTCTGTAGCTATACATCACATCCTCATTGTGCATTCTACTGATTAGATCATCTACCTTGGTCTCGGTGGGCTCAGAGAAGGATAATTCAGACATTTTGCATGATTTACTCACATATTTACTCGTGTTTTTTTGCGTGTATATGTGTGTGTACTAGGTTGTGCCTGCGTGATTTTGGCTCTATTGCTACAGTTATCTGGTCAGGGTGCCGATGGGTATTTTAAATGGCTGTTGTCGCGCTTGGCTGCTTCCAATCACACCTCTCTGGACAGATAGCAGGAAGAACAGATAGCGTGGTGTGTGCGCGTGTGTGTGTGTGCGTGTGTGTCTCCAGTCTGCCAGGTTACAATGCCTTGCTCTCTCTCTCTCCTGGATAAATAGCAACTCTGAATGAAGCCTCTGACTGGCTGACTGACTGAGACAGCTCTCAGGAACTGACTGCTCTACTTTGTAAAATCAAAGTCTATGGTTGTGGCTCTGCTCTGCTAATACTGTCATACTGGGTTTGAACCATGGAAAACACTCTGTGGATAAAGACATAATGATGGTGGTGGTGGTAATGATGGTGATTATGATGATGGTGGTGGTAATAATGATGGTGATTATGATGGCGGTGGTGATAATGATGGTGATTATGATTGTGGTGGTGATGGTGATTATGATGGTGGTGGTGATAATGGTGATTATGATTGTGGTGGTGATAATGATGGTGGTGTTTGGTAATGATGGTGATTGTGATGGTGGTGGTGGTAATGATGGTGATTGTGATGGTGGCGGTGGTAATGATGGTGATTATGATGGTGGCGGTGGTAATGATGGTGATTATGATGGTGGCAGTGGTAATGATGTTGTTTATGATGGTGGCGGTGATGGTGATTATGATTGTGGTGGTGATAATGATGGTGGTGGTGGTAATGATGGTGATTGTGATGGTGGTGGTGGTAATGATGGTGTTTGTGATGGTGGCAGTGGTAATGATGGTGATTATGATGGTGGCAGTGGTAATGATGTTGTTTATGATGGTGGCGGTGATGGTGATTATGATTGTGGTGGTGATAATGATGGTGGTGGTGGTAATGATGGTGATTGTGATGGTGGTGGTGGTAATGATGGTGTTTGTGATGGTGGCAGTGGTAATGATGGTGATTATGATGGTGGCGGTGGTAATGATATTGTTTATGATGGTGGTGGTGATGGTATTGTAGTGTTGATGTGTGAAGTCTTGTTAGCAGCACTTCATTAGTGACTGGTCAAAAAAGGTGTAAGAGTGTGTTAGGTACTGCTGAATGTACACATTACAAACATGCACGCACACAGGCACAAACACACATTTTCTCTCTCTCTCTTTCTCTCTGATGGACTCTGTGTGATTGTGATGACGTGTTGCCTTGTCTCCAGTACAGCAGTACAGTAACTCTCTCTGGCAGGTAAATGTCACATCCTAAAGTGTTGTCTGGATGGAGAATCACATTACTAACACTCCACACTGTAAAAGGGTTACCATGAATTTGACAGTAGTTTACAGGTAAAATTCTGTATTTTATATTACAGTAGACCTACACTAATATAAATACGGTATCAAAGCAAGCACTGTGTAATGACGTAAAATTGACTGTATTATACAGTAAAACAAATGCTACTGTAATCGGTATGAATTAATGGATTAATTAAATTCTTTGACGGGAGGAGTTTGTATTTCACAGAATTTTACTGTAATTACAAGGGATTGTTGCTAGCTGATTGGTTGCTAGGTAAAGTGTTTACACATTAAAGTATATTAATTCATGTTTGGTGTTTTATATCACTTGCACTTCTAGAGGCCTTAACAAAGGCTACCAAACTGACAGCGACTACAGGGCAAAACAGACCAAAAGGACATAGCAAAATGCTCAACCATTTAAGTTATAATACTAGCTGCCAAAGGTTTTATGCGCTCCAAAGATATGGTAGAGTACTGTATTCTGTGGGGTGAATTACAGTGGCATTCGAAATATAGCCATTTTCCCACAATGCACCATAATTTACAGTATGATGCAGTAAAACGTTTCTTTTTTTTTTTTTACTGTTGATAATATCTAAAATTACCGTATAAATGACAGTTTTCCGTTACAGTGCAGGAGAAAGCCTGAAAGGACATTTAAGGAGTTTGTTCCAAAATTGTATTTCTGAACAATAGCCTGTCAGCAGTTTGGTGTTTTACCATGTGGAGAATAGGTAGTCTAATTAGCATTGGCTCCCGAGTGGCGCAGCGTTCTAAGGCACTGCATCTCAGTGCAAGAGGTGTCACTGCAGTCCCTGGTTCAAATCCAGGTTGTGATTGGGAGTCACATAGGGCGGCGTACAATTGGCCCAGCTTTGTCCAGGTTTGGCCGGGGTAGGCCGTCATTGTAAATAAGAATTTCTTCTTAACTGGTTTGCCTGGTTAAATAAAAATGAAGATAGAATGTTGGCTGGTTTCCTCACACATACACCTCAAAATCTCCCTCATACCTTCCTCTAAGCATCTGTGCTGAGTGAGAACAGAGTCCCCAAATTTCCCCCTCTGACTGCATCACTAAATCATCATCATGATGATGTCATTGGATTTGCCCAGTAGCACATAAACACAGCAGACTGATATCACTAGGTTTGCCAGGTAGAGTCTCATCTGATCCACCCTGAGACACAATAAAGACCACCTGCCCTGTGCTCTAGTCTAAAATCTTGGAGCTCTGGTATTGACTCAGACATGCACTATGAAAGACTCTGTAAACAGAGGAAAGCTAATCTCATAGAGTGACTGTGTAAAATTGGACTTTGCCCAATATTTGCCCCTGGGGGTTGTCAGTGTAACCGTTACTCAGTGTATTACTGTTAAGAGACTGACTCTACCTGGTGATAACCAATGGTTACAGATCTGGGGTCAGTTTCCTTAAGAGCGTCATGTCATCCATCAGCTGAATGATTGTGGCCAGAGAACAGCTGAGGTAGTGAGGTCATGGCCCTTAGTTTGGGCTTTTGTTTGTGTTCAAACACTAAAGAGGGAAGGGGGAGCTATTAAGCAGACTGCTTGTGTGCGTAGTGTGTTTGTATGTGTATGTGTCACAGGAGGTTTGTGGCACCTTAATTGGGGAGGACAGGCTCGTGGTAATGTCTGGAGTGGAATAAGTGGAATGGTATCAAATACATCAAACACATGGTTACCATGGTTTCCGTGTATTTGATACCATTCCATTAGCGCCGTTCCAGACATTATTATGAGCCGTCCTCCCCTCAGCAGCCTCCACTGATATGTGTGTGTGTGTATGTGCGTGTGTATTTTTGGGGGTTTACTATCCTTGTGGGGCCCAGTAGTCCTCCCAAGGATATTAAAACAAGGAAGATTCAGACATTCGCTGGTCCCCACAAGGAAAAGGGCTATTTTAGGCTTAGGGGTTATGTTTAGGGTTATAATTAGGGTTATAGTTAGGGTTAGGGGTTAGGTTGAGGGTTAGGAGTTAAAATCAAATCAAAGTTTATTTGTCACGTGCGCCGAATACAACAGGTGTAGACCTTGCAGTGAAATGCTTTCTTACAAGCCCTATCCAACAGTGCAGTTTAAGTAGAAAATAAGTATTATGTAAACAAGAGGTAATGAAATAAAAAACAGTAAAGTGACAGTAAAAAATATATATATACAGGTGGTATATACAGGTGGTACCGGTTAATCGGGCTAATTTAGGTAATATGTACATATGAGTTAAAGTGACTATGCATAGATAATAAACAGAGAGTAGCAGCAGCGTAAAATACAATGCAAATAGTCCGGGTAGCCATTTGATTAGCTGTTCAGGAGTCTTATGGCTTGGGGGTAAAAGCTGTTGAGAAGCCTTTTGGACCTAGACTTGGCGCTCCGGTACCGCTTTCCATGCGGTAGCAGAGAGAACAGTCTATGACTTGGGTGGCTGGAGTCTTTGACAATTTATAGGGCCTTCCTCTGACACCGCCTGGTATAGAGGTCCTGGATGGCAGGTGTAAAGTTAGGGGTTTGGGATTAGGGTTAGGATTAAGGTTAGAATAAAGGTTTAGGGGTTAGGGAAAATACGATTTTGAATGGAAATCAATTGTTTGGTTCCCACAAGGATAGTAAAACAAACGGTTGTTTATTTATGTGTATGTCTATGTGTGCTTGTGTATTTCTGTCTTGTGTGTCTGTATTTGTGTTGTGTGGAGGCACAGAGGTTACCTCCTCTCCCGTTCCAAGTTCCTGCCATTCTGTGCTGGGGGCCAGCACTCACTGCACTACTTTTGCCCAGGGCCCATTGGGCTTTGGTCAAAAGTAGTGCACTCTATAGGTAATAGGGTACCATTTGGAACTCTGGCGCAAGCTGTGTTTCTGAGGGGAGAAAGGGCCTGAGCACCTGGGTCTCCTAACACAGGAAGCAGCTGGAGAGGCCCGATTACTGCTAACCCTGATGACTCCAACACACTTCCCTCCCTACTGGGGTCTCTCTCACTACGTTCCACTATGTCACACACACATATGTGACACAAACACAAACACAGAGCACATCTACAAACACACAACCATATGTACTCAAAGGTTTTAGGGGAAGTCCCTGGCTTCCCCTAAGTGGGCATGGAAACACCCGTAGTGTGCCCGGGAATTACTGGCATCCTCTCATCTCCATGGAAATGACGACTCCCGTCTTACTTCATGATTCTGAATTTGTATCTATATGACACAAGGAAAGACAATACTGGATTCCTTCCAATAATATCCTAAGCCACATAAATGTATTTGTTGCGGTATTGAAGTGATTGTCGGTGCTTAAGTGAACGAGCTAGTAAAGTGATCCATACTCAGCATTGTTTGTCAGTGTCAATCTGCACCGTCATTCATCACCACCTGGCAAAAACAATGGATGGAATGCCACCAATTGACCAGCGATTCACCATCATCAGAGGCGTGACAAATTGCAACGACACCTGAATTCAACTGTTAGGGGCTATTCTTTTATAGAAATGCAGCATTAGGCCTCTCTCTCTCTCTCTCTCTCTCCCCCCCGTCTCTTTATGTTGTCTGTCTCTCTCTTTGTCTGTCTCTATCTCTCTGTGCTTCTCTATCTACTCTCTCTCTCTCTCTCTCTCTCTCTCTCTCTGGGTCTCGTCACTAAACTGTCTGTCAGAGCAGCTCACGTGCCGCATAGTCAATGTCTTACCTTTAACACTGACGGAGAAAAGGAGCGAAATGCTGCAGAGCATCCCACCTTAGCTCACCTCTGCCCCCCCTTCCTTTGACACTCTCTCTCTCTCTTCTCACTGAACGCACCCAGTTTTTCACTCTCTCTCTCTCTCCTCTCTCTTCACCCTCTCTCTCTCTTCTCCCTCCTCCTTGTCTAACTCTATTGGGAGGACCGCTGTGACACACTCACCCCCCCCCCCCCCCAGGCCGGCTCAACGCACAAATGAGCACAGAGGACTGACAAGCCAGCTTTTGTGTTTTTGAGTCATTAGCAGTTTCTCTTCCATCTCTAAAAATGGGGTCCTCACTTCACCTCACTGTAGAAAGCCGGATTCAGATGACTCTTGTTTTCAAGTAGGCTATTACAGGCAGTTATTGAGTTCCTGTTTTAGTGGTAAGATGTGTGTGATTAAGCCAGGAGCAGCAGGAGAGGAGTGGGGGTAGGAGGGGTTTCTCCCAGGGGTTTTCGGGTAAAGCAGGGTAGAGCAGGAGGGGTTGAAGTCGAAGCGTTCCGCCTGGCTGAGACTACTGGCTTCACACCTGGCGCCCAGCGGCATTGACCCTGGCAGCTGGGGGGGGGGGGGGGGGGGGGGGGGTCGGAGGGAAGAGGGGTCTGAAGGGAACTGCCTCTGGCTGAACAGCCTGGCAGAGATTCTGAGTCTGCGACCCAAATGACATCCTATTCCCCATAGGGCGTAGTAGTACACTTATTTTACTAGGCAAGTCAGTTAAGAACAAATTCTTATTTACAACGACGGCCTACCAGGGAACAGTGGGTTAACTGCCTTGTTCAGGGGCAGAACGACAGATTTTTACCTTGTCAGCCCAACGCCCTAACCACTACAATACCTTCCGCCCAAAATGCACCCAGAGGGGCAGACACAGGCCTCACCACTGCGGGGCATTCACTGCTCTAATCAGACTTACAGTCACTAGGGTCCAGAGTTAGTTTTTTACCACATGACCTGATCAGGAACAACTCCCTAGATGGCCTGATTGGTCATTTGTGAACTGTATTGCTTCACTCAGAGGTTGTTATACGTTGTCTATGTTGCATATTTTGTTTCTGTTACCCTTGCTAACAGGCAATACGTTATTAGGCCATATGTGTTCAGGGAGAAGCTTTATCAGAGCCATATGGTTTCAGGTGAAGGCAGTGTTAATATGCTCTCAGCCACCATCCAGGTACCCAGAAGTATTTTTGAGTGAGTGAGTGAGACTGGCTGGGTGGGTCTTCATGCAATAGGTCCCTCACCTTCTCTCATAAGCAACAAGTAACAACCCCACCAGGACCAAAATAGCGCCGATATTGAGTCTGTGTTGGTTAGGCTATGTGACGAGAGAAAGAGAGAGAGAGAGACAGAGAGAGAGAGAAACAGAGAGAGAGAAAGACAGAGAGAGAGAGAGAGAGAGAGAGAGAGACAGAGAGAGAGAGAGACAGAGAGAGACAGAGAGAGAGAGAGACAGAGAGAGAGAGAGAGAGAGAGAGAGAGAGAGAGAGAGAGAGAGAGAGAGAGAGAGAGAGAGAGAGAGAGAGAGAGAGAGAGACAGAGACAGAGAATTTCTACACTCTTAGAAAAAAGGGTTCTGAGGGATAGGGTTCTACCAACAATCGTTTTCATCTGAAGAACCGTTTTTAGAATAAATCGTTTTTTGATGATTATTTGGACTGTAGAGGACACTGTAGAGGGTGCGCAGAGTAGCCTTTTTATCTTCTACCAAAACCAATACCAAACCAAGCTTCGGATGTCATTGATCACGTGCTTCAGATAAATTAATTATGTTATTTTTATTTAACCTTTATTTAACTAGGCAAGTCAGTGATAAAGTGATAGAGGCATCGGCAAAGTAAACTGCTTAGCAATTTCGACGCATACTTACCAAGCTCCAGTATCAAATGTAACATCACTAGTCCCAGGTAGAACCATTTACATTCGGTTCTATGGAAAACCCGGCATAGAGGATTCTACGTAGTGTAGGGAATCCCCCTCACCCTTTTTATTCCTCTTTCTTTTTCTACCTCCCTTTCTACCTTGTTTTCATGCTCTCTCTATCTCTACTGAACTGTCTCCACCACACCACCAGGTCTCCCCCACGTAACAACTCCCGTTACAAGAATAACACTCTACACTCTTAGAAGTAAAGATAGGAGAACCCTTTGAAATACCCCTTTTGGTTCCAGGCAGAACCTTTTGGAGTTCCATGTAGAACCCTTTACACAGAGGGTTCTACATGGAACCCAAAATAGTTCTGCATTGAACCAAAAAGGGTTCTTCAAAGGGTTCTCCTATGGGGACAGCCGAAGAACCCTTTTTTTCGTAAGAGTGTAGATTCTTACTCTGGAATGCCCAGACAGGCTCCAGTCAGTCACCTGTTCCCACAATGCAGCAGCTGAGCGCCCCAGAAGCAGCTCCACCTAGGTGGGATTGAAACCGGTTCAATCCAGTTTGTTGTGGCCTCCCCTTCTCCATTCTGAGCTGAGGGACCTACTGAGGTAGAAATACTTTCAAGCCTTTCACTACCTCACAGTGCAGCAGTATTACAGCTGATCCAACCAACATTGACTCTATCTGGTACAGAGAGCCAGTACAGAGAGTGCAAGAGAAAGAATAAAAGCAAGATAGACAGGGAGGGGGAGAAGGAAAGAGGAATAGAAAGCGTGAGGGAGGTTTCCCCTAGAAATGAGCTTCACACCTTTCACTCGCTCTCTCTCTGTCTAGGTGTAGGCAGCCACCCTCACAGTCTACAGTTCCTGTAAAATCGTGTTGTTTCTGGGAACGGAATGAGGCACAAGCAGAGCAGAAAAACTCTTAAATACTGTACACCACACAACTGCCTCAATGTTTCTTCCGGTGTTTACTTTACTCTCCAACTGTCTGACATTTAATTTGTCTCTATCTCTCTGTCTATCGCTCCCCAGAGTGCTCTCAGTCCCCAGGCTCTAGTTCCCTCTCCATAGTCCCTGAGCACTCCTCTCTTCTCCTCTCTGTTTGACCTCCTCTCAGTTTTACCACTGTCCCCTGTTTACATTCCCCAGGAGTTGACTCACCTCAGGGGACTCAGCAATCTCCCAAAAATGTGCAAGCACGAGCGTGCACACTCGCACAAACAGACGGTATACACAGTCATACATACTGTACTATCCCTTTCAAACAGACACACACTCTCTCTCTCTCTCTGTCTCTCACGCACATACGCACAAACACTCTCACACACACAATCCTATTGCCCAAAACATAAAGGAAGCAACACTAACCTTAAAACACAAACTCCCTAGCAGACCCTAGTCAAATGACAAGCTCTACTACTCCCTGAGGGGAAGGCTGCTCCACATCCATTCTGGGAGCCCAGTCACACACACACTGCTTCTGCTTGCTGCTGTCCTGATGTGAACCTATCCTGTACACATGAACCACTCTCTCCTATAGCCAACTAGCACTGAAAGGGCGCACTCATAATTTTCTTCTCAGGCTAATTGACTGAAATATACCTCAAAGCAGATTTAATTGAGTACATTGTGTACGTCTGTCCCAAATGGCACCCTAATCCCTATACAGTACACTACATTTGACCAGAGTCGTATGGGCCCTGGTCAAAATACAGAATAGGGTGCCATTTGGGACCCATCCTATGATGTATTTTGAGAAGTTTAGTACAAAATCTATTCTCCAGCAAGCAAAAGACCGTGTGCATGTTTCAAGTTGTCTCCCCGATGCACTCTACTAAAAACCTAACTCAATTTAACTCAAAGGGCCAAAGGTAATATCGGGTTAATTCAATAACAGAGTCATGTTACATTTAGTTACAGTCACAGGAACTAGTCCTTTTAATTCAATTGGTGAAAACATTCTCCCTTCCAATCCCATGTCTTATAAGATAACGAATCTTTAACATAAATGCTATATTATAACCTTGGTTAGGAAGTGCAATAAACAAAATCATGGCAATCTGTGATAGAGATTACAGCATTATGCTATGTAAAGGCAAACATAGGTTTTAAGTTTAAACTAGTCTGCTAAGTGGGTGTTTTATAACATATAAGATTGTCAGAAATGTACTTGCATTCAACAGCAACTGAAAATAATGCTAATGGAATGCTCATTCTGCCTCCACTTATGTGCACAGTTCTAATCTTGGGCCTAGTAGTGCAAAACCAGGAGCTAGTAGACAGAGGCAGCCTAGCAGAGAGGAGGCTACACTAATCACTCCTAAAGAGGTCGTAAAGGTCACCAGAGAGCCTAGCAGAGAGCAGGCTACATTAGTCACTCCTAAAGAGGTCGTAAAGGTCACCAGAGAGCCTAGCAGAGAGCAGGCTACACTAATCACTCCTAAAGAGGTCGTAAAGGTCACCAGAGAGCCTAGCAGAGAGCAGACTACACTAATCACTCCTAAAGAGGTCGTAAAGGTCACCAGAGAGCCTAGCAGAGAGCAGGCTACACTAATCACTCCTAAAGAGGTCGTAAAGGTCACCAGAGAGCCTAGCAGAGAGCAGGCTACATTAATCACTCCTAAAGAGGTCGTAAAGGTCACCAGAGAGCCTAGCAGAGAGCAGGCTACACTAATCACTCCTAAAGAGGTCGTAAAGGTCACCAGAGAGCCTAGCAGAGAGCAGGCTACACTAATCACTCCTAAAGAGGTCGTAAAGGTCACCAGAGAGCCTAGCAGAGAGCAGGCTACATTAATCACTCTTAAAGAGGTCGTAAAGGTCACCAGAGAGCAGGCTACACTAATCACTCCTAAAGAGGTCGTAAAGGTCACCAGAGAGCAGGCTACACTAATCACTCCTAAAGAGGTCGTAAAGGTCACCAGAGACGCATTTGGGTGCCCATTGACTGGGAACAGCCACAAACCGTGGAAATAGAGGCAATTGTGGGGGGAGTGGGGAGCCTGTAGGAGGAGCTGCAGTCTGCCTCCCAATTGGCAACCTATTCCCTATATAGTGCACTACTTTTGACCAGAGCCCTATGGGCACTAGTCAAAAGTAGTGCCCTATGGGCCCTGGTAAAAAATAGTGCACTATATAGGTAATAGCATTTGATTAATCATTACAGACCCACTGACTTGAATGGGGATACCATTCTAGTGATTCTATGTCTATGCTAGCATCCTCATTAGAAATGCACTACTAGAGGGAGAAGAAAGCATGTTGGTACATACCATTCTTACATCCATTCTCAGAAACCTTCACATTCCATTTTGGCCTATTCTAAACTGTGCAGGTGTGGCCTCTGTAGAGCCTGAATATAGGCCTACACTCTGGCTATATATACTGTGGCTAATTTAAGCATGAACTAAACTAGACCTATATAATTGTCATCACATTGTTCAGACACCTACCTGAAACAGGTAATGTAATAGACAATGATCATTTTGCCATGACAACCCCTGACTGCTTCTTGCTTCCTAGGATGCGGCATTGTCTTATGTTAGATGCTGTCACAGGACGTGAAACTCATAGAAAAAATTGAATACTCCCGAGCTTCCACCATTATTTATGATATCACTGTGCTCTCGCATGTAGCGTTGCTAATTTAGCAACTTTTTCTATGGATTTGATAGTATTTAGCGACTTTTCCCACTCAATTCTGCCGCAAACGAAAGTGGGAGAAGCTGTCTAGCTTTTTGTTGGAAGCATTCAACATTGTGTGTGCAGCACTAAGTAGGTGGCGGGTTGGTTAGCAGAAGGGTTTCAGTGAATGGCTCGGTAGCAAGCTAATATTGGACACATTTCTGCTGGATTTTGTGCCCATTCCTTATAACCTCTCAGATGGAAAGTCCCCTGCGTGGTTCTGGTACCGGTTCCGACGGTACATTTTTGATCTGTGGACACCGTAGATTGAAGTGGCTGCACTGAGCGATAGCCCTGGTTCCCACGGACACAGTAGTATAATGCACCTATGTGACGTAGGATGTGAAATCTGAAACCACTTGAATCTGGGATGTCCCTCCTGCCATTTCATTCGCTCTTCCGACTGTCCATCAACTCCTGGCTGAACCCACTGTCACAGCCATTGACAAAGCACATGCCTGCTATCCTTACATTGTAGTGCAGCGGGAGAGAGTGGTTACATCACTATAGCACATTCAGATTTATAGCCATTAATCTAAAATAATTCATAGATTTTAAACAAAAAACACTTCCTGTTTGTCATAGATGGAAAATATTAATATGAGATGAAAGGTGAGTTCGTAGCTAGTTCAGGAAGCCAAGCTGGAGCACTGTGTAACGTTCACAGCTGTGGGGGCAGAAGTTTTGATCAAGAGATATTTTGAGAAAATATGCACATTTTCTTTAATACTAAACATACAAATATGTATTTTATAATTTGATTATACTATATTTAGAAAGCATAGAAGTCATTTCAAGCCTTATTCATTCTGTTTTTTTTTATAGGAAATACGTCATAAAATATTTCATATTTTCATCATATTTGTACTGTGTACTTGAGCTTGTCCTTAAAAGTGACTACACCTCAGCAATTAATAAAACAAATGATCAGAAAGGTGAGATTTTATCCTTTCTTGGAGTATGCAGCATTACTAGTTCATTCTTCATGGTCCTCTCATTATAAATAATTACTTTAGGGGATTACGTACAGTTTAGATTACATGTAGTTACATTAAAGAGGTTATTAAATAGATGTGAAATGGTGTACTATGACTTTCCTAACCAAAACACATCAACATTACAGATGTATTGTTTTAGCTTTGATTAAATCAGCCTGTTTTGAGGATGAAATTAGGTTCATTAGGTCACCTAGGTAACATTTATTTTACGTTAGACAGCACATTGTAGCCAGACAGATCAGTGCAGGCGGAATCGACGCGCTATCTGACCTAAGACAATGATGATGTGATTGATGCAGCTTGTTTCGTGCACCTGCCACACTGACCCCGTTTTAGAGCATCAGACAACCAATCAGGTTGTGAGACTGAGGCAGCTCATTATTGGTCATTGTCTAAAAACAATGATAATACACCAAAACAGATTGTGATGTAATACGCGTGTTTAAAACCTACCAAGACGAGATATCCAATGAAAAGCACCTCAAAAGCCATCATGTAAACCTTGAGGATGGAAATTATGTTGCGCAGCAACACATGGCGTGAGGATTGTGCTACGATAGCAACAAAAACAGCCTGGAAACTCCACTAGCCATGTGACTCTCCCTGTTCTCCCCTGCTGTGTGTGTCAGCTTTGGGCACATCTGGAGAACACAGCCCGGCCCCTGAACCAGCTCGTTAGAGTAAAGCAACATCCCACCCCAGACTCCCACTAAAAGAGCCTACGCCCCTCTTTTCACATCCCACACGTACAGTACGCTTGTGTATGAAGTACAATCAAACAAACAAACAGACAAACATGCAGGAATGACATTTTTATAAAACAGCTGAGGTACTGGGGGTTTTATGCCTTGTATTTCGCCCTCCCCAAAGGATCCTCGATTGCTCCGACAAAATGACAGAAGAGAAGGTGAACTGGACAATAATATTGTGATAACTTGAGAGATATCTTCACATTACATGACCAAAAGTATGTGGACACCTGCTTGTCGAACATCTCATTCCAAAATCATGGGCATAAATATAGAGTTGGTCCCCCTTTTGCTGCTATAACAGCCTCCACTCTTCTGGGAAGGCTTTCCACTAGATGTTGGAACATTGCTGCGGGGATTGTCTGCGTTCCAATGAATCCCGAAGGTGTTCTGTAAACTTGTCTGGCCTACCACTTTGCGGCTGAGCCGTTGTTGCTCCTAGACGTTTCCACTTCACAATAACAGCACTTACAGTTGACCGAGGCAGCTCTAGAAGGTTTCCTGTACAACAGGAAACAACTCCACTAGCTTATCAATAATAACAATCTGTGGGTCTAATAGTACATCATACAAGCACGCAGATGTTGATTTGATAATAATGTACTGCTGCTTGGCACTGAACCCTTAATTTTCCACATCCACTTCACACACACACACACACACATGCACACGCAAACACACACAGACAGACACACACACACAGACTTTGCATGAGAAGAGATTGGAGATTGGCGCCGCCCTGTGTGGTCGCCTGTTAAGCTCCCATTGTTGTGCGTTAATTGTTGTTTTAGTATGTTTTTTCGTCAGTTTTTCGTCAGACATAGGGGACTCTCCAATCCACTCTCCAATTGAAGAGGAGGAATACCAAAAGGAGATGTTTTTGGGAATCATGGAGCAATGCAGGCAGTGTTGGGAGGAAGACGATGACGACAAGGCGTAGTTGGAGTTGATGGTGCCCGAAATGTGCATCCCCAGTCCGGGTCGTACAGTGCCAGCCTCCCGCACCGGATCTCCAGCCCTCATCTCAAATCCAGTCCGCCCTGTGCCAGCCTCCAGCATCAGATCTCCAGTGCGTGTGTCTAGTCCGGTGCGCCCTGTGCCGGATCCACGCCCCCAGACCTCCAGTGCGTCTCCCCAGCCCAGTGCGTCTCCCCAGCCCGGTATGTCCCGTGCTGGCTCCCCGCACTAGACCTCCAGTGCGTCTCCCCAGCCCGCTGCGAACTGTGCCGGCTCCCCGCACTCGCCCTGAAGTGCGTGTCACCAGCCCGGTGCAACCTGTGCTGGCTCCACGCACCAGGCCGCCAGTGCGTGTCACCAGCCCGGTGCAACCTGTGCCGGCTCCGCGCACCAGGCCTCCAGTGCATCTCCCCAGTCCGGTGCATCCTCTGCCAGCTCCCCGCACTCGCCCTGAAGTGCGTGTCACCAGCCCGGTGTGACCTGTACCGGCTCCCCGCACTCGGCCTCCAGTGCGTCTCCCCAGTCCGGTACGTCCTGTGCCGGCTCCCCACACCCGACCTCCAGTGCGTCTCAGCAGCCCTGCTGCGCCGGTGCCCAGTTCGGGACCGGCCTCCAGCCCGGCTACATGGCTGGAGTCCTCCTTTGCGCCGATGCCCAGTCCGGGACAGGCCTCCGGCACTACTCCAGCTTCCCTCAATGCCGGTGCCAAGTCCGGGACCGGCAGTTGGCCCAGCTCCATGGCAGGATCCTTCCACAGCGCCGGTGCCCAGTCCGGGACCGGCAGTCGGCCCAGCTCCATGGCCGGAGCCCTCAACAGCGCCGGTGCCCGGTCCGGGACCAGCAGTCAGCCCAGCTCCACAGCCGGAACCTTCCTTTACACCGGTGCCCAGTCCGGGATATGCCAAGCTTCAGGACCAGAGCCCCCAATCGAGCTGGTGCTCAATCCTGCGCCGGAGCCAGAGCCGCCACCAACGCCAGTTGCCCTCCCAGACCCTCCCCATTTAGGTTACAGGTTTTGCAACCGGAGTCCGCACCTTTAGGGGAGGGGACTGTCAGGCCCTGACTATAGAGAAGCCTCGGGTTTCTCTATGATTGTCTGGGTCAGGGCCTGACAGGGGTTATCTATTAAAGCCTATGGTGGTTTTGTGTTGGTCCACAATTAGAGGCAGCTGCTTCGCGTTGTCTCTAATTGGGGACCCTATTTAGTTTGTTTGAATGCACTCTTGTTTGTGGTTCATTGTAGTGTTAAGTTCTGTTTTGAGCTACACTCGATTCACGTTAGTGTGTATTTAGTCATTTTGTTATTATGTCGTGAAAGTTTGCTTCTTCATTAAAATATGTTGAACTATGACTTAAACTGCGCTGCGCCTGGTTATTTCCACAACACTTTTTTGACATTGAAAGAACTGGTTTAGATTAATAAATAGGCCTACAATAATAATAATTATTATTATTATAAATACAAAAAAATAGCGGGTTGCACAGTAGCCCGCATTTGGCCGGACCAGCGTTCTCCTCAACTTTGTCCACTACAATATTAAAACTTGTCCATACGAAGGACATTCCCCTTGCAGGCTTTTCACTATAGGAATACTCTCTAACTTGAATTTTACTTAAATGAAAAAGCCCATCTTCACAATTAACAGTAACCTAGGCCAAGGCTCCTCTCTCCACGCACCAGGCCGCCAGTGCGTGTCACCAGCCCGGTGCAACCTGTGCCGGCTCCGCGCACCAGGCCTCCAGTGCATCTCCCCAGTCCGGTGCATCCTCTGCCAGCTCCCCGCACTCGCCCTGAAGTGCGTGTCACCAGCCCGGTGTGACCTGTACCGGCTCCCCGCACTCGGCCTCCAGTGCGTGCCACCAGCCCGGTGCATCCTCTGCCAGCTCCCCGCACTCGCCCTGAAGTGCGTGTCACCAGCCCGGTGTGACCTGTACCGGCTCCCCGCACTCGGCCTCCAGTGCGTCTCCCCAGTCCGGTACGTCCTGTGCCGGCTCCCCACACCCGACCTCCAGTGCGTCTCAGCAGCCCTGCTGCGCCGGTGCCCAGTTCGGGACCGGCCTCCAGCCCGGCTACATGGCTGGAGTCCTCCTTTGCGCCGATGCCCAGTCCGGGACAGGCCTCCGGCACTACTCCAGCTTCCCTCAATGCCGGTGCCAAGTCCGGGACCGGCAGTTGGCCCAGCTCCATGGCAGGATCCTTCCACAGCGCCGGTGCCCAGTCCGGGACCGGCAGTCGGCCCAGCTCCATGGCCGGAGCCCTCAACAGCGCCGGTGCCCGGTCCGGGACCAGCAGTCAGCCCAGCTCCACAGCCGGAACCTTCCTTTACACCGGTGCCCAGTCCGGGATATGCCAAGCTTCAGGACCAGAGCCCCCAATCGAGCTGGTGCTCAATCCTGCGCCGGAGCCAGAGCCGCCACCAACGCCAGTTGCCCTCCCAGACCCTCCCCATTTAGGTTACAGGTTTTGCAACCGGAGTCCGCACCTTTAGGGGAGGGGACTGTCAGGCCCTGACTATAGAGAAGCCTCGGGTTTCTCTATGATTGTCTGGGTCAGGGCCTGACAGGGGTTATCTATTAAAGCCTATGGTGGTTTTGTGTTGGTCCACAATTAGAGGCAGCTGCTTCGCGTTGTCTCTAATTGGGGACCCTATTTAGTTTGTTTGAATGCACTCTTGTTTGTGGTTCATTGTAGTGTTAAGTTCTGTTTTGAGCTACACTCGATTCACGTTAGTGTGTATTTAGTCATTTTGTTATTATGTCGTGAAAGTTTGCTTCTTCATTAAAATATGTTGAACTATGACTTAAACTGCGCTGCGCCTGGTTATTTCCACAACACTTTTTTGACATTGAAAGAACTGGTTTAGATTAATAAATAGGCCTACAATAATAATAATAATTATTATTATAAATACAAAAAAATAGCGGGTTGCACAGTAGCCCGCATTTGGCCGGACCAGCGTTCTCCTCAACTTTGTCCACTACAATATTAAAACTTGTCCATACGAAGGACATTCCCCTTGCAGGCTTTTCACTATAGGAATACTCTCTAACTTGAATTTTACTTAAATGAAAAAGCCCATCTTCACAATTAACAGTAACCTAGGCCAAGGCTCCTCTCTCATGCTCTCTCTCTCCTCAGCAGCAGGTGCATGCACATAAGGCAGCGCGCAAGCAATGAGAAAATGGCGGTGAAGCGCGAAATCAGGGAGTATGATAGGCAGCCAAGGATGCAATTTTAACGCTTTTCATTTATTTTATCGGCCAAAACCCAACAATTACCTGCAACGGAAATCCTGCTTTACACCTATATCAAATGACTCAATAAAACAAAGTGACTGGAGTGGCATTAGAGAGCAGAGGACTATAACTTCTCACCAGCTAGATCCAACCAATTGTTTGTGCGTGTCTGGTAGCTGGCAATGTCACAGGTGTCCCCACCCAGAGCGCAATCGCCTTAGTGGGAGTGACCATAAAAGCCTACCTGGCTGGCATGAAAGGAAACCACTATTTAAGTGCAAAAATGACAGGGGCATGATAGATAGATAGATAGATAGATAGATAGATAGATAGATAGATAGATAGATAGATAGATAGATAGATAGATAGATAGATAGATAGATAGATAGATAGATAGATAGATAGATAGATAGATAGATAGATAGATGTCTGTCAGAACAAAGATGTTATAAAAATGAGGTGAAGGGATAGTTCACTCAACTGACTTATGGTGCTTTCAAGACAACTGGGAACTCTGAAAAATACAAGGTGATATCATGACGTCAGTGATCTTCAGGTTGGAAAGTTGGAGCTCTGGAAAGAGGCCCGAGTTCCCGAGTTGTAATTCCAAGTTGGATGACCGTTCAAAAATATTTTTCTCAGTCGAAGCTAGTTTTTTTCCAGGTTCCCATCTGTCTTGAACGCACTGAAGTTGGAAGTCTGAGATTTACGAGTTCCCAGTCCCCAGTTGATTCGAACGCGGCATCAGATTGTAACAATGGAACCTCAGGGTTGCCAACTTAGACCCCCTTTCCAGGGGATTTATTTTTATTTAGTGTATAAACATCTGTGTTTGCCTCCCATTCATTGATAAATTCCCCCATCTTAGTAATATTTCCTGCATCATATCCCCCCACAATACCTACCCACATTTCTACTCCTCATGGACTTGAAAACTCCCCCACAAATTAAATGAACCCCCCACAAACCCTGGTGTTTTGCAGGTACTATTTAATGAAGCTGCCAGTTGAGGACTTGTGAGGCGTCTGTTTCTCAAACTAGACACTCTAGTTGTACTTGTCATCTTGCTAAGTTGTGCACCGAGACCTCCCACTCCTCTTTCTATTCTGGTTAGAGCCAGTTTGCACTGTTGTGTGAAGGGAGTAGTAAACAGCGTTGTGTGAGATCTTCAGTTTCTTGGCAATTTCTCGCATGGAATAGCCTTAATTTCTCAGAACAAGAATAGACTGACGAGTTTCAGAAGAAAGTTCTTTGTTTCTGGCCATTTTGAGCCTGTAATCGAACCCACAAATGCTGATGCTCCAGATACTCAACTAGTCTAAAGAAGGCCAGTTTTATTGCTTCTTTAATCAGCACAACAGTTTTCAGCTGTGCTAACATAATTGCAAAAGGGTTTTCTAATGATCAATTAGACTTTTATTAGCTAACACTTTGGATTAGCTAACACAACGTGCCATTGGAACACAGGAGTGATGGTTGCTGATAATGGGCCTCTATGTCTATGTAGACATTCCATAAAAAAATCAGCCGTTTCCAGCTACAATAGTCATTTACAACATTAACAATGTCTACACTGTATTTCTGATCAATTTGATGTTATTTTAATGGACAAAAAAATTTGCTTTTCTTTAAAAAACAAGGACATTTCTATGTGACCCCAAACTTTTGAACGGTAGTGTATTTGCGATGATATGCTGCAGGAACCACTCAACAATGATCACAAATATGTGATGGTATGTGTCAAAGGGTTAAGCCGATTAAGCCAATGCCTATGCGCCAGATGTTTCTCCCAGTCTTTCTGTATTGGCTAATGAAGACCAAGTTTGACACGTTGGTCCACCAGACTCTTTGTGCATTTGGGAGGAAGTGTCTGGGAACGAGATTAGGTCTAGGTTAGTACTGGGCTACAGCTTGAGTGGCTGTCAATGAGCCCAGCATCAAGCTGTGGGATGGGACCGCTAGGACAATAGAAGCTGGCAGCGAGTCAGTTGAGTTGATATTAGAGTGGGCCTATGGGCCTTGACCTACGGGCCTTGGTCAAAAGTAATGCACTATAAAGGGAATAGGGTGCCATTTGGCACAGACCCAGAGAGGAGAAAGCTTTGCTAGGGCCGTCAGTTTAGAAGCTTGACTGAACCACTGGGGTGGGGACTGACTGGTCTAGGGAGGAGTTGTATCCAGGATAGCCTAGGCATGATGGAGAGGTGATCACAATCATTCTTCAGTCAGTTTTACCTCACAGGGCACTGCACACAGTGCAGGTTAAAAGTGATCCCCTTACAACATAATTCAATTATGAGTGTGAATTTGGTAATTTAATTTACTCTGATGACTACAGTACCTACAGTGCCTTTGGACAGTATTCAGACCCCTTGACTTTTTCCACATTTTGTTACGTTACAGCCTTATTCTAAAATTGATTCAATAAAACAATTTCCTCAGCAATCTACACACAATACCCCATAATGACGAAGAGAAAACAGGTTTTTAGAAATGTTTTCAAATGTATCAAAAATTAAAAACAGAAATACATTATTTACATAAGTATTCAGATCCTTTGCTATGAGACAAAATTGAGCTCAGGTGCATCCTGTTTCCATTGATCATCCTTGCGATGCTTCTACAACTTAATTGGAGTCCATTGTGGTAAATTCAATTGATTGGACATGATTTGGAAAGGCACACACCTGTCTATATAAGGTCCCACAGTTGACAGTGCATATCAGAGCCATGTCCGTAGAGCTCCAAGACAGGAATGTGTCGAGGCACAGATCTGGGGAAGGGTACCAAAACATTTCTGCAGCATTGAAGGTCTCTAAGAACACAATGGCCTTCATCATTCTTAAATGGAAGAAGTTTGGAACCATCAAGACTCTTTCTAGAGCTGGCCGGCCAGCCAAACTGAGCAATTGGGGGAGAAGGGCCTTGATCAGGGAGGTGACCAAGAACCTGATGGTCACTCTGACAGAACTCTAGAGTTCCTCTATGGAGATGGGGGAACCTTCCAGAAGGACAACCATCTCTGCAGCACTACACCAATCAGGCCTTTATGGTAGTGTGGCCAGACGGAAGCCACTCCTCAGTAAAAAGGCACATGACAGCCTGCTTGGAGTTTGCCAAAAGGCACCTAAAGATTCTCAGATCATGAGAAACAAGGTTCTCTGGTCTGATGAAACCAAGATTGAACTCTTTGGCCTGAATGCCAAGCGTCACGTCTGGAGGAAACTTGACACCATCCCTACGGTGAAGCATGTTGGTGGCAGCATCATGCTGTGGGGATGTTTTTCAGCGGCAGGGACTGGGAGACTAGTCAGAATCCAAGCAAAGATGAACAGAGCAAAGTACAGAAAGATCCTTGATGAAAACCTGCTCCAGAGCTTTCTGGACCTCAGACTGGGGAGAAGGTTCACCTTCCAACAGGACAACGACCCTATGCACACAGCCAAGACAACGCAGGAGTGACTTCGGGACAAGTCTCTGAATGTCCTTGAGTGGCCCAGCCAGAGCCCGGACTTGAACCCGATCGAACATCTCTGGAGAGACCTGACAGAGCTTGAGAGGATCTGCAGAGAAGAATGGGAGAAACTCCCCAAATACAGGTGTGCCAAACTTGTATGGTCATACCTAAGAAGACCCAAGGCTTTAATCGCTGCCACAGGTTCTTCAACAAAGTACTGAGTAAAGGATCTGAATACTTATTCATTCATTATTCATTTTCTATTTTTATAAATTAGCAAAAATTTATAAAAAACTGTTTTTGCTTTTTCATTATGGGGTATTGTGTGTATATTGATGAGGGGGAAAAAGGATTTAAAACATTTTAGAATAAGGCTGTAACCTAACAAAATGTGGAAAAAGTCAAGGGGCCTGAATACTTTACGAAGGCACTGTAAATATAATGTTAATTTGGTGGGAAGATGACATTTTTATGTTTGTGTTTGAAGCCTTTGTATTGTAAAAAGAGGGTATTACTATATGTATGTATGCAGGAACAATACAATAATCCTCAGCCTAGCTGTACAAGTACTGCTGCACTGTTATCCCCAAGGGGCATGCAGTCTGTCACAGTGTTTTCACTGGACGTTTAACCTGTCTGAATCACAAATGGCACCTTAATCCCTAAGTAGTGCACTACTTTTGACCTGAGCCCAGTTCACTATATAGGTAATAGGGTACCATTTTGGATGCACCCCAGAGTTACACAATGCAGTGCAGAGTGGGGGGGAGAAGGAAGGAAACGCAAGGACAGGCAGGACCCTCCGAACGCAGTTTAGCAAATGTCAGACGCATTCAGAGAGCAGTCTTCTAAAATGTCACCCAGATGAGGACGCAGGAGAGAGGTGAGGGGGGAGATACAGAGGTGCGTGCGTTTAGCGGAGAATGCCACACACACACATAAACGCAATAAAATGACAAAAACTATGCAGATAGTCTTACATTTACAGTACACACACACTGTGAACTAACATTCACAGAGTTAAACCGACTCACAATTGCAAACAACCGAAACAAAACAACACCAATGATCTGGTAACCAATTTGAGACAGAAATAAGTTACCTGAAAGTCTTTGTTTGTTTCTGAGAAGCATGTTAACCAGCTATTTCAAGTATCTTTGAAAGCTTCTGAGGGTCATTGCACACACACACATGAAACTGAAGTGATACGTCTTCAGAAGAGAATGTCAATGTCTTTCAGCCTATTAGCAAATTCTCAACATTGTCTGCAACCCTATGGGCCCTGGTCAAGCAGTGCACTACATAGGGAATAGGGTGCCATTTGAGATGCCACACTAACGATGGAACATTGTATGTGGAGTAGATATACCATGCCTCCCTCTCCTCTTCGCCTGTTTCCCCCATTCGCCTAGCTGAATACCTAACCAAAAGGTGAATGGACATTGGGCTCTAGCCTGCAATATAAAGCTCAGCTAAAGAGCTCTGGACAAAGGTAGTGCACTAGCCTACATGCGGAATAGCTTGCCATTTGGAACACAGACATTACATATAAGGCATTGCATGTAAACTATACCAGGGCTTCCTGCTAATACTAGTAGCCACACTATGGCAAGTGCTTGGGAAAAGACCGCAAGGCGCTACAGAGAGTAGTGCAGATGGCCCAGTACACCACTGGGGCCGAGCTCCATGCCATCCAGGACCTCTATACCAGGCGGCGTCAGAGGAAGGCCCTGAAAATTGTCAAAGGATCTAGCCACCCATCATAGACTGTTGTCTCTGCTACCGCACGGCAAGCGGTACCGATGCCTGGAACCAACAGTTGCAAGAACAGATTATACCCTCAAGCCATAAAATTGCTAAATAGTTAAATAGTTAACCAAATAGCTACCCGGACTATCTGCATTGACCCTATTTTTACTCATCACATACGCTGCTGCTACTAGTTATATATACATATATACCTCAACTGGTAGCCCTTTTATAGCCAAGTTATCGTTACTCATTCTGTATCTATTATTACTTTTATTATTCTGTGTTTTACTTTTCTATTATTTCTCTATTTTCTTTCTCTCTGCGTTGTTCGGAAGGGCTCGTAAGTAAACATTTCGCTGTTAGTCCACACCTGTTGTTTACGAAGCACGTGCCAAATACAATTTGATTTGGTTTGACTGAAAGGAAATAAAATGAAATAAAATGGTGTTTGTCACACGCGCCGAATACAACTGGTGTAGACTTTACCGTGAAATGCTTGCTTACGAGACCCTCCCAACAATGCAGAGTTTAAAAAGAGGAATAGTACCAGATCCATGTGCAGAGGTACGAGGTACAGTTTGTGTACAAGAAGGCAGGGTAAAGTGACTAGGCACCAGGATAGATAATAATAAGAGTAAAATAAAGAACAGAGCAGCAAAGGATGAGTGTAAAAGTTTGCGTGTAATGTGTATGTGTTTATGTTGTGTCGGTCTGCGTGTGTGTGTATGTAGTATATGTTAATGTTTGTGGGTTTTGTGAGGGCGTGTCAATGTAGTGTGTGTGTGTGTAAGTCGAGTAAGTGTGTGTAAATGGTTTGTATATACAGTGGGGAGAACAAGTATTTGATACACTGACGATTTTGCAGGTTTTCCCACTTACAAAGCATGTAGAGGTCTGTAATTTTTATCATAGGTACTCTTCAACTGTGAGTGACGGAATCTAAAAGAAAAATTCAGAAAATCACATTGTATGATTTTTAAGTAATTAATTTGCATTTTATTGCATGACATAAGTATTTCATACATCAGAAAAGCAGAACTTAATATTTGGTACAGAAACCTTTGTTTGCAATTACAGAGATCATACGTTTCCTGTAGTTCTTGACCAGGTTTCCACACACTGCAGCAGGGATTTTGGCCCACTCCTCCATACAGATCCTTCAGGTTTCGGGGCTGTCGCTGGGCAATATGGACTTTCAGCTCCCTCCAAAGATTTTCTATTGGGTTCAGGTCTGGAGACTGGCTAGGCCACTCCAGGACCTTGAGATGCTTCTTACGGAGCCACTCCTTAGTTGCCCTGGCTGTGTGTTTCGGGTCGTTGTCATGCTGGAAGACCCAGCCACGACCCATCTTCAATGCTCTTACTGAGGGAAGGAGGTTGTTGGCCAAGATCTTGCGATACATGGCCCCATCCATCCTCCCCTCAATACGGTGCAGTCGTCCTGTCCCCTTTGCAGAAAAGCATCCCCAAAGAATGATGTTTCCACCTCCATGCTTCACGGTTGGGATGGTGTTCTTGGGGTTGTACTCATCCTTCTTCTTCCTCCAAACACGGCGAGTGGAGTTTAGACCAAAAAGCTCTATTTTTGTCTCATCAGACCACATGACCTTCTCCCATTCCTCCTCTGGATCATCCAGATGGTCATTGGCAAACTTCAGACGGGCCTGGACATGCGCTGGCTTGAGCAGGGGGACCTTGCGTGCGCTGCAGGATTTTAATCCATGACGGCGTAGTGTGTTACTAATGGTTTTCTTTGAGACTGTGGTCCCAGCTCTCTTCAGGTCATTGACAGGTCCTGCCGTGTAGTTCTGGGCTGATCCCTCACCTTCCTCATGATCATTGATGCCCCACGAGGTGAGATCTTGCATGGTGCCCCAGACCGAGGGAGATTGACCGTCATCTTGAACTTCTTCCATTTTCTAATAATTGCACCAACAGTTGTTGCCTTCTCACCAAGCTGATTGCCTATTGTCCTGTAGCCCATCCCAGCCTTGTGCAGGTCTACAATTTTATCCCTGATGTCCTTACACAGCTCTCTGGTCTTGGCCATTGTGGAGAGGTTGGAGTCTGGTTGATTGAGTGTGTGGACAGGTGTCTTTTATACAGGTAACGAGTTCAAACAGGTGCAGTTAATACAGGTAATGAGTGGAGAACAGGAGGGCTTCTTAAAGAAAAACTAACAGGTCTGTGAGAGCCGGAATTCTTACTCGTTGGTAGGTGATCAAATACTTATGTCATGCAATAAAATGCAAATTAATGATTTAAAAATCATACAATGTGATTTTCTGTATTTTTGTTTTAGATTCCGTCTCTCACAGTTGAAGTGTACCTATGATAAAAATTACAGACCTCTACATGCTTTGTAAGTAGGAAAACCTGCAAAATCGGCAGTGTATCAAATACTTGTTCTCCCCACTGTATATATATATATATGAGAGTGTGTGTAGGGTCAGTGCAATCGACTCGGTACTGCAAGATGCAGATAGTTTGGGTACACTTTACTGACTATTTAGCAGTCTTATGGCTTAGGGGTAGAAGCTGCCTCGGAGCCTGTTGGTCCGAGAGCCGATGCTCCGGTACCGTTTGCAGAGAACATTCTATGGCTTGGGTGGCTGGAGTCTAGCAAATTCTCAACATTGTCTGGGCCCTGGTAAAAAAAACAATGGTACACTGCATGGGAAATAGTGTGGCATTTGGGGCGCACATACACTTCAGGAACTAGGGAGAGCAGCTGGCACAGAGCGTATGGTATTCTCCAGGATACAGGAGAGAGAGCAAGTGTTCCAGATCTTATCCACTCAGCAGGAAGGTAAACCAAAGCAACAACAACGACGACAGAGGACAACGCTGAGCCGAGGTAAATATTGTATGGAGACTGAGAGAGACAGATATGCAGGGGGAAACTCTGTACCCAGGCTTGCCTAAGTGAGTCTAGATGTTTTATGCAACCGGGCCCAGGGCCTCTTATTCATTAGCCCACTGTACACCCATAGTGGGTTTCTTTCAGGCAAAGACGACACACACAGTAGGCATACACAGGGAGCAGCTTCCCAAAGCTTTCTCCTAACAGCCTCATCTGACACACACACCCACGCACCATCAACACAGCCTCCCCTGACACACCCTCTGTTCACATCACCGCTGAAGAGGACATTTAGCTGACATAACCTCCAATTCATAACACACATGTACACACGCACACACATTACACCAAGCAGACACACACTTACAATTGTGCGCACACACACGTATAGTATACTCTGCACGCTCACCCTGCAACATAAATCCATATTAGGCCATGTCTTTCGATCACCAAACTGCTCCAAAACAACAAACCTGTCCAGTGTTCTTTATACTGATGTACACACACTCGCACGCACACACACACACACACACACACACACACACACACACACACACACACACACACACTCCCAGGGGCCTCTTTGTAGAGTACAGTACCCCTCACCCACCTGTCTGTCCCTGATTAATGTCCTCAGAGACAAGATCTTCGTCCCAAATGGCCCACTATTTCCTATGTAGTGGACTACTGTTGACAAGGGCCCATGAAAAAGTAGTGCACTATATGGGGAAATGGGTGCCATTTCGGACACAACAGAAAGTGGCTGGGCTGAGGCAAAGGTGCCTGCTGCTGGGAGGTCTCTCTCTCTCTCTCCCCCTCTACCCACCCACCTCTCTCTCTCTCTCTCCTTCTGTCTCTCTCTCCCCCACCTCTCCTTCAGTTTCCCTCCCTCTACCTTTCTCTCATGCTCATAACTCAGCAGATAGAAGCACCCAAAACCACCATAGCTGCTGTTAGCACTAGCTAATGATCCCTCATTAGGCTACATCACAGCTCCTCTGTACTGTCAACTCCCCAGCCATCCCACTGTAACACTGAGTCCTAGTATCTCCTTATTACTATACTGTATTATGGTTTTAGGGATAATGTTAGTGAACCCTGTTAGTGAAGACAAATTACCTGTCTTTTTATAACAGATATCACAATAGAAACTAAAGTATTTCAATAACCACCACCAGGGAGGATTTGAAATCAGTCAGACCCACCACACGCCAACAGGGGCCTGTAGGCTACAAAAGACATATGCCCAGAGGGGCTAAGGGCCTAGGCTTAGCTGGTGAGATTTCAAATGATTTCATAACTTCCTGGAGTGGAGTGCCTCTCTAACTCTGTATTCTTTGCAGAGGCTTCCATAATAAAGAGAATGGGATGATATGCAAATGAGCTGGTGAAAATAAGGAGAGGGTTTCCCACCAGCTGAGTGTGAAAGAAAGAGTTCCCCCTTCTCAGTATTGCCTGTGAATGGACTCTTTCTTCTGCCTCACACTTCAGAGGTAGGAGGGAGGCCAGTCAATGCAAAGGTAACTAGGGATACGTCCAAAATGGCACCCTATTCCCTATATTGTGCACTACTTTTGACCAGGGCCCAATATATTCCCTCTATAAAGGGAATGAAGTGCCATTTGGGACATAGCTTACTGTTGGGCCTTCTTTCACTCTAAAGCCTCAGCACACAAAAGCTTAGCCTAAGCATCAGCCATCACAAGACCCAATAATGCACGTATAGTCTATTGCTGGTATTCAGGTGACTGAATGAAGCTAGGTGTGTGAGAGAGAGAAGAAAAACGTGTTATTTCTGGAATGAAGTTTCTCAAACAATAACGTGGTGGCCTCTGGAAGAAAACCTGTAAGAAATCAGTCCAACCCGTTCTCAAATCATTCCAACTGTACTTCCTCGGAGTTAAGATAAGCCTATAGTTTGACATTATAAAAGGCCTACCTAGGCCTATACTGTTCTGGTAACAGCGTAAAACACAGCCTAGGTGACAGGACATTAGAACTAGGCCTACACCTGGATGAGATCTCTTTCAGAGGGTAGAGAACTAGCCTACGTTTATTCACTAGGAACTAAACCGAAACCAAAATAGGGAGGGACTACTAGGCTATCTGAACGGGTACAATAAGAAACCCTTGTTTTAGTTTTTCTGTTGCAAAACATTTTGTTACTGTGCGCTGATGAATACGACGCTGCAGTTCTGTATTGTGTATCACTTGAGTATTTAGGATTGTTAACATGGATATACATGTTCCTGTAAACCTGATACACAATAATAGCCTACATTAGCCTATTAGCCAAAAACTTGATTGCTGACATTCATAACATTTTGGGACTATATCAATAATGGCTAATAGGCTGATGTAGGCTACTATTGTGTATCAGGTTTACAGGAACATGTATATCCATGTTAACAATCCTAAATACTCAAGTGATACACAATACAGAACTGCAGCGTCGTATTCATCAGCGCACATTGCTGACATCCAAAACATTTTGGGACTATATCAACAATGGACTAATGAAGCAAATAACAAAAGATAGTTTTTTGGGGTGGAGTTTTCCTTTAATCCTTGCGGGCATCCACACATTAATTCATGTAAATCTGAACAAGAGGAGGCCATGTTGTTAAGCAAAGCCCAGGGGAAAGGAGCCATTTCCCACCTTCTAAACACACACAGACACACATTAGTCACAGCAGCCCCTCCCCCCAGTCTAGATGCACCTCCCCCTTTACCATAAAAGTGGAGAGGTGGGGTTTAGGCCTAGGTCATTCTGTGGTGCTTTGTCATTCCTCAGGACTATTTCATTAAAGGTACACATACGAGCGCACACATACATACACACACACACATGCCTTAGACCGCTCCCAAGTGGCACAGCGGTCTAAGGCACTGCATCTCAGTTCTAGAGGTGTCACTACAGACACCCGGGTTCGATTCCAGGCTGTATCACAACCGGCAGTGATTGGGAGTACCATAGGGTGGGGCACAATTGGCCCAGCGTCGTCCGAGTTTGGCCAGTGTAGGCCGTAATTGTAAATAAGAATATGTTCTTAACTGACTTGTCTAGTTAAATAAAAAATGTAATATATATGCAGTATATACACACACACCCTAAGGGTCTAGGATAATGGGAAAGTAACATTTTATGTGTCTGGTCAAAGGTCAATCAACACTGTCAGGGCTACTGTGGCAAATCCCTGCCACTGAAAGTGTGAATTAACCCCCTTTATAATCAACTAGTCCCATTTAGCCAGCTGCCAGTTACAGCTACATCAAAGTCAAAGTAGAATGGCTTTCATTTAAATACTCAAAACATACTGTTAAATAATTAATATCCATCACCACCACTATCAGAAACAGTTTGTAACATCTAGGCAGCCATTGAGGATATGACTTCATACATGGATTTGGCTTGTCTTTAATCAGGTTCAAACGTCCCAAATGGCACCCTTATTCCCTACGTAATGCAGTACTTTTCACCAGAAACCTATGACCCCTGGTCAAAAGTAGTGCACTACATAGGGAATACTATGGTGCCATTTGGGACGTAGTCAGTGAGTCTGAGTGAAATTCTAAGAAGCTACAGGGCCACAGCCAGTGCTGAGAAGGCTGTGTTTATACTGTGAGGTATGTTAACACGATTCCACAATCCTCTATTCCCAAATTGCAGTGTTAAAATTACAGCCTCTAAAGAGAGGCGTGACAAAGGCAGTGCGCTTAGGGATGGCCAGCACCTGTTTAACCCGGCCAGGACACACACCGTCCTCCTTGCTGGCAGTTGCTGAACCTGACCCCTGATGTTTACAGATGCATGGGGCGTAATATCAGGACTGAGTCTCAAATAGCACCCTATTCCCTATATAGTAGAGATCGGACCCCTACAAATCAGCTGGGCTAGCTAGTCTGGACCCTTTCTTTCTAAAATTATCCGCAGCTATTGTTGCAACCCCTATTACTAGCCTGTTCAACCTCTCTTTCGTATCGTCTGAGATCCCTAGAGATTGGAAAGCTGCCGCGGTCATCCCCCTCTTCAAAGGGGGAGACACTCTAGACCCAAACTGTTACAGACCTATATCCATCCTGCCCTGCCTTTCTAAAGTCTTTGAAAGCCAAGTTAACAGATCACCGACCATTTCGAATCCCACCGTACCTTCTCCACTATGCAATCTGGTTTCCAAGCTGGTCATGGGTGCACCTTAGCCACGCTCAAGGTCCTAAACAATATCATAACCGCCATCGATAAAAGACAGTACTGTGACGCCATCTTCATCGACCTGGCCAAGGCTTTCGACTCTGTCAATCAACGCATTCTTATCGGCAGACTCAATAGCCTTGATTTCTCAAATGACTGCCTCGCCTGGTTCTCCTTCTCAGATAGAATTCAGTGTGTCAAATCGTAGGGCCTGTTGTCCGGACCTCTGGCAGTCTCTATGGGGGTGCCACAGGGTTCAATTCTCGGGCCGACTCTATTCTCTGTATATATCAATTATGTCGCTCTTGCTGCTGGTGACTCTCTGATCCACCTCTAAGCAGACGACACCATTCTGTATACATCTGGCCCATTAACAAACCTTCAAACAAGCTTCAACGCCATACAACACTCCTTCCGTGGTCTCCAACTGCTCTTAAATGCTAGTAAAACTAAATAAATGCTCTTCAACCGATCGCTGCCCGCACCCGCCCTCCTGACTAGCATCACTACTCTGGGCGGATTTGACTTAGAATATGTGGACACCTACAAATACCTAGGTGTCTGGCTTCCTATTTCGCAACAAAGCCTCCTTCACTCATGCTGCCAAACATGCCCACGTAAAAATGACGATCCTTGATTCCATACTGTTATTTATTTATTTTGCTCATTTGCACCCCAGTATCTCTGCCTGCACCAAAGGCATATTTGCACATCGTCATCTGCACATTTATCACTCCAGTGTTAATGCTAAATTGTAATTATTTTGCTACTATGGACTATTTATTGTTTTACCTGCCTAATCTAACTACATTTGCACACACTGTATATAGATTTTCTATTGTGTTATTGACTGTATGTTTGTTTATCCCATGTGTAACTCTGTGTTGTTATTTTGTTGTCGCACTGCTTTGCTTTGTCTTGGCCAGGTCGCAGTTGTAAATGAGAACTAGTTCTCAACTGGCCTACCTGGTTAAATAAAGGTGAAATAAAATAAATAAAACCTTCATCTGTCAAGGCAGGGCACTGAGCAGCCTTGGTTCCTATCAACTGTAACTTAGCAGGAGGTCTTGCTCACACACACACCCCCACACACACACATCAATGTGCTTGCATACTAGTCTCTCCAACAACTGGTAGAAGAAATCCCCAAATCTGAAGTAGGCTATGATACCTTAATTGGCTACAAGATGGAAATAGCAGCTTAACTACAAGATTCAAGTACCCCAGAAGAAACAGCATCAAGGTGATGAAAACATCACCCCATGTAGGGAGGAGAGACACCACGTGACACCCTGCCTGCTCTGACATCTTTTGATTTGCTACTGGGAGGGAGATCTTCATGAAATAAGTTATTTTCCATTATTACGCATCAATAACGTAAACATATCACATCCGTCAAATATGTAATAAATTATTTCAAATGTAGGCTTAATGCAGATGAATAATGCAAGCGCGACACTTTTTCAAACCATAAAAAATGACAGAATGACAAACATAACACTAAAGGGTTTACAACATAAGCTGTAGGCTAAAATAAAATACCATGAAGCCTTCACCCCAACCCTATAGCCCGCGGTAAACCGTCAAATGAGCGTTGCCCGTTATAGAATAACACCTAACATACCTTGCTATCCTAAATGACACGTGATCGAAAAGACTGGATATATATTAAAACAATAAAAATGACCCAGTAATATAAAAACTATATAGTTCGAGGCAACTTTATAGGTGTTGCATCACCTTGCATACCTGGCGGTCTCATAATATAAAAAGCAGCTGCCCCGCCTTCACTGCAGTAACGGTACACACCGCCATTCCATTCCATCGACCCACTCGGAAATTGCATAACAATATGATTGAAAACAATAGATGGAAAACATTTAGGGGTGTGTTGTCTGTTTCACAATATTGCTATCGATTACTGGAAATAGCGGTGTCATTCGCATTCGCAACCACCTTATGCACCACTTTCCTTTTCCGTCACAACCTATTCTTCCCCTGCCTGCACGGTGACACACACAGGGCGGTAGGCTACACTAGAGTAGATTATACATCACTTGTTTCGACAAAAGAAAAATAACGGAACAAAAACCATCATAATCAAACAAATTGGACATCATCATGCATGTTTGTGAGTGAAAAATCCCGCGAGAACAAAACCAACAGTGAGAACCCGATAATATACTGACGCTGATATGCACGGGTAAACTAAACAACCATAATGTTTTTCTACCTGCACAAGTTGCCATTTGCTGCTGCGTATATTGGAGTCTTTTCCCTCGTCTGCTTTAGAATGAAGATAGATAAACAAATACTTTTCCGCAATCTGTGCCAATAATACTGTAAAGATAAAGGTCGCAGGTAGGTTTTTATAGGAGGACATTTGCGAGCCCCGTTTTCCCTGTTCAGGTGAACATGTTGATGGCTCCTGCCTGCACACGGACGCTGCCTGGGCGGCACGGCGCTCAGCTCTGTGTCAAATCTCGTGTCGTCAGCCGCCACAGAAAAAGGTGCTTTCCGTTTCCAGCCCTCATCTCACTACTCGTATAACGGTACTACCTATAAGATTTTATTGGCCGGTAGGTAGAGTGAATGTGAGGAGGATAGGTAGAACACCAGGTAAGACGCCCTCCAATGAGAGGGAGCTGTGAGAGGAAGCTACTATTTTCTGATCAAATCTAAAGTGGAATCAAAGATACAATAATCTGCAGACAAACTTCCTAAAATCAAGTGAATGATTCGATGATCGATCGAAAATATAAATTGCCGTTCTATGCTATTGTAGGTATAATGTGTATTTTATGTGGTGTTTTTTTGTTAAACTGGGCATCATTCGCCTGTTTATGTTCCTGTAGAAATTGAACTATTACATTTAAAATTCCTCTCGTGCAGTGTATTATGTTCTGTTACCTTTCCATCGTTAGACAGAATGTCCAGGCTGCGATGTTGCTGCTGCATAACTAGATTCCTTATATAGACTGCAGCAGTTGCTCACACACATGGGCTATGACACACATTTCTTCCCTGCATTGCTTGCACCACCCAGCATAACAGGTAAGTACTAGCCTAGGGAATATATCAGCTTCTCTTCAACAAATTAAAATCCTCACAAGCTACATTTGAGGACTAAAATGTAGAGTAAAATGGACCAGCTATGACCAAAACAATGTTATGCTACCTAAAAAGGAGAACACATGAAGCCTGAGTGTGATGTATTCAAATCTAAATTAACAAAAGTGGAATAATTAGACAATAGTTTGAACAACACAGCTCTTCTACCTTAGCAAACCCCTCGACAACAATGCATCAAACAGTGTTGGGTGCAGCTAATGGAAGGGGTTGCTGCCCAAGTCACAACACAATCCCGATTAAATGTATTTAATTTAGCTAATAATATAGGCCTAATGCAAGTCCAGATTGACATGCAACTAGTGAGTCTACAAATTCAAATGGCGGAATATACTATGCATTCAAATAACTCTGCCACCGGTAGCAAAACAAGACCGACTAGCTATTACCTTTATCTCGTAATTATTCAGTAAAATATCAGGTGGCTGAGTTTAACTGAACTGCCTGGCTGGGACAGCAAGTTAGCAAGCTGCTAGCCTGTTAGCTTAGAAGTTTTTGTTGAGCAAAAGCGTAGCAAACGAGATAGGATTTCTGTTTACAAATATAACACATTGCATCTTGTCTTTTAGAAAAACAAGGTGAAAAGTGAAGCTAAAAGAAAATTGGATCGAGGAACAAAATCAGGCGCTCACTCAAATCCACCGCACGGGATGAGTGGTGCGTATAACGGTACGCTCGAGCAGTGCCGCTGCGCTAGGCGGAGAGAGAAGAGAGCCAGGTATAACGGTACACACCACATTGGAATATACGTACTACTTTCCAGCACTTCAAATCCCTAAAACGTGTTTCAGAAAAGTCCCAAAGTCGGCGAACACAGTTGACTGAACACAAAAGTACGTAGTCCATCTCACTGAATCGTTTCCCGTTGGTTTACGGAGTTTGACTTACCGTTATTCCTCTTCGGGTTCGCCTGTTTTCTGCGCTTACACCTGGGGCCATCCGCCATGATCCTTTCGCTCTGTCTCAATACTGCCTGCCGGAGCGAGTCACCTCCTCTCTCGCCACCTCCCCCCGTACCCCACTCCTCTCTCCACTCCACCTCCCTCCCTCCTCTGCACCTGGTTTACGACACTGTCTGCTTTACGACATCACCTTATCCAGTCTCCCAACCTGTTAAATAATTGTTCCTAACCTGCATTGTAAATTCTAGCCTGCTACGTAGAAGTCACTTCAGTAACGAAGTGGCATAAAAATAGTGTTTCCCCCACTGCTAACACCTCAGTGCATGGCCCATCCTCCTACTGGCAGCACAGACTCCACCCCGAGCTTTTGCTTTCGCTGGACTGTTTGCCCCTGTTGCCTAAAATATAAGATGCATGGTCAAAATTAGAGCATTGAAATGGCAAGGTGTTTTGATAACAGGTAACATTTTGACAGGTAACAGACAGTCCATCATTAGGCTGATATAATTATAAACTCTTTTTTTGGAAAGGAATATACTTCAAGCGACAGGGAACAGTTCACGTGATAGAGCATGAACCCCTTAAATGCCGGACTGTTGCTGCTGCACGACAACGCTTCAAGTACTAGTTTTGTAACACATACATACAGTTTAGTAACACGTTTGATGGCAAGAATTGCTCTATTTATACATTATTATGATCATGATGAAATTGATAACAACAAATTATGAAAAGAGTGATAGCCTGACTATAATAATGATAATAACACAATTATTATTATGAATAATAATGTTGTTTTTTAACACAGACAGCACTTTTGGGACCTATGTCTATGACCAGTGAAAGTGAGAAACCAGGATGTTATGTGATACGTGGACAGTCATGGGTTGAGTCTCTAGAGGCGCCTCAAATGGCACCTTATTCTCAATAGGGCACTTTTTACTAGGGCTCCATAGGGCTCTGGTCAAAACTAGTGCACTATATAGGGAATAGGGTGCCATTTGGGATAAACACTGATATGTGACGCTGTACATAGAGAATAGACCCACTGTTCTCACTGAGCAGGAGGAAATATGCAGGATTCCTGGCTTTATAGACATTAATTTCTTCATCTGCCCAGATTCAGACTGCTATCATTGTATCACATGACTTGCATAAGCCTAACCCAGATAGTTTTTTTTTATTAACCATTATTTAACCAGACAAGACAATTAACAACAAATTCTAATTTAGGCCTACATTCAAGGTTTGTCTCTTCAAACAAGAGTACACGGTAAGGCTCCACTCCTTTCCTCAACAGGGACAAGCAGCCATAAGTTCAATGACAGTTCGTAACCGGTCACAAGAGCAGCTTACAGACTGCAGGCCCATCGAGCTATTCTTGTACCTGACGACTATCAGGTTTCAGACTGAACCTGGGCTTGCCAGGTGCTTTATATGTTCCATGCCTTTCCTTTCAAAGTCAGCTAGTCTAGACTGTTCATGACTGTTCATCATGCCAATTAGATAGGCCTGTCAGTTCCAGTCCAGTGCATAAAATAGACGTTTTACAGAATGTTTCATTCTGTTTCAGCTCTTAGGCCTATATGCATTTTATATCCATCTTCACTGTAAATTTTTGCCATGCATCTAAGGTTTAATTTTTCACAGCACTGAACACAGTATGATGACATCATTCAAGTTTTGTCATATTTTTCATTTTTAGCAAATCTGTTTTAAAGCAGCAATCAGCAATCAACAACAACCAAGCTAGTCCCCACCCCTGTTTTAATAAAACGCTGAGATAGGGCTGGAGAAATGTAACCACTCTCTAATTCATGACAGAGCTAATGGATGTTTACATTTACTTTGTTTACAAACATTGGAAAAACAAGCTTATTTTTGGGGTTCTGATGTGGTACGCCAGTTGAACTAAGCTAATTTACATTTTTCAAGAATCATTGTGTGCATATCATTCATTTATAAGTAAGTACCCCTTTAAAGAGTCTAGTAACCGAAAAGAGCTATTAACTTTATAGGTCACGATGAAGTCACTTCCTACCCGCTGATGACAGCAACTCACCAGTCTCCCCCATGAGGCTTTACCACACCCACCCTCAGGGGACAATCTCTGGAGGCATCTTCTTACATGAAAACATTTGTTTATGTTCAACAAATATAATAAGTATTGACTGTAACCCAGGTTTAACTGCCAGGTGCTAGATTACATCACCCAAAATATTTATTGTTATAATACAATTTGACTGCAATCTGAACTACAAGTAGAGGAAAACAGCATTGAATGAGCAGGGAGCTATTGTCTAAATCAGAGCACATCTGTCACGCCTGGTTCTCCTGTACTCATGCAGAGCTTTAACAGCGCTCCTTGGTCTCTCTCTGTACCTTATTTCCAGTCTGCCCCATATGGAGATTGCGGGTGCCCGGTATCCAAACATGCATGGCTCGAGAGATGCGGTAACCGGTTGAGTGTGTGTAGCTAGCTACCTAGTTTGAATATCAACAGTACTGCCACAGCTACTTAACATCTGATTAACACTTGATAACACATCATTTAGTTTACATCATCAAAATTCAGTCTAGTTGGCTGATACACGCAGCAGAGAGAGGCAGAAAGACATGAGGTAAATCACAAATCAGTAAAAGAAATCGAGCTAGCTAACTAGCATGAATTATGATTAAAAAAACAATTTACGGGGGATGGGTGCCCTTTTTTTTTTGAGCGCCTGCCCCCTGAAAGGTCTGTGCATGGCCTTAGTGACAATGCATGGTCCGGTCATTGGCAACTGCAGGCAGCTCTTGTTACAAATAGAGTAGTAGTAGTGAAGACATCAAATCAAATGTGCCGAATACAACAGGTGTAGTAGACCTTACTGTGAAATGCTTACTTACTGTACAAGCCCTTAATTAACCAACAATGCCCTTCAAGAAATAGACTTATGAAAATATTTAGTAAATAATCTAAAGTACATTTTTTTTATTAAAAGTAACAAGAAAATAACAATAACAAGGCTATATACAGGGGGTACTGGTACTGAGTCAATGTGAGGGGGTACAGGTTAGTCTTATGGCTTGGGGGTAGAAGGAGCCTTTTGGACCTAGACTTGGTGCTCCGGTACCGCTTGCCGTGCAGTAGCAGAGAGAACAGTCTATGACTTGGGTGACTGGAGTCCTTGACAATTCTTTGGGCCTTCCTCTGACACCGCCTAGTATAAAGGTCCAGGATGGCAGCAAGCTTGGCCCCAGTGATGTACTGGGCCGTACACACTACCCTCTGTAGCACCTTACAGTCATTATTTATTTATTTATTTAACCTCTATTTAACTGGGCAAGTCAGTTAAGAACAAATTCTTATTTACAATGACGGCCAAACTGGGACGACGCAGGGCCAATTGTGCGCCGCCCTATGGGACTCCCAATCACGGCCAGTTGTGATACAGTCAAACCAGGTTGTCTGTAGTGACACCTCTAGCACTGAGATGCAGTGTCTTAGACCACTGCGCCACTTGCGAGCAGTTGACATACCAGGCGGTGATGCAATCGGTCAGGATGCTCTCGATGGTGCAGCTGTATAACTTTTTGAGGATCTGGGGACCCATGCCAAATCTTTTCAGTCTTCTTAGGATGAAAATACATTGTCGTGCCCTCTTCACGACTGTCTTGGTGTGTTTGGACCATTATAGTTTGTTGATGATGTGGACACCAAGGAACATTACTCTTGACCCGTGTTCAGCCCTCCTTTTTCTGTAGTCCACGATCATCTCCTTTGTCTTGCTCAAGTTGATGGAGAGGTTGTTGTACTGGCACCACACTGCCAGGTCTCTGACCTCCTTCCTATAGGCTGTCTCATCATTGTCAGTGATCAGTCCTACCACTGTTGTGTCATCAGCAAAATGAATGATGGTGTTGGAGTTGTGCTTGGCCACACAGTCGTGGGTGAACAGGGAGTACAGAAGGGGACTAAGCATGCACCCCTGAGGGGCCGCCGTGTTGAGGATCAGCGTGACAGATGTGTTGTTGCCCACCCTTAATGACCAGCAATTAAGGAAAAATTGGAAAGATGTCCTAGTGCGGCCTTCACAGAGATACTTAAACAGAGATAAATAGAGATACAAGTAAAGACCATTTAAATATACTGTATGACATCCTCTGGTTTTAAAGGTGCACTATGCAGAAATAGCTCTGCCATTTCCTTGTTGCTAAAATTCTAATAGTTTGCCTAATTTCAGTTTATGTGACAAAACAAGCAGTCATTGTGTAGAGTATTATTGTACCATCTAAACCGCTGTGAAATATATTTTTCATAACCAAAAATATTGTATTTTCAGCTGTTTGAAGCTGGTGTACAAAACTGAAAGTCAACAATGCAAAAACTAACTTCAGAACAGGAAGCATAGAAATAGTGCACATAGAACATATCTACCTCTTCTTAGACTTACTTTCAATTAGAATGAAATATCTATAGCTCACATTTCATGCGAATTTGGTGAGTCGCCCAAAAAGTTACATATTGTATCTTTAACTGAAGGATTTGTATGTGAGTGTTGCTGTGAAGTCGTCATTGATATATATTCATACTTAACAATGCCATTAAATGCCATTAAACTACACTGAACAAACATATAAACGCAACATGCAACAATTTCAAAGAGTTACAGTTTACTGAGTTACAGTTCATATAAGGAGATCAGTCAATTAAAATACATTAATTAGGCTCTAATCTAATCAGATATGCATCTGTTGGTCACAGATAACTTTAAAAAAAGGTAGGGGCATGGATCAGAAAACCAGTCAGTAGCTGGTGTGAACACAATATTTAACGCAGCGTGACACATCTCCTTCGCATATCGTTGATCAGGCTGTTGATCGATGTTCCTTCTAAGATGCGCGTGCTCCTCCAGGACTGCAGCGCAGAAGAAATGGCAGGATGCGCATATTTAACTTCAGTGAGTTCGCCCCATGTAGTTTTCACTATATAGATCAAATATTTTTCAGTGATCGAATCAACATCATATCAGCACCTTTTCAATGCAACAAACTAAAAGAAATCTAACTTTGCAACATTGAGTCTGTGATTTTGTTGTTGGCAGAGCCAGAGCGCAAGGAAGTAGCATTATATTGGTAGGGGAAGCCGACCAGCGGTTTTTCCAATCACTGCAAGTGAATGCAGCGTGACACACGTGTGTACACATTTGTTGACATTCTTAGCTATTTAGCGAGTTATTAGCCCAGTTATAGATAATTATTGGTCAGCAATGGGGAGTTACTGCTTCCTACAAGAGCATAAAATGTGTAGGCTACATTTCAAGCTGTCTTTGAAAAGCCAGTCAGGTAAAAAGCTTATGGCTTAATTAAAGGGGCAGTGTTGTATTTTGAGACAGGCTATAGAGGGGTAGCCTACATTGTCTAATTCTCTGTATGGTAATAATATTTAATTTCATTTTGTAAAGTGGTTTCTTGCATCATACAACACAATACAATGCAATTTACAGTCACCTATTTGTGTTACAAAATGTGTTACAGACCAAGTAAACAAATCATTAATTAATGTCAAGCCCTTCAAAATGTAAAAACATTTTTTTGCGATGCGATGTATAGGTCTGCATTGAACACCACATATAGGCTACTGTAGGCTATATCATAGAAATTAAAATATATTTCCATGTATTTCCACTGCTTTGCTTTGTCTTGGCCAGGTCACAGTTGCAAATGAGAACTTGTTCTCAACTGACCTACCTGGTTAAATAAAGGTGAAATAAAAAAAATAAAAAAAATAACAAAAAAAAAAGCTGCAGGCCTACATCGCATGTTGCTCCATTGGTTTTGTTGGTTGGCCTACATTATGCTCAAATAGCCACAATAGCCTATTGGCTACTGTGTAAAAATGTAAGGGTACAGCCTCAGTGTTCACTGTAAACGTGCGCCGGAAGTTGCACAAAATTCTCAAAATTAAAGTTTCTGCTCACAAGACCTAAAATTTGCCCACTGTCCCAAAACATTCTGTTGATTGTGGCCTGTGGAATGTTGTCCCACTCCTCTTCAATGGCTGTGCGAAGTTGCTGGATATTGGCGTAACCTGGAACACCCTGATATACACGTCGATCCAGAGCATCCCAAACATGCTCCAATGGGTGACTTGTCTGGTGAGTAAGCAGGCCATGTAAGTACTGGGACAATTGTGTACAGATCCTTGCAGCATGTGGTCGCGCATTATCATGCTGAAACATGAGGTGATGGCGGCGGATGAATGGCACCACAATGGGCCTCAGGATCTCGTCACGGTATCTCTGTGCATTCAAATGGCCATTGATAAGATACAGTTGTGTTCATTGTCTGTAGCTTATGCCTTCCCATACCATAACCCCACCGTCACCATGGGGTACTCTTTTCACAACGGTGATATCAGCAAACCACTCACCCACACAACACCATACACACTGTCTGCCATCTGCCCGGTAAAGTTGAAACCGGGATTCATCTGTGAAGAGCAAACTTCTCCAACGTGCCAGTGGCCATCGAAGGTGAGCATTTGCCCACTGAAGTCATTTACGACACCAAACTGCAGTAAGGTCAAGACCCTGGTGAGGGCGACGAGCACGCAGATGAGCATCCCTGAGCCGGTTTCTGACAGTTTGTGCAGAAATTCTTCAGATGTGCAAACTCACAGTTTCATCAGCTCTCGGGGTGGCTAGTCTGAGACGATCCCGCTGGTGAAGAAGACGGATGTGGAGATCCTGGGCTGGCGTGGTTACACAAGGTCTACGGTTTTGAGGCCGGTTGGACGTACCACCAAATTATCTAAAACGACATTGGAGGCCACTTATGGTAGATAAATGAACATTCAATTCTCTGTCAATAGCTCTGGTGGACATTACTGCAGTCAATATGCCAATTGCACGCTCCCTCAAAACATGATACATCTTTGGCATTGTGGTGTGTGACAAAACTGCACAATTCCGAGTGGCCTTTTGTCCCCCGCACAAGGTGCACCTGTGTAATGATCATGCTGTTTAATCAGCTTCTTGATATGCCACACCTGTCAGGTGGATGGATTATCTTGTCAGTGGAGAAATGCTCACTAACAGGGATGTAAACTCATTTTAGAGAAATCTGCTTTTTGTGCATATGGAACGTTTCTGGGATCTTTAATTTCAGCTCATGAAACATGGGACCAATACTTTACGTTGCAATTGTTCAGTGTACATCAGTTACGATTGAAGCAGTAGACATGCTTTCTAATACCTGATTAGGAGTAATGCTGTACTGTGTTAGACTTAGCATTCCTGACTAACTGTGGGGGTCCTTTAAGGAAAGCATGACATGAGTAATTCCCAGTCAATGCACAGACTTTTACTTTCATCTCGAAAAATGTCAAATAAAATAACTAATGTTTCCAGACAACAGCAGAACTCTGGGGCTGCATTCTAAAATGGCACCTTAGTGCTCTACTTTTGACCAGGGCCGGTAGGGTATAGTATTAGTATTAGTAGTAGTAGTAGTAGTGCACTATATAGGGAATCGAATGCCATTTGGGACAGAGACTGGCTCTGTTCTCTATCCAATTGTGCAGTTGGAATCAGGACATGAGTGAGTTCATCATTGAGGTGAAGTGAGGTTGTCTGAGAGTGAGATGTGGATGGGGTTGAGCAGACGGACATTTACATTCAGTCTTACTGAACCCACAAAAGACATGGAGATCTGACCTAAATCAATACATAGGAACTGTACATACACACACACACACGAACACGCATGCAGGCACGCAAGCTCTCTCACACACACACACTGCAGTGGAAGACATCAATAACATTGACTGAGAAAATTAGATTCATCTAGACATCTAACAATACAGGGACATACATGTGGCTATGGTGAGCCGTTTACATCCTATCAGCTATGACATATACATGTGGCTATGGTGAGCCGTTTACGTCCTATCAGCTATCAGCTATGACATATACATGTGGCTATGGTGAGCTGTTTATGTCCTATCAGCTATCAGCTATGACATATACATGGGGCTATGGTGAGCTGTTTACATCCTATCAGCTATCAGCTATGACATATACATGTGGCTATGGTGAGCAGTTTTCGTCCTATCAGCTATCAGCTATAACATATACATGTGGCTATGGTGAGCCAGTTACGTCCTATCAGCTATGACATGTAAATTTGTCTATGGTGAGCCGTTTACGTCCTATCAGCTATGACATATACATGTGGCTATGGTGAGACGTTTACGTCCTATCAGCTATGACATATACATGTGGCTATGGTGAGACGTTTACGTCCTATCTGCTATGACATATGGACCCCTACAAATCAGCTGGCCTAGATAATCTGGACCCTTTTTCCCCCTAAAATTAGCCGCAGCTATTGTTGCAACCCCTATTACTAGCCTGTTCAACTACTCTTTAGCATCGTCAGAGATTCCTAGAGATTGGAAAGCTGCCGTGGTCATCCCCCTCTTCAAAGGCGGAGACACTCTAGACCCAAACTGTTACAGACCTATATCCATCCAGATAACTGGGCCAGGATTGGGCACCGGTGTGGCAGGTGACTCCGGCCATGGAGCGTGGCAGACAACTGGTCCATGAATGGACCTCAGTGGGTTAAGGGACTCAGGCCATGGAGCGGGGCAAATAACCGGGCCAGGACTGGGCACCGGTGTGGCAGGCGACTCCGGCCTGTGGACCACCACGGGAGTCTCCGGGCTGTGGACCGTCGCGGGAGGCTCCGGGCTGTCGACTGTCGCTGGAGTCTCCGTGCGAGGAACAAGTACGGGACGTACCGGACTGGGGAGGCGCACCGGCGGTTGGGTGCGTGGAGCCGGCACTGGAGGCACCTGGCTGGGCACACGCACTGGAGGTCGGGTGCGGGGAGCCGGCACGGGACGTACCGGACTGGAGAGGCGCACTGGAGGCCTGGTGCGTGGAGCCGGCACTGGAGGCACCTGGCTGGGCACACGCACTGGAGGTCGGGTACCTACGAACACGAGACATAGGACAATGAACCACGCCTAAACAGTGGAACCAACACATATATGCCTCTAATTAGGGATCCCACACACAACAACACAACACAGACGTAGAACATCTAGAACTGCCAGACTCTGACCTTAGAAATATAGAGAAGCAAGGCTGCTCTATGGCCAGAGCCTGACACACTGTGTCAGGCTCTTCTATAGTGTCATTGACTGTACGTTTGTTTATCCCATGTGTAACTCTGTGTTTTGTGGCACTGCTTTGCTTTATCTTGGCCAAGTCGCAGTTGTAAATGAGAACTAGTTCTCAACTGGCCTACCTGGTTAAATAAAGGTGAAATAAAATAAATAAAACCTTAATCTGTCAAGGCAGGGCACTGAGCAGCCTTGGTTCCTATCAACTAACTTAGCAGGAGGTCTTGCTCACACACACACCCGCATCAATATGCTTGCATTCTAGTCTCTCCAACAACTGTTAGAAGAAATCCCCAAATCTGAAGTAGGCTATGATACCTTAATTACAACCTTAACTACAAGATTAATACTTGTTAATGATGGCTGAGCTGTTTATGACGTTCTAATGTAATGTACCTCGTTATTGTATATTGTATTATATTTACGTAATTTTAGCAGACGCCACTTACAGTAGTAAGTGTATACATTTTCATTATTTTTTCGTACTGGTCCCCCGTGGGGATCGATTCCACAACCCTGGCGTTGCAAGCGCAATGCTCTACTAACTGAGCTACACGGGACTACTTGTATCGTGTAGTTTTATATTTTCTTTTATGTCCTAAGGGCACCATTGAAACTGAGACCCTGGTCTCAATTTGGCTCCCTTGAATACAGTGCATTCTAAAATGTATTAAATCGTTTTATTTAAAGCGATTACAGCCTTGAGTCTTCTTGGGTATGACGCTACAAGCTTGGCACACCTGTATTTGGGGAGTTACTGTCACGGTGCGGAGTATTTAAGGGATGATAGACGGAGCACTGGTGAAGTGTCATCCTTTTTATTTAATGAGTTGTTCTCACGAGGCATAAAATAAAAGTAGAGTATAACAATAAACACAGTGACTTAATTTGAATGCTGGCAGTGCAGTCAAACAAAACAAACAAGGATCCACACACAGGTGGATGTGTGTGGAGCTTAAATACTATCCCTAATCAGAGACAACACTAGACAGCTGTCTCTGATTGGGGATCATTAACTTCCCCTAATAACTGATGTGAGGACTGGATTGTGGCTCCTCTACTCCCCCTGGTGGGAGTCAGCGGCCTAACCACAACCCAGCCCTTACAGTACCCCCCCTCGAAGGTGCGGGCTCCCGACCGCACATTATCCCCCCTCACAAAACAAAATACACAAAACCAGGGGGGAAATGGCGGGGTACTGAGGTGGTTGATGGTGGGGGCTCCGGTTCCGGCTTCGGGCGTGACGCAGGCCGTGAAAGCAGCTCTCTTCCTGCCTCCCCGTTGCACGCCCGGTCCGGTCCAGACCCCGGCGCGATGATTCCCCCCTCAGTACTCCCGCGATGCACCAAGTCCTGTCTGGACCCTGGTGTGGGAGCCCTCGACCCTGGAGAGGGGCTGACGTCATGTCCCGGCTCAGACCCCGGTGGAGCGGACTGCTCCGGCATGGGGGTGGAGTAGATCTCCGGTCCCGGACTGGGAACCGGTGGAGCGGACTGCTCCTGCACTGGAGCGGAGCAGACTTCCGGACCCGTATCCCTCCCCATCTCTTGGGGAGGGATACGCCCAGGCTGAGCGTCTTGCCCAGCCTGGGCACCGACGCAGAGGAGGATTCCAGCCCCATGTCTGGAGCAGTACTGAACGCCGTGCCCAGCCTGGGCACCGACGCAGAGGAAGATACCAGCCCCGTGGTTAGGCTGGCTGCCGGCCCCAGACTGGGCACCGACACTCTAAGGAGCTCCTGCTCCAAAGCGGGGCTGAACGTCGTGCCCACCCTGGGCACGGACGCAGAGATGGTTTCCAGCCCTGTAGTTGGGCTGGCTGTCGGCCCCAGACTGGGCACCGACATGCTATGGAGCTCCTGCTCCAAAGCGGGGCTGAACGTCGTGCCCACCCTGGACACCGACGCAGAGGTGTTTTCCAGCCCAGTAATTGGGCTGGCTGCCGGCCCCAGGCTGGGCACCGACACGCTACAGAGCTCCCTCTCCATAGCGTGGCTGAGCGTCATGTCCTTCCTGGACACCGACGCTGAGAAGGGCTCCAACCACAGAGCTGTGTTGGCCTCTGAAGACTCTAGGCTGTCGGCCGTCGCTGGAGGCTCTGGGCTGTCGGCCGTCGCTGGAGGCTCTGGGCTGTCGGCCGTCGCTGGAGGCTCTGGGCTGTCGGCCGTCGCTGGAGGCTCCGGGCTGTAGACTCCAGGCTTCGAACCTTTACTGGAGCCTCCCGGCCTCGACCCTTCACCGTAGGTCGAGTGCATGGAGCAGGCACGGGCCGTACCGGGCTGTGGATGCGCACCGGTGGTTTTGTGCGCGGCGCTGGCACGGGCGTCTCTGTCGGCCTCGACACCGCCTCCCTCTCCTGCTCTTTGGGGAAAAGTGCCATTCTGGCCTCAAAGCTCTCCTCCTCCTCCATCCTCCTAATGAAGGGATCAGGCTGGGCAGGGGGAGGAAGGGCTACCCAGGCTCTCCACCACTTCGCCTGTTCCTCCTTCGGCCGATCGAAGAACCCCTCGGGTGTCTTCCGGTTCTCTGCCGTTGGAGGCTGAAGTGGTGGGCGTTGCTCTGTATCCCGCTTCTGAGGTAGCTCCTCCCACAATCCCCCTGATTGCGGAGACAGGAACCGCTTTTCCTCTCGGAGCAGGGAGCTGCAGAGAAGGGACTCCTCCTCTGAGTCGAATCCCCGTGGTGACTCATCCCACAGCCCCCACGAAGATGAAGACAGGAGCCTCACTCCTTCGTGCTCCTGTGGCTTTAGGGGCTCTGCCACGAGACGGACGTGTGGAGCAGGCACGGGCCGTACCGGGCTGGGGGAACGCACCATTGGGCAGGTGCGAGGAACTGGAACGGGCTGTACCTGGCTGGGGACACGCACCGTTGGACTGTTGCGTTGAGCTGGCACGGGTCGCACCGGGCTGGGGACACGCACCATTGGGCTGGTGTGCGGAGCATGCGCGGGCCGTACCGGGCTGTTGGTGCGCACCGATGGTGTGGTGCGTTGAGTTGGTCTCCTCCGTCTCCGACTCTGGAGGCACCGGACTGGGAACTGGCGCTGGAGTACGACTGTACCTGTCGTCCCTTCTCCACCGCCAATCCCCATCCTGTGAGGGTTCCTCCGGGAACCCCCACGAGTGAGGGAACAGAAGCACATCGTCTTCATCTTCTTCCGACTCCTCTCTGTACTCCTGCTCCCATGGCTGTAGGGGCTCCTCCTGGAACCCCCACGAGTGCAGTGGTCGGGGCTCTTCACCTTCGATCCCCGACCATCCCCATAGCCCCCCCCCCCAAAATCAGTTTGGGGGTTTTTCTGGGCACCAGGCTGGTCCTTTGCCTTTCTGGCCCGTCGATTTCTTCCCTGACGACGGCGCCGCTGCTCCGGACCCCAGCCTTCCTCCACCGAACGATAATGGGAGATATCTCCCAATGTCAGTCCCCGCTGCGTCCCTGGTAGGTGGATCATTCTGTCACGGTGCGGAGTATTTAAGGGACGATAGACGGAGCGCTGGTGAAGTGTCATCCTTTTTATTTAATGAGTTGTTCTCACGAGGTATAAAATAAAAGGAGAGTATAACAATAAACACACTGACTTAACAAAACAAACAATGATCCACACACAGGTGGATGTGTGTGGAGCTTAAATACTATCCCCAATCAGAGACAACACTAGACAGCTGTCTCTGATTGGGGATCATTAACTTCCCCTAATAACTGATGTGAGGACTGGATTGTGGCTCCTCTACTCCCCCTGGTGGGAGTCAGCGGCCTAACCACAACCCAGCCCTTACAGTTACTCCCATTCTTCTCTGCAGATCCTCTCAAGTTTTGTCAGGTTGGATGGGGAGAGTTAATGCACAGCTATTGTCAGGTCTCTCCAGAGATGTTCGATCGGGTTCAAGTCCGGGATCTGGCTGGGCCACTCAAGGACATTCAGAGACTTGTCCTGAAGCCACTCCTGGATTTTCTTGGCTGTGTGCTTAGGGTCGTTGTCCTGTTGGAAGATGAACCTTTGCCCCAGTCTGAGGTCCTGAGTGCTTTGGAGCAGGTTTTCATCAAGGATCTCTCTGTACTCTGCTCAGTTTATCTTTCCCTCGATCATGACTAGTCTCTCAGTCCCTGCTGCTGTAAAACATCCCCACAACATGATGCTGCCACCACCATGCTTCACCGTAGGGATGTTGCCAGGTTTCCTCCCGATGTGACGCTTGGCTTCATCAGACAAGATAATCTTGTTTCTCATGGTCTGAGAGTCCTTTAGGTGCCTTTTTGCATACTCCAAGAGGGCTGTCATGTACCTTTTTCTGAGGAGTGGCTTCCGTCTGGCCACTCTACCATAAAGGCCTAATTGGTGGAGTGCTGCAGAGATGGTTGTCCTTCTGGAAGTTAATACCGAATCCACAGAGGAACTCTGGAGCTCTGTCAGAGTGAACATCGGGTTCTTGGTCACCTCCCTGACCAAGGCCCCCCGCCCGATTGCTCAGTTTAGCCAGGCGGCCAGCTCTAAGAAGAGTGATGGTTCCAATATTCTTCCATTTAAAAATGATGGAGGCCACTGTGTTCTTGGAGACCTTCAATGCTGCAGAAATGTTTTGATACACTGCCCCAGATCTGTGCCTCGACACAATCCTGTCTCGGAACCTCTAGGGACAATTCCTTCAAACTCATGGGTTGGTTTTTGCTCTGACACTCACTGTCAACTGTGGGATCTTATATATACAGGTGTGTGCCTTTCTAAATCATGTCCAATCAATTGAATTTACCACAGGTGGACTCCAATCAATTTGTAGAAACATCTCAAGGATGATCAATGGAAACAGGATGCACCTGAGCTCAATTTCGAGTCTCATAGCAAAGGGTCTGAATACTTATGTAAATAAGATATTTCTGTTTTATTTCTGATATTTCTGTTTTCTGTTTAAAAAAAACAAAAAAAACTTGCTTTGTCATTATGGGGTATTGTGTGTAGATTGATGAGGATTTTTTTTATTTAATCAATTTTCGAATAAAGCTGTAACGTAACAAAATGTGAAAAAGTCAAGGCGTCTGAATACTTTCCAAATGCACTGTAAATAAAAGTAAATAAAATAAAAGCATGCCATATACTGTAATTAATGTTTCCTCTGCGGGCCCTCTCTTCTCTGCCTGTGTTCTGCACAGCGGGGTAGCCAAGGCACATAGTATTTTAAATGTCGGAATAAATACAATACGACTTGAAATAGGATTCCGCCCTTGAAGTAATATGCATGTGTCACAAGGCCAATTGACTGCAGTGACATTAAACTGGTTGAGAGCCATGTTGCTGCTGTTGATCTGGGAAAGAGGATTAATCATACGGTTGCATCCAAAATGGAACACTATTCCTGATATAGTGCACTACTTTTGACTAGGGCCCTGTGGGAATATGATGCCATTTGGGACACAAGCTTTATGTGGGCACCAGAGTAACCAAACTGGGCTCTCTCCCTGCTGATGGAGGAAATAAAAGTTACAATGTCTATGAAATATGCACAACAACTGATGACAACAAACACTGTCAGTGTTGGTTGTGTCGTAACGTTGGCTTTGATTAATTTGGTGACATGCTATCTTATCAAATCGATTACCTAACGTTTAATTGAGTACGGGATTGAACTAAATTGCAACAATTAACCCATTAATAACCCGAATCCACTCTAAAAGATCTGATATTTTATATCAATAGCAGTCAATTATTAATCGTTACCTCTTATCAGTCTCATTCTGATGATCGCAAAATATAAATCTGCACGAACCCTAGCGAACAGTTTGAATCAGCATTACACAAATTGGCTTAATGATTTATTTACTAGCTAAAGAATCACACAGAGTTACATACAGTGGGGAGAACAAGTATTTGATACACTGCCGATTTTGCAGGTTTTCCCACTTACAAAGCATGTAGAAGTCTGTCATTTTTATCATAGGTACTCTTCCACTGTGAGTGACGGAATCTAAAACAAAAATCCAGAAAATCACATTGTATGACTTTTAAGTAATTAATTTGCATTTTATTGCATGACATAAGTATTTGAAACATCAGAAAAGCAGAACTTAATATTTGGTACAGAAACCTTTGTTTGCAATTACAGAGATCATACGTTTCCTGTAGTTCTTGACCAGGTTTGCAAACACTGCAGCAGGGATTTTGGCCCACTCCTCCATACAGACCTTCTCCAGATCCTTCTGGTTTCGGGGCTGTCTCTGGGCAATACGGACTTTCAGCTCCCTCCAAAGATTTTCTATTGGGTTCAGGTCTGGTGACTGGCTAGGCCACTCCAGGACCTTGAGATGCTTCTTACGGAGCCACTCCTTAGTTGCCCTGGCTGTGTGTTTCGGGTCGTTGTCATGCTGGAAGACCCAGCCACGACCCATCTTCAATGCTCTTACTGAGGGAAGGAGGTTGTTGGCCAAGATCTACGAGTTAAAACAGGTGCAGTTAATACAGGTAATGAGTGGAGAACAGGAGGGCTTCTTAAAGAAAAACTAACAGGTCTGTGAGAGCCGGAATTCTTACTGGTTGGTAGGTGATCAAATACTTATTTCATGCAATAAAATGCTAATTAATTATTTAAAAATCATACAATGTGATTTTCTGGATTTTTGTTTTAGATTCCGTCTCTCACAGTTGAAGTGTACCTATGATAAAAATTACAGACCTCTACATGCTTTGTAAGTAGGAAAACCTGCAAAATCGTGTATCAAATACTTGTTCTCCCCACTGTATACTGTATATACACAATAGATTATATATCGATTACTCAGTCACATCATCAAAAGTCCTTAGTGGACTAACCCGATATGACGGCTGGTTACACAAAGGAAAGGGGAGGGAGGAATGAAAGAAATGAGCGGGAGAAAGTCTCTTTCGGACATGGGAAGTTATGGCCAAACGTAAACACAAAATCTTTAATAAACACTTTAATAACTGCCCATTCGGAAAAATGAAATGCAATTATATATTTACTCTGAGCTTGGCTTCGATAGATGGAGAGTCTTTCTGGTCGTGGGATGTATCACTTTCTCTTAAGTGATCCGTTGTTAGAGTTCATTCCATTTTGCCATACTCGGTTCACGCAATTTTCTGGCTGGTCTAGTCGAAATTCACAATTTTAACATGGAGATCGTCACCTCCACGTTATCTTTGCATGTAGCTTTCGTTAGATAGAGTTGTAGTTCAATTTAGCCCTTTTTAAATGCATGGACACCAGTCCTAGCGTCATCGGGAACTGGTGTTGATTTTCGTCAACGGGATTTTGTACTGGGGGAGAGAAGGGCATGTTTCATAGTTCTCAACCAATGTCTGTTGACCTGGGTGTGGCCACTGACTGTGCAGCGCCTACTAGATAGATAGATAGGTACTTTATTGATCCCCGGGGGGGAAATTTCATTGTCAAGAAGCTACAACACAACACAGGGCAGGTGCAAAATGCCACAACGAAAGTACACAAAAGACAGATACACGGTACATGATACATAGAGCGGCAGTATGAAAAAGTATAGAAATACAAGATATCTGGAGTGCAAAAAAAAGCTATAAAAAGATATTGCATAGTATGGGTGGTTGGCTGAATATGTACACTATACATTGGTGGATGTTGGATGGTTAGCTATACTATACAGAGAAATACTTCAGTAGCTAAAAATGCGTATGATATGAGCGAGGGTAATAATAGTTTACTTAATAGACAGACTGGCTAAATGAACAGGTAATTTTGCATGGTTACACAAACTGTACAGGTAAATGACAGGAAAAGATACTTGAATAGCTAAATGTGTGTATGATATAATTTGGGGTAATAATAGTAATTCCCTTAAAATACAGTCTTTAGTGCGCAGGGTTTAATTACAGACAACTGCACGTAAGTGCGCAGGGTTTAATTACAGACAACTGCACGTATTGCACATTCGATATACTGAAAGCAATGAGAAAAGGTGCAACTGACAGGATACTAATATGCAATCCTGAGTGAATGCCTACGTAGGTTAGGTCCAAGAATTATATGATATAACAACTGAACATGAGTATGTACAGTGGGGAGAACAAGTATTTGATACACTGCCGATTTTGCAGGTTTTCCCACTTACAAAGCATGTAGAAGTCTGTTATTTTGATCATAGGTACTCTTCAACTGTGAGTGACGGAATCTAAAACAACAATCCAGAAAATCACATTGTATGATTTTTAAGTAATTAATTTGCATTTTATTGCATGACATAAGTATTTGATACATCAGAAAAGCAGAACTTAATATTTGGTACAGAAACCTTTGTTTGCAATTACAGAGATCATACGTTTCCTGTAGTTCTTGACCAGGTTTGCACACACTGCAGCAGGGATTTTGGCCCACTCCTCCATACAGATCCTTCAGGTTTCGGGGCTGTCGCTGGGCAATACGGACTTTCAGCTCCCTCCAAAGATTTTCTATTGGGTTCAAGTCTGGAGACTGGCTAGGCCACTCCAGGACCTTGAGATGCTTCTTACGGAGCCACTCCTTAGTTGCCCTGGCTGTGTGTTTCGGGTCGTTGTCATGCTGGAAGACCCAGCCACGACCCATCTTCAATGCTCTTACTGAGGGAAAGAGGTTGTTGGCCAAGATCTCGCGATACATGGCCCCATCCATCCTCCCCTCAATACGGTGCAGTCGTCCTGTCCCCTTTGCAGAAAAGCATCCCCAAAGAATGATGTTTCCACCTCCATGCTTCACAGTTGGGATGGTGTTCTTGGGGTTGTACTCATCCTTCTTCTTCCTCCAAACACGGCGAGTGGAGTTTGGACCAAAAAGCTACATTTTTGTCTCATCAGACCACATTACCTTCTCCCATTCCTCCTCTGGATCATCCAGATGGTCATTGGCAAACTTCAGACGGGCCTGGACATGCGCTGGCTTGAGCAGGGGGACCTTGTGTGCGCTGCAGGATTTTACTCCATGACGGCGTAGTGTGTTACTAATGGTTTTCTTTGAGACTGTGGTCCCAGCTCTCTTCAGGTCATTGACCAGGTCCTGCTGTGTAGTTCTGGGCTGATCCCTCACCTTCCTCATGATCATTGATGCCGCACGAGGTGAGATCTTGCATGGTGCCCCAGACCGAGGGAGATTGACCGTCATCTTGAACTTCTTCCATTTTCTAATAATTGCTCCAACAGTTGTTGCCTTCTCACCAAGCTGCTTGCCTATTGTCCTGTAGCCCATCCCAGCCTTGTGCAGGTCTACAATTTTATCCCTGATGTCCTTACACAGCTCTCTGGCCTTGGCCATTGTGGAGAGGTTGGAGTCTGTATGATTGAGTGTGTGGACAGGTGTCTTTTATACAGGTAACGAGTTCAAACAGGTGCAGTTAATACAGGTAATGATTGGAGGACAGGAGGGCTTCTTAAAGAAAAACTAACAGGTCTGTGAGAGCCGGAATTCTTACTGGTTGGTAGGTGATCAAATACTTATGTCATGCAATAAAATGCAAATTAATTATTACAAAATTATACAATGTGATTTTCTGGATTTTTGTTTTAGATTCCGCCTCTCACAGTTGAAGTGTACCTATGATAAAAATTACAGACCTCTACATGCTTTGTAAGTGGGAAAACCTGCAAAATCGGCAGTGTATCAAATACTTGTTCTCCCCACTGTATATACAGACCTGCATGAATAAATAGGTCCTGAGTGAATGAGTGCTGACGGACCAGAGTTGCTCACGGATGGATGCATAATTGTTAAACTAGGTCCTAGCACCCCAACAGTTCCAGATCTATGTTGCCGACGGCACGGCACCCCGGTGAGGCATTATATAGTCTAATAGCCGCCGGCAGGAAGGACCTCCTGTAGCGCTCTCTGGCACACCGTGGTGGGATCAGTCTGTGACTGAAAGTGCTCCTCTGCGTCATAACCATAGCGTGCAGAGGGTGGGTGACGTTGTCCATGATGGCCAGCAGTTTGGCCAGGATCCGTCTCTCCGCCACCTCCTCTAGAGTGTCAAGGCTCATCCCCAGGACAGAGCTAGCCTTCCTGATCAGCTTATTTACCCGAGAAGCATCACCGGCTTTGATGTTAGCTCCCCAGCACACCACTGCAAAAAAGATGGCACTGGCCACAACAGACTGGTAGAAGGTATGCAGTAGTTTACTGCACACGTTGAAGGACCTGAGCCTGCTCAGAAAGTAGAGTCGGCTCTGGCCCTTTTTGTACAGGGCCCCGGTGTTACCAGCCCATTCCAGCTTGTTGTCCATATGGACTCCCAGGAACTTGTATGACCCGACCATTTCCACATCCATCCCCTGTATAGGGACTGCAGTCAGTTGTGCCTTGGTTCTCCGGAAGTCCACCACCATCTCCTTTGTTTTGCTGATGTTGAGCTGAAGGTGGTTCTGCTCACACCACAACACAAAGTCACTGATTGTGCTCCTGTACTCCTCCTCCTGCCCACCCCTGATGCACCCTAAAATAGCAGAGTCATCCGAGAACTTCTGTAGGTGGCATGTTTCAGAGTTATATCTGAAGTCTGAGGTGTAGAGGGTGAACAGGAAGGGGGACAGGACCGTTCCCTGGGGGGGCCCCTGTATTGCTCACTGCCCGTTCTGACACACAGCTCTGTAGTCGCACAAATTGTGGCCTACCGGTCAGGTAGTCCGTGACCCAGGAGACTAAGGGTGCTTCCACTTTCATCCTCCTCATCTTCTCACCCAGTAGCAGGGGCTGAATCGTATTGAAGGCACTGGAGAAGTCAAAAAACATAACCCTCACAGTGCAACCTGCGTTGTCCAGGTGAGAGTAGGCCCTCTGCAGAAGGTAGATGATTGCATCATCCACCCCGATGTTGCGCTGGTAAGCAAACTGCAGGGGGTCCAGTGATGTACACACCAGGGATCTGAGGTGAGCGAGGACTAACCTTTCCAGGGTCTTCATGATGTGGGATGTTAGCTCTACAGGTCTGAAGTCATTCAGGACAGTGTGGTGTGCCTTCTTGGGCACTGGGACGAGGCAGGATGTTTTCCACAGCACAGGGACCCTTTCTAGGGTCAGGCTAAGGTTGAAGAGACGCTGGAGTATTCCACACAGTTGGTCAGCACAGACCCTCAGCACCCTTGGGCTGATGCCATCAGGGCCCGCCGCTTTCCACTGATGTAGTCTCTCCAGCTCTCTCTTCACTTGGTTGGTGGTGAAAGCCAGCCCAGGTGGGGGGGTGGGGGGAAGGGGGGTGTTGAGGATCAGTCCAGGGGGAGCAGGGGCGGAGGTGGGGTCACTGATTGTCTCAGCAGAGGTGTTGTGAGCAAAGTGGGGGTGGGACAGCCGTGAGGGTGTGTGGTCTGGGGAGCTGGAAGGGAGGTGGACAGGGCCAGTATCAAACCTGTTAAAAAATTGGTTCAGCTCATTGGCTCTGTCCTGGGTCCCCTCTGTCTGCCCACTGTTTGACTTTTTGAAGCCAGTGATATTTCTCATACCCTTCCACACCTCTCTCACCTGGCTCTGCCTCAGTTTGTCCTCCATCTTCTCCTTATACACTCTCTTTCCCTCAGCAATCTGCAACTTCAGCTCCCTCTGGACGCATTTCAATTTGTCCTTGTCCTTGTCCCTCTCCTTGAAGGCCCTCTTCTTCTCATTCAGCAGGGCCTTCAGGTCGCTGGTGACCCAGGGTTTATTGTTTGGGAAACAGCGTACCTTCCTGGTGGGTACAGTGTTGTCTACACAAAAATGTATATAGTCTGTTATGCAGTCAGTTAGTCCATCGATGTCCTCCCCATGAGCCTCACAGAGCACATCCCAGTCTGTTGTTTCAAAGCAGTCCTGTAGGGCCTCATTCGCCTCCGGTGACCATCTCCTAATGGTACTGGTGGTCGCAGGCTGCTGTTGGACCAAAGGCCTGTAGAGTGGGGTGAGGTGGACAAGGTTGTGATCCGATCTACCGAGGGGAGGGAGTGCAGTGGAGTTGTATACGTCCTTCACATTAGCATATAACAAGTCCAGAGTTTTATTATTTCTGGTTGGGCACTTCACGATCTGTTTGAACGTGGGCAGCGTTGAAGAGAGGGATGCATGGTTAAAATCCCCCGAAATGGCAAAGAAAGCACTGGGATGCGCTGTCTGTAACCTCGCGATAACAGAGTGGATGACGTCACACGCTGTGTTTGCGTCAGCGGAGGGCGGGATGTAAACAATAACAGCAATGGCCGCCGTGAATTCCCTCGGCAAATAGTAGGGTCTCAGGCTAACGGCTAATAGTTCAATGTCCGGGCTACAAAACTTTTCCTTAAGAGTAATATGGTTCGGATGACACCATCTGTTGTTAACTAATAAAGCCAGCCCACCACCCTTGCTCTTACCGGAAGAGACGCGATCCCTGTCTGCTCTGATGGTATGGAAACCGTCGATAGTGACGTTCTCTATGTGGATGTTATGCTATGAAACAATTAATCTTTTCACAAATAGTTTCATATTTGAACATATAAATTGCACAACAATTCCATATAAATCTGATAACTAGAATGTGTAGACTTTCCAAGATACAATTTATGTCATCCTAACATCTGATATATATAGACAGCAACTGATCTGACATCATATTCTTTAAATACCAACAGACAATTTCAACTGGTTGAGAAAGGGAAATATTGTTCCATTCCCCAAGCTTTTGATGTACCATACTGTAGACTTTCTCTGTGGTAACAGAGGCTTTCTCCAAACTCCATTTTGGTAGAGTAGAGAGAGAAATCGAAAGGTATTTATGTGGGGTGGGGGGGTCATAAACCTCCCCATCAGGGCAATGTCATGACAGTTGGCTTGGCTGTGTTAGGTGCATGTGATGAGACCGAGTCAATAGAACTTGAGCTGTTTAAGTCAATGTGATTTCAGAACTTTTACTAATTGAATATTTTTCTGAAATATTGTATAAAATATGCAAATTAGGTGATATATACGTCAAATCAATGTTTCTGGACACTTGATGAAGTCAGCCTAAATATTTTGGTAACGCTTTACGTGACATCCAGCGTCATAACACGTTGTGACACGGTCGTAACCATGTCATTATATGTCACAATAGCTGACAATGTCACTATAGCTGACAATGTCACAATAGCTGACATATCTTGTCATAACCTGTCATAACATGGTCATAACACTGTCATGACGCATATACTGTATATATACACCTGCTGTGACATATTCAGTTATTTTATGGCTGGATATGAAATGACATATCAACAATTCTCTCTAAGTCTGGAGAATCTATCTAAGGATAACCACACCAACCTTTGGGAATGTAGATGCTTCTGAAGCTGAGAAAAATGTATTGGCTTGTGGGAACAGTCTGACTTTAGGGAAATGGCAGTTAAAGACAAGAACACTGAATTTAGCCTACCATTCGCCAAAGGCCTATTTTAACCCAATCACCATCTTTTCAAAGTAAGTTAAAAAATATAGTCCAGTTTGGAACGGATTCACACAATACTGTCAGAAGTGTTTATAATAAAAAGTTGACGTAGTTCCTTCCAGGTTGTAACAAATATTTGGAGGATCAAAGTCTGTGAGGAGGATATTTTGATTGGACAGACAGAGACAGGTGAACCTGGGGTCAACTGGCTGACCAGTTTATTTCCTCGAACAGGTGTGCATTAACAACAACACAAACACACAACAGACACCGTTTTTTTCCTGCAATGTTACACATTTTGCTATGACTTATGCCATATTATTAATATCTGAGTGAGAGTGACTAACAAAATCAATGGGGGCCCCCTGGAGGTCAGGGCCCCTGGACACGTGCCCTGCATGCCTGGTCGGTATTTGGCCATGATTACTACAACTTTAGATAGCTGGCTAGACGAACTTACCAATCAAAAAAGTGTTAGCTGACATGGCTAATTGAGTGACTATCATTGACTGACAGAACAAGAGAAACATTGCTGATGCACAACCAAATTTCGAACTTGCACCTTGTGTATTCTACTATTCTAACTCTCAACAATAAGTTGAGACCCGACTGAGTTGGATGCGGCCTGGGGCCCTAAGCGACCGCTTATGTTGCTTATGCCTGGAGCCGGCCCTGACACACACACACACACACACACACACACACACACACACACACACACACACACACACACACACACACACACACACACACACACACACACACACACACACACACACACACACACACACACACACACACACACACACCCAACAACACATGCACACAACAAAAACACACAGACACACAGTAGCAGAAAACAGGTGATAGGTGAGTTAGCCGACAGAAAGGACCTGCTCCACATAATCACATAGGGATGTACAGGTACATTACCCCCTCTACACCTCAATACAATTCAAAAAGATATACAAATATACAGTATTTACCACAGTACAGTAATCAATAGTCTCATTCCAGGTGCTCTCTTTCTATCTCTCTCTCTCTCTCTCTCTCTCTCTCTCTCTCTCTCTCTCTCTCTCTCTCTCATTCTCTCTCTTACTGATTGACAAATGTCTCTCCTGTCCTGTGTTTTCTCAGCTGAAAACCTGGGATTTGAAGTAGGCTTCTCTAAATTACGTAATGAGTCACATACAGTATGTGAGGAGAAGATGAGGACAGGGTCTGATGTCACTGAGCATCACTTCATTCCCACTGGGGACTGAGTGTGTGGGAGGCTTCTCCTAGGGGAGAAGCCTCCCACATTACTCACCCTGTGTGTGTGTGTGTGTGTGTGTTGCAGAGCTGGGAGTGCTTTTCCTATGGGACCGCTGCTCACCCTGTGTGTGTGTGTGTGTGTGTGCTGGAGGGCTGGAGTCAGTGCTGCTCCTGTGGGGCCGCGACTCAGTGCTCAGTGCTAAGGCCCATACCTGGATACTGACCTCATTGCAGCAGCAGTGGACACATGAGGATTGCATATCACTGAGTACTGAGTTAGGCTAGATCACAGCTCTCTCTGGGCTACATCCCAAATGGCATCCTTATAGGGTGACCAAAACCCATAGGGCTCTGGTCAAAAGTAGTGCACTATGAAGGGAATAGGGTGCCTTTTGGGACGCAACCTGTCTCAACATGAGGAGACTACATTAGATTACTAAACTCCCCTTCCGCTCATTCAGACACATATGATTTATGCTGACATCACTCATAGTGACACAGCATTTTACATTAATCATTTGTTTATTGATAATGCTCCTTTACTGTCTGTATGTGATATAGAACTACATAAAGTAACCAACAGAGTATTCATTTATGGCCGAAACAACGAATACAGAGTTTTCACCCAGCCCCCGTCCCGCACCTCTGGAAACCTATTTCTCATAACTAAGGATCTGAATCACATTCTGTGCAAGCAATTTATATTTTACACACACATTTCTCTCTTTACTCTATGCTTTCATCACCCTCTTCCTCACCCTCAACCAATTTGACGATGTAGCGCATGTCTCTGCTTCATATTTCTGAACAGATTAAATAAAAACTTGGTGTCAATTTGAATGAACATCCCAAAAATACGCTACATCATCAAATTGGTTGAGGGTGAGGAAGAGCGTAAGGAAAGCATAGAGTAAAGAGAGGAACTCTGGAAAGAGGTTTCCAGAGGGGCTGTCAGGCTCTGGCCATAGGGAGTACCTTTTGGCCATGGTCAGAGCCTGACAGATCTAGATCTCTAGATCTATGTGTTTTTCATTTTGTGTTGAATCCCCAATTGGAGACAGCTGTGAGACGTTGTCTCTGATTGGGGATTCTATTTAAGTTGCTCAACCCCACACGTTTGGGTGGGTCATTGTTCCTAGATGTCAGTTCGAAGTAAGTGTGTTTTCATTTGTGATATCTATATCTTCTTTGTTATTTTGTATAGTTCCGACGAAGTATAGTTTTAGGTTAAATAAAACATGTCGAACTATAACTACGCTTCGCCTTGGTCTATGAACACACACGATCGTGACAGAATGACCCACAGCTCCACGCATCAAACCAGCTCCGCAACTCGGAACCTACAGCGAAGGTCCGCAGCCCGGAGCCTCCAGCGAAGGCCCGGAGCCTACAGCGAAGGTCCGCAGCCCTGAGCCTACAGCGAAGGTCAGCAGCCCTGAGCCTACAGCGAAGGTCAGCAGCCCTGAGCCTACAGCGAAGGTCAGCAGCCCTGAGCCTACAGCGAAGGTCAGCAACCCGGAACCTCCAGCGAAGGTCCGCAGCCCGAAGCCTCCAGCGATGGCCCGGAGCCTCGAGCGAAGGTCCACAGCCCGGAGCCTACAGCAAAGGTCCGCAGCCCGGAGCCAACAGCGGAGGTCCGTAGCCCGGAGCCAACAGCGAAGGTCCGTAGCCCGGAACCTCCAGCGAAGGTCCGTAGCCCGGAACCTCCAGCGAAGGTCCGCAGCCCGGAACCTCCAGCGAAGGTCCGCAGCCCGGAACCTCCAGCGAAGGTCCGCAGCCCGGAACCTCCAGCGAAGGTCCGTATCCCGGAACCTCCCGAAGTCAGCACCGCTCTGTGGTTGGAACCTACCGCTCCACCGGTGCCCATTCCGGGTCCAGCCGTCTGCTCCGCTCCAGTGCCAGAGCAGTCCGCTCCACCGGTGCCCATTCCGGGTCCAGCCGTCTGCTCCGCTCCAGTGCCAGAGCAGTCCGCTCCACCGGTGCCCATTCCGGGTCCGGCCGTCTGCTCCGCTCCAGTGCCAGAGCAGTCCGCTCCACCGGTGCCCAGTCCGGGTCCGGCCGTCTGCTCCACTCCAGTACCGGAGCAGTCCGCCCCACCGGTGCCCAGTCCGGGTCCGGCCGTCTGCTCCGCTCCAGTGCCTGAGCAGTCCGCTCCACCGGTGCCTAGTCCGGGTCCGGCCGACTGCTCCGCTCCAGTGCCAGAGCAGTCCGTTCCACCGGTGCCTAGTCCGGGCCCGGGTATTTTCCCCGCTCCATGGCCGGAGCCGTTTACCCCACATGTTGCCCAGTCCGGGCCCGGTTATTTGCCCAGCTTCATGGCCTGAGCCATTTACCCTACCGGTACCCAGTCCGGGCCCGGTCATAAAGTAGGGGCATGGGAAGAAACTGTCCACTTCGCCGGAGCCAGAACCGCCACCGAAGGACTAATCTTCCCTCCCTAATAACCCCTCCCCATGTATTTGTGTTTTTTTTGTTGGGGTCCGGGAGTCCGCGCCTTGGGGGGGGGGGGGGTGTACTATCAGGCTCTGGCCATAGAGTAGCCTATTTGCTTCTCTATGTAGCCATGGTCAGAGTCTGACAGGTCTGGTGGTGGTTTGTGTTGGATCCCTAATTAGAGGCAGCTGCTGTGCATTCTCTAATTAGGGATCCTACATAGGTTTGTATGTTCCACACCGGGGTGTGGGTCATTATTTCGCAAGTCACGGTGACAGTAAGTGTGCTTCGTTTTTTTCACGTTTGTCGTATCGTGTGTGTTGTTTGTGTAGTTCGTTCATTATAATTGAATACTCAGTAAATTAAAGAAACTACAATCCCTGCGCTGCGTCTTGGTCTATGCATGCACCTTCTCGTGACATTGATACCATTCCACTTATTCCACACCAGCCATTATCACCAGCCCGTCCTCCCCAATTAAGGTGCCACCAACCTCTTTTGGCTGCCATATAGGCAGAGTTGCTGAAAAAACAACTCTGCCTCCCAATAGCCAATGTTTGCACATTGAATCGCTATTGACTGCCTGTCTGTGTCTTGCTTGTTGATATGCTGTGTCGGTATACAGTAGCTTGTTGATATGCTGTGTCGGTATACAGTAGCTTGTTGATATGCTGTGTCCGTATACAGTAGCTTGCCTAAATACTGTAGCTGAATGTAGGCTAACCCCTCCTGAAAAGAGAACATGAAATCGCTAGGCTAACCCCTCCTGAAAAGAGAACATGAAATCGCTAGGCTAACCCCTCCTGAAAAGAGAACATGAAATTGCTAGGCTGCCTGTTGTGTCATGCTTATGTTTGCTTTGATTACTGTTACAACAGACAAAGAAGTTTGTTTGAACAAGCGGCAGGGGGATTGTATACTCCTCGTGTCCTCTCTTCTCGCCTCCTTCTCAAAACCCATTGGATGAGAACGCCAGAGGTCCCGCCCCTCTGACCTTCTCCTCCAATGGGGGTTGAGAAGGAGACGAGGAGAGAGGACACGAGGAGTGAGCACTGAGCAGCAGCTGAAAGAACTCAGAAGAGGAAATTGCGCATGCATATGCACTAAATTGTTCGTATCTTTAGTCCAAAACTTCCAGGTTCCAGACAATCCGGAAACCGCAGCCACTACCTTAATTTATTCATGCAAACTGTAACAATTTACTCTATCAACAGAAAAACAGTGTTAAACCTATCCACGGGTACAGGCACATTAATTTGCCCTTCTTTCACAGTGCCAGCTCCCTCAAAGGTAGAACACCTACAGTAGTTATTCTCCAGCATCACAATACACAGCACTAAGGAAGAGGTCATGGGGTCTTTAGGCCTGTAGAGTTGATTCCTTCTCAAAGGCAGCATGCAAGCAATCCCCATTGGCCTATTTTTACACAGAATAACATTCAATATGACTTCTCTGGAGAAAGGATGGCTTAGCTTCACTTTAAATTATAATGTTAATGTTGATAATAGCATCCAATAGCATCCTCTCTGGGTTCTCCTGTAGCATGACAATGGGTTGTCTGTTGTTAAGTAGGACTCCCTCCCTGACTAAAGCTATGTCCCAAATGGCACCCGATTCCCTACATAGTGCACTACATGGGGGCTCTGATCAAAAGTAGTGCACTATGTAGCGAATAGGAGGTCATTTGGGACTCAACCTGAGGCTCATCAAGCCGAATCCGTCCGAGCAGGAAATGCAATTAGCTCATTACTGATGCAGAGAGGAGAGCATCATGTCCGCTAATGGGACATATCATCTTACTGCTACACTGGTGCTGTAACCATGTACAGTATGTGTGTCTATTAAACATTGATCAAGCCTGAACAGTGATTTATTTAGCCTTGATATCATGTACTGTACGTGCAGGTTTGTACATTGGATCATTAGGCTATGCAAATAAACTGTATTGAAGACAAATAGGCCTCAACATTTTGAACCACAATCAACCCTAATTTAAAAAAAGTGTGTTTAAAACAACACATCTTAATGGAAAATAGTGTTCATTTGACTTAGTAAATCATTCAATTCTTGTCTGAATAAGAATCAAATCCCTATAGGTCTAAGTGTCAATGCATGAAAATCACCATACTGCATTGTTGAATTGAATTATAAGAAGGTTAACTAATACATATTGTCTGACAAAAAAAAATCCATTCATAAAAGGCACATGATCCAGGTTTGTTCAAAGCCACTGTTGGATGAGTGGTTGCACTATAAAGTCAGCATGTCATATTTTACAAAAGCTCTCTCAATAGAGAATAGTCTCTAACATTGTGGGTAAAGTCTGGGATATTGCACTCACACAAACACACTCCCACGCACAAACACAATTTGCATACCTGTCAGTTACTGAAGATAAATGGAGGGTCCTGTATATGGCTGAATTATATTTTATGCTTATGACTGGCAGAGAGAAAGAGGGAGAGGCAGAAATAAAAAGTGCGAAAGGGAGACAGACCAGATACAGAACAGAGAGAGAAAGGAAGGGAGAGAAAGAAAGAGAAAGAGAAAGAGAGAAAGAGAAAGGATAACAACACACAACTGGGGAGGCAGACCAGATACAGAACAGAGAGAGAAAGGAAGGGAGAGAAAGAAAGAGAAAGAGAGAAAGAGAAAGAGAGAAAGAGAGAGGATAACAACACACAACTGGGGAGGCAGGGAATTAATTTACTTACCTCTGGGTTAACCCTTGATTGCATCCTAAATGGCACCCTATTCCATTTATAGTGCACTACCTTTTGACCAGAGCCATAATGGTGCCTAGTCAAAAGTAGTGCACTATAAAGGAAATCTGGTGGCATTTGGGATGCAACACATGTAAGATAGGTAAACCCCCCCCTCCCCTGAACCCTGGCTCTCTCCTCCAGACTATACTGTAGACTAGACTAGAGTCCTCTCTCTGTCTACTGCATGTTTTGAAACTAATTGCACTTTGTCAAGATCAAGCTGGCACGCGGCTGCGTTTTCATCTATCCCAGAATTCACTCTGACGTTTGACAGGCAGAGAGAGTCTGGATGTGTCCCAAATTGCACCCTATTTCATATATAGTGCACTACTTTTTACTAGGGCCTATAGGGTTCTGGTCAAAAGTAGTGCACTATATAGGGAATAGGGTGTCGTTTGGGATGCAAGGGAGGAGGCCTCTATCCGACCGAGGCATCACACCAATTCTAGCTGCCAGAATGATAAAAATCAGATGTAATATTCATACCTTCTCACTCCCTCGCTCTTCCTCAAGCCCCATCTCAATGTTAAAACGCCGCGCCCTCCTTTGGTTGGGTGGGTCTCATTCAAGGTGGGTGATGAGTGTCAATACATCAGGAAAAAACGAAGAGCTTATTTCCAAAACACATCGACCAATTTTTCACGTCTGTGTTTTTTCATCAGAAGTGATTGCCTATGGGTAGCTGTTTGTGAAATACAGCTACCTGGAGCAGTCTAAGCTGTTGGCTGTAGATGCCCTTACCGCTAGTGACTTAAGCTGACTACTTTGGTCTGACCCACTGCAGGCGGTCCAGCAAGAACCAGGCAGATGTGTCCATATCCAGAGTTTTATTTTATAGGTCACCACCACACATTAACGCGCACACACACACACACACACACACACACACACACACACACACACACACACACACACACACACACACACACACACACATCGAAAAGTGATATTGCGAATGCACGCACAAACACTTCTAGAATAAACACACTGATAGCTTGGTCGGCAGCAAAACTTGCATATTCTTCTTCCGTCGACTAAAAACACTGACCTGGAGGATAGACATCTGAGAAGGGGAGAAATCACAGTGGGGAAAGTTACTTGCACAGGCATGGCCTTTTTTTTTACAATGTGTTAACGAATTAATTACATTAATTAATGACATTTTATTTTTGTGTCAAATCTCCAGTTGGCAATCCATCCGTTGCGGGATTAATTGACACAAAGAAACATTACAATAATCTTCCTGTGCACACTGTTCTGTGCAGTGTGCACTGCATAAAGAGTGAAAAAGAAATCAATACATAATTGTAAATAAGGTTATCCAAGCAATAATTATAACCCTAAAGCAGTAAAAATAATAAAAACAAAATACAAATAAGTCTGTGAGACAGTCCTAAACACAATCTATATACAGCGGGTGAAATAAGTATTGAACACGTCACCATTTTTCTCAGTAAATATATTTCCAAAGGTGCTATTGACATGATATTTTCACCAGATGTTGGTAACAACCCAAGTAATCCATACATACAAAGAAACCAAAACAAATAAGTTCAGAAATTAAGTTATGTGTAATAATGTGAAATGACACAGGGAAAAAGTATTGAACACATGAAAAAAGGGAGGTGCAAAAAGGCATGGAAAGCCAAGACAACAGCTGACAACTATCAGTAATTAAAAAGCAATCCAGCCCCCTGTCAGTGCAAATTAATTAATATCAGCTGGTTCAGTCCCAACTGAAATACTTTTTCAATGTGAAATGACACATTGAAAAAGAATTGAACACACTTATTGATATTTATTTAATACTTTGTACAAAAGCCTTTGTTGGTAAAGACAGCTTCAAGACGCCTCCTGTATGGAGAAACTAGTCGCATGCATTGCTCTGGTGTGATTTTGGCCCATTCCTCCACACAAACAGTCTTCAAATCTTGAAGGTTCCGTGGCCCTCTTCTATGAATCTTGATCTTCAGATCTTTCCATAGATTTTCAATGGGATTTAAGTCAGGTGATTGGCTGGGCCATTCTAGCAGCTTTATTTTCTTTCTTTGAAACCAATTGAGAGTTTCCTTGGCTGTGTGTTTGGGATCATTGTCTTGCTGAAATGTCCACCCTCGTTTCATCTTCATCATCCTGGTAGATGGCAGCAGATTTTTCTCAAGAATGTCTCTGTAAATTTGCCCATTCATCCTTCCTTCAATTATGTGAAGTTTGCCAGTACCATTTGCTGAAAAGCAGCCCCACACCATGATGTTCCCACCTCCAAACTTCACTGTTGGTATGGTGTTTTTAGGGTGATGTGCAGTGCCATTTCTCCTCCAAATATGGTGTGTATTATGACATCCAAACAGTTCAATTTTGCTCTCATCTGACCACACTATATTCTCCCAGTATTTCACTGGCTTTTCCAAATGTTGTGCAGCAAACTTTAAACGAGCTTCAACATGCTTTTTTTCCAGCAATGGAGTCTTGCGTGGTGAGCGTGCATACAAGCCATGGCGGTGGAGTGCATTACTTACTGTTTTCTTTGAGACAACAGTACCTGCTAATTGCAGGTCTTTTTGAAGCTCTCCACAAGTGGTCCTTGGCTCTTGGACAACTCTTCTGATTATTCTTTTCACTCCTCTGTCAGAAATCTTGTGAGGAGCACCTGGTCGAGGCAAATTTATGGTGAAATGATTGTCTTTCCACTTCCGTATTATGGCCCCCAACAGTGCTCAGTGGAACATTCAGAAGCTTAGAAATGCGCCTATAACCAATGCCATCATTATGTTTTGCAACAATTAGGTTGCGAAGGTCTTGAGACAGCTCTTTGCTTTTACCCATCATGAGATGTGTCTTGTGTGACACCTTGGCAATGAGACCTTTTTGTAGGCCATCAGTTGGGACTGAACCAGCTGATATTAATTTGCACTGACAGGGGGCTGGATTGCTTTTTAATTACTGATAGTTGTCAGCTGTTGTCTTGGCTTTCCATGCCTTTTTGCACCTCCCTTTCTTCATGTGTTCAATACTTTTTCCCTGTGTCATTTCACATTATTACACATAACTTCATTTCTGAACTTATTTGTTTTGGTTTCTTTGTATGTATGGATTACTTGGGTTGTTACCAACATCTGGTGAAAATATCATGTCAATAGCACCTTTGGAAATATATTTACTGAAAAATGGTGACGTGTTCAATACTTATTTCACCCGCTGTATGTGTAAAATATTGCTGTTCTCAGATTGGATTCATACATTTTAGATGTGTATGAAAATCCAGTTTATATTTGACTGTGATATGTGGTTGTCTCCCCTAGCTATCTTAAGATGTAAGATGACGGCGACAGACATGGCAGCTCTGCTTCTAGCTCCTAAGCAACTTTGCAGTATTTCGTTTTTTTGCGTGTTATTTCTTACATTATTAGGCCAGAACGTGCTATTACATACAGCCGGAAATAATTTTTGGATATCAGAGCGGCGGTAACTCATCAGCATTACAAACAGGAATACGACTTTCCCAAATTTAATCCTTTGTTCGTACCCCCAGGGCAATTACATTTTTTGAAGACAAGCATTTCGCTACACCTGCAATCTGCTAAATATGTGTACGTGACCAATAACATTTTATTTGATTTGAAGATGAGTGCACTTACTGTAAGTCCCGCTGGATAAGAGCACCTGCTAAATGACTAAAATGTCAAATGTAAATATTTTACATAAAGACCTCATATTACTGTGTTGCAGTACTACTAATTTCACTGAGAGTGAGATGGAAATATAATAGCATTTTACAAAAAAACATTGTTATTTGTCTCTCTGAAATGATAGACATCTCGGTCATTGAACAAACCCGTGATCAGATAGTGAAAAAAACATACCAATCTCTTTCATAATTTCTTTAAACAATAAAAGCTAATTGCCAAACATTTCTGAAAATGTATGTATACTGTGGCGTTTTGGAATGAAAAAACACGCAGCCAATACAAGCCATAAGCAAAAAACAGCAACACAAACGCCAATATACACATCACGCAAATAGACAAGTGCAACGCACAAAGTGTCAATTTCAACTAATCTAAATAGTGACTGTAATAATATTGAAAATATTTATATACAAAACCTTGTGCGTAAAACACACGGACACACACACAAGCGCGCAGCAAGGCGCATATCATCAGCAGATTCACAGCTTAAAACCACTAGAGACAAAAACGCTTATCTTACCTTTCAGAAATACTCTCTGATCTCCACACTTGGCTGCGTCGTAACGAGACGTACAATCACCGTCATCTGTTCGGTTCTACTCACATCCGGAGTACAATCCAAAAGTATGGAGTAGTATTTAGCTGACTTAAGAAGAGAATTAAGAGAATTTTCTGCTGAATCTGTGATGCTAGCATAGCTATGATTTAATTTTGAATGTCTTTGCCAAAATAGTGAACATCTGTTTCTTTTGAAGTTACTCTCCTTATATGTTCAGCCATAACGCTGTCAAAAAGGCTGATCATCTCCACTAGTTTGAGAAAGTTGCCATTGTTATGCTCAAACAATCTATCTGTACTGCCTCTAAATGCTAGGTTTTGCATAGCCATAACTCTGATAAGATTGATCAACCGATGCAACACATCTTGCCAGTGCTTTGTCTCAGCAGTCAGTTTGCGCTGATTTTGTGCATCTATCGTGTTTTGCGAGGCCAATCTTTTATCCAACTCTTTCCATTCGTGAAAACTTTCCATATGACCAGACGATGTTTCATGGGCGCTGAGGATGCTTGACATGATTTTCCAGTTCTTGCTTGATTGGTGTTGGCCATTTGCTGGGATCTTTCATTTCCTCCTCACCTTGTCCGTGTACCGGTAGTAGCGAAGCTACATGTTCAGCGGCTCTTGTGCCTCCGCCGGTCTCGGGTGGTAGGGGAGGCGCGTCATCATCGCTAGCCGGGCAGCTAGCAACGGCGGTAGACCTGTTCACGTCCGTCTTCGGGGCTCTGGAAGGGCCAGCATCCTCCTTTTTACTCCCACTTGGTCAGGGATCAATATATTTCAAAAAATAATTATTTTGTTTTTGGAGCACTTGCTCCTTTGCTAATTTTCTTTTTTTGTACTCACAACCCGACAGTTTGGGTCGTTTAGACATGGTTTAACAGTGTACTGTTGCAGCTCGGCCAGCAGATGGCATGAGACAGATTGATTTGACCAGAGAGTTCCTGTGCCCAATACACCGCACGACTCCAGGAACGTCACCCTTTATTATCCTCTTTCAGCTTTTGACAACGAACCTAACCTCCGGCCATGCAAGGCTCGGTTACGGTAGGCACTCTAACATTACCCCTCCCCCATAAACTGAACTCAGACAACTTAAGAACACATAACCACATAACATTAGCTGACCTTGGGAGATGGGGAGGGGGACGGTTTGCTGATTGGTGATTTTGAAAATGAGCGCCATTTTTTATCTTAAAAAAAATAAAAATAAGCCCTCATTTTGCCGCCTTTCCAAAGTGCCGCTCTAGGCGGTCGCCTAGTCTGCCTATACGCACGCTCCGGCCCTGCTTGGCTGGTCCCTCTAGTACTATTGGCTACTAATCAGGATCCACAGTCTGGCACCCTTATTCTAAAATGCATTGAATTAAAACATGTCCTTAGCAATCTACACACAAAACCCCATAATGCCAACGCAAAAACACGTTTTTTTTTTATTTTATATAAAAAAGAAAAACAGAAATACCTTATTTACTTAAGTATTCAGACCCTTTGCTATGAGACTCAAAATTGAGCTCAGGTGCTTCTTGTTTCCATTGATCATCCTTAAGATGTTTCTACAACTTGATTGGAGTCCACCTGTGGTGAATTCAATTGATTGGACATGATTTGGAAAGGCACACACCTCTCTATATAAGGTCCCACAGTTGTCAGAGCAAAAACCAAGCCATTAGGTCGAAGGCAGAGCTCTGAGACAGGATTGTGTCGAGGCACAGATATGGTTAGGGTCCCAAATACTTTTTTTTAGCATTGAAGGTTCCCAAGAACACAGTGGCCTCCATCATTCTTTAATGGAAGAAGTTTGGAACCACCAAGCCTATTCCTAGAGCTGGCCGCCCAGCCAAACTGAGCAATTGAGAGAGAAGATCCTTGGTCAGGGAGGTGACCAAGAACCCGATGGTCACTCTGACAGAGCTCTAGAGTTCCTCTGTGGTGATGGGAGAACCTTCCAGAAGGACAACCATCTCTGCAGCACTACACCAATCAGGAATTTATGGTAGAGTGGCCAGACATAAGCCACTTCTCCGTAAAAGGCACATGACAGCCTGCTTGGAGTTTGCCAAAGGACACTTAAAGACTCTCAGACCATGAGAAACAAGATTCTCTGGTCTGATGAAACCAAGATTGAATTCTTTGGCCTGAATGCCAAGCATCACGTCTGGAGGAAACCTGACACCATCCCTACGTTGAAGCATGGTGGTGGCAGCATCATGCTGTGGGTATGTTTTTCAGCAGCAGGGACTGGGAGACTATTTAGGATCAAAGCAAAGCTGAATGGAGAAAAGTACAGAGAGATCTTTGATGAAAACCTGCTCCAGAGCACTCAGGACCTCAGACTGGGGCTAAAGTTCACCTTCCAACAGGACAACGAACCTAAGCACACAGCCAAGACAGCGCAGTAGTGGCTTCGGGACAAGTCTCTGAATGTTCTTGAGTGGCCCAGCCAGAGCCTGGACTTGAACCCGATCTAACATTTCTCTCAACCTCTCAACCTGACAGCGCTTGAGAGGATCTGCAGAGAAGAATGAGATAAACTCCCCAAAGAACCCATGTAGAATCTTTTCCACAGACTGTTCTATTTGGAACCCAAAAGGGTTCTACCTGGAACCAAAAAGGGTTCTCCTATAGGGACAACCGAAGAACCCTTTTGGAACTTTTTTTTCTAAGATTGTAGTGGCTTTTTATCATGCATTCTCCCAGAAAAGACACACAGACCTACAGTATGTTACACAGTACTGCATAGCTACATTGTGCCCAGTAATGTGGAAACTCTCTCTCTCTTTTCCTTATCTCTTAAGATCCTACATCATAGACATGACAATGCCTCTCCTCTCACAAGATCTCAGCCGTTTTAGTATCCTGACCTTAGGTCTAAACCGTGCTGTAAGTAGAACTACCATGACTAATAATTGACCAACACAGCGAAATGTGATGTCTATTTGCCTTCCAAGACATCCGATGTCTGGCAAAGAGACAACTGCCAACATGCATCTAGAACATGGAAAGTGCATAAAGGATTAAATTATGAATGGAAATCCACAGAGGGGAAGAAAATGGTTGTGATAATAGCAGGGAAGCATAATTTAATTTGGAGACAATTGCACTTATGTGCAGATTTCACACTGCCCTTTTTAATTAAATAACTGAATTAGATCTATCAATGTGCAAGAAGGCTATACTGAATACATTTACAGCAGGTGCAAAAGGAATTGAAATGTACAGAACCTTTGTGGATCACTTTGCTGAATGCTCACTAGGCATCTGTCCTTTGGGTTTATCTCTTTGTTGAATGACAGACTGTGTGAGTTCATTTGAGAATCTATTGGAATCTATCAACTATAAGTCTAATTTCATTGTAGCCTGGGTACCAGTCTGTTTGTGTCATCATGCCACTCCTTGCCACTCATTGTCATGTCAACTTGCCAAGGAGTTGACATGATAGCACAAACCGATCAGGGACCAGGCTATTTCATTGCAGTTACAGATTTATTCTAAAATGGAATAAATTGTTTTTTCCCCCTCATCAATCTACACACAATACCCTATAATGTCAAAGCAAAAACGTTTTTTTTAGACAGTTTTGCAAAAGTATAAAAAAAAATGCAATATAACATTTACATAAGTATTCAGAACTTTTACTCAGTACTTTGTTGAAGCAGAGATTAAAGCCTCAAGTCTTCTTGAGCTAAAAGCTTAGCACACCTGTATTTGGGGAGATTCTCCCATTTTTCACTGCAGATCCTTTCAATCTCTGTCAGGTTGGATGGGGAGCGTCACTGTACAGCTATTTTCAGGTCTCTCCAGAGATATTCGGTCGGGTTCAAGACCGGGATCTGGCTGGGCCACTCAAGGACATTCAGAGACTTAACCACTCCTGTGTTGTGGAGGCCACTGTGTTCTTTCGGACCTTCAATGCTGCAGAAATTGTTTGGTACTCTGTCTCGACACAATCCTGTCTGGGATCTCTACGGACAATTCCTTCAACCTCATGGCTTGGTTTTTGCTCTGACATGCACTGTCAACTGTGAGACCTTATAGAGACGTGTGTGCCTTTCCAAATAATTTCCAATCAATTGAATTGACCACAGGTGTACTCCAATCAAGTTTTAGAAACATCTCAAAGATGATCAATGGAAACAGGATGCACCTGAGCTCAATTTCGAGTCTCATAGCAAAGGGTCTGAATACTTATGTAAATAAGGTATCTGTTTTTTGATTATTTTTTTTTGCAAACATTTCTAATAACCTGTTTTTGTTTCATCATTATGGGGTATTGTGGAGGGAAAAACATATTTAATCAATTTTAGAATAAAGCTGTAACGTAAAATGTGGAAAAAGTCAAGGGTCTGAATACTTTCCAAATGCACTGTATATGCTAATATAGGCTGCTGTAGAGAACAGTGGGAATGGAAGGTAAGGGTCTTTCGCTCCAGCTGTAGGCTATTAGCCTATCTCCTGCTCCACAGGAAATGAGCAATCATTTAGTACTGACAGTTTCATGGAAGAATCTCACCAGCTTTCCTCTCTAAAAACCACCGGCCAAGTAATGCATTACAGCACTGTATGGCAGGGACTCTGAATTCTGCTTTTATAACAAAAAGGTATTATTGGTGCCTTTTGATTTTCTATTGTTGTTGATTTCTGCAGAAAGAAACAAATGGTCCTTTTCTGACCATTGTGTTAACATCAGGTCTCAGAAACAGACAAAGCACACCCCAGTCCAGTCACTCTCTGCTCTAGTCTAAATAATAACACATTTAATTTAGCAGATGCTTTTATTCAATGCGACTTAGTCATGCTTGCATACATTTTACATTCGGGTGGTCCGGGGAATCGAACACACTATCCTGGCATTGCAAGCGCCATGCTCTACCAACTGAGCTTTTCCTTGTACTGTGCACTACTTTTGACCAGGGCCCACAACCAACTCCTCTGGCCACCCCTCTGTCTTGGTGCTGTAGTAGTAGTAGAAGCCCAATAGTAGATGTACTGTATGTAGATAACAGGTTTTATGATAAAGACTACTAAACCTGATTCAGATTATAAAGCTCATTATGGTATGCTAATGAGAGGATCCACTTACATTACTTCATTAAACCACACAATGGGAATTGCAATTTCACTTAATTTCATGCCCATAAACCATGAAATAAGGACATTAGCTAGGTTGTCAACACACTGGTTATTTTTTTAATTTAATATTTTGACGTTCACCCAAAAAGGATACAATTGACCAATGACTATAGCAAGACAGCAGATTCACTACTACAGACAGAACAGCACTGATGCATGAGGAGAGGGTTGAGTATGGAGCAAGATGATCATGCTTCTCCAGAACAATTATATTGGTTCTATTGCGCCAGGCAAGCCCAAATAACCTATTTTGAAATTATTTCAAATAGTATTTAAACTCAGGTCTGGAACAGAGCAGACGCTGGACAGACAGACAAATAGGGGGAATATGACACAATATCCTCCACCACATCATAGCTGCACTGTGATAGAGAGAGGCATGTTCTGGAAATAATCAATCTGCCAGGATGTTTGCCCCCCAATAAATCTATGGATGTGACGATCAGTCTCTATGTTACTGTATGTGGTGCCCTGTTCTGTACAGAACACCACACTTTATCCTTGTGTTTGAAAATGTGGCGTCCCAAATGCCACCCTATTCCCTATATAGTGCACTATGTAGGAAATAGGGTGCCATTTGGAACACAGAGAATGACATCTAGTGAGGAAGGTCCAGCTGGACAATGCACAATGCTGTGTAGCCGCCTCAGTGTTGTTAAAGTGGACGATGATGTGGTCATTCTCCACAATGCAACAGACAGCATCAGGAGACTGAGTCTGTCACTCATCTAATTTGAACCAATATTGTGTTGCCGCAGGAGATGGAATGGTGGCGCTCATCACTGCACAAAAAACAAGCAGGGGATGTTGTTGTTTTGCCTTCTTGGCTGCTCTCCTTCTCTCCCTCTTTCCCTCTCTCCCTGGCTGCACTTGACTAGACCAGCGCTAACACACACACACACACACAAATATGCTCACACACACACACACACACACACACACACACACACACACACACACACACACAATGCTCTGCTCTCTCATACTAATTAATGACAGTTCAGGAATGCCTCGTCCTCCAAAGGTCTAAGGTGTTTAAAGTGTTCCGCAACACACTACATTGTTGTTTAAATTAGTGCAGTAGTTATACTGTTAGAGGTATATGTTAAGGTCAGCATAAAGGTTGTGTGTATTTGTATGTAAAACATACAGAGCAGAGGAAAGGAATGCAGAGCAGATGAAGCTGTCAGTCAGGTTCCCCTCTGCTGTTACTGTTTCTGCTAAAATGCATTCACCTGAAGAGGATTCAAAGTTGTTGTTATCTTACATAAGACCTCTGGTTTCAGTAGAGCTACAGACAATGGTCTTTGTGTGTGGAAAGTATTCAGACCCCTTGGCTGTTATGTTACAGCCTTATTCTGAAATTGATTAAATACTTTTTCCCCCTCAGCAATCTTCATACAATACCCCATAATGACAAAACAAAAACAGGGTTTTAGAAATGTTTGCAAATGTAATAAAATAAAATAATAATAATACCTTACTTACATAAGTATTCAGACGCTTTGCTATGAGACTCAAAATTGAACTCAGGTGCATCCTGTTTCCATTGATCATCCTTGAGATGTTTCTACAACTTGATTCAAGTCCACCTGTGATAAATTAAATTGATTATACATTATTTGTAAAAGGCCCACACCAGTCTATATAAGATTCCAAAGTTGACGGTACATGTCAGAGCAAAAACCAAGCCATGAGGTTGAGGAATTGTCCGAAGAGCTCATAGACAGGATTGTGTTGGTAAAGATCTGGGGAAGAGTACCAAAGCAATTCTGCAGCATTGAAGGTCCCCGAGAACACAGTGGCCTCCATCATTCTTAAATGGAAGAAGTTTGGAACCACCAAGACTCTTCCTAGAGCTGGCCGCCTGGCTAAACTAAGCAATCGGGGGAGAAGGGCCTTGGTCAGGGAGGAAACCTGGCACCATCCCTACCGTGAAGCATGGTGGTGGTATTATCATGATGTGGGGATGTTTTTCTAGCAGCAGGGGCCAGGAGACTAGTCAGGATTGAGGCAAAGATGAACGGAGAAAGGTACAGAGAGATCCTTGATGAAAACCTGCTCCAGAGCGCTCAGGACCTCAGACTGGTGCAAAGGTTCACCTTCCAACAGGACAACAACCCTAAGCGCACAGCCAAGACAACACACAAGTGGCTTCAAAAGTTTGTACCATTTTAAAAGTTTGGACACAGCTACTCATTCCAGGGTTTCTCTTGATTTTTACTAATAGTGAAGACATCAAAACTATGAAATAGCGCATATAGAATCATGTAGTAACCAAAAAAGTGTTAAACAAATCAAAATATATTTTATATTTGAGGTTCTTCAAATAGCCACCCTTTGCCTTGATGACAACTTTGCACACTCTTGGCATTCTCTCAACAAGCTTCACCTGGAATGCTTTTCCAACAGTCTTGGAGACTTTTTGGCTGCTTTTCCTTCACTCTGTGGTCCGACTCATCCTAAACAATCTCAATTTGGTTGAGGTCGGGGGATTCTGGAGGCCAGCTCATCTGATGCAGCACTTAATCACTTTCCTTCTTGGTAAAATAGCCCTTACACAGCCTGGAGGTGTGTTGGGTCATTGTCCTCTTGAAAAACAAACCAGATGGGATGGCATATCGCTGCAGAATGCTGTGGTAGACATGCTGGTTAAGTCTGCCTTGAATTCTTAATAAATCACAGCACTCCTCCTCCATGCTTTACGGTGGGAACCACACATGCGGAGATAATCCGTTCACCAACACCGCGTCTCACAAAGACACGGCGGTTGGAACCAAAAATCTCCAATTTGTACTCCAGACCCAAGGACAAATTTCCATTGGTCTAATGTCCATTGCTTGGCCCAAGCAAGTCTCTTCTTCTTAGTGGTTTCTTTTCAGCAATTCAACCATGTAGGCCTGATTCACGCAGTCTCCTCTGAACAGTTGATGTTGAGATGTACAGTTGAAGTCGGAAGTTTACATACACTTAGGTTGAAGTCATTTTTCAACCACTTCACAGATTTCATGTTAACAAACTAGTTTTGGCAAGTCGGGTAGGACATCTACTTTGTGCATGACACAAGTCATTCTTCCAACAATTGTTTACTGACAGATTATTTTACTTAAAATTCACTATATCACAATTCCAGTGGTTCAGAAGTTTACATACACTAAGTTGACTGTGGCTTTAAACAGCTTGGAAGATTCCAGAAAATGATGTCATGGCTTTAGAAGCTTCTGTTAGGCTAATTGACATAATTTGAGTCAATTGGAGATTTACCTGTGGATGTATTTCAAGGCCTACCTTCAAACTCAGTGCCTCTTTGCTCGACATCATTGGAAAATCTAAAGAAATCAGCCAAGACCACAAGTCTGGTTCATCCTTGGGAGCAATTTCCAAACGCCTGAAGGTACAACGTTCATCTGTACAAACAATAGTACGCAAGTTTAAACATCATGGGACCACGCAGCCGTCATACCGCTTAGGAAGGAGACGCATTCTGTCTCCTAGAGATGAACGTACTTTGGTGCAAAAAGTGCAATTCAATCCCATAACAACAGCAACAGCCTTGTAAAGATGCTGGAGGAAACAGGTACAAAAGTATCTATATCCACAGTAAAATTAGTCCTATATCGACATAACCTGAAAGGCCGCTCAGCAAGGAAGAAGCCACTGCTCCAAAACCGCCATAAAAAAGCCAGACTACGGTTTGCAACTGCACATGGGGACAAAGATTGTACTTTTTGGAGAAATGTCCTCTGGTCTGATCAAACAAAAACAGAACTGTTTGGCCATAATGACCATTGTTATGTTTGGAGGAAAAAGGGGGAGACTTGCAAGCTAAAGAACACCATCCCAACCATGAAGCACGGGGGTGGCAGCATCATGATGTGGGGGTTCTTTGCTGCAGGAGGGACTGGTGCACTTCACAAAATAGATGGCATCATGAGGAAGTAAAATTATGTGGATATATTGAGGCAACATCTCAAGACATCAGGCTCTTCCAAATGGACAATGACCCCAAGCATACTTCCAAAGTTGTGGCAAAATGGCTTAAGGACAACAAAGTCAAGGTATTTGAGTGGCCATCACAAAGCCCTGACCTCAATCCTATAGAACAGGAGGCCTACAAACCTGACTCAGTTAAACCAGTTCTGTCAGGAGGAACGGGCCAAAATTCCCCCAACTTATTGTGGGAAGCTTGTGGAAGGCTGCCCGAAACGTTTGACCCAAGATAAACATTTTAAAGGCAATGCTACCAAATACTAATTGAGGGCATGTAAACTTCTGACCCACTGGGAATGTGATGAAATAAAGAAAAGCTGAAATAAATCATTCTCTCTACTATTATTCTGACATTTCACATTCATAATATAAAGTGTTGATCCTAACTGACCTATGACAGGGAATTTTTACTAGGATTAAATGTCAGGAATTGTGAAAAACTAAGTTGAAATGTATTTGGCTAAGGTGTATGTAAACTTCCAACTTCAACTGAATCTGTTACTTGAACTCTGTGAAGCATTTATTTGGGCTGCAATCTGAAGTGCAGTTAACTCTAATGAACCTATCCTCTGCAGCAGAGGTAACTCTTGGTCTTCCTTTCCTGTGGCGGTCCTCATGAGAGCCAGTTTCATCATAGCGCTTGATGGTTTTTGTGACTGACTGACCTTCATATCTTAAAGTAATGATGGACTGTCATTTCTCTTTGCTTATTTGAGCTGTTCTTGCCATAATATGGACTTGGTCTTTTACCAGCTAGGGCTATCTTCTGTATACCACCCATATCTTGTCACAACAGATTGGCTCAAATGCATTAAGAAGGAAAGAAATTCCACAAATTAACTTTTAACAAGGCACACCAGTTAATTGAAATGCATTCCAGGTGACTACCTCATGAAGCTGGTTGAGAGAATGCCAAGAGTGTGCAAAGCTGTCATCTTGGCAAAGGGTGGCTACTTTGAAGAATCTCAAATGTTTCGATTTGTTTAACACTTTATGGTTACTACATGATTCTATGCAGTATGTGTTATTTCATAGTTTTGATGTCTTCACTATTAGTAAAAAATAAAGAGAAACCCTTGAATGAGTAGGTGTGTCCAAACTTTTGACTGGTACTGTACGTACACTGAGTGCACAAAACATTAGGAACACCTTCCTAATATTGAGTTGTACCTCCTTTTCCCCTCAAAACATCCTCAATTCGTTGAGGCATGGACTCTACAAGGTGTTGAAAGCATATGGATGCGGGCCCCTGTTGACTTGAATGCTTCCCACGGTTGTGTTAAGTTGGCTGGATGTCCTTTGGGTGGTTGACCACTCTTGATACACACAGGAAACTGTTGAGCGTGAGAAACCCAGCAGCATTACAGTTCTGGACATGATCAAACTGGTGCGCATGGCACCTACTACCATACCCCGTTCAAAGGCACTTACATTTTTTGTCTTGCCCATTTAACCTCTGAATGGCACACACACACAATCAATGTGTCAAAAAAAAAGGCATAAAAATCATTATTTAACCTGCCTCTTCATATGCACAGATTGAAGTGTATTTATGATTTATGTGAAGGGATGATAGCTTTCACCTGGATTTACCTGGCCAGTCTATGTCATGGAAAGAGCAGGTGTTCCTAATGTTTTATACACTCGGTGTATAGCGTTTTGCCACAAAATCCATTTTAATACACATCTATAATCTATGAATAAGAAATCTGATAACAGTAATATTTTACACACATATGAAGGTACACATAAGCAATCCTTTCTGGAAAAAAAACATTTATTTTTTAAAACATTGGTAGAACGAAACTCTTCACTTGTCTACTTATTTACAGTAGCTACATTTTATATTATGTAAAAAGAACCTTGTGTAAATTATTCATTTAACACTCCCCCTCAGAACAGAACCTTGTTAGAGTACCTTGCAAGCCTCTGTCTGTACTAGATTGAAAAGGGAAATAAGAGGTGAGAGAAATGAAAAGCAGAAGCCTCCATCCTTCATCTGTTTATGGTAACTATCTCTCCCATCTAGCTACAGGCTCTTTGAATTGTCAGGCGGTGCGGTGGGGGAGATAACGTACCCTGGCACCTCTATTGTTCTGACATGGCTTTCCCTTTATAGCACAGCCAGATAGTGGAATCACCCATGATCTAGCAAGCTAGCGCTCTTTGAATTATTGAAAAAAGGAACTGGAAAAGCTCTCCTCACTCTCCTCAGTGTTTCTGTACCTGCCAGCCTCCCTCCATCATTAGCAACCCCACATAGATCATCAGCCTTGGTGCATCCTGACCCTGACCAAGGAAATGGTTGCCATGCACCATTCAGGTGTGTATCCCAAATGGCACCCTTTTCCCTATATAGTAAACTACTTTTGACCAGGACCAATTAAATAAAATGAAATGAAATTGTATTGGTAAAAGTAAAATGATGGAATTAAGAAATATATAAATATTAGGACGAGCAATGTCGGAGAGACATAGACTAAAATACAGTAGAATAGAATACAGTATATAAACATTATTAAAGTGGCTAGTGTTCCATTATTAAAGTGACCAGTGATTCCATGTCTGTATATAGGGCAGCAGCCTCTAAGGTGCAGGTTTGAGTAACCGGGTGGTAGCCGGCAAGTGAGGGGTCTGGTCAAAAGTAGAGCGCTATTTAGGGATTAGGGTTTCATTTGGGAATCAGACCATGTCAGCAGTTCATTTATAATGTGTGATGAGTGTCTTAATGGCCCAATGCGGCCATTTTGATTGCAATATCAAATAATTTCTGGAAAACAATTAAGAACCTTACTAACCACGTTTCCATCAACAGCGAGTAAAGTCATACCGTATGAAAAGAAATGGTAACAGAAAGTTTACATACAATTTTATAAATGCCAACAGATGACAATAGTATCTTTTTGTGTCTGTAAAATTAATTACGAGAGAAATGGCGGTGGAAATGCCTTTATGCGCAAATATATAGATATAATAACCATCATATCGATGTAAACTTGGAGTCACACAATGATATGGTGTGTGGGCCTTCCCCTTACAATTTGGGAAACCATGCAGTTTATTAGGCTACAGATTAAATAAGTTATGATGAACTTCACAGGGTGGTGAAAGTGAACGCTGATCTTGATTCTCCTTTCCAATAAACGGTCTTATTCTGGTGACTCGATGATCGATGCTTGACTGCCATTTGACAAATATCCATAATAATCTCATAATGTGGACTAGCCTACCCGCACTGTATCTATGAGCTGTTGGCTAGAGCGCATGTGCACATTTGCTATTTAATGCAATAGTCTTTGTGACCATAGAAGCAGTTGAAAATGCAATGCATTCGCTACATGAAAACTTAAGTGAAAAAGTACATTTTGTGTCATCACGCACTGATCTTTATCCGCAACAAGTCTGTTTGGTGGAAACACACCACTGGTGGGAGAAATGTGCATATTTTCTTGCAGATTCTATAACATTTGCATGTAAATCTATCGCCGATTGGATGGAAACCTAGCTACTGCTTTCTATTAAATTGTTAAAAACTAAGCAGTGTCTCAAGCAAGAATTGAGCTAGGACTGTCTGGGAGTGGTCTGAGTAGAGAGGAAAACTGAAAACTAGCTGTTATTGTCAGAGAGGTTTGGAAGTGGAACAATTAGCACACTCACCACTATTGCACCCCAGGGAAAAGTTCAATAATCCGGACGAGTTGAAAAGGCGACGGCGTGGATGCAGGGCAGGTCGGAAGTGTAAGGCAAAGCTGAGTAAGTACAAGCCGGCTATACCGTCTATCATTATGGGCAACGTGAGATCGCTACTTAACAAGGTGTACGAGCTTGAGGGTCTGGTCCGTGGACAAAGAGACTACAAGTAGTCTACTGTGCTTTACAGAGACATGGCTGAATGATAACATCCCCATGGAGAACGTCACTATCAGCGGTTTCCAGACCATCAGAGCGGACAGGGATAGCGCTTCTTCCGGTAAGAGTAAGGGAGGGGGGCTGGCTTTAGATAGATAGATAGATAGATAGATAGATAGATAGATAGATAGATAGATAGATAGATAGATAGATAGATAGATAGATAGATACTTTATTGATCCCCGAAATGTCTTTGTCAAGCAGCTACAACAAAACATAGGGCAGGTGCAAAATGCCATAACGAAAATACACAAAAGACAGTTACATGATACATAGAGCGGCAGTATGAAAAAGTATAGAAATACAAGATGTCTGGAGTGCAAAAAAGCTATAAAAAGACATTGCATAGTATGGGTGGTTGGCTGAATATGTACACTATACATTGGTGGATGGTTAACTATACTATACAGGTCGATGGCAGAGAAATACTTCAATAGCTAAAAATGCATATGATATGAGTGAGGGTAATAATAGTTTACTTAATAGACAGACTGGGTAAATGAACAGGTAAGTGAATATTTTGCATGGTTAAATTAGCTGTACAGGTAAATATACAGTTATATTTACAGGTAAGTCAATACTTGCATGGTTACATCAACTGTACAGGTAAATGACAGGAAGAGATACTTAAATAGCTAAATGTGTGTATGATATAATTTGGGTTAATAATAGTAATTCCCTTAAAATACAGTCCTTAGTGCGCAGAGTTTAATTACAGATAACTGCACGTATTGCACATTCGATATACTAAAAGCAATAAAAAAAGATACAACTGACAGGATACTAATATGCATTCCTGAGTGAATGACTACGTAAGTTAAGTCCAAGAATTACTTGCAATATTGCACGTGATATGATATAACAACTGTACATGAGTATGTATATACAGACCTGAATGAATAAATAAGTCCTGAGTGAATGAGTGATTACGGACCAGAGTAACTCACGGATGGATGCACAAATTGTTAAACTAGGTCATACAGTGGGGAGAAGAAGTATTTGATACACTGCCGATTTTGCAGGTTTATCCAATTACAAAGCATGTAGTCTGTAATTTTTATCATAGGTACTCTTCAACTGTGAGTGACGGAATCTAAAACAAAAATCCAGAAAATCACATTGTATGATTTTTAAGTAATTAATTTGTATTTTATTGCAAGACATAAGTATTTGATACATCAGAAAAGCAGAACTTAATATTTGGTACAGAAACCTTTGTTTGCAATTACAGAGATCATACGTTTCCTGTAGTTCTTGACCAGGTTTGCACACACTGCAGCAGGGATTTTGGCCCACTCCTCCATACAGACCTTCTCCAGATCCTTCAGGTTTCGGGGCTGTCGCTGGGCAATACGGACCTTCAGCTCCCTCCAAAGATTTTCTATTGGGTTCAGGTCTGGAGACTGGCTAGGCCACTCCAGGACCTTGAGATGCTTCTTACGGAGCCACTCCTTAGTTGCCCTGGCTGTGTGTTTCGGGTCGTTGTCATGCTGGAAGACCCAGCCACGACCCATCTTCAATGCTCTTACTGAGGGAAGGAGGTTGTTGGCCAAGATCTCGCAATACATGGCCCCATCCATCCTCCCCTCAATACGGTGCAGTCGTCCTGTCCCCTTTGCAGAAAATCATCCCCAAAGAATTATGTTTCCACCTCCATGCTTCACGGTTGGGATGGTGTTCTTGGGGTTGTACTCATCCTTCTTCTTCCTCCAAACACGGCGAGTGGAGTTTAGACCAAAAAGCTCATCCAGATGGTCATTGGCAAACTTCAGACGGGTCTGGACATGCGCTGGCTTGAGCAGGGGGACCTTGCGTGCGCTGTAGGATTTTAATCCATGACGGCGTAGTGTGTTACTAATGGTTTTCTTTGAGACTGTGGTCCCAGCTCTCTTCAGGTCATTGACCAGGTCCTGCCATGTAGTTCTGGGCTGATCCCTCACCTTCCTCATGATCATTGATGCCCCACGAGGTGAGATCTTGCATGGTGCCCCAGACCGAGGGAGATTGACCGTCATCTTGAACTTCTTCCATTTTCTAATAATTGCACCAACAGTTTTTGCCTTCTCACCAAGCTGCTTGCCTATTGTCCTGTAGCCCATCCCAGCCTTGTGCAGGTCTACAATTTTATCCCTGATGTCCTTACACATCTCTCTGGTCTTGGCCATTGTGGAGAGGTTGGAGTCTGTTTGATTGAGTGTGTGGACAGGTGTCTTTTATACAGGTAACGAGTTCAAACAGGTGCAGTTAATACAGGTAATGAGTGGAGAACAGGAGGGCTTCTTAAAGAAAAACTAACAGGTCTGTGAGAGCCGGAATTCTTAGGTGATTCTGGTAGGTGATCTAATACTGATGTCATGCAATAAAATGCAAATTAATTATTTAAAAATCATACAATGTATTTTTGTTTTAGATTCCGTCTCTCACAGTTGAAGTGTACCTATGATAAAAATTACAGACCTCTACATGCTTTGTAAGTAGGAAAACCTGCAAAATCGGCAGTGTATCAAATACTTGTTCTCCCCACTGTATGATAAAAACTACAGACCTCTACATGCTTTGTAAGTAGGAAAACCTGCAAAATCGGCAGTGTATCAAATACTTGTTCTCCCCACTGTAACACCCCAACAGTTCCAGGTCTGTGTTGCCGACGGCACGGCACCCCGGTGAGGCATTAAATAGTCTAATAGCCGCCGGCAGGAAGGACCTCCTGTAGTGCTCTCTGGCACACCGTGGTGGGATCAGTCTGTGACTGAAGGTGCTCCTCTGCGTCATAACCATGGCATGCAGAGGGTGGGTGACGTTGTCCATGATGGCCAGCAGTTTGGCCAGGATCCGTCTCTCCACCACCTCCTCTAGAGTGTCCAGGTCATCCCTAGGACAGAGCTAGCCTTCCTGATCAGTTAATTTAACCGAGAAGCATCACCGGCTTTTATGTTGGCTCCCCAGCACACCACTGCAAAAAAGATGACACTGGCCACCACAGACTGGTAGAAGGTATGCAGTAGTTTGCTGCACACGTTGAAGGACTTGAGCCTCCTCAGGAAGTAGAGTTGGCTCTGGCCCTTTTTGTACAGGGCCACGGTGTTACCAGCCCATTCCAGCCTGTTGTCCAGATGGACTACCAGGAACTTGTATGACCCAACCATTTCCACATCCATCCCCTGTATAGGGACTGCAGTCAGTTGTGCCTTGGTTCTCCTGAAGTCCACCACCATCTCCTTTGTTTTGCTGATGTTGAGCTGAAGGTGGTTCTGCTCACACCACAACACAAAGTCACTGATTGTGGTCCTGTACTCCTCCTCCTGCCCACCCCTGATGCACCCTACAATTGCGGAGTCATCCGAGAACTTCTGTAGGTGGCATGTTTCAGAGTTATATCTGAAGTCCGAGGTGTAGAGGGTGAACAGGAAGGGGGACAGGACTGGTCCCTGGGGGGCCCCTGTGTTGCTCACTGCCCGTTCTGACACAGCTCTGTAGTCGCACAAATTGTTGCATACCGGTCAGGTAGTCCGTGGCCCAGGAGACTAAGGGTGCTTCCACTTTCATCCTCTTCATCTTCTCACCCAGTAGCAGGGGCTGAATGGTGTTGAAGGCCCTGGAGAAGTCAAAAAACATAACCCTCACAGTGCAACCTGCGTTGTCCAGGTGAGAGTAGGGCCTCTGCAGAAGGTTGATGATAGCATCATCCACCCCGATGTTGCGCTGGTATGCGAACTGCAGGGGGTCCAGTGATGTACACACCAGGGGTCTGAGGTGAGCGAGGACTAACCTTTCCAGGGTTTTCATGATGTGGGATGTTAGCGCTACACGTCCGAAGTCATTCAGGACTGTGGGGTGTGCCTTCTTGGGCACTGGGACGAGGCAGAATGTTTTCCACAGCACAGGGACCCTTTCTAGGCTCAGGCTAAGGTTGAAGGGGTGCTGGAGTATTCCACACAGTTGGTTAGCACAGACCCTTAGCACCCTTGGGCTGATGCCATCAGAGCCCGCCTTATTCCACTGATGTAGTCTCTCCAGCTCTCTCTACACTTGGTTGGTGGTGAAAGCCAGCCCAGGTGGGGAGGTAGGGGGAAGGGGGGTTTTGAGGATCAGTCCAGAGGGAGCAGGGGTGGAGGTGGGGTCGCTGATTGTCTCAACAGATGTGTTGTGAGCAAAGTGGGGGTGGGACAGCCTTGAGGGTGTGTGGGGAGCTGGAAGGGAGGTGGACAGGGCCAGTATCGAACCTGTTAAAAAATTGGTTCAGCTCATTGACTCTGTCCTGGGTCCCCTCCGTCTGCAATATTGTATGTAATTCGTTGACTGAAGTTACTTAGTCATTCACTCAGGACTGCATATTAGTATCCTGTCAGTTGTATCTTTTTTCATAGTATAGTAACCATGCAAATATTCCTTATTTATCTATATCAACTTGCAATATTTAAAAAAAATTTAACACTCTGTAACAATGTATAGTGTACATATTCAACCCATACTATGCAATGCCTTTTTATAGCTTTTCGCACTCCAGACTTTGTGTATTTTTATATGTATCATGTATCGTGTATCTGTCTTTTGTGTATTTTCGTTCTGGCATTTTGCACCTGCCCTGTGTTGTTTCGTAGCTGCTTGACGAAGAAATTTCCCCTTGGGGATCAATAAAGTATCCATCCATCCACCTACCTACCTACCTCACAATTTCACAATATTATTCCAACCTCAAAGTGTGGAAATATATATAAAACAAAGAAAAATCTAGTTTTTTACTGAACTGCTCCTTTAATGTATTTTTTAAAGAAGATAATATGTTATTCCGCCTATCACTGTGTTGGTGATATACTAGAGATCCAACTGACTGCCTCTCTAAATCCACAGATGCTTCATAAGGTTTGGCTTTGAAACAAAGGTTGATGGATGAAATGCTAGAGCATACAGTTATTAATGTGAAACATGCTAAACATTGACAAATTAGCTTTTGATGTTTCCAGTAGTAAGCTTCTCCTTTACAGAGAGAATGTGTGAGAACTGCAAAGCATTCAGTGTTAATGAGCAGGGCGCATCCCAAATGACATCCTATGGGCTATTCCACTATATAGGGAATAGTGTGCCATTTGGGACGTAGCCTAGCTCTCTCACCCTGCGAACTGCCAACCAAACACTGTGAGGTCATTAATGATGATGATGAAGACAGAGAGTTATTAGATGGGGGGAGTCATTCTGTAGTGTAGGACAAAGAGAGAGAGAGAGAGAGAGACAGACAGGAGAAGCTTCTTATTTAGTTATAAACACTTATCTGTGAAGATGATGCACTTGTGGCTTCAGCCTTCCTCTTCAAACAGCCTGAGCAAACCTACTGATTTAATATAATGCACTGACTGTACTGGGCACCAGCACCACGGTATACTAGGACAGAAATGTTATCGTGCTTTAGACTTCACATGTACAACATACCTTTTTGTACATTACAAGACTTTGCTGTATAGCCTTTTAATTAAGAACACAAGTCAGTATCCCTCTGACATCATCATTACCTTATGGTGGTTTTAGATCTGGCTCTAGGCATTCAGTCAGTGTGGATGGATGCCAGATCATATAAATGGCGGAGACCAGGATACTGGCTGCTTAGAGAAAGTTAAATAAAATCACAGACTAACCATATTGGGACTTACTGTCATGAGTCTTTGATGCCTCTCTGTGATAATCCTCTAAACTGAGAAGACGAAAGAAGACGAGAAAGCCTTTTTACTGGAGGTCAGCCTCAGGAGAGCAGAGCCATCTAATCCAGAAATGTGGATCTATTTTAAAACCTTGTCCTATTTTCAGGACTTTACAGGGGTCACATGTCAAGGCAGTGACTTGTGCTCTTTCATTGGCTGAGTTTTATAACGTATAAAAAAAAAAAAAAAAAATCCCTTTTACTCATATTTTTGTAAGACGTCCAACATTCTCAATTACCTCACTGACTTCAACCTCATAGGTGAAAAGTGACCCGTCCACCCACTCTCAGTTTGCATCCCAAATGCAATGGTGGAAAAAGAACCCAATTGTCATACTAAAAGTAAAGATACCTTAATAGAAAATGACTCAAGTAAAGGTGAACGTCACCCAGTAAAATCCTATGTGAGTAAAAGTCTAAAAGTATTTGGTTTTAAATATACTTAAGTATCAAAAGTAAAAGTATAAATCATTTCAAATTCCTTATGTTAAGTAAACCAGATGGCACCATCTTCTTGTTTTTAAATTTACGGATATCCAGGGACATGCTCCAACCCTCAGACATAATTTACAAACAAAGCATGTGTTTAATGAGTCCGCCAGGTCAGAGGCATTAGGGATGACCAGGGATGTTCTCTTGATAAGTGTGTGAATTGGACCATTTTCCTGTCCTGCTAAGTAAATGTAACGAGTACTTTTGGGTGTCAGGGAAAATGTATGGAGTAAAAAGTACATAATTTTCTTTAGGAATGTAGTGAAGTAAAAGTATAAATAGTAAATTACAGATACCCCAAAAAACTACTTAAGTAGTACTTTCAAGTATTTTTACTTAAGCACTTTACATCACTCCCCAAATGGCATTCTATTCTCTATGTAGATCACTACTTTTTACCAGGGCCCATAGGGCTCTGGGTTAAAGGTTGTGCACTGCAAAAGGAATAGAGTGCCATTTGGGACGCAGCCTCTATGACCTCACAGAGCGCCTGACTCACAGGTAAGGATTGAAAAACAAAGTGGACTGTTGAGAAGAGGTGAGTAGAGGAGGGGTGTGTTAAGGAACACAGCTGTGTTGGAGCCCTGAAGTCAGCTACATGGAGAGAGAGAACCATCAGCCCTATTTTAAGGTGGGGGAGGTAAATTACTGCTCTCTGCACCACTCCTATCTGGTATTAGACCTGCAATTAGCTCACCATGCTGATGTTATGGGTTGAGTCCCAAATGGCACTCTATTCATAGTGCACTACTTTTGACTAGGGCTAAATGGGGAATAGGGTGCTATGTGGGACGGATTCATGGGCTGAAGGCTACCAGGGTTACAGCTCTTCATCTGGTGTGGATTTAGTTGGTGATGGTACACCCCGGTGTGTGTGTGTGTGTGTGTATGTATGTGCCTATTCCCCAGCCAACCATCACATCTCTGCCAGGGACTTACCTCTATGCTGTAATTACAGTTCAACAAGGCAGAACGGTTCCATTGCAGAAGTGAGACAGAATGAGTTAGAAGAGGGGCCACGCTACAGGTGGAACAACAATGAGAGGCTGTGTCTCAAATGACATATTCCCTATAAAGTCCACTACTTTTGACCAGAGTGCTATGGGCCCTTGTCAAAGTAGTGCACAATAAACAGTAGGAAATCAGGGAGGTGCTGTGGAGCAGCTGATTCCCCCAAGGTGTGCTGAGATACCACATACACAAACTTCCTGGCTCTTGTATTAGGTCTTGGTCCGTGGCTCAGCTCCACAGGGCAGACTAACACTTGGCTGTGTTTGTTGTTGAAGATTGGACCAGCTGCTTTAACCCAAGACCTTTACGAAGGGACTGTTGAGTTGAGGGCCCTTCAAGACCTACTGGCTATAGACATCAGTTGATCAATTCATACAGTTTAAAATGAACTTTCACACAAGTGGATTATTCCTTGGTTATATCCTAGGTTACCGGAATACATGCCCAGCTAGCACATAACGTTCTTAAGAGCTTGGTGAGAGCGTGATTGTGATGGAGTCCAGATTGACAGGGGCTTGATACTGATGCCTCTGAATGGAGAGAGAACTTGCATTCCACAGTAAAATTATATATAATCTTTCGTTATTATTGAATGGTACTGTCAATGGGGGGCAGGGTTTCTGCAGGTTTAAACAAGTAAAATTTAAGGCTTTTTAAGACCTTTTTAAGACCATTATGAATGCAATTTAAGACCTATTTTACGACCTTACTGGCAAACAAAGTATGAAGGATATGAAGGAAAATCGGAGTCCCAGAATTTCTTGCAAAGTAAATTAATTTATTCACATTCAACATGAACATTCAACTGAATATGACTACACAGATCTGTGTGTACGCAAGAGTAATATGTGTGTGTGTGTGTGTGTGTGTGTGTGTGTGTGTGTGTGTGTGTGCACAAGAACTGGGCTACATTAATCTGAGCTCTTCTCCCTTGACCGCAATCTCCTCCTCAATATTCTTGAACTTTTCCTTGCAGCGTCTCCTCAGAGCATTTGACTTTGTTATGAGCGGGGCCATCCGACTGCCAGCCTTTCCCTTAGCCTCTTCTGCAAACCTGCTTGCGTCTCTGGCCAGACTTTCAGAAACCTCTTGGATGGTTTTCCTTTTTTTTAGTACCTCCAGGTAATCCTCTGTAGCCTTTCTCTTCTGGCGCTGTGCATCAGCCTCCTGCTTCCTTCTCTCTTGATCGAGGTGGATATGGTACCTGGACCTGGCTGATGCCACAGAAGTCAGGAGCTCTTTTGTGAGGGGAACCTAGGTAACCCCCCTGTATAGAGTGACATAATCACACACAAGCATATGTGCAACAAGTGTCCTCCTGCATGTTGCAAGTCTCCCATTCCTAGTTCACAGAAAAGCCTCTCTCCACAGAGGCCTGTCCATGGGACTTACTGAGCAGCTTCTGACAGAAAGCCCAAAGCTCCGGATAGAGCTTGCTAAGGAAACCACACGGGAAGAAGAGGAACTCCTCGCTTCTGCTCTCAAGGGACAGGAAGGCCTCAAATTGTTGGTGAATGACATCACCTATAACAAAACAGATGAAAAGAAAAAGTTATGAAAAATATATTGATAAAATCAGTACATCAACAACCTGTAATGGTTATAATGGTAAACAAAATCACTGTTGTAACTACATTTAGTTATAATGGTGTACAATGTCAAAGCCAATTCCAATACATCCAGGAGAAGAAAAAACAACAATCCACACTCAAAAGTATTATCCTGATTAGAAAATGAGAAAAGAAAACTTACTACAAATATGTGAAATGTTTATATCTGTGATTGGCCTGATACTAATTACTTGTGTATTTGAAGTTGGAGCAAAAAAATCTCTGGCCGTAACACACTGACTATTCAGAATATTTCTGAGTACGGACCTCTTACTTTTGTTCCAAGCCTATTCCAGAACTTTCCTACCAGCAGAAACACTTCCTGCCAGCTGTTTGTCCTGCAGAAACGTCTGAACAAGACATTTCATCTGCCTCTTGCACCTGCCTTGGTCTCTGAACAAGACATTTCATCTGCCTCTTGCACCTGCCTTGGTCTCTGAACACGCCATCTGCCTAAACGTTGGATACTTTTCTGACAATGTTTGGCAACATTTTCACTTCTGTTCTCAAAACGTTTGAAAAACATTCAGTGTCACGGGTCAGGAAACGTATGGCTTTGTTCCCACAACCAATGTGAAACCAAAACTATACGTTCCCACAACTTCCAAGAAACCAAATGTGCTATCTGGATGGTATCAATCATAGAGATGCTATCATTCCTTTAATAGTTTTATTTCATTATGTGGTATCAATAGTATCAGACATCTGTCTCATGTCTGTCTAGGTACCACTTACAGTACCATCATATGGGGAAACTGTAAGATACTATAAGAAGTTTTGCAAGTCTCCAACACTTCCTGCTTTAATGCACAAAAACTTTGACTTAAAAACCAGAGACATCTTTTATCTCCTCCTCAGAGTCACATCCACTTTATTGAATAATGCATCACACTTCAGCTCCTTTTTCAGAAGTGTCTGGGCTTATTAAAATGTTTTTGAGACTCACAACTCTCTGGAGGTGCTGCATGTATTGGTTTCTCCATTATTGAGGAGCTCTGAGATCTCAATGAGATGTTATTGAGCTGGAGGAAGTCAAATTCAATGTCTTTTAACAATATATAGATATTATGTCCTCTATCATGGCCATCAAATCCATGTCTACATCCCAAATGGTCCACAGGGCTCTGATCAAAACTAGTGCACTATGTGTGAATAGGGTGCCATTTGAAGTGTTCATTTCGTCAACAAAATTTGTGAATAAAATATTTGTCAAACAAAATGTTTTGTGCCAATTGACAAGACTATAACTAACTAAATAGATCCCAGGAAAAAATATAACTGACAGGCTCTGGTCATAGGGAAGCCTTTGGCTCCTCTATTTAGCCATGGTCAGAGCCTGACAGATCTAGTATTTTATTTCTACGGTGTTTTGTGTTAGGTACCCAATTAGAGGCACCTGCTAAGCGTTGTCTCTGATTGGGATCCTACTTAAGTAGTTATGTCCCACACCTGTGTGTGGTTCATTGTCTTGTACAGTGGGGAGAACAAGTATTTGATACACTGCCGATTTTGCAGGTTTTCCTACTTACAAAGCATGTAGAAGTCTGTAATTTTTATCATAGGTGCACTTCAACTGTGAGTGACGGAATATAAAACAAAAATCCAGAAAATTACATTGTATGATTTTTAAGTATTTTATTGCATGACATAAGTATTTGATACATCAGAAAAGCAGAACTTAATATTTGTTACAGAAACCTTTGTTTGCAATTACAGAGATCATACGTTTCCTGTAGTTCTTGACCAGGTTTGCACACACTGCAGCAGGGATTTTGGCCCACTCCTCCATACAGACCTACTCCAGATCCTTCAGGTTTCGGGGCTGTCGCTGGGCAATACGGACTTTCAGCTCCCTCCAAAGATTTTCTATTGGGTTCAGGTCTGGAGACTGGCTAGGCCACTCCAGGACCTTGAGATGCTTCTTACGGAGCCACTCCTTAGTTGCCCTGGCTGTGTGTTTCGGGTCGTTGTCATGCTGGAAGACCCAGCCACGACCCATCTTCAATGCTCTTACTGAGGGAAGGAGGTTGTTGGCCAAGATCTCGCGATACATTGCCCCATCCATCCTCCCCTCAATACGGTGCAGTCGTCCTGTCCCCTTTGCAAAAAAGCATCCCCAAAGAATGATGTTTCCACCTCCATGCTTCACGGTTGGGATGGTGTTCTTGGGGTTGTACTCATCCTTCTTCTTCCTCCAAACACGGCGAGTGGAGTTTAGACCAAAAAGCTCTATTTTTGTCTCATCAGACCACATGACCTTCTCCCATTCCTCCTCTGGATCATCCAGATGGTCATTGGCACACTTCAGACGGGCCTGGACATGCGCTGGCTTGAGCAGGGAGACCTTGCGTGCGCTGCAGGATTTTAATCCATGACGGCGTAGTGTGTTACTAATGGTTTTCTTTGAGACTGTGGTCCCAGCTCTCTTCAGGTCATTGACCAGGTCCTGCCGTGTAGTTCTGGGCTGATCCCTCACCTTCCTCATGATCATTGATGCCCCACGAGGTGAGATCTTGCATGGTGCCCCAGACCGAGGGAGATTGACCGTCATCTTGAACTTCTTCCATTTTCCAATAATTGCGCCAACAGTTGTTGCCTTCTCACCAAGCTGCTTGCCTATTGTCCTGTAGCCCATCCCAGCCTTGTGCAGGTCTACAATTTTATCCCTGATGTCCTTACACAGCTCTCTGGTCTTGGCCATTGTGGAGAGGTTGGAGTCTGTTTGATTGAGTGTGTGGACAGGTGTCTTTTATACAGGTAACAAGTTCAAACAGGTGCAGTTAATACAGGTAATGAGTGGAGAACAGGAGGGCTTCTTAAAGAAAAACTAACAGGTCTGTGAGAGCCGGAATTCTTACTGGTTGGTAGGTGATCAAATACTTATGTCATGCAATAACATGCAAATTAATTATTTAAAAATCATACAATGTGATTTTCTGGATTTTTGTTTTAGATTCCGTCTCTCACAGTTGAAGTGTACCTATGATAAAAATTACAGACCTCTACATGCTTTGTAAGTAGGAAAACCTGCAAAATCGTCAGTGTATCAAATACTTGTTCTCCCCACTGTATATTCTCGCACTTTCCCCACTGCATTTCATAGCCAGGTTCTGTAGCCAACGTACTAGCAAAATCTCCCTCTTTTCTTCAGAAAAAACTACCTGATTCTAACGGTTACCATTCAAAAGATATTAACCATAATACCGGCCCTACGTTTTTTAATTTATATCGTGCATTGGTGGGATGCATTTTACATTCACAAAGCCAGTAGGGAACCGTCAGGGCCCTCTACGCCCTCAGAGAGGGCCTAAGGATAGATACAAATCTGTATATATTTTGTAATTTTGTTTTCATTGATTTAATCTTCATATTGTATTTTTTTTTATTTGTCTGGAAAAAGAAGGGTTAATAAAAAAAGTTCCAATCCACATTTTTTTGGTAGTCTCTTGGTAGAAACTGGTTTCAACGCTCATTGGCTAGGCCCTCAGGCTTTGAATAAAAGGCACCAGCCAACGTCATTGACATTGACTTCAATTAGAGCAGAATTTTGGAATGACAGTAGAATCAACCAATCACAAATTGTCTTGTAATAGGTGGGACAATTGTATGATGCCTCAATGCCCTCTAGAGGGCCTAAGTATACGTCACTAATTCAGAGCCAATAGCGAGCCTTATCTTGTTTTCTCACGCTTGAGCCTAGCTAGCTGGCTAGCTTTTTGCAGTGAGTGTATGTAACGATGGCAACTGCAGAGAGAGTAATAAAGGACGATGTGGTGGCTAAATTGTTAGCATTGCCCTTTTCAAGACTTTTCATTAAAAGTTCAATCTTGTACAGACCAGGAGACCAATTCCTGCACGGCCTGATTTGGTGGAAAGAGTTTTGAAAGGCATTTAATAATTATGAGCACTATCCGTGGATAACCGGCTGTGAGCTGACGAAAAAGGAAACGGCAAACATTCCAAATGCTGTTTTCTCAAGTCTCGAGGAAAGCTATGGACATCATTTTTATTTGCCGCGGCTTTAAACAGAACTCACCGTTATGTACCGAATGTCTGACTTCGAGGGTAAGAGCATGGCTGATCTGCTCCACTTTCTCCAGCAGAAGAGAGTAATTGATAGTATGCACCAATTGTATCTGCTTACCTGTCTAGTTTTTACCATTCCAGTGTCCACTGCATCAGTAGAAAGAACATTTTCTGCACTAAAAAGGATCAAGACATATTCCAGGAACACCACTGGACAGGCCCGAATGTCAGCCCTGGCTTTGATCTCAATTGAAAAATAACTTATTTCGGATTTAAAAGAAGGACAGGAGAATAGACTTCGCGTTTTCATCTACAGCTTGCTTTTTGTTGCTATCTCGTTCATATCATTTTGAAGACAATGTGTAAAATATTATTTTAACTTTAGATCACTGGTTGTGTGGTAAAAACAAAGGTAATGACGTTGCAGTTGGAAGTACTGGGTACATGACATTTCGTGTTGTGGTGCATTTTTTTATTGTTGCATGCTGGAGATAGAACATTGAATATAGCACAACTTTTTATTCTGTCCGTGGTCTTGAAACAATGTGAGTAGTTGTGTGGTTGAATTTATTCCGATACTGTTTAAGTGACTGTTTTGGCAAATGTTTCTTTGAAATGACGCAACCGTATTTTCTTCTAACGTGGTTCCTGCTATCGATATTTGCAACCATTGTGTGCTGCTTCTGTGAGCCACAGGACCGTTTGACTCTGTCATTAAAGAATTGCTTCTCCTACATAGGTCTTCAAAAGAAAGGTCTCAGGTCATGCTCTGTATACACAGGCATCCGAGTTCTCTATCCATATGTATGACATATTTTTCCGTAACTGAGTGCCTAGCTCCAATAGTCACGGTTTGCCACTGCATAAAGCATATCGCAGGCCATTCTAAAGCAAGGCTACCTGTGGACCGGACCGTTAACCATTTGTTTAGGTTACACCATATTACCTTATATGCTAGCTATAGCTAGCAACCTGCGGCGTGTTCAGCAGGATGCATTGTTTTGGAACTTTCAGATAGAACAGCCTTGTCTCATAGACTAGACGTAACATAGTAAATGTAAATCCGGGACACACAAATTAGTAAGATATGTTACGTTTGTTATGGTTACATAAGACAGATGGTTACTTAAGGCAAAACCGAAGTAGCGTGGTCAGGGTGAGCATATAATGCAAAAGTCTAGCAACCCAAAGGTTGCAAGTTCGAATCTCATCACGGACAATTTTAGCATTTTAGTTCATTAGCAACTTTTCAATTACTTACTACTTAACCCTTTTAGCGAACCCTTCCCCTAAACCTAACCTTATCCCTAACCCCTAGTCTAGCTAATGTTAGCCATCTAGCTAGAATTCATAACATATTGTACGTTTTGCAAATTAGTAACATATAATACGAATTGTAATTTGTAGCATATCATACGAAATAGGCAATGGACATCCACAAATTAATGCATACCATACTAAATGGAGTGTCTCGGATTTACATCCAGAATAATATGAAATGCTCTGAGACCAGGTTGGATAGAAATATGCTACATCTGACTGGGTAAATAACTTCATAGATTAGGGCCTAATACATTTATTTCAATTGACTGATTTCCTTATATGAACTGTAATGCAGAAAAATATTAGAAATTGTTGCATGTTGCGTTTACTGTATATTTTTTGTTCAGTATACACTGCGGTGTCTATGGAACGTTTATAATTACAGCAATGACTCGACCGAGTGACGGAGGTGCAACCCATACTACCATCTGGTGCTTGAGCTTCTCTCACTCTCTTTCACTCTCTCTGCACTTGTTTGTGTTTTGTATGTAATGTGCAATATCTTTGTAGGCTGAATTAGGAATAATAATAATAGTTATATATTGTTATATACAGTATGTTTGTCATATTTCTCCTGTTGTGAAGAGAATAGGATCATCCAGACAAATATATTGGTAGGACAAGGCTATGTATGTTTGTGCACATTGAAGTCAGTGATTTATGTTTACAAATGCAATACAAATGTGATATGACTAATTACTGTTTTCGAAATTTTGACAATATCTAGACTAAATCATTATTCAAAATGACAGAATTATGTCTAAGACTTCAGTCAAAATGACTAAGAGTAGACTAAATCTAAAAAAGAATGCCAAAATGTACAGTACACTGGCCATTTGGGACGCAGATTATGGACCATGGCCAAAACCCACTCTGCTCAACGTTGTTTTAACATAATTTGTCAACGTATTGTGACATTGAATATTTGCTTGAAACACATTTAGATTTGCAAAAAGTCATCAACCAGTACTGTTTACATATAATTTCAACTAGCATTGCAAACATGAAATTAGGGTGGAACTTCAACTTAACCTGAGTAATAGGTTGTCATTCTAATTCCAACGTAATCATCACAACTTTGTATACATTGAAATCTCAAAGAATCTACGTGGAAATTGCAACACAATGGGGTGTTGTTAATACATTGAACATGCAACATCAGATCCATATCACATTTTATAATATTTGCTTGCATATTATCACTGTTTAGTCAATGTCTGTTTTTCATCCTATCCATTGGGCGGTTTAAATTATGTTTGACCTTGTTTCAATGTTGATAGTAAAATGATACGTTTGAATCAACGTCATGCCATCAACCTAAAAAAAGAGATACAGTAACTATGTCGAACGATTTCTGCCGGAACAGTGACTCCTACTGGTATATGAGGGGTAATGTACTTCAGTGAGAAAGTCAACCATTCGGATGCTTACCTCCAGGTACTCTGCTGGGTTATCATGTCAACACATGGATACTGAAACTAGTGTAGATGGTAACTTGAGTTACACCGCCAGTGTTACAAGTAATTGTGCTAAAAGCACTTGTTGGCTGGATCTTCTTCACTCTGCATTCCAACTCATCCCAAACCATCTCAATTGGGTTGAGGTCGGGTGATTGTGGAGACCAGGTCATCTGATGCAGCTCTCCATCTTGGTCAAATAGCCCTTTCACAGCCTGGAGTGTGTTGGGTCATTGTCCTGTTGAAAAACTAATGTTAGTCTCACTAAGGGCAAACGAGATGGGATGGCGTAACGCTGCAGAATGCTGTGATACCCATGCTGGTTAAGTGTGCCTTGAATTCTAAATAAATCACTGACAGTGTCACCAGCAAAGCACCCCCACACCATCACACCTCCTCCTCCATGCTTCACGGTGGGAACCACACATGCAGAGATAATCCGTTCACCTACTCTGCGTCTCACAGACACGGCGGTTGGAACAAAAATCGCAAATTTGGACTCAGACTAAAGAACAGATTTCCACCGGTCTAATGTCCATTGCTCTTGTTTCTTGGCCCAAGCAAGTCTCTTCTTCTTATTGGTGTCCTTTAGTAGTGGTTTCTTGCAGCAATTTGACCATGAAGGCCTGATTCCCGCAGTCTCCTCTGAACAGCTGATGTTGAGATATGTCTGTTACTTGAACTCTGTGAAGCATTTATTTGGGCTGCAATCTGAGGTGCAGTTAACTAATGAACTTATCCTCTGCAGCAGAGGTAACTCTGGGTCTTCCTTTCCTGTGGCAGTCCTTGATTGTTTTTGCGACTGCACTTGAAGAAACTTTCAAAGTCCTTGACATTTTCCGTATTGACTGACCTTCATGTCTTAAAGTAATGATGGATTGTTGTTTCTCTTTGCTTATTTGAGCTGTTCTTGCCATATGGACTTGGTATTTTACCAAATAGGGCTATCTTCTGTATACCACCCATGCCTTGTCACAACAACTGATTGGCTCAAATGCATTAAGAAGGAAAGAAATTCCACAAATGAACTTTTAACAAGGCACACCTGTTAATTGAAATGCATTCCAGGTGACTACCTCATGAAGCTGGTTGAGAGAATGCCAAGAGTGTGCAAAGCTGTCATCAAGGCAAAGGGTGGCAACTTTGAAGAATCTCAAATATTACATATTTTGATTTGTTTAACACTTTTTATGGTTACTACGATTCCATGTGTTATTTCATAGTTTTGATGTCTTCACTATTATTATACAATGTAGAAAATAGTAAAAATAAAGAAAAACCCTTAAATGAATAGAGGATTTTCTTTTCCATAACTGAGGCCCTAGAAAATGCAGACTGTCTTCCTATCAGAAAATCAAGTTGTCAGAGGCTCTGATCTCCTTTCGAGGCTTATTGCCAAAAGAATTTGCCCAACATCCTCGGTCACTGGCAAAACTTGACCAATGGAAGGCCGCTGAATACAGGCAGTTTTTGCTCTGCACAGTGAGTAGAGCAGGAGTATTGAAGGATGTTGCCAAAAATGTATATCACCACTTTATGTCCCTCAGTGTAGCCATGTCAATTTTGCTAGATTCAGATGATGACAGGAGGCGGCATTACCTTGATTATGCCAAACGGCTGCTGATGCACTTTGTTGAGATGAGCAAGAGTGTCTATAGTGATACATTTACAGCTTCCTCCTCCAGGACAAATACACATTAGTCAGTCAAAGAAATAAGAGATGATTGAAACCTTGTCTGTAATGTCATTCACCATACTCAGACTGACAACTTCTTCAATCTTCCATGTGCCTCGAAAGACTTCAACATCACAAGTATCTCAAATATCTGCAAAGGGTGAAACGAGCAATGCACCATATTTATTTAACTTTTAAATTATGTCATGGTGTGTTAATTGTAAAGTGCATATTTTGTATTCTATACAGAACCCTGACAAACGGCCTCATGTCGATGATGAATATGACAGGAAACAAAGGGAAGAGTGCCTTTGACGACTTCCACCTTTTCAGCATCATTTGTGGAGTCCAAATCATTTTACATGCCAATTGAATATCTTCTCTAGCTAATATTTTTTTGCCCCTTTACAGCGGGTATGAGTCTTGGCGAATCAAAGGCAACTGAGACAGAAATACTAAAGACGGTGTCAACCTGCCTGAAATATGCACCTGACCGCAAGAGAGGCAGCGGGAGGACCAATGAGTAAGGGGATGAGAGTTCTTAAGATGTTAAAAGCTTCAAAGCCTGATCCAACAGGGCCTTTAAAAAACAATTATTGTGTTTCCAGAAGCCTGTCCCAGAAAAGCATTTTTAGCCTTTTTTGATTTTTATATTTGGCTTGTACATCTATTTTGTGGCGCAATACATTTTAATATCAAATCTTTCTGCCTGACAGTTTTTACATGGACAAAGGCTTACACAATGCTCTTCCAAGTTACTGCTCTAATTGTGTTACAGAGAATGATAATATTACACAGCATTATAGACCCTAAATCTGGGAGATACATTTTGCACCATGTGTAGAATTGTATTATACATATCGAGGTGCTTTTCAAGACACTGCAACATCAGAAATGTTCTGGTTGATCCAGTTTGTTTTCCTATTCTTAACTCAGACTCTTATCCTTCTTTAATGTAAGGAAGCCTACATCACAAAATGGCAACTACTTCTAAACATCTAACCAACACGCTTCATGGATTGGTGATAATCCCTGTTGAATTCATGGTGTTTTTGTCTAATCAGATAAGTGTGTGCTCAACTGCACTCCAATATTTTAAATGTAGTTGATTATTAGTAGAGTATAGTTTTCAAACTCAATAGTATCGAAAACATTTTCTTTTACTGTTGGCTGTCTTTTTGAGTGGGTGAATAAAGGTTGAAATACGTTGAAGTGGGAAGGAGTGCCCTATATAGGGAGAACCTCGTGTTTATGTTCATTGAGAAAAGATCAAGATAACTGAGAATATGTTGTAAAACATTTGTAAAAGGAAATGCTGAGCTATAATCTCTTGCATGTATCTTTTGAGCTTTTATGTTTTGGGGGTGATGTACCAACAGCCCCCTTTTTAGTCTGTGAGTCTGGTTTACAGGGAATAATGCATCAGTATAAGTAGAGAGAGTGTTGTGTTGGGGGGTATGTTTCTGGAAAATGGATCAAATTGAAGCTCTCCAGGGGCCAGCACATTACATTGATCCCAATGAGGATGGGGGGGGGGGGGCACTACATAGGGCTCTGGTCAAAAGTAGTGCACAATATAGGTTTTTGGTGCTATTTGGGACACACATATATAAAAACACAATTGCCCTACACACGTGCACATACAAAAGCCGACTTACATTGTTGTGTTAAGATATTCCCTAGGCGTTGCTAGCGGTTTCTATGAGACAGCCAGGTAAATGGATGCTCATTTTAATAAAAATAAAAAACATGTTCATCATAACCAGTATCTTCTGCTTGGCTTCAACCCAATAAACCCTAGACCCTTAGCTTTGACTTACATTGCAGGTGGTTCTCTATATACAGTCGTATGAAAAAGTTTGGGCACCCCTGACAATTTCCATGATTTCCATTTATAAATAATTGGGTGTTTGGATCAGCAATTTCATTTTGATCTATCAAATAACTGATGGACACAGTAATATTTCAGTAATGAATTGAGGTTTATTGGATTAACAGAAAATGTGCGATATGCATCAAAATGCAGGTGCATACATTTGGGCACCCCAACAGAAAAATCACATCAATATTTAGTAGAGCCTCCTTTTGCTAAAATAACAGCCTCTAGACGCTTCCTATAGCCTCTAATGAGTGTCTGGATTCTGGATGAAGGTATTCTGGACCATTCCTCCTTACAAAACATCTCCAGTTCAGTTAGGTTTGATGGTTGCCGAGCATGGACAGCCCGCTTCAAATCATCCCACAGATTCTCAATTATATTCAGGTCTGGGGACTGGGATGGCCATTCCAGAACATTGTACTTGTTCCTCTGCATAAATGCCCGGGTAAATTTTGAGCAGTGTTTTGGATCGTTGTCTTGTTGAAATATCCAGCCCCGGCGTAACTTCAACTTTGTGACTGATTCTTCAACATTATTCCCAGGAATCTGCTGATAATGAGTGGAATCCATGCGACCCTCAACTTTAACAAGATTCCCAGTACCGGCACTGGCCACACAGCCCCACAGCATGATGGAACCCCCACCAAATTTTACTGTGGGTAGCAAGTGTTTTTCTTGGAACTCTGTGTTCTTTTGCCGCCATGCATAACGCCCCTTGTTATGACCAAATAACTCAATATTTGTTTCATCAGTCCACAGCACCTTATTCCAAAATTAAGCTGGCTTGTCCAAATGTGCGTCCAAAGTGCACTGAATTGTTGAATGATGCACAGTGACACCATCTGCAGCAAGATTATGTTGTAGGTCTTTGGAGGTGGTCTGTGGGCTGTTTTTGACCGTTCTCACCATCCTTCGCCTTTGCCTCTCCAATATTTTACTTGGCCTGCCACTTCTGGCCTTAACAAGAACTGTGCCTGTGGTCTTCCATTTCCTCACTATGTTCTTCACAGTGGACACTGACAGCTTACATCTCTGTGATAGCTTTTTGTAGCCTTCCCCTAAACCATAATGTTGAACAATCTTTGTTTTCAGGTCATTTGAGAGTTGTTTTGAGGCCCCCATGTTGCCACTCTTCAGAGGAGAGTCAAAGAGAACAACAACTTGCAATTGGCCACCTTAAATACCTTTTCTCATGATTGGATGCACTTGTCTATGAAGTTCAAGGCTTAATGAGCTCACCAAACCAATTGTGTGTTCCAATTAATCAGTGCTAAGTAGTTACAGGTATTAAAATCAACAGAATGACAAGGGTGCCCAAATTTTTGCATATCCTATTTTTCACATCTGATTTAATTTCATACAACTTAATATTGCTACACTAAAAATCTTTGTCTGGACAATACCCCAGTACTCAGCTTTTATTAGAAAATGAATGGCATGCCACTGTGATCATTTTCTGTGACGACAGAGTAAATTATTATGCAGCCTCAGAGGGGTGCCCAAACCTTTTCATACGACTGTAAATGCCAGTCAGAGATGTGCTAGGAATAGGAGAGACGTGTCATTTCTGGTATTTATGTCCTTTGTCTGTCCCCTCGTGAAGCCTTAAGGGGAGTGTGCTTAATTCAGAGTGACAGGAGGGCCGGGGTGTGTGGCTGCATGTCTGTGAGTCACAATTAGCCACAGGTGGCCCTTTTTACAGAGGCCTTATGATGACAAATTGATTGTCTCTAAGAACAGACTCATCACTCAGGCTAATTTTCAGAGAGAGAGAGAGAGAGGGAGAGAGAGAGGTGTCTGGTTGTTACCCAAATGGCACCCTATTACCTATGTAGTGCACTACCTTTGACCAGATCCATATATGGGTAAAAGTTGTGCTCTAAACATGGGGTGCCATTTGGGACGCAGCCTCTGTCTCTATTGCTAACCGACTGGAGGGGATTTGGCTCCTCATTAGAATTAGCAGAGAGATGCACAATCAATCTGTTATTCAGAGAACCTGAGTACTAAGCCTGAGTGCTAAGAGCCTTTGACAGCGAAGAGACACACACACACACCACAAAGGGAATAGGCAATTGACGGATAGATACTGCAGAGCATGAGGGAGGAAAGAAAGAGAATATCAGGGTGGTGGTAGATTAAGGACCCATATGGGAAACAATAAATTTCAATATAAACTGAACAAAAATATGAACGCAACATGTAAAGTGTTGGTCCCATGTTTCATGAGCTGAAATAGAAGATCCCAGAAATGTTCCACACACCCAAAATCTTATTTCTCTCATTTTGTGCACAAATTTGTTAACATCCTTGTTAGTGAGCATTTCTCCTTTGCTAATATAATCCATCCACCTGACAGGTGTTGTCACGACTTCCGCTGAAGTCGGCCCCTCTCCTGGTTCGGGCGGCCACAGGCGGTCGACGTCACCGGAGTTTTAGCCACCACCGATCCAGTTCACATTTTACGTATGTCCTGTTTCATTCACACCTGGTTCCCATTCCACTAATTGTATGTGCCCTATTTAATCCCTCTGTTCCCCCCTTGGTTCTTGTCCGTGATTGTTCTATATTTATTGTAAACAGTGAGATTAAAATAAGAAGATTTTCCCGTCACTGTTTCCCTGCGCCTGCTTCCACCACCCGACCTCATCGAGCTCTCTCACAGGTGTGGAATATCAAGAAGCTGATTTAACAGCATGGTCATTACACAGGTGCACCTTGTGCTGGGGACATTAAAATGTGCCATGTTTTAAGGGAGTGTGCAATTGGCATGCTGACTGAAGGAATGTCCAAAAGAGAACTGAATGTTCATTTCTCTACAATAAGCCGGCTCCAACGTCGTTCTAGAGAATTTGGCTGTACGTCCAACCGGCCTCACAACCGCAGACCATGTGTAACCATGCCAGCCCAGGACCTCCACATCCAGTGGGTTTGCACAACCAAAGAATTTCTGCACAAACTGTCAAAAACAGTCTCACCAGACATGTCACCCATTGAGCATGTTTGGGATGTTCTTGATCGACATGTAAGACAGAGTGTTCTAGTTCCCGCCAATATCCATCAACTTCACACAGCCCTTGAAGAGGAGTGGGACAACATTCCACATGCCACCAACAACAGCTTGATCAACTCTATGCGAAGGAGATGTCGCTCTGCATGAGGCAAATGGTGGTCACACCAGATACTGACTGGTTTTCTGATCCACGCCCCTACCTTTTCTTTTTAAGGTGTCTGTGTAACGAATGCCCCGTGCAGAGCTGCGGGCGCTCCTCCTCGCCGGTGTTCTAACCGGCGGACGTGGAACGATGGCAGTAACACCCTGATGAGCCACACCTGTTTCGTATTTGGTCATCAGGGTCACCTTATAGCCTTGTGTGTTCGTTTCACCCCTCGCGGGTTATTGTTTCTTTCTATTCTGTATTGTGTGTTGCTGTCCGTTTTCATAAAATCTCTAATTTATTTTCGAATCATTGCGGTCTCTTCTCCTCCTCTCTAACCTTCACCCCTCGCAATATCACAGAATAACCCGCCCAACCCGAGGCACCTTTTTTATTTTTTCACCAGTACGTCTTTGTCTGACATTTTCTTTTCTCCTCTCGTTTTCCCTAGGTCTCCATGGACGGGCGCGGAGAGGGAGCTGGGCCACCCAGTTGGGCACCTGAGATGGAGGAGAGACTCCTAGCCATGGAGGAACAAGTCGCCGGGTTGGTGACCGCACTCGGGAACATGATGTCCCTCATGGCAGCACGATCGGGCGGGGATCACCCGGTGGGTTCAGCTGGAGCCACAGTGTCCCCAGCACCCGATCGTGGGTTTCTTCTCCAGTGCGAACTGTATTTAGGCGATCAGCCAGTATCGGACTCGGGGAAGGTACACACGATGATCACTAATCTCACGGGGCGTGCGCTCGAATGGGCAACGGCACTGTGGGGGAGCGGGGCTGAGGAGTTGAGGTCGGTCCCTAGGTTCATCGCTCAGTTCCGAGCAATGTTTGACCATCCCGTGGAGGGGCGAGATGCGGGCGAGCGGCTTATGCGCAGGGTCGGGGCACGGCCTCGGAGTATGCACTGTCGTTCCGGACGATTGCGGCGTCCAGTGGGTGGAACGAGCCGGCTCTGAGGACCGCTTTCCGCAGGGGTCTGCGGACTGAAGTCCAGATGGAGCTGGCTTGTGTTAGTCAGTCTATGACGCTGGACGCCTACATCGCCCGGGCCATTGCCGTCGACGGGCAGCTCCGGGACCGTGACCAGCTGGCGCGCATCTTACCCTTTACCGGGCCGAGCCGGAACCGGAGCCGATGGAGCTGGGGATTACGAGACTCTCCGCAGAGGAGAGAGAACGTCGGAGTCGTCAGGGACTGTGTCTCTACTGTGGAGAGAGAGGACATGTCAGGAGGGTGTGTCCCTTGGCCCAGGCAGGACACAGGAAAGGGGTAAGTGGCCAGGGAGCGCAGGTGGGCACAGTAGGTGTCTTGCGTGCAGATCGCATAGCCAGCCCTTTCTGTTGCTCAGTTGTGCTTTTTGGTAACTTCCCCAATCATGTGTCCACAACCCCGATTGACTCCAGAGCTGCGGGGAGTTTCATTGACCGGTCCTTGGTCGACGCTCTCCGACTGCTGTTGCGCCGTTTGAGGTCCTCTATGCCCATCCAAGCCCTGGATGGCCGATCGGTGGGGTCCAGTGCCATTACTCACGTGACCCGTCCTTTTTTTTTTTTTTCACCTTTATTTAACCAGGTAGGTCAGTTGAGAACAAGTTCTCATTTACAACTGCGACCTGGCCAAGACAAAGCAAAGCAGTGCGACAAAAAACAACACAGAGTTACACAGTAAACAAACATACAGTCAATAACACAATAGAAGATCTATATACAGAGTGCAGGTAGGACAATAAATAGGCCATAGTGGTGAGATAAATTACAGATTAGCATTATCACTGGAATGATGGATGCGCAAATTATGATGTGCAAATAGAGATACTGGAGTGCAAAATTAGCGAAAATAATAAAATAAATATGGGGATGAGGTAGTAGGGTGGGCTATTTACAGAAGGGCTATATACAGGTGCAGTGATCGATAAGCAGCTTTGACAGCTGATGCTTAAAGTTAGTGAGGGAGATAGGAACCTCTAGCTTCAATGATTTTTGCAATTCGTTCCAATCATTGGCAGCAGAGAACTGGAAGGAATGGCGGCCAAAGGAGGTGTTGGCTTTGGGGGTGACCAGTGAGATATACCTGCTGGAGCGCATGCTACGGGTGGGTGTTGCTATGGTGACCAGCGAGATGAGATAGGTAAATCCCCGCCCTAATAAAGACTTGTAGATGACCTGGAGCCAGTGTGTTTGGCGACGAATATGTAATGAGGGCCAGCCAACGAGCGCATACAGGTCGCAGTGGTGGGTAGTATATGGGGCTTTGGTAACAAAACGGATGGCACTGTGATAGATTACATCCAATTTGCTGAGCAGAGTGTTGGAGGCTATTTTGTAAATGACATCGCCAAAGTCAAGGATCGGTAGGATATTCAGTTTTACAAGGGCATGTTTGGCAGCATGAGTGAAGGAGGCTTTGTTGCGAAATAGGAAGCCGATTCTAGATTTAATTTTGGATTGGAGATGGTTGATGTGTCTGGAAGTTGAGTTTACAGTCTAACCACACGCCTAGGTATTTGTAGGAGTCCACGTATTCTAAGTCGGACCCATCGAGAGTAGTGATGATAGTCCGGTAGGCGGGTGCGAGCAGCGTTCTATAGAAAAGCATGCATTTAGTTTTACTAGCATTTAAGAGCAGTTGGAGGCCACGGAAGGAGTGTTGTATGGCATTGAAGCTTGTTTGAAGGTTAGTTAACACAGTGTCCAAAGAGGGGCCAGATGTATACAGAATGGTGTAGTCTGCGTAGAGATGGATCAGAGAGTCACCAGCAGCGAGAGCGACATCGTATAGAGAAAAGGGTTGGCCCAAGAATTTAACCCAGTGGCACCCCCATAGAAACTGCCAGAGGATCGGACAATAGGCCCTCCGATTTGACACACTGAACTCTGTCTGAGAAGTAGTTGGAGAACCAAGCAAGACAGTCACTTGAGAAACCAAGGCTGTTGAGTCTGCCAATAAAAATGCGGTGATTGACAGAGTCGAAAGCCTTGGCCAGGTCGATGAAGACAGCTGCACAGTACTGTCTTCTATCGATGGCAGTTATGATATTGTTCAGTCAGTTATCTGTTTGTTAACTTGGCTTTCGAAGACTTTAGAAAGGCAGGGCAGGATGGATATAGGTCTATAACAGTTTGGGTCTAGAGTGTCTCCCCCTTTGAAGAGGGGGATGACCACGGCAGCTTTCCAATCTCTAGGGATCTCAGACGATACGAAAGAGAGGTTGAACAGGCCAGTGATAGGTGTTGCAACAATTTTGGCTGATAATTTTAGAAAGAGAGGGTCCAGATTGTCTAGCCCAGCAGATTTGTAGGGGTCCAGATTTAGCAGCTCTTTCAGAACATCAGCTGTCTGGATTTGGGTTGAGGAGAAGTGGGGGGGGGGCTTGGGCAAGTTGCTGCGGGGGGTACAGAGCTGTTGGCCGGGGTAGGGGTAGCCAGGTGGAAAGCATGGCCAGCCGTAGCAAAATGCTTATTGAATTTTTCGATAATCGTGGATTCATCGGTGGTAACAGTGTTTCCTAACCTCAATGCAGTGGGCAACTGGCAGGAGATGCTCTTATTCTCCATGGACTTTACAGTGTCCCAGAACTTTTTTGAATTAGTACTATCACCCTCACTATTCACGGCTGCCATCAAGAAAGACTGGAACTGTTGGTGTTCTCTTCCTCCATACACCCGGTCATCTTGGGACTTCCCTGGCTCCAGCAACACGACCCCAACATCGGCTGGAGTGCGCAAAGGATCCTAGGATGGTCGGATAGATGTCGGAGGACCTGCTTGACCACAACTTGTGGTGCTACGTCAGTGGAGAGCCCTGAGAGCACCCTCACGGGGAGCATTCCGCCGGGATACCAAGATCTGAGCGGGGTGTTTTCTTGAGAAAAGGCCAAGTGTCTCCCTCCTCACCGTTCCTGGGACTGCGCCATTGACCTGGTACCAGACGCCACGCCCCCCCTGAAGAAGAATCTATCCGCTCTCTATGGCCGAAATGGAGACTATGGAGACATGCATCCGAGAGACGCTGGAGCAGGGGCACATCCGCCATTCCACCTCCCCTGCTTCAGCCAGTTTCTTCTTTGTGAAGAAGAGGGACGGGGGTTTAAGGCCGTGCATTGACTACCGAGGACTAAATGAGGTAACAATGAAGTTCTGGTATCCAATACCCCTCGTTCCTGCGGCCATAGAGCAGCTGAGGGGGGCGCGATTCTTCACTAAACTGGACCTTCGGAGCGCACACAACCTTGTCCGTATCCGGGAAGTCGGGTCACTATGAATACCTAGTGATGCCATACGGACTCGCTAATGCCCCAGCGGTATTCCAGTCTTTTCTGAATGAGGTTTTTCGGGATATGTCGGGGAGGTATGTGGTGGTCTATATTGATGACATTTTGGTCTATTCCCCGACATTCCCAATTCATCAAAGGATTCAGCTCCATCACGGCTCCACTCACATAGTTTTTGAAAGGACACCCTCAATGCCTCAACTGGACCTCTGAGCCGATGGCAGTAACACCTGTTTCGCATTTGGTCATCAGGGTCACCTTATAGCCTTGTGTGTTTGTTTCACCCCTCGCGGGTTATTGTTTCTTTCTATTCTGTATTGTGTGTTGCTGTCCGTTTTCATTAAATCTCTCATTTACTTTCGAATCATTGCTGCCTCTTCGCCTCCTCTCACACCTTCACCCCTCGCAATATCACAATCTGTGACCAGCAGATGCATATCTCTATTTCCAGCTGTGAAATCCATAGATTAAGGCCTAATGAATTCATTGCAATTGACTGATTTCCTTATATGAACTGTAAAATCTTTGAAATTGTTGTATATTGTATTTAGCATCACATAAAATGTATTTCAAATACATGTAGACACATTTGCATCTTTGTTTAAATGCATGTAATGCCTGACAATATTCCAGAAATGCATGGCTATGACATCTAGGAAAAGTGGTTCCTAAATGGCTTCTTAAATTACTCTTTACGTATTGATCCATGGAGATAATGTTTTGGGCCACCAAGCCAAAACTTTGGCAGAGACGTAATTTAAATTGTGATGTTGAATAAAGAACATTTTTGATTTCACCTCATTTTTACATTCTGTCATAAGCACATGTTCAACTTCGTTAAACAACTTTTCCCATCTCAAGAGGTAAAAAAAAGACTATAGAAAGTGCCTCTCTTCAACTTAATTAAATAATGGAACAAATCTATAGATCAGGCAATAGACTGTATTTCTTGTTTTGTTTTTATCGATTTAATCAAAAACTATACATCATACAAAGCTCCACGATATGTCAAAATGTAGGTATATGTCTTCTATACCCAATGAATGATAATATAGTCTCTATAGGCCCTAGAGTGGATGGTTAGCGGTTTAATACCCAGGATTGTGTAGTTGGACCTAAGCCTTTTCATGCTCACTTTTCATCGGCTCATTGCATGTCAATCTCCAAAAAACTGATTGTGCTGTACAAATGAAGCCTAACACAAATATGGACCAGTCAACTGTAATTAGCAATTCTTCAGCTTTCTGTGGATATAAGGCTTTACTAGTCTATTCTTCATGGGCCCTCTCTATTTTATTAGCAAATATACGCAAAAATTACTCCAAGACTGTAAGCTCAAGGTTTTAGGTGCCAAATAAAGTAAAACAGTCCTGAATCCCCTCGTGACAGAGGAGTGGAAGTGTATTGTGTGCAACAGGGAGGAGCAATTGAATGCAATATAAAAGTAAGCCTGTCCATCTACTGGTAAGAGGGTTTACGTGTTTTGCTCGACCCACTTGCTTTTTCATCACAAAACAGCAGAAAATTGCCAAAAAGAGTAGAACCAGCTCACCTGCTTTTACACTATTTGACGTTCAATGTTTGTTTTTAAAGAAACGTTTTTCGTCACATCCAATTGGTAGTTACAGTCTTGTACCATCGCTGCAACACCCGTACAGACTCGGGAGAGGTGAAGGTCGAGAGACGGGCATCTTCCAAAACACAACCCTGCCAAGCCGCACTGCTTCTTGACACAATTCATGCTTAACCGCCGCACCAATGTGTTAGAGGAAACACCGTACACCTGGCGACCATGTCAGTGTGCATGCGCTCAGCCCGCAACAGGAGTCGCTAGAGCACGATGGGACAAGGACATCCCAGCCGGACAAACCCACCCCTAACTCGGACAACACTGGGCCAATTGTGCATCGCCTCACGGGTCTCCTGGTCGCGGCAGGCTGCGACACAGGCCGATATCGAACCAGGATCTGTAGTGATGCAGTGCCTTAGACCGCTGCGCCACTTGGGAGGCCCTGAAATAAATATCTTAAAAGGAATACTTTCACCTTATTAAAAAGGTACAGATGTAAATTAATCACTCATCACATGAAATTAGTAATAATCCTAAGAAATAACTTAAATAACAAAATAACTAGGCTTTTTTCCTAGAAGTCACAGAGCGCGCACTTTAGCAAGTCTTTATTCATATTTTTTTTAAAGATAGGGGCCAAAAGTTTGGAATATTACTCATTCAAGGGTTTTTCTTTATTTGCACTTTTTTACATTGTAGAATAAAAGTGAAGACATCAAAACTATGACATAACACATATGGAATTATGTAGTAACCAAAAAAGGTTTTGGTTACTAAATTATTTTTTCAAATGTATATGTGTATATATATATATACAGTGGAGAGAACAAGTATTTGATACACTGCCGATTTTGCAGGTTTTCCTACTTACAAAGCATGTAGAGGTCTGTCATTTTTATCATAGGTACACTTCAACTGTGAGAGACGGAATCTAAAACAAATATCCAGAAAATCACATTGTATGATTTTTTTATAATTAATTTGCATTTTATTGCATGACATAAGTATTTGATCACCTACCAACCAGTAAGAATTCCGGCTCTCACAGACCTGTACGTTTTTCTTTAAGAAGCCCTCCTGTTCTCCACTCATTACCTGTATTAACTGCACCTGTTTGAACTCGTTACCTGTATAAAAGACACCTGTCCACACACTCAATCAAACAGACTCCAACCTCTCCACAATGGCCAAGACCAGAGAGCTGTGTAAGGACTTCAGGGATAAAATTGTAGACCTGCACAAAGCTGGGATGGGCTACAGGACAATAGGCAAGCAGCTTGGTGAGAAGGCAACAACTGTTGGCGCAATTATTAGAAAATGGAAGAAGTTCAAGATGACGGTCAATCTCCCTCGGTCTGGGGCACCATGCAAGATCTCACCTCGTGGGGCATCAATGATCATGAGGAAGGTGAGGGATCAGCCCAGAACTACATGGCAGGACCTGGTCAATGACCTGAAGAGAGCTGGGACCACAGTCTCAAAGAAAACCATTAGTAACACACTACGCCGTCATGGATTAAAATCCTGCAGCGCACGCAAGGTCCCCCTGCTCAAGCCAGCGCATGTCCAGGCCCGTTTGAAGTTTGCCAATGACCATCTGGATGATCCAGAGGAGGAATGGGAGAAGGTCATGTGGTCTGATGAGACAAAAATAGAGCTTTTTGGTCTAAACTCCACTCGCCGTGTTTGGAGGAAGAAGAAGGATGAGTACAACCCCAAGAACACCATCCCAACCGTGAAGCATGGAAGTGAAAACATCTTTGGGGATGCTTTTCTGCAAAGGGGACAGGACGACTGCACCGTATTGAGGGGAGGATGGATGGGGCCATGTATCGCGAGTTCTTGGCCAACAACCTCCTTCCCTCAGTAAGAGCATTGAAGATGGGTCGTGGCTGGGTCTTCCAGCATGACAACGACCCGAAACACACAGCCAGGGCAACTAAGGAGTGGCTCCGTAAGAAGCATCTCAAGGTCCTGGAGTGGCCTAGCCAGTCTCCAGACCTGAACCCAATAGAAAATCTTTGGAGGGAGCTGAAAGTACGTATTGCCCAGAGACAGCCCCGAAACCTGAAAGATCTGGAGAAGGTCTGAATGGAGGAGTGGGCCAAAATCTCTGCTGCAGTGTGTGCAAACCTGGTCAAGAACTACAGGAAACATATGATCTCTGTAATTGCAAACAAAGGTTTCTGTACCAAATATTAAGTTCTGTTTTTCTGATGTATCAAATACTTATGTCATGCAATAAAATGCAAATTAATTACTTAAAAATCATACAATGTGATTTTCTGGATTTTTGTTTTAGATTCCGTCACTCACAGTTGAAGAGTACCTATGATAAAAATTACAGACTTCTACATACTTTGTAAGTGGGAAAACCTGCAAAATCGGCAGTGTATCAAATACTTGTTCTCCCCACTGTATATATAAAAACATATTTACATGAGTATTCAGACCTTTAGCTATGAGACTAGAAATTGATTTCAGGTACATCCTGTTTCCATAACTTCATTCACCTGGGGTAAATTAAATTGATTGGACATGATTTGAAAAAAGGCACACACCTGTCTGTTAAAGGTCCCACAGTGCATGTCAGAGCAAAAACCAAGGACAACGACCCTAAGCACACAGCCAAGACAATGCAGGAGTGGCTTCGGGACAAGTCTCTGAATATCCTTGAGTGGCCCAGCCATAGTCCGGACTTGAACCCGATCGAACATCTCTGAAAATAGCTGTGCAGCAACTCTCCCCATCCAACCTGACAGAGCTTGAGAGGATCTGCTGAGAAGAATAGGAGAAACTCCCCAAATACAGGTGTGCCAAACTTGTAGCATCATACCCATGAAAATTCAAAGCTGTAATAGCTGCCAAAGGTGTTTCAACAAAACACTGAGCAAAGGGTCTGAATACTTATGCAAATGTGATATTTCAGTTTTACATTTTTTATTAATTACAGTCGTATGAAAAAATTTGGGCACCCCTGACAATTTCCATGATTTCCATTTATAAATAATTGGGTGTTTGGATCAGCAATTTCATTTTGATCTATCAAATAACTGATGGACACAGTAATATTTCAGTAGTGAAATTAGGTTTATTGGATTAACAGAAAATGTGCAATATGCATCAAAATGAAATTAGACAGGTGCATACATTTGGGCACCCCAACAGAAAAATCACATCAATATTTAGTAGAGCCTCCTTTTGCTAAAATAACAGCCTCTAGACGCTTCCTATAGCCTCTAATGAGTGTCTGGATTCTGGATGAAGGTATTTTGGACCATTCCTCCTTACAAAACATCTCCAGTTCAGTTAGGTTTGGTGGTTGCCGAGCACGGACAGCCCGGTTCAAATCATCCCACAGATTCTCAATTATATTTAGGTCTGGGGACTGGGATGGCCATTGTACTTGTTCCTCTGCATAAATGCCCGGGTAGATTTTGAGCAGTGTTTTGGGTCGTTGTCTTGTTGAAATATCCAGCCCCGGCGTAACTTCAACTTTGTGACTGATTCTTCAACATTATTCCCAAGAATCTGCTGATATTGAGTGGAATCCATGCGACCCTCAACTTTAACAAGATTCCCAGTACCGGCACTGGCCACACAGCCCCACAACATGATGGAACCCCCACCAAATTTTACTGTGGGTAGCAAGTGTTTTTCTTGGAACGCTGTGTTCTTTTGCCGCCATGCATAATGCCCCTTGTTATGACCAAATAACTCAATATTTGTTTCATCAGTCCACAGCACCTTATTCCAAAATTAAGCTGGCTTGTCCAAATGTGCGTTTGCATACCTCAAGCGACTCTGTTTGTGGCGTGTGTGAAGAAAAGTCTTCTTCCGCATCCCTCTCCCGTACAGCTTCTCCTTGTGCAAAGTGCGCTGAATTGTTGAACGATGCACAGTGACACCATCTGCAGCAAGATGATGTTGTAGGTCTTTGGAGGTGGTCTGTGGGCTGTTTTTGACCGTTCTCACCATCCTTCACCTTTGCCTCTCCAATATTTTACTTGGCCTGCCACTTCTGGCCTTAACAAGAACTGTGCCTGTGGTCTTCCATTTCCTCACTATGTTCTTCACAGTGGACACTGACAGCTTACATCTCTGCGATAGCTTTTTGTAGCCTTCCCCTAAACCGTAATGTTGAACAATCTTTGTTTTCAGGTCATTTGAGAGTTGTTTTGAGGCCCCCATGTTGCCACTCTTCAGAGGAGAGTCAAAGAGAACAACAACTTGCAATTGGCCACCTTAAATACATTTTCTCATGATTGGATGCACTTGTCTATGAAGTTCAAGGCTTAATGAGCTCACCAAACCAATTGTGTGTTCCAATTAATCAGTGCTAAGTAGTTACAGGTATTCAAATCAACAGAATGACAAGGGTGCCCAAATTTCTGCATAGCCTATTTTTCACATCTGATTTAATTTCATACAACTTAATATTGCTACACTAAAAATCTTTGTCTCGACAATACCCCAGTACTCAGCTTTTATTAGAAATTGAATGGCATGCCACTGTGATCATTTTCTGTGACGACAGAGTAAATTATTATGCAGCCTCAGAGGGGTGCCCAAACTTTTTCATACGACTGTAGTAAACATTTCTAAAATCCTGTTTTTGTTTTGTCATTATGCAGAATGTGTTTTGAAATACATTAAATGCATTACTCAATGCATTTAACATGTGATACGCAGATTGACGTTTATTGTCGTAAGTCTTGTCCTGGAGGCTGAACTGAGCAATTTTCCCTAACATAAGGTCAGCTGCAAAGTAAAAATTATTGTAAACATTAATGAAATTCAAAACTCTCTCTTAATTTAAGGTGAGGGTTAGGCATTAGGGTTAGCAGTGTGGTTAAGACTAGTGTTAAGGTTAGGTTTAAAACCTGAGGTTTTACTTCACAATTCAAACCCCAGGTTTTCAATGGGGTTCGAATCTGGAGACAGAGATGGCCATTGCAAATGTTGATTTTGTGGTCAATTAACAATTTATTTGTGGATTTTGGTGTGTGCTTTGGGTTGTCTTGCTGGAAGATTCACTTGCGACCAAGTTTCAGCCTCCTGGCAGAGGCTACAAGGTTTTGGGCTAAAATGTCCTGGTACTTGGTAAAGTTCATGATGCCGTTGACCACAGTAGGTATGCAGTATTTTCTGCTTAGGCATTGTTCTTTCGAAGGCCAAACCCACTGTTGGTGAACGTTGCCAAAGAGCTGTATTTTCGTGTCATCTAACCATGAACTTTATCATTGCAGAGAAGAAACTAACAGCCGTGGGTGTGGCGTAGCGTAGCGTTTGACCGAAACAAGGAGTCTGGGTAGCCAGGCAACACTAGGATGCCAGTGCAGGGCTGGAGAGAGGAAATGAATGAGGAAGTAAAGCCCATACCCCCTGGGAGAGCAACAGTACAGACAGGATATGTAGCACAGCGAATAGACTCACTTGAATAAAGAACATCAAAAGCCATGGAGTGTACGGTGGGTGGCGTCTTGTTGATCCTGAGATTGTGAGCAGGTAGCTGGCCAAACACTCTGATTTTTAAACCACACACACTTTATTTAGGTGTGCTTAAAAAGAGGCCAGCCTTTCTTTTGAAACTTCTCTCAAAATCAGGAAATGAGCTAAGAACAGCAAAGCCAACTTCAATGTCATGCAGATATACAGTACTTGCTGCTCAGTATATTTGTCACTTTGAAGGTGATAGGAGTTGTTTTATCTTTAGTTTATCGTTCTGACATAAGCTTTGTTCTGCATGTCTCCATATTTATAGATAAACTTAATAAAGTATAGGAACTCCTGACTTGCCACATGACTCATCCTCTATGACACTTTCCCCGACCCCCAAGATTTAGAAAAGAAATGACTTCACAAAATCCGAAGAAATATATATAAAGTCACCACCCACTTTCAAAATGTTCACCTTTTGTTGCATTACAGCCTGAAATAAAAACACATAAAATCTGACTTTTTCCATCTTTATTCACACACAGTAACCCAAAAAAACACCCTATTTGCATAAGTGAACACCCCCGAGTTAAAAATAGGTGGAACCACCATTTGCTTTAATTACAGCCATGATTCTCTTTGAATATGTCTCTAGTAACCTAGACTGTGCAATATTTGCCCATTCTTCCTTGCAGAATTGTTCAAGCTCAGTCTAATTGCATGGTGACCGCTCATGGACTGCACTCTTCAAGTCATTCCACAGATTCTCGATGGAATTTAGGTCTTGGCTCTGACTAGGCCACTCAAGGACATTCACCTTCTTGTCCTTCAGCCACTGTACAGTTGCTTTGGGTCATTGTCATGTTGAAACGTGAACTATCTTCCCATTTTCAACTGTTTATTTTCTTGCCACCCTCCCATAGAGGCCAGATTTGTGGAGCGCTTGTGATATTGTGGTCACATGCACACATTGACCAGTCTTTGCCATAAAGGCATGAAGCTCCTTCAAAGTTGGCATTGGCTTCTTGGTAGTTCACTTATCCAAATAGGGTATTTTACTGTTTTACTTTTAATACATTTTCAGAGTATTTAAAAATAAATTCCCAATGTAAATAAAGCCAGAACAAGTCTAATTTGATGTGTTTTCAATTCAGGATATAAGGCAAGAAATGGTGAACATTTTTAAAGGGGGTGGTGACTTTCTATACACTGTAGTTACATATCATGACAGAAATGTTCCTGAAATAGACAAAATAACCTAAAAAAAAATCCCTCCATTGTAACTAACAACTTTTGGGTTTCTGGGGTTAAGAAAGATGTCTAAATGTCTAGGCCTTCCCAGATGCTGAGAGCATAAAGCTTCAGCAGTAAAGCCTATTAAAGGGTTATCACACCTCACTCATTAGACCACACTGGGACCCATGGGAATACCTTAACTAGGATGACCATAATCTAACGGCTATGAGCCACAGCTGGGACTGACTGGGACTGGAGTAGCCAGCCAACCAACCTTCCAGCATCCTTTCTGTTCTGTTCACAGCTTCTTATTACATAAGCCCAATGGGAGCAACACACACACACAGTCTTGTACAACTAACCTTGTGGGGACACAAAATTCAGTCCCATTTAAAATCCTATTTTCCCTAAACCTAACCCTAACCCCAAAACCTAACCCGATGTCCCTAACAAAATGTCCCCAGTTGGCCAAATTTGTGTTTGTTTACTATTCTTGTGGGGACTTCTGGGGGGGCTACCTCTAGCAGCAACAGCAAGATCGGCATTGCTACCTGTCCTTGAGCAAGGCACTTAACCCTAACTTGCTCCAGGGGCTGACCCTATAGGTAGGCCGTCATTGTAAATAAGAATTTGTTCTTAACTGACTTGCCTAGTTAAATAAAGGTTAAATAAAATAAAATAAAAATAAAACCTTGTAGACACTGAAGATTGCTCCATTTTTGTTTTTCTTAGTCAGCTGTGTGGACACAGAGGTCTGGAAATGATTAAGATATACTCCCTGGAGGGGACATAGCAGTAGGGAGGGGGAGGGACAGACAGACAGACAGACAGACAGACAGACAGTGCGTCACATGGCTACATTTAGACAGCTTTGGTATGTGGGGAAAGGTCTGTTCCTTGTTGTCATATCTTTTGGACTTGACTTAAAGCAAAGTGGATGCTACTTAGTTTTGACTGACTAGACACAACCTAAACAAACCCCATACAGCATGTGTCCATGAACAGCTGTAGAGTAGAGGACTATGGGAAAACAGAATGAGAGAAGAGGGCAGAGGAAAAGAAAGGAGAAAACATCAATCCAAAATGCTCTCATTCTCTGGTATCCATCTGAAGGATAAACATGCACACCATGTGCCCAGAGGCATCGTAACTGGAACATCGTAAAGACAGAGTGCTCTCTACCTTGTCTTCATTAGTGGAGAAGAGGAGGGGGACCAGCTAGGTTGCTGAGAGAGGTAGAGGTAGAGCGGGAAAAGAGAGAGAGGGGGAAAGAAAGAGAGAAACTAACAGAGATGAACAGAGAGGGATGGAGAGAGAGAGGGGGAAGAAAACACACTAAACAGGAGATCTGCCCACACACTCACCTGGGAGCTCTGTTGGCCGATGCAGGCAGGCAGGCCAGGAGGTTAGGAGAGTCTGGGAATGTTTAACATCAAGACGGCAGACAGGCAGTCCCAGAAATAGCCAGGAGCACAGGGAGTAGAGAAGGAAATGTGTAAAGTAACCCCTTCCTGCCATAGAGAAGGAAAAAAGTAAAAAAGCATAAACACAAACCACCCCAGAGTGCAGGGCGGAGGCTACTCCAGGTATGACATGGACTGGGTCCCAAATGGCACCATATTGGCACTCTATAGTGCACTATAAAGGTATAGGGTGCCAAGACGCAACCATGTTGAGGAAAGAAAAACAGTGGTATAATGTCTTTGTGGTCCAGACCAGCCTGGTGGCGGCTCTTATACCTCAAACACTCAACCTGTAATGGGGAACATGGCATGGTTGTCACACCCATATAATTAGGAATTAGAATTGAATAGGATCTCTATGTTCACACCCCTCTCCCACCCGTCCCGGTCAGGATTCCCAAAAATATGTGGTTGAGCTAAAAATGTTTGCCTGTTAGAAACAAAAGAGGTAAACCTATTCCATCATGAAGCACTTTTAAAATGAACATTGTGAGATAGAGTATGTATACTGATTAGAAAAGCCTGTAATACCTATGCCCTTAAGAATGGATGTCGTTTTTCATTTTTATTATCAGATGAAGATTTGAAGTGATTTGGCATGATGACTATGAAGTGGATGTCTGAGGCTTGAAATATGCATGATGAATGCATTATCGTGTGCCTTTATTTCATGATGTGCTTTTATAAAGGGAGAAAGGAGACAGCCTATGCCTTCTTTTTCCATCTAGGCCTGTAGAATTATTCCCAGAAATGCCAGTCTTCTCTTGATACTTGAGACTCTTAAGACTTTAAGATGCCATGAATATACAGTCCGCAGGAACAGGTGGATTATTAGATCAGCAGTTTCACACGAGAACTTACCACCACACCCCTTCCTACCATTTTTGTATCCTCTCAAAATTGATTTGGAAAACAGCTAGCTGTACAGTGTTCCTATCTCAGTTTTTGGGGTTAGGAGGTACCCTCAACGGCATTTAAAAAGTGCACCCCTGACTGATCGTACCATAAAACTACACTTCATTCACACCCTCCCTTTTTGCTGATCTGATCTCCTGCCCGACAGTCCTTTCAAATCTAGTGGAAAAGCCTTAATAACTAATCCACTGAAGGTTTCCTTCTGTCTCTGTCTCTCTACCATGCAGAGGTATTACAGCAGAATACAAGGCAGTAATGACGTAGACAGACAGACAGACAGACAGACAGACAGACAGACAGACAGACAGACAGACAGACAGACAGACAGACAGACAGACAGACAGACAGACAGAGCATCTTGTTAGATACAGAGAGAGAATACATTCTGTCTCATCATGCTGTTTTATCTGTGCGTGTCCCAAATGGCAACTTTATTCCCTATGTAGTGGCAACCTATTCCCTATTTAGTGCACAACTTCAGACCAGGTCTTGTAAGACTCTGGTCAAAACTATAGCACTATATAGAGAATAGGGTGCCATTTGGGAAGCACTCACAGACACAGCGCTTGTTAGGGTACAGAGGTAGCACTTTTTTTTGTCATCATGCTGTTTCATCTAACGTCCTCTGCTTCAATGGAGAAGATGTGGGATGTTGTGGTGTGGCTGTTCTGAGTGAAGATGAGATGCCAACCAGGTTCTGTCTGCTGTAGAGGATGAATCAGACTATCAGAGGGAGAGAGAAAGCCCTGCTGTAAAATCCCAAAATGCAGAATACAAATTAACATGGAGTCTTTCTGTAAAATGTGCTGAATACAGCAGGTGTAGACCTTACCGTGAATTTGCTTACTTGCGAGCCCTTAACCAACAATAACGAGGCTATATACAAGGGGTACCAGTACCCATGTGCATGGGTAAAGGTTAGTCTAGGTAATTGAGGTAATATATACAGTACATGTAGGTAGGGGTAAAGTGACTATGCATAGATAATAAACAGAGTAGCAGCAACGTATGTGAAGAATGTATGTGTGTGCGCGCGTCGTAGTGTCAGTATAGATGTGTGAGTGTGTGGTTAGTCCAGTGAGTGTAGAGTTCAAGTGGGCCTTTGAGGAAGACGTCAGCTTGATGTCAAAAAGTCAGTAATCTGTTTGCATCCTGTTCAATGGACTAAAGTGAGCAAAATTAAATCAATCTCTGTCTTTTTTTGTTAAGTGCTCCAACTCCTTTTTACCTCAAATGAGTCCTTTTGGATGTTTTTATTGGTAAGACATTTTCCAGTGAGTGTATCGAGCCGGTGCAAGAGAGTCAGTGCAAAGAAGATAAGAATAGATAAGAATAAAATAAGGGGGTCAATGCAAACGGGTGGTCATTTGATTAACTGTTCTGCCGTGTTATGGCTTCGGGGTAGAAGCTGTTAAGGAGCCTTTTGGTCCAGGACTTGGCACTCCGGTACCGCTTGCCGTGTGGTAGCAGAGAGAACAGTATACGACTTGGGTTACTGGGGTCTGACCATTTTTTGTGCCTTCCTCTAACACCGGTATAGAGGTCCTGGATGGCAGGAAGCTCGGCCCCAGTGATGTACTGGGCCATACTCACTACCCTCTGTAGCGCCGATCAGTTGCCATACCAAGCGGTGATGCAAGCAGTTAGGATGCTCTCGATGGTGCAGCTGTACAACTGTTTGAGGATCTGAGGACCCATGTCAAATCTTTTCAGCCTCCTGAGGGGGAATAGGCGTAGTTGTGCCCTCCTCACAACTGTCTTGGTGCGTTTGGACCATGATAGGTCTTTACTGATGTGGGAACTTGAAGCTCTCGGCCTGCTCCACTACAGCACCGTCGATGTGAATGGGGGCGTGCTCGGCCCTCCTTTTCCTGTAATCCACGATAGTTCTCTCATGCTACCTTGCTGTTATACTTTAGGAGGAAGCAACTTTGTGGCAGCCTATTTACTAGTATATAGTGCACTACATTTGACCAGAACCCTATGGGCCCTGGTCAAAAGTAGTGTACTAAATAGGGAATCATAGGGATGTGAAGCTCCAGGGATCCCAGTTTCTCCGCCAGAGGGCAGTGTTTAGTTCACACCCTTTACTTTTTCCACATTTTATTGTGTTTAGAGCCTGAATATAAAAAAAAATAATCCCCCCCGCTGGCATACACACAATACCCCATGATGTCAAAGTAGAATTCTGTTTTAGACATTTTTACAAATTAATACAAAATGAAAAACTGAAATGTCTTAAGCCAATAAGTATTCAACCCCTTAAGAAGTCACGTAATAAATTGCATGGATTAACTCTACAATAATAGGGATGAACATGATTTTCGAATGTTACAATATAATAATCTGTAAGGTCCCTCAGTCAAGCAGTGAGTTTGTAACATATTCAACCACAAAGACCAGGGAGGTTTTCCAATGCCTCACAATTATTATTTTTATTTAACAAGGCAAGTCAGTTAAGAACAAATTCTTATTTACAATGACGGCCTACACCAGCCAAACTCAGACAATGCTGGGCCAATTGTGCACTGCCCTATGGGACTCCCAATCACAGCCAGTTGTGATACAGACTGAATTTGAACCAGGTTGTCTGTAGTGATGCCTCTAGCACTGGAGATGCAGTGTCTTAGACCACTGCACCACTTGGGAGCCCTAAATAAGGGCACCTATTAGAAGGGTAAAAAAAAATACTAACCTAATGTCAGGCTCTGGCCATATGTAGCTATGGTCAGAGTCTGACAGTTTCTATTTCTGTTTCTGTGTGGGTTTTGGGTTGGATCCCTAATTAGAGGCAGCTGCACCGCATTGTCTCTAATTAGGGATCCTATATGTGTTTGTATGTCCTTCACCTTTGTGTGGGTCGTTATTCCTCCAGTCACGGGTAAAGTAGTGTGTTTCGTTTTTTGGTTGGTGTGCAAATCATTACGATTGTCATATCGTTTGTTTGTTGGTTTCGTTAGTTCGTACATGTGAGTGCAATTATACATAGTAATATTAAACATGTCGAACTACAATCCCTGCGCTGCGTCTTGGTCTCTCCACACACACAATCGTGACAGAACGACCCACCACCTTGAGACCAAGCAGCGCAACTGGCGAGAGATGGAGATAGCGATTGCCCCGCGTCGGTATACGGACACGGAACTCCTCGGGGGGTTCGAGACGGACTCGGAGGAGGAAGAAGTAGCGCCAGTACCATAGGGCAGTGCTTCTCAATCTATTTTCAATAACGTACCCCCTATCAAATGTTTTCTCAGCCAAGTACCCCCTGACCGGCCCCAATCATTAGAGATAGAAATAATGACTACGATATAGTGATGTGCCATCATTATGAGATTTATTAAACATTGTAAATGAAAAACATTTGCAATAATAAACAATGTATAATTACCGATCATGCAGTTTAAGTACCCCATGACTGGCCCCAAACATGTTTGATAAAAGAAACCTATATAAATAATATATATACAGTGTGTATATATATGATGTTTATAACATTTTAGCTCAAAAACACTTGTAATAATAAACAACAAACTAAGTTGCACTTATAATTTAGTGCGAAACATGTGCTTGTGCTTCACTGAGGATCTTGGTCATCCTCGGTGGCAGGGAGGACACAGCAGTGATCAGACTTTTTTCCAGGCCCAGTCTGTTTCTCTGCTTTGTTTTGATCACAGTCATTGCAGAAAATGAGGCCTCACACAAATATGTGGATCCAAAGGGCAGTAGATGCTGCAAAGCTTTTTCTCCCAGCTCAGGGTACTCCTTTTTTACACACACCCAAAACTGCGTTAGAGTGGAGTTTTCATATTTCATCCATAGGCCATAGATGACACATCCAAGAGTTTTTCCTTGTGACAGAGAGGGAGCTTGTTTCTGCTTTCTTCTGACAAAATAAATGGGTTTCTCACCCAACTGAGCTGTGGAGATTTCTCCTCCATGTCAGGATAGTATGAGTTAAAACTCACAATCAGGTTGGCCAAATGTTCTTCTATGATGGACTTCACTGGTTCTCTCTCCACATCTTCCCTGGAGAGGAAAGCATCTACCTGAGAAAAGCAGGTGAGATCACCCTGTACATATGTCCGTTTCCACAACTCTGCTTTCTTCAGAAAACCACTCACCTTGTCATACAGGTTCAGAACGTGGGTGTCCTTGCCCTGCAGACACACATTCAGCTCATTCAATTTGCTGAATATATCTGCCAGATAGCATAGTTTTGCAAGCCAATCTTTATCTTCAAACAGGGTGGCATATGGAGATCTTTGCTCTGACAAAGGTGTGCACCTCCGCCCGTAGTTCCAACAGCCTGTTCAGTATCCTCCCTCGAGATAGCCAGCGCACTTCTATGTGTAGCAGCAGTTGTGTGTGTTCAGCTCCCATGTCCTCACGAAGGCGATGAAACAGTCGTGCATTGAGTGGCCTTGACTTAATAAAGTTCATGCTGTCATTCAAAACGTCATGCAACACAGGACTTTTGGATGCCAGTGCTTCCCTGTGTATGACACAGTGATTCCACTGCACTTCTGGATGTTTATTTCTAATAGGCGCCATGAGCCCTTTAACACGGCCTGTGATTGACGCAGCTCTGTCAGTGCAGACACTCTTGCAGTTTCTCCAGTCCAGCTCGTTTTCAATGAAGAAATTATCCACAACATTAAAAAGGTCCTCTCCTGTTGTTCTCCCCTCTAAGCTCTTGCAGAAAAGTACATTTTCATAAATGTTGTCGATATCCACATACCTCACAAAAGCAATGAGCTGTGCCTTGCCGCTGACATCGGTCGACTCATCAAGCTGGAGTGAAAATGCTTTGCCAAGTTTTCCCACAACTTGTTCAACAATATCCGCTCCCATTCTTTCTATTCTGCGGGAAACGGTGTCATTAGACAAAGGCACCGTTTTGAATGTTTTTGTCCAGCATTGTCTCCGCTAATACAACAGCGGCTGGGAGTAACAGGTCCTCAGCGATCGTGAACGGCTTTTTTGCTTTAGCCACGAGCAGTGACACCGCATATGATGCCTGTAGTTCTTTGGCTGATGTTGTGGAGACTTTTCGCATTGTTTCCTGCGCTGATCTAAACTCAGCAAGTTCTCTTGAGAAATTCTGGTGGCTTTCTGAGATGTCTCTGGAGGTGCGGCGGTTTCATCGAGCTGTTAGTTAGTTTCTCCCCACAGAAAAAACACAATGCCTGGGGAGGGTTGCCGTTTGTTGCCATGAATCCCATCAAAACATAACCCTCCTGATATTGACAGTATTTTGTTGGCTCCACTTTGGCTTTCTTTTTTTCTTCATCCTCCCCGTTCTCCGCTGTAGTATTGCTACGTTTTAACCAGGATTTCATTTAAATGTCTGTTTGTTTCCAGTAAAGCAACTGGCTTCCCGCTCGGCGTGATTCAAATTCTTCTCTGATTTAGGTAGTTTACAATTAAAATAGAAACATTTTATATAAAAATGTGGTTTACATAAACATTTTATTAAACTTATTTTCGTATGATATTTTTAGTAATCATGGATGATTTTGTATATCTTTTAAATTAAATTAATAATTTAAATTAATATATATTTTTTTATTATATATTTTTTTATAAAATCTCACGTACCCCCTACAGTACCGCAACGTACCCCTAGGGGTACGCGTACCCCCATTTGAGAATCACTGGCCTAGGGTGAAGCCAGAGGACCATGGGAGGTTTATGGAGCAATGGAGGAGAATGGAGAAGGAAAGGACGGAGCTGGCGTTAAAGGCGCTCCACCGGTGCGCCTCCTCAGTCCGGTACGTCCAGCGCCGGCCCGGAGCCAACGAAGGTCCGTCGTGGCTTCGAGCACCACACCATCGGTGCGCAGCCAGAGCCCAGAGAGGCTGAAGGAGGGGGATCGCACACCACTTCGTCTGCCCACGATTCATGATCGGGAGAAGCCCGAGGGGTTTCATAAATACCCGGAGGAGGAGCAGACGAGGTGGTGGAGAGCCTGGGTTGCGCTTCCGCTAGAGGTTAGGAGAGGAGGTCCAGCGAAGGTCCGCAGCCCGGATCCTCCGGCGAAGGTCCGCAGCCCGGAACCTCCGGCGAAGGTCCGCAGCCCGGAACCTCCGGCGAAGGTCCGCAGCCCGGAACCTCCGGCGAAGGTCCGCAGCCCGGAACCTCCGGCGAAGGTCCGCAGCCCGGAACCTCCGGCGAAGGTCCGCAGCCCGGAACCTCCGGCGAAGGTCCGCAGCCCGGAACCTCGGCGAAGGTCAGCAACCCTGAGCCTCCGGCGAAGGTCCGCAACCCTGAACCTCCGGCGAAGGTCCGCAACCCTGAACCTCCGGCGAAGGTCCGCAACCCTGAACCTCCGGCGAAGGTCCGCAACCCTGAACCTCCAGCGAAGGTCAACAATCCTGAACCTCTAGCGAAGGTCAACAATCCTGAACCTCCAGCGAAGGTCCGCAACCCTGAAACTCCAGCGGAGGTCCGCAACCCTAAACATCCAGCGAAGGTCCGCAACCCTAAACATCCAGCGAAGGTCAGCAACCCTGAAACTCCAGTGAAGGTCCGCAACCCTGAGCCTCCTACGAAGGTCCGCAACCCTGAGCCTTCATCCACGGCCCAATGTCTGGAACCTCCAGCGAAGGTCCACAGCCCGGAACCTCCAGCGAAGGTCCGCAGCCCGGAGGCTCCAGAGGTCAGCACAGCGCTGTGGCTGGAACAAACCCCCCCAGTGGAGCAGGTCCCCGTAGTCCACCGGTGCCCAATACGGGTCCAGCCGTCTGCTCTGCTCCAGTGCCAGAGCAGTCCGCTCCACCGGTACCCAATCCGGGTCCAGCCGTCTGCTCCGCTCCAGTGCCAGAGCAGTCCGCTCCACCGGTACCCATTCCGGGTTCAGCCGTCTGCTCCGCTCCAGAGTCTGAGCAGTCCGCTCCACCGGTACCCATTCCGGGTTCAGCCGTCTGCTCCGCTCCAGAGTCAGAGCAGTCCGCTCCACCGGTACCCAATCCGGGTCCAGCCGTCTGCTCCGCTCCAGTGCCAGAGCAGTCCGCTCCACCGGTACCCATTCCGGGTTCAGCCGTCTGCTCCGCTCCAGTGCCAGAGCAGACCGCCCCACCGGTACCCAGTCCGGGTTCAGCCGTCTGCTCCGCTCCAGAGCAGTCCACCCCACCGGTGCCCAGTCCAGGCCCGGTTGTTTGCCCGGTAAATTTCCCAGCTCCATGGCCGGGCATAAGGAAGGGGCATGGGAGGAGACTCAACTTCGCCGGAGCCAGAACCGCCACCGGCGAGCTAATCTTCCCTCCCTGACCCCCCCCCCCATGTAGTTGTGTGTTTATAGTTGCCGTCCGGGAGTCCGCGCCTTGGGGTGGGGGTACTGTCAGGCTCTGGCCATAGAAAAGCCTATTTGCTTCTCTATGTAGCTATGGTCAGAGTCTGACAGTTTCTATTCTTTCTGTTTCTGTGTGGGTTTTGGGTTGGATCCCTTATTAGAGGCAGCTGCACCGCATTGTCTATAATTAGGGATCCTATATATGTTTGTATGTCCTTCACTTTTGTGTGGGTCGTTATTCCTCCAGTCACGGGTAAAGTAGTGTGTTTCGTTTTTTTTTGGTTGGTGTGCAAATCATTATGTTTGTCATATCGTTTGTTTGTTGGTTTTGTTAGTTCGAACATGTGAGTGCAATTATACATAGTAATATTATGGCTGGGGTGTCTCCTCACCCAGTTGGCAAGCCAGGGCATTTTGATGTGGGGAGGAACATTGCTGTGGTTCCCCCATTCCGTGAGTCTGAGGTAGACTCATACTTCTCTGCCTTTGAGCGGGTAGCTGCTGCCCTGCAGTGGCCAAAAGAGGTCTGGCCTCTACTCCTCCAATGTAAGCTAACTGGGAAGGCCCAGGAGGTTGTGGCCTCTCTCTCTATAGAGGACAGTTTACATTATGATGTGGTTAAAGCCACCGTGCTGCGTGCCTATGAGCTGGTGCCAGTGGCTTATAGACAACGATTTAGAAATTATAAGAAAAGCGGTAGCAAAACAATTGTTGAGTTTGCCAGAGACAAAGAGTCCTTGTTTGACCGCTGGTGTGCAGCCAATAAAACATCTACTTATGAGGCTTTGAGAAATCAGATATTGCTGGAGGATTTTAAGAACAACCTACCTGAAAGAATCGTGATGCATCTTAGTGAAAACAAGGTGGCGACGTTGGGTCAGGCAGGGGTCCTGGCCGATGCATAAAACGGTGTTCACCGCATCCAGTCAGAGCAGGACATCCGCTTCACCAGCGGCTGGTGCATCACGCTCTTCAGACCCTCCTGCTGTTCCTAGGAAAGATGAGAGGGAATGTTTTTATTGCCACCGGAAAAGCCATTTAATCTCAGATTGTTTCTTACTTAAGAACAAGCCTAAGTCACCTCCGCCTTTCTGTAAGAGTGTTGGTTTAACTCAGTCTGTTTCTTACCGGGAAGCTAGAAGTGCTAGCGAGGTACTCACAGGGAGACCTGGTGTATGCTCCGTTTGTGTCTGTAGGGAGTGTTTCATGCACAGGGAAAACTGTAGACCAGAGGGCAATTAAAATCTTACGTGACACTGGTGCGGCTCAGTCAGTAATCCTTACAGATGTGTTGCCATGGTCTGACCAGACATACTGTGGTTCCCATATACTTTTATGTGGTATTGAAGCCAACCCAATTTCTGTGCCTTTACACTGGGTTCACTTGCATTCTGATTTGGTTTCAGGTCGGTTCCGTGTTGGGGTGGTGCCTACACTAGCAGTGGAAGGGGTACCACTATTGCTAGGAAACGACATTGCTGGGGGTAAGGTGTCTCCAGTACCAGAAGTAATAGATTGACCACAATCTAATGTCTCTGACATTGTCTTGGTTCAGAAGTACCCTCAAGTGTTCCCTGCATGTGTTTTAACAAGGGCACAGGCTCGTATGCAGGGGGATACAGTGAATTTGTCTGATACTATTTTTGAATGGGTTGAAACTGTAGATGTAGAGCCTAAACCAGAGGGGTCACCTTCTGTGCAGGCTGAGAAAGGGGGATGCAGAGTCGCTCCCCAGTTAGGTGATGTGTTGTCATCCATCACACCAGAGAGGCTGATTGAGTGGCAAAAAGAGGATCTCAGCATTAATAAATATGTTTTGATTCTGTGGTCTTTTAAAAAGGCAAACGTACAGGAGACTGCTTACCTTGTGGACGCTGGTGTTCTAATGCGTAAATGGACTGCGCATAAAACAGCTGGTGTTCCATCACTACTACGACAGCAAGTATTGTCACTGGCTCATAACCCTGCATGGTCCGGACATTTAGGGGTAACTAAAACATACAACAGAGTCCTCCGACATTTCTTCTGGCCAGGATTAAAATCGGACAATACTGTAAAACCTGTCATGTATGCCAACTTACAGGAAAAGTGAACCAACCTGTTCCTCGTGTGCCACTTCACCCGATTCCCGTGATTGGAGAACCGTTTGAACGGGTGATCATTGACTGTGTGGGTCCATTACCAAAAACTCGAACAGGTAACCAGTTTCTGCTTACCATTATGTGCAGCGCCACTCGGTACCCGGAAGCTATTTCTCTCCGGACAATTACAGCTAAGACAATTATTAAGAGTCTGATCAAGTTATTTTCCACCTTTGGTCTCACCAGAGTGATCCAGACGGATCAAGGAAGTAATTTCATGTCCAAACTGTTTTCTTCTGCATTAAAAACATTGTCCATATCGCACCAGGTCTCCAGCGCTTACCACCCAGAGAGTCAGGGGGCTCTTGAACGCTGGCACCAGACACTCAAAACCATGCTGAGGAAGTATTGTATGGAAACAGGTGCTGATTGGGATGAGGGGGTAACCTTTGTTTTGTTTGCTGTTAGGGAAACAGTGCAGGAATTGTTGGGGCTCAGCCCTGCTGACCTCGTGTTTGGACACACACCTAGGGGTCTGTTAAAAGTGTTAAAGGAGCGTGTTCTATCTGATGCGCCTAGTAGCACCCCTAAGAATGTGTTACACTTTGTAAGCCAGATGCGGGAGAGGCTGCATGCTGCCTGCATGCTAGCTCAGGAGTCTCCCTCTTCCTCTCAATCACGTATGAAAAAACAGTATGATAAACAAGCAAAAGACTGCGTTTTTGCCTGGGGATCAAGTACTGGTTTTGTTACCAATCCCAGGTTCATCACTGTCTGCCAGTTTTTCTGGACCGTATGTTGTGGAGCGCAAAGTCAGCGATACTAATTACATTATCAAAACACCAGATCGCAGGCGCTCTTCTCGTTTGTGTTATGTTAACATGCTTAAAGCTTATCATGTGCGCAATTCTTCCGACAACCCCTCTAGTGCTCCGGTTCAGTCTGCGGGCTCCAGCATGGCGTTGGTGGTGCCTGTGCCCGCTGTGGACCTAGAGGAGAACAATAATGATGGTTTGGAATTGCGTCACTCATTACAACAGTGTAAATGTCTTAGTAATTCAGAGATGCTACAAAACTTACCTTCATTAATGGAACATTTGGATGACAGTCAAAAAGATGATCTTGTGTCTCTAATACAGTCTTTTCTTACTGTGTTCCAAGATGTACCCAAGAGCACGTCTGTTTTGGCGCACGACGTGGATGTTGGCAGTACATCTCCTACAGTGGGGAGAACAAGTATTTGATACACTGCCAATTTTGCAGGTTTTCCCACTTACAAAGCATGTAGAAGTCTGTAATTTTTATCATAGGTACTCTTCAACTGTGAGTGACGGAATCTAAAACAAAAATCCAGAAAATCACATTGTATGATTTTTAAGTAATTCATTTGCATTTTATTGCATGACATAAGTATTTGATACATCAGAAAAGCAGAACTTAATATTTGTTACAGAAACCTTTGTTTGCAATTACAGAGATCATACGTTTCCAGTCGTTCTTGACCAGGTTTGCACACACTGCAGCAGGGATTTTGGCCCAATCCTCCATACAGTTCCCTCAGGTTTCGGGGCTGTCGCTGGGTAATACGGCGTAGTGTGTTACTAATGGTTTTCTTTGAGACTGTGGTCCCAGCTCTCTTCAGGTCATTGACCAGGTCCTGCCGTGTAGTTCTGGGCTGATCCCTCACCTTCCTCATGATCACTGATGCCCCACGAGGTGAGATCTTGCATGGTGCCCCAGACCGAGGGAGATTGACCGTCATCTTGAACTTCTTCCATTTTCTAATAATTGCGCCAACAGTTGTTGCCTTCTCACCAAGCTGCTTGCCTATTGTCCTGTAGCCCACCCCAGCCTTGTGCAGGTCTACAATTTTATCCCTGATGTCCTTACACAGCTCTCTGGTCTTGGCCATTGTGGAGAGGTTGGAGTCTGTTTGATTGAGTGTGCAGACAGGTGTCTTTTATACAGGTAACGAGTTCAAACAGGTGCAGTTAATACAGGTAATGATTGGAGAACAGGAGGGCTTCTTAAAGAAAAACTAACAGGTCTGTGAGAGCCGGAATTCTCACTGATTGGTAGGTGATCAAATACTTATGTCATGCAATAAAATGCAAATTAATTATTTAAAAATCATACAATGCGATTTTCTGGATTTTTGTTTTAGATTCCGTCTCTCACAGTTGAAGTGTACCTATGATAAAAAATTTGTACAGTATACAGTTATGCCATATGGAATGTGCAATGCACCCGCTACATTTCAGCGTTTAGTTAACATTGTGTTTGATGACGTTCCCAACTGTACAGCTTACCTTGACGACATAATAATATACTCACCCACATGGGCTGAACACCTCTCCACGTTGAGGTTGGTGTTCCAGCGTTTGGAAAACGCTTCGTTAACCCTCAACTTGGATAAATGTGAATTCGGCAAAGCTACTGTAACATAACTGGGGAAACAGGTGGGTCGTAGGCAAGTGCGTCCCATTGCTAGCAAGGTGGACGCTATTGCTAGCTATCCTGCCCCTAAAACACGCCGTCAGTTACGTATATTTCTTGGAATGGTGGGTTACTACCTGACTTTTTGTAAAAACTTTTCAACGGTAGTAGCACCCCTAACCACCTTGCTCAGTCCTAAAGTACCTTTAAATTGGTCCGCAGAGTGCAGCTCTGCTTTCGAGTCAGCAAAAGCACTGCTTTGTAGCCCTCCTGTGCTAACAGCTCCTAACTTTGACAAACCTTTCAAGCTGGAGGTAGATGCCAGTATGGTGGGGGCTGGGGCGGTCCTTTTACAAGAAGATGAGGAAGGAGTAGATCGGCTAATCAGCTTTTTCTCCAGAAAGTTCAATCCGTGCCAGTCACAGTACTCTACCATTGAACAAGAAACGCTTGCTTTATTGTTGGCCTTACAGTTCTTTGAGGAATACGTCGGTTCTAGTGTTGTGCCTGTAAGAGTATTTACAGACCATAATCCTCTTACATTCCTCAAAAGAATGTACAAATCAGAACCTCCGCCTTATGCGGTGGGCTCTGATCCTACAGGGATACAATGTCTATCACTCATGTTAAAGGAATGTCCAACGTAGTTGCAGACGCGTTGTCCCGTGTCTACCAAGACTAGTTGTGTGCAAAAGGTGGTTTGCACACCTTTTGGGGGGGCGTGTTACGTCCCCAGAGTTCTGGGGTTCGTTTTATAGTCATTTTTGTTCTGGTATTGTTTGTGGTTTGTGTGTTTGTGTTTTCCTATCAGGCAAGATGGCTTTTGTGACTATTCCGGCAGCTGATTGGTGGTTCAACGGCTGATTGGGACTTGGAACTCCGCCCACTCGTCAGTGGCTACAGCTGGCTGCGCTCTTTAAAAAGCCCAGATTTGGACTAGCTAGAGAGCTGCTGCTGTTTTGGTTTGTACCCCTGTGTGGGGATTATTTATTATTTCTGACAGATAATGTTTTTGGATCTTTTGATATAAACATTTGACATAGTTTTCAACTGTTTTGTGTGTTAGTAAACCTAGATTGTGTTTCTTTTTGTTTTTACTTGTATCAGCAGCAGGAGGGAGCAAAATGTTTGTTTGTGGATCCTTTGGATCCTTATAATTTTGGGTAATTTTTTTTCCCCTTCTTTTGATCACAGGGAGTTGGGGAGTAGATTTAGAGCTATCCCGGGGTATACATCACCCGTAGGTATACTTCTCTGTGTAGAAACACCAGCTAGATCTGGGTGGACCACCAACTGTAAGTTTGGTTAGGGCGCCTCGACCGTGTGCCAGTTAGGGATTGTATATTCTATTGGGGGCCGGGTTAGTAGAGGTTAGGGATGGGGGAATTTTTTGTTATTTCTTTGCTTTGGTTCGTCCAGCCCTCCCCTTTTCCCAGAAAGTTATTGTTTATTATTCACACTATTACCGTGGCTAAATAAAAGCTTTGTTTTGTACGGTATTTGGTGTTTGTATCCTTTTCTCGCACCACGACTCTATCTCCCTTGTTGGCATCGGTGGGTTGTCAGGCTCCCCCTCCCTTTGGGCGCTAGAACGTAACAATGTCGAACTACAATCCCTGCGCTGTGTCTTGGTCTCTCCACACACACAATCGTGACACCTAATTGACAGAGTGAAAAGAAGGAAGCCTGTACGGAATAAACATGCATCCTGTTTGTAACCAGGCATTAAAGTAATACTGCAAGAAATGTGACCAAGCAATTAACTTTTTGTCCTGAATACCAAGTGTTATGTTTGGGGCAAATACAACACATTACTGGGTACCACTCTCCATATTTTCAAGCATAGTAGTGGCTGTATCATGTTATGGGTATGCTTGTAATCATTAGGGACTAGAGTTTTTCAGGATAAAAAAGGAACGGAATGGAGCTAAGCACAGGCAAAATTCGAAGGAAAAAAAACCTGGTTCAGTCTGCTTTCCTCCAGAGATTGACCTTTCAGCAGGACAATAACCTAAAATACAATGCAAAATCTAGACTGGAGTTACTTAACAATAAGACAGTGAATGTTCCTGAGTGACAGAGTTGCAGGTTTGACTTCAATTTACCTTAAAGTCTATGGCAAGACCTGAAGATGTTTGCCTAGCAATGATCAACAACCAATTAGACAGAGCTTGAAGAATCTCTGTGGGCAAATGTTGCACAATCCAGATGTGGAAAGCTCTTAGACGTTTCCAGAAAGACTCACAGTTGTAATTGCTGCCAAAGGTGCTTCTACAAAGTATTTACTCAGGGGTGTGAATACGTATGTACCGTAAATATATGTATGGGGTATTGTATGGGTGAGAGATACATTTTTTTATTAAATGTTTAATTCAGGCTGGAATAAGTCAATGGGTATGAATACTTTCTGAAGGCACTGTATGTGCTGTCCAGCCATATAATCTAATCATTAAGATAGAAAACAGATATTTTCATCCAAAATGGCACTAAATACAGAATAGGGTGCTACTTGGTAAGGAACCAGGAAGTCAGCAAACAGAGCAAATCATCCAGACAGAGACATGACAGTTGAGACAGACAGACTGGCTGTCCTTGTCCACGGGTCCTTTGTGCCACTGCCTGACTCCCCCGACTCATTCCCCCCCGTGTCGTTGTCATCCATCTCCGTTATGACGGCTGGCTCCAGGCCTGTGTCCCAAATGACACCCTTTTCCCTATACAGTGCACATTTGACCATGGCCGATAGGGAATTCCATAGGGCTTTGGTCAAAAGAAGTGCCATTTGAGATGCAGTCCAGCTCAACGGTAGCTAAGGAGAGTTACAAGATGTCAGTGGTCTCTGACGGATCAGTGCTGAGCTTCCATGACCCACAATCCTCCTCTCATGACTAAGATAAATTAGCCTTGGTCACGCACTGGGGGGAGTCTTTATAGTTACAAATGATGAAGAGCAGGGGATGATGATGATTGAGTGTATATGGGACTGTGCATGCATGTGTGAGTTTGCGGCAGTGTACGTGCGTACATGAGTGTGTGTGAGTGCGTGTGTGTGTGTGTCCGTCCGTGCGTGCTTGTGTGTGTGGAGTATGTGTGTACTTCTTCTATGAACCAGCCTGAAGGTCAAGCCCTCCTTTGTTTTATTAGGTTGGATAAACAGAGAGCCACAGATTTAATTTAGAAAGGTGACACAGTGCACCTTGGGGGGATTCATCAGATGGTGACAGCAGCCGTCAGTGTGTGTGCATACAGACACGTAATTTCAACCTTGACTATAGTTTCTCTATGCAACAATTCTGCTCCTGCTATACAGCACTACTGACTAACGGCAAACACAGCATACAAGACATTCAAAAGTATGGAGGAAAAGGTCGTTTATTTCAGTCAATGGAAATAAGTTCATTTGGCCGTAATCTACATGACTGGAAATACAGATATGCATTGGTTGGTCACAGATACCTTAAAACAAAAAGATAGGTGCGTGAATCTGAAAACCACTCAGTGTGACCACCATTTGCCTCATGCAGCACGACACATCCCCTTCACATAGAGTTCATCAGGCTGTTGATTGTGGCCTGTGGAAAGCTGTCCCACTCCTCTTCAAGAGTGGCCTTATATTGTCCACATCAAAAGGTGTACCTGTGTAATGATCATGCTGTTTAATCAGCTTCTTGATATGCCACACCTATCAGGTAGATGGATTATCTTGGCAAAGGAGAAATGCTCACTAACAGGGATGTAAACACATTTGCGCATAACATTTGAGATACATTTTTTGTGCACATGGACAATTTGAGTTCTCTCATTTCAGCGCATGAAACATGGGACCAGCACTTTACATGTTGCGTTTTATATTTTTGTTCAGAGTACATAGAGATGGCACCGGGACTCATTCATTGTGCCTTTTCGAACGTTATAGCCTCCGTAAGGAATTGAGATCATTTCACTCACCGCGTTCCTTATCTGAGAAAGCATGCACCTTATACACCATGACACGCCTTTATAGCCACAGATTATTAAAAGCAGACGCTACAACAGTGTCACATCTAGGAGTTTGTGAAGGAGAACCAAAAGCAATCTCAAAACCACATTCATCACTATTTATTCTGTTTGCCTCTGCATCATTCTTTTCCCCCCCACACCCTTTAATCAGAGTGGGTTATCCTGGCAACCTCAGAGAACTGGAAGCCATGGTGGCAGAGAATAGGCGTGCGTGCGTGCGGAGGTGAGGGGGAAATGCGGTCGAAGGGCTTCAGACAGAATGAGCTAAAAGGAGGTGCTCCTGTGAGATCAGCTCATTCCACCACTAAAGGGGAATGGAAATGAAAGCAAGAGAACAGAGATAGATTGCAATGATTCTCTCTCCTTCTCTCACACACACACACACAACGTAACTGCTGTAATGTATTAACGTTTTGAAGTTCTCCAGTGCTACTACCTGGCAAAGAGAAATGTAACCTTTGCACGGTATCATGTTTTAATAAGGTGTTAATTGTTGCCTAAAATAAATCCTTTGGAGCAAATTCCTCTGCCAACCTTCCTGATGAACGTAGCAATATCTTCTGTTTCATGTTGAAGACATCAATGTCTTATCTTTTCTCCATGTCCCTGCAGACCTACAGTAGTTTGTGTAGGGGTTTAGTATTGGTTGGTGGAGAGGCAAAGGAAGAATTTAAATAACTGGAAATAGTGAACTGGCTGATAATTGTGAGGAACTTCAAAACTAAATTTTCTAAAACGTACATTTCACTCAAGAAAATAACCAAACAATGCTCTAAGAAGGCTTAAAGTGGATTTGATAGGTTTTCCAGGAAATAAGAAAGTACAAAGCTATTGTCTGGTATTGTCAGGTATTGAGAGAAGGTGAAATGGTATTCAATTGGCTACGACATTATTCATGAGCTTTAAGCTGTCCTAACCCCTAAACATGCTTTAATTCAACGCACAGCAGCTTTTTAAACACATCCTTTAGACTTCTCAATCCCTCGAGATGTCACAGAAAGTCTAGCAATTATCCCTTCAAAGGTTCCACTTCCTTTCTTATGTTATCAAGGAGACTGTAATAACCAGGAAAAGTGATAAGTCACAGCATGGGGATTTGCTGGCTGTTGTGAGTGCACTGACAACATATCAGTTAAAGTATTTAAGTAGCCATCTGAATTGGGTTTGTATTAAAGTAATTTTACCACATGGTAGACACTATACAGCATGGATTGATGTGCTGTAGCTAATTATGTCTTTGAATTAGCTCAGTGAACACAGACCACAGCCTACTGCATACACTCTTCCTATACACCTCACGTGACTTCAAAGAGATTCACTAAGTAACGTTGAGCCCAACAGAAGAGGAAGGATTTTAGATCTGAGTGTTTTGGAGTCTGGCAGCTAGGGGCCGGCCTTAGGAAAGTAAGGTTGGCCTTCCAAATGGTGCCCTACAGATGTAGGATCTTAATTTGAGTCTCCTACAGCAGGAAAAGAATCCTGCAGGAACAGGAAATGTGAATTATTATGTGGATTATAATTCATGGACATTTTTGTAGCGGGTTATACATTTTTCACAAGGAGAAAATCAAGTCTGGAATTTCAAAGTGGAAATTACAAACTTTAAAAGCCTTTATTAAACCTCCAATACACTACACGTTTTAGATTTTGTGCGTTGCAGGAAAGTTCTCCTGCAACAGGGTGAGATTCAACATCTGTATTCCCTATTCCCTATTCCCTAGGCTGCCATTTAGGACAGTATGGATTCCATCCTTGCAGGCATCCTGTGATGTCATCTGAGATGTAATGGTGATGGAGCATGCTCCAGTGATCATTGAGGGGTCATTGCGGTTGACCTCTGACCGCTGGGTGAGGGAGGGCTAGGTTCAGGGCTCCGCTGTGACCAGCCATCTGGATTACATCTGGACATGAAGGCTGTGTCGCAAATGGCACCCTTTTCCCTATATAGTGCACTATGGGCCCTGGTCAAAAGTAGTGCACTATATAGGGAATAAAGTGCCATTTGGGGCACATATTGAGGCCGAGGAAGTCTTAAGACTGTTCACTAGTTTAACATTGAGAGTTGTAACACAGTTTGTATCCATTGCCATTAATGTGTGTTTCATAAATAGCAATATGGAAGTAAAGGAATCTACATTCACACAGTCAGAGTGATCACCTTGGCATCTGGCATCCCCCCCATCCCCTGCCTCACATGCACGCAGGAACATATCACTGTGTCTCTAGCTAATCAACATCTCCCCATTAAGGCCCTTTTTGCCTAATGGGTCGTTCCACCTCAAAAAGCACAAGAAAGAGGATTTCGACACTCACCGTCTCAGATTGTTCTGAAATAGTTTTTGTTAGAAACAGATAAGATTAGCATTCCTGCAACCTTATTTTGTTGAAATATAATTTGATCTCTAATGAATTAAGCTAATTGACTGCAACCAAATTGGACAATTTAATTGATAGGATTCATATAATATTCAATAAAAATAGTACCTAACATCCGATTTAGATCAAACCTTTTTTCTAACAACTACTTGGACATGAGGAATCCAAAGAAATTGTAAAACGCCACCCATGAACCCCAAGCCAATCCCACTTCAACAACGAGTATACAGTGCCTTTGGAAAGTATTCAGACCCCTTGACTTTTTCCAAGTTCCAAGTTACAGCCTTATTCCAAAATGTATTAAATAAAACAATTTCCTCAGCAATCTACACACAATAACCCATAATAACAAAGCAAAAACATGTCGAGCAAAGAGGCACTGAGTTTGAAGGTAGAAATACATCCACAGGCACACCTCCAATTGACTCAAATGATGTCACTTAGCCTATCATACGTTTCTAAAGCCATGGAATTTTCTGGAATTTTCCAAGCTGTTTAAAGGCACAGTCAACTTACTGTATGTAAACTTCTGACCCACTAGAATTGTGATATAGTGAATTATAAGTGAAATAATCTGTCTGTAAACAATTGTTGGAAGAATTACTTGTGTCATGCACAAAGTACATGTCCTAACTGACTTGCCAAAACTATACATTTTTAACATGAAATCTGTGGAGTTGTTGAAAAATGTGTTTTAATGACTTCAACTTAAGTGTATGTAAACTTCTGACTTCAACTGTAACTGGGTTTTTAAACAGGAGAAATCTGAGGGGGAACGTGCCCCTGTGCCTCGTATGGCGCGTGGGTGTGGACCACTCATTAGTTACCTGACCATTTAACTCCTGCAATAACGCATTAGGACTGCTGAAGACACCCGGCAGGCAGAGAGACGAGACGAGCAGCAAGCTGCCTGTCCTGGTGTCTCAAAGTGGGCATTATATTGAAATATCAGGGTTGTTGTCTGAGAGGAGACACTGCCTGAGCCCATGAGGAGGGGTTGGGGGGCACCACCATTTCCACCACTGCAATTGACTTCAGAGACTGGGGACTGGCAGTTTGGTCCGAAAGACATACTGACTTTTACTGTAACACTCCGACCCTGGCACTGTATGATCTCAGTGTCAAGGTGAGGAAACTTAAAAATCTAAAGGCAGTGAGGGAGCATCAAAGGAAAGGGGTACTGGGAGCTCTACAGTCGTGGCCAAAAGTTTTGAGAATTACACCAAGTATTGGTCTCCACAAAGTTTGCTGCCTCAGTGTTGATGATGGCAATTTGCATATACTCCAGAATGTCATGAAGAGTGATCAGATTAATTGTAATTAATTGCAAAGTCCCTCTTTGCCATGAAAATGAACTTAATCCCCCCAAAGAATTTCCACTGCATTTCAGACCTGCCACAAAAGGACCAGCTGCCATCATGTCAGTGATTGTCTCGTTAACACAGGTGAGAGTGTTGACGAGGACAAGTATGGAGATCACTCTGTCATGCTGATTGAGTCAGAATAACAGACTGGAAGCTTTAAAAGGAGGGTGGTGCTTGAAATCATTGTTCTTCCTCTGTCAACCATGGTTACCTGCAAGGAAACACGTGCCGTCATCATTGCTTTGACCAAAAAGGGCTTCACAGGAAAGGATATTTCTGTTGGTAAGATTGCACCTAAATCAACCATTTATCGGATCGTCAAGAACTTCAAGGAGAGAGGTTCAATTGTTGTGAAGAAGGCGTCAGGGCACCCAAGAAAGTCCAGCAAGCGCCAGGACCGTCTCCTAAAGTTGATTCAGCTGCGGGATCGGGGCACCACCAGTGCAGAGCTTGCTCAGGAATGGCTGCAGGCAGGTGTGAGTGCATCTGCACGCACAGTGAGGCGAAGACTTTTGGAGGATGGCCTGGTGTCAAGCAGGGCAGCAAAGAAGCCACTTCTCTCCAGGAAAAACATCAGGGACAGACTGATATTCTGCAAAAGGTACAGGGATTGGACTGCTGAGGACTGGGGTAGAGTCATTTTCTCTGATGAATCCCCTTTCCGATTCTTTGGGCCATTCGGAAAACACCTTGTCCGGAGAAGACAAGGTGAGCGCTACCATCAGTCCTATGTCATGCCAACAGTAAAGCATCCTGAGACCATTCATGTGTGGGGTTGCTTCTCAGCCAAGGGAGTGGGCTCACTCACAATTTTGCCTAAGAACACACCCATGAATAAAGAATGGTACCAACACATCCTCCGAGAGCAACCAAGCAACCAAGCATCCAAGAACAGTTTGTTGACGACCAATGCCTTTTCTAGCATGATGGAGTACCTTGCCATAAGGAAAAAGTGATAACTAAGTGGCTCGGGGAACAAAACATCGACATTTTGGGTCCATGGCCAGGAAACTCCCTAGACCTTAATCCCATTGAGAACTTGTGGTCAATCCTCAAGAGGCGGGTTGACAAACAAAAACCCACAACTTCTGACAAACTCCAAGCATTGATTATGCAAGAATGGCCTGCCATCAGTCAGGATGTGGCCCAAAAGTTAATTGACAGCATGCCAGGGCGGATTGCAGAGGTCTTGAAAAACAAGGGTCAACACTGCAAATATTGACTCTTTGCATAAACTGAATGTCATTGTCAATGAAAGCCTTTGACACTTACGGAATACTTGTAATTATACTTCAGTGTACCATAGTAACTACTGACATAAAGATCTAAAAACACTGGAGCAGAAAATACTTGGCTTGGTTTGACCCGGGGGTCTGGTAGGAGTGTCTGTTTTGTGCATCAACTGAGTCTGTTCAGCATGTTTTTTTTCCTGTGTGTACGAGGGTGATGCTGGTATTGTCTATGTTGGACCGCCTGTGTATAAGGTTGGTGGTGGTATTTTCTGTGGGGATGTTGGCCCAGAGGTATTTTAACAGTGAAAGGGCCAATTGTGTTGTGTAAAAACATTATGTTTGGGTAGGCCAATTTGGCCATATGGTGAACGAGCAGAAACCGGATCAGTGGTAGGGGGGCAACTTTAACTCTTTAAAGGGATGGTCTCTGTGTGCCTTAGAGTTTAATTTCTGTTTCATATAATGGTGAATAATGTGGAGATGTTTCAGGAGGTATGGGGGTTTAGGGGGGCTGTCTGTATGGCAGGAGAGGACGGACTGAATGTAATTTTGTAGTGTGGTGCTAAATTGTGTATTCTATTGTGCTGGGTTGTGTAATGTGATGGCAATTGTTTATTTTGGGGGGGGGGGTAATGTGGTGTTTTTAGTATAATGAGAATATCTCGATAAAGTATGACAAAAAGTGAACACCTTTCTTACAGGCTAGTACACAACGCATTGGTGCATGACTTCTGAGGGTTGAATTTTTATGTACTGTACTGTAGGGTCCAATAAAGGGGATTTTCTTTCTCTCTCTGGGGGAGGGGGGTCTGGTGTTCCTGTCTGTCATCTAGTGCTCCAAAGAGATCTAAGAGCTCTGTATCTCACAGGAAAACAATTGACAGATACATTAGGCCTCAAAACTAAAATGAAAAATGGTAGACCCTCCCTGTTTTGCTTCAGTCAGGTGCCTAACGAATATGATCCTGCTATCACAGAAAGACAGCATATGACAGGAAGGGCAGGTATGTCAAAAAATGTGCCCTGATAGGCAACACAAAGAGAAACAACAGCATGGAACAGTGTGGCAGCCAACTGACTGCAGCCAAGGGTCTAAGCATTACTTAAATGTGTGTGTGCATAAATGATAACATCGAGCTAAGAGAATGTTTTGAACCAGATCTATATAGTGCAATACCTGGGGAATAGCGTGCCATTTGGGACCCAGACATAGTGATAAAGCATTTTCAGAAAATTCTGAGTCTACGAAAAAACTATGCTTTTAGTCCCCTGTGTTCGGTGCAGTTTAGAGAGTATGCAAAACGGGTGTATGTGGGAGATTGAAGCATTGAACAAGTGGATAAAGAGGTGGATGAGGAAGGAAGCCAAGCCATCCTTTCCTTTCCCAACTCACAGCTTGGTCTATGGGTGTGTCCCCAAATGGCACCCTATTCCCTACATAGAGCACTACTTTTGAACAGAGCCCAAAGGGCTCTGGTCAAAGGTAGTGCACTATAGAGAAATAGAGTGCTATTTGGGTCTCAGTCTGTAATTACCACGTTTTCTTTCTTCTGCTAACACTCTCTTAGAGTGTATTACACCGCGTTCCCATTTCCGTCTCAGGCTTGACGGTGAAATGCAAATGAGGCTTGCAGCTGGAGGAATTACACTGTGGCCCTGTGTAAGTGAATGGCTGAACTGTAATTATCTCTCTCTCTCTAATAATATCGCTATCTCTCGCTAATATTGTGAGGTGCCCCTGATGCTGGGTTGAGGCCTTCTCTCCTCCTGGATCAGTACAGCTTATGTTTCCTGTCAGACAGGACAGCAGCAGGGTCATATTCACTAGAAACTAAACTGAAGCAAATGGCCCGAAGGGACTACCTGAACTCCAATAAGAAATGCGTGTTTTTGGATCTTTAAGAAACGTGGAGGTTCACTAACATGAACACACTTATACTGCCCATAAGGGCATCATTGATGCAGGCACCTGGATGCCTTTAGGCCTACTATACCTACGCTCAGATCAGGCATTCTGGACACACATTCAGCCAGGTATCCCCTATGCCAGCCAGCCACGACCACCAAGCAAAGTGAAATACAGTTGCTGCAAGGTAAGGGAATTGATTCCCAATGTCTCTCTTTCCCCTTTTCCATTACAGGTTTAACCCTTCCCTTGTGTAAGATTCGGCCTACACCATTTCTGTTTACATTTAACCTCCCCAAAAAATATTTTACAGTAGCTGAGAATGTCCTCTTTTCCCTAAGTTGATAGAGCAACTGTTAAACATTTTGAGCCAAATGTTTGATTACTGTACCAAAGTCATAAATCCATTAAATTATGACATTTGATTACATTTATGAAATGTTTTGCTTCATTTTTTCCTAACTTCAGTTCATTGTTCCTCGGCCTCTGAACATCACAAGGAGAACATACTTATTTTCTTTTAGACTGGTGGGTTTAATGATGATTGGTGAAAACCACATTCCAGCCGGTGTCTATTCCACAAGTTACCACCGGCTAAGGCTATGACGTTGAAATGGCAATTTACTCTGTTCCATCTCACTGCACAATCCATTGTCTCATCAGCCCAACCAGGCAATTTATAAACTTGATCTCCGCTGCAAAAAAGCTACGGAAGTCCAGAGACGCCGACACAGCATATTAATAAAAAACTATTATTCCCTCGTTATGTCGATCAGGACATTAAAAAAGTAGTTTTGTTGAGATCACGAGAAACTCTACAAATAAGAGTGGGCGGACGTATTGATGATTGTCAGGCTCTGGCCATAGAGAAGCCTTTGGTTACTCTATTTAGCCATGGTCAGAGCCTGACAGATCTAGATTATCTAGTTCTGTGTGTTTTGTGTTGGGTCCCCAATTAGAGGCAGCTGCTACGCGTTGTCTTGTATGTCAGTCTATGGAGGAGAAGTGTAAGTGTCTATACTTGTTTTACTTTATTCTTGTTTTGAGTAGTTCTTCGTTAAATATATTTATTTAATTAAAGAATATGTCGAACTACTACTGCGCTGTGCCTTGGTCTACTTACACACCCAGACGTGACAGAATGAACCACCATTATGAGCCCAAGCAGCGCTCTACTGGGGAGAAGGAGCTAAGGGAGAAGCGAGGAGGACAGTGTCGTCATCGGGGCTCAAGACGCCGAGCAGCACGAAGGCAACCCCAAGATCATTTCTTTGGGGGGGGCTATGGGGGTGGTCTGGCCGAGAGGAGGAAGTGCCAGTACCACTCTCCATGTGGTATCGCTTAGGTGAGGAGGGCCGATGGGGGACGAGTTCAGGTGATGAGGCAGAGTATGACTGGGGGTTGAATTCAGTGGAGGAAGAGGAGTACCTCAAGGAGAGGTAAATGGAAGTGCTGGAGCAATGCCGGCAGCATGGAGAGGACGACAGATACAGGGATGCGGAGCTGCAGTTAATGGTGCCCAGAGTGAGCTTCCCCAGTCCGGTACGCCCAGTGCCGGCTCCCCGTACCCGACCTCCGCTGCGCTTCCCCAGTCCGGTACTCCCCGCATCAACCAGTGGGTCTTGCGACGGGTATACAGAGATGACCAGTTTACAGAGGAGTATAGAGTGCAGTGATGTGTCCTATAAGGAGCATTGGTGGCAAATCGGAATGGTAAAGAACATCTAGCTGCTCGAGAACACCCTTACCTGCCGATCTATAAATGATGTCTCCGTAATCTACCATGGGTAGGATGGTCATCTGAATCAGAGTGAGTTTGGCAGCTGGGGTGAAAGAGGAGCGATTACAATAGAGGAAACCAAGTCTAGATTTTTTACTTTAACCTGCAGCTTTGATATGTGCTGAGAGGACAGTGTACCGTCTAGCCATACTCCCAAGTACTTGGATGAGGTGACTACCTCAAGCTCTAAACCCTCAGAGGTAGTAATCACACCTGTGGGGAGAGGGGGCATTCTTCCTACCAAACCATATGACCTTTGTTTTGGAGGTGTTCAAAACAAGGTTAAAGTTAGAGAAAGCTTGTTGGACACTAAAAGCTTTGTTGTATGGCATTTAATACAAAATCCGGGAAGGGGCCAGCTGAATATAAGACTGTATTATCTGCATATACATGGACGAGAGAGCTTCCTGCTGCCTGAGCTATGTTGTTGATGTAAATTGACTAGAGCGTGGGGCCTAGGATTGAGTCTTGGGGTACTCCCTTGGTGACAGGCAGTGGCTGAGACAGCAGATATTCTGACTTTATACACTGTATTTACAGAGTGGGTGATCTCCATTCCTAATAGGCTGATCAGATTACATTTCAGCCTCCGAGCTTGATCAGATTCATTTTGTTGGGTTACAGCCTGAATAAAACTGAGATGTTTCTGTCACTGGCCTCCACACAATACCCAATAGTGTCAAAGTGGAATTATGTTTTTTGAAACTTTTACAAATGAAAAGCTGAAATGTTTTGAGTCAATAAGTATTCAACCCTGTTTTGTTATGGCAAGCCTAAATAAGTTCAGGAGTAAACATTTGCTTAACAAGTCAAATAATAAGTTGCACGGACTCATTCTGTGTGCAATAATAGTGTTTTATGACTACTTCATCTCTGTACCCCACACATACAATAATCTGTAAATTCCCCTCAGTCGAGCAGTACATTTCAAACACAGACTGTCAGGCTTTGACCATAGGTAAGCCTCTGGCTGTTTCTATGGTTGTCAGGGCCTGACAGGAGCTCTCTAGGTGAATTTGTGTTGGTCCCCAATTAGAGGCAGCTGCGAGGCATTGTCTCTAATTGGGGGCCATATTTAAGTTTGTGTTTTTCACCTGTGCCTGGTGGATCATTGTTTAGTGCCAACGTTCGTGTTACTCTAATGTTTTCGTTTATAGTTCACATTAATAAATACATGTCGAACTGCGCTGCGTTTTGGTCTGCTTCACCACGATTGTGACAATGATCCACCATACTAGGACCAAGCAGTGCTGCTATGGGGAGATGGAGTCGCCGTCGGGGCCCGCGACAACGAACAGCCCAAAGATAACCCCCAAAATAATGGGAAGGAGGAGGAAGCACCAGTACCACTCTCCATGTGGGACGACGATGAGCCAGAGCACGACTGGGGGTCGAAGTCGGTAGAAGAGGAGTATTTATAGGAGATGTTTTTGGGGATAATGGAGCAATGTAGGCAGAGTTGTGAGGAGGGCGAAAACGAAAAGGCGGAGCTGGAGTTTATGGTACCCGATCCGGGTCGTAGAGTGCCAGCCTCCTGTGCTGGATCTCCAGCCCTCATCTCCAATCCGGTACACCCTGTGTCGGCTCCACGCACCAGGCCTCAAGTGCGTCACCCCAGTCTGGTACTATCTGTGCCGGCTCCCCGCACTCACCCTGAAGTGCGTGTCACCAGCCCGGTGCAACCTGTGCCGGCTCCACCCACCAGGCCTACAGTGCGTCTCCCCAGCCCGGTACGTCCTGTGCCGGCTCCCCGCACCCGACCTCCCATGTGTGTCCAGCCCGGTGCCTCCAGTGCTGGCTCGACGCACCAGACCTCCGGTGCGCCTCCACGCCGGAGCCCAGTCCAGAACCGGTCTCCTGCGATGCTCCGGAGCTCCTCGCCACACCGGTGGCCAGCCCAGCTACATGGCAACAGCCGTCCTGTCAAGCTCTGACCATAGGTAAGCCTCTGGCTGTTTCTATGGTTGTCATGGTCAGGGCCTGACAGGAGCTCTCTAGGTGAATCTGTTGGTCCCCAATTAGAGGCAGCTGCGAGGCATTGTCTCTAATTGGGGGCCATATTTAAGTTAATGTTTTTCACCTGTGCCTGGTGGATCATTGTTTAGTGCCAACCTACAGTTACGTTTGTGTTAATAGTTCACATTAATAAATACATGTCGAACTACAACTGCGCTGCGTTTTGGTCTGCCTCTTCAGGCTAAAGAGTTCAATCTTGTTTTCATTAGACCAGAGAATCTTGTTTCTCATGGTCTGAGAGTCCTTTAGGTGCCTTTTGGCTAACTCTAAGCGGGCTGCTGTGCCTTTTACTGAGGAGTGGCTTCCGTCTGGCCACTCTACCATAAAGTCCATAATTTATATATATACTGCATACATACATACATACATACATACATACATACATAGAGCGGGTCAAATAAGTATTGAACACGTCACCATTTCTCAGTAAATATATTTCCAAAGGTGCTATTGACATGAAAGTTTCACCAGATGTTGGTAACAACCCAAGTAATCCATACATACAAAGAAAACAAATAAGTTCAGAAATTAAGTTATGTGAAATAATGTGAAATGACACAGGGAAAAAGTATTGGACACATGAAGAAAGGGAGGTTCAAAAAGGCATGGAAAGCCAAGACAACAGCTGAAAACTATCAGTAATTAAAAAGCAATCCAGCCCCCTGTCAGTGCAAATTATTATCAGCTGGTTCAGTCCCAACTGATGGCCTACAAAAAGGTCTCATTGCCAAGGTGTCACACATGACATCTCATAATGGGTAAAAGCAAAGAGCTGTCTCAAGACATTCGCAACCTAAATGTTGCAAAACATAATGATGGCATTGGTTATAGGCGCATTTCTAAGCTTCTGAATGTTCCAGTGAGCACTGTTGGGGCCATAATACGGAAGTGGAAAGACAATCATTTCACCATAAATTTGCCTCGACCAGGTGCTCTGTTTTGGTTTCTTTGTATGTATGGATTACTTGGGTTGTTACCAACATCTGGTGAAACCTTCATGTAAATAGCACCTTTGTAAATATATTTACTGAGAAATGGTGACGTGTTCAATACTTATTTCACCCGCTGTACATACATGCATACATACATACATACATACATACATGAATTGCAGCTAGTTCGCAGTCTTTCCAGCTTCAGTTTGAAGGGATTGTGTTGTTGGCTAGCTCCTCGGAACACAGAGCGGTGTCCTAACGAGAGAGCACATTTTCTATGCCAGGGGAAATCGCATAGCTTAAACAAATGCAAATGAATCTTCTTTGTTGTTATTCTGGCTGCACTGTTTGACGTGACTAAGTTAGTCGTAGTTGGCTAGCTAGTAAGCAAGGGATTAGAATGTTGCCAGCCAGTGTGGCAATAGAATATTTAGAACGAACGACTGGGTCGCATCCATAGGTACAGAACAAAAATACTTAACCACTGGGTCGAATCTCTGGCAACCTATAGAGCGAACGACCAGCCGGTTTTGGTAGCAACCCTAGATTTGTGTCGGGACTATATCTTGTGGAAGGATGAAATAGCACAAATAAATTCATCTATATAACGTTTTAATGAAAATGTAAATCATTATTTGAATATGTTGGTAACCCGTTGTATAAAAGTGAAAATGCTTCGAAGCCCGTGTTTGGAGGATATAGTGCCAATATATCCGCCGAACACCGGCTTCTCTCTAGTGTTATCACTTAAATACTACTTTATACTAGTGCTGGCTAGCCTAACACATCCAGAGGGGGATAGGGTGTGAGACCACCAAGAGAGTAGAGGCCTGACAATTATATAGTAAGCCTATAGGCCTGACCCCACATCTCAAGGACCTAATCTAAATGTGGGTTAATAACTCCAACGTTATAGTTAGTGACATCCAGCAGGAGGGAAGCTATTCATCAAGCCTTTTTCTCTCATGAATCATCATCTTCAGTGTGGTCTCTCGTTAGGTAAGGATCTGCATATTGTATATATGGAATAGGGTGCCATTTGGGACGCAGACCATGTGATCAACCAGAAGGGAACTGTATCAGAGGACAATTAGAGATCAAGTAAGTAGCCAGATAGCATCGGCTTGCTGCATTGATGATGTGCTTGGTTCTGTACAGAAGATCATATGGCAGCTGTCACAGGACTGATGGTTATTGATGTCTTTATTATGGCTTGTTATGGAAAGCCATTATGCTCATCTATCAACTCCCCCAGGTATCCTACATTAAATACATGTTTAGAAACATAGTAGGAATACACCATTTACTAATAGGAAAGTGTCATTAAGAACCATCTTGCAAATTTCCCCAAAATAAGTTTAACACATCACACTGGGCACACACTGGTTGAATCAACGTTGTTTCCACGTCAATGAAATGACGTTGAATTGACGTCTGTGCCCAGTGGGATTCTTCTGTGAGCTTACAGTATATGGAAAGATTGCAACATCACATTCCACAAGTGCTTATTGGCCTTAATTTCAAACAGGAATGTTAATTGAGGACACAAATGAAACTCAGCCCTTTTGTGTTCATTGGTACTTTTAAAAACATGTTTTCCCTCTTAAATGCTGCCCATTACTGAATGTGCATTTCTGACTGTTTGTATGATATTGTTTAACCTATGTGTGTTAAAACGTGCTCCACTCACTCCCTGATAGGTCGTCATTGTAAATAGTTTGTTATTAATTGACTTACCTGTATAAATAAAGGTGAAATAAAAAATGTAAAACAATTTCCTGTTGTGATCTCAACACAGTCTACACATAAGGGTGATAGTATACCTCAGGAGTAGGGTCCTAAATTTCCAGTAACTTACCCGGACCTCTCTGAAAAAAATACATTTTGCCTGAACGCTTGAAATAAAACAAGTGACCCTCCCATGTACCCAAAATAATACTGAAATTAAAACAAAGTGGATAGCAGAGAACATGTCTACTGTTTACCCTAATTTCTTGGACAGAACAGACGAGCCTTAGATATGCCGTTTTAGGAACTGTTGTTCGTCCTGTAAGCATTACATGGCAACACAGGAATTTAGTAAAAGCATTGCATGAATCTATAATCGTTTTTGCCGGTCAGAGAAAATATAAATATTTCATGCAATTCGATATTTTACATAGTAGAGGAATCTTTTTTAATGCCACACAAATGGCAGGCTAAGAATGGACAGAGAGATAGGCCTGTGTGTTCATCTTATCATATTTCTCCAATGCCAAATCGGTGTCTTGTTTGCAAATAATTAAATCTAAGACATTAGGAATCTGAGCATGGTAAAAGTTACAATGTAAGCTTCAACTGCGGCTTAACCCAACGAGGTCACAAGTGTTTCCCTGAAAGCTGTCTGGGTTTAAACATCTTCTATTGTACAGAAGGTGAATAGCTTAATTATATTAAACATTTTATTCAACCTTTATTTAACTAGGCAAGCCAGTTAAGAACAAATTCTTACTTACAATGACGGCCTACCCCAGCCTTCCCTAACCTGGATGACGCTGGTCCAATTCTACGCCGCCCTATGGGACTCCCGATCACAGCCAGTTGTGATACAGCCCGGGCTCAAACCAGGGTCTGTAGTGAGCCTCTAGCACTGAGATGTGCCACTCGGGAGCCCTCTTAATCAGTTTATAGTGACAATTAGATTACTTCCAAAGCGTCTCAAATCTGGCTTATTGTGAGGTCAATTACTCTTATAAATGGGCCTACATCATGGGCAAGAAACATTGTTTTTGATAAAATATAAATGATAGTAGTATCAAGCCATCAAAATTCCTTCTCATCTTCACGCTCTCCTCAAACTGAACATGGGCTATAGGCTAGTCCGCATGCAATTTTTTGCACTAGGCCTAATCAACATTTTGTTGGGGGAAGAATCCTTTGGCGCTCCTCCTGAAACTGCCACCGTAGGACTACACAGCACAGCCATTGGTTAGGCAGCACATGAAAACAGTTTTGATCAGCAAGTGCGGAGCAGGCCAGGGCTCAGGGTTGAAAGAACAATTTGCAGAGTGTAATGCAGCCTAGTTTTATTTACACCATCCCAGCAGCTATTTTAGAAATAATAACTTTGCTCTGTGCTTCTCGAGCATGCACTTTGTAGCCTATAGGCACACTTGATATTGCACACCCAGTGGAGAATCAGAGATGAAGGGCAGCATCGGGCACACATGAATATACTGTATAGCCTATTAAGCGACTCATTCTAAAGCACTGAGAAATATTGACATTTCGTCAGTTACAAATTACATGACCCTCCCCTGGACTACATAAAAAAAATACTAAACCCTCTGAATGACTGAAATTGAAAAAGCTTAACCTTTCTCCCCTTTTCCTCCAGATACCCTTTATGTAAATTCAATTCCATCCCTTAATGCTTCCCAATGTTGTGAATCTTCCAACCATGATTTCTGGAAAATCTGTGAAAGTTACCAGAATTTTGCAGCCGTATTCAGGAGCAGGGTATGAGGGGTGCACTGTAACCAACACCTCAACCGTATTCAGGAGCAGGGTCTGAGGGGTGCACTGTAACCAACACCTCAACCGAGCCAATCCCCTTAGGCACTCCTCTCCACACGGCCATTTGTCAGTATGGCTCACCTCTGTTTTATTCTCATACATAATTCACACTCACTCTGAGAAAACGCTGGCTGCATTCCCTCTTCTCCTTTTTTCTCTCCCTCACTTTGTTTGCTAATGATTCTTGTGTGGTGGGGTTAAGATCTTGGTTTTTGGCAGCTGTAATTGGAGTACAATCTCGAGTTGCGTCAGAAATGGCACCCTATTCCCTACATAGTGCATGACTTTTGACCAAAGACCTATGGGCCCTGGTCAAAAGTAGTGCACTATATAGGGAACCACTGGGGACGCACTCTTAGACATGTGGATAGCCTTTTAAGGGCTGCTATTTTTTGTTGCTTTCACAATTATGTATGTTGGCATGGTTGCAATCTACCTGGGCCTTCTGTTTCCTGCCCCTATGTTCCCAGACCTCAGGTCTGCGACCCAAATGGCACCCTATTAGTGCACTACTTTTGACCAGGGCCTATAGGCAATCCCATAGGGCTCTGGTCAAATGTAGGCCAAGTGGGGTGCTATTTGGAACAAACTATCTCTGTATTATCACCACTACTCAGTCAATGGCCTTTTTTAATTTTTTAATTTAACTAGGCAAGTCAGTTAAGAACAAATTCCTATTTACAGGGTCAGCCCTTGGAGCAAATTAGGGTTAAGTGCCTTGCTCAAGGACACATTGACAGGTATTTTTTTTACTTTGTCAGCTCAGGTATTCGAACCAGCAACCTTTCGGTTACTGACCCAAAGCTCTAACCGTTAGGCTACCAGTCGCCTTTAAAGAAACCTACTCAGGCAAACAGTGGGTTGTAGAAGTCTACCGTGAAACTGAATAGGAAACCATCATAAGAAAGAAGAAAAGCAAAGCCGTTAAAACAGTACCTGCTTATTATGTCAGCTCGATATCTTGAACAAACCTTGCTGTTTAATCAGCTTCATATTATCACATTCTTATACTGTATGTCTAGTTTAGGGATCCTTTAGATGGTGGATTGATGACTCTTTAAACAAACACTCGTAAATTAGTAAGAATGTCTCACCCCATGTTCAATAAGGGCCTTTTTCCCCTTTATTCAGATTACAACTGCTCACTTTCGGCTATTTGAAAACGAAATCTCCAAAATCTAATTATTTTTTTAAACAAGCCATAGAAAGTTGGTTGCAATTTCAGTTTAATCCACCTGAAAAGAAAAATAATACAGCAAATAGTGGTAAAACTCAAATAAACTAATTGATAAAAAGTTATAGAAAAAGGTATAATCTTTGAAAATGTTATCATAAATAGGACTGGTGGAGTTGTCACACATGCAGCTAACACAGACATATGGAAATGTCTGCTCTACCCAAAATTACAACCAACTAATTGCAGCATTACCACAAAAATGGAAGAGGCAAGTGGAAGTGGGAGAAAGTAAGGAACTTGTCTGTCGGCCCTGCATTAAAAACCAAAATTGGATAAATAAAAATATATAACAGTTCCATTTAAGGACCAAAAAATTGACAGCAAAATAGTTGGGAAGAGATTTGATGTACTGATTCCATGGCACAGGGTTTATGAATTAACACGCAAAAAGTGCTACACACGATCGAGGGATGATACAGTGTGTAATAGTATACTACATTTTACTTCAGAATTCTATTGTAAGTGTTGTAGTATTCTATAAAAAACTGTAGTATTTTTTTATGTGAATCGTTTTCCATAAATGGCATTTGTCCTTCTAGGGATGTTGGGATTACTGCACAGTGCAATGCATGAGTCATCCCAGTATGAACGCTCATTCTTCACGTCAGTCCAGTTCAGGTGTCACAAGAGCTACCCAGCTATGATTGGTAGCAAAAAAACTATACACATGAGGGCAATGCACATCAGCAATTTCCAGACAGATTTTTGGCTGTTGAATGGCCTCCTGGCAGACCAGTTCCATGGTGTCTATCTCTAATAACTGCCTGAGAGGAGGACTGATGGTGGAGTGGACTTATCAAGGACAGTTCTGGGAGATTCAGGATGTCATTGGAGAGGTGCCATTCCTATTGATGGCATTTCTTGTCAATGAGTGTCAGGTTGTTTTGGTTCATTGTAGTGAACACCTGCCTTATGAGCTTTCATCTGTAGTTACATCCTCCCCATACACCATAACTGTCACCAAGTCAACTCCAGGGCAGACTGCCAGGATGGGGGACATGATTGTCTGGAAGAAACAATGCCAGCTCAACCCAAAAAGGATCTAACTTAATTGTAATAGTAGGGGCTAAACATAAAATCCACAGAGGAACCTTTGACTGGAAAAAATAAAAAATTTCAGTATCGAGCCCACTTGCCTTAAAGAAAAATGGGTAATTGTATGCCTTTTTGTCAAGCAGGACCATACAGCAATGAATGAGAACAGATTTGACTTGGAAAGTTGTCTATTGAACAGCTACCAAAATGTGAAGTACATCATAAATATTCATAGTTGATATTTCCGACTATTGTACCTGTGTTTTTACAGTTCTATATTTAAGACGCATTAAGTGTTTGTTTGTGTATGTAGGGCAGAAAACTGAATACTTGTATTACACATTTTTTACAATAGAGGTTGCAATATTGGGTTACATGACCTTATGTTTGAGTGTCCCATAACTAAGTTAGCAAAAAACCTTCTGAAAATTGTGTGCATGTTTTGGTGTTAAAGTTAAGAACGTGGTTACAATGTTCTTAGAATATACAGCGCGTTTTATGGGACGTTGCAAGACCATTCGGGTCCAGTTCTTAGGGTTAGTCCATAAAATTCTATTGAATGGAAGTAGTTTTGTGGCAACAAAAATAAGCCATTAAACAGTGTTAAAAAAAATAAAAAATATTTCCTGAGCTTTCTTATATCTCCTAGATATAGGACAGACACTTCAACACGTTATTCCTTATAATGTATATTTTTACTGTCTTTTTTGCCATTTATGAATGTGTTATTCAATGCGTTTCTATAGGTTATAGTAGTAAAGGCCAAATTCAATATTTTATCAAATCATTTTAAAATATTTTTTTGATACCTAAAGGGGTCCTAAAACTCCATATCAAATCGCTAAATGATCCATGGTATGACCATCTTAAAACAGTTCAAGGTGTTAGATGATATCCCTTATTGGGACAGTGGTTAGAGTGTCTGTCATTGCTGCTGGTAGCCTAGGTTCAAGACCTGCTAGGGGAGTCTCACATTCTTACAACACAGCCTGGATCTAATTAAAATTAATGTCTCATTAAACAACGGGAATCGGTAGAATTCTAGATAGCTTAGCATCTGAAAGAGAAATCTATCCTTTTTTTGAAATCCACACATTATGCCATGTAGAACAAACAGGTCTCTGATTAGGAATCACACCAGCTCTCATCATTGTGTTTTTATCTGTAACAATACTAATTTGTTGCCGAAACATGGCCCAGGTGGTAGTGTTGCTTCTGATAGAAACATACCCAGAACATGGATGCCATATTCTCAGAATGTGTATATTTTGAGTAGCATGTCTGTACTTTCTCATATTTGCCATTCAAGCAATGATGATGCCAGTTATATCAAAACAATACACAAGACTGAGTTCCATCTCCAAGTTTTAATGTGACAGACAAACAACTCCTTGAAATCACAATATGTTTAAAAAGGGCCAATATGCAGTTGCTACATCAATTTCTTTACTTAAATGTATTATATGGTATGTGATGTGGATTTCAAGAAAACGATGGAGATGCTCAGCTATATAGAATTAATAAATACTGATAACTTATGAGGTAGTGGAAATGTGGTCATAATTCATGCTCCAGGAGGGGTTCTGAAAGACACTCATGGGGGTTTCCACCAAAAGTTGATCAGCAACAAGAAACTGGGACCTAGAAAGACACCCACCATGAGCGCCCACTAAATTTTCCCAAGAAGAAGCAAACAAAAACCCATACCAAACTTGAAGATAGGAAGCAAACCAAAATGTGGAGTAACACGAAAACAGGGAAGATCAGATAAAGGACTGTTCAGAAATCAAATAGGGCGCGCCAACTGAGTGTGTTAACCCTCCACATCTCTAAAGCAAACTAGAGCAGTCACTCTTAAATGTGGCAGCACAGGTGAAACACCTTCTGACTAACGAGATGACAAGCCAGCACAGGTGTAACACATACTGACTAACGAGGTGACACCAATCGGTGTGCCCAACGTACTAATGTGCAACCTCAAAATATACATGGAAAAACCAGAGCCTGTAACACCTTCCCCGTTAAGACAAATATATTACATATTTTTGTTGAACAACTTTGCTCACAACCAACAGAAAACAACTTCTATATCACATGATCAACAAATGCGTCGCCTTCTCCAATATAAACATGGTGTCTACTGGCTATCAACAATTAAATACAAGACAGAAAGGACACTTTTTTATATATATATATATATATATATATATATTTATTTATATTATATATCCTTGTAAAATCATTTTTTACAATAATTTTCTTTCTATTGCTGCTTAAAACGTTTGAGAAACAGAGGTAAAATGACGTTTGTTTCTATAACTCTCATCCCCTTGGAACGAGCCCAACCAAAACAGTGTTAAACACTATTTTAGATTCTTCAAATAGCCACCCTTTGCCTTGATGACAGCTTTGCACAATCTTGGCATTCTCTCAACTAGCTTCATGATGTAGTCACCTGGAATGCATTTCAATTAAAAGGTATGCCTTCTTAAAAGTTCATTTGTGGAATTTCATTCCTTCTGAATGCGTTTGAGCGAGTCAGTTGTGTTGTGACAAGATAGGGGGCGTATACAGAGGATAGCCCTATTTGGTAAAAGTGAAATTAGAGTCCATCATTACAGACATGAAGGTCAGTCAATAGGGAAAATGTCAAGAACTTTGAAAGTCTCTTCAAGTGCAGTCACAAAAACCATCAAGCGATATGATGAAACTGGCTCTCATGAGGACCGCCACAGGAATGGAAGACCCAGAGTTACCTCTGCTGCAGAGGATACATTCATTAGAGTTACTGTAACTGCACCTCAGATTGCAGCCCAAATAAATGCTTCACAGAGTTCAAGTAACAGACACATCTCAACATCAACTGTTCAGAGGAGACTGTGTGAATAAGGCCTTCATGGTCGAACTGCTGCAAAGAAACCCCTACTGAAGGACACCAATAAGAAGAAGAGACTTGCTTTGTCCAAGAAACACGAGCAATAGACATTAGACCGGTGGAAATGTGTCCTTTTGGTCTGGAGTCCAAGTTGGTGATTATTGGTTCCAACCGCCGTTTCTTTGTGAGACGCGGTGTGGGTGAACGGAAGATGTCCGCATGTGTATTTCCCAACGTAAAGCATGGAGTAGGAGGTGTTATGGTTTGGGGGTGCTTTGCTGGTGACACTGTCTGTGATTTATTTAGAATTCCAAGGCACACTTAACCAGCATGGCTACCTCAGCATTCTGCAGCGTTACGCCATCCAATCTGGTTTGGGCTTAGTGGGACTATCATTTGTTTTTCAACAGGACAATGACCCAACACACCTCCAGGCTGTGTAAGGGCTATTTTACCAAGAAGGAGAGTGATGAGTGCTGCATTAGATGATCTGGCCTCCACAATCGAACCAGAGTGAAGGAAAAGCATCCAACAACTGCTCAGCATATGTGGGAGCTCCTTCAAGACTGTTGGAAAAGCATTCCATGTAAAGCTGGTTGAGATAATGCCAAGAGCTGTCATCAAGGCAAAGGGTGGCTATTTGAAGAATCTAAAATATATGTTTAACACTTTTTTGGTTACTACATGATTCCAAATATGTTATTTCATAGTGTGTCTTTACTATTATTTTACAATGTAGAAAATAGTCCAAATAAAGAAAAACCCTTGAATGAGTATGTGTTCTAACATTTTTGACCGGTAGTGTAGTAACACATTTAGTTTCCGAAAATCGGAACAAAACTGCAGAGACCCATCCGCCTTAGGTACTAATATACTCCACTGTATTTTGCCATGTTGTGCAATGCTGTGCTCAAGCATGAACTACACCTCATAGCGGAGTTTCTCTCCGTTTTCAGGATTCACTCAATTGGCATGTTGTTTGATTGTTGCAGAGTCCACAACGTCAATGTCATGCTAGTACATTTGTCTGAGTTGGCACATCTGAGAATAAACCCTGATTCTAAAAGCAGTGCAGCAATGTCGCCTTTTTCCTCCAGAGACAAGTGTGCCAAAAAGACAACGTTTTCTAGAATCTCTGAGTTACTCAGCCGTCCCACAGGCACAGGTTGTATTGGACTTTCTTTGTGCTCTTGAGGAAGACTATAGTCAATGGTGACAGCAGTGTCTACAGGCAGAAATTCACGACTGGATTCCACTACTGGACTTCTTCGCCCGATCATAGCGGGTGAAGTATGGTTTCAACATGTTGACATGACACAGAATATTATTTTTTTCCTGCACTCCGGTGTGCGATATATATATTTTTCACTATGGGGTAATTGCTTGAAAAGCGAGCTTGCAACGGTGACCCCAGAACAGACAAAACCAGGACTTGATCACCCACATCGAAAGTGCGGCTTTGGGCCTATCGATCGCATCACACTTTCATTTTTGTTTGCGCCTTCTCCAGATTGTTACTGGCAAACACACAGGCACGATAGAACACTAATGCGCTCCAACAGATTTGTTTTTGTGTTTAAGGTGTTGCCCTGCAATAACCTCTCTCTCAGCAAGCTCAATGAACCTCTAACATGTCAAAACACAAGCTAATTCAGACTAAACCGAGAGATTCTGTCTCTCAAACTCAAAGCAGTAAGCTCTCAACAGTCTTCAAAGTCTGATAATCTCTTCAGAGTGCCTTGAAACTCTGGGTGGTAGGCACTAGAGGCAACAGGTAATGCCCAACTTGCTGAATTTCAAACCTTGGTCTGATTGCACTACCCGCGGAATTCCAAACCACAACATCCTATTCCGGACCAGGCCAGAAGTTACACAAGATGGCCGGCCATACTACCATTTTGGCCAACCTCAGTATCTCTTGTTGAAGTTTAACTGGAACAACAATTTGAGAGACACTGGGCCTATTGTCTTGCCCAGAAGCGGCGCGAGAATGCCATTTCCTCATCAGAACACAATCTCTGTCAAAGTAACCCATACGAACGTTATCAAACTCCTCCTCTGGATGTTTCGCATCAAAAAGAGGGGGGAGGGAAACATCTTTACTCTGTTCAGCAATCAGCTGCTTCCTAGACATCGAAGTGTCACTATATGGACCCTCTCTTCCTTCAGTAGTCCTACAAACTTGCTCACCTTTAAGGAGAGGTCAACTCAGTAGAGAGCTGGTTACGAGAAAGCGTTTTACACTTTGAGCTTTTTCCACAAAAACACTTGAGGAGCAGTGACCAAATATCTTCCGGCCATTTTAGGGATGTGGAAATACGCTCCAACAGAGTAAAATATACGTTGCCTCCTTTTCGTTGAAAGGTGGTACAAGTTGGCTGTTCTGACCAAGATCAGGGGTGCAGGATGGTCTGACTGGATGAGTGTTTCCAGATCCATCTCTTAATCGAATGGCATGCTCACATTCCTGTTCTTGTTGTCTGGCTGCATGTTCTTTCCCTTTCCTTGTGCTCAAGCTCTAATTTCTGTTCCCATTTTTGCCTTTAGTTCTACCTCTCGCAGTTGCACATCTATGGGGTGTACTGTACTTATATCATACTCTCTGGAAGGATTTCCTCCTCCACCAAACTCTGACTACTGCTTTCGAATCGCCACTTTGAATGTGCAACTTTTATGTCATAAAACTTTAATGACGAACAGATTCACCTTCGTATACATTTATCTAGTATGTTCCGTGTAGGGTTTTCCACAAATCCTCCACAAATGGGTGGATGTCAGTGACAAACTACCACAAGTGTATAAGTGAGCTCCAGAGTAGGTGATTAGAGCAACTACCATACTCATGGGAAACAATATCCCTCCACATCTCTCAAGCCAACTAGAGCACTGGGCCAGCCACTCTTCAATATGTGACAGCACAGGTGACACACCTTCTGACTAATGAGATGACAAGCCAGAACAGGTGTAACACATACTGACTAACGAGGGGACACCAATCGGTGCGCCCACGTGCTAACGTCCAACCTCAAAATATAAACGAAAAAACCAAAGCCTGTAACCATCTGAAACGACTTGGTTGGCGTTAGCAATAGGGTGAATGAACTTTACAGTAAATCTCAGCTCTGTTTAAAAAAAAATGTAACATGATTTTTTGGATCATAGTGATTCAGTAGTACTTTCAAAATATGCACCACCAACATTAGATATACATACAGAAACCATACAGAAAGCTCTTAAATTGCTGAAACACGTACATAAAATCAATGATGAGTGAATAGTCACATTAACTGATGCATTACATGGACATGGTGGCATAGCTTGAACTATAAAGTTGTGGGAACGTTCATTGTTAGCTGGGTCTACAGCCATGCGCAAACTCAACTACTTCCTGCTCTCTCCCAACAATTAACCAACATCTGACCAACGAAAATACAGCATATTAGTTTCTAGGTAGATAATGAATTAACACTTGTACAATTCACAACAATTTGTTCTCAATACTTTAGAACTACACAGCAGTCACTAAGAAAATAATAGTATATCTCGTATAATCTTACATATGCTTGGCCACACAGAAGAACTGGAAATGGTTCAGAACTTAAAAGAGCAGTGCAGCCAAAAAAGTGATTTTCCTGTGTTAAGTTCAGGTGTGATCGAGTTTTTGGCTCATAGCATGACATCACAATCTTCACCAATGACCAATCATTTTATTTGCACATGTATCCTATGTTGAAGGGGTAAGCAGGGTAGGCTCTAGAGTTGAGACGATCTTATTCAGGTCGCAGTTGCAAATGAGAACTTGTTCTCAACTGACCTACCTGGTTAAATAAAGGTGAAATAAAAAATAAAAAATTCGCCGATCAGGGCTGTGTGTGTAATATTTACAATTCCATCAACACGCCCACATGATCAGACTGTGCATTTCAATGGCAAAAGGAAGTTCAGGGAAATGATCAAAAATATATTTGTAGATATTTTCATAAAATAAACACACACAGAGATCTATTAGACATACAGTGATGATTTAAAAAATAAAATAAAAAACACTGCAGGGGATGATTGGCCTGAACATTCTGAGGACAAAGAGCACCATCTGCTGGGCATAAGACAAAACGCTACAAAGTCAAGCAAGTTTTAGAGGGAATCTCAATTGTATTTCCTAGGGAGAATCTCCTATCGCCTCTTTCCTCCGTCCTCTCCGCCTCCTTTTGAAAAAGGTAGAAGGTAATCGAGGAGAGGCGGCGAGGAGAGGGAACGTGGAAACAAATTAAACAAGACTCTTGCATGTCATCAGGCAAATTATGTTTACAGGGGTGGAATCCCAAAATAAATGTAGAATGTGTTAGCTAGTTGTGCAAGACATTTTTATAGATAAAAAGATAAGAATCGTTTTTTAAATGTGTGCATGCTTTTCTCCTTTGAGAAAACAACAGCTGATTCAAAGGGGATGTGGCAGATTTAAAAACGCTTTGTGCTAGGTCCTGGTAGGAAACTCTTGTGCATCCTCTGCTGAACTAGCTATTCGAGGAGGGAATCATACTCCTTGGTTCACCTACTAGCAAATTGACACTCTCCTCGACCACATCGGTTTCCGGGTCACGGAGGAGAGGACAGACTTTGTCCCAATTGAGAATCTCCTTGCATACTCTCCTAGTCTCTTTCTCAAAACACATTGGAGGATAAGGTCAGAGGGGAGGAACCACAGATCTTCTACTCCAATGTGATTTGAAAAAGAGACGAGGAGAGAGAATGTGAGTATTCAAGAAAATACAATTGAGATTCACTCAAATTAATACAAACTAACATCCATTTGGATTTTGGGGATTTTCATTGTTGTTTATTTACTATTTATTTTATCACAAAGAAAGTCTTAAATGCAGACTAGAATTTCTGTATATAAACTGTACACAAAAGCAAGGCACTATACATTGAAAATTCATCAAGTTTTTTTCACAAAGAATTCCATGCCTTTAAAAATACAACCGTTTGTCATTTCTCAGGTACCTGTAAAGCTTAGATGTCATTATGACAGCCCCAGACAGGTACCATATTTGAGAACGCGAAACAGAAAGGTACATACTTGGCATGTTTTCACCTTTTGACAAAAACTAAAAAAAACACTCCTACTGACATAGATATTACACAGTACTTTCAAGTTGAATATATTGTCCTCCTACAATAATTTTTACTTCACAAACACACACACACAACAGTTAAAACATCACACCCAGAGACCACATCAGTGTGTATGTCATTCATATGTCCATGGCCATTTTTTCTATGTGTAAAACCCTGATAAAGGCTATGGACCAATTTAAATGCGCTGGTTTATTTTAACAATAAAGAAGCCTTTTAATCAACTTCCACTGTCTTCGAAGAGTTGCTGAATTTCTTCTTCACTTCATATGCATGAGTGGTGTCATAATAAGTGGAGACTTGTCTTATAGTACATACATACACAGTAGTACAGTATGAAGCAGAGAGAGAGTGCAGGTCCTGCTTTGTACAGGACCTAATAAAGCCACTTGCATACAATGTGCTTAGCAGAATTTTCATTTTCCTATATAGTTACATAACTGAAAGGTAAAAACATGATGCTACATAAGGCTAGCACACCTCAGCAGATCCTCCGAACCCAGCCCCCCCCCCCCCCCCTCCCGTGACCCACTCAGAGAAGCTGAGGAAACTGGTGAGGGGTGGATGGCTCATAACAATGACTGGAATGAAATGAATGGAATTGTATCAAACTCTTGGAAACCACGAGTTTGATACCTTTCCATTGATTCCATTCAACTGAAACAATGAGCCCATCCACTGATTTTTAAAGTGCCTCCAGCCACTACTGGGGTTCAGTCACACCGCCGGGAAGGAAGTCCTGGGGGTCCACAACCAACCTGATGAAGGCTAGGTGCCAAAACACATTGGTTTTAACAATAAAGAAGCATTTTTATCAACTTCCACTGTCGTCCAAGAGTTGCTGAATTTCTTTTGCTCTCCACAACCATCGTCAGGTTAACGTTACACTAAAACAGTCCTTTAGCTTTCTTTAAGTTCACTTGCTTCCACCCTGGTAATCCTTCGTACTCCTCTCTCTTCATGTCCAATGCTTTCTGCATGGGGGAAAGAAAGAGCTCTAATTAGGAGGAAGAGATTCAAAAGGCCACCACATTGGCTGAATTCAAAACAATATAATGTTAAATAGTGAACCATCATGGATTATCATACTTTCGTCTCACCAGTTCAAAGTCAAATCATTTTACACAGAAGTACACTCTTAGAAAGAAAGGATCTATTAGAACTTAAAACGGTTCTTCGGCTGTCCCCACAGGAAAACCCTTTTTTTGGTTATAGGTAGAAACCTTTTTTTTTTGTTCCAGGTAGATACCTTTTGGGTTCCATGTAAAATCGTTTCCACAGAGGGTTCTACCTGGAACCAAAAAGGGTTCTCCTATGGGGACAACCGAAGAATGCTTTTGGAACCCTTTTTTCTAAGACTGTAGTAAACTGCCTGAGCCCATGCTACAAAGACGAAGTGATCCACTGTGCCACACCTTGCTGTGGAGAAAGAAATAAAAGACAGGTGGAGTGGAGTGGAGGGGTGGAGGTGGAGAAGGCAAGCAGGACAGCCCAGAGGAAGAGGCAGAGGGAGAAGGAGTGAACCAGCGGGGTCAGAGGTTATTACAGTAAGTGAAGATGCTGTGTGCTTGAAGACAAGTAAAACCACCAGTGCTCATTTATCAAAGTCTGCGTCACAAATAACTCACCTTACCTGAATCCCCTAGAACCCAGCCTGAAAGGTGAGAGGAGAAGTTAGCCTGGAAACATAATTTATTACAGTGCCATTAGACATTTTTATATGTGTTTCTATAGCTTTTTGCACTCCAGACTTTGTGTATTTTTATACTTTTTCATACTGCCGCACTATGTATCGTGTATCTGTCTTTTGTGTTTTTTGTAGCTGCTTGATAAAGTAATTTCCCCACAGGGATCAATAAAGTATCTATCTATCTATCTATCTATCTATCTATCTATCTATCTATCTATCTATCTATCTATCTATCTATCTATCTATCTATCTATCTATCTATCTATCTATCTATCTATCTATCTATCTATCTATCTATCTATCTATCTATCTATCTATCTATCTATCTATCTATCTATCTATCTATCTATCTATCTATCTACAGGCGTATGAAAACGTTTGGGCACCCCTCTGAGGCTGCATAATAATTTACTCTGTTGTCACAGAAAATGATCACAGTGGCATGCCATTAATTTTCTAATAAAAGCTGAGTACTGGGGTATTGTCCAGACAAAGATTTTTAGTGTAGCAATATTAAGATGTATGAAATTAAATCAGATGTGAAAAATAGGATATGCAAAAATTTGGGCACCCTTGCCATTCTGTTGATTTGAATACCTGTAACTACTTAGCACTGATTAATTGGAACACACAATTGGTTTGGGGAGCTCATTAAGCCTTGAACTTCATAGACAAGTGCATCCAATCATGAGAAAAGGTATTTAAGGTGGCCAATTGCAAGTTGTTGTTCTCTTTGACTCTCCTCTGAAGAGTGGCAACATGGGGGCCTCAAAACAACTCTCAAATGACAACATTATGGTTTAAGGGAAGGCTACAAAAAGCTATCGCAGAGATGTAAGCTGTCAGTGTCCACTGTGAGGAACATAGTGAGGAAATGGAAGACCAAGACCAAGGCCAAGTAAAATATCGGAGAGGCAAAGGCGAAGGATGGTGAGAACGGTCAAAAACAGCCCACAGACCACCTCCAAAGACCTACAACATCATCTTGCTGCAGATGGTGTCACTGTGCATCGTTCAACAATTCAGCGTAATTTGCACAAGGAGAAGCTGTACGGGAGAGTGATGCGGAAGAAGCCTTTTCTGCACACACGCCACAAACAGTCGCTTGAGGTATGCAAACGCACATTTGGACAAGCCAGCTTAATTTTGGAATAAGGTGCTGTGGACTGATGAAACAAATATTGAGCACAGCGTTCCAAGAAAAACACTTGCTACCCACAGTAAAATTTGGTGGGGGTTCCATCATGCTGTGGGGATGTGTGGCCAGTGCCGGTACTGGGAATCTTGTTAAAGTTGAGGGTCGCATGGATTCCACTCAATATCAGCAGATTCCTGGGAATAATGTTGAAGAATCAGTCACAAAGTTGAAGTTAGGCCGGGGCTGGATATTTCAACAAGACAACGATCCAAAACACTGCTCAAAATTTACCCGGGCATTTATGCAGAGGAACAAGTACAATGTTCTGGAATGGCCATCCTAGTCCCCAGACCTGAATATAATTGAGAATCTGTGGGATGATTTGAAGCGGGCTGTCCATGCTCGGCAACCATCAAACCGGAGATGTTTTGTAAGGAGGAATGGTCCAAAAATACCTTCATCCAGAATCCAGACACTCATTAGAGGCTATAGGAAACGTCTAGAGGCTGTTATTTTAGCAAAAGGAGGCTCTACTAAATATTGATGTGATTTTTCTGTTGGGGTGCCCAAATTTATGCACCTGTCTAATTTAGTTTTTCATGCATATTGCACATTTTCTGTTAATCCAATAAACCTCATTTCACTACTGAAGTATTACTGTGTCCATAGATCAAAATGAAATTGCTGATCCAAACACCCAATTATTTATTAATGGAAATCATGGAAATTGTCAGGGGTGCCCAAACTTTTTCATACGACTGTATCTATCTATCGGGAGCTGAAAGTAAGCACGGTAAGATAATCACATAAATTACATCAGTAGGTATCAACCAGAGTAGATCTAGGATCCCTGTCCATGTAATCTTATTCATTGTGATCTAAAAGGCACAACTGATCCTAGAGGACCACTCTGAAACGATTGATACATAAAGCCCCTGGTATCTCTGCCATTGGCATGCTACAGACCAAATACCAAATATCTCCCTGGCCCTCTATCCTAATTGTAACCATGGTCACACTGTTTGAGGATGAGAGTTGATGCCCAATGAGAACTCATTTCCTGGACCCACTCTGTCCTCCTTCAGTGTGTGTTTGTGTGTGTGTGTGTGTTTAATTCTGTAAAAAGAGATGGGCCTCTCTCTTGTTGAAGGGCCTCTCTCTTGTTGGATGATGGGAGAGAAGAGGAGAGCACCCAGATTAGAGGTAATGTGTGAAATGGAGGGTGACCTGACTGGGCCAGTCTGTCTCTCTCTCCATCGCAAATGGCATCCTATTCCCTATATAGTGCACTACTTTTGGCCAGGGCTCATGTCAAAAGTAGTGCACTATAAAGGCAGCCGTTGTCACTATGTACAGGGCACAGTGTGACCGATACAGCTCTTATTCAAAGCTGCAGTCAGGAAGCAAGGTGCTGCTTCTCACATGTTCTAAGCTTCTTATTTGTGGAAATCCCGTTGACCTTTTCATCCATCACACACACAGAGTGGATCACACACACATCTCCCACGCACGAACGCACACACACTCTAGTTTATGTATAACATGGTCATACTGTATGTCTCCTGCATGTCCAAAACAACAATGGGCCCTGGCCAAAACAATGCATTGATTTCAACAAAGTAATACTTAGAAACATATGTGCTGATTTCACAGACAAATATTTAGCCTAGTCCTGGACTAAAAAGCTTTCTCAATTTATATTAGCTTAGTCTAGGACTAGGCCTAACCTTTGTCTGGGAAACCAGCCCATTCAATCTTAAATCAAGGGATCCTTTTCACACAGGGTGTGTTAGAGCTGAATGGTGAGGGGTGTGGTCTCACCACATTGGGTATTTAATATAAGATGCAGCTGGAGTCCTTTAATCTGTTAAGTATTTCAGAGCGGGTTTGCCGTTAGATAAATAAAACCATTGAACTTGAACTCACCTCAAAGTCCTGGTCTGAGAGGTAGATCTCCAGGCGGAGTGGATCGACGCCCTCAGGTAGGGGACGTGCCAGCAGCTCATCCAGGGGATAGGTGTTCTGGCACAGCCTGGCCAGCACATCCTCCACCAAGATGATCTGGTTACACACCTCCGCCTCCTGACACACACACACACACACACACACACAGATACTGTTATGGTCCCAAGAAAGAGGACATAAGAGCACTGCACACGTGTGTGTGTGTGTGTGTATGGGCTGTATGGTCAAGAGTATGCGTGTGTAATGTACAAGGGGGCTGTCACATCAGCGTGTGTGTTGAATAACCCACCCTCTCAGTGATCTCTGCGATGTCCTCTCTGTGTTCCCAGCTGGGAAACATGTTGGTGAACGTGAGAGGCTCCAGACCAGCATGGATCAGATACGACTTCTGAGGCTTCTTCTCATTCTTCTCTGCAGGAGGAAGTCAACCTATTTAGAGTGCGGCCCTAATGGCACCCTATTCCCTATATAGTGTACTACTTTTGGCCATAGCGCTATTTAGGGAACAGGATGCCATTTGGGACGCCCATCAGTAACAAATCCTAACTAGAGATACATGCCCTTAGGGAAAAGCTTTGCACGTTAACAGTACAATTAAACTAAATGGTTTTGAATAGATAAACATCATGTATGCACCTCTTTAACTTTAACCAAGATCTACACGAGGCCAGAGATGACATCATATTGAAAGTGTAATATCACACTGATGTCAAACAGATGACATCATCACATTCTACCTTTGCAGTACTGCAGCACCGTTTCCATTGCGCACTTCCTGTCCATGTCCCATCGTATCCTGGCGGAGCCGGGGCTTTCGCTGTCCCGGGGCCACCAGCCCTGCCACAGGTACACCTCATGGAAGTTATCCACCAGGAACAACGCTGCATGAAGAAGACAGGAAGAGAAAGTAATTTTAGATCAGCTATTTCCAATAGTAATTCCTCAAGATGAATGTGGACCTAACTTTACGGTACTACTGGTGGGAACAATCAAACAAACAGGCTCTGACATTTGCTTGCAAGTAAATCAACTTTAAGCAGACCTAATCCCCTTCCAAGGCTGATATATACAGTATTTATGTTGGGTTGGGTTGGGTTGCACTGCATTGTATTGCGTTGTATTCTACTGTATGGTACGGTACTGTACTGTATTGCATTGTATTGTAGGACTCACCAGGCTGTGAGGCTTGGTACAGATCCTCCTGTAGGAAGGGCAGAGAGCTGACCAGGTCTGGAGCTCTGGAGGGGTGGAAGAACTCTGTGGCTACAAACTCCCCTGAAGAACTGCTCAGCTGGAACAGTCGAGGGGTGAAGTTAAATTTACCCGGATCTGAAACAAATAAATAATAATAATAGTAAGTCAGAAGTATGATGAATAATAGTGCTCTTGTGAAGCAACCACACTAACAATCTGTTTACACTTTAATGAGTAATTTCACTGCAATTGCGTGTGTGTGTGCAACAGTACTATACTGTACCTTGCAACATACAGTCGTAGGCCTTCCTGTCTTTCCTTCCGACCGCCTCCCAGAATCCCGTGTGCTCTGATCCCTCGTCACACTCGGTGATGGTCACCTTACTGCTGCTATGGAGACCCGCCTCCAACGGACATCTAACAGACAACACATGGTTCATCTCCTCCACACACACACACAAGATTGTGTCCCAAATGGCACCCTATTCACCATATAGTGCCCTATGGGCCCTGGTCAAAAGTAGTGCACTATATAGGGCATAGGGTTTTTCCTGGTCAACTACTTGGTACATATCCAGGCTGTATGACAACCGGCCATGATTGGGAGGCCGTCAATGTAAATAACTGACTTGCCTAGTTAAATAAATTGTTTTTAAATTATCAGGAAAACTAATAGGCCCTGGTCAAAAGTAGTGCACTATTTTGGCAATATGGTGCCATTTGAGACGGAGACTCACTGTTCTTTGATCCTCTGTGCGGCGGTGAGGCCCACCAGGCGTGTGTGTTGCTGGGCCTTGCAGCCGTGCCACAGGTAGATGAGGGCCTTGTTGACATTCAGGAGGATCATGGAGCTCCTGGAGCGCAGGCTGCTGCAGTGACACGCTACCTCCAGGAGGTGGCCCTCTACAGCGACATCTCCTCTCACACAGTACAGACGCCAATCAGCTAGTAACAGACGGACACGCACGGTCAGTATGGTACACATACACACACTACTGCTACTGATCACAGACACACAGGTATTTGTTAACTCTATTCACACAACAGCACACTTAATGATAAAGTAGAGTTGCATCTAACTGCTTAACCAACTCCTCTGAGGGCTATGATGTCATACTGCTAAGCAGGATATAACCCTACTCTGTGTGTTCTCCTCTTCCTCCTCTCTCTTCCCACAGTGTATGATCATCCCCCCGTTGAAACACTGGAGGAAACAAGGGAGCTCCTTCCCTTGCTGTACTTGGACCTGTTTGGGGAGAGACAGAGGGACAATGCTCACACAGGCCATGTGTATCTAGGGCTGCTCTCAGATCAGTGACAATAGATACATGTTTGCATGGATTTAGGCTGCATCTAATATGACACCCTGTTCCCTATATAGTGCACTACAAAAGTGTATTTTCTATATAGTGCACTCTGGTCTTGTATGTGGGCTCAGTTTAAAATGAGTGCACTATATAGTGAATAGGGTACCATTTGAGATGCAACCTTAGTATTTAGGGTTGACAGTACCTGTGCCCCTCTCTCCTCATCCAGCTCCACTGTCATCAGTGCTGACGTTCCTTTCTCGTTCACGGTGGAGTTCCGTCCCTGCCAGAAGAAGTAGGAGCACTTTTCTTTGCCAGGGCCTGCAATCCTCTGCTCAGGGTTGTGCCTCCTCCCAACTGCTGCGCTCACCATGTACTTCCACTTCACAACATACGCATCTCCCTCATGGAACTGGCCTATACTCTGCTTGGGCAGCCGGCTGGAATGTGAAAAATATACATTTTTCTAAAGTAATTTATTTGATTTATATAGCTTTTTTCCAATGTTCACATCACTTTAAATAGTACGGTCCACAATGGAAATTGTGGTGTAATTTTTTGTGCTTTTAATTCTAGATCATTTTATTGTATTTATTGTTGTACTCTAATGGCTGAGGCAGCTCTATACGTAATTTAAAATATGTCATATCAAATAGATTAATTCAAGGGGGAAACTGACCTGTAGTCAAACTCCAGGATGTGCCAGACATCCACAGAGACCGTGCTGATCTCTAGAGTCCTCATCCTGTCTTCTCCTTCTATAGAGCCGTGGCCTCGGCCCACGTTCATCCCATCCAGCACCGTGCTGACTGCTGTCTGGAGTACAGGCAGCATCAATGCTGCATCATATGGCCTGCACTCCCGCCCCGGCGTCTCCTGATAGCGAGAGAGAGCGAGAGAGAGCGAGAGAGAGCGAGAGAGAGCGAGAGAAAGCGAGAGAGAGCGAGAGAAAGCGAGAGAGAGCGAGAGAGCGAGAGCTGTATTTTTTCAGGAAACTCTTGGGGTCTGATGAAAACGGATAGAGAAAGAAGTATGAAAGGGATAGATAGAGAGAAAGAGAGACAAAGGGAGAGAGAAAGAGAGAGAAAGAAAGAGAGTCAGGAGGACATACCTTCTGCTCACTGACTTGCTCATTGGTGTTCTTTGGTTGTGGTTTCTTAGTGTCTGCCCAGTCCAGGAACTTCTCTTTGAACAGGGTAGTCTCATTGTGCTCTGTCAGCCTGCCGAATATGGCCCAGTCAGGACGGCCCTGGCCCTTCCTGTAGACACACACACACAGAACAAGAGAGTGAGAGCACAGGCTTTAGCACCAGGCCGATACACAACATTTTTTAGGACCAACAGTCCCTGAGGTGATGATTTGAGTAAGTGGTGGAGATTGTGTGTGTGAGAGACAGCGAGCGTGTCTGCGCGTGTCTGCATGTCTGCCTGTGTGTGTGTGTCCGTGTTTGTCTGCATGTGTGTGTTGGTTGCCTGCCTGGGTATGAGTGTATTGCATCCTCCAGGGTCCAGAGGGTTGATATCACAGCAGGTATAGTCAAAGGTTCCGTTCCACAGGTGTTTAGCCAGCTGGAAGGCTACTTTCCTCTGGGCCAGAGTCACCTCCTTACCGTGCCACACATACACCTCACTGCCAAAGTCAAACACCAACACCTGCAGGGGGTACAACAACAACAACAGTGTGCCAGTGTGACATCAGAATGGGCACAGAGCCAACAGCTAGGGCGCAATGATGGCCAGTCCGGTAAACATTTGGTTGCAATAATATGAAGTTCATTGATAGCAGAGGAGGCTGGTTGGAGGATGCTATAGGAGGAAAGGTTCATTGTAATGGCTGGAATGGAATTATTGGAACTGTATCAAACTACGTCCAACATATGGAAACCAGAGCCATATATTTAGAGAGTTAGGACCATAGAATTGGGAATTAATCTAATAGGATCTCTATGGTTAGGACCATAGAATTAGGAATTAAAATACTAGCATGGATACTATATGAACCTTCTTATGATGGGATAAATGTCAGCCATTTTGGTCATGGAGTTGGTCAACCATGGTTTGCCAGTGCTGTGTAAAATAAGGATGTTGAAGAATTTATCTGCACTGTATGTTTGTTATCTAGCTAGCCAGACAGTTTTAGAGGAAGGATTCCATTAATTCAAACAATGCAGTCAATCCACAGCCACACACTGGCTGAAATCAATTGATGATAGGACTTAGCCTCTACTGGATCGGTGCCCCTATACCGGGACAGTTGCTGCTCAATATGCAATCTGTGACTAGAATAATGTTGTAAACAAACAGGCAACTTTCCGGGACATAGACATGTCTTATATGGGAAGAAAGCTTAAAGTCTTGTTAATCTAACTGCCGTGTCCAATTTACAGTAGATATTACAATACCATGCTATTGTTTGAGGATAGTGCACAACAACAAAACACTTTTATCATGGCAACTGGTTTGGTACATTCACCTCTGAAGGTAAGTAATGTGCTTACATTCAGTAATCTTGCTCTGATTTGTCATTCTGAGGGTCCGAGTTAAATATGTAGTGTAGTTTTGTTGGAAAAATTAATTTTGATATTAAAATGTAGAAACTGGGTTTTACAGTCTGGCTCCACACCCACCCCGCCCGGCCATCTAGATGTGTGAAGGTTAGTGTATTTTCTGTAGGGAAGCTAATTATCTTTTACCAGATCTAATGTGTTATATTCTCCTGCATTAAATTTCACATTTCCACAAACTTCAAAGTGTTTCCTTTCAAATGGTATCAAGAATATGCATATCCTTGCTTCAGGTCCTGAGCTACAGGCAGTAAGATTTGGGAATGTAATTTTAGGCGAAAATTGAAAAAAAGGGTTTTGTCAGGCTCTGGCCATAGAGAAGCCTATTGCTTCTCTATAATTCTATGGTCAGAGTCTGGCAGTTCGATATGTTCTATCTCTGTGTGGTGTTGTGTGTGGGATCCCTAATTAGAGGCAGCTGCTATGCATTGTCTCTAATTAGGGATCCTACTTATATGTGTATGTCCCACTCCATAGGCGTGGTTCATTGTCACCCATGTAAGTGTGTTTTTCTGTTTTATATATACAGCGGGTGAAATAAGTATTGAACACGTCACCATTTTTCTCAGTAAATATATAATGTGAAATGACACAGGGAAAAAGTATTGAACACATGAAGAAAGGGAGGTTCAAAAAGGCATGGAAAGCTAAGACAACAGCTGAAAACTATCAGTAATTAAAAAGCAATCCAGCCCCCTGTCAGTGCAAATTAATATCAGCTGGTTCAGTCCCAACTGATGGCCTACAAAAAGGTCTCATTGCCAAGGTGTCACATAAGACACATCTCATGATGGGTAAAAGCAAAGGGCTGTCTCAAGACATTCGCAACCTAATTGTTGCAAAACATAATGATGGCATTGGTTATAGGCGCATTTCTAAGCTTCTGAATGTTCCAGTGAGCACTGTTGGGGCCATAATACGGAATTGGAAAGACAATAATTTCACCATAAATTTGCTGGATTGCTTTTTAATTACTGATAGTTTTCAGCTGTTGTCTTGTCTTTCCATGCCTTTTTGAACCTCCCTTTCTTCATGTGTTCAATACTTTTTCCCTGTGTCATTTCACATTATTACACAACTTAATTTCTGAACGTATTTGTTCTGGTTTCTTTATATCTTGTATGTATGGATTACTTGGGTTGTTACCAACATCTGGTGAAACTTTCATGTCAATAGCACCTTTGGAAATATATTTACTGAGAAAAATGGTAACGTGTTCAATACTTATTTCACCCGCTGTATATATATATATATATATATAGTGGGGAGAACAAGTATTTGATACACTGCCGATTTTGCAGGTTTTCCCACTTACAAAGCATGTATATGTTTGTAATTTTTATCATAGGTACTCTTCAACTGTGAGTGACGGAATCTAAAACAAAAATCCAGAAAATCACATTGTATGATTTTTAAGTAATTAATTTGCATTTTATTGCATGACATAAGTATTTGATACATCAGAAAAGCAGAACTTAATATTTGGTACAGAAACCTTTGTTTGCAATTACAGAGATCATACGTTTCCTGTAGTTCTTGACCAGGTTTGCACACACTGCAGCAGGGATTTTGGCCCACTCCTCCATACAGACCTTCTCCAGATCCTTCAGGTTTCGGGGCTGTCACTGGGCAATACAGACTTTCAGCTCCCTCCAAAGATTTTCTATTGGGTTCAGGTCTGGAGACTGGCTAGGCCACTCCAGGACCTTGAGATGCTTCTTACGGAGCCACTCCTTAGTTGCCCTGGCTGTATGTTTCGGGTTGTTGTCATGCTGGAAGACCCAGCCACGACCCATCTTCAATGCTCTTACTGAGGGAAGGAGGTTGTTGGCCAAGATCTCGCGATACATGGCCCCATCCATCCTCCCCTCAATACGGTGCAGTCGTCCTGTCCCCTCTGCAGAAAAGCATCCCCAAAGAATGATGTTTCCACCTCCATGCTTCACGGTTGGGATGGTGTTCTTGGGGTTGTACTCATCCTTCTTCTTCCTCCAAACACAGCGAGTGGAGTTTAGACTAAAAAGCTATATTTTTGTCTCATCAGACCACATGACCTTCTCCCATTCCTCCTCTGGATAATCCAGATAGTCATTGGAAAACTTCAGACGGGCCTGGACATGTGCTGGCTTGAGCAGGGGGACCTTGTGTGCGCTGCAGGATTTTAATCCATGACGGCGTAGTGTGTTACTAATGGTTTTCTTTGAGGCTGTGGTCCCAGCTCTCTTCAGGTCATTGACCAGGTCCTGATGTGTAGTTCTGGGCTGATCCCTCACCTTCCTCATGATCATTGATGCCCCACGAGGTGAGATCTTGCATGGTGCCCCAGACCAAGGGAGATTGACCGTCATCTTGAACTTCTTCCATTTTCTAATCATTGCGGCAACAGTTGTTGCCTTCTCACGAAGCTGCTTGCCTATTGTCCTGTAGCCCATCCCAGTCTACAATTTTATCCCTGATGTCCTTACACAGCTCTCTGGTCTTGGCCATTGTGGGGAGGTTGGAGTCTGTTTGATTGAGTGTGTGGACAGGTGTCTTTTATACAGGTAACGAGTTCAAACAGGTGCAGTTAATACAGGTAATGAGTGGAGAACAGGAGGGCTTCTTAAAGAAAAACTAACAGGTCTGTGAGAGCTGGAATTCTTACTGGTTGGTAGGTGAACAAATACTTATGTCATACAATGTGATTTTCTGGATTTTTGTTTTAGATTCCGTCACTCACATTTGAAGTGTACCTATGATAAAAATTACAAACCTGCAAAATCGGCAGTGTATCAAATACTTGTTCTCCCCACTATATATATATATATATGTTGTTGTTATTTTGTATAGTTCACATCCAGTATAGTTCTATTTAAGTTTATTCAATAAATGATGTCGAACCATCACTGCGCTGCGCCTTGGTCCATTTATACACCCGAGCGTGACAGGTTTAGATCCTTAAGAGGTTTTAGACAAGTTGTAAATGCAACAAGTACTGATATTGCTGATATTGTATAATACAATAGCACTCAAAGACATGTCAAACAAAAATGAAGACATGTCTGTTTACATATATTTTAGAGGCTATTTATACAGAAAATGTGTATAACACCCGTATAAACTGTATTTATAATTATGTGACAATATTTTAGATTGACAATAATTCTATTACATAATTTCTGATATATCAAATGCCTTACTTGATGAGTCCAGTCACGTACCTCTTTGGACTCCAGTAGTGTGAGATGCGGAACCTTCCCCCACTGGTCATCATCAGGAACCAGTTTGTCATCCAGCAGACGGAAGATACAGTTAGTCTCCACTATGGCACTCTCAAACAGCTCATCCTCCTCTGGTGGCCCGGCAGCTGTAAGAGGACACACACACACAAACACATGAAATATCAAGATGAAGGCTTCTGATGACTTGTAGCTAAATCTTTTCAATTAACTTGGTCCCAATCTTCCAGTCTTTCCCAAAGTGTGCACTTGCACACTTCCCATGATGATTTAACAATGGTGGAAACTCCCTCCAGCCAGTTATTCCACCAATGCTTTCAGATCAATGACAGGAAGTGTGCAAGTACACATTTTTGGAGGAATTGTGACACAGCCATGGCCTCTAATGTTGTTGCTGCTTACACTGGTAGGTTTGCTGTCCTCTCAGGATCTTCCAGAACTCTGTGGCTGCAGGGCTCTGGGGGTTGACCCCCTCCTCGATGGTCTGGATTTGGCTCGCTCTGCAGCCCAGATCCTTCTTAGTCTGGATAAACAATGCCAGCTCAGAAGCCTACAGTACGAGAGAGCACACAACAGCAAAGAAAATGTCACTACCTGAAATACATACACTGTACATGTCGATACTGTACATACAGTACAATACAAATACTGTCAGCCTTGTAAGGGGCTTAGGTCAGCATGAGATTTACTTACAAAGGCCAATGCCAGAGTCTGCTTGTTTTGTCATACCAGTAGTATTTTATGTTGTAATGACGAGTCAGCATTCATCTTGACAGATCAAGGGTCTCCATGCTCTAACTTTGGGCGTATTGTAGTTCGATGTCTATCTAATGATACCCGAGTTGATACTAGTTAAAAATACTGTAGCTGGTATAATAAATATAAGGGTTGAGAAAAACAAAGTAACCTGGGGGAATCAAGCTAAAGTCACAGTGTGTTTGAAACTGCCTACTATACACAAACAGGACACTTTCCATGGGGAATGGGAGCTGCTGTAGGAACAGATGGCACAGCACAAATGAACAGTGTGTCTGCATCCCAAATGGCACCCTATTCCCTATAAACTGCACTACTTTTGACCAGGGTCCATAAGATAACCATTCTCACTGAAAATATGTCTACTTCAACAGAAAAACACGACAACACATCACCAGCTGTTGTCTGTGTGGGAGACATGTTAAAGTAACATAAGTGGTCACTTCCTTAAAAATCCCATCCAAAAGGCCTTATTAAACATCTGCCTGCCTCCTAAAATAACCCCCAAGCTTTTAATCACAAATTAAAGCTAACCCAACCCCAGAAGACTGGGATTAACACAAGACATTTCCTTAATCCTAGAAGTCATTATTCAACACTGACACAGTCGGAGAGACGAGGACTCACTTTGGCTTTCTCTCCCATCTCACAGAGGCATGCACACGCACACACACACACACATACTGTACACACACACACACACACACACACACACACACACACACACACACACACACACACACACACACACACACACACAGAGTCAGGAAACAGGGACTCACTTTGGCTTTCTCGATGACATTAGCGAACTCTCCCATCCAAACAAAGCAGTGTTGAGGAGTAACCAGGAGGAAGCAATCGCCACTGTTCAGGGTCGAGGCCCTGGGCTCCACTAGTCTGGTCTGGACGTGACGGCGGCCTGGGTAGATAAGAGACAGGGTGAGGTCGTGTCTGAAATGGCACTCTGTTCCCAATATACAGTAGTGTACTACATGGCACCATATTCCCTGACAAAAGCCTCAGGGGAATAGAGGCCCATAGGGCTCTGATCAAAAGTAGTGCACTACAGTATATAGGGACTAGGATGCCATATCGAACGCAACCTGAGGCTCAGGATACAATTCATTTTTGTTACCCTATGACGTAAATGATGTTGTTCTCTGTCATTATACGAGCAACTCTGCTATTCTTGGCTTGATTATTTTAGTCTAGAAGGTAGACACTGGGTCACATCTGCACAGGAAATCACATTCTTGATTGTGTGTGTGTGTGTGTGTGTGTGTGTGTGTGTGTGTGTGTGTGTGTGTGTGTGTGTGTGTGTGTGTGTGTGTGTGTGCGTGAGTGCGTGCGTGCGTGCGTGCGTGTGTCAACCAGAGATGTTCACAAGTCTTAGAGGTAGAGTCCAAGTTAAGTCTCAAGTCTTTTAGGGTCAAGTTTAAGTCGAATCTCGAGTCCCTTTTGGCAATGGCTTTCTGCCTGCTATGGGTTAGGTCTATAAACCTTGTAAATTATTTCCTACATTCGTTTTTGGACAATTTCATTAATTTAAAGTTAGTTGCCAAACACTGTCATAATTATATAATTTACAGCATATTATTTAAATATGATATGATTTCACATACTATGATAAATTATTGCTAACTTTTGCTTGTCTTAACAACCTTAACTTAAAATAAACTTAAGATAAACGATAGCCTAACTTTTGCTTGCGTTTTAATGTTCCGATCTATATAGCAATAGCATACACAATGTCCGCTCAATCAAATAAGGACAAAGCGCAAATATGAGTAACCACTATCACCCCATTGAAATAGACAAATGCTTTTCTGCATATTTTTTGCGTAACGCAGACGCTTTTGATCCCTCTGTATTAAACTACTTTCTCTGTGTTACAATGCCGCCTGTTCCATGTTATCTGACAGAATGCACATCAAAAACGTATCCCAGTACTGACTTGCATTGTTCACGAGTCTCTCATCTTGAGTCCAAGTCAAGTCTCAAGTCACTTGATCACCAGTCTAAGTCAAGTCACAAGTCATTTTCTTTGCGACTTAAGACTTTCCATCTCTGGTGTCAACCACATGATTTAACTATCCCAACATGACCCTCTCTCTCTTTCCAACTCTAATCTATTTCCTCCTTATGTTTCCCCTCTGCATGACTGGCCCTAATATCTGGTGCTCTCTAGCAGGTTGAACACACACACACACACACACACACACAGAGAGAGGTTAGCAGACAGCACAGGACCGCCCTGCCTGCATACCAGACTCTGATGGATAATCACTCCTGAGATAACCATGTCAGAGAAAAAACTCTGCGTCTCAAATGGCATCCTATTCCCTAAAACTGCACTATGAAGGAAATAGGGTGCCATTTGGGTGCAACATCCTACTTCAATGACGCAGAGTTCTCCAGAAATATCTGAATTTGTCCTCTTTACCTGTCCTCACCTGTCCTCGTTCAGGAACAACCTGGCTGTGGAATATTCTCTGTCGTGTTCATATTTTGCCATGACATTGGCCAAAATAAATGCTGGTCTTGAATTGATACAGCTCCCATCAAAACCAAAGTTTGTCAGACGTTTTAAGACCTTTAGAGTGGGTGCGATGACTGTATATCTCACGCTATCTCTACTGCGGATCAATTTATATGCCTCAATGCCAAAAAAAATGGGAAAGATACTACAGACACATCTAGGTCATACTCATTAGGTATGAAACGGAAGAAAACTGACAGAAACAGGGAGGTAGCTACATTTTGAAACAAAGGCTTAGTAATGCAGTAGGCGTCTCACCTTTGACCTGCATCAGCATGACGTTCTTGTACGGCACAGCGCTGTTGTTGGACATCTGCTCTGAGATGTTGACGCTCCTCAGACTCACATTGCTGAAGTTCTCCTTACTGGCCAGTCCAGCCAGGGCCGCATCCGAGTACTCCGAAGTCTTATTCACTAAAACTCACAGTACGAGTAGCGTGTGAGGGCTAGACATTATGTGTGAGGACTAAACACACACAGGCACACACACACACATTCACTCTGGCTTGCACGCACGTGCACACGCACTCACTCTTCTCCTCCTTGATCCTCTTGCTTTCTATGAAGCCAATGTTGAGTCTCTGCTCAGTGTACTCGTGTCTGATGTCCTCCCTGGCCGCCAGCATCTTCAGAGGGTTCTTAGACGATTGGACGTTCCTAGATGGTCTCATTGCTCGTTTGTGCTGCGCTATGGCTGAAGTCAACCTGCATAGGGAGGGACAGAGGGGCGGAAGAGAGGGAGAGAGGGCATGTAGATGTAGTGAAACTCCATAGAATGTAGCCACACCCAATGCCACATGTTTGCTCCGACAAAAGTAAAGTTGCAGATATCCTGTAACTCTGAAAATTCCCAAGTTTTCCAGCTTCCAGAATTCCTCCGTATTCCAAGAATATTCCAACCCTAGAGCAAAGACATTATTATTTGGTAAATAATTTGCTTACTTGGGTGCCTGAGTACCGAAGATGGCATCAAAGTCCTCGTCGATCTCGATCCTGCTGGGCATAAGTGGGAAGTCAGCTACGTGACGGTAGAACTTGGAGAAGATCTCATCATCCATCCTCATCACCTCCTTCACAGCCTTCTCTGTCACGGTCAGGGTGGTCTCCTGAAGACCTGCCACTAGGGGGAACACAGTAAAGTAAGCCTTGTCCAATCCAGAGCGGCCCATACGGCAGGAGCCTATCTGCTCTCTCTCTGTCACTGTCAGGGTGGTCTCCTGAAGAAACACATTAAAGGGGGCTTCCCGAGAGGCACAGCGGTTTAAGGCACTGCATCGCAGTGCTAGCTAGTTACTACAGTTCCTGGTTCGATACCGGGCTGTGTAGCAGCCGGCCGCGACCAGGAGACCCATGAGGCGACACACAATTGGCCCAGCCTCGTCCGGGTTAGGGGAGGGTTTGGCGTGCCGGGCTGTCCTTGTCCCATCGCGCACTAGCGACTCCTGTGGCGGGCCAGGTGCATGTACGCTGACACGGTAGCCAGGTGTACGGTGTTTCCTCAGACACATTGGTGTGCCTGGCTTCCGTGCATTACAAGCAATTCGCTACACCTGCAATAACATCTGCTAAACACATGTATGTGACCAATAACATTGGATTTGATTTGATTGTGTTACTTTAGTGGACCTTCGCCTCTCCCGAGTCCGTACGGGAGTTGCAGCGATGGGACAAGACTATAACTATCAACTGGATATGATGAAATTGGCGAGAAAAAGGGGTCCATTTTTTTTTTTTTTATAATAATAATAAAGTAACACAGTAAAGATCCAATCACTACTGTAAATGACTGCTGTAACAGACGTCACACTGCTTGATTAACAGAATAGCTTCCTTCCTCACAAGCTCACACTGGTATTCAATATTTGATCTCACACACTCTTGAAACATATTTAGCCAGCTATGCCACTGAAAAGTATTTGATGGCGTGGGTAGAGGCAACTGGAAAACTATTAGCACCAACCTTTACTGTTCAGACGTCCCAAAAATGTCTCCAATTTATCCAGCTTTTTATCTGACTCCAAGTTCATCTCTGGTCTGGCTTCGATTTCTGGTGGATAAAACACCATATCAGACAACAGAGTTAAAAATATTCCTGACAGATATAGTATGGTCATTTCGTGATTGTATGTTTTCAAGGAATTGTGATTAGGGTTGAACTATTCAGATTCCTTGAATCAGAAGGGATTAAGCAGGAAATCCATGAATCCTTCAACCAGGCTTTCATAAAAACGTTAGGCAAGTACTTTAAATTTTGCAACCCTTCATTGCATCTTTCATTAAGTGTATGACTGACCCTCCTGCGGTTTGATGGCAGGCACGTTGCTCTTGAGTTTGGTGGAGACAGGAGACAGGATGGGGCTGATGGCTGAGGAGGAGGCTGCCAGACCTGAAAACACAACCACACACACACACTCTGAAAGGAGAGAAAATCATAGTATCTTCTAGGAACCTCTGGATAGACCAGGAGAAGTAAAACGTTTTACATGTAAATGGCATGTTATTTATAGAAGGGTCCAGAGAACATTTTTGTGATTTCACTTGTTTTATATAAACTTACCCCAAAACAGCAAATCACTTTCCCATCCTTGTTGTGTAGTATGGGGCCCCTGAAAAACATGGCTCCAAAAACACCCTATTCGTCCTTTTAGAAATGATGAAGCTCTCAGCATAGTGATGCAGGTCTTTAGATGTTGTGCACATTGAAACTGTCATTCTGAACTTTATCCGCAACGTTATATTCCCTTTTCTGCGACCCGAGCCGTTTCCCCTATCCAGCTGTTCCATTCTCTGTGTAGCCTGCAGCTACATGTAACTACCAAATTAATTGAAACACCAACCTAAAGTGTCTTAATAGGTCTTTGAGCCACCACAAGCCCCCAGAACAGCTTCAATGTGCCTTCCATCCTGTATGGAAGCACCTGCTTTCAATATACTTTGTATCCCTCATTTACTCAAGTGTTTCCTTTATTTTGGCAGTTACCAGTAGAATGGACAGAAAGGTATTGCTCGAGTCTCAACAAAATGGAATATAACCTTGCAGATAAAGTTAGGAATTACACAATTTCATGTGTACAACATCTAAAGACCTGCATCACTATACTGAGAGATTTGTCGTTTCTAAAAGTAATGTTTTTTGAGTCTTTGATCATGTTTTTTTAGGGGCCCCATACTGCACAACTAAGATGAGGAAGTGATTTACTGTTTCTCTAAAACAAGTGAAATCACAAAAAAAGGTGTCTGGACCCTTCTATAACTTTCTGTTTACATCAAAAATGTTGATTTCGTTGTAAAAAAGAAAAATGTCTCCTTTAATATCTATTGGTGTGTAATTGTTGTGATCATGTCATATGTTGTTTGTTATGTATGGTGGTTATATATCTGCAATCCAGCCTATTAATTGCCCCTTGTGAAATAAATAGTGTTTTGATATTATTATTGTAATTGTTTTTATGTAGTTGGGGAGTTGGGTAGCCTCATGAGTCCCCAGTGGACTGTAAAGGCTTCTACATGCTTTGGTTTGGTTGGCGACTAGCCGAACTCCGCTTGGCGAACTGAACGAGTGTGCTCGCATACCTTCGACCTTCACTTGAAAAACAAGAAACATCTAACTAGGATGTTTGGTGCAGTATTTCTCAAGTGGAAAAAATTGCAATGAAAACAAGTTGTTTATCGTTGAATAACAAACCTACACATCTTTGAAGAATCCCTACTGTTGCCCAATCACTGATGAAGGGGCCTGGACTTTGGCTTACAAACTTCGGCTTGCCTCAAGCAAAAATCTAGACAGCCGAAAAAACCCTTGCCGATGGCCAAAACGAACAAAAACGTCAAATAATGTTGTCATAATTTATACACAAACTGTTCTGCCTGGGAAGAATGTGGATGGCTTAAATTGACCATGAGTGGACAATGCTCTGACCTTTCTTGACTATGCGTGCAGCCACTGTTTACTAACCTTTCTTGACCATGCGTGCAGCCACAGTGTACTGGGTGGAGTCGTTCGCCACCCCCTTGCCTTTAGACACCCAGGACTCCTCCCGTGTTGAGATCATCTGCTTCCTCTCCTCTATGGACATCTGAGCCTGGTTCTCCATCTCCTCTCCCATCCTCTGAACACACAGTTACACACTATTACATACAGTATACTGTAACACACACGGTCTGTACAGTAATGCTGTACAGTAAGGTCACCAGGGATGTATTGGTTAATAAATAGGTGGGCAAACGCTGATCACCATTCGTTGTGACTAAAGTAACGCTCCCTATACTTTCAATGCATTTTCTCAGCAAAAGGTGGGTAAATGGTGTTTAAAAAAGGTGTTTACCCTCCACTACACCACTGAAGGTCACTGTATCACTCTGATCGTATGAGAACAAAACAAAACGTGGGAATCAGTGGTGGCTGGTGAAGGGAGGACGGCTCATAGCCATTACGCTGGGATGGAACTGTATCAAACACATAAAAACCATGCCATTCCAACGATTCCATTCCAGCCATTACAATGAGTCCATCCTCTGATTTTAAAGTGACACCAGTCACAACTGCTCTGATTTATATGAGGACAAAACCACAAAACCTTGGAAACGAAAGCAACACAATACAGTAGCTTTGTCTTTGTGCGGTAGAAGTGAAATACTACTCATACACACAAACAAAGAGACAGAGTACAGTAGGATAAGTAACAGTAGGGGGAGGTGTTCAAATCGTGTGTACACTCATAACATAACAAAGCTTGATTTCAGTGGACAGGGAAAAGACAGACGCATAATCACCAAACCTTTCAGTGACAAGCATGAAGGGATAATGGAAGACCACCGGCTGAGTTTGAAATTACACCCTAATCCCTATATAGTGCACTACTTTTGACCAGGCCCCATAGGATTCTGGTCAAAAGTAATTCCCTTAATACGGAATAGGTGACCAGAGCCCTATGTGCCTTGGTCATAAGTAGTGCACTATATAATGAATAGAGTGCAATTTAAGACGCAGCCCAAGCTTCCAGTACAGGCTGAACAGTGAAATATGGCAGGTCAGGTGCTTGTTCTTACCTGACTATGAGGGTCAATAACTTGGCACTTATGGCCAAGGGAGATGGGAGGAAAATATGTGGAGGAAAAGACAGGCTCCTAAAGACAAAGGTGATGGGATACGTGGATAAGAGGAGAAGAGATGTGGAGGGGGGGATAGGGAAGAAAGTGACAGATCAGGCAGATGTACTGTATACAGAGGGATGCTAGAGAATAGGGTTGGGCAGCCAGGTATATGATCATACCATTCCAAACCAGAGAGTTACCAAACCATACCATTCCAAACCAGAAATTATACACAACAAGTTGTGACAAAGAGACCCAGAGCGAGATACTGAGAGCCACTGAGGGAGAACTCACAGAGATTATTTTGGATAAATCAAGTCTGAAGTCATGATGGTGTTTCCAGGGCTGAAGCAGACTGAGCCGGCGTTCCCCAGTCAAACTTTTAGCAGGTTCACAATGTATTTTCCCCTTTAAAGAGAGACAACATCTCCAGAGCACCATCACCTGAGCCCCTCACATCCATACACTTCACATGAAATGCAAAGACATGCAACAGTGGAGGCTGGTGAGGGAAGGACGGCTCATAGCAATGGCTGGAATGGAACAAATGGAACAGCATCCAACTCATGGAAACCATGTCTTTGATGTGTTAGATAACATTCCACACATTCCATTCCAGCCATTACTATGAGCCCGTCCTCCAATTTAAAGTCCCACCAGCCACCACTGGCAAGCATGTGTTAAGTGTTTAATCATGGACACATACAGAGGTGCTTGAATACAAATGTATCTGTAACTGGTATGCTGTACCCCCCAATACCCACATGATACAAGGATCTAGACCAGGGTTTCCCAAACTCTGTCCTGGGGCCCCCGACTGGGTGCACGTTTAGTTTTTAGCCCTAGCACTACGCAGCTGATTCAAATAACCAACTCATCAGCTAAAAACTAAACATGCGCCCAGGAGGGACCCCAGCACCGAATAAGGGAAACCCTGGTCTAGACAAGCCTGTGACGACTTTCTCAGTGACAATCTGTGATACAGTCATGAAGAGAGAGAAGCCATTTTGTTCTGTCACTACTAACTTATGTAATAAATATTCATTTATTTTGTTGAATCAAGTCTCTCTCCATCACTACTATGCAGTGTGCAGTTCAAAAAGAAAACATTTTTAGGAGAAAAACATGCAGTGACTGGCAGCATCGTAGCAACAAGAGCATCAAATATTATCTCTGAACACTATAGCGTAGCTCTTCTGACTTCAAACCAAGCAAAAGTGCAAGGAGGTCAATCTAAAGCCTAGAAAAAGAAGCAGAGTCAAGTTTATCACCAGCATCCCATAACACAGCCACAAACCGCCAGAGGTTGAATAGCATCAGACCACAGCAACACTGAAGAGCAGTGAACAACTAAGGTAGCACATTTCTGGTAATTTGCCCCATATTCCCAGGTTTTCCAATGAGGGAATAAGTAGAAAAATCCGGGAATTCTTCAGCCAGGATTTCTAGAAAACCTGCGAATTTAGGGAAAGTTACCGATATTTTGCAACCCTCATCAGACCACAGCAACACTGAACAGCAGTGAACAACAGAACAGAACAGAAGAGAGAAGAGAACAGAAAGAAGCAGAAGAGAACAGAAGAGAACAGAAAGAAGCAGCAGGTCACACACAGAGCTCAGTGGACCACCGTTGGCACTGGGGCACAACACCGTCGTCAGGCCTTACCCACAGCTGGTCAGACACAGTGACAGCAGCGAACTCATCAATAACCATCCCTTCCTCCTGAAGACAGGGGAAACACAACACAGGGGAAACACAGAGCATGTTCAAAGGGAGAAGGCTAGTGCTAGGCTAGCCTAGTAGAACATTTGCCAAACAAGCCAGAAATGTTGTCTTATCAAATAATGCGTGGAATATATTTTGGAATCTTAGGCTAGTAGAATGTCAGCTGGGCTAGTAGAAATTGTGGTCTACTAGCCCAACTGGCCAGTGCCCAAAATCTTTCAATTCCAACCCTAGCCCCAACCCATTATTGTTGCTACTGTAACATGAGGCTTAGAAGAAGTGTGGTCAACGGGAAGATTTAACATTACGTATTAAGTACACAAACAGACAGGATTTGACCCAGATTACATCACAATGGGGTGCATCATTAACAGAAAGGAGGGGCGATTCAATTATCCCAAGAAGTCAATGTCTCTGTTTTATATATGCTAAAAATATACATATTTAATATGCTAAATTAAACCAGAATTTCTGTGAAGTAGCCTACCGTAGACTAATTCATTCATTCAATGTAATACTGTACAGTAAAATGACAGTATATTAAACAATACATATAATCACATACCATTCTGTAACCATACTGTAAAATTAGATCTTGGTGGCATTAGCACTAGTTTAAGTGAAACTCAATCTTCATTCAGAGTGTGCAATTTTGACTTGATCTTGTCCCAGTGTAAAGTAGAAAAGGGATTTCTCCAAAGGCCCCAGATTGCTAATTCCACAGGGAGACTACCCCATATGTTCCATGCAGGGCTGTGTTGCCCCAGACACTGGTCCCAAATGGCACCCTATTCCCTATATAGTGAACTTATTTTGACCCATAGGGCTGTGGTCAAACTATGGTCAAAAGAAGGGCACTATAGGGAATAGGGTGCCATTTGGGACACAAGGGGGCACCAGCCCACAGAGTTGGGCTAATCTCACACTGGAGCAGATGGGGCTGATGAATGGCAAGGGGGAAATGAAAGGCACCCTCGCATAAAGAACACGAGAGGCACCTTTAAAATGGCAACCAGGAAAAGTGCCCTAATGAGACTACTTAAAGATGCGCTCTGGGATTGTAAGCACAACTAATTTGTAGCATATCACGAAATGGATGACGTAGTGCACAATTGGATGATGTAGTACACAAAAAACAGGGACCACTTTTGGAAGGTGGCCATCACTTTCAAAACTACTGGCTGAAATTAACAAAAAGTTTGAGAGTGCATCTTTAACTTAGTATAACAAAACTAAACTAACGGTTTATGTGAATACAAATGCATCTAAATCCACCTTACTGTAATAATTTAGTACTTTACTGTAATTGGTTGAGTAATGATGGTACAGTCTGACAAGGTCTGGCTTGTTGAAACATGTTTCATGCATTATCATGATGATCTCAGTAGTAATTTTGTGAGGTGTGGTAATGCTGCTTGTTGTACTGTTGTACTGTTGTACTGTTGTAGTTCTGGGCTCCTGAGTGGCGTAGCGGTCTAAGGCACTGCATCTCAGTGCTAGAGGCGTCACTGCAGACACCCTGGTTTGTTTCCAGGCTGTATCACAACTGGCCGTGATTGGGATTCCCATCGGGCGGCTTACAATTGACCCAGCCGTCCAGATTTGGCCGGTGTAGGCCGTCATTGTAAATAAGAATTTGTTCTTAACTGACTTGCCTAGTTAAATACAGGTTAAATAAAAAATAAAAACATAAAACAGTGCAGTACAGTGAATCTACAGTGTTTTTGTTTGTTTGTATCTATTTGGAGGTCCAGCTGTGTGTAGTCTCACCTTCTTCTTGTAGGTCTGCTCTGCCTCCCATCCCTGTCCCTGTACTGTGGAGTGTCTCTCAGTCACAGCCACCTTGACCACCTCCTGCTTCTTATTAATCCTGTTCCTCCAGTCCTCTTCACCACTCTTCTTCAACAGGGCCAGCCTGAGAGAGAGAGGAGACATAAACACATCGGTACATTAAATCTTAAAATAAAAATTTAAAAAAATGTTGCATGCACTACATTTTATCCGCAACAAGTCCGTTTGGTGGAAACTGGTTGGAAAATGCACATATTTTCTTTATGCAGATTTTAAATTATTTGCATGAAAATCTGTCGCCAGTCAGATGAAAACCTAGCTGCTAACAGTCTGACAGGGCCAGAATGAGGGCAAATATCCTGAAACAGCTTTTAATCTCTAGGGAGACATCCCAAATAGGTAATATGGTACCATTTGGGACACACACAAAGAGGCTCATTCACCACGTCCTCATTCTGTCTCATATTCTTTACATAATCACGTTTTTTACAGAGACAACAACGCGAATCAAGGTGAAATCTTTGGCAAGCCGCTATGTCACCTGAATGGCGCCTACATCTTGCACAACAGAGAACCCATTTAGACAATTACTACTTGGGTTGCAAAATTCAGAAATCCTGGTTGGAAGATTCCCGAAATCAGAAGGAAATAAGCAGGACATTTGGAATCCTCCAACCAGGATTTCTGGAAACCTACACTGAGGGGCCAAAAGTTTGGAATATTACTCATTCAAAGTTTTTTCAATTTTTTACATTGCAGAATAAAAGTGAAGACATCAAAACTATGACATAACACATATGGAATCATGTAGTAACCAAAAAATAGAGATTCTTCACCCTTTGCCTTGATGACAGCTTTGCACACTCTCAACCAGCTTCATGAGGACCTTCGCAGTCCCAAAAACCATCAAGCGCTATGATAAAACTGGCTCTCATGAGGACCGCCTCAGGAATGGAACACCCAGAAATACCTCTGCTGCAGAGGATAAGTTCATTAGAGTTGCCAGCCTCAGATTGCTTCACAGAGTTCAAGTAACAGACACATCTCAACATCAGAGGAGACTGTGTGAATCAGGCATTCATGGTCGAATTGCTGAAAAGAAACCACTACTAAAGGACACCAATAAGATTTATTGCTTGGGCCAAGAAACACGAGCAATGGACATTAGACCGGTGGAAATTTGTCCTTTGGTCTGGAGTCCAAATTTGAGATTTTTGGTTCCAACCCCAACCATATTTAGATGGTTTGGGATGAGTCGGACCGCAGTGAAGGAAAAGCAGCCAAAAGAGCCAAGTGCTCAGCATATGTGGGAACTCCTTCAAGACTGATGGAAAAGCATTCCAGGTGAAGCTGGTTGAGAGAATGCCAAGAGTGTGCAAAGCTGTCATCAAGGCAAAGGTGGATATTTGAAGAATCTCAAATATATCATATATTTTGATTTGTTTAACAGTTTTTTGGTTACTACATGATTCCATATGTGTTATGTCATAGTTTTGATGTCTTAACTTTTATTCTACAATGTCAAACATAGTGCAAATAAAGAAAAATCCTTTCCAAACCTTTGGCCCCCAGTGTATGTACAGTACAACATCCTCCCATGTAACCACCCCCATTTGAACTATAGTTGGCATTGTTACCCAATCACAGAAACCCAGGCACAGACTAACCTTTCTTTGATGGACATCTGTTTGGCGGACATCTCTGAGAGTTCTGTTTTGGTGGGGGAGAGGAGGTCGGAGGCACTGTGTCCTGTGAAGTCGTCACTGTAGTCCAGAGGCAGGGACTGAGACTTGACTAGCGGCTGAGGGAAGGACCTGGGCTTGGGCAGGGTCTGGGGGGCGTTCTGGGAAGGATGAGGCTGGGCTAAGGACTGGGGTTTGGGTTGAGTCTGAGGGGTTAGCTGAGAGTAAGGCTTGGGTAGTGGCTGGGTGAAGCTCCTTTCCCTTTCCTGGGGCTTGGGCTGGGATTGGGCTGGAGGTGCCTGGGTGAAGTGCTGCGGCTGGGGAAGTTGGGTGTATGGCTGGGGCTGAGTTTGTGGGGGAGACTGGGTGTAGGGCTTGGGCAGTGTCTGGGGAGGCTGGGTGAAAGACTGGATCTGCTGCTGGGTACTGGAGGTGTGAGAGACACTCCTGGATGCTGCCGCAGTTGTCACAGTTCTCAATGACACACTGGTGTGCTCGGTGTCTGTAGACATATAGACAGCAACATACACGCACACATGCACACACACACACAGAAAATGCATTGTAATAAATCCACAGTGTAATCAATACTCACACAGGGGGAGAAGCAGACCCCAATAGCAGCCCCCCCCCCCATCCCCCCCATAGCACACATACGCATGTGCGCACACCGCGTACAGACACACATTCGCAACTGCCAAGATTTTGCATACAATAGTCATGATCAGTGTTCAGTTCACATGGGCTCTAATGCTCAGCCGGTGTTTATAATGTCCAGTGGTCTGTCTGCATAGAGGATCTCCCCCTCTCCTCTCCTCTCCTCTCCTCTCCTCTCCTCTCCTCTCCTCTCCTCTCCTCTCCTCTCCTCTCCTCTCCTCTCCTCTCCTCTCCTCTCCTCTCCCACTCCCTCTAACTCCCATCCCATCCCCTCACTCTACCTCTCCCGCCTCTCCCTCCCCTCTACCTCTCTCCCCTCTCCCTCTCCCTCCCCTCTACCTCTCCCTCCCCTCTCCCTCCCCTCCCCTCCCCTCCCCTCCCCTCCCCTCCCCTCCCCTCCCCTTTCCCTCCCTGTAGGATAAATGTAAATAGAAGACTAGAGCTGCAGACGGAACATACAAGGCTTCCATTGTGTCCTCCTTCCTGCCCTCTACCTTTCTCCGCTCATTCATACAATTGTTCTCTGTTCGCTCGTTCATTTTAGGGTTCCTTTCCATTGTTCTCTACGAGTGTTTTCTCTCGCATGCTTTGATAAAAGACGACCCCGCATCCTCTAGACACAATGTAGGCTGACAGTCATCCAGACACACATACATCCAGACACACATACGTTACACTGTCTATCTGCCCTGTCTGTCTACCCTACCGACACGGCAGAGCACAATACCAATGCGTAAACCACAGCCTACAACGCTGACATTCATCCATGACATCCACAAAAACATATCCACACCTCAATCATACTTGATTTCGATTTAGAATCACAGTTACAAACAGCCTGTCACTAAGAGTGGTCCTACATTTGCAGACAAAGGGAGCCATGGGGACAAATGTATGTACAAATATGCTAATTAGATTCAGCTGAAGCCATGTGTCTAGTCTTCCTGTCTGTCAGATAGTGTCTGTGATGTGATGAACACAGAAGCATTAAGACAAATCACACCGCCGACGGAGGCAGTGTGTAGCCAATGGAAAGAGGCATGCAATTAACATGCTGCATAATCCATGAGACAATAAGATATTTCCCTTGTCCTCTCTATCTCTGGTTGCATCCCAAATGGAAGCCTATGCCCTATATAGTTCACTCTTTTGAATAGAAAAATGCATATAAATATTCCTCTAATCTACATGCATGTTTGTTCAGCCCTGGTCAAGGGTAGTGTACTATGTAGGGAATAGGGTGCCATTTCGGAGACATACAATGGTCTGTGTTTCCTACCTGAGAGGAGTTCCCTGTTCCTGCTGCTCTGTTTGCTCTCTCTGTCTGCTGTGTGCTGCAGCTCTGTGTGTCTCTCCGAGCTGTGTGTCTCTCCCAGGTCGCTCCCGTGCTTTTTCCTCTCCAGGGAGATGCTGCTGCTACTGCCGTGTTCCTCTCTGTCTCTCTCTCCGTCTCTGTGCTGCCTGGGCTCCACCAGCAACTCACCCCTCCCGTGCCTCAAAGAGGGAGGGTCGTTGGACTCCCGCTGGCTACTGTTGGCGTGCCGCGGCTGGGGCTCTGGGGCTGGGGGCTGATAGCGCTGCTGTCTGCTGTCCCTATCGGGGGAGTGGAGCCTTCCCTTACTGCTGCTACCTCCAGCACCACTACTACCATGGCTCACCCTCTCCTCTCTGCTGGCTCCTCCTCCCCACACATCCTCCTCCTCCTCTCTCTCTCTGTGGCCAGTGAAGGAGCGACCGGCTCCAGGAGCTCCGCCTCTGTCTCCTCCTCTCTCTCCTCTGTCTATGGCTCCTCTGCTGTGTGCCTGCTGCTCTGAAAGGGGAGGGCCAGGGGAGTACAGATCTGGTTCAGGAAAACTGGAGGAGTCACCGTCCATGGTCAGGCTGAAGTACCTGAGAGAGAGAGAGAGAGAGCGAGAGAGAGAGATTTCAATTATGCAACGATACATATTTCACCAGGCTGAATTAATTGACACAATTTTAAAATGTCATAATATGAGGAAACACACACACCTCACCCCTCCCCTCTCCTGGGTGGTGGTGGTGCTGGTGGTGGTGGTGGTGGTGGTGGTGGTGGTGGTGGGGTTGTAGGGGATGGTCGTAGATTTCCCAAGGTGGACGTTGCTGCCGCTGGAAGTCGCTGTGGTTACCGTGGCGACCGAGACCTGGGAGGTGACGGCTGCCATAGAGCGGACCAAAGAGGCAGACAGCGGCTCCAGCTTGACCCCTCCTCCTCCATTCTGCAGCTGCAGGAAGTGAGAGGAGGGAGGGATGGAGGGAGGGATGAATGAATGAAGGCAGGGATGAATGAATGGAGGGATGAATTGATTAATGAATGGACGGATGAATGGAGGGGGAGACGCAGGGATGGAGGGATAAAGGGAGGAAGGAAAGGACAGCATGCAGTCAGAACAGATACAGTAAGAGATGAATCCCATCAAGTAGAGCAGCTCTTCACATTTGGTCATAAAAAAACAAACATAGACCATCGACAATTCTAAACAAAAAAATTTAACAAAAAAAACAATGCAGGCCTGGGCCGTGAGGTAATTTAAAAAATAACATATACCTGTCATACAAATAACATCACAATTTACATAACAGGCTTTAGACAATGCAGGCCTGTGTACCTGTCATACCAATAACATCACAATTCACAAAACATGCTTTAGACAATGCAGTCCTGTGTACCTGTCATACAAATAACATCACAATTCACAAGTCATTGCCTCTGACCATATCCCAGTTACCTCATTCATAATAATAATTGACCAATTTCTTTAGTAGTGCATAATCATAGCGTTAAAATGTTATGCATAATAATGTTATGCATAATAATTCATCCTGCTTTTTAAGGAGTGATTCTCCTCTGTGATGTTCACCTGAAAGTGAGCACATACCCTTTACCATTCTTAACATTACCTTCACCTCCAGTGCAACCTTGAACCAAGCAGTATGCATTAACCTGTGCACAACACAACTTCCCTACAATCTTTGATGATGGGTCGACATTTTATGTCCTCTATCGACTTAATCAACATGAGTAATTAAACCTATGATATTATTCAGCCATATGTGTATTTCTTTACCTTTTACAGTACACTATATTTTCAAGACAAGACAGCCTTTGCAGAAGAACCAATCTTGCATGCATCTGAGTCTAATACATTCGTATCAATATTATTACTAAAGTCTAAATGCATACTTATTCAGCCATTGGATAAGCATTTTAGAAGAGCAGAACTCTATTGCTAATATGATATTAGAGTATCTTTAGCAGGGTAATGTCATTCTTAATTCCTATATGAACGACGCGTTGTGGGGTTATGTCATATTTTCTAAGTGAACGCATGAATGAAAATCATGCACTCTATGCGGGCTGAGCATTTCAACATCTACATTAACATAGCCATAACACCAAGCCATACTGTTAATGGACATCATGGCTCGCCATACGAACGCATACAATCTTTTAGAATGCTACGAGCCTTTAGAATGCTATGAGTAGAACGCTACCAGTCAGCAGCAACGTTTAGGCAGGTTGCTAGGCAGGCTCTTACTTGTTCTCTGTTAGTCAACGAAGGAGGAGGAAGAGAGGTAACCATAGGATCTATCTCCTGTATGGACACAGCATTACTTCACTTACAGGGAGGTTTTATACTAGTTCACATGAATGTTTCAGTTTAATATTATGCTGCTTTTCTTGAATATTTTCTTGAGACTTGGATCACTTACTAATTGTGTGATTGTGTAAGTTTGGGTCAGGGAAACTGGCCTTCAGTGTAAGGCTTGACACCTAGAGACTACAGTTTTGAAGATCTCCCATGGATTTAACAATGGTGGAACCTCCCTCCAGCCACTGCTTACAACAATCCTACGCTTTAAAATCCCTGACAGGGAGTGTGCATACTTCTGGACAAGAGTGGATAAGTGAAATATGTCCATTGTCTATCTGGGTTGAGAGAGGGGAAGGACTCTATACCTGATCCACCTCTGCCTGGGTAATAGGCTGGGTTTGGAAGCGGGTGTTGGCCCTGCGCTGGCGGGTGTCACCTCTGGAGGCCCCGGCCCCCTCTGCAGCAGGCTTGGAGGGCTGCTGGGACAGCTGGTTGAACAGGGCCATCTTCTCTGCAAGGCTGTGAGGAGAGAGGGAACGTACTGTATGTCAGTGTGTGGTCTGTCACTAGGGTCTATGTCCCCATCACTTCCATTGAATGTTAGCCAGTGGTGGGTAAAGTTAGCTGAAGTTTTTAGTGGCTGTTTAAAGAAACATGGATTACAGCTTCTCCTGGCCTACAGACATCTTTCAGGGTGTGGACCCATCTAAAATCAAGTTGTACATTTAAGACATGTTGCCATGAGTTCAACGAGAATTAAAACCAAGCTTCAATTGCAACTTATGAAGTGAATGCTGGCTTTCTTTCAACTTTTTTTTTCTTCGACGTGATCTATTTTTGCTTCCAAACACCCTTTCATTTGTTTACATAAGAGGATAAGAGTTGAGCACATTATCTCCCTTTACCTGAGAGTGGAGAGGTCGGGCTCATCTGGACCCAGGTCCTCCATTATCTCCTCAGGCCCTGCTCCATCTCCTCTAGGCTGGGCCTCCCTCTCCCTTTCTTTCTCTCCCTCCTGCTCCCCCATGCTCCGCACCATAGAGCCGTGCTGCGATGCCTCCTGCAGGCTGGGAGGAGGAAGCACACACACACACACAGGGGATGAGTGCAGATTGTGCTGCTATGGGTTAACAACTGAAGGACAATATCTAACAAAAGCATGTCAACATGCTAGATCATCAATTAGGTAATCAAAACACATTCTGTTAAGTAGCAAAACTACATTAGTTATAGGCAGAAAAATCAGAGGTTGGCATTGAACTCAACCACATCAAAACAAAAATGCTTAAGCCCTGGTTATACTTATGACCAAACTAGCTATTCATCTTCATAAAGCATTTACAGTATCCTTTGGATAGCATCAAGGTAAACAATTGAAATTCCTGATCAGAACATGATACCGTAACGCTGCATCCTGATTCTCCACCCTGCAATAATAAAAACATAGGATTGGATGAGAGTGCAGCACTCAGGATGGTGGATAAGGGTAGTAAGCATTGGCAAGTGCATACTTTTGGAGAAGGGTGGAGAATCAGGATGCAGCCATGGGGTGGCAACAGGAGTTATAAGTAGATGTGTGTAGCCTACACTGAGATGATCTGTAGTAGAGGATATGCATGGTTGGTTCTGTCAGCATGTTAAGTTTAACCTCAGTCGGTAAACAAACCGGGTGCTACACGCTCACACCACACGTGAACCTGATACACTGAGCTTTAACTGGCTTTACCTTTGACCTTTTCTCCCTCAGTCACAGCATTTCAACACATGATTTTAAAGGGATAATTCACCTGCATTACAAAATTGCATCCGGAGACAATGGCTAGGTAAACAAAACCAAAAATATAAACAAAACCAAAGACAGCATGGATTGCTGTCTTATCGTGTCCACTGACTGTTTACAAAGAAACCCAATATGTAATTTAGTCATTTAAGTGAACTATCCTATAAATAGTACAAACACTACTGAAAGCAGTAGGGTAGAGTGGGATACGTTGAGCCTACGGGTTAGATGAGCCACCCTTTCATTCTGTCAGGCTCTGGCCATAGAGAAGCCTATTTGCTTCTCTATGTAGCCATGGTCAGAGTCTGATAGGTCCTTTCTTTCTGTTTCTGGTGGTGGTTTGTGTTGGATCCCTAATTAGAGGCAACTGCAGTGCATTGTCTCTAATTAGGGATCCTACATACAGTGGGGAGAACAAGTATTTGATACACTGCCGATTCTGCAGGTTTTCCCACTTACAAAGCATGTAGAAGTCTGTAATTTTTATCAAAGGTACTCTTCAACTGTGAGTGACGGAATCTAAAAAAAAAATCCAGAAAAACACATTGTATGATTTTTAAGTAATTAATTTGCATTTTATTGCATGACATAAGTATTTGATACATCAGAAAAGCAGAACTTAATATTTGGTACAGAAACCTTTGTTTGCAATTACAGAGATCATACGTTTCCTGTAGTTCTTGACCAGGTTTGCACACACTGCAGCAGGGATTTTGGCCCACTCCTCCATCCAGATCCTTCAGGTTTCGGGCTGTCGCTGGGCAATACGGACTTTCAGCTCCCTCCAAAGATTTTCTATTGGGTTCAGGTCTGGAGACTGGCTAGGCCACTCCAGGACCTTGAGATGCTTCTTACGGAGCCACTCCTTAGTTGCCCTGGCTGTGTGTTTCGGGTCGTTGTCATGCTGGAAGACCCAGCCACGACCCATCTTCAATGCTCTTACTGAGGGAAGGAGGTTGTTGGCCAAGATCTCGCGATACATGGCCCCATCCATCCTCCCCTCAATACGGTGCAGTCGTCCTGTCCCCTTTGCAGAAAAGCATCCCCAAAGAATGATCTTTCCACCTCCATGCTTCACGGTTGGGATGGTGTTCTTGGGGTTGTACTCATCCTTCTTCTTCCTCCAAACACGGCGAGTGGAGTTTAGACCAAAAAGCTCTATTTTTGTCTCATCAGACCACATGACCTTCTCCCATTCCTCCTCTGGATCATCCAGATGGTCATTGGCAAACTTCAGACGGGCCTGGACATGGACACGCTGGCTTGAGCAGGGGGACCTTGCGTGCGCTGCAGGATTTTAATCCATGACGGCGCAGTGTGTTACTAATGGTTTTCTTTGAGACTGTGGTCCCAGCTCTCTTCAGGTCATTGACCAGGTCCTGCCGTGTAGTTCTGGGCTGATCCCTCACCTTCCTCATGATCATTGATGCCCCACGAGGTGAGATCTTGCATGGTGCCCCAGACCAAGGAGAGTGACCGTCATCTTGAACTTCTTCCATTTTCTAATAATTGCAGTTGTTGCCTATATGCATGATTCATAAATACTTCTCTAACCATAAATGTATCTACCAACTGGTGCTGAAAAGGAGACGAATATGCAGGTATTTAGATATGCAGGTATTTAGATGTGCAGGTATTTAGATGTGCAGGTATTTAGATGTCTTTCTTTCGTTGATCCCTATTCTTAGCCTGTCTCTCGATAAACAGTATATTCTAGTGAGTCTGCACACCATAATTAAAGGGATGGCTTTAAATAAATGTACTGAAAACCCTATTGAATGAAAACTCCACGAGAAAATCTGTTGGCTAGCAAGTGGGAAATTTTCAGCAGTTTCATTTAATTTATTTAGTGTGCGCAAGGGAACCACTCCTGAAAAACCCATCACACACCTGCATACGGTAAGTCTGAATACCTACTGAGAAGTGCTTAAATCTAAACGTGTAAAAAAGGAAGAGATTTCCTAAGTCTGAATCGAGCCCAATATGCATAGGTGTTTTGCAATGTGTCATGCATATGAACTCAAGATAGACGTTTGTATTTTTACAGAGCAGACATCATCATGCCCTGTGTATACAAACGTAAAACAAGCAGGGGTCTAGCTCCCCTTCAGGTTCTTGAGAGAGCAGCCAAGAAGGTTATGGATGAAAAAAGAAAACAAACGTGTAGCTGTGGGAATGAGAGGCTGTGATAGAGGAGGCACACAAGGTCTTATCTGACGTCACGGATTCTGAGCTTGCTAAACATATAATACATTTGGCGGACCAGTTTCATGGACTTAGTAGACTCAAATGCAGAGAACTTGCCTACAAATTGTCACATCGAAACAGCATCCATGTCCCAGGCAACTGGTCAAGAAATGGAGGGGTAAGTGATATTGAACAGAGAAATCTATATCTGAATATAGGCATACATGTTATTTAAGATATACAATATACCAAACCCCCATTCCATGAAAACTTTGACCTACCAGCACCATCACCCACTTACCCCAAGGTGGCGCAACATACCATGTCCCTATGCTCAACGTACCCCATACCAGGGGTAAGTTGTGCCAAGAGATCACTTCTTTTAAAATATTAAATGGTTATGTTTACATGAATTCTGATTGTTTCCAGGGATACAAAATATCCAGAAATATATATATATAGAGTTACTATATTTCCCTGGATGTAGTGATGCTGAATGTAAACAATGGCTCAACTTACCCCACTCTCCCCAAATGCTTGCAGAGTTGAAAGGTACTAAAGAATCTATTGTGTTGAAACAAGTTTCTTCCCACTATAAGGTTCAACTACACACAGCAATTCTGAGGAAACAAGCAAGCAGCACGTGAGTGAGTGAGCACTATGAACACTATAAACAGCAGAGGGCACTGTAGGACCTGAGCCTAGCAGGAGGACCATGCTTCAGGACTATCTGCCCCGATGACTCCTAGCTGTCCCCAGTCCACCTGGTCATGTTGCTGCACCGGTTTCAACTCTTCTGCCTGCGGTTATGGAACCCTGACCTGTTCATTGGATGTGCCACCTTGTCCCAGACCTGCTGTTTTCATCTAGCTCTCTCTCTACCGCACCTGCGCTCTATCGCACCGTTCCTGCGCTCTCTACCGCATCTAAATGCCTGGCTATGAAAAGCCAAGTGACATTCACTCCTGATGTATTTACCTGTTGCAACCTGTTATTATTGCTGATGCTGGTCATCTATGAACATTTGAACATCTTGGAGAAAGAACTGGCCTTAATGGCCATGAATTGTTGTAATCTCCACCCGGCGCATTTGCATTGCTTGCTGTTTGGGGTTTTAGGCTGGGTTTCTGTATAGCACTTTGTGACATCGACTGATGTAAAAAGGGCTTTAGAAATACATTTGATTTGATTTGATTTGATGTCTGCCTAATACATTCCACCTGTAGCTCTAAACAACAACTACAGATTAATTAATAAAGTTGCAAAATGATGCTAACTTTCCCAAAATTCCCGGATTTTCCAGAAATCCTGTTTGGAAGATTCCTTGAATCAGAAGGAATAAGAAGGACATCTGGAATCATCCAACTAGGATTTCAGAAATGTACTGCAATTTTGCAACACTATGAATTAATCAATAATAACTTCATATCCATGCATTGCCACACAAGCCAATTAAAAGCTAAATGGAAGGTGAAAATCATGCAAGCTTTAATTGGCATGCAAGCTTTAATTGTATATCAATTACAGATACCCATGTTAAGCCCATGTCTTGAGCTCACACGCACTCGCACTCGCACACACACACCTGTAACTGGTCATGGTGGTGCTGACTACAGTGGGGCTGGGGATACGTGCTACTGTGGTGTGGACCGTCACCGATTGTGAGGACATTGCAGGGACACTTAACATGTCCAGGAAAGTGTCCCACATAGACAGGGACAGGGGAGTCAGACAGAGAGAGAGAGAGAGAGACAGAGAGAGAGAGAGAGAGAGAGAGAGAGAGAGAGAGAGAGAGAGAGAGAGAGAGAGAGAGAGAGAGAGAGAGAGAGAGAGAGAGAGAGAGAGAGAGAGAGAGAGAGAGAGAGAGAGGGGTCAAAGCGTAGCAGACAGGGGAAGAGAGTCAAACACCACAAGAAGAGAGATTGGAATGAACAGCTTTATATTGACCAACTGTTGTAATATTTTGACCCTTCCGTTGTAAACAAAATGACGCCAAGGCAGCGCTTAGTAATGATCAGAGAGTGACAGACGTACGTGTGAGCAATGTCCACTTCCTCATTGGTGATAGGCTGTGTGCGCGCACGGTCCTGGACACGTCTCAGGCGCCTCTCCACGGCAGGGTTACGGGACCGCGGTTTGGGGATGCTGTCTGTGGTCCTCTCCAGCTCCTGTGGAAGGGGAACAAAGAGAAACATACTTATAGTAAATATCTTATAGTAAAACCATGGGCATATACTATATGCACCGGTTTCCCCGACACAGATTAAGCTTAGTCGTGGACTGAAAAGTATGCTCAATGGAGAATGTCCAATGAAATATATTTTTAGTTCAGGACTAGGCTTAATCTGTGTCCAGGAAACCGGCCCTCAATGTAAACAAACACAAACAAGGCAGATACTGTACCCTAAAGAGTGATCTTTTAGCAGCCACACTCATCTTAGCTCTCTCATCAAGCTTCTCTTCGTCAGCTGCAAAAAGGAAGAGCGAACAATTGTCAGTCCACAACACATCCACAATACTAAGGTAAACCCATTGAGGAGTGCAGGTGCAGTGGAGGATGGTGACGGGAGTACGGCTCATTGTAATAGCGGGAATGGAATAAATGAAATGGTTTGATGCCGTTCCATTTATTCCATTCCAGCCATTAGCAGCCATTACCAATTCAAATTTCAATTCATGGGTTGAACTGAATTAATTTCAGAAATTCAAAATTGACCCCAACTCTGGTGTGAATGTATTTCTTTGACCTCAAACACGTTACCTAAAATCACCCTGCCTGACCCAGTAAATTAACCTAGAGGATGTTAATCTTTTGTTCAACACCTCTCTAATCTCTGTTTACCTCAACATATACCTCACACATCCATCCATTGTGTTGTCAGATGGTAAGCATTCTAGCTAATTAATAGTTATTTAATAAACCATATAAACCAAATAATCTCCACTAATACTTGCCTTCTGGGTTCTGTAGCTCGGTTGGACTCAGACGAGACCTGAGGTAGAAAACAGTAAAACAAACAAGACATTGATCAAAATAGACTCAAGAATGGTCTTTTGCTATGCGGAACAAGAGACCAAAATCATTCTCCAAGTATTGAGACAGCATAACATCCCCATGGTCTGCACCATGTATCCCATAAACTCCAGGAGAAAAAAGAAAAGCCATTGTCCACAGTGCACCCACTGGTGATCTTAGCAAATGTATTCTGTGTACCTTTTCAGAGAGACCTGTCCCTCAGGGCCTTCAATACCTATCAGACTCCAGCCGCTCTGCAGAGGTTATGTGCTGAGTGCTAAACCTCTCACCTATCAGACTCCAGACGCTCTGCAGAGGTTATGGGCTGGGTCCTAAATCTCTCAGAGGACTTGCGGATGTCTCCAGGGGTGATGTAGCGCCGCGCCCTCCGTGCTGTGCCACGCTCCCGATCAGCGTTCCCAGCAGCCAGATCTACTTCCATGGCAGTAAGCTCTACTTTAGTTGGCTCCCTTTGTAGGGTTGTGTATTGGGATGGAAAGAGCGACGTCGGCAACAGAAGAGAATAATTGTGAGAGAACGAACAGCAAGGTCAGTTTTCTTCCACAGCAATCCAGACATCCAGGTTAGAGATGGTTAGGTCACGCACAGCAGTTACCGCAAAAAGTAACTGTCCCCAAAATTAGGGATTTTGTCACCAGCCCAATTGTACCTGAACCCACACACAGCACAACATGCAGCAACAAACCAATCAAGTTTGCCCAACAGGCTGATAATAACAGAATATGTCCAAGCAGATGTCTAAACAAATAATAAGTTATCCCCCCATACAGGCTTAGAAGATATCTTGATATCACATTTGATTATGCAATATACTGCACTCAACAAACACACAAGAGCAAACATCTCAAGCCTCATAGTAGGATGAGAGTCTACATTAGTGTTAGGAAAATGACCAAAGCAAAGCAAACTGATTAAGGAGTCAGTAAACATGCTGATGCACCTACAGCTCCGGCTTCCTGTTGGCGTTCTCCAGATATGAGTGTCGGAGCTGGGCCACAGAGACCCTGGTATCCAAGGCCCCCACCTCCCCATTGGGCAGTACCCCCACTGCCACCCCTCCCTCCCTGGCCAGGTGGGCTGCCATGGTAGCCTCTCTGCTGGCGGCTGCCCTCTCCATGCTCCTATAGGCAGCCGAGCGCTGGCTAACGCCGATGTCGGACATGGAGCGAGTGCGAACCTTGGGCTTGGGGGTCCCTGCCTGCCCGGCTGGCTCCATGCTCCTGTGTCTGGCCTGAGGGAGGGAGGCACCCCTCTGGAGGTACACTGCCGAGTCACACTGATGCTGGTCTGGCAGGCTGTGTTGACCCTGGAGGTCCTGCTGACTCTGGGGCTGTAGATTCTGCTGGAGTTGCTGGTGCTGGTGGAGAGGCTCAGGAGCCTGTTGCTGCCGGCTGGTCTGGGAGTGGGAGATCTCCATGGGCCTGGCTGGACCGGTCTCTTTTGTGCCCTGGCTGTGGCTGGACCAGTGCTGCTGCTGCTGGTCCCTGGGCCTAGTCTCCCACTCCTCCGAGTCCGCCCGACCGGTTCTCCTCCGCCCTGACCCATAGCTCTCATTCTCCATGGCAGTTGAGGTGGTGAAATCGTCCTGGCGGCTGACTGGCCCCCGGTTGGGCTCCCCTCTCTGGGGGTCGTCCACGCTCTTCTCCCTGCGGCGGATCTCTGAGGGAAGCACGGCCTTCCGGCTCTTCAGTAGCCCCTCGGTGTGGACCTCCTCTCTCAGCGCCTGCCTGCCCTCCCTGTGGGTCGTGTAGATGTGGTCAGTGCTCACCCTCCTCCTTGGGATCTCCACCTCCACCACAGGGTCTCTAGGGAGCTTGGTGGCCACAGGGGCTGTCATGGCTAGGTAAGATTGAGGGTCCATGGGGGTCCCCTGGTGGCTCCCCTGATGGGTATCCTGGTGGCCCATGGCAGGGCCTGATGTTTGGGTGTGTGGTGCTGAGGCGTGGGGGTATGGGATGTGGGCATAGGCAGGTTCGGAGGACTGAGAGGAGGGGGCAGTCCTTTGGTAGGTGGCAGGGTCAGAACTGTAGCCACGTTGGGGCATGTAGTGAGCTGTGGTGGTGTGAGCACGATCACGGTGCCTCTTCACTGGGGGCTCTGGAGCTGGACCCCGCTCTGCAGGGGCCCTTTGGACGCCGCTCTCATCTTTCGATATTCTCTCTCTTACTCTGATTCTTAAAGGGGGAAGAACCGATTAACGAACCATAGCACTCATTTACAAATTAAAGACAATCAATGAGACACCCAAATAAACTACCATAGTGCCCTTGTAAAATTGGTGACATAGTGATTTGAAATATCTGTCATTAAAACTGCATCCAAAATGACACCTTATTCATTATAGTGCCCTGGTCAAAAGTAGTGCACTATTTAGGAAATAAGGTGCCATTTGGGACGCACTATGGAATGCACAGCAAGTCAACTGTAAATGTCAAGTGAAGTGATTATTAATTAAAGAATGCAATTAATCTAGGGACAACAAACAGCACATGCTTTTATTTATAGGATAAATGTATATAGGAAGAAACAACACCCCATCTGATTGACAGAATGTTCAAGTAGTGATATCATACTTTGGCGGCAGGTAGCCTAGCAGTTAAGGTCGCAGGTTCGAATCCCTGAGCTGAGTATATGAAAAATCTGTTGATGTGCCCTTGAGCAATGCACTTAACCCTAATTGCTCCTGTAAGTCGCTCTGAACAAAGGTGTCTGCTAAATAACTAAAATGTAAATGTATGTTCCATGTTGTGGTTCAAGACTAATCCTTGCAATATCATCTCTAGCTGACTCAAATTTCTCTGTGCCAAAATGTGAGCAAGCCTAAACTATTTTTATATTTGACCCCTTGCTCTTAGCAGCCAAAAGTCATGTTAAGTAGCGTCTCAAATGGCAGGGCTCTGGTCAAAAGTAATGCACCAAATAGGTAATAGGGAGCCATTTAGGACGTAGACCACGCTAATCTCCTTGTACACCACTAAGCCATCCCTAATTGACGGGCTGACGCTTTATTTGACATGGCATGGAAGGAGTTTAAATAGTATACACGCTCCATAGAGACAACAGCACATCTCCATTGTGATCTAACACTTGTTACTAGGCAGACAAGGTCACACATAGCCTGAGTGCCAATCTGTTTGTGCTAGCATGCCAAATCCTTTTCACTCATGTTGGGCTTGACAATGACAGAAATGGAGTTGGCAAATGCACAAACAGATCTGGGATCAGACTAGGCCATACAGGCTGCACCGCAGATCCTGTAAATAAGTGATTGCCACTTATATTCCTGTTGGAAAGCTAAACATAGCTTGAACCTCTTTGTAAATGAAATGCTGTGTCCGTCAAACAGAGAGGCTATGAAATTACCAAGATGGCAACATCTGCTAATAAATACAAGAGAAACGTCAAGCTTTACAATCCACTCCAGTTCTGTGTCAGAAATGGCACCCACTACTTTTGAACAGGGCTCATGGGGCTCTGGTCAAAATGTGTGCATTACTGCAGCTAGGGAATAGGGTACCATTTGGGACACAAATGACACAGGTTTCTACCGGCTTGGTGCAGGGCCTCAGTGGGATGTGCTCGGTAGACCCACACACTCACCTGTCCATACTCCTCAAAGTAAAGCTGGCCTGGCTATGGGCCCAGCACCTCTCACACTACAGCCCTGCCTTCAGCTGGCCAGCCATGCAGAGTATCTGGGCCAAATCTACTCCAAAAATATACCCCACTAGCCTAGCTAACACTTTCCTCACCACAAGGTCTTAAGGCCGGTCAAGTCTACTGAACACTCTAGTCAGTCTAGTGATATCCACTGTGTAGCCTACATGTCTAGACAGAAAGTTAAAAAGGCACTAATTGTAATCCTAAATAAAGCATGATTTATCCTAGAAAATGGGTTAGGAGAAAATGTGCAATCTCATTAGCTGAAATGCCTTTAGCAGCAATTCACAATTCACTAACTCTTGTCAACATGAATAATAAACACATTCTACAAGGCATAACAGGGTTTGCTTTCAGATTTACACAATCAAGTAATTTCAAGGTAGTTCTGACTGTGTCTCAGTGAGTGGGCAGCCTACAGTGCATTCAGAAAGTATTCAGAACCGTTGACTTTTTCCACATTTTGTTACCTTACAGCCTTATTCTATAATGAATTAAACAAAAACAGGTTTTTAGACATTTTAGCAAATGTATATATATATAAAAACAAAATGAAATATCACATTTACATCAGTATTCAGACCCCCTCCTTTCCCTTTCCCTTTAATAAGTACTTTGTTGAAGCACCTTTGGCAGCGATTTACAGCCTCAAGTATTCTTGGGTATGACACTACAAGCTTGGCACACCTGTATTTGGGGAGTTTCTCCCATTCTTCTCTGCAGATCATCTCAAGCTCTGTCAGGTTGGATGGGAAGTGCCGCTACACAGCTATTTCCAGGTCTCTCCAGAGATGTTAGATCGGGTTCCGGCTTGGTCACTCAAGGACATTCAGAGACTTGTCCCGAAGCCACTCCTGCATTGTCTTGGCTGTGTGCTTAGGGTCGTTGTCCTGTTGGAAGATGAACCTTCACCCTGAGGTTCTAAGCACTCTGGAGCAGGTTTTCATCAACGATCTCTCTGTATTTTGCTCCGTTCATCTTTCTCTCGATCCTGACTAGTCTCCCAGTCCCTGCCACTGAAAAACATCCCCACAGCATGATGCTGCCACCACCATGCTTCACCGTAGAGATGGTGCCAGGTTTCCTCCAGACATGATGCTAGGCATTCAGGACAAATCTTGGTTTCATCAGACCAGAGAATCTTGTTTCTCATGATCTGAGTCTTTATGTGCCTTTTGGTAAACTCCAAGCGGGCTGTCATGTGCCTTCTGTCTGGCCATTCAACCATAAAGGCCTGATTGGAATGCTGCAGAGATGGTTGTCCTTCTGAAAGGTTCTCACATCTCCACAGAGGATCTCTGGAGCTCTGTCAGACTGACCATTGTGTTCTTGGTCACCTCCCTGACGAAGGCCCTTCTTCCCTGATTGCTTAGTTTGGCCGGGCGGCCAGCTCTTGGAAGAGTCTTGGTGGTTCCAAACGTCTTCCATTTAAGAATGATGGAGGACCGTCAATGTTGCAAACATTTTGTTGTACCCTTTCCCAGATCTGTGCCTTGACACAATCCTGTCTCGGAGCTCTACGGAAAATTCCTTCAACCTCATGGCCTGGTTTTTGCTCTGACATGCACTGTCAACTGTGGGACCTTATATGGACAGGTGTGTGCCTTTCCAAAACATGTCCAATCGATTGAATTTACCACATATGGACTCCAATCAAGTTGCAGAAACATCTCAAGGATGATCAATCGAAACAGGAGGAACCTGAGCTCAATTTCAAGTCCAATAGCAAAGGGTCTGAATACTTATGTAAATAAGGTATTTCTGTTTTTCAACTTTAATACATTTGCAAGAAAATCTAAAAACCTGTTTTCGCTTCATCATTATGGGATATTGTGTGTAGATTAATGAGAAACATTTAATTTAATCGATTTTAGAATAAGGCAGTAACGTAAAAAGATTTGGGGTCTGAATACTTTCCGAGTGCACTGTATATGAGTGCAGACAGACTCACTCAGCTGGCATTTGCTGACTCAGTGGACACGGCCACACAGGCTGAGTTAGACAGAGCATCTGACTAATGTTCACACCCCAACACCTACAGTACTCACTACTCACTCACATACAGCCAAACTCAGGCCACACACAGGATGTGTCCCAAATAGCACCCTATTCCCTGCATAGCGCATTACTTTTGACCAGAGCTGCATTGGCCCTGGTCAAAAGTAGTGCACTATATAGGGAATAGAGTGCCATTTCGGACAAAGGTAGAGTCTGCTTCAACTGTGTCATCCTGTCATCATTAACTGAATATACATACATATACAGTAACAGTCAAAACTTTTAGAACACCTACTCATTCCAGGGTTTTTCTTAGTTTTTCTACATTGTAGAATAATCGTAAAGACATCAAAACTATGAAATAACACATATGGAATCAGGTAGTAACCAAAAAAGTGTTAAACAAATCAAAATATATGAAATATTTGAGATTCTTTAAAGTAGCCACCCTTTGCCTTGATCACAGCTTTGCACACTCTTGGCATTCTCTCAACTATCTTCATGAGGTAGTCACCTGGAATGCATTTCAATTAACAGGTGTGCCTTGTTAAAAGTTCATTTGTGGAATTTCTTTCCTTCTTAATGCGTTTGTCAATCACTTGTGTTGTGACAAGGTAGGGGTGGTATATAGAAGATAGCCCTATTTGGTAAAAGACCAAGTCCATATTATGGCAAGAACAGCTCAAATAAGCAAAGAGAAACGACAGTCCATCATTACTTTAAGACATGAAGGTCAGTCAATCCAGAACATTTCAGAAACGTTGAACGTTTCTTCAAGTGCAGTCGCAAAAGCCATCAAGCACTATGAGGAAACTGGCTCTCATGAGGAACGCCACAGAAATGGAAGACCCAGAGTTACCTCTGCTGCAGAGGATCATTTTATTAGAGTTACCAGGGTGAGAAATTGCAGCCCAAATAAATAATTCACAGAGTTCAAGTAACAGACACATATCAACATCAACTTTTCAGAGGAGACTGCGTGAATCAGGCCTTCATGGTCGAATTGCTGCAAAGAAACCACATCAATAAGAAGAAGAGAAACACGAGCAATGGACATTAGACCGGTGGAAATCTGTCCTTTGTCCTGATGAGTCCAAATTTGAGATTCTTGGTTCCAACTGCCGTGTCTTTGTGAGACGTAGAGTAGGATGATCTCCCATGTTTGGTTCCCACGTGAAGCGTGGAGGAGGTGTGATGATGTGGGGGTGCTTTGCTGGTGACACTGTCTGTGATTTATTTAGAATTCAAGGCACACTTAACCAGCATGCTACAGCGATACGCCATCCCATCTGGTTTGCGCTAAGTGGGACTATAATTTAGTTTTTCAACAGGACAATGACCCAACAAACCTTCAGGCTGTGTAAGGGCATTTGACCAAGAAGTACAGTAGAGTGATGGAGTGCTGCATCAGATGACCTGGCCTCCACAATCACCGGACCTCAACCCAATTGAGATGGTTTGGAATCAGTTGGACCGCAGAGTGAAGGAAAAGCAGCCAACAAATGCTGAGCATATGTGGGAACTCCTTCAAGACTGTTGGAAGAGCATACCTCATGAAGCTGGCTGAGAGAATCCTACAAAAATCGCAACAAAGCATCTATGCCAAGCTCTCACTCTGTCACTCAGAAACTTATTCCAGCATCTGCCTGCCAGCTGGAAATATTTGCCAGTGGGTGGGTGTGTGTGTAGGCTACAGAGTATGTGAGTGGAGCGGAGCGGAGTGAGGAGCGGAGCATGCCCAATTCGGCTGGAGCATGGAGCAAGATTCCCAAAGGCTGGAGCATTGGGCTTCTCGCCCTCTCCAATTCGCTCCAGTAGCGCTGACTTCACGAGCTCAGCATGCATTTGTAGTCTACTTGTGTGCTGCTATAGCCCCTTGCTTTAGCTACTGTCATCGAGTTCGATAAATATTTTCATAAAGAAACTGATAAAAACACACAGGTGCAAAATCAAGGTGATTTACAAAGATGAGGACCAAGAGCTAGAGAGGGAGTGTGGTGATGTTTTTTTTTTTTGTTTTTTTTTTTCACCTTTATTTAGCCAGGTAGGTCAGTTGAGAACAAGTTCTCATTTGCAACTGCGACCTGGCCAAGACAAAGCAAAGCAGTGCGACAAAAACAACAACACAGAGTTACACAGTAAACAAACATAGTCAAAAACACAATAGAAAATCTATATACAGAGTGCAAATATAGTGCAAAATGCAGTAAGGTTAGGAGGTAGGACAATAAATAGACCATAGTGGTGATATAAATTACAGATTAGCATTAACACAGGAATGAAGGATGTGCAAATTATGATGTGCAAATAGAGATACTGGAGTGCAAGATCAGCGAAAATAATGAAAATAAATATGGGGATGAGGTAGTAGTGTGGGCTATTTACAGAAGGGCTATATACAGGTGCAGTGATCGATAAGCAGCTTTGACAGCTGATGCATAAAGTTAGTGAGGGAGATAGGAACCTCTAGCTTCAATGATTTTTGCAATTCGTTCCAGTCATTGGCAGCAGAGAACTGGAAGGAATGGCGGCCAAAGGAGGTGTTGGCTTTGGGGGTGACCAGTGAGATATACCTGCTGGAGCGCATGCTACGGGTGGGTGTTGCTATGGTGACCAGTGAGCTGAGATAGGGCGGGGATTTACCTAATAAAGACTTATAGATGACCTGGAGCCAGTGGGTTTGGCGACAAATATATAATGAAGGCCAGCCAACGAGAGCATACAGGTCGCAGTGGTGGGTAGTATATGGGGCTTTGGTAACAAAACGGATGGCACTGTGATAGATTACATCCAATTTGCTGAGCAGAGTGTTGGAGGCTAATTTGTAAATTACATCGCCGAAATCAAGGATCGGTAGGATAGTCAGTTTTACAAGAGCATGTTTGGCAGCATGAGTGAAGGAGGCTTTGTTGCGAAATAGGAAGCCGATTCTGGGTTTAATTTTGGATTGGAGATGGTTGATGTGAGTCTGGAAGTTGAGTTTACAGTCTAACTAGACGCCTAGGTATTTGTAGGAGTCCACGTATTCTAAGTCGGACCCGTCGAGAGTAGTGATGATAGTCCGGTGCGGGCAGCGTTCGATAGAAAAGCATGCATTTAGTCTTACTAGCATTTAAGAGCAGTTGGAGGCCACGGAAGGAGTGTTGTATGGCATTGAAGCTTGTTTGAAGGTTAGTAAACACAGTGTCCAAAGAGGGGCCAGATGTATACAGAATGGTGTCGTCTGCGTAGAGATGGATCAGAGAGTCACCAGCAGCGAGAGCGACATCGTTGATGTATATAGAGAAAAGGGTTGGCCCAAGATTTGAACCCTGTGGCACCCCCATAGAAACTGCCAGAGGATCGGACAATAGGCCCTCCGATTTGACACACTGAACTCTGTCTGCGAAGTAGTTGGAGAACCAGGCAAAGCAGTCACTTGAGAAACCAAGGCTGTTGAGTCTGCCAATAAGAATTCGGTGATTGACAGAGTCGAAAGCCTTGGCCAGGTCGATGAAGACGGCTGCACAGTACTGTCTTTTATCGATGGCGGTTATGATATCGTTCAGTACCTTGAGCGTAGCTGAGGTGCACCCATGACCAGCTCGGAAACCAGATTGCATAGCAGAGAAGGTACGGTGGGATTCGAAGTGGTCAGTTATCTGTTTGTTAACTTGGCCTTCGAAGACTTTAGAAAGGCAGGGCAGGATGGATATAGGTCTATAACAGTTTGGGTCTAGAGTGTCTACCCCTTTGAGGGGGATGACCGCGGCAGCTTTCCAATCTCTAGGGATCTCAGACGATACGAAAGAGAGGTTGAACAGGCTAGTGATAGGTGTTGCAACAATTTTGGCTGATAATTTCAGAAAGAGAGGGCCCAGATTGTCTAGCTCAGCAGATTTGTATGGGTCCAGATTTAGCAGCTCTTTCAGAACATCAGCCGTCTGGATTTGGGTGAAGGAGAAGCGGGGGGGGGGGGGGCTTGGGCAAGTGGCTGCCGGGGGCACAGAGCTGTTGGCCGGGGTAGGGTTAGCCAGGTGGAAAACATGGCCAGCCGTAGCAAAATGCTTATTTAAATTTTCGATAATCGTGGATTTATCGGTGGTGACAGTGTTTCTGAGCCTCAATGCAGTGGGCAACTGGGAGGAGATGCTCTTATTCTCCATGGACTTTACAGTGTCCCAGAACTTTTTGGAGTTAGTACTACAGGAAGCAAATTTCTGTTTGAAAAAGCTGGCCTTTGCTTTTCTAACTGACTGTGTGTACTTGTTCCTGACTTCCCTGAATAGCTGCATATCGCGGGGGCTATTCGATGCTAATGCAGTGCGCCACAGGATGTTTTTGTGTTGGTCTAGTGCAGTCAAGTCTGGGGTGAACCAAGGGCTATATCTGTTCTTAGTTCTAAGTTTTTTGAAAGGGGCATGCTTATTTAGGATGGTGAGGAAAGCACTTTTAAAGAACAACCAGGCGTCCTCTACTGACGGGATGAGGTTTATATCCTTCCAGGATACCTGGGCCAGGTCGAATAGAAAGGCCTGCTCGCAAAAGTGTTTTAGGGAGCGTTTGACAGTGATAAGGGGTGGTCGTTTGACCGCTGACCCATTGCGAACGCAGGCGATGAGGCAGTGATCGCTGAGATCCTGGTTGAAAACAGAGGAGGTGTATTTTGAGGGCAAGTTAGTCAGGATGATATCAATGATGGTACCCATGTTTACGGATTTTGGGTTGTACCTGGTGGGTTCCTTGATAATTTGTGTGAGATTGAGGGCATCTATCTTAGATTGAAGGACAGCCGGGGTGTTAAGCATATCCCAGTTTAAGTCACCTAACAGTACAAACTCTGAAGATATATGGGGGGAAATCAATTCACATATGGAGTCCAGGGCACAGCTGGGGGCTGAGGGGGGTCTGTAACAGGCGGCAACGGTGAGAGACTTATTTCTGGAAAGGTGGATTTTTAAGAGTAGAAGCTCAAACTGTTTGGGCACAGACCTGGACAGTATGACAGAACTCTGCAGGTTATCTCTGCAGTAGATTGCAACTCCGCCACCTTTGTCAGTTCTATCTTGACGGGAAATATTGTAGTTGGGGATGGAAATTTCCGAATTTTTGGTGGCCTTCCTAAGCCAGGATTCAGACACAGCTAGGACATCCGGGTTGGCGGAGTGTGCTAAAGCAGTGAATAAATCAAAGGGATGAGGCTTCTAATGTTAACATGCATGAAACCAAGGCTTTTACGGTTACAGAAGTCAACAAATGAGAGCGCCTGGGGAATAGGTGTAATGCTGGGAGCTACAGGACCTGGGTTTACCTCTACATCACCAGAGGAACAGAGGAGGAGTAGAATCAGTGTTCGGCTAAGGGCTTTAAGAACTGGACGTCTAGTACGTTGGGTACAGAGAATAAAAGGAGCAGATTTCTGGGCGTGGTGGAATAGATTGAGGGCATAATGTATAGCCAAGGGTATAGTAGGATGTGAGTTCAGTGGAGGTAAACCTAGGCGTTGGGTAATGAAGAGAGAGGTTGCATCTCTGGAGACACCAGTTAAGCCAGGTGAGGTCTCCGCATGTGTGGGGGGAGGGACAAAGGAGCTATCAGAGGCCAGTTGAGCAGGACTGGGGGCTCTACAGTGAAATAAAACAATAATAGCTAACCTGAACAGCAAAAGACAAGGCATATTGAAATAAGAAAGGGGCATAAAAACAAACAGTTAATGAGGGGCAAAAAAATAACAGTTAATTAAGAGGGCTAAGACAACGACGGGTAATGGCGATGAATGGACAAAGAGGGTCAGTTAGAGAAATGTGATGTGCTACACACAGGACCTGAGGCCTGGTAGTTAAACAGAAGAAAAAAATACCATATAACCAAACAGTCCTGCAGGCTTCATCTGTGAAGCTGAGCAATCATAGGATCTGATGAGTGGCAAAGAGGTGAGCCAGGGAGTAGTTCAGTGGGCGCTGCACTAGGCGAGCGGGAGTCACGGCGTTCAGAGTGCTAGCAGGCCGGGGCTAGCAGGCCGGGGCTAGCAGATGGATCTTCGGCGACGTCGCAGAGGAGAACCCTGTTGAGACCACGTCGGACAATTACGTCGGCAGACCAGTCGTGGCTCGGTGGGGCTCCTTGTCGACAGTAGAAGGTCAAGGTCCAGGCAGGTAGACAAAGGTACTGTAGCCCGGGAGAGTAGCTAGTACACATCGGCTGTCCGGGAGATAAGCCTAGCTCAAGCTAGCATAGGTAGCATGTGAACAATGGAAGTTAGCCAAAACCGTTGGTCACTCGATTGCAGCTAGCTAGCTGTGATGATCCGCTGTGATGGTCCTGTGATTTCAGTGGAAATCGGGTGAAGTGGAAGGGAACGCAGTCCGATATGCGCTGGGTTGGTAGCGCGCTGTGCAGACTGGCCAATATTGTCCGAACTAAAAGCTGTCTGAGCAGGCAGAGCGGTGGTGAGGACCGCTAGCAGTGCTTAGCGATGGCTAGTAGCTAGTTAGCAAGCTAGGTAGCAGGCTAGCTTCTGACTGCGGTTCAGTTAAATAATGGAAAGTAAGGATAATAGATCCGTTTCACGTTGGGTAAGGCAGCTTGCAGGAGAGGTAAATCGGGAACAAATAAAAAAATGTATGGAAAGACAAATTACAAACTATTACAAACTATTACAAACTATTTACACGGGACACGAGACGGGACGAACAAAAACACGTCTGCACTGTTACGCCATCTTGGTTGAAGCTGTATGTAGTGTCCACAACTAAATAATCATTGTGGAATCTGAAAAGACCCATATAGTTACCACATGCTAAAAGAAAGGAATGGGGTGGGTAGATAACTAAGTGTGTCATTGTAGGAAAGTATTTATAAACTCAAAATCAGATCTCTTAAATGTCTTGTTCATATACAATAGGCCTGGCATATTCCCACACTCAAGGAGCTTTCCATTTTGATTGGGTTATTTTGCCTAAAAACGTTTAGGCCTACCTATAGAAAAAAACGAAAAAACAACTCTATATCACTGCCCAGCCTGGCAAGAGTGGCCAAAAGGGTGTTTAGTATCCCCAGTGGCTCTGCAAATGTGGAGAGGATATTCTCTGCTACTGGGCGGCTCTCCATGAACCATTGAATGAGCCTGAAGCCATAGACTGGTTTCTAAAAGGCACTAATAAGTCAATTTATAGACCATTATGAACTAATTCAACAAAGTGTTGTTCAAATGCTGAGAGCTTTATGTCCCTACCAGTCTATTGTCTTGCACTTGCAAATGCTTCACAATGTACAGTGCCTTCGGAAAGTATTCAGACCCCTTGACTTTTTCCACATCTTGTTACGTTACATCCTTATTCTAAAATGGATTAAATAAATAAAAATCCTCAGCAATCTATACACAATACCAAATAATGACAAAGTGAAAACAGGTTTTTAGACATTTTTGCAAATGTATTAGAAATAAAAAACAGGTAATACCTTATTTACATAAGTATTCAGACCCTTTGCTATGAAACTCGAAATTGAGCTCAGGTGCATCCTGTTTCGATTGATCATCCTTGAGAGGTTTCTAAATCTTGATTGGAGTCCACGTGTGGTAATTTCAATTTATTTACCTGTCAATATAAGGTCCCACAGTTGACAGTGCATGTCAGAGCAAAAACCAAGCCATGAAGTCAAAGAATTGACCGTAGAGCTCAGAGACAGGATTGTGTCGAGGCACAGATCTGGGGAAGGGTACCAAAAAATGTCTGCCGCCCTGAAGGTCCCAAAGAACAGAGTGGCCTCTGTCATTCTTAAATTGAAGACGTTTGGAAGCACCAAGACTCTTCCTAGAGATGGCTGCCCGGCTGAGCTTCAGAGTTCCTCTGTGGAGATGGGAGAACCTTCCAGAAGGACAACCATCTCTGCAGCACTCCACCAATCAGGACCAGACAGAAGCCACTCCTAAGTTAAAGGCACATGGCAGCCCGCATTGAGTTTGCCAAAAGGCAGGTAAAGGACTCTCAGACCATGAGCAACAATATTCTCTGGTCTGATAAAACCAAGATTGAACTTGGCCCCCCACAGAGTCCTGCCCTAGTGGACTCAGGTGCTGCAGACAATTTCCTAGACCGGTCAGTGGCCTTATCATTACACAATCCTCTAGTCCCTTTACAACTCCCTATCCCAGTCCATGCCCTAGACAACAGTCCCCTAGGAACAGGACTGGTGCGCCAGAGCACGATTCCCATTTCACTTACAGTTACTCACAACCACCATGAACGCATCACTTTGCTTATCTTAGACTCTCCTGCACACCCAGTAGTTTTAGGTTTCCCCTGGCTACAGTTGCATAACCCCAGTATATCTTGGACAGAGAGGAGGTTGTTGGGTTGGTCGCAGGAGTGTTAGGTGAGGTGTCTCTCTGTGTCAATCTGTGCACCCTCCGTGGAAAGTCCCGACCAGGCCACCCACGTCCCTATCCCGGAGAAATACACGCTCGCTTGCGGAGACCGAAGCCATGGAGGCCTAAATCCAGGATTGGTTCCGGCGTGCCAAGGAGGTATGGAACACAGCACACACCCGTCTCCAGCAGGTCATCCGCCGGCAGAAGGCGCAGGCCGATCGTCACCGCAGTGTGGCCCCGGTCTTTCACCCAGTTGACAAGGTCTGGTTTTCTATGAAGGACCTGTCCCTCCGCCTGCCCTGCCAGATGCTGAGGCCGCGGTTTGTGGGGCCGTTCAAAGTCCTGAGGAGGGTCAATGAAGTGACGGACAGATTACAGCTCCCCGTCAATTACCGTATCTCACCCTCATTTCATGTATCTCTCCTCTGGCCAATGGCAGCTGGTCCCTTGGCTAGTGCTGGACCCCAAGACGCACCTCCCCTCCCTTGGACGTCAAGGGGGCCTCGGAGTACTCCGTCCGCAGCCTGTTGAACTCACAGGGCGTCGTGGGGGGGGGGGTTCTCCAGTACCTGGTCGACTGGGAGGGGTACGGTCCCGAAGAGCAGTGCTTGGTTCCGGCGCAGGACGTCCTGGATTGTTCTCTCATTCGGGACTTTCACAGGCGTCGTACCGACCGACCCGCACCGCGTCTCCGGGGGTCATCCCCAAGATCGACTGGTGCAGCGCTTTGGGGGGTACTGTCGCACCTCCTCCTGTTTAGCTCAGGCGTTCGGCGTCGCCGGCCTTCTAGCTGCTACCGAACCTACTGCTGGCAAACGCCCTTCACTCATCAACCCTGGACTTGTCTCGTCATCATTACACACACCTGGTTCCAATCCCCACTCTATCACTGTATATATACTCACTGCCATTTGTTTTTGTTGGTCATTGTAAACTTTACTTACATATTTTGCACTTTGGGTTCGCCCTGTGCCTTTTTGTTAATGAAGATATATGTTGAGCACAACAGCGTTTGGGTTTCGTCCCGCTTCGATCTATGGTGCTTAAATAAATTCAGTAGTTCTAAATCTGCAACTGCCTCCTGCCAACTCCTCCCTCTACACCAGTGGCATGTAGGAAAGGACATGGAGCATAGGAGTAGTGCTCAACCACTCCATGAAGGATGAGCGGGGTTTCAACGGCTAAACTCCACTCACATGGGCTACATGCCCCTCCCCTCTGAAGCATAGGTTACTGTAGCCTACGGGAAATTAGGGAGAGATATTCTGAGGGCCTATTTCAGATAATGCATGTCATAGTAAGATGCCTAGCGCTTCAAGGCAAACTTCCTCCATCATTTCTCGCTCTCTCGACCTCAAAATTTCAGTTGCATCTCACGCCCTACACTGTGACACAGTGTGTGTTTCTTTCATTATGATTTAACAATGCTGTTATGGCAAAATACAATTTGCTCTTAATGACTTTCCTATTCATATTAAATTGCTTTCCCGCTCCACAGGAAGCTTCTCTATTGGCATGTAAAAAAAAAAAGGTTTAAAAAGGAACAGAAAGCAATGATAAGGAAAACATTTTTTATATATATATATATATATATATGGGGTATTGGAAATTATGCAGACAATTACAAGAACAGAATCCACAATCTATCTGCAATATTAAACTTGATCTACCCCCTAAAAAAAAAAAAAATTATAAAAATATATATACATTTTTTTAAATAAATTATATAAAGTGGTACATTTTTGGGGGTTCGAACTGGTTCAGAACTTTATTTTGCTAGTGGAAACAGTGGAACGGAACCAAAAAAATGATTCTGTTCAGAACGAAACGATTGGAAAATCATTTTGATTCTGACTGTACGATGATTGTAACACTAGGAGGGTTTTGGGAAACAGGGCCCTAACTGTATACTACATATCTGACCAATAACTAACTTGTGACCAAAGCATTCACTTCTACTACTTGTGTTTCTTCCAGGTTTCCATCCAATTCCCTGATGAACGAGGCTTGATGACATTTGAGAGATAACATCCTTAGAAGCTTAAAGGATAATTAAAATGGATGAGAAGTCCAAAACATTGATTAAAAGATTAGGAGAGTTAAAGAGCTGCAATCCAAACCTCACACAGAACTAAAAAAAACACCAGTTAACTTGGAGATGACAAATGGGAATGATTACTATGATTATTTAGTACTATATTATATAGGATATGTTATGATCTAAATTATATAGGTTGTCTATCTGTTGGGAGGATTTGTTAGGTAGATGTTTTGGGGTCTACAGTCACACCCATACGTTACACAGACCTGGGTTCAAATACTATTAGACAAATCTGTGCTTGAGTGAGCTTACCTGTTTGCAATAGAACCAATGATACAGTCTCAAAAGGACAAACCCCACCCACCTACAGGCTAAAGCAAATGCAAAGTATTTGAAAGATTTACAAAAAAGTATTTTAACCCAGTTCTGCCCTTACAGTACGTTCCTACCACAGTACCTGGAAGGCCAACTGATGACAGACTGAATGCCAGCAGCATCCCCTTCTGAGTCTGTCTGTAGAGACCAGTCATTCTGAGACAACACTGCCAGGCTACAGGTCCAATGTGGTGAAGATGACGACAAAGCTTAGAATGGTGCTGGGCCATTAGGACTACTATTTAGTTATTTATTTATTTAACCTTTATGTAACTAGGCCCAGCCTATAATACTCTGGTTCTGTCCCAAATTGCACCCTATTCCCTATATAGTGCACTACTCTGGTCAAAAGTAGTGCACTATGTCAAAAATGTCGATATTAATCATATATATATTAGACATCTGGACCCTGTCCTCTCTCTCTCTCTCTCTCTCTCTCTCTCTCTGGTCTGGTCTGGCAAAGGTGGTGGATAAATGAAGATATCTTACTCAGGCAGTTTACCATTGTAAAACATTTTCAAGGTTCCTGTCTGTGTAAGTAGGCGTTCTCTCTCTCGCGTGAGCATGCTTTCCTGCGTGAGCTTTCCTGCGTGAGCTCACGGTTCCTCCATAATCTCTTGCATGTTCATGCGAGAGAGGGAACAACTACTTACACAGACAATGGGAAACTGCCCAATAACAGCTGGTGCTGGTCTACTTATTGTCACCTCCCCACTCGCCTCACCTGACCTGCCAAGAAAAGATTAACCAGTGAGATGTCTCGCTTTCTCTACCGTCTCTGGTCTGGCTCAGGACTGGCCATAGAGTTGGATAGAGGGCACATTTGGCACAAAGCCTGTTTGCCCTTACATGGCAAGCTGTGAAACCCAACCAACTTAACAAATCCCCCATCATAGAGGGCCCCTTACCCCTACACAAACCAACCCTTTAGCCCCTCTGCCCCCTCTGCGGCCCCTGATGAGATACCCAGGCAGGTAGAGTACAGTCCACAGTCTGGATACAACCCCACTGGCAGCACTAAAACACTGTTACCAACAGCAGCACAAGGGCAACAAAATACAGAAACTACTACTTAAAGTGGTCAGAGCCTCTTCCCCCTCAGGAGACTGAAAAGATTTGGCATGGGTCGTCAGATCCTCAAAAGTTTCTACAGCTGCACCAACGAGAGCATCCTGACTGGTTGCATCACTGCCTGGTGTGGCAACTGCTCGGCTCCGACCGCAAGGCACTACAGAGGGTAGTGCGTACGGCCCAGTACATCACTGGGGCCAAGCGTCCTGTCATCCAATACCTCTACACCAGGCGTTGTCAAAGGAAGGCCCTAAAAATGTTCAAAGACTCCAGTCACCCTAGTCATAGACTGTTCTATCTGCTACCGCATGGCAAGCGGTACAGGAGTGCCAACTCTAGGTCCAAATGCTTCTTAACAGCTTCTACCGCCAAGCCATAAGACTCCTGAACAGCTAATCAAAGGGCCACCAGATCCCTCTTTTACACTGCTGCTACTCTCTGTTTATTTTCTATGCATAGTCACTTTAACTCTACCTGCATGTACATATTACCTCAATTTTTTCTCTTACAACTTCTAAAAGCATTGTTGGTTAAGGTCTTGAAGGTAAGCATTCGGCACATGTATTGTATTCGCCGCATGTGACAAATACATTTTGATTTGATTTGATTTAATACTGAATGCAACCTGTTATGTTACAGAAATAAAACATTATAAGGACCATACCCCTACCCAAGCCTGTTTGCCTGGTGACAGTGGGAGCATTCATCAGTGTGCCCATATCTATCTTTACATTCTGGGTTTTTTGGACCCAGCACCTGTACCTAGTCATTGGATGTGCATACACTACATTTGAAACTATTTCATACTGAAAGCAACCTGAGTACAAAGATCAAACTCATTATGACAGCAAAGCTGATCTGAACTCACCCCTGTCTGCTGAGGATGGCCTGAGCCTGCTGCTCAATGAACAGGTCCCCGGGGGAGATGCCGTAGCGTGTGGAGGGCAGGGAGGCCCGGCGGGCTGTACGAGGGGAGCTGGGGATGGCCGCCACGCTGTAGGATTCTCTGGAGGAGGCCCTGGATGGAGGAGGGCTGAGCTGCTGGATGGAGGGGGCCTGGGCACGATCCTGGGATCTGTTGCTGGCTCCTCTGAGGCCCCCTGGCATCGTCCTCTCCTGGGCTCGCCGGTAGTTCTCCAGGTTCATCATCCTCTCCCGCTCTGAGAAGGTGGCGGCCCTCTCCCAGGTGGGCAGAGGGGCTTGAGTATGGGCTGGACCGTGACCTGGGCCAAGTGTAGGCTCAGCAGGTTGAGCCTGCATGTAGACCCTGCCCACTCCAGAGCTATAGGGAGTTCTACGGGAATTGTCCCGACCTCCTCCTCCTTCTTCCTCCACCTCCTGTCTTTCTCTATCTCTGTCTCTCCTACGCTCTGTGACTGCTGGGGCCCCTCTATCCGAGGAGTCAGACTCTCTACGTGAGCACGAGTGGCGAGGACTGTAGTCCATGTCTATCTCCTGATCCAAGAGGATGCCGTAACGCTCAGAGAGCTGACGCCGGCGCTCTGCTTTGTAGCGGGCGATCCGCTCGGCCTTGGAACTGAGGCTGGACGGATCCACTGGACCACCGGAAGGGGATGGGGTAGGCTCTGCATGGGGGTGGTCCCCCGGTCTGCCCCGGGCCCTAGACTGTCTGTCTGGGGAGGACACCGGCATCTGTGGGACCTCCATCTGCTCTCTGCTGTAACGTCTCACTGTGGAACCAGGAGGGAGACAAGCACATAGTGAGGATGTGTCCCAAATGGCACCCTATTCCCTTTACAGCACACAACTTTTGACCAGAGCCGCATGGGCACTATTATATAGGGAATAGGGTGCCATTTGGGACCCTCCATAACTCACATGAACACAACAATGTCTCAGACATGGCATGGTCTCACTGTGGAACCAATAGAAACCCAGACACACAGACCTACCATGCCTCTCTCCCAAATCTAATCTTTCTCCATCCAAAAATAATCAGAACCCAACAACCCATGCTCTGAATAAGGGTCTAGGTGTTATATGCATTCCCGCTCACTAGCATACATTATGAGGCTTCACCTTTGCTTTACTAGGAGCTTAAAAATATAAGTACCGTAAGCCAAGTCTACAGTATATGATTCATACAGGGCTTGCATTGCCTTGTCTGGTCAGTATGCGTACCCATGATTGGCTCACAGGGGTCTGAGGCCCGGGTGTATCGTGGCGGGTCCTCCTCCAGAATGCGGTTGGTCACCTGGCCGGCACAGCTGGGCGTCAGTGCAGGAGGAACATCACTCTCTATACCCTCCAGACGCCTGGCTATCCTTTCCTTCCTGCTTCATACCAGGCAGAGACAGACAGGGGATATAAAGATGACTGTATTATAAAAAAATGTAAGTCTCTTTTGCAAGGGAGCCCTGCATTTCAACAATTATACAACAATTACACAACAATTACACAATCAAGGCAGTATAGGAGCATTATAACATAATCATGAAAACCAACCACATTCCTTAGTAAAGAGGTCCTCAACAGTGACTCCTAAAATTCCAGGTTATACTAAAATCCAAGTTGGAAAATTCCCAGAATTAGAATGGAATAAGCAAGACATCCAGAATCCTCAAACCAGTATTTCAAGGAAAACCTGGGAATGTTGGGAAAGTTACCAGAATTTTGTTGCCTCAAAATGACACGGTCTGAGGTAACTACGAGAGTTGATAAGAACTGAAGGATGTACGGAAAGGAGGGACAGAGGGAGGGTTGTCAAGGGTTACGATTTCGACATATGCAAACATACCTGTTCATTTCCAAATCACTCGAGACAACGCTTTCAAAATGTTTCTTTAATTCTGAAACTGAAAAAAAAAAAAGTATAAAAAATTACAAAACATGGCATGACAGTAATCTGTTAGTTCATTATTCCTATCGCAATAACTATGTGTGTGTCCCAAAACCCACACGACATGTGAAAAGTAGTGCACTGAATAGAGAATAGGGTGCTATTTGGGATGCAATCTGTGTTTGGGAAGCAGCTCACCCTTGGGTAGGGCTGCCAGAAGATTGGCATCGATGTCAGTAGCACTCTTGACGAGCTCGGTCTTGTCCCTGAAGCAAAAGTTGTTCTGAAAGCTGAAAGTCAAAGAGTTCAAATTAATCTAGCATCTTATCATGAGACTTGCTATTCAAGATGTACTATATATAAGTTGTATACCAGTCTTCAGTGAGGTGGACCTTAAATGACTAAAATAATTATAATATTTCATGTTTCTGTAGCGTCAGGCAGCTTGAGGCAGCTTGATGTACAAGTACACCCCCTGGACAGCACACTAGTCTACCGCAGGCCCCCAATCCATCTCCTTAACGCTGAGTGCCAAGCATAAGGTTCCATTTTTAGAGTCTTTGGTATGACTCGAGCTGGGATCGAACCTCCAACCTTCCAATCTCAGAGCTGACACTCTAACCACAAAGTTGGTGACTCTAATAAACCATTTTAAGATTGTGAAGGCACCGTCATGTCTACTACTATTACTGTATTCACTGCCTTTAAGGGGATAAACATACTGTCAGTCCCCAGGGTCAGTTCAGGTAATTTTATTCTGTGCTTCCACTTCCGTGAGGGAAGAGGGATCTAGCTAAGAACTAGGTTGACCCCTAACCCCAACATGGCACACCTCCAGGAAACTGTCAGGATCATGCCCTAGTGGCTTTATCCAGAGCAATCAAAAGAACACGTAGCAAGGCAAGTATCTACTAAACATCTCTGCCGTGATAATGAAATATTCTGACCCTCTTACTTGTCAATCAAAAGATCTGACAATGGTGCGATGTGAAACAGCACAACTCTATGAAACATTACTGAATGACCACATGACCATAGAAATTCTATAATTCACAAATTAAATGAATTATAGTGTCTCTACATATAGTATCTCTGATTTTCCACCCTAACCTGGCCTCCGAGCAAAACGTATCATATTTCACAAAAATCCGTGCCACTCCATTTATTATATGTTACTTTACTTTACGTTAGGTTACGTTACGTTACATTTGCCTACCAATGTAACAGCGATCGTATAATACAATAGGAATTGTAGGACATATACAGTGGGGAGAACAAGTATTTGATACACTGCCGATTTTGCAGGTTTTCCCACTTACAAAGCATGTAGAAGTCTATAATTTTTATTATAGGTACTCTTCAACTGTGACTGACGGAATCTAAAACAAAAAGTAATTAATTTGCATTTTATTGCATGACATAAGTATTTGATACATCAGAAAAGCAGAACTTAATATTTGGTACAGAAACCTTTGTTTGCAATTACAGAGATCATACGTTTCCTGTAGTTCTTGACCAGGTTTGCACACACTGCAGCAGGGATTTTGGCCCACTCCTCCATACAGATCCTTCAGGTTTCGGGGCTGTCGCTGGGCAATACGGACTTTCAGCTCCCTCCAAAGATTTTCTATTGGGTTCAGGTCTGGAGACTGGCTAGGCCACTCCAGGACCTTGAGATGCTTCTTACGGAGCCACTCCTTAGTTGCCCTGGCTGTGTGTTTCGGGTCGTTGTCTTGCTGGAAGACCCAGCCACCACCCATCTTCAATGCTCTTACTGAGGGAAGGATGTTGTTGGCCAAGATCTTGCGATACATGGCCCCATCCATCCTCCCCTCAATACGGTGCAGTCGTCCTGTCCCCTTTGCAGAAAAGCATCCCCAAAGAATGATCTTTCCACCCCCATGCTTCACGGTTGGGATGGTGTTCTTGGGGTTGTACTCATCCTTCTTCTTCCTCCAAACACGGCGAGTGGAGTTTAGACCAAAAAGCTCTAATTTTGTCTCATCAGACCACATGACCTTCTCCCATTCCTCCTCTGGATCATCCAGATGGTCATTGGCAAACTTCAGACGGGCCTGGACATGCGCTGGCTTGAGCAGGGGGGCCTTGCATGCGCTGCAGGATTTTAATCCATGACGGCGTAGTGTGTTTGTGAGGGCTTGGTTGTGGTAAGGCCTCTTACTCCCACCTAGGGGAGGAGAGAGGCACACAACCAAGTCCTCACATCCTAACTAGGGAGATTATCATCCCCAATCAGAGACAGCTGTCTAGCGTTGTCTCTGATTGGGGATAGTATTTAAGCTCCACACAAATCCACCTGTGTGTGGATCATTGCTTGTGTTTTCTGTGTGTTCAACACAACGCCACGGTCGTGAGTACTTTTGTTGTTTTGTTTTGTTTTATTATATTCTATATAATAAAACATGTTCGCAACGTCCTCTCGTTCTGCGCCTCGTTCCCTCTACACTCACCGTGACAGTGTTACTAATGGTTGTCTTTGAGACTGTGGTCCCAGCTCTCTTCAGGTCATTGACCAGGTCCTGCCGTGTAGTTCTGGGCTGATCCCTCACCTTCCTCATGATCATTGATGCCCCACGAGGTGAGATCTTGCATGGTGCCCCAGACCGAGGGAGATTGACCGTCATCTTGAACTTCTTCCATTTTCTAATAATTGCGCCAACAGTAGTTGCCTTCTCACCAAGCTGCTTGCCTATTGTCCTGTAGCCCATCCCAGCCTTGTGCAGGTCTACAATTTTATCCCTGATGTCCTTACACAGCTCTCTGGCCTTGGCCATTGTGGAGAGGTTGGAGTCTGTTTGATTGAGTGTGTGGACAGGTGTCTTTTATACAGGTAACGAGTTCAAACAGGTGCAGTTAATACAGGTAATGAGTGGAGAACAGGAGGGCTTCTTAAAGAAAAACTAACAGGTCTGTGAGAGCCGGAATTCTTACTGGTTGGTAGGTGATCAAATACTTATGTCATGTAATAAAATACAAATTAATTATTAAAAAATCATACAATGTGATTTTCTGGATTTTTGTTTTAGATTCCGTCTCTCACAGTTGAAGTGTACCTATGATAAAAATTACAGACTTCTACATGCTTTGTAAGTAGGAAAACCTGCAAAATCGGCAGTGTATCAAATACTTGTTCTCCCCACTGTAGTATCCTACGTCTTGATCGCAACAGTTTGCTTTGACCTGTTTAGTATGACATATTATGTTAAAACCCTTTCAGGAAATGTGCAAGTGCACACTTTGGGAAAAGGGTGGAGAATCTTGACATAAACTAGCTTTGAATTGACTCAGCAAAGGAGCTGTCGGTTACAGAAGTACACTAATTCCATCAGGATAGGAAGGGAGGCACTCGTGAACAGGGGAGACAAAGCAATCCTAATAGAGATGTTACAGTTCTTCTGTTCTGCCATTTGAACAAAGCGTCTTAGGATAAGCTGCTCCAAGCATGTCCAGCTTTTAATGCTTACTGGGCAAGATGAGTCTTAAACCAGTCTGAAGAACCTACCCTTATCCTTATCCATCCCTTTCTTGATGATGTAGCAGATATAACAACATGGGGCCGATAGCATGTTCTTCAGGATTGCAATGTGTAATGTTTGCAATAACAACCTGGTCAAATGACCTTACATTTGCTAACTTACATCTGAAGTTTAATGTTGGCTCGATCACTTTCTTTGATGCCTAATTGTGCGTGCCACAACACGACTGTGAAAAAGGTCTACTGTATCTGTGAGAATATGACAAGTGAGAAGTGCACACAAAATGGTTTCCCCCCACCTTAGAGTTTCTTTTGGCAATGGGTTTGAAGTGCAGAGTTTGACAGGAGCCTCAGTTCCAAAGCCTGGAGAAACAGAGAGAGAAAATATGTTAATTGGTTTGATTGATCCTGTCACACAGTGTGGTGAAACAATGGGGTTAAACCCGCCAAATTAGTTACCTGATAAAAATATAATATTTAAAAAATAATGTGTCATAGAGGGCCAAAACAGGAATCCACCACGTTTTACAATAACTTAATCTTCCATTGCAATCTGCCGAAAAGCTAATTTTATCATAACCTGAATGGGAACATGTTGGAATTACACACTGTAGATAACCAGCACATGCCTGCTACAGTGACTCACTCTAGACTCCAGCCTAAATAAGGCATTCACTTCTTCAATATCAATCAATAACCATTGGAAAATGAGAGCGAAACGACTGCTTTTTCAATGAAATACCGAATAACACTGCCTCTACCTTAATCTCCAACCAAGGTCCATGAATTGAAGAAGCATTTTTATCAACTTCCATTGTCATCCAAAAATAAATCTAGTACAAAGGTGAAATGGGAAAACTACTCCCATCCAGTTCTGGGTAGGTAGGTAGCCCATAGCATGGTTGACAACTCCCTCTACCCCAGGCAGACAGCAACATGACCCTGATGTAAAGTTTCTTCCCAATATAGGAGGCAGGTCATGTTACAGGACAAGGTTCCTCTGCCACAGAATACACCGGGGCCTCCCAGTTATTTGAACCCCAAAAGCCAGCGGATGATGACAGAGAGGGGTGCGCCAGCCTGGAGAGGCGGTGGGAGTGTATGTGAGTAGGTGTGTGTATATATTTTTTAGCCTGTATTTAACCAGGTAAGTCATAGAGAGCACATTCTCTTTAACAATAACGACCTGACAATCACAATTCAAGAAGGAGCCATGAATCAGGCAGCAGAGCAGTGTGTGCAGGGAAGGTTCCAGGTATTAGCGACATAAGCAGTCGCTTAGGGCCCCCGGCCGCTAGGGGGCAGACAACCCTCAGTCGGGGTCTCAACTTTCTATTAAGAGTAAGAATAGTAGAATACACCAATTTCTAAATTTGGTTTTGCATCAGCAGTTTTTCTCTTGTTATGTCAGTCACTGACAGTCACTCAATTAGCCATGTCAGCTAACAATTTTTAGATTGGTAGTTAGTCTAGCCAGCTATCTAAACTTAGCCGATTACCGACCGGGCATGCAGTGCACGTGCCCAGAGGCCCTGACCTCCAAGGGTCCCCATTGATTTTGTTAGTCATTCTCACTCAAAAATCATATTAACATGGCATAACTCATTTGCAGGAAATTAACTTTACAATTAACATCCCATTGTGACACTGGCAGGGGGACACTATTTGGCATGACAGGCCCCCAAAAGGCTAGAGCCGGCCCTGAGTATGTGTGGGTGCAGGTGTTGTCATGGGCGGTGGCCTGAGAGAGAATGTGTCAATCAGGTCATCTTAATTAGGGACAGGTCAGTCGCCCACCCATGAACATGTCCAGTTGGTTTGTGGGCAGCCGAGTGAAAAGGACATGCCAAAGACGAGCTTAGGAGACTGACTGTCAAAAGTGAGCTCAGTGAAGAAAGGGATTTTCTAGAAAAACAGAGGAAAGGACAAGGTGAAAAATAGACCCTGTAAAAAAGTCACGGAAACGACCCTCTCTATCAGCCTTCATAGTCTGATATCAGGGTCAAGTATTCATAAAGGGTCTCAGAGTAGGAGTGTTGACCTAGGATCAGGTCCCCCCTCTACATTCATTATAATTTCAAAGACAGAATAGATCCTAGCGGAAATCTAAATGGATCAGCACTTGATACATATGCTTGATACATACACGCCCTGATACATACACGCCCTGAAGTGCATGGATGAGGGGGGTATAACGATTTGTAGCAATACAGTAATGAAGTACCAGGAATAAAGCATCTGTTGACTACTAGGGAAGTGTTTATCAGAGTAACAAAGAAACAGCAGCACTTCTTCAGTCCACATGGACAAATGGATACTTGATTCATTATTCAATGGTGCTACTGCAGCTGTAGCAGCCCTTGCACACACACACACACACACACACACACACACACACACACACACCCACACACACACACACACACCCACACATGCACACACGCATGCACATGCACACACACAGTCAAAGAGAGCATGCACCGTATCAAAGTAACTCATGTCCTTGGAATCTCTCACTCACTGCACAACACAAGGACAGTTCCTTACTATGAATGGACAATAAGTGCTAACTACTAAGTTGAAGCCTACCACACACACACACACACACACTCCAGAGTCCCCTCCTTTACCTTGCCCACCGACACCGTATTTAACATGGCTGAGATAATTAGTGATCCATGGGTTCCGGAACATGTTTGTAGGGAGGCTGAAGACGGACAGAACATATGCTGCTGACAGTCTCCCTGTTGTCCCGAGTTGTCCCGCAGCTAGCGGGACAGTCACAGCAGCAGCGATGCAGACAGACTGACAGACTACTAGTGAGGTACTACACAGACAAACCCACACACAGCGAGGCAAGTAGCATTAAGGCCTGCCCACAGGCCTGAGTGGATCCCCAGCTCAGACCAGCAGCCTGAAAGACAGATATACTCTGTGTGTGTGTGTGTGTGTGTGTGTGTGTGTGTGTGTGTGTGTGTGTGTGTGTGTGTGTGTGTGTGTGAGTGAGTGATCAAGCTCAGCCAGGGAGCTCAGCGCCGATAGAGGGAGAGACAGAGACAGAGAGAGAGAGAGAGAGAGAGAGAGAGAGAGAGAGAGAGAGAGAGAGAGAGAGAGAGAGAGAGGCTTCAGGCAAGCAGGGTGCAAAAGCTGCTCGGAGCCCCTAATCAGATTACAGACAGAAATTAGCCCTGATGATAAAAACACTGAAAAAGGATAGGAGATCGATGCAAGCGCACACACGCACACACACATAATACCACAGCCGCTCACACATGCACATACACACTGGCATAGACTTTTTGGAAACCTGGACAGGTGTCAATAGTGCAGCACAGTAGTTCAGAGTCAGACACAATGTCCAATAAGCAGAAGAGAGAAGAGGCCGAGATAGAGAGAGGCAGAGAGAGCATGGAGAGAGAGAGAGAGAGAGAGAGAGAGAGAGAGATGCTTAAAGAGCAATTAAGTTTTGGAAACACCTAAAACACAGTGACCCTCTCATATCATTACCAAGCCCTGCAATACCAAGAGTTGAGCAAAGATAAGAGTCCCTTCATCCAACTGGTTGTCAGGCTCTGGCCATAGAGAAGCAATAGGCTTCTCTATGTAGCTATGGTCAGAGTCTGACAGTGTCGTTCCTTTCTGTTTCTTTGTGGGTTTTGGGTGGATCTCTAATTAGAGGCAGCTGCATCCCGTTGTCTCTAATTAGGGATCCAATATATGTTGAGTCTGTCCTTCACTTGGTGTGGGTTGTTATCGATGTATGTCGCAGTCACGGTGAAGTAAGTGTGCCTTTTTTTACGTCCGTTCATGTCGTGTGTTGTTTGTGAACGTGACATTTAGTCGATTTGTGTTTTTTGTTGTTAGTTCGTTCATTTTTGCTATATATTTATACATAGTATTAAAATATAAATGTCGAACTACTATCCCTGCGCTGCGCCTTGGTCATTCCTACACCCACATCGTGACACTGGTCCAGGGGCTGAGTTCACAAACTTGTTCCACTAACACACTGAAGCCTCAGGACCAGAAAATCCAATCAATCAGAATTAACCAAATTACAAAACATCTAAAACAAAACTACATTACCTATTGGAAAACACAAGCACAAAGCAAAATGCAGTGCTATTTGGCCCTAAATCGACAGTACACCATGGCAAACTATCTGACCATGGTGACTGATCAAAACTTCAGAAAAACCTTGACAAAGTACAGGCTCAGTGAGCACAGCCTTGCTATTGAGAAGGGGAGACACAGGAAAACCTGGCTCCCTGTAGAAGAAAGGCTGTGCAACCACTGCACCACAGCAGAGCCAGAGACAGAGCTGCATTTCCTGACAAAATGTCAAAGCCATCACCTACAGAGAGATGAACCTAGAGAAGAGTCCCCTAAGCAAGCTGGTCCTGGGGCTTTGTTCACAAACACAAACAGACCCCACAGAGCCCCAGGACAGCAACACAATTAGACCCAACCAAATCATGAGAAAACAAAAAGATAATTACTTGAAACATTGTAAAGAATTAACAAAAAAACTGAGCAAACTAGAATGCTATTTGGCCCTAAACAGAGAGTACACAGTGGCAGAATACCTGACCACTGTGACTGACCCAAACTTAAGGAAAGCTTTGACTATGTACAGTGGGGAGAACAAGTATTTGATACACTGCCGATTTTGCAGGTTTTCCCACTTACAAAGCATGTAGAAGTCTGTAATTTTTATCATAGGTACTCTTCAACTGTGAGTGACGGAATCTAAAACAAAAATCCAGAAAATCACATTGTATGATTTTTAAGTAATTAATTTGCATTTTATTGCATGACATAAGTATTTGATACATCAGAAAAGCAGAACTTAATATTTGGTACAGAAACCTTTGTTTGGAATTACAGAGATCATATGTTTCCTGTAGTTCTTGACCAGGTTTGCACACACTGCAGCAGGGATTTTGGCCCACTCCTCCATACAGATCCTTCAGGTTTCGGGGCTGTCGCTGGGCAATACGGACTTTCAGCTCCCTCCAAAGATTTTCTATTGGGTTCAGGTCTGGAGACTGGCTAGGCCACTCCAGGACCATGAGATGCTTCTTATGGAGCCACTCCTTAGTTGCCCTGGCTGTGTGTTTCGGGTCGTTGTCATGCTGGAAGACCCAGCCACGACCCATCTTCAATGCTCTTACTGAGGGAAGGAGGTTGTTGGCCAAGATCTCGCGATACATGGCCCCATTCATCCTCCCCTCAATACGGTGCAGTCGTCCTGTCCCCTTTGCAGAAAAGCATCCCCAAAGAATGATGTTTCCACCTCCATGCTTCACGGTTGGGATGGTGTTCTTGGGGTTGTACTCATCCTTCTTCTTCCTCCAAACACGGCGAGTGGAGTTTAGACCAAAAAGCTCTATTTTTGTCTCATCAGACCACATGACCTTCTCCCATTCCTCCTCTGGATAATCCAGATGGTCATTGGCAAACTTCAGACGGGCCTGAACATGCGCTGGCTTGAGCAGGGGGACCTTGTGTGCGCTGCAGGATTTTTATCCATGACGGCGCAGTGTGTTACTAATGGTTTTCTTTGAGACTGTGGTCCCAGCTCTCTTCAGGTCATTGACCAGGTCCTGCCGTGTAGTTCTGGGCTGATCCCTCACCTTCCTCATGATCATTGATGCCCCACGAGGTGAGATCTTGCATGGTGCCCCAGACCAAGGGAGATTGACCGTCATCTTGAACTTCTTCCATTTTCTAATAATTGCGCCAACAGTTGTTGCCTTCTCACCAAGCTGCTTGCCTATTGTCCTGTAGCCCATCCCAGCCTTGTACAGGTCTACAATTTTATCCCTGATGTCCTTACACTGCTGTTTGATTGAGTGTGTGGAGTCCGTTTGATTGAGTGTGTGGACAAGTGTCTTTTATACAGGTAACGAGTTCAAACAGGTGCAGTTAATACAGGTAATGAGTGGAGAACAGGAGGGCTTCTTAAAGAAAAACTAACAGGTCTGTGAGAGACGGAATTCTTACTGGTTGGTAGGTGATCAAATACTTATGTCATGCAATAAAATGCAAAATAATTATTTAAAAATCATACAATGTGATTTTCTGGATTAGATTCTGTCTCTCACAGTTGAAGTGTACCTATGATAAAAATTACAGACCTCTACATGCTTTGTAAGTAGGAAAACCTGCAAAATCGGCAGTGTATCAAATACTTGTTCTCCACACTGTACAGACTCAGTGAGCATAGCCTTCCTATTGAGAAAGGCCGCCTTAGGCAGACCTGGCTCTCAACAAAGACAGGCTATGTGCACACTGCCCACAAAATGAGGTGGAAACTGAGCTGCACTTCCTAACCTCCTGCCAAATGTATGACCATATTAGAGACATATTTCCCTCAGATTGCACAGATACACAAAGAATTTGAAAAGAGAGAGAGGCAGAGAGAGCAGGGAAAGAGAGAGAGAGAGAGCAGGGAGAGGGGCAGAGAGCAGGGAGAGAGAGAGCAGGGAGAGAGAGAGGCAGAGAGAGCAGGGAGAGAGCGAGAGCAGGGAGAGAGAGGCAGAGAGAGCAGGGAGAGAGAGAGCAGGGAGAGAGGCAGAGAGAGCAGGGAGAGAGAGGCAGAGAGAGCAGGGAGAGAGGCAGAGAGAGCAGGGAGAGAGGCAGAGAGAGCAGGGAGAGAGGCAGAGAGAGCAGGGAGAGAGAGAGCAGGGAGAGAGAGAGGCAGAGAGAGCAGGGAGAGAGAGAGAGCAGGGAGAGAGGCAGAGAGAGCAGGGAGAGAGGCAGAGAGAGCAGGGAGAGAGAGGCAGAGAGAGCAGGGAGAGAGGCAGAGAGAGCAGGGAGAGAGAGAGGCAGAGAGGCAGAGAGAGCAGGGAGAGAGAGAGGCAGAGAGAGAGGTAGAGAGCGCAGGGAGAGAGAGAGAGCAGGGAGAGAGGAAGAGAGAGCAGGGAGAGAGAGAGAGCAGGAAGAGAGAGAGGCAGAGACAGCAGGGAGAGAGAGAGCAGGAAGTGAGAGAGGCAGAGAGAGAGAGAGAGAGAGAGAGAGACAGAGCGAGAGAGAGCAGGGAGAGAGAGAGCAGGGAGAGAGAGCAGGGAGAGAGAGAGCAGGGAGAGAGAGAGGCAGAGAGAGGGAGAGAGAGAGAGCAGGGAGAGAGAGAGCAGGGAGAGAGAGAGAGCAGGGAGAGAGAGAGAGCAGGGAGAGAGAGAGATAGGCAGAGAGAGAGAGAGAGCAGGGAGAGAGAGAGGGAGAGAGAGAGAGAGCAGGGAGAGAGAGAGGCAGAGAGAGAGGCAGAGAGAGCAGGGAGAGAGAGAGGTAGAGAGAGCAGGGAGAGAGAGAGAGCAGGGAGAGAGGAAGAGAGAGCAGGGAGAGAGAGAGAGCAGGAAGAGAGAGAGGCAGAGACAGCAGGGAGAGAGAGAGCAGGAAGTGAGAGAGGCAGAGAGAGAGAGAGAGAGAGACAGAGCGAGAGAGAGCAGGGAGAGAGAGAGCAGGGAGAGAGAGAGCAGGGAGAGAGAGAGAGGCAGAGAGAGGGAGAGAGAGAGAGCAGGGAGAGAGAGAGCAGGGAGAGAGAGAGAGAGAGCAGGGAGAGAGAGAGAGCAGGGAGAGAGAGAGGGAGAGAGAGAGAGAGAGAGCAGGGAGAGAGATAGGCAGAGAGAGAGAGAGCAGGGAGAGAGAGAGCAGGAGAGAGAGCAGGGAGAGAGAGAGAGCAGGGAGAAATAATAGTACTTCTAGAAAAATGGTGTAGTGGTGATACTCAATGTCCTTCAGGCTATAAGGAAATTCTACTTCCATCTTTAAAACATAAAAACATTTGGTTAAAACTTAACAAAGGCAAAATCCTTAGTGACAATGATTTATATATAGGTGAGGTGTATGCTTCTCCCACAGATTCATCTTACTATGATGATCAGTTTAATGATAATCTCCGAAGACAGACCAACCAGTTTCAAGCTGAGGGAAATGTGCTTTGTGGGGGGATTTTAATGCTAGAACATGTTCTGAACCTGAATGTGTAGACCCTGAGGGTAATAGACGTACTGTATACTTGGACATCCCTCCTTATACCTGATTCCCATCAGTACTCATAGGAATAGCTCTGACCAGGTAGTGAACAAAATTGGAAAGGAGTTAGTGACATAAATTTGGCTGTGAATCTATCCACAAAAGCACATTTATGCAAAAGACAAAAACAGTTCTAATTGGAAACCTCAAAAAGATAAATGGTTTGATGGAAAATTGTAGATCTTTATCAAATAGATAACATCACCAACCACAAAATAGAGACGTTTGGCAACAATATTGAAAGAATACAAACAAAACCTAAAATGTAAAAAACTGAATCATTTTGGGAACACTCTGAAAGAGATTGAAGACTCCATTGATAAAACCAATTCTGAGAGAAATGGAATGGTCTAAATGGAAAACAGAGGAGTGACCTAGCCATTCAAAATGGCAACATTTGGAAAGATCATTTTAAAAGTATCTATGGAAAATTAACATCAAAAGACCTTACTTTATCATGTGCAAGAAAAAGCTCCCTAGAACACGCCATTAATAACAACCAGAACCCAATTGACTACCAAATTACAGAGGTTGAACTTTCAAAGAAAATACAAAGCCTTAAACCTGGGAAGACATGAGGCCCTGACAGCATAAGGAATTAAATACTTAAACATAGTACTCCTGAGCTGCAGACTGCCAAATGAATACTTATTCAACCTAGTTTTGGAGAATGGCTGCTTCCCTGAAATTTGGAACAAGGGGCTCATAACCCCCATACATAAAAAAGTTGATAAATTAGACCCTATATGAAGAAGCAGGATGTGGAGGTCTGGCGTGGTTAAACTTTTTTCTGCGGTTGTGAGGCCGGTTGGACAAATTCTCTAAAATGAAGATGGAGGTGGCTTATGGTAGAGAAACAAATATTAAATTATCTGGCAACAGCTCTGATGGACATTCCTGCAGTCAGCAGGCCAATTGCGTGACAAAACTACACATTTTAGTGTGGCCTTTTATTGTCTCCAGCATATGCATGTCAGGTGGATGGATTATCTTGGCAAAGGAGAAATGCTCACCAACAGGGATTTAAACAAATTTGTGAGATAAATAAGCTTTTTGTGCACATGGACAATTTCTGGGACCTTCTTCAGCTTATGAAATGCTGTACCATTCAGAGGGCGAATAGGCAAGACAAAATATTTGGTAGTGGGTGGTGGTAGGTGCTAGGCGCACAGGTTTGAGTTTGTCAAGAACTGCAACGCTGCTGGGTTTTTAATGCTCAACAGTTTCCCGTGTGTATCAAGAATAGTCCAACATACCCAAAGGATGTCCAGCCAACTTGACACAACTGTGGAAAGCATTGGAGTAAACACGGACCAGCATCCCTGTGGAACGCTTTCGACACCTTGTAGAGTCCATGCCCGATGAATTGAGGCTGTTCTGAAGTCAAAGGGGGGTGCAACTCAATATTAGGAAGGTGCTCCTAATGTTTTGTACACTCAGTGTATAGAGAATATATACTGTATATTCCCATAGTGCCCTGGTAAAAAGTAGTGCACTACATATGGAATTAGCAGAGTTTTACAGTATACTAGAGGGTGGATGCCTGGCAAATTTGAGCTAGCCTATTGTGGTGCCCACTATGAGAGTTAATGGAGATTGGACTCAATGCAGAGAACAACACTATACTGAGGCTTTACACTGTGAACATGAAAATAGAATCAAAGTGTAGCAACACAAAACACTGACACCGACACATACCCAGAACATAACACTGTCTTTTTGGATATTGTAAATGATATGCATGTATAAAAACAACATGATTTGTCTCTCTTGAATGGCACCACGTGGCTTTAGACGGCAATGTTTACATGCTTCACTCTGCCTCACCCTTTCCCCTCCCCAGACCACCTGCCTCCCTCCACTCCCAGTAGACAACCCTAATAAGGCAACGTGTTAGCCGAGTGGCTGCCTGATGGAGGGAGAGAGAGGTCACCCAGTGTTTACCACCAGTGTGTGTGTGTGTGTTTGTGTGTGTGCGTGTGTGTGTGTGCTTTCCCTCTCCTTCCTTTCCTCACCCACCTTCCTGGCAGCCAACACAGCAACAAACAAGATCCCTGTGAGTCCCTCCCACCCCGTTGACCCATCTCCCATCACCTTCCCTCCCCAGGCACCTCTGGCTGTTTCTCTGCCTGAAAGGCCACAACACCCATCACACAAATGTACAATCCAAAACAGACCCCAGTCCCCACAGCACACAGGGGCTTCTTCAAAATAAATCACTGAATGTAACCTGTAGCAGAGGCTATGTTTCCTCTCACAAGACCACGGCGCCTCTTAGGCACCAAAATAAACAAGGTCACACGTGATGGACAGGCTGATGTGTGAACACCGTGCGTCCATACTTGTGAACATTGGAAAAAGTATACGTTTAACCTGAACCTCCGTCTCAAAATGTGCATTCAGCCATTTACAATCGTCAACATAGTTGCATGTGATAGAACGCTATATTGTAGCTGGTCTCATCAAATAACCTGGCACACGGTAGCCCTATACTAACCTTACCAGCTGACAGTGGTTATTACCTGTAACAAATTCTGCATCAGCCGATCAAAGATATTAGACTTTACATTCACCAACCAATTGCTTTTCTTAAAATAGGTCAATTTGGAGGGATATTTTAAACCTCCAAATTCAAGTTTTACGTTTGTTTAGCTCGGTCTGTCTCAAGTGTAGAGTGCCAGTATTGCATGATGATGTATCCTTGACTAGGCTACTAGCTACTAACATTAGATAACATTTAAAAAGTTTATGCATATATGACAAAATCCCATGTTTTTGCTCATCCGTTTCACACACATTCATGTGCTTTTACAGAAAAATATAAAGGTCTATACAATAAGTTTATTGTACAAAAAACTGTATCTACATGTGAATATTTGTGCATGTATCCGCTATAGTTGATATCGTTGCAATGACTTCTGTCTTAGAAATGTGTATTTTCTGTGATTTTGTAGAGCAGAGAGTAGGAGAATAGAATGGATTATGACTGAACCATCAGTATATTGTACTGTATGGTACACAGCAAGTTGGCCAGTTTTACCTAGTGTTGGTTTTTCAGTGTAACATTTCTAGTGTTTATTCAGGACTTAAATTAACTTAACACTCAGTGGTGTAAAATAACCCTATTGTTGTTGTTAATAACTAGAGTTGTGTGAGTGTCCTTTTTACTCTGTGTTGCTGTGTTGAGTAAAACACTCAAAACCATGCCCATCAATATCATATCTCCAGGCATGATCTATTGCAGGTTGATTTTCATAATTGTTTGTTTCAATATCTGTGTTTTTGTGTGTACATTGATTGGTTGATTCATCTTATGCTACACAAAGATAAATAACATACTGTTGGACTTATTGCACCCGTTACTGAGATACAGTGCATTCGGAAAGTATTCAGACCCCTTGACTTAAAAAAAAAAATGACGTTACAGCCTTATTCTAAAATTGATTAAATCGTTTTTTTCCCTCATCAATCTACACACAATACCCCATAATGCAAAATAAATAAAATATAAATATAGGACCAAACACACATCACAACAAGAGAGACAAAACAACACTACCAAAAGAGATACCTAAGACAACAACATAGCAAGGCAACACATGACTACACAGGATGGTAGCAACACAACATGGTAGCAGCACAAAACATGGTACAAACATTTTTGGGCACAGACAACAGCACAAAAGGCAAGAAGGTAGAGATGACAATACATCACGCAAAGCAGCCACAACTGTCAGTAAAAGTGTCCATGATTGAGTCTTTGAATGAAGAGATTGAGCTGAAGGCTGGGACTAAAAGCGAACAAAAGATAACTCGTAAAATATACTGTCTGTGAAATGTATGTAGTATGTACAGTGGGGAGAACAAGTATTTGATACACTGCTGATTTTGCAGGTTTTCCCACTTACAAAGCATGTAGAAGTCTGTAATTTTTATCATAGGTACACTTCAACTGTGAGAGACGGAATCTAAAACAAAAATCCCATTGTATGATTTTTAAGTAATTCATTTGCATTTTATTGCATGACATAAGTATTTGATACATCAGAAAAGCAGAACTTAATATTTGGTACAGAAACCTTTGTTTGCAATTACAGAGATCATCCTGTAGTTCTTGACCAGGATTGCACACACTGCAGCAGGGATTTTGGCCCACTCCTCCATACAGACCATCTCCAGATCCTTCAGGTTTCGGGGCTGTCGCTGGGCAATACAGACTTTCAGCTCCCTCCAAAGATTTTCTATTGGGTTCAGGTCTGGAGACTGGCTAGGCCACTCCAGGACCTTGAGATGCTTCTTACGGAGCCACTCCTTAGTTGCCCTGGCTGTGTGTTTCGGTCGTTGTCATGCTGGAAGACCCAGCCACGACCCATCTTCAATGCTCTTACTGAGGGAAGGAGGTTGTTGGCCAAGATCTCGCGATACATGGCCCCATCCATCCTCCCCTCAATACGGTGCAGTCGTCCTGTCCCCTTTGCAGAAAAGCATCCCCAAACAATGATGTTTCCACCTCCATGCTTCACGGTTGGGATGGTGTTCTTGGGGTTGTACTCATCCTTCTTCTTCCTCCAAACACGGCGAGTGGAGTTTAGACCAAAAAGCTCTATTTGTGTCTCATCAGACCACATGACCTTCTCCCATTCCTCCTCTGGATCATCCAGATGGTCATTGGCAAACTTCAGACGGGCCTGGACATGCGCTGGCTTGAGCAGGGGGACCTTGTGTGCGCTGCAGGATTTTAATCCATGACGGCGTAGTGTGTTACTAATGGTTTTCTTTGAGACTGTGGTCCCAGCTCTCTTCAGGTCATTAACCAGGTCCTGCTGTGTAGTTCTGGGCTGATCCCTCACCTTCCTCATGATCATTGATGCCCCACGAGGTGAGATCTTGCACGGTGCCCCAGACTGAGGAGATTGACCGTCATCTTGAACTTCTTCCATTTTCTAATAATTGCGCCAACAGTTGTTGCCTTCTCACCAAGCTGCTTGCCTATTGTCCTGTAGCCCATCCCAGCCTTGTGCAGATCTACAATTTTATCCCTGATGTCTTTACACAGCTCTCTGGTCTTGGCCATTGTGGAGAGGTTGGAGTCTGTTTGATTGAGTGTGTGGACAGGTGTCTTTTATACAGGTAACGAGTTCAAACAGGTGCAGTTAATACAGGTAATGAGTGGAGAACAGGAGGGCTTCTTAAAGAAAAACTAACAGGTCTGTGAGAGCCGGAATTCTTACTGGTTGGTAGGTGATCAAATACTTATGTCATGCAATAAAATGCTAATTAATTATTTAAAAATCATACAATGTGATTTTCTGGATTTTGGTTTTAGATTCCGTCTCTCACAGTTGAAGAGTACCTATGATAAAAATTACAGACCTCTACATGCTTTGTAAGTAGGAAAACCTGCAAAATCGGCATTGTATCAAATACTTGTTCTCCCCACTGTATAAGCTGGAAGTGGAAACGTAAGTATTGTTGTCCATTAGTTGACTCCAATTAGGGGAGGGGTGGCAGGGTTAGGGGTTAAATAATAAGGAAAATACCCCCTCCAAAATAGGTGTCAGTTTAGTATAGGTACAACTGTCCCAGAGTCCCGTTTAAAGGACTGATAATGGCCAATAGGACACAGGGATACAATTCAAACTTTATTTCACACCCAAGACAGACACACACACATACAACATTACAGAGGACAGAACTAGTGGACAATAGGGTCAGGCTGAGGCGGGGGAAGGTAGCTTACCTCAGCGTTAAAAGGCTGCAAAGTTTGTCTCTTCAGTCACAGAGCCAAGGAGAGGGTTTGAATGGTTAATGTCTGAGTGTTTTAATGATCAAAGTTATAGGGTTTTGTACAAGAAGGTGGCCCACCCACCCCTACCACTCAGCCCAGTCCAAGCTCTTCTCTGTTCTGGCACCCCAGTGGTGGAACCAGTTGAAGCTAGGACCGCAGAGTCCCGGCCCATCTTCCAAAAACATCTGAAACCCTACCTTCAAACATTACCTTCAATAATCCTCCTCGTCACCTCAATACCCCCCCTGCACTAACTGTAAGTTGCTCTGGATAAGAGCGTCTGCTACATGACAAAAAATGTAAAATGGAAATGGAACTATGTTAGGCTACTAAGGCTTCCACCAGCAGATCAGCCTTGCATGTATGTGTGTGTGTCTGTGCCACTATGCTGCATCATCCATCATGACTAAACACATTTTAAGGACAGCAGCTCCCCTGAACACCTCATCCCCCCCTCTGCTCCGTGAGCCTGTCCTCTCTGTTGATGTTCCACAGAACTCAGTACGTCTCTCCACCTCTTCACAACTCAATCGTCCGCACATAGATACCCATATAAGACCAGGGAGAATTCTGCCATGACGCCCCAAAAATGTCGGCTCCGATGACACAAGCCAAGAATGAATGCAGGAACGTGGCTCTCCTTTGGAAGCCAGAGTAAACGTTCTGAAGGAGCAGGCTGGGCCTCTATGTGGCTCTGGCTGGCTGTGTGGAGCTGCCTGGCCCTGGCCATGCTCAACTCAGCTCAGAGCAGCATTCTGCAGCACATTGCTAACCTAAACACACTGCCTGCCTGCCTGCCTGCAACTGTCTCCTAATAAAGGCAGGATGGAGAGACAGCGGGATAGGGCAGTGTAGGGTTGGGCCTTACTCCATGTTACTTCTGCAGCTGCACCGAGGGGGAGGGGCCGTTACAGTTAAGGTAGCTACTTAAAAAGATAATAGAGCTTTAAGGAGAGTCTATAGGGAATAGAGTGCCATGTGGGACAGTGTCTTGTTTTTTATATGTATCCTGTTCCCAGGTGCTGATTGGGATTTTGGAAGAAGAGATTCCCCGCACACTAAGTCCATCTGAGGCCCAAAGAGTATTCTGCTACTATGGAGTACAGTATTCTCTATATCAAGAAGCCATGGCATGTTTGTAGACCACATCTACAACACCTCTTTGTTCTGTGAATGTTTCAAGGCCATGCAGTTGCTGTGTACTGATAAACAAGTCATCAGTACAACAGAGCATCACACACACACACACACACACACAAACACACTGAACATCAGATCAATTGATGGTTGTACACTCTTAGAAAAAAAGGGTTCTTCAGCTGTCCCCATAGGAGAACCCTTTGAAGAACCCTTTTTGGTTCCAGGCAGAACTATTTTGGGTTCCATGTAGAACCCTCTGTGTAACTCAAAAAGGGTTCTTCAAAGGGTTCCCCTATCGGGACAGCCAAAGAACACTTTAGATAGTTTATAGATAGCACCTTTACTTCTACCATGGTGTTGGGTTTACAGAGCTCAGTGTAGTGTAGGGTTTGTGACCACAGGACAGAGTGGAACAAAGATTCATACTGTCTGCCATATCAGATTCCAGATAGCTGTTGGAAAATACCTACAGTATACACTGTAACATACCCTACTATTGAATTCCAAAGGCTTGACTGTGATTGGTTGCAAGTGTTAGAGATTCTTAAGGTAATGAGGAGAGCACTATGCAATGCTTTGATGTGGTCTCGCTCTTTCTCCTCTAGGCCTAGGCCTAGGCTATGTGAAGTATTTTCCCCATATGTTACCCACTGTTTATGACCTAGTATCAATGGCAGATAAATATGCATCTGTGTTGGTAACTTTTGTAATATGAGCTTTAGCAAATCATGAACCCGGGATGCCCTTGTAGGAAGAGTACCAGTATAAAGCATACCTGATGTACTAAAGCATAGTACCTGACCACAGTAATCCATTTAAATGCACAGGGTCAAAGGTCAAAGCCTGAAATATGTTCAGTGGCCCCTCACTGTGGGGGCGATGTCCCAATAATATCTATTTCCTCATGAAGTGTACACTTGTTTACTACTTCCCACAAATCTAAAAGCATTGGATTTCTCCCTACAACCGAGGATTGTTTACATGTCATCTTTTACATGTCATCTTACTGGGCCAGTCAAAGATAACTACGGCATGTGTGTGTGTGTGTGTGTGTGTGTGTGTGTGTGTGTGTGTGTGTGTGTGTGTGTGTGTGTGTGTGTGTGTGTGTGTGTGTGTGTGTGTGTGTTTCGTACAGAGGGAGAGAGCTGAGTGGAGAGTTGCAGTAAACCTGTCTGTTTATTGTGATGGAGGTGACAGGTGTGAGAAAGGGACACTAAACAGCTGCAATATCCAGACTCAGTTCCTTCCTGCAGGCCTTCCCTTATACACACACAAACAAACACACACACACACACACACACACACACACACACACACACACACACACACACACACACACACACACACACACACACACACACACACATAAGCACTATGATAACAAAAACATGGGAAACTGAAGGCTGGACCCACTGGACAGCAGGAACAACACACTGGCCTAACACATTCCTATCTGCACAATAGCTAGTAGCTCCAAATGTCTGCAGCCTTATTCAAGTCAGCTGAAATCAAAACCAATAGTGTTTTCTAGGAGGAAAGCAAAAAGGGGGCACACACACACAGGTCCAAAAGAGAGTAAATATACCCACTTACTACTTCCAGAAAAACTAATTCATACATAACGATTCACCAATATGATTCGGTCCCCGATTCAAATGTTTAAGAAACTACTGCGTCGTTCCTGGGACCCCAAACCGATCCAAATATATCAAGCATCGGCCAGAAAATCGATTTAAACGTTACGAATCGCCAATTCACGATTTTTTGTTGTTGCTCATATTACTTTATTTCTACTTTCCCCAAAAAATACATAATATTTTGTGACAACTGATGCGTCCTCTCCTTCAATGTCAAACTTAAGCGTGGCGGAGGTGTTACTGGCCCAATACCCTGTCCTAAACCTTAGTAACTGTTACTAGCCAACTATCACCCAGCACTCTCCCTGATCCTTACAGACTGCTGCCCTATGTACATACTCATTGAACACTGGTAACTTTAATAACGTTTACATGCTGTTTCACCCACTTAATATTTATATACTGTATTGTTTTCAAGGCTCATCCTATATAACTACTGCTGTACATACCTTTCCTGTTCATATACTGCCCAAACTGTCTATATACACCATTATAAACCATTATATTCAATATACACAGAGAGATATACACAATATACACAGAATAAACACCATGGTTGAAAATGCCAAATGGTACAACTACCTAGGACAACAAATCAGTGTCGCTGGTGGATTTGGTCTGGCAGTGAATGCACTAAAAGAAAAGGGCCACAAAGCATTTTACTCAATAAAAAGACAATTCTCAAAAATAAATACTACTATCCAAATCTAATATTCAATTACCCAAACACAGAACAACAGAACACATACACACATTACACACACTAATAAACCAGGATGCTCAACATGTTTTGTTGATTTTGATCTTGCTTTTGATTCAACACGGCATGATGGATTATATTACAAAACCCTCCAAAGCAGCGTTACCGGTAAAGTATTCGACATCAGAAAATCTATTTAGTCGAACAACACATGTAGTATTAAACTGCACAAGGGCGGGGGATGAGACAAGGGTGCAGTTTAAATCCAACCCTGTTCAAAGTCTACATCAACGAACTAGCAGTGTTGTTGGACCGATCTGCAGCTTCTGGACTCACCCTCAAAGATGAGGAGGTCAGATTCCTGCTTTACACAGATGACTTTGTCCTACTGTCCCCAACAGAGCAAGATCTACAGGAACAACTTAGCATTCTTTGGGAATACAGCATCAACTGGGCAATCAACATACATTTTTAGAAAACCAAAGTGATGATTTTCCAGAAAAAAAGCCAGAAATCAGAGCAGCAGACACTCATTCAAATTAGGAAATACTACGGTCGAACACCAATGGTACCTGGGACAAATAAATTAGTGTCTCTGGTGGATTTGGTCTAGTAGTGAATGGACTAAAAGAAAAAGCTTTTAAAGCATTTTACTCCATAAAAAGAAAATTCTATATTCCTATCCAAATCTGGTGTAAAATATTGAATAGTATAATTTTACCAAATGCACTGTAATTACGATTATAAGCATTAGATGAAACACCCAATAGAAAATCTACAAAAATAATTATGCAGATATATACTAAATATCCCAATATTCAATTGTGCTGTATGGAAGAGAAAAAAAGAAACAACAGAAAATCTACATACAGAATTCTGCAAATATATACTAAATATCCAAAAGAAAGTACCAAATAATGCATGCAGAGCGGAACTCAGAAGATTCCCTTCAAATGTAAATATATATACAGTGGGGAGAACAAGTATTTGATACACTGCCAATTTTGCAGGTTTTCCCACTTACAAAGCATGTAGAAGTCTGTAATTTTTACCATAGGTACTCTTCAACTGTGAGTGACGGAAAATCACATTGTATGATTTTTAAGTAATTAATTTGCATTTTATTGCATGACATAAGTATTTGATACATCAGAAAAGCAGAACTTAATATTTGGTACAGAAACCTTTGTTTGCAATTACAGAGATCATACGTTTCCTGTAGTTCTTGACCAGGTTTGCACACACTGCAGCAGGGATTTTGGCCCACTCCTTTATACAGACCTTCTCCAGATCCTTCAGGTTTCGGGGCTGTCGCTGGGCAATACGGACTTTCAGCTCCCTCCAAAGATTTTCTATTGGGTTCAGGTCTGGAGACTGGCTAGGCCACTCCAGGACCTTGAGATGCTTCTTACGGAGCCACTCCTTAGTTGCCCTGGCTGTGTGTTTCGGGTCGTTGTCATGCTGGAAGACCCAGCCACGACCCATCTTCAATGCTCTTACTGAGGGAAGGAGGTTGTTGGCCAAGATCTCGCGATACATGGCCCCATCCATCCTCCCCTCAATACGGTGCAGTCGTCCTGTCCCCTTTGCAGAAAAGCATCCCCAAAGAATTATGTTTCCACCTCCATGCTTCACGGTTGGGATGGTGTTCTTGGGGTTGTACTCATCCTTCTTCTTCCTCCAAACACGGCGAGTGGAGTTTAGACCAAAAAGCTCTATTTTTGTCTCATCAGACCACATGACCTTCTCCCATTCCTCCTCTGGATCATCCAGATGGTCATTGGCAAACTTCAGACGGGCCTGGACATGCGCTGGCTTGAGCAGGGGGACCTTGCGTGCGCTGCAGGATGTTAATCCATGACGGCGTAGTGTGTTACTAATGGTTTTCTTTGAGACTGTGGTCCCAGCTCTCTTCAGGTCATTGACCAGGTCCTGCCGTGTAGTTCTGGGCTGATCCCTCACCTTCCTCATGATCATTGATGCCCCACGAGGTGAGATCTTGCACGGTGCCCCAGACCGAGGGAGATTGACCGTCATCTTGAACTTCTTCCATTTTCTAATAATTGCGCCAACAGTTGTTGCCTTCTCACCAAGCTGCTTGCCTATTGTCCTGTAGCCCATCCCAGCCTTGTGCATGTCTACAATTCCTGATGTCCTTACACAGCTCTCTGGTCTTGGCCATTGTGGAGAGGTTGGAGTCTGTTTGATTGAGTGTGTGGACAGGTGTCTTTTATACAGGTAACGAGTTCAAACAGGTGCAGTTAATACAGGTAATTAGTGGAGAACAGGAGGGCTTCACTGCATGACAGAAGAGGTAGAGACAGAGATGGACATTTTCCTCTACTGGGAGAAATACTCCCAAATACAATTTTTTAAAGAAAATATCTAAATCAATTCCCAACTTCTGTGAATTTACTAATGACATGAAACTGTGCATTATTCTGGGTTAGGGAGAAACTGCAAATATTACTGCCATATATGAAAATAGCCTGAGGGAAATCCCATAACCATTGCATATAACTTAAGTAATACATAGTGTAACCATCCTCTATGTACATTTTGTTGTTTATTTATTAGCCATTCTTTCTTTTTCTTTTTATAATCGTATTTTTATTTAACTAAGTGTATCGACCGAAGATTATACAATACAACAGCAGTAGTGTTGTACCTGTATACATTACTACTATTATTATTATTATAATTACTACTGAAATGAACTGTATTTAATTATCCTCATTGCATTGTACAGTATTTGCTGAAATGCTGTACCACTTTACTGCTTGGGCAATATCTACTGTGTGTTTCCAAAGCAGTTAGAATCTGGGGTGTCGACTACTAATACGATAACTTACACACAGACATAGGCAGCCGTACCAAACAGTAGGGCGGAGTCCCAAATGCCATCCTATTCCCGTTATATGCTCTTTTCATGACCTAGACTGACCAGGTGAATCCCGGTGAAAGCTATTATCCCTTATTGATGTCACTTGTTAAATCCACTTCAATCAGTGTAGATGAAGGGGAAACCGGTTAAAGAAGGATTTTTAAGCTTTGAGACAATTAAGACATGGAATTGTGTATGTGTGCCGTTCAGAGGATGAATGGCCAAGACAAAATATTTAAGTGCCTTTCAACGGGGTTTGGTATTAGGTGCCAGGCTTTATTTTAATTTTTGGTATTTGTGTGTATTGTTTTGTATTTTTAGGTATTACTGCACTGTTGGAGCTAGAAACATAAGCACTTTGCTGCACCTGCGATAACATATGCAAAATACTGTATGTGTACGCGACCAATAATATTTGATTTGATATGAAGTCATTTTGCATGCCGAACAAACCCAGGGAATATCAGTAGAATAGTCAAACTGCGCGCTGTGCCCAGTTTCTTTCAGTGACCAACGCAAGGTATGCGGCCTGTTACTGTCCTTTCGACCAGAAGTAGTACCTCCTTCTCTTTGCTCAAAAAGATTGTCCGCTTTGTTGGAGTTTATCGTGAACCTATTCATGTCAGTAAGTAAATACATTTTGAAAATGTAAAAAAAAAAAATGTATTATTAGCTAGCTAGTTAGCTATAGCAGGCCACTGTGTGTAGGGTAATGAGCTGATTGTTAGCTAGCTAGCCAACTTGGCATACTATAGCTAAGTGAAATATCATCAGCTAGTTAACGTCACATTAGTTTGTTATCTTGATGAAAAACTTTTTATCATTGTAAATTAAAAACTGCATTTCTAGCAATGTAATTTAGCAATGTAATGCTGCTTCAGCTGTCAGAAAAGGGAGTAGGTGTACTAGTTAGATAGGGCAGGTTGTGGGAAGACATTATGAAAATATTCTCCAGTTTTAATCCCTAGAGAGGAAAACTATGAAGACATACAGAAAGATAATAGTCAGGGCTGTCTAATTGTAATATAATGACCCCTGTTCCTTTGTGATGTCTGTACTCAGATATGGAGTGCTGCGAAAGCCTGAAGAGGTCCCAGGGAATGTTGTATACAACAATACAGTTAAAAGTCACAAACAATTTAGGCTAAAAACTTATATCAAAACTGTAGCAGGCCAATCCTTCTCCTATAGGTATGCTGGTTGTGCAGGTTTCTATTCCAGCCCAGCACTAACACACCTGATTCAACTTATAAAATCTAAGCTGATAATAATGAGTATTATTGATGGGCTGGAATAGAAGTCTGCTGAATCAGTAGATCAGGAAGTGGAGCAAGGTTGGCCACCTCCTGGTATGGATTTTTTTTGCTTTAGTAATAATAGCCTACTTACTAAGATGTCAAACATTTACAAACAAGTTAGATTATTTGTACATTTTGAAATTATATTTTGATTCATTCAATCACATCAAATCAAATCGTATTTGTCACTTGTGCTGAATACAACAGGTGTAGACCTTACAGTGAAATGCTTACTTACAAGCCCTAACCAACAATGCAGTTTTTAAGTAAAACAAATACTAGGTAAACAATAGATAAGTAAAGAAATATAAGCAGTAAAATAACAGTAAAAATAACAGTAGCGACACTATATACAGGTGGATCAGGTACAGAGTCAATGTGCGGGGGCACTGGTTATTCGGGCTAATTGCTGTAATATGAACACTGGGGGCCAAAAGTTTGGAATATTCAAGGGTTTTCTTTATATTCACTATTTTTTACATTGTAGAATAAAAGTAAAGACATCAAAACTATGACATAACACATATGGAATCATGTAGTAACCAAAAAAGTGTTAAACAAATCAAAATATATTTTATATTTGAGATTCTTCAAATAGCCACCCTTTGCCTTGATGACAGCTTTGCACACTCTTAGCATTCTCTCAACCAGCTTCATCTGGATGCTTTTCCATCAGTCTTTTTGGTTACTACATGATTCCATGCGTGCTATTTCATAGTTTGATGTCTTCACTATTGTTCTACACTATTATTCTACAAGAAAAATCCTGGAATGAGTAGGTGTGTCCAAACCTTTGACTGGTACTGTACACACACACACACACATACACACACACGTCAGCTCAGAGAGGCCCAGCTCATGAGCTCCATCAGATTGAAAAATGAATATGTTTATGCAACAAATGTTAGTTAGTGCATTGAATCATATCGCATTAAACTGAATCAATTCGTTCTCTAATCAAACCGAATTGCACCAAATTGTTTCAAACTATGACGCATCGTTCCTGTACCATATCGGAGCCCATGTATCGAATCGCCTTGAAAGGGAAAGATGCAGATCCCTACTAATACACAACAGCAACAAATAGATTCACAGCAAATCCTGTTTCTGTCTGAGATTTACAACACACCACAGGCTGTATATCTAGACGTAGTCAGAGGATATATTGAGACTATAACCCAGAGATTCAGGAGGTGACTGACGTTTTAGCCAACATAAAATCTCTTTTGATGCCTTCTGTGGTAAGGCATGACTCTTTGGGGTTTACGGTGGTGTGATCTGCAGTCTGCAGTAGACAGTAGTGTTCCCTTTTATCTTAACCCCAGGCTAAATGGGAGAGCACTTAAATAAGATAGTACTTTACTAAATTGGATTGCATTTTATTCAATGAAGAGGTGTACATAGGTCCTATGAAGTACTCAATCCATATCTATATCATACACATTCACTTCAACATTGAAAGATGAATACCACAAAGTAGCAGACTAGCAAGTCTTAAGTAAACAAAAAGAGGAAGGAAATGCACTTACTTTCCCTTGGTTCCAACTACATTCAAACTTTCAGCAGGTGATCGATATGGTGTCGTAACACCACAATAGTGAAGTCCACCTGTCCTGTAAAAAGAACTAAAGTTCAGGGTTTCGAAGCCAAGGAAGGAAAAGATTCTTATTAGTCCTGAGAGGCCAGTAGGTGAGGAGGCTGGAGGGGGTGCAGGTTTAACAGGTTTAGGGTTAGGGTTAGGGTCTACACCTTCCCAAAGGAGCACCAGCCTCATCCACGATGGAGAAGATAGCTTCAGCAGCCGACAAATATAGAATGGTGCTTTCCAGACTACTCTGGAGAAAGCTGGGCCAAATAAATCAGTCTGTGAATGAGATAGAGCGAAGAAAAGACGAGAGGGGTAAGGAGAGGTGGTTAGGGAACGGGGTTAGGGAGGGAGTGAAAGAGGAGGAGAGGGGAGACAGAAAATAAACAGGGGTAGTAAAAAATAAGCAATAGTCCACAGTTGGTTCTTCTACAAACTGTCCCAAAAGTTCTCAATTCTAACTTCCTTCGATTCTACTCTAAAATAGTCCAACAATCCATCAACCGGTCCCGCTGTCCCTGCCTGCCGGATTTTCAAAGTGTCCATTCTAACAACTAACATTAGGCCTCTGACAGTATTACACTAAGAAGCAGTGAGATGCCGGCCTTGCGCGCTTCCGCGACTGTGCTGAGAAGGACTGTGTGCCAAAAGCGGCTTGGTGGTAACTTCATACAGGAGCAACCATGTATGGGCTGAAGAGAGGAGCTTTGATAGCGGAGAATCTGCCATAAATAGACAGGGAGACGGCTAGTTCGAAGGGAGAGAGGGATCGAATCAGCTGTTGGAAGAACAATCTAGTCTACCAGCTCCAGCAGTCCACACACACAGGTCTCCACTTTCACCATGCTGGGAAGAGCAGGGCTAACTAATGCCATAGATCTATAGCACAAAGAAGTGCAGCATAGCAGACACATAAGGTGTTTCTCGACCAGGTTTGGGGTCAATTTGAATTGAATGCAGTCAATTCAGGAAGTAAACTAAATATTCCAATAATTTAAAAAAATAACATGTATTTTCAATTACTAGTCAATAAACTAAAATGAAGAAGATATTCAAGTTTTTCCTAAATTGACTGCCTTCTCAACAGAACAATACAAAACACCCCTTAATAGATACAAAGCTGCTGACTAACGGAGAGGTAAACACTTTGTAGTCGCACACTCTATACAGGTAACTGCCAAAATAAAGGAAACACTAGAGTAAATGAGGGATACAAAGTATACTGAAAACAGGTGCTCCACACAGGTGTGGTTCCTGAGTTAATTAAGCAATTAAAATCCAATAATGCTTTAAACTTGTGCATGTTTTTCTCTTCTGACAAAACAATAGCTGATTCAAAGGGGGTGTGGCAACTCTTCCATGGTTGGATACACATGAGTATCCTCGATAAAAGGTGGCTATCGAGGAGGGGAGGACACTCTTCCGTTTGCCTACTAACGAATTGACACACTCCTCGATCACTCGACCACTTATTGGTTTCTGGGTCACGGAGGAGAGAGAACTGCCTTGCACAACTAACTTAATTTGTTAATGATGTGCAAGTGGGGAAGGACCGTCTCATTTCAAGCAAGTGCATTTCCATCCACGTTTACTTTCCTTGCCTTAACTTTGACCTTTTTCAGAGAGGACGGAGAGAAGGCGCAGGAGTTGAGCAAATCTACGGTGCCTTCAAAAAGTATTCACACCCCTTGACTTCTTCCACATTTTGTTGTCTTACAGCCTGAATTTAAAATTGATTCCTTTTTTTGTCACTGGCCTACACACCATAACCCATAATGTCAAAGTGGAATCATGTTTTTAGAATGGTTTACAAATGAATTTAAATTAAAAGCTGAAATGTCTTAAGTCAATAAGTATTCAACCCCTTTGTTATGGCAAGCCTAATAAGTTCAGAAGTAAAAATGTGCTTAACAATTCACATAAAAGTTGCACAGACTCACTCTGTGTGCAATAATAGTGTTTAAGATTATTTTGGAATGACTACCTCATATCTGTACCCCACACATACAATTATCTGTAAGGTCCCTCAGTCGAACAGTGAATTTCAAACACAGATTCAACCACAAAGACCAGGGAGGTTTTCCAACGCCTCACAAAGAAGGGTACATATTGGTAGATGGGTAAAAATAAAAATAAATACACTTTGGATGGTGTATCAATACACCCAGTCACTACAAAGATACAGGCGTCCCTCCTAACTCAGTTGCCGGAGAGGAAGGAAACCACTCTGGGATTTCACCATGAGGCCAATGGTAACTTTAAAACAGTTACAGAGTTTAACGGAGGATGGATCAACAACATTTTAGTTACTTCACAATACTAACCTAACTGACAGAGTGAAAAGAAGGAAACTTGTACAGAATAAAAATATTTAAAAACATGCACAAAAGTTAATAATAGTGGACTGTACTAAGGGTGCTAGTAGGCATCCCGTCGAGGCAAATCTCCTGCCTAGGCGAGAAAAGGTGTCAACCACTGAATGAGTCATCGGGGCAGGTGCTAGCCACAATGAGTTAGCGGGAGATGAGGATTAGGGTATAAAAGAGGCAGGATTTTTGGGAGAGGTGGGACTCTCTTTGAGCTTGCTAGAAGAACCTCTGCTGAAAGAAGATTTATTCATGATTGATTGATTGATCTGGGATTTTTTATTTCCGTTTCTGAGTTCCCACATATGCTGAGCATTTGTTGGCTGCTTTTCCTTCACTGCGGTCCGACTCATCCCAAACCATCTTAATTTGGTTGAGGTTGGAACCAAAAATCTCAAATTTTGACTCCAGACCAAAGGACAAATTTCCACCGGTCTAATGTCCATTGCTTGTGTTTCTTGGGCAAAGCAAGTCTCTTTTTATTATTGGTGTCCTTTAGTAGTGGTTTCTTTGCAGCAATTCGAACATGAAGGCCTGATTCATGCCGTCTCCTCTGAACAGTTGATGTTGAGATGTGTCTGTTACTTGAACTCTGTGAAGCATTTATTTAGGCTGCAATCTGAGGCTGGTAACTCTAATGAATTTATCCTCTGCAGCAGAGGTATTTCTGGGTCTTCCATTCCTGTGGCGGTCCTCATGAAGCTGGTTGAGAGAATGCCATGAGTGTGCAAAGCTGTCATCAAGGCAAAGGGTGGCTAATTTGAAGAATCTCAAATATAAAATATAAAACACTTTTTTGGATACTACAGGATTCCTGTCATGGTTTTGATGTCTTCACTTTTATTCTACAATGTAAAAAATAGTACAAATAAAGAAAAACCCTTGAATTAGTAATATTCTAAACTTTTGACACCCAGTATAGGTATATCAGATCCCCTTATTGTATGGGACACTTTTAAATGTACTTTTAGAGGCCAAACTGAGCAGTGGGGGAGAAGGGCCTTGGTTAGGGAGGTGACAAAAAACCTGATGGTCAATCTGACAGAGCTCCAGAGTTCCTCTGTGGAGATGGGAGAAGCTTCCAGAAAGACAACCATCTCTGCAGCACTCCACCAATCAGGCCTTAATGGTAGAGTGGCCAGATGGAAGCAACTCCTCAGTAAATGACACATGACAGCCCGCTTGGAGTTTTCCAAAAGGCATCTAAACACTCTCAGACCATGATAAACAAGATTCTCTGGTCTGATGAAACCAAGATTGAACTCTTAATGCAAGCGTCACGTCTAGAGGAAACCTGGTACCAACCCTACAGTGAAGAGTGGTGGTGGCAGCATCACGCTGTGGGGATATTTTTCAGCGGCAGGGACTGGGAGACTAGTCAGGATCGATGCAAGTCAGAGCCCGGATTTGAACCCGATCGAACATCTCTGGAGAGACCTGAAAATAGCTGTGCAGCAACGCTCCCCATCCAACCTGACAGATTTTGAGAGGATCTGCAGAGAGGAATGAGAGAAACTCCATAAATACAGGTGTACAAAGCTTGTAGCGTCATACACAAGAAGACTCGAGACTGTAATTGCTGCCAAAGGTGCTTCAACAAAATACTGAGTAAAAGGTCTGAATACATTGTTAATACATTTGCAAAAATTTCAAAAAACCTGTTTATATTGTAATGTGTGTAGATTGATGAAAAAAGGTACGCTTTGAATGAGTAGGTGTTTTAAAACATTTGACCTGTAGTGTATATAATCTCTATTTTTTTATCAAATGAAAATGTAGTCAAATAAAGTTAGTTCAAATAGTACACATATTATTTTGCCATTGCAGGCTAAATATTTGCATGAAATATAGGGCTACACTTTACATTGAACATTTTTGTCATTTAGCAGATGCACTGATCCAGAGCGATTTACAGTGCATTCATCTTAAAATACCTAGGTGGGACAACCACAAACAGTATCTCAGTCCTAGTAAGTACATTTTTCAGCAAAGTCAGTACTAGTAGGAAAAAAAGACAAACTAGTTTGCAAACGGCATGAGTGTTATATTTTTCATGGCGCAGCTCTTTTGTTGTTTTTTGTATTAAAGTTTGGCGTCAATAAAAAGTATGTCGAACTACAACTGCGCTGCGCCTTGGTCTACCTTCATCTCCGAACGTGACATTGAGTAACAATTAAACATAGTCAGTTGATTCAATAAATAACAGTCATCACATTAATGAAAGTCACGTCACGACAAATGTCAAGATTGAAAGAGCTCTAACACAATGTTTGACTCTTTGGGCCAGTTTCCCGCACACAGGTTAAGGATAGTCATGGAATCTCCCTTTAAAGTGCTTTTTAGTCGAGTTTTAGGCTTAATCTGTGTCTAGGAAACCAGCCCTTTGTTTCAAACAGCTATGCATGTACTCTATATACAGTGGGGAGAACAAGTATTTGATACATTGCCGATTTTGCAGGTTTTCCTACTTACAAAGCATGTAGAGGTCTGTAATTTTTATCATAGGTACTCTTCAACTGTGAGAGACGGAATCTAAAAAATCCAGAAAATCACATTGTATGATTTTTAAATAATTAATTTGCATTTTATTGCATGACATAAGTATTTGATCACCTACCAACCAGTAAGAATTCCGGCTCTCACAGACCTGTTAGTTTTTCTTTAAGAAGCCCTCCTGTTCTCCACTCATTACCTGTATTAACTGCACCTGTTTGAACTCATTACCTGTATAAAAGACACCTGTCCACACACTCAATCAAACAGACTCCAACCTCTCCACAATGGCCAAGACCAGAGAGCTGTGTAAGGACATCAGGGATAAAATTGTAGACCTGCACAAGGCTGGGATGGGCTACAGGACAATAGGCAAGCAGCTTGGTGAGAAGGCAACAACTGTTGGCGCAATTATTAGAAAATGGAAGAAGTTCAAGATGACGGTCAATCTCCCTCGGTCTGGGGCACCATGCAAGATCTTACCTCGTGGGGCATCAATGATCATGAGGAAGGTGAGGGATCAGCCCAGAACTACACGGCAAGACCTGGTCAATGACCTGAAGAGAGCTGGGACCACAGTCTCAAAGAACACCATTAGTAACACACTACGCCGTCATGGATTAAAATCCTGCAGTGCACGCAAGGTCCCCCTGCTCAAGCCAGCGCATGTCCAGGCCCGTCTGAAGTTTGCCAATGACCATCTGGATGATCCAGAGGAGGAATGGGAGAAGGTTATGTGGTCTGATTAGACAAAAATAGAGCTTTTTGGTCTAAACTCCACTTGCCGTGTTTGGAGGAAGAAGAAGGATGAGTACAACCCCAAGAACACCATCCCAAACGTGAAGCATGGAGGTGGAAACATCATTCTTTGGGGATGCTTTTCTGCAAAGGGGACAGGACGACTGCACCGTATTGAGGGGAGGATGGATGGGGCCATGTATCGCGAGATCTTGGCCAACAACCTCCTTCCCTCAGTAAGAGCATTGAAGATGGGTCGTGGCTGGGTCTTCCAGCATGACAACGACCCGAAACACACAGCCAGGGCAACTAAGGAGTGGCTCCGTAAGAAGCATCTCAAGGTCCTGGAGTGGCCTAGCCAGTCTCCAGACCTGAACCCAATAGAAAATCTTTGGAGGGAGCTGAAAGTCCGTATTGCCCAGAGACAGCCCCGAAACCTGAAGGATCTGGAGAAGGTCTGTATGGAGGAGTGGGCCAAAACACCTGCTGCAGTGTGTGCAAACCTGGTCAAGAACTACAGGAAATGTATGATCTCTGTAATTGCAAACAAAGGTTTCTGTACCAAATATTAAGTTCTGCTTTTCTGATGTATCAAATACTTATGTCATGCAATAAAATGCAAATTAGTTACTTAAAAATCATACAATGTGATTTTCTGGATTTTTGTTTTAGATTCCGTCGCTCACAGTTGAAGAGTACCTATGATAAAAATTACAGACTTCTACATGCTTTGTAAGTGGGAAAACCTGCAAAATCGGCAGTGTATCAAATACTTGTTCTCCCCACTGTATGCACATCACATGTACTGTGTGCAGATACACTGAGTATACCAAACATTAGGAACACATTCCTAATATTGAGCCTCAATTCTACAGGGCATGGACTCTACATGGACTTCCACAGGGATGGTGGCCCATGTTGACTCCAATGCTTTCTACAAAATGGCTGGATGTCCTTTGGGTGATGGACCATTATTGATACCAGGGGCGCAACTTTCACTGGGGACGGGGGGGGCATTCTGAAATTGCATTTTTGTCCCCCCCAGTTGGAATGTGATACAAAACAAGGCAACGGTGTGGTTTAGGACCATGCGGACGCCTCCGAGCAGTCGAGTAGACTGTTTTGTAGTGTTTATCCAACTGGATAAAAAAAATAATAATAATAATTATGCCCCCCCCCCCACTTCCTTTGCTTGATACACATACACACACTGTTGATTGTGAAAAACCCAGCAGCGTTGCAGTTCTTGACACAAACCGGTGCGCCTGGCCTCTACTACCATACCTCGTTCAAAGGCACTTAAATATTTTGTCTTGCCCATTCACCCTCTGAATGGCACACATACACAATCCATGTCTCAATTGTCTCAAGGCTTAAAAATCCTTCTTTAACACGGCTGGAAAGCAAACAGCAGTAGATGAGACAAGCCCCTTTTTAGCTAAGGGAAGAGCTAATACAGACTGTATTATTAATCATGTTTACATACTGTTTTACATATGTATATACTGTATTCTAGTCAATGCCATCCTACTCAACTATTGCTGTATATACAGTGCATTCAGAAAGTATTCAGACCCCTTGACTTGACTTTTTCTACATTTTATTACGTTACAGCCTTATTAAAAAATAAGCCAGAGCAGTCCGCTCCACCGGTGCCCAATCCGGGTCCAGCCGTCTGCTCCGCTCCAGGGCCTGAGCAGTCCGCTCCACCGGTGCCCATTCCGGGTCCAGCCGTCTGCTCCGCTCCTGAGCCAGAGCAGTCCGCTCCATCGTTGCCCATTCCGGGTCCGGTGGTCTGCTCCACTCCATGGCCGAAGCCGTTTACCCCACCGGTGCCCAAAAATATTTTCTCCTCATCAAACTACACACAATAACCCATAATGACAAAGCAAAAACAGGTTTTAAGACATTTTTGCAAATGTATTAAACATAAAAAAGTATTCAAACACTTTACTCAATACTTTGTTGAAGCAACTTTGGCAGTAAATACAGACTTGAGTCTTTTTGCGTATGACGCTACAAGCTTGGCACACCTGTGTTTGGGGAGTTTCTCCTATTCTTCTCTGCAGATCATCTCAAGCTCTGTCAGGTTGGATGGGAAATATAGCTGCACAGCTATTTTCAGGTCGCTCCAGAGATGTTTGATCGGGTTCAAGTCCGGGCTCTGGCTGGGCCACTCAAGGACATTCAGAGACTTGTCCCGAAGCCACTCCTGCATTGTCTTGGCTGTGTGCTTAGGGTTGTTGTCCGGTGGGAAGGTGAACCTTTGCCCCAGTCTGAGGTCCTGAGCACTCTGGAGCAGGTTTTAATCAAGGATCTCTCTGTACTTTTCTCCGGTCATCTTTGCCGCAATCGTGACTAGTCTCCCTGTCCCTGCCGCTGAAAAACATCCCCACTGCATGATGCTGCCACCTCCATGCTTCACCGTAGGGATGGTGCCAGGTTTCCTCCAGACGTGATGCTTGGCATTCAGGCCAAAGAGTTTATCATGGTCTGAGAGTCTTTAGGTGCCTTTTGGCAAACTCCAAGGAGGCTGTCAAGTGCCTTTTACTGAAGAGTGGCTTCCGTCTGGCCATTCTACCATTGCCTAATTGCTGGAGGGCTGCAGAAATGGTTGTCCTTCTAGAAGGTTCTCCCATCTCCACAGAGGAACTCTGGAGCTTTGTCAGAGTGACCATCGAGTTGTTTTGTGACCAAGGCCCTTCTCCCCCGATTGCTCAGTTTGGCCAGGTGGCCAGCTCTAGGAAGAGTGTTGGTGGTTGCAAACCTCTTCCATTTAAGAATGATGTAGGCCACTCTGTTCTTGGGTACCTTCAATGCTGCAGAAAGGTTTTGGTACCCTTCCCCAGATCTGTGCCTCGACACAATCCTGTCTCAGAACTCTATGGACAATTCCTTCGACCTAACGGCTTGGTTTTTGCTCTGACATGCACTGTCAAACGTGGGACCTTATATAGACAGGTGTGTGCCTTTCCAAATCATGTCCAATCAATTTATTTTACCACAAGTGGACTCCAATCAAGTTGTAGAAACATCTCAAGGATGATCAATGGAAACAGGATGCACCTGAGCTCAATTTCGAGTCTCATATCAAAGGGTCTGAATAGTTATGTAAATAAGGTATTTCTGTTTCTATTTTTAATACATTTGCAAAATTGTCTAAAAACCTGTTTTCACTTTGTCATTATGGGGTATTGTGTGCAGATTACTGAGGATTTGTATTTAGAAAAAGGCTGTAACGTATCAAAATGTGGAAAAAGTCAAGTGGTCTGACTACTTTCCAAAGGCACTGTATACTATTCTATCCTTCAGATATAGTAAATATTCTATCCACATACTGTCCATAATGTCTATAATGTCTATACATCGCATCACATATATATATTTATACTCCTGACTCCAACATTGCTTGTCCTAATATTTATATAGTTCTTCTTTTACTTTTAGATCTGTGTGTATTGTTGTGAATTGTTAGATATTACTGCACTGTTGGAGCTAGGAACACAAGCATTTTCGCTACACCTGCAATAACATCTGCTAAATATGTGTATGCGACCAATAACATTTGATTTGATTTGATCTGATACAGACTGTATTACATGGTCTAGGGGACCTGGTCAAAAGTAGTGCACTACATAGTCTGCATCCCAAATGGCGCCCTATTCCCTATGTTCCTGCCTCTCTCCGTTCCTCCCTCCCTCCATACCTCCGTCAGCCAGTCAGATGATGGCTGAAAAGGAGAAGGGTCAGTTGCTAGAACAGGTCAGGGTTATCAGTTCCTCTGTCACGCAGACAGTATGAAGAGCCAATGACTCAATGAACCCTTCCTTCCCAGAGACAGTCCGATGTGTTTTATAAAATGTAGTCGCCATCTAGTAAACTAAGAGTAAAGCTATAGCGTGTTTAGAAGAGTGTGTGACAGAGTATCTGGTTGTTCCACAAAGAGTCTTGGAGTAGGAGTGTTGATCTAGGATCAGGTCCTCCCTGTCCTCCCTGCCTTTGAGGATACAGGCCCTGATCAGGGACTGTGGATGGGGTCGGAGTCTGCATCCCAAATTGCACCCTATTCCCCATATAGTACACTACTTTTGACCAGGGCCTATAGAGTCCTGTAGTGCATTATGTAGATAAAAGGGATGAGTCTGGCACATTCCAAGCCCCTGTCTCTGTGGGTTGTGGTCAAGGTGGAGGAACAGAGAGCGAGGGGTAACTGTCTGTCTGTCTGTCTGTCTGTCTGTCTGTCTGACTGACAAAATGATAGGGGATTAACAGGTAGTGGTGTGTTGTCTTACTGACTGCAGCACCGGACAGGCTGCTGTGATGGAAGTTAAGCAGCTGAGCTAGTCGAAGAGATTTAAAGCCTGTCTTACGTCAGATAGTGCAAAAAATAGGACTGTCAATTAGGAGTTGCAACACTTCCTTCAGCAGAGAGACCCTACGCTTGCTCCATCCAATGACGGACTGGCCATCTGGAGCACCAAGAGTTTTCCTTGTGGGCTGCTTCACAATTGGGGCCGATGCAACGCAAAATATAAATAACCCCAGCCCCCTCTTAAATAAAAATAACCAAGTGCTGTGTGTCTGACTGGCCCAGGGGAGTGGGCTGCCGGCCCACTGCCACTGTGGTTGGGTATGTCAGCCTCTTTTTCTAAGCCAATTACTTTTGGTCCAGTCCATTCTAACTTTACCTGGGCCCCGCCCCTTTCCCATTTCTGTTAAGTGGTGACATTTGGATAAATAGTGGAGTGGAGCAAGATAGACAAACAAAAAGATAAAAAAATTTAAAGTGGTGCTGAAAAGCGGGGAGAGAAGAGGTTGAAGTCCCTTGAGGCTGATGCAGCCAAATGTTTTAAAATAACAAATTATTCATTTGGCGCCGTTACCAGTCAATCATCTCAGACTAGTGAGCCTGAAGGCACTGACAGCAGAGAGGAGAGAGAGCAGCCCATTGAGTCCAGCGATACCAGTTCAACTGTTAGTCAAGGTTTTGCAGCTGAAGCGGTAAGACAGAAGACAATAGGGATAAGATAGCTGGCTATTTAGCTGTATCGGGTGCCTTTTGTTGAAATAAGCGCTCGTCAGTGTCACTTTTCGTGAACCGACCAACCACAGCCTGGATGGGGCGGGACATTAAAAAAAGGTTGACTTCCTACAGCATACTTTCGAAATGTTGAACTCATTGTTATGCATGAATGGTTATGATTATTGACAAGTTAGTACTTAGCATTAACAAATTAGAGACTAACCACCAATGTAGACCGTTTTTCTTGCACAAGGATTTAATGACGGAACAAAACCTACAAATATGTCAAATGTTGGTTGTGTATTTCTTAAACTGCTGTATTGTCCAATTGGAATTAATATTATACTAGTGGTATATAGAATACAATTATATGAAATTATATGAATATACTAACATGATATAATTAATATATTAATATTATACTAACATTATACTATTATATTAACATTAAATAAAAAGTATAATATTATACTAATATACTAATTTATACTAATTACTCATCCAGGTTGAGGATAGCGCATCTGCAGTGGACAGATGTAGATTGAGCCAGAGCCAGGAGTCAGGGGGACCATCTTTACAAAAGCTCTTCCATCAGAGAGTGGAAGAGCATGAGAAGCGCATTATGCATAGAGGTTATGCTGAGGTCTACTTTCTAAGGTCCAGGTACTGAGTGAAGTGGGTCCAAGTGGGTCACTTTTTTCTCTCATTAACAACATAGCTATGTTCTTCCATGAATCCTACCAGAAGATGAGCATCTGGATGAGCATCTTTTTTTATATACAATTTTTTTAAGTATGTACGCACTCACTACTGTAAGTCGCTCTGGATAAGAGCGTCTGCTAAATTACGTAAATGTAAATGATAATGTATCTTGGGAGAAGGAGAGCAAGGACCCGAGACACAGACGTCTTCCTCCAATTGGAGGTCACCTCACCAGTCTCAAAATATCTTCAAACAAGTGGAATGGACATTCTGTCTGCGCATCATATGGTTGTGTCTACAGAGGAGCAGCTGAAAGAATGGCAAGAGATTTAGAAAAAGTCCAGGCAGCTGCAGACACATTTGTTCAGTGGGCCAACATGAAGTTGCAGAAACGGGATGAGGAAACAGAGCTGGAGTTAGAGACCACTCTGCCAACAAAAAGGGCTCGAAAGAAAACCATGCCTGGAGGCACAAGATTAGACTTTTACTGGGGCAGAGAGCGCATACAGGATTGGTGTCCATAATCAAATTCTGGATACAGTTATAGATAGCATCCATCAGCGATTTCTGAGTAATGGCACTTTGTATGCCGTTATGGCTCTTCTGGACTCTAAAAACTTTAGTCAGCTAACATCCAGTGCCAGTGGCCTTCCACAGACAGCCCTTCAAGAACTAAGCAAATGTTTGATCAAATTTGACAGCAGAGAAACTGTGGCCAATTTACAGAGTGAGCTCAGGAGTCTGGCAGAACAGTGGACTAGGTCAAAACAATCGGGATTTGAAGAATACACAACCAGGACTATGGAGGATCATGGACCTGAAGGAAATTAAGACGAGGTGGAGATGGTGAACAAGAGCTGTTCATCTTGCAAGGACTGTCCAGTGTGTTGCTACAGTATACTTAGTCAGTTCAATCTATTGAACGACGCGTACCATATCCTGGGCCTTGCTTACAAGTTCCTACTTACCCTGTCAGTAACCCAGGTAGCTTGCGAGCGGAGCTTCTCTACTCTGAAACTCTCAACAGCACCTGGAGGCTTTGATGCTCACGTTCCCCTTGTTCTATTTTATATCTATTTTACTAAAGTTATTGTTGTAAATATTGTTCAGTAATCTTGTTTACATAAAGTGTGGCGAGGGTTGTGTGGATGGTGGTGTATCGCTGGGGGGGGAGGTTTTGGTGTGCCTGTCTGAGTCAAAACGTCCAGGGCCATTTTTCATTCTCAGTCCGTCCCTGGTTCCATCCAATGATTGCATCTTGCAACTCACTAAACTGGTATTATCCAATAACTACTTTGTCTTTGAGTCAGACTTTTTCCTTCAAATCCAGGGTGTAGCCATTGGCTCCCCCTTTGCCCCCAACTATGCGTACCTGTATGTGGGACAATTTGAGGAAACACTCATTTATACACCCCCTACTTTGTAAAATCCTCCTATGGAAGCGATACATAGATTAAGTCTTTGTGCTCTGGGAAGGAAGTCAGCAGGAACTTAATGAATTCCAAACTCTGCTAAACGAGAGCTCTGAATATCTCAAATTCACCATGCAGACTGATGAAAGAAAAATAAACTACCTGGACTTATGGATCATCAAAGAGAATTATGCATTACACACAGACTAATACACAAAGCCCACAGACCGCAATACCCTGCAAGATGCAGATAGTATGCATCCTCTTCCCCTCAAGAATGGTCTACCATACAGACAGTTATGAAGGGTTAAACACATCTGTGGCCAGTCAGGTTTTGAAAGCAATGCTAAGAAAATTACAGATACATTCAAAATGAGAAGCTACAAGGTCAAAACTCTTGATGCTGCAACGATGAAAATAACCCAAAAGCTAAGAGAGAAATTGCTCAAAACTAAACCCAAGAAGAAAAACAACACAACAGTCTTTTGCACTAAGTATAACAAGTGTTTGGAGGAAATGAAAGCAATCTTGAAAAAGTACTGGCATATTCTGCAATCAGACCAAAAAATTACACACCTCTTCAAGGAAGCCCAACTGGTGATCTATAAGCGTGGTCGCAATATTGGGGATAGCTTAGTGAGATCTGACCTGCCCCCTGAGCCCACTCAGACACTCTTGACACCCATTTCAAATTAAAACTACAAATGTGGTTCATGCGCTCAGTGCAATAGCACTACAAAGGGTGTAATCTATCATCACCTGTTCATGTAGAAAAGCGTACATAGGACAAACGAAAAGACAATTAAAAGCACGCATAGCTGAACACTGCAGCTCAATCAGGTGTACGAACACTGACTATCCAGTAGCAGCTCACTTTGTTGAACACTACCCATCCTATCTCCTCCCTCTAATACACAGGCACTGAGCATGTTACTCTACCAAGGAGAGGAGGTAACATCGAGATCCTACTACTGCAGAGGGAGGCCTACTGGATATCCTGTCTAAAAACATTGACCCCTAGTGGTCTGAATATTGACTCTGATCTCAGGCCCTTCTTATGAACAATACGTTTTTATGAAAAAGTATTGTAAATTAATACATTCTTTCAACAGCTTATCAGCGTACACCCAATATGTTCCCCCAGTTGATGATGCTTATTGTGCATTATGGTTGAACCAAAAGATTATTCTGTGTGTAACAAACATTTTATGAAATTGGAAACAATTAAATATATACAGTATGTGACATTTAATTAAACAATAATGTATGTTGATGCTAATATTATGTACAATGCACATCTAATGTTGGTGCCATATAATAGCAATAGCCTAATACATTCAACATGCTGTAAACTGTTGTCTTTTAACAGTTTCACTTAATGAGTTCTAATCAACCTAATAGTTATGACACACCCCTCACTATTGTCATTGGTTGCACTAATTGCACTGTTTGTCTACATAGCCTGGTTCAAGCACTCATGACATTACCCTGAAGAAGGCATAGTAATGCTGAGACGTTGGTGTTTTACCCAATAAATTACTTATATAGTTTATATATAGAGTGTGCCACTCTCTTTATTTATTTTTATAGCTTACAGTTTATTCGCTGTTAGTCCGCACCTCTACAATAAATCATTTTCTCTGGGTGTGAGCCAGCTCATGCTTTCTATTAGCATACTGTAGGAGTGGCGCCACCTGTCTGAAGACAATGCCAATAACCACCATATAGTCTTTCTTAAAACCTTTTACTGCAGTGGGCTAAATCAGGGTCACACAGTGTTTCTTGGTCGTTTTTAACAAATCTACTTTTAAACAAAAGTATACACCTCACACATGGTTATGGGCTTTAAAAACAAAATAAGACACCTGTACCATGTCAGATATAGAGTTTTTTATGAATTATGAAAATATGAAAAATATTGATTACATTCCACCCATGACTGCAAGAAAGGGCTACTAACTAGAGCTTTGAAAGTTTGTGACGTCCCAAAAACCACCCTATTCACTCTACTTTTGACCAGGGCTCTATCCCTATCAGCCCTGGTCAAAAGCAGTGCATTACATAGGGAATAGGGTGCCATTTGGGAGGTAGCCCAAGGATCTTAAATCCTCAGTGCTGTGAATTTCTCCCAGCTGCATTTACAACACATCTACATCCAGATCAATACTATACACAGAGTTGGTGAGTGTCTAGCTTACCTCCTATAAATCCCAGTACCACTCTAAATATGTCACTAAGTTGCAGCTGAGACAGAGTTGTACAACGTCCGTTCTTGGAGTGGATCTGAATGTACGTACAATTTAACTTTAATGGCAATGGCTATAATATCTGAACAGAGCGATATTTATTCAAAGCAGAAAAGACAGGTACTGTGATATAGCCTACACTCTTAAAAATGTGTGTACCTTCAGTGGTACACATACATGTATGATCTCACATGGTACTGTTCGTTACCTTTTAGGGTACATGTGCGGATAAAGAGTATAATGGTACATTTTTGTACCCAATATTTTGAATATAAAAGGTACAATCATCACACGCTCACACTCAACGTACGGTGAAGGTACATTTCTGTTTCCCAGGGTACAAACATATTTTGTGTACTCAACTTTTGATGGCACTGATCTGTACCTTTGCTTAGCAGAAAAGCAATGTATTAAAGAAAGGTACATATTTATACCAACTATAAGGTACAATTATGAATTTTTGCCACCTAAAAGGAACTAACTAATGGCTTGGTCACTAGAGTGGTACCCTAGAAAGGCAAATTTGTAGCATAATCATGATCCTATTTCCCAGCATGCTCTACTGCAGGTACATTTTGTAGAACTCTTTTTAATATCTGTGTTTTTTACATGTACATTGATTGATTAATCTTATGCTACACAAAGATAAATAACATATTTTTTCTAAACTAATCCAGTTCGATTTATTGTACCCGTTACTGAAATGGTTGTTCCACTTTAAATGGCTTAGGTATTTTCCTCACAATGTCCCTAACCCTGGCTGTCATTCTGAATGCAGGTTGTAGGTGAATAAAAATTCCAACTATTGGATATCCTAACTCTGGAACAAGATTACTGAACAATATTTATAACAATAACTTTAGTAAAATAGATGACATGTCACTTTGCAAACCAGCATAATGTAATTTGCAGTTAGGGTTGCAAAATTCTAGTAACTCTCCCAAGTATACAGGTGACATCAGGCCTTTAAGTAACCTAACCAAAATCCCCAGGTTTTCCAGAAATCCCAGTTGGAAGATTCCTTGAAACGGGAGGGAATAAGCACTAAATCCGGAATCCTTCAATCAGGATTTCTAGAAAATCTGGGAATTTGGGGAAAGTTACTGGAATTTTGCAATCCTACTTGCACTGCACCCTCACTGCAAAAAATCACTCTTTCAATTTGCTTACATACTGTATCTGTTTTTCAAAATGAAATATTCACTTTACTTTCAAAATGATTTTCTTATAATTTGTTAATAATACAATGCAGTGCTTAGTTTTTGTATATAGATATCTAAACACTGTAAAAGTCTATATTTCTACATAATAAGTGTATACATTTGTAAAACCAAATCACATATTGATGTGGCTGTAAATATTACATCATCATTCTTCATTAGTGAGTGTGCTTAAGTAGGACAAAGTGGAGTCACTCTATGTGCTACCATTTGGAATTACAGTGTAGTGTGCATTGCACTACTTACCTGGGTTGTATATAACAATTTATAAACTGGGTGGTTCGAGCCCTGAATTCTGTTTGGCTGACAGCCACGGTATATCAGACTGTATACCACAGGTATGACAAAACATTTATTTTTACTGCTCTAATTACGTTGGTAACCATTATTGCTTAAATATTCCACTCATTATCTGAATTTCATTGATACTCTGTAAGCTGAGGAATTTCAAACAGAAAGACAAGCAATACTGTATCAGTTGGCAAGTCAGATAGAAAAGGTGATCCTTTACAATGTTGTATGGGGCAGAAATGGCATACAACAAACCCCATGCTAAGAAGCTATACCAAAAGCAATAGATAATTTTGACAGCAAGTAAATGTAATCCATTTTAAGTGCGGGCCTCCTGACCTCAATGAAGACACTGCTGCCCTAGGAAAAGGGTGGTATTTGGGTGGTATGTTTTTAACCTTAATTTAACTAGGCAAGTCAGTTAAGAACAAATTCTTATTTACAATGATGGCCTACACCGGCTAAACTCGGACGGCGCTGGGCCAATTGTGCGCCGCCCTATGGGATTCCCAATCACGGCCGGTTGTGATACAGTCTGGGTTTGAACCAGGTTGTCTGTAGTGATTACAATAAAGATATGCTGTGGTATATATTTAGAATATATTACAATAAAGATGATATGCTGTGCTATATATTTTGAATATATTACAATACGTTTATTGATGCATTCATGGCCATTTCACAATGCCACGGTCTTAATATCCTTATATGTCAAATTTGGCAATACATTTTCTCTTGAGATGGTGTAACACAGGTTGTATAACATTAGCTGATGTAGACTACCTAAAATAGGTTACTTGAAGTTATAGTCTGCCTGGCTGCTTACATTTTGTTAGGTAAAAGCTATTTTGCAATCACCTTGGCATGAATCCCAAACATAGTCCTTAAAGGCAGTGTAGCACCTATTTCTCAATGCCAGAAAAACCTATAATAGTAACTTGGAGCACCCCAAGAAAACATTCCCAAATGACAAACTCTTGAATCAGTTGTTATATTATAATGTTGTTCTAAAAGTTGGGTTTGAGGTTTTCTCCAAATCAGCTCTAACTTCGGAAACAATCTCACAACACCCCGCGGTCCGTGATACACGATGAATGAAGAAAGTGGGATACATTTCTGAGAATGAGGCAGGCAAATTGGTCGCCTGCTAGTCAATATATATATTAAATACTTACAGTATTTACAGAATATATACACAACACTGCTTAAGCAGCACACACACAGAGCGGTTATGAGTCGCCAAGGAAAACACAGAACACCATTTGGGATGTATCCATAGTTTCTGACCCTGAGCCATGGGTGTAGAGAACAGACAGCCCTTCAATGTCAGGCGGGAGGTGAGAGTAAAAACAGTGTGCATCCCAAATGGCACCCAATTCCCCCTATATAGGGCACTACTTTTCACCAGTGCCCTATCAGTTGTTTACATATAGGGAATGGGGTGCCATTTGAGACACAGCCCCAGGAGATTGGACAGATGGCGGCTGCATCCCCTCTCACTGGGTCCTTTGCTGACAGGGGTTCTAGGCTTCAGGCCATGTCCTTGGTCTTCACCTTTGACCTTGTTGCATGTCAAACGGAAATAATAGAAGACTCCTGGAAGAAGAAGAAGAAGAAGAAGAAGAAGAAGAAGAAGAAGAAGATAAAGTTGAAGTCGGACGTTTACATACACTTAGGTTGAAGTCATTAAAACTCATTTTTCAACCACTCCACAGATTTCATGTTAACAAACTATAGTTTTGGCAAGTCGTTTAGGACATCTACTTTATGCATGACACAAGTAATTCTTCCAACAATTGCTTAATGACAGATTATTTCACTTATAATTCACTATATCAGAATTCCAGTGGGTCAGAAGTTTACATACACTAAGTTGAGTGTGCCTTTAAACAGCTTGGAAAATTCAACAAAACGATGTCATGGCTTCTAAAGGTGTACCTGTGTATGTATTTCAAGGCCTACCTTCAAACTCAGTGTCTCTTTGCTCGACATCATGGGAAAATCTAAAGAAATCAGCCAAGACCTAAAAAAAACAACATTGTAGACCTCCACAAGTCTGGTTCATCCTTGGGAGCAATTTCCAAACGCATGAAGGTACCACGTTCATCTGTACAAACAATAGTACACAAGTATAAACACCATGGGACCACGCATCCGTCATACCGCTCAGGAAGGAGACGTGTTCTGTCTCCTAGAGATGGACATACTGTGGTGCGAAAAATGCATATCAATCCCAGAACAACAGCAAAGGACCTTGTGAAGATGCTTGAGGAAACGTGTACAAAAGTATCTATATCCACAGTAAAAAAAGTCCTATATCGACATAACCTGAAAGGCTGCTCAGCAAGGAAGAAGCCACTGCTCCAAAACTGCCATAAAAAAAACAGACTACAGTTTGCCACTTTTTGGAGAAATGTCCTCTGGTCTGATAAAACAAGAAATTTAAACAAAACTGTTTGGCCATAATGACCATTGTTATGTTTTGAGGAAAAAGGGGGAGGCTTGCAAGCCGAAGAACACCATCCCAACCGTGAAGCGCGGGGGTGGCAGCATCATGTTTTGGTGGTGCTTTGCTGCAGGAGGGGCTGGTGCACTTCACAAAATAGATGGCATCATGAGGAGGTAAAATGATGTGGATATATTGAAGCATCAGTCAGGAAGTTAAAGCTTGGTCGCATATTGGGTCTTCCAAATGGACAATGACCCCAAGCATACTTCCAAAGTTGTGGCAAAATGGCTTAAGGACAACAAAGTCAAGGTATTGGAGTGGCCATCACAAAGCCCTGAGCTCTATTCTATATAAAATGTGTGGGGAGAACTGAAAAAGGATGTGTGAGCAAGGAGGACTACAAACCTGACTCATTTACACCAGTTTTGTCGGGAGGAATGGGCCAAAATTCACCCAACTTATTGTGGGAAGCTTGTGGAAGGCTACCCGAAACGTTTGACCAAAGTTAAACAATTTAAAGGCAATGCTATCAAATACTAATTTAGTGTATGTAAATTTCTGACCCACTGGGAATGTGATGAAAGAAATAAAAGCTGAAATAAATAATTCTCTCTACTATTATTCTGACATTTCACATTCTTAAAATAAAGTGGTGATCCTAACTGACCTAAAACAGGGAATTTTTACTAGGATTAAATGTCAGGAATTGTGAAAAACTGAGTTTAAATGTATTTGGCTAAGGTGTATGTAAACTTCCGACTTCAACTGTACATAATAGTACATACAAGTACATACATTAATACGAGCAATGAAACAATACAATTCCTTGCTTTTTTTCCCCAGAATATTGTATCTGTCTATGTTTCTGTCTATAATATTCCCTTTGTCTGTGTAATACAGAGACCTTAGGCCGCGTCCCAAATGGAACCCTATTCTCTTCATAGGGCCATAGCAGCGGAAGGTAGGGGTGCTGAAGGTGATGCAGCACCCGCTGATAAATCTCAAAAAATATTTTCTTTTTTATTAGAAGCAAACTAAATATTAACCAAATTAGTGCACTAGGCCTTTATTACTACTGTATGAACGGAGAACCTCCCCTGTCAACAGAGTGGGGAGAACCTCCCCTGTCAACAGCACCCCCACCCCACCCCAAACCATCTTCCCGCAGGCATGCATAGGGCTCTGGTCAAAAGTAGTGCACTATGTAGGCAATACGGTGCCGTTTGGGATGCAAACTTAATCTCTGGGATTCCTTCAACTTTGAGCAGGAAAGAAGGATGGATTTCCTCCAAGCCTCAGAGAGCATGCTGGGAAGCTAGGTTCCATTCGCAAGGGGCTGTGGGAACGTTCTGATCCAACAGACAGAGCAGAGCTAAGTGTGACAGTCTGGCACGGTAATGGGCTGAAATTACACGCACACACACACACACTTCCCTTGTCTTGTCTGTCATCAAATTATATTTTGTATAAACTGTATCACAAAATAAAAACATTCACAACACAACCAACAAACACAGAATACATGGTCAAGATCCTGTGAAATTACAGCATCACATTAGATACCACTCTAGAGGCCTCACTGCTGGTAAATGTGGTCTTCTGACCATGTTGTTGCAACAGTTGAAAATGGACAAGATGGGCAGAGGAGGTTGTTATTGTGCCATCATCATCTGCATCTTCTGCGACACCATCTTAGTTAACCTGCGAAGGCTAAAGAAGAGAGCAAGAGTGTGGAGGCAAGCTGAGCCTGTGTGCGTAATGTCCTGTTGATGTGAGCAACACTGCTTCCTCCAATTTCCTTTTTTGATGCTGAGTTTTGCTAAGAGTGAACTTTGACCAAGATTGACAAGTGTTTTGTTGACTAAGTTGTTCTGTTTCGGCATGTTCTGACCACAGCCTACCACAAAATTAGTGGAGATGGTGAAGTGCAGTCAATCCTGAGGGGGATTTCCATAGGAGGCGGCCCAATTTGATTACAAAAGGGAGGAATAGATTGATAGAAAATTATATTTTACTTTGGATGCTGGCGATCTGCTAGACTTGTGAGTATTCTGAGGTAGTTTTACTTACAAGCTGGGGAGCTGGTTATACTCAGAGCATTCGGAAAGAATTCAGACCCCTTGACTTTTTCCACATTTGTTACATTACAGCCTTATTCTAATTGATTAAATCGTTTTTTTGACATTTTTGCAAATTTATAAAAAATACCAAAACTGAAATTTCACATTTACATAAGTATTCAGACCCTTTACTCAGTACTTTGTTGAAGCACCTTTGGCAGCGATTACAGCCTTGAGTCTTCTTGGGTATGACGCTACAAGCTTGGCACACCTGTATTTGGGGAGATTCTCCCATTCTTCTCTGCAGATCTTCTCAAGCTCTGTCAGGTTGGATGGGGAGCATCGCTGCACAGCTATTTTCAGGTCTCTCCAGAGACGTTTGATTGGGTTCATGTCATGGCTCTGGCTGGGCCACTAAAGGACATTCAGAGACTTCTTCCGAACCCACTCATGTGTTGTCTTGGCTGTGTGCTTAGGGTCGTTGTCCTGTTGGAAGGTGAACCTTCGTCCCAGTCTGAGGTCCTGAGCACTCTGGAGGTTTTCATCAAGGTTTCTCTCTGTACTTTGTTCCATTCATCTTTCCCTCAATCCTGACCACTCTCCCAGTCCCTACCTCTGAAAAACATCCCCACAGCATGATGCTGCCACCACCATGCTTCACCGGTGGGATGACTCCAGATGTGACGCCTGGCATTCAATCTTGGTTTCATCAACCAAAGAATCTTGTTTATCATGGTCTGAGAGTCTTTAGGTGCCTTTTGGCAAACTACAAGCGGGCTGTAATGTGCCTTTTACTGAGACCGTCTTCCGTCTGGCCACTCTACAATAAAGGCCTGATTGCTGGAGTGCTGCAGAGATGGTTGTCCTTCAGGAAGGTTCTTCCATCTCTTCACCGTAGGGAACTCTAAAACTCTGTCATAGTGACCATCAGGTTCTTGGTCACCTGCCTGCCCAAGGCACTTCTCCCCCGATTGCTCACTTTGGCCCGGCGGCCAACTCTATGAAGAGCCTTGGTGGTTACAAACTTCTTCTGTTTAAGAATGATGGAGGCCTGTGTTCTTGGGGTCCTTCAATGCTGCAAAACTTTTTGGGTATCTTTCCCCAGATCTGTGCCTCGACACAATCCTATCTGTGGGACCTTATATAGACAGGTGTGTGCCTTTCAAAAATCGGTCTTTACTAAAGGTGTTTGATGCCGCTACTGTTTCTAGGTTTACTGCCGTTAGCAAGATTAATTGTTATTATAGTCTCCTAGAAAGGAACATTTTATCTTTGATTGACTATTGACTGAACTGCTGTATTTATTACATTACTCTGAAAGTTGTTTGTATTTTAAAACTTTATTTTATATAGTATTATTATATTTTATAAAGTATTCAGTTAGAAGGTGTCACGATCGCAGTTAGACAGGACCTGAGGCACAGAGCTGTGGTGCAAAAACATTCCTTTATACAGGTAAGAGTAATCCCAAAACCAAAAAAAGGAGAGACCGCGACCATGAACTGGCATGCAACAAAAAGGAACACACACAAAAACCCACAAACACAGGTGGGAAAACTGAACTTAAATAGGCTCCCCAATTAGAGGCAATGCGACGCAGCTGCCTCTAATTAGGGACCAATTCCAAAACGAACATAAACACTAAACCTGGAAAACATAAAGGTTTCCAGAGACCTCTCTGAACATAAATCCTTACAAAAGGAAAAGCTATCTCCTCCTCTCTCAGCCCACAAAACGAACTAACATGTCACGAGTTGGTGGAATGAGAGACCAAGGTGCAGCGCAGTAATAGTTTGATATTTTAATTATACTATGTATAACACAACTCAATGCCGAACTAATTAACAATACACGGGTAAACAAACAACGTAACACACTTACTTGTGACCTGGAAACACATAATGACTCACAACCCAAGTGTGGAAGATACAAACATATGTAGGATCCCTAATTAGAGACAATGCACTGCAGCTGCCTCTAATTAGGGATCCAACACAAACCACCACCAGAAACAGAAATAATAGATCTGTCAGATTCTGACCATGGCTATATAGAGAAGCAAAAGGCTTCTCTATGGCCAGAGCCTGACATAACAATAAGTCCTCTAGAGTTAATCTCTCGTGGACAAATCTAGGTAAAATATATCTGATGGTACAGTATAATCTGTGGGGAAGGAGCGGGATGTGTGAGATAACGAGCAGCAGTAGTTCCGTTTTTTTTTCACTGCCACTGGTTATTTTGACAAATCACAATTTCGCAGGTGTTAGCATCTTTCAAATATCAAAAGGGGAGGGGACATTCGTCCCGTAACTTGCAAAGAGAGACGGTGGAGCTCCTTGATCTGATCCTCGATCTAGCATCTCTTGATCCCTTCTCTTAACAAGTATGGACCCAGAACTTAATCGAGCAGGTGACCAATTACGCAATACTTTAGTTCTCTAGAGTTAACCCTGGCTTGAGGGGCAGTAATGTCACTGTTAAAGAGTGAGTGGGACAATTTGGGATGAAAATTCCATAGTTCCCGCTTCCGGGTGGGAATAGCATATGACAGCGAACAGTACATTGTTTTGATGTTCGGCAAAATGACATCACGATACTGTATCTGAACTAACACTCTAGAACAAAAATGTCTGATTGATCACAAAGACAACCTTCATGCAAGGAGTTTATTTATGAATCAGACTGCAGTGTCATACAACAGTAGCACAATCATATGACTATGTATTATGCTCATATTCATCAATACAAAGGTATGCCTTAAAATAAAAAATAATTGAATGATTTTCCTTTTGATTTTACTCAAAAAATAGCATTTAAATACTTGGCATAGTTTCGTTTATCGTAAATAAAATTATGAAAGGTAATGGTTGCCCATTGATTCGTTTGACTATTGGAGAGTACCAAATGCAAATATACTGTACGCAAAAAAAATAAATCATCCTCTCTCTTGCATTTCATGTAAGAAAGAAAAAAATATGTCAGTGAGTACAAAAAGCACTTAATTAAATCTCATATGAAAATAGAAAATATTACAAGTGTGCATAATTATTCATGTTGCACATAACCTGCAGTACAAAAGTTCCAGCTTCATCTGGCATGCCAATTCATTGGGCCTAGCTATGCTCTGTAATGGCCATTTTAGTGGCGTGATTCGAGGGGTAGTTTACTTCTTAAGACTGAGGCCTTCATTATCGTCAGGCAAAGGTCTTGAAAATGGTACTTCGTTCAGACGAAATGCGGGCAGCAACAACTGTGGGTAATCTATCCACCTGGTTGCTTTTCGTGTGATATTGATCAATGGTATTTATTAAGAGACTCAATAGATCAACAAACTACTGAATTCTCTTGCTCTGAGAGTTTGTGCATTTTAGGAAATCTGTATTATTTTGGACTAACTGCACTGCTCTCCTGATTTTTTAATGACCCAGGCAGAGAAAAGAAAGTGAAGGGCAGTCACTATGTAAATATGCAGTCAACATTGCTACCTTTCTGGCTTAAGAAGCGGTAGAACCATAATAAGTTGTTTGTAAAACCTAAAGTTATGAAAGTGTGCAATTAGTAATCATTTGGCACTACCTTAAGTATAATGTAATGCACACAATTGCCTTAGGTGGCATGATTATTCAAAAAATGTAAATACGTTGGTCATAAATATTAAGCGTAGCTAAGACAAAGTTCTAAGTCAATTAAATACTACAACCGCAATAATGCTACATTACAGTATACGTTATGAAAATATGTGATTCTAATTCCACATTTTTCCCATACAAGAGCATTGAGCATTAGCTTCCTGGATTCAAATGGAATAGACCACAACACTGCAGGTCACAGCTGACCATAAACATAAGAACACAGCTGAGATGGATCGATGTATCAAATATCATAAAGGGCGCCAAACATCAAATGTTCAACTTTTTTTCTGACAGCATGTGAAAATGCACTACAAATAGGAACTCATGGCACAATCATAATTTCCCATCAAGTCAAGACTCAGAAAGAAGATGAACCCTCATCTTGTCACTACACAGAACAAACGTGTGATCAAGGCACACTGCAGACAGCTTTGCTTGTTAAGTCATCCCTCTTCATGGCAATCTTTTTTTTTGCACTAGAAAATTCTATACTCTCATTATGGTATTGTACATACATTATGATACTTTCAACGTGTGATCAAAGTATTCAGAAATAAAATATAATGGTTAAATACAAAATATATCTAAAAATATTTCAAATCTGCTTTATTTTGTACATTAAGCAAACTGATTAACCATTCAATGATAACAAAAATAAATATTCAGTGAAATGTAGGCTGCGTCTAAAATGGCACCATATTCCCTATATATTGCACTACTTTCGACCAGCGCCCTATAGGCCCTGATCAAAAGTAGTGCACTATATAGTGAATAGAGTGCCATTTCAGATACGGCCGTAGTCTCTTCACATGATACACAAGCATGGCCACTGATATTTTGAAATAAGCACCCGCCCACACCCAGTATACTCTGACACGTTTCCATTTAGCTGCAGGAAGATTAAAACGATGACCTGTTAAAATGTTACGTCCCAAATGGCACCCCATTTACTATTTAGTGCACTACTTTTGACCAGGGCCCTGGTCAAAAGTAGTGCACTATATTAGGAATAGGATGCCATTTGGGACGTATACAATGAGATTCCTGACCATGGTTCCCAGCTCCACTGACTAAGCCAAAGCTGTTTTGTGTGACAATATTGCTCCATCTTGTCCATATAATTCTTGTTTACAACTCAAACCGCCACACTCCATGCCATTATTGCTTCCTGAAATTACCTGGGAAATAGTGCTCTACACCAGATTTACCCAGAATATATCCTGATACAGCCTATAAATGCACATCTGGATACAGACGGCAACTCCTAGCCTGGTCCTAGATTTGTTTGTGCTCTTGACAACTGCAATGCTCATTGTCTATCCAACAGGGTTGGGCTCAATTCCATTTCAATTCCAGTCAATTTAGGAAGTACACTGAAATAATTTTCAATTAGAAAGTAATTTGGTTTACTTTCTGATTAGACTGGAATTGACCCCAACCCTGCAAGCCAATGAGTGACAAGGACTTGACATGATAGCACAAACAGACTGACACTCAGGCTAGGCAACTTCCTTCCCACCAAAATGTAGAACCAATGCCTCAGAATACATATAACTGATTTACCATTATGCCACATAGGTAGGTATAGAGTGACTCTTCATTGAAGAGCTTTATGGGTTATGATTACAGTGTGCGGGAAAGCGACGAGACAGACAGGCCACAGTGTATCAAAATAATAATAGACTGATTGATTGATTAATCGATTCATCTGAAAATGAAAACAGTTCTCGAGCCGAAGACATTGACGTCCAATATAATATATTTCTTCTCAACTCTCCATAATAACAATAAAATGTAAAGATTTTGGTGTAATCGACTCTGAATGTAACAGAACAGCTTTTATGACGAATATTCTCCCTATGTATACTTGTTGTGTAAAACACAAGTACTTACATTTATATCTAAACAGCTCGCCCATAAACAAACAGAATCATACAGCATGTGAACGATAAGTCAACTAACTGTATTCACTATCGCCATTTTTTAAGTTGTTATACGCATGACAGAATTGCATAATGTCTGCCAATGAAAAGCATGTGGGAGGGTAGAATAAGAAAGGACAACCTCTACAAGAAGACTAGAAATTCAGTCCGAAATGGCACCATATTCCCTATGTAGTGCACTACTTACTGGACCCTGGTCAAAAAGGGCCCTGGTCAAAAGTAGTGCACTACATAGGAAGTGGGGTTCCAAAAGTCGTGCACTACATAGGAAGTAGAGTGCCATTGGGGCCGCATCCTAGTAGAAACCCAATTAGAGGATGGGTTGAGGGGAGGTGAAGGGGGGGGGGGGGGGGGGGGGTAGTTGGAAGCTGCCCCAAGGTGGGGGAACACCTCCCTTTTGGCAGTGGAACACTTGGTACTCAACGACGCCGAGGGTGAGGGTGTACACAATGCTCTTGTCGGAGAAGAAGGCCATTTCTGTGTTGGGATGAGATGAAGGCATTCTAGTGGGCAGCCAGGTCACAGTGTTGGAGGGAGCTAAACCTCCGATGGAGAAAGATGATGGCCGTCTCAGTCTCTCTACACTTTCTCCACTCGGCTTAGGTCGTAGGCCTCTGGTATAATACAAAGAAAAAAGGGGGAAAAAATAATTTAGAGTAAATATGTGTGCGTTAAAAATGGCATCCTATTCCCTATATAGTGCACTACATTTGACTATAGCCCTATGGGTCCTGGTCAACAGTAGTACACAACATAGGGAATTGCGTGCCATTTGGAATGCACACTATATCGTGCAGTGGCGTGTCCAGAACATTTAGAATGGGGTGTCCAAGTTTAGGGGTGCCATAAAATGTTGAATCTTAATCGATGCAAGGTGGATTTTTTTCAATATAATTATTATTGTCAGCGCATTAAATGCTTCAGCTTAGGTTTGGTACATTTCCCTGTTCAAATAAATACATTGTTAAAGTGTTTGCATTCAAGGTCAGGATTTAATATAAGGGTATTAGCGTACAGCACAGTCGAAAGGTCCATTCAAAATGTGCCAATTATACCGTGACATTCAGGGGTCTCGTTTTTTTTATAGTAAAGACATGGAATTTATCTATAAAAATGTATTACCTTTTATTGTGTCACGAACACAACCAATCATGATGTTTTAACCTGATTGCCAAACAAATCACTTCAAAAGTAGGTTAAGTAGGTTACCTGAGCATGTTCGTATACTCCAAAGTCCAGCTTCCGAACAGTGCACTGTGCACCCGCCATTTGAATGGAATCTATTACAAACACTATGTGTAATGACATTCAGCCTACAAAGTGGCATGTATTCATGGATGCCAAGGGAAGCCAGGCTTACCCAAAAAGAAACAAACGTATATAAACAGACTAAACCTTATCAGATCTCAGAATTTCTGTGGGGGCAAATAAAATTTCGGGGGAGTCATGGCCACCCTGGACCACCCCCTGGACACGCCACTGATCATGTGATAGTCATCATAACATATCCAAAATGTATTTAATACACATAAAAATGTCTAATTGTATATCAGTTGTGTGTGGTGGTAGGTTTGAAGTAGAGTCCTGCATCGGGTCGGATACCCATGGTTACCCGCGGTTGACCCGCAAAATAATCAGCTGGCAGATGCAATGAAAACATGATTTTGCGGTTCAGAACAATTATTTTGCGGGTCGGAAACATTTTAAATGAAGATCAGTGGGGAACCACCAGGGCCTTCTAGGCCATCAGAGAAGGCATAAGGATTAAAATATATATATGTAAATCCTTAATTTTTTATTAAATTCATTTATATTTCATCTTTACAATAACTGCAATAACTTGGTATATTTGGAAAGAAGACATCTGGGAGATTGAGGACATGATCAGAAGAATCAGTTCAGAATACACAAGATCAAGCACACACAAAATAACAGTTTATTTGTATTTTGAAAGTCATCTTTCTTTGACAAGCTATAAGTGAATTATTTATTCCCAGATCTGGTAACACATCAGATGGCTTCCACATCTGAACAATAACAGGAAATAAAATGAAAGATCTAACAACTAGAAATGGGCAATGTTTTAGTAAGTGGTGTCAGGTGTGGTCACGGGACGTTTCCAAGTGTCCCTAAACCTCTCCAAAGATAATTCCAGTGCTATTACATATTTGCAATCCCTAAATGCTATTTGTTCAGAATAAAAACCCAATTTCTACCATATCAACCTAACTCAAACATTGTGTTGGTTTTATGGGGTATCCAGGGTACATTCAAGTGTCCTTTCAACCTCTCCAAACTGTCCAAATGTGGTAATTGCACTATTTTTGTACACTGGATGTGCCTAAAAGTAATTATTCACTATAAAAACTAAATTTCTACAACACCAACCTCTCTCACACATTGTGGTGGTGTCGGGGACATACAGAGGAAATCCAAGTGTTTTTTCAACCTCTCCAAATTGCCTGAATGTTTCGCCTAGGCATAACCAATGTATTGGCCCCAAATACAAATGAACTGTTTACAAAAACAATATAAAAAGCAACAGATATACAGTACCAGTCAAAAGTTTGGACACACCTACTCATTCAAGGGTTTTTCTTTATTTGTACTATTTTATACATTGTAGAATAACAGACATCAAAACTATGAAATAACACATATGGAATCATGTAGTAACCAAAACAGTGTTAAAACAAATCAAAATATATTTTATATGAGATTCTTCAAAGTAGCCACCATTTGCCTTGATGACAGCTTTGCACACTCTTGTAACATTTTCCTCTACAGCAGAGGTAACTCTAGGTCTTCCTTTCCTGTGGTGGTCCTCACGAGAGCCAGTTTCATCATAGCACTTGATGGTTTTTGCGAGTGCACTTGAAGAAACTTTCAAAGTTCTTGAAATTTTCCGTACTGACTGATCTTTATGTCTTAAAGTAATGACTATCGTTTCCCTTTGCTTATTTGAGCTGTTCTTTCCATAATATGGACTTGGTCTTTTACCAAATAGGGCTATCTTCTGAATACCACCCCTAACTCACAACACAACTGATTGGCTCAAACACATTAAGGAAATAAATTCCCCAAAATAACTTTCAACAAGGCACACCTGTTAATTTAAATGCATTTCAGGTGACTACAGTACCTCATGAAGCTGGTTGAGAGAATGCCAAGAGTGCGCAAAGCTGTCATCAAGGCAAAGGGTGGCTACTTTAAAGAATCTAAAATATATTTCGATTTGTTTAACACTTTTTTGGTTACTAGATGTTTCCAAATGTTTTATTTCATAGTGTTGATGTCTTCACTATTATTCTACAATGTAGAAAATAGTAAAAATAAAGAAAAAACCCTTGAATGAGTAGGTGTCCAAACTTTTGACTGGTACTGTATGTATGATAGTAACAACTTGGTTGTCTTTCTGATACAATGCATCACATTCCCCAAGTACCTTTAAGGCTTGAAAATTATGCAATTTATGCATTGAATTGAATTGTAATTAATGAATTAAACTATATAAATAAATTCCTATTAAATAGAAAAAGCTCATTGGCCCAATGTTGGCAGCCTACATGGGGCCAATATTTTAGCCTGCATTGGACCCACATCGTGCCAATGTGGATATGTTTGCTGGGAGCCTATTTGCTGTCCACTTGCAGAGCTTATCTTCCCTTCCACCACACGACAAGTTTATTTTCCCTGACTACTCGCTTATGCGAAAACGGCTAACGTAACAGGAGAAATAAAAAAGGTTATAATGCTGAAATACACCATCGTGGAAACAGGTGCTGTCCGAGTGAAATCACAGGTTTGGAAGGATTTTGGAGTCATTTTTTTATATATATATATATTTAAAATTGAACCAGGCAAGTCAGTTAAGAACAAATTCTTATTTACAAAGACGACCTGCCGGGGAACAGTGGGTTAACTGCCTTGTTCAGGGGCAGAACGACCGATTTTTACCTTGTCAGCTCGGGGATTCCATCCAGCAACCTTTCGGTTACTGGCCCAACACTCTAACCACTCTGCTACCTGCCGCACCCTGTTGCATTGTGGACAAGGAGATTCAAAGATGTCTGCCTAAAGAATGGGGTGTCAGCTATGACATGACACCTTGAGTTTGAAAAATATTTTGGTTATTTAACTACAGTAGGTGTGAAGTGAATTTACATCTGGTAACGTAATTACATCATGGGTCCTTGATCTGTACTATACAGAAATGCATAACTATGGATATGAATATAATTTTGTTCATATAGATGTATGCTGAATAGGCACACAAAGGTAGAAATATGCAATATCATTCTTTAGCATATGTGGGTATTATTTTACACTGTGTAAAGAATTCCCCCTGCAGGACACTTTAGTTTATAGCTTTTTTTATGTTTGGCTCTGCTGAGTCTGGCTCTCATGTTAGGAGATATCATTCAGCGCTCAGCCCCTTGGTCTTAGCCAATCAGCTGATGCCCACTTGCACCACACTCTGTACATGAGCTGATCATGCAACCTCTGACTTGCAAAGGACATCTAGCTAGTCCTGCACTGGCTTATCAGGCCCGATGCATGCTCTTGCATCCCCATAAATGGACCCAGTCCGGAGGGCCTTGTCATCAGCACATATAAGAGGTGGATTTACAGCAGTGGGGTCATGGAGTGCGTGGGTAGCAGTGAGTAGTGTTTGTTGTTGTTATGGTTGAGATTTGTGTGTGTGTTTACTATTACTGTTAGTAGTAGTTATTATATATTCCCTGTAATATTATTACTGAGATATTACTGAGATATGATATTTATGTTGCATGTTCAAGTAACATGTTTATGTTTACAGTCTTTTGTTCTATTTACCATTACTTGAGCTATTGTGGTCATTACTCTATGCATTACTTTGCACTGTTGCACTGTTTACATCCCTGTTATTACATGTATAGTATTCATTATTTCTCTTTCAGACATGTCTATACACCTGTCTGGCAATAAAGTTCCCTGTGTGTGTATTAACTCTGTGAGGTTGCCTTATTCCTCTGACCGGGAAAGGTTTTACGTGGGCCACAGACCATTCAAATAGGAGGGGATTCCCTCACACACTGGCTAATATTCTAATGACCTCCGCCACCACAAAATACCACATTTGGTAGGTCCGGACTGGACCATATATGAACCAATTATAGACGTCTACGTTTCAGCACTGTAGAGTACAGTACAGCACAGTAGAACAGTACAGTACAGTAATTGTTCAGTACAGTACATTATACTCTAGTGTGGTCTACTGTACTGAACTCTACTGTACTGTAGTCTACTTGTCTTAATGTTCTGGCCTCTACTGTACTGTGCTGTCCAAAGTTTTGAAACATAGACGGCTTTGATTGGTACAAATTTGGTCCGGCCAGGGCAGACTGACCAAATTTCAACTACTTTATAACATCCATGGACGTCCGGTCTCGGAGTATGCTTGTTACAGAAAATGGAAAGAGGGTAGGTGTCAGAGCCGGGAAAGGTGACAATAGCCGGATAGAGAGAAGAGATAGAGCAGCAGAGAGAGGGAGAGTGAGGGAGGGGTTGTCCAGACAGTTTTCAAAGTATTGCTTTGACCACCACATGACAGAAAGAGAAAGAAAACAGTTATGAGCTGAACATAACATTATGCCAGTGGAAGGGAGGACCGTAGCAGGTTACCATGATTTCCCATTGTATCCAAATCAATTGCAGTAATTCCGTTACAGGCTTTTCTGTAACAGAATTACGAGTTTTAATCACTTACAGTTTTTTCCAATTGCTAACATGCATTGGTCAAAACTGAAGTCACATTGTCAAAACTCTTCACACAGTCAGCGAAACAGAAGTGTATTTGGACAAAACTATTATTATTTTTCATTGCTTTCCCACAAAATGCATTCAATGAACACATTCTCCGAAATCCATTAACTCTTTTCTCATTCATACTCCACCACCTGCAAAACTATATATTTGCAGCACATGTTTTCAAATGCTAAAACACTGTTTCCAAAACTGTTAAAAACACATTCAAAACAGAACGATGGCAAATGTCTGCAGTAACCAGATTGAAACATATAGAAAATCTCAGCAGAATATTTAATCATTACAAACAGAGCTGATTGCAATTTCAGCTGAAAGCCTACCCAAGTGTCCTGGTTTTAGTCTCGTTACCAAACAGACAAGAGAGGACGGCTTCGGAATGATTTAGTTTGGAAACATGGATCAAGGAAGACAGGTTGGTTGGGAAAGAAGAGTGGCAGGGAGAGAGATAATGTGTGGGGGACAAAGGAGAGGAAGACCAAGAGTGCTGGTCTCTGATGAGATAAGGGCCACAATTATTGATAATGTTGTAAACCATGGTCTCTCTTTGAGAGGGGCCGGTTTAAGGGTGCAACCAAATCTGCAGCGTTCAACAGTTGCATCAATAGTACGAATTTTCCAGCAAAACAACAGGTGAGATGTGCATCCTTCAATTTTAATTGAACTACATATTACACTACAATACAGTATGTTCACATTTTTACATGTACTGACATTTTGAAATATATTGATTGTTTTGTGTTTTTCCAAGAAGAATCCAAAGGTTACCTCCCACAGGAGGTAGAGGCAGAATATTATCAGATGCGCTGGAAATTGCCATTGTTTACATGGTAATTGACAACAATGCAATAACGTTTGGGAATGTGAATACGGTCAGCACAACGACAATTGCCAGAGTCCTAGAGAAACATAAAATAAGGATGAAGCAGTTGTACACTGTACTCTTTGAGAGAAACGGTGAACGTGTGAAAGATCTTCGGTATCAATATGTCCAGGTAAGATGTCTGTTCAATAACCAAACAGGGTTCATTCACAGCTATGCATAATGTAAAAGTACTGTAAAACTGTGGATTTACTGTATTTTAGAGAGTAATGGAGATGGAAGCCAGGCAACCTGCACATACATTCATCTTTGAGGTTGAAGCTGGATTCAACCTGGCAAAAACACGCCGCATGGGAAGAAATGTGATTGGACAGAGAGCAACTGTGGATGTCCCAGGCCAGAGAGGAGCTAACATCACAATGTGTGCAGCACTGTCCAATGATAGTTTGCTGTTACACAAACCACTCAATGGCCCCTACAATACAGAGAGGCTCATTTATTTTCTGGATGACCTGCATAATTGACTTGTGCCAGCAGAGGAGAGAGGGGCAGGAAACTCCCCTACATTCGTTCTTGTGTGGGATAATGTGGCATTCCACCACTCTGCTGCAGTCAGACTGGTTTGCTGCACATCCCAGGATGTCAGTACTATTCCTGACTCCATACTCCCCCTTCCTAAACCCCATAGAGGAGTTTTTAACTGCATTGAGGTGGAAGGTTTATGACCACCATTCACATGACCAGATGTCCTTACTGGATGACATGAATGCGGGGTGTGGAGACCCTTCTCCTGAAGACTGCCAGGGTTGGATAAGACATTCCAGAAGATACTTTTCAAGATGCATCGCCAGAGAAGACATAAGATGTGATGTTGATGAGATCTTGTGGCCAAATGCAGGGGAGAGGGAGAACTAGAACCCTCACAGTGCTGTACAGTATGAGTGATTATACTATACATGTTGAAGCAAATTGCTGCATTTCTGAATAATTCTTGTTACATATACTTTAGTACAGTCAATAAAGTGTGAAGATGTTATTCTTATTCTATAATGAAATACTGATTTATGTGAAAAATCATTCAACATTTATGTAAGGCTCCCTGTTGTTAGCGTTTTTTAGGTCAGTGTGTTATGAGTGACAATGTATGCTTTCTGAGTGAGAATTGTTGCCAGTGTCACGGTTGAACAAGTTTATTTTGAGACATGTATGAAGTGTTTTGGTGGTTTCAGTGAGTTTTGAAGGTGAGATGAACTGTTTGGCCAAGATGCATGTTGGTAATGCAGACTGTGTGAAGAGTTTTGAAAAAGTGGCTTCAGTATTGACCGATGCTCGTTACAAATTGAAAAAACTCATAAGCAAACTTGATATCAGTAAAAAATCAAGTGTTTGACCAGAATTCAAAGCCTTTGCTTATCCCTAAAATGTATGCCTTACATATTTTCTTAGCTTTCATTTGACATGCTCCTATGAACTTCATATGTTGGTGCTCATGGGTCCTTTAAGATACTAAATAAATCTAGGCAGCTGTCACGAGTCGGGATGGTGAGAGACCAAGGCGCAGCGCAATCATAGTTCGACATATTTTATTGAATTATTCAATAGTCAGAACGAACTAAAACAAACAAAACAAACGATATACAAACGTCTCGCTTCACAACGAGAACAAACACGAATGAATGGAATGCAAAATATTAACACTACGTTACCCGTGACTGAAGGAATATACATCGACATATACCTATATAATGACCCACAGCCCCGGTGTGGAAACATACATGCATATGTAGGATCCCTAATTAGAGACAATGCACTGCAATTAGAGATCCCACACAAACCACCTACAGACCCAGAAATGATAGACCTGTCAGACTCTGACCATGGCACATAGAGAAGCAATAGGCTTCTCTATGGCCAGAGCCTGACAGTACCCCCCCCAAGGCGCGGACTCCCGGACAACTACCAAAAACAAAACACAAACATATGGGGGGGTAAATGGGGGGGAAAGATTAGTTCGTTGGCGGCGGTTCCGGCCCCGGCGAAGTAGACAACTTAGTGCCCTGCTCTCTCCTTATGACCGGGAAAATAACTGGGCCCGGACTGGGCACCGGTGGGGTAAACGGCTCCGGCCATGGAGCTGGGCAATAAACCGGGCCCGGACTGGGCACCGGTGGGGTAAACTGCTCAGGCTCTGAAGCGGAGCAGACGGCTGGACCCGGATTGGGTACCGGTGGAGCGGACTGCTCTGGCACAGGAGCGGAACAGACGGCTGAACCCGGAATGGGTACCGGTGGAGCGGACTGCTCTGGCACTGAGGCGGAGCAGACGGCTGGACCCGGATTGGGTACCGGTGGACTGCTCTGGCACTGAGGCGGAGCAGATGGCTGAACCCGGAATGGGTACCGGTGGAGCGGACTGCTCTGGCACTGGGGCGGAGCAGACAGCCGGACCCGGACTGGGCACCGGTGGAGCGGACTGCTCTGGCACTGGGGTGGAGCAGGCAGCCGGACCCGGACTGGGCAATGGTGGAGCGGAATGCTCTGGCTTGGGGGTGGAGCTTACGACCGGACCCACACTGGGCACCGGTGGAGCGGACTGCTCTGGCTTGGGAGTGGAGCTTACGACCGGACCCACCCTGGGCACCGGTGGAGCGGACCGTTCTGGCATGGGAGTAGAGCCGACGACCGGACCCGGATTGGGGAATTGCTTAATTAAGTTTAAATTCAACTATTTGATTATCTAAACAATATTGAACATAAATAAAAAATGTTGTTCTGTTGGCTATAGGCTTTCATTAGGTAATGAAAGCCTAAAGCGATTTGAGTTGTCGATTCGCATTGTGATAATAAGAAGATAGGCTTATGGTTTTTAATTCATGGCATGGTTTCATTTTATCCAAATGTTGAATAGACATGCAGACAAATTAATTCATGAAGGGAATGGGAATAGCCTTAAAGCCTACAACTCTGTTGTCGTAAAAATAAAAGTATGTTATTTTGCGGGTCACGGATCGGCTCTCAGAACAATTCTATGAGAGTGGATCGGATTGCAGAGAAAAATCTGTCCCGATGGGGCTCGAAATTGATGTGGCCAACACTGGGTGGGTGCGGCTCCAAAAAAATGACCCATGCAGGACTCTAGTTTGAAGTGATATATCTAGGTACAATAGCCCCCTCTTGTGGAAAGACTCCATAGTAACAGCCACAGTTTCACTGCTTGAAATGACTGCCTCATAAAATAACATTAGATAATACTAAACACTAAAATAACAATAACAAAAAAAAAATGGAATTAGTGGATTCAGCTATTTCAGCCACAAGCAACAGGTGTATAAAATCGAGCACACAGCCATTCAATCTCCATAGACAAACATTGGCAGTAGAATGGCCTTACTGAAGAGCTCAGCGACTTTCAACATGGCACCGTCATAGTCAGTTCGTCAAATTTCTGCCCTGCTAGAGCTGCCCCGGTCAATTGTAAGTGCTGTTATTGTGAAGTGGAAACGTCTAGGCCGCGAAGTGGTAGGCCACACAAGCTCACAGAACGGGACCGGCGAGTGCTGAAGTAGCCCGTAAAAATTGTCTGTCCACTGTTGCAACACTCACTACAGAGCTCAAAACTGCCTCTGGAAGCAACGTCAGCACAATAACTGTTTGTCAGGAGCTTGAAGAACTTGAATGCCTGCACAGAGCCCTGACCTCAACCCCATCGAACACCTTTGGGATGAATTGGAACGCCAACTGCGAGCCAGGCCTAACCACCCAACATCAGTGCCCAACCTCACTAATGCTTGTGGCTGAATGGAAGCAAGCAATGTTCCAACATCTAGCGGAAAGCCTTCCCAGAAGAGTGGAGGCAGTTATAGCAGGTAAGGGAGGACCAACTCCATATTAATGCCCATGATTTTGGAATGAGATGAGCAGGTGTCCACATACTTTTGGTCATGTAGTGTATTTGGCAGTGAAAATGATGCACAAATGTGTAACACAACATTACATTATTAACTCCTGGTGAAACACTCTTATATTCAGAATAACATGTAACACAGTTAAAAAAAAAATCCATAAATTGAACAAAACACAATGAACAAATGAAGTAGCTACCTGAGAGAGATGACACCTCATCTTGCAACACTGTATCTTCAGAGGCCTTTCTATCTTCCACTGTATCACTCTGGGAGGAAGCAGGTAGGGTGAGCACTTCCACTTGCCCACCGCCACGCTTGGCCTCCCCCTCCGTCTCTGCCCCCTCTGCCTCCCCCTCCCCAGAGTCTGTGCTCCTGATGCACGAGACTGAGTCCACTTCCTTCATCAGTGCCAGACGCTCTACCGCCACCCGCTGGCTGGGCGAGGCAGCCAGCTTGTCCTGCAGGGCCTCTATGCGCTGCGAGGGTCCTCTGCCCCTCCTCTCTCCCTCTAGACTGTGGGAGAGCTTAAGATCAGGGTTGATGGGGACCGAAAGCGGTAGTCTGTCTGGCGGAAACTCCTGCATACCTAGAGTTTCTCGTCCCAGATGGGTCCATTTCGCACTCCTGACGTGCTCCGGGTTATCCTGTGGTGGCTTCTTTTCTTTTGCCTCCTGCCCGTCAAATATCGATCCAGAGTCCAGTTCCTCAGAATCTGGATCTCTCACATGCGTTTGTACTGTCTGTTCGTTTGCACTGCAGATTTCTGGATCTTCTCTAGCTGCGGGTTTACTCTCTGTTAATTCAATCTCCTCTGTTGCCATCTCGCTAACCCTCTGCTCCCCTGTGACCAGAGACTCTGCAGGTACATCCATCCCTAATATCATGGCTGCCCTCTCCTCTATAGATTCGCTCTCTGGAATGCCCTCAGCACATTTAAGTTTGTATAGATTGCCAAGGTCCTCTGCCACTGCCAGAGCTTGGTTTTGTTTGGTCTTCTCAGCAGCGACACTCTCCTCCACGTTCTTATCTATGAGTGACAGCTGCTTCCTCCAATCACAACATATAGTTTGAGCCTCTGAATGATTTGAGCCAGAGTCAGAGGGTACCTTTGTGTCTCCTTCGCATTCAGCTGGTTCTTCAGATGTTTCAGCACCTTGTGGACTGTCACTGTCGCCAACAATCGTTGCGCTACTTTGATCGGATAAGTCTGGGCTTGACTCCTCGTGTAGCGGAGACATTGGACTTGGTCTGGACATCTGGCTCTCGCTCTCTTTTTTACAAATGGGGCATTCCTCTGCAGAGTCTAAACAGGCACCCCCTGGAGGCTCTGTATCACAACTGCCACCACCAGGTTTAGACATGGCGGTGAACTTTTTTTTAACCTCTGAGTCTCGGGTCTTTTGTAAAGACTGACATATGTCCTCATAGTCAGGGGGACTCGTAAGTGTGGAGGCGTCCTGCATCGGCTGCCTATCTGCCCAGGGGACTTCGGCTGCAGTGTGCGTTGTTGGCGTCATTGGGCTGAAGTCTCTGGTCTCGCTGGGATCACTAGGAGAGTCACTAGGTGGTGGTGTCTCCGAAGGCGAAGGGAGGTCTAGCTTTACTTTCCTGCCACTGCAGCTACTTCTCCTCTGCGACAAGTTCGAAACAACCCTGTATTCTCTGAATCCTGTAGGCTTGCGTGGCGGAACAGGGAGCTCCTCTCTTAGCTGCTTGTTGAAAGTCACTGATTTTCTTTCAGTGGGTCTGGAGAATGCACTCTTAACCTCCCTGTACTCCGGGTCGATGGACACAGACCAGCTCTCGATACTGCGCCTAAGGCTGCTGGGTTTGCTGAGCCCCGCCTCCCCCGCCAGCCTTATCTTGATCCGCTCAGGGATCTGCACAGTGGCGCTATTGTTGGAAATGTTATTGCTGGCAGTGCCTAGCTCTAGGATGTCTTTGTAGGCCTCATTGAGGTCCTCAATGCACTGGTCAACACTGGGTCCCTTGCTGCTCTGCTGCTGCTGATCCTGGAACTCTTTGTTGATAGTCTCCAGCTCCTCGATGGCATCCCATGGCCGCCTGCTGACGGGTTTCAGCATACACTGACCGAAGGCTTCCTGCCCACTGCAGGTCGTTGCTGGTTTGGCCTCCTCCGTTGTGTTTCCTGAGGGTGGTGGTGGTGCTGCTGCTGCTGGCGGCTGAGCTGTGCTCTTGTTCAGCTGGCTGGAAATTGAGAAAGTTGTCGTCCTGGAAAAGGCGCTGTTGCTGGATGGTTTCAGGCTCTTCACCCCTTTTATAGGATAGCTGAATGCAGTACTGCCCACACCGCTGGGATCTGTGTTGTTGACGTCGGAGGAGCCTAGGGCAGGGACTTGAGGGTATTGTGCTTCCTTGTTTTCAGGGCCTGGAGGAGGGGGAGGCTGAGGCTTTTGGGCTTCTGGGCTAGTTTGGGTCTCCTGGTCCCGGTATTGGTTCCCAGGCCAGGCACCCGAGAGTTTCAGCTCCTTGTGATGGTTTATTTTAGGGGGCTTAATAGGGTGTTTTCTCACTATTTTGCTGCTTGATCTGCTGCTCGCTATGCTACCGGTTAGTGCTAGCAACTCAGCCTCTGCTGAAGATGTGCTTTGGAGACTTTGGTTTGTTAAGTGGCCCGTTTTGTTCTCACACGGACTGTCCACTGGGCTTGGTGGCCGGACTGGGCTTGGTGGCTTCTCGTCGTTGTTGTTGTTTTGATCACGTGACGTACCGCCCGGCGTTGGAGGGACGGTAACAGACACCAAACAGAATATTGTCTCACTAAGTTTCTTTTTTACACACTTTTTGTCAATTTTTTCTGGTTTCTCTGAGTCAGTCTTTCTTGGTTTCTCTTTCTCTGTGGAGCCAGGCTCATTGACTGACTTTCTCACTTGAGTCACAGTTTCTGATAAACCTTGACCTTGGTCCACATGCCTGATCAGCTGCTGAGGTGGTCTAATCTGAAAAGCTGTTGGATAGTTACCACAGCTCTGATCAGGAGCTACACTGTTTACACTTCCTTTGTTTATTAAACCCCTGTTGCACCATCTAGTACTACTACTGTCGTTGTCATTGAGAGATGTTTTGCGGCAGTCAGTATTGAGAGAAAAGGCACTGTCATGTGTAGATTGTCCTAAAACCTTAGTGCAGGGAGTATCTTTGTTCATGTTTCGGATCAACTTGTCAGTGTCAGTGAGAAAAGTTACACCAGGCCCTCCTGAGATATGTCTCACTCGCGGATCTTCAAAGGGTAAATAGTGAACATGCCCCAGATGTTCCTCGGTGTAACCAGGGTTAAGGTTAATGTTAGCGTTAACCTGTTTCCTGTAGGGTATACCTCGATCCCCGTAGTGTTCCAGCCACGACCCTCCTGTCTGTCTGGAAAACCACTTTCCCGCCTCTGATCTCATAGGCATGTGCATCTGTATCTGCATCTCCCCACTCCACTTATAGTTTGCCACCTCGTTGCGGTTGATTGGTCCTCCTCTGATTGGGGGAAGGGCTCTCTTATAAGACGGGGGTGGGATATAACCGGGGGGTTCCATGCCAAAGATAGCAGAGTGTTGTGCGAAATAGTCTTGTCTTTGCGATTCTCCACCCCTTGGGTAATAGATAGGCCTGTTGTCTTTCTGTTGTTTGGACCCTCCCTGCTGATCTACTACAGCCACAGCGAGCATCTCTTGGCTACCCCTAGTCTGCTGGTGTATTTCGTATGATGGAGGCTTGACAGGCCTGCTGAACCTAGGCTTTGGTAAAAATGCAACATGTCCGATGCTTTGCCAACCGTTCCTGGCCCACCGGTCCCTGCCGACTCCCGCACTGTGGTAATACCGACTATAAGGCCCGGAAAAGACGGTGCTGTTCACTCTCTGTCTATCAACCTGGCCTGGTCGAAGCTGGAAACTGACCAAACTGGACTGTGTGTTTGTGTGTTCAGTAGTTCCATCAGGCGACAGCACTCTGGGGAGGGACTGGGACATCCGTCTGGTTCTGGGGAGGATAGAACCAGCGCTCTCTGGAGTCCACAGGCAGTGCTGGTGCTCCTGAGCCCACCTCTCACCCTCCCTATCTGACAGCTGCCTCCCCAGACCCACCGCAGGCTTCCACTCCTCTGTGCCCAGGCTCTGGCACTTCCTCTCCCCAGTCACCCCAGTCACTACCCTCAACTGTCTAGGAGCCGCGTTGGCCTCTCTCAGCCAGGAGATGGAGGTGTCTTCCCATAGGTGCTTCTGCTGAGTCTTCTCCCCCTCTCCCCTATGGTCCTCTACAATCAGGGCCTGTGGTCGCCATGCCCCCTCAGAGGCTTTCAGAAAGCCAGTGGACGCTCTCAGCTCCCGGCCGTCTGCGTAATCCAAGAGGACGCTGAAGTCCTGGCCTCTCCTCCTCCAGTAGGAGACATCCCTCTCATCTAACTGCTCTCTTCTCTCAATCTGCTCAGAATAGGTTAAGCTGGGTGCGTCGTAGAACCTGGAAAGAGAAGAAAGCACAATTGAGTGGTAGGGTACTAAAGTTATTCATTCATTAATATACAAAAGTTCATATTCACAATAAAATCTAAACATATTATAAACTGTAAAGATTGTAACACTAAAAACCTAGATGGATGATTATTTGGTTTTTGCATGGGAACATAAATAGCAAAACTGTAGCTAAGCTGAAGTGGTAACACCAAAAAGGACAAAACTCAAAGTATTTTAGATTGTAGAAGCTTGTAATACCCAAACAATTCAGTTTACCTCCCTTACTTGTAATTTCCATGACCTGCCAGTCTGTGGTTACATCCCAATTGGCACCCTATTCACTATATAGTGCACAATGCCCTGGTCAAAGTTGTGCACTATATAGGGTATAGAGTGCAATTTAGGACACACGCTAAAACGTAATCTCAGATGCAACATCTGACTACAACAAAACAAGATCAAAGAGAAAGGAAAAAAAGAAAAACATAAATAAATAAGCTTTATCTGGAACTCTCTCAAAACCATACCAGTGCTCCACACTCTGTTTAACTTTGATGATGGCACAATGCTGAGCAACCTGCCATGATTTGATGCAATATTGATAATTGTGACATTTAAAAATGTTGGTATGTCTGGCTAGAGCCTCTAAGCTGATGTTTTGGCTTTGGGAGTGAAGAGGTACTGCATCACACATGGCCTCTGATTCCCCCACATGTAGTGTAATGTAGTGCACTATATAGGAAATAGGATGGCATTTTGGACATTGCCCTAGGAATCAGTCTGTCCATCTCCAACCCAAGAGGGTAGAGCCAGACAGCACGCATATCTGATGGAAGTGCTTGAGTCAGAGGCTCCCAACTCCCTTGAAAATACCATTAAATTGTGCGGCTGCTGCAATATGATCTGCATATTAAAAACACACGCTGACCTTAATTCAGAAAGCTGGGATTCGTCCCAAATGGCATCCTATTCCCTATATAGTGCACTACTTTTCACCAGGGCCCATAGGGCTCTCTGGTTAAAAGTAGTGCACTATGTAGGGAAAAGGCACTGCCTGTCTGCCCCTGACGCCACTGCTAAGCACACTTTAAGTCTGAGCAAGAAATTACTGACTTGTTTATAAATGCCAGTTCCCCATCACGTGATGTGACAATATGCAGAGTGACAGACAACTATATTCCTATTCCTTATCCATTCAATCCAATTCAGGAGACTTGGCTACTGGCAGAAGACTCCTACTTTTTCACCGCAGCTTTCGGAAGACCAGAAATAGGATTTAATTTAAATGTGTAATAATGATCTTAAAATCAAATAAAAAACGAGTGGCCTTAATGCTGTGATGCACATGTTTATCTACACATTAAGGCATGCTCCCAGTCCTATGGACAGCAGTCAGAGTAATGTCCCAAATGGCACCCTATATAGTTCACTACCAAAGCCCTAGTGCACTATATAGGGAATAGTATGTCACTTGGGACGAAAACTAAAGATCAGTAACCTAGAGCAGTAAAGAAGTGAAAATCAGGGAGGGCTATAATATATTGTGAGCTTTATGCAGTTTCATGTAATCCATCATGGTGTGATTACAAATGGCACCCTACTCGCTATATCAGTGGTCACCAACCAGTCAAGGCATTCCTAGTCGATCACCAAACATTTCTGTAGAAAAGCCAATGATAAAGGCTTGCACTCCTTTTTTTGTGTTTTACGCTGTTAGCGGTAGGTGCACTTTATTCAGAAGCCCTGCGCACCGGGATGGCAAAGTGTTCCCATTTTGAACAAATGGGAACACTTTGCGCCTATCCCGTGGACCGGGAGATATGTGGCTAAATCGAGTGCCCCTACTGCCTACTGCGCTCAAATCATCGCGCCTATAGCTTCCACGACACAAGCTACAGATACTAGTTTGATACTAGCCTATGTGAAATATCATAACTTTTAAAACCATAACCAGAGAGAGACTCAAAGAATACTGCAATGTTGAGCTGATGTTTATGTCCAGCAGGTATATCTCACTGGCCACCCCCAAAGCCAAAACCTCCTTTGGCCGCCATTCCTTCCAGTTCTCTGCTGCCAATGACTGGAACGAAATGCAAAAATCCTTGAAGCTAGAGGTTCCTATCTCCCTCACTAACTTTGAGCATCAGCTGTCAAAGCTGCTTATCGATCACTGCACCTGTATATAGCCCTTCTGTAAATAGCCCATCCTACTACCTCATCCCCATATTTAGTTTTTTAACTTCCGCTCATTTTGCACTCCAGTATCTCTATTTGCACATCATCATTTGCACATTCCATCATTCCAGTGTTAATGCTAATCTGTCATTTATTTCGCCACTATGGCCTATTTATTGTCTTCCTAACCTTACTGCATTTTGCACTACATTTGGATCAGGATCCGACTGGGAAAAATAGTTAATGGGCATCCAACTCGGAAATTCAAGTCGGAAACTCTGGCATCTTTCTAGAGCGCCGACTTTCCAACCTGATGATCACTGATGTCAAGATTTGACCTCGCTTTCAGTTGTCTTGAAAGCACCATGACCATCAGATGCAGGTACCATTAGTCCAGTGAAATAAACAAGCAAATTAATAGAAAATTATTTCAATTTATGCTCAGCTGTGCCTCGCAAGTGCTACACCAACTGATCTATTTTGTTATCAAAGCTTGAGTTTTTATATATAATATGGTCTGAGAAGAATAATATTGGCTGGACAGGCATATAGCCTATATGCTGTGATAATGTATTAGGCCTACTGCATAAACCTCATTCCTACAGAAAAAGTTTTTAGTAGATTAATGTTAAATTTTTAAAGTAATGTTTAAAAAAATAATGATTCTGAGTGGTAGATTTCGGCTTGCTTTTTGATTATGAAAGTGATCTTGACTAAGAAAAGGTTGGTGACCACTGCCCAATATAGTGCACTTCTTTTGACCAAATGGCACCCTATTCCCTATATAGTTCATTACTTTTTATCAGGACCCATTTCAATAGAAAGTGCTCTCTTTAAGCATCGGTTCCCATTGCAACGTAAACAACCCAACAGTGCAGAAGAAGAAATGTTTACATAATAAGAATTCCTTATCATATCACAGCATAAGGCACCCTATTCCCTATATAGTGCACTACTATTACCCAGGCCCATAGGGCTCTGGTCGAAAGTAGAGCACTATATAGGGAATAGGGTGCCATTTGGAGCACAAATCTAATCGTATCGCAGCATCTGGCAAGACAAGGCAGTGGTGTATCAGCCTCAGTGTTCGTTCTGCAGCTCTGGAAGGAAGGAAACGGGGAGAAAGAAAAGAAAAACCCTCCTGCGCAGTGCAGACAGAGTGGCTCGGCTTTGCATGCAATGCCGAAGGGCCCAGCAAACAAAAAAAGGGAGGGAAGGTATGGTGGGGATCTCAAAAGAGAGAGAAAGAGAAAAAAAAAACTCACCCACTATCCGTGGCGAGAGAATCGCCCAGGGTCTGTGCTAGGCTGTCACCTAGGTTACCGCTGCCAGCTTCTTTTCTCCTTTGGTTCCTTTCCCCGCCGCTCTCATTGTCGCAGCTGCCGGGGTAGCCCTTCGCCAGTAGTGCCTGCCTGCTGCTGCTGAAGACGAAGTCCCCCCTGTCTCCATCCTGTTCATACCCGTTCAGTGATCCACCACGACCAGACCTCTGGTTCTCTGCTGCTGGGATTTCACGGTGGCAATTGGCGGCGGCGTGGCGCAGCTTCTTGTAAGGCGCGGTGGCAGACGAAGTTGAAGAGGGGCAGGGGATGCTTGTCTTGGGCAGTTTGTATCCATGAGAAATGAGGAGGTCCTCCACGCTGTACATGGTGGTGTGTGTCTCTCTGTCTTAGCAGCAGGGCGAAGGTGTTTATTTTGTTCCTTATACACAGTGCTGCTGGTAGAAACTGGAGCACAACTGCTCAGCAGAGGCCATCCCTATGGGGAGAAGAGAGGTAACATTTATCTAGCTTTAAAAGCATAACTACCAATGATTTACATATACACTAGAGACAGAGAGGTTGCTGTTTTGAAGCCACCCCGCTTCCATATTAGCACTCCCCCACCATTGTAAAAAATATAGAAATGCATTTAATGTCGACATTTGTTTATTCCACATTTATTATATTACAGACACCTTAATGCATACTCTTAAATTATATTATGTGAGCTAAACATAAAAATGAAAAAATATATAAATATTAAAGTATAATTTTTTGAAAGTACTGATGTTACTGTCCCCACTACAACAAAAACATATTTAAAAACCTTTCATTTTGTCCATGAAACACTTAATAATCCTATAGAGCAAGGTTTCCCAAACTCAGTCCTGGGGCACTCCCTGGGTGCACATTTTGGTTTTTGCCAAGCACTACACAGCTGATTCAAACAACCAACTCGTCAAGCTTCGATTATTTGAATCAGCTGTGTAGTGCTAGGGAAAACAACTAAGCGTGTACCCAGGGGAGGCCCCAGGACCAAGTTTGGGAAACCCTGCTATGGAGGACTGCTCCTTCTGGGGAGTGCCAATATGGCCTCCCCAAAGCCTCTCATTGGCCAATACATAACATCACCAATACAGGGTTTACATACATCAATGATAGCTAAATACTGATTGAATGGAACACTAATGTATGTACACTACAGTGCATTCGGAAAGTCTTCAGATCAATTGACTTTTTCCACATTTTGATATGTGGAAAAAGCCTTATTCTAAAATGTATTAAATAGTTATTTCCCCTCATCAATCTACACACAATACCCCATAAGGACAAAGCAAAAACACTATTTGAGACTTTTGCAAATTTATTCAAAATAAAGAACTGAAATATCATACTTACATAAGTATTCAGACCCTTTACTTGATACTTTGTTGAAGCACCTTTGGCAGTGATTACAGCCTTGAGTCTTCTTGGGTATGACGATACAAGCTTGGCACACCTGTATTTTGGTAGTTTCTTCCATTCTTCTCTGCAGATCCTCTCAAGCTCTGTAGGGTTGGATGGGGAGCATTTAGGTCTCTCCAGAGATGTTAGATCGGATTCAAGTCCGGGCTCTGGCTGGGCCACTCAAGGACATTCAGAGACTTGTCCCGAAGCCACTCCTGCGTTGTCTTGGCTGTGTGCTTAGGGTTGTTGTCCTGTTGGAACGTGAACCTTCGCCCCAGTCTGAGGTCCTCATCAAAGATCTCTCTGTACTTTGCTCCGTTCATCTTTCCCTCGATCCTGACTAGTCTCCCAGTCCCTGCCACTGAAAAACATTCCAACAGCATGATGCTGCCACCACCAGGCTTCACCGTAGGGATGGCATTGGCCAGGTGATGAGCGGTGCCTGGTTTCCTCCAGACATGATGCTTGGCATTCAGGCCAAAGAGTTCAGGCCAATATTGGTTTTATCAGACAAGAGAATCTCATGGTCAGAGTCCTATAGGTGCCTTTTGGCAAACTCCCAAGCGGGCTGTCATGTGCCTTTTACGGAGTGGCTTAAAGGCACATGTCCTGATTGCTGGAGTGCTGCAGAGATGGTTCTGGATGGTTCTCCCATCTCCACAGAGGAACTCTGGAGCTCTGTCAGAGTGACCATTGGGTTCTTAGTCACCTCCCTGACCAAGGCCCTTCTCCCCCGCTTGCTCGGTTTGGCCTGGCGGCCAGCTCTAGGACGGGTCTTGGTGGTTCCAAACTTCTTCCATTTAAGAATGATGGAGGCCACTGTGTTCTTGGGGACCTTCGATGCTGCAGAAATGTTTTAGTACCCTTCCCCAGATCTGTGGCTCAACACAGTCCTGTCTTGGAGCTCTACGGACAATTCCTTCGACCTCATGATTTGTTTTTTGCTCTGACATGCACTGTGAGACCTTATATAGACAGGTGTGTGCCTTTCCAAATCATGTCCAATCAATTGAATTTACCACAGGTGGACTCCAATCAAGATGTAGAAACATCTCAAGGATAATCAATGAAAACAGGATGCACCTGAGCTCAATTTCGAGTCACTGTCAGGCTCTGGCCATAGAGAAGCCTATTTGCTTCTCTATGTAGCTATGGTCAGAGTCTGACAGTGTCTTTCTTTTCTGTTTCTGTGTGGGTTTTTGGTTGGATCCCTAATTAGAGGCAGCTGCACCGCATTGTCTCTAATTAGGGATCCTATATATGTTTGTCTGTCCTTCACTCTGGTGTGGGTCGTTGTCGATGTATTTCGCAGTCACGGTGAAAGTAAGTGGTGCTGTTATTACGTCCGTTCATTCGTGTTTGTTTTGAGTACGTGACGTTTTGTACATCGTTTGTTTGTTTCTGTAGTTCGTCATTCTTTTTGTGTATATACATACTACTATCCCTGCGCTGCGCCTTGGTCATTCCCACACCCACAGCGTGACAGTCTCATAGCAAAGGGTCTGAATACTTATGTAAATAAGGTATCTGTTTTTGATTTTTTATAGATTTGCAAAAATGTCTAAACCTGTTTTTCCTTTGTCATTATGGGGTATTGTGTGTAGATTGATGAAGAAAAACATTAATATAATCCATTTTAGAATAAGGCTGTAACTTAACAAAAAGTGGAAAACATGAATAATTTCCAAATGGACTGTATATGTAGGGGAGAACAAACAGGGGGAGAGTGAGACAGGAAAAAGGTAACATTCTGTCAAGACTGTCCCATACAGTACAACCTTTCGGTTACTGGCCCAACACTCTAACCGCTAGGCTACCTGCCACCCACTACTTAGGGAATAGGGTGCCATTTGGTTAGGGTATAGGGTGCCATCTGGGACACAAACCGTTTCAGAGCTTGTTGTGTTTGATTAGGTCACTGGAGGGCGGACAGTAGACTATTTGTATTTTGTACATGTTCCTGTTACGGCCTAGATACACCAGGCACTACCTCTAGTGATCAAACTACCGAAGGTCAGTCATTTTCTATAACCTAGAGGTAATTTTCTAGAAGTCTCTTCTAAAAAATATAATTAAGTATATTACGTGAAAATGTATTTCCTATAATAGATTAAGCCCTGAATATAATTAATAGTAGTTTACATTGGTTGTGTCCCAAATGGCACCCTATTCTCTACATACTGCACTACTTTTAACCAGAGACTATGGGCCCTCGTCAAGAGTAGTGCACTAAATATGAAATAGGGTGCCATTTGAGACGCAAACCTGTAACACATTGCTTTCGGTATTTACTGAATGGCTGTGTATTTTTTCTCTGTCTCTGACTAACTCAGGCATTGCAAGCCAAAATCAATCTATTTCCAGATTAGCTCAGCAGGGGTTGCTATAAACAGATGCTGTTCAAAAACAACGTTTAACAATATATTCTAGGATTTGAATACTTGTTGCTCTTCTTTCTGACAATAATTGAAATTCCAATCATTTTATTAACATTAAATAGTTTTTCCAGCAAAAAAAAATGCATCAACACCTCATTAATAAACAAAAAGTTAACAAATCTTTGACATGAAAGAAACTGAAAAGTAGTATTGTACACTAAGAAAACTTTTGAATTACAACCCAAAACATTGTGTTTGTTCAGGTTGAGTGATTTGATACATTGCTCAGGAGCAGTGCTGGGGAAGCTACTCTGAAAGAAGTTAAGCTACACTAAAGCTCCCCTTAAGAAGAATATAGTTTCTTAGTTCTCTGCATCCAAACTACTTCATTAAATATTATCATATCAAATTGCAATAATAGATCCCTCTGGAGTCAGATTTGAACAGACTGTGTTATATAGTCTAGTAAACAAAAAAAACATGTTTATTTATTTTTTTGGTATGCTGCCCCCTTTTTTCTCCCCAGTTTGGATCTTGTCTCATCGCTGTAACTCCCCAACGAAACACGACCCGCCAAACCGCGCTTCTTAACACCAGCCCGCTTAACCCGGAAGCCGGCTTTACCAATGTGTCAGCCTGCAGGCACCCGGCCTGCCACAAGGAGTCGCTAGAGCGCGATGAGCCAAGTAAAGTCCCCCCAGCCAAACCCTCCCCTAACCCTGATGACGGTGGGCCAATTGTGGGCCGACCCTATGGGATTCCAGATCACGGCCAGTTGTGATACAGTCCGGGATCGAACCCAGGTCTGAAGTGATGCTTCTAGCACTGCAGTGCCTTAGACCGCTGTGCCACTTGGGAGGCACCAAAAATAGTTTCAAGTGAAAATTAGGCAGGTCTGATGCAGAAAAAGGAAATTCTTGCTTACACATTTTCTTTTTGCAAAAAAAGTATTGTGTGTGTATATATATATATATACAGTGGGGAGAACAAGTATTTGATACACTGCCGATTTTGCAGGTTTTCCTACTTACAAAGCATGTAGAGGTCTGTAATTTTTATCATAGGTACACTTCAACTGTGAGAGACTGAATCTAAAACAAAAACCCAGAAAATCACATTGTATGATTTTTTAATAATTAATTAGCATTTTATTGCATGACATAAGTATTTGATCACCTACCAACCAGGAAGAATTCCGGCTCTCACAGACCTGTTAGTTTTTCTTTAAGAAGCCCTCCTGTTCTCCACTCATTACCTGTATTAACTGCACCTGTTTGAACTCGTTACCTGTATAAAAGACACCTGTCCACACACTCAATCAAACAGACTCCAACCTCTCCACAATGGCCAAGACCAGAGAGCTGTGTAAGGACATCAGGGATAAAATTGTAGACCTGCACAAGGCTGGGATGGGCTACAGGACAATAGGCAAGCAGCTTGGTGAGAAGGCAACAACTGTTGGCGCAATTATTAGAAAATGGAAGAAGTTCAAGATGACGGTCAATCTCCCTCGGTCTGGGGCACCATGCAAGATCTCACCTCGTGGGGCATCAATGATCATGAGGAAGGTGAGGGATCAGCCCAGAACTACACGGCAGGACCTGGTCAATGACCTGAAGAGAGCTGGGACCACAGTCTCAAAGAAAACCATTAGTAACACACTACGCCGTCATGGATTAAAATCCTGCAGTGCACGCAAGGTCCCCCTGCTCAAGCCAGCGCATGTCCAGGCCCATCTGAAGTTTGCCAATGACCATCTGGATGATCCAGAGGAGGAATGGGAGAAGGTCATGTGGTCTGATGAGACAAAAATAGAGCTTTTTGGTCTGAACTCCACTCGCCGTGTTTGGAGGAAGAAGAAGGATGAGTACAATCCCAAGAACAGTTCTGCTTTTCTGATGTATCAAATACTTATGTCATGCAATAAAATGCAAATGAATTACTTAAAAATCATACAATGTGATTTTCTGGATTTTTGTTTTAGATTCCGTCACTCACAGTTGAAGAGTACCTATGATAAAAATTACAGACTTCTACATGCGTTGTAAGTGGGAAAACCTGCAAAATCGGCAGTGTATCAAATACTTGTTCTCCCCACTGTACATGTGCAACAAGCACCTTATAATCTGCCTGTAGTTTGGCAATAAATCACTCATAGAAAATTCTCCTCAATCCAATGTGGTCAAAACGTCAGCTTGTGTAATGTAGTAACACATACTGTCCTCATTATAGAAAGTACTGTAATATTCATTAATTAGATATGGAAAAATAATTAAATATCCTAATTTAGGAGGATAGCAAATTAAGCAAACTCACAGGTTTTTTAGTAATCACATATTTCAAACTAGTTTAACCATTTAGACATTAAAAGATGCTCCTGAGCACAATTTAACCAGGCACTCTAGACTAGAGCATCCATAGGGTCTGTGCAGCAGGTTGAATGTTTGACGTCGCTATAAACAGCCTAGCTTGTCTGATGAATTAATTAGTGCCTATCGCAGATTCAGCCAGCCTGGAAATGTCAGTGGCATGGCTTATAAACCAAAAATGCTGTGATCAAAGGCTTTGCACACATTAGCATTCTGATAATCAGGTTTGGACGTAAATGTTGGCTTGCCATTGAGTTTTCATAAAAATGTTGGTATTCAAGGGACAAATTTTGAGTCAAAAGCAATAACAGGGCTTGCACGGAGCCCTGAATCTAGACCATAGGGCTCTGGTTCGAAAGTAGTGCACTAAATAGAGAATAGGGTGCACTTTGGGACGCAACCTAGTTAAACTCCTTGCCACTGACTCTCCAGGCTGATAGAATAGTTTCTAGGTACCCAGAAGATGACAAAAAAGTTGCTCTATGTGCTGTCATACTACTAACAACACTGATGCTAAATGTTGTTACTGGTGTAATTACATTGTTGCTAAAGAGTTATAAGTGCAACTTAAATGGGTAGTTCACCCAAATTAGTTTAAGTTTGCCTTTGGAAACAGTCTCCAGGTAAACCAAAGCATGGATTGCTGTCCTACTTTGTCCATAAACTGCTTACATTAAAACATGTTATTTTTTAGTTTGGGTGACCAAAATCTGGATAATTAGGTTGAACTATCCCTTTAACAGGACTACACACCCTTTTTCAATGACAACACTATTAAATTATATTTTATCCAGTCCTACATGGCAACAGGTTACTAAACCTTATTGTGTTCCTCAATCCATTCCCTCTAAGGGGTAGAACATTTACTAACTAACACTGTGACAGTGCGAGGACGGTGAGCACAAAAATGAAGATGTTGAAGAAAAAGGAAAAGAAGAACGAATGAAATCGATACATAAGTTCACTCATGAACAATAATCCACATGCACATCACAGGGAAGGGAACATATAAAGGGTGTACAATCAAGTGAGTGTAATCAAGTGTGCGTTTGTGTGGAATCGGGATGGGAATCAGGTGTGGGCGCGTGAGCGCGGCTGCCATCATACTTATGCCGGTGGTTAGTATATCGGCGAGCCGGAGCGCCGGGGGCACCGTCGAGGTCGGAGGCACAGTCATTACAGTACCCCCCCATCGTCAGCTCCTCGGACGACCCGGAGGTCGAGGAGTGGGCCGGTCCGGACCCAGCTGCATTCCTCCGGACTGTATCCCACCCAATCCACTAGGTACTGGACCCGACCCCGCCGCAGACGAGAGTCTAGCACCGTCTCTACTCTGTATGCCGGACCCCCGTCCACCTCCACCAGAGGCGGAGGCACCGCAGCAGGACCTGATCCCCCCCAGCGGACCAGGAATCACCGGCCTGAGGAGAGAGACATGGAATGTAGAAGAGATGTTATTGTATGGGGGGGGCAGTTGGATGGTGACTGAAACGTCATTGACCTTCCAGAGGATTTTAAACGGTCCCACATACCAGGGGCTTAACTTACGGCAGGGCAGGCGGAGGGGAGGTCCCGCATGGAGAGCCACACTCTGTCCTCGCTCCACCACCGATCCGCCTACCACTTCTGACCGGAACCAGTCCTCCACCGCAGGCACGTCACTGGGCTCGGTACCAGTCCAAGGACACAATGGAGGTTGCCGGCCCAGGACAGCCTGGAACGGAGTCAGCCCTGTGGAGGACTGGCGCAGGGAGTTCTGGGCGTATTCCGCCCAGGAGAGAAAGCGTGACAAGTCACCTGGCCTATCGAGGCAATAGCTTCGCAGGAACCTCCCCAGCTCTTGGTTGGTGCATTCCGCCTGCCCGTTCACCTGGGGATGGTACCCGGATGTGAGGCTGACCATGACCCCCAGACGAGACAGCAACGCCCTCCAGACCAGTTCCTGTCTAAATATGAAATATAAATTGGGGACCACGGTCCTCTGGAACTCCATAAAGACCTGCTGGAATAGGACCTCAGTTAACTGAAGAGCAGAGGGCAGTCCAGCTAGAGGGACAAAACGGACCATCTTGGAGAAACGGTCTACGACCACCAGGATGGCTGTATGTCCCTCCGACCGGGGCAAGTTTGTGACAAAGTCAACTGCAATATGTGACCAAGGCCGCTGATGTTCCGGCAAGGGGTGGAGCTTACCCGCGGGAGCCTGTCTCGATGCCTTTGACTGTGCGCAGACGGTGCAGGACTGGACGTAGTATCGCACAGTCCTCCCCATCCCAGGCCACCAGTACTTTGCCCGGAGTGCTTCTAGGGTCCTGGTGATCCCCGGGTGCCCCATCTCCGGGGATTAGTGCGCCCAGGTCACCAGCCTTCCACACACCCTCCGCTGCACGTAGGTCTTATCCGGGGGGAACGTCGCTGGTGGAGGGTCCCTTCTCCCCGCCAGAACAATCTCCGCGTTGACATCCCAGGCGACAGGACCCACGACAGGGGGTAAGATGGGGACCGTCTGAGCCGGTTCTACCCCCCGGTCATGCATGCGGGAGAGTGCGTCGGCTCTGCTGTTCTTGGTGCCTGGACGGTAAGTCAGGGTGAACCAGAACTGGGCAAAGAACATCGTCCAACTGGCCTGACGGGGGTTAAGGCGCCGTGCAGCCCTGATGTATTCCAGGTTGTGATGATCCATCAGGACTGTAAACGGCTCTCATGCACCCTCCAGCCAGTGTCTCCACTCCTCCAGTGCCAACTTTACCGCCAGGAGCTCCCGGTCACCCACATCGTAGTTTCGCGGTGTAGACTATGACGTGTCTCCCCACCATAACCCAGAACACTTCATCCAAGTACAATTGGAATACCGTAGGCGCGTTGGCTAAGCCGTACGGCATTACCAGGTACTCATAGTGGCCCAACGTCGTGCTGAAAGCGGTCTTCCACTCATCTCCTTCCCGAATGCGTACTCCGGAGGTCCAGCTTGGTGAAGTACCGCGCCCCCCTTAGCTGTTCTATGGCTGGTGGGACGAGGGGCATCGGATACCGGAACTTTACCATCACGTCGTTGAGGCCCGGGTAATCGTTGCATGGTCGAAGTCCCCCGTCCTTCTTCGTGATGAAGAAAAAGCTTACTGAAGAAGGCGAGTTGGATCGATGGATATATCCCTGCTCCAGCGACTCCATGATGTATTTCTCCATTGCTGAAGACTCAGCCACAGAGAGTGGGTAGATCCTGTTCTGGGGGGGCGCAGCTTTGGGTAACAGGTCAATGGCACAGTCCCAGGACCTGTGGGGAGGGAGACACTTTGCCTTCTCGCCGGAAAAGACCTCGAGATCAGAGTACTCCTGTGGGCTGAAGGGTGCACTCTGGGCTCTCCACCGACGTTGCTCCTCAGGGGATGTTTAGGCAGGGCCTCCGGCATCTGGGTGACCAGTCCTTGATCTTCCTCTTGCTCCATGAGATGTTGGGGTCGTGCCTTTGGAGCTAGGGAAGGCCCAGGATGATCAGATGGATGGATGAGGTCATCACCATCAGTTCCAGTCTCTCTTGATGGCAGCAGGTGATGGTGAGGGTGAGTGGTTGAGTCACGTGGGTAATGGACCCGGTACCCACTGGTCGGCCATCCAAAGCCTTGATGGGGAGTGAGGAACTCAGCCTGCGCACCGGTAGCCGGAGAGTGGATACTAAGGACTGGTCAAAGAAACTCCCTGCGGCCCCGGAATCAAATCAGAGCTGTGGAGACATGAGGGTGAGTACCTCCAGACAGCACTACAGGACAACAGAAAGGACTAGGGATGTCGGTGACGCACAAGGCACCTACCGTGCTCGTCCGTCCCGTCTGGGTACTCATCCCCTTTCTGCTCTGGTCCCGTTTAGAGGGGCAGTCCCTTCGACGCTGGCTCCTCTTCCCGCAGAACAGGCACAGACCCTGTCGACTCCAGCGGTCTCTCTCCTTCGCGGGGAGCCGCATGAGTCCCAGCTCCATCGCCTACGGCTCCGGCTCCTCCCTACAGAGAGGAAGTGAGGCTTGGCGGCCCAAACACTGCTCGGGAACTGGGCGATGAACCTGGGAAATGACCTCAGATCCACTACCCCACAAAGCCGTTACCTAGTCGAAGGCGCGTCCGGTTAGGAGCAAGATCATCGTGGTTACCTTCTCCCTGTCTGGGACCGGTTGATCCCCAAAATATAACTCGCATTGCAGAAGGAAACCACGACAACCCTCCGGATTACCATCATACCGCTCCAGTAGGTCTCTCCGGAGCTCACAAACCGCAACGCTGCTAGGTGCCCCACTCACAGGTGAAGATGAAGTTGTGGCACCACTTGGCTGTCTCTGGGTTTCTTTACCTGGTTGTGGTGTCATGCGGGACATGAGCTCCTGAAACACCTCCATGAACTCTCCCATCTGCCCCTCCATGACGTGGCACCTATCCTCTAGCCCGGAAAGCCGGCCACCCGGACCGGGTCCCCCATCGCACTCTCCCGTGCTCATGGAGAGTGGGAAAGGGACAAAAAATAATACATAAAAAAACCTTGAAAAAACGTGGACAAAAAAAACCTCAGGTGAAGGTGGATTATTCTGTGAGGGTGCGAGGACGGTGAGCACAAAAATGAGGAGGTTGAAGAAAAAGGAAAACAAGAACGAATGAAATTGATAAATAAGTTTAATCTTGCACAGCACAACTGAGACGCAGCTCATGAACATTAATCCACACGCACATCACAGGGAGGGGAACATATAAAGGGTGTGCAATCATGTGAGTGGAAGCAGGTGTGCGTGTGGAATCGGGATGGGAATCAGGTGCGGGCACGTGAGCGTGGAGCGGGAGAGGCACCATTGAGGTCGGAGGCACAGTCGTTACACACACCTGATTCAACTAATAAGGGTTTGGTGATTGATTCAGGGTCTGGAACAAAAAATGTGCACACCCTGTGGGTCCCACAGGAATGGATTGAGAAACACTGTTCTAACAAGATCAACACTGCAAAGCAATCAGGGATTCAAACAAAGTGATCACCCTGACACTTTTTTGGTTAACGGATAATGGATGGCGCTGGAGAAATGTATCAATTCCAGATTGCTCGTTTAAACTGCTTGTTCTAAACAGATGGAAGCTGCTTGTTCTAAACAGATGGAAGATGCTTGTTCTAAACAGATGGCTTAGGCCATAAACAAATGCACACAATTTAAAACCCAAAGCAGTAGAGTAGTCAGCAACAGATGTCCATGGAGCACTTTTGGTAGGACATCAAAACAACTCAAAGTCTGCATCCCAAATTGCACCCTATTCCCTATATACTACACTACTTTTGACCAGAGCCCTATGGGCCCTTCCCCTGGTCAAAAGTAGAGCACTATATAAAGAAAAGGGTGCCATTTGGGACACAAATAAAGTCTAGTTACTTGTTATAAACAATATTCCAAGTAAGTGGCATAATTTGTGGGGGAAAGGTAGCCAGGGTGTATGTTTAGTGTTTATTAATATAGTAATATAATGTAGAAACATTTAACCTTCAAACTGTGTGGTTAGCAAGGCATATTTATATCTACATTTTCCTGATAGAAGTTATTACAATTATTATTATGCAGGAATAATTATGTGTATACATACCAAATGGCACCCTATTCCCCATATAGTACACTACTTTTGACAAAACCCATACGGGCCCTGGTCAAAAGTAGAGCACTATAAAGGGAATAGGATGCCATTTGGGAAGCATACTTTCACTTTATCTTCAACTTGAACCAGAGGGACTACTAGATAGATAGATAGATAGATAGATAGATAGATAGATAGATAGATAGATAGATAGATAGATAGATAGATAGATAGATAGATAGATAGATAGATAGATAGATAGATAGATAGATAGATAGATAGATAGATAGATAGATAGATAGATAGATAGATAGATAGATAGATAGATAGATAGGTACTTTATTACCCTAATGGACAAGGGTAATATCACTGTACATTATGTACATCCACATAATTTCACTTGCCATGTACTATTTTCATTAAGTTATGTATTTTTATCAGTTTCAATCTACTTATATTCCAGCAAATTCACATGACCTCAAATTGACCTTGGCACATTCATAATTTAAAAACCAAAAATAAATACATATATTATACCAACAGGACGTTTGCGATCGACTGGTCGGCATTATAGGCATTCCTACTCAGTCGCCAAATATTTCGGCAGGAAAGCCAACGATAAATGCTGGTGCTTTTGCCGAAGGTGCACCTGATTCAGAAACCCTGAGCAACAGGTAGGCAGATCGAGTAGGCCGACAAACACGGCCTACCCGACAGACCAGGAGAGCTGTGGCTAGATCAAGTGCGTCTACTGTGCTGGCCAATCTGGTAGCTCAAATCCCCGTGCATAGTACAGCTTCCACGACCCCACAGCAAAGTGTTTTACCAGCCTACGTGAGATTTCATAACTTTAAAAACCAACACCATGGATAAACTGTCAAAGGAAACAGCAAAGAGCTGTATGTTTAAATTCATTCAGCACTGTTTATATAAAACGCGCTTCTCCAGACTCTCGCGCTGTGGCTGCACTGAATGAGTAGCAAAGTTTATCGATTGGCATGCGTATTTATTATGAGCAGTTCTTCATGTCTATTTTAATATCAAGGAATATTTCACTCTGGTCATAGGAACAACATGGATTTGTGCAGGAGGTAGAAATAATACGGTGCGACTCGAGTTTCGCCATGAGTGGGAGGACGGTGTCCCCTCTGGTCAGTCTCATCGGAGGAAAGGAGAGAGCAGGGACCGGGAGAGGGTGACCAACAGATGGCAGCTACCATACCATTAGTACAGTAAAATAAAAAAGCAATTTATATTCAGCTATTTATATTCAGCTATGCCTCACAAGCGATACAAAAACGGATCTATTTTGTTATCAAAGTTCGAGTTTTGAAATATAATATGGTCTGAGAAGAACAATATTGTCAGGCCAAGCATATAGCCAATATGCAGTGATAATGTATTAGCCCTACTGTACAAACTTCATTCCTATAGACTGTTTTTATTATGTTGCATAGGCTTACATTTTTCATGTTGTTTTTTGTCTGAGCGGTAGAGCTCAGCTTGCTTTTTGATTGCGAAAGTGATCTTGACTCAGAAAAGGTTGGTGACCACTGCTGCAAGGGTATATAGTGCACAAGGGTGCCATTTGGGACGTACCCGATGAGCCTCTAGTAAACACCCAAAGGTGGCACTTGAGGTAGAACTTTGAGTAAATAACAACTTCAAATCAACTCTAACATCTAGAATAGCCTACATGCCCATTTGATGACTCCAGGCTCCTTGTGTGTAGTGTCAAAACAGTTGAAGCACCTGCTGCCTGCCTGCTTCTCTACAATAACACACTAAATATCTCAAGGGTTTCCGTTGGAAACCAGCACACACACCTGGCACAATGTAGAAGAGTAAATGTGGCTATTAAAACCATTCAGTATCTACATCCCAAATGAAACCCTATTCCTTATATAGTGCACTACTTTTAACCAGGCCAGTGCTTCATTGAGCAAGGTCACTACTGGAAGAAGAAGTCCATGTAAACTCCTGCAGAAACCGCAATGACAGTAAAGACTGATACCCTGACTGACTCAATGTATGCATGGTAAAATAGCAATACTGAGGTTGTTGAAACCACAGTTACTGTCCGCTGTTGACCTGGCTCACACCTCTTCCTCCCCTCCCCTTCGCTCAGCTCACCTCCGCTGCCCTGGCTGTGTAGAGTGATGCCCCACTGTGGCCAGGGTTGCATCCCAAATGGCATGGGCGTTGGTCAAAAGTAGTGCACAATCTAGGTAATAGGGAGCCATTGGGACGGTGCCATTGGGACAGATCCTTGTAACACCATGCATCCTAACTCTTAGCTTATGATGGATATCTACCATGCCATTTTATTGGAGACCTAAAAGTCAAACAGGCACTTTATCATATACTGTATATATATTTTTGAAATGTATGTCCTGTATACCCGACCTATGGCTTAGGCTAGTTTATGAACTTTGCTATCTAAGTTGAACCGTAAGTTGATTACAAGTATTTATGTTTGGACCTTTTGCTATATATATATATATATGTTTACATATATATATATATATATGTTTACATATGCATTATGCTTATTTCCATATGATTCAACCTGCCTCTATGCAGGCATAATAATTTGAAACAGACAAGCAGTGATGGTATATAGTAGTCCTATAAAAAAAAACTGATTATGTAGACTAGATAGATACAGTAGGCTATAGTTATAGGATGACCTACTGTATCTATAGAGCCTTGCCATACTGCAGTGTTAGCTGATACAGCCTATACATAAAATTGACTGTTAAGAATGATTTCTCAAGTCAGCTTTGCCCTCCATACAAAACACATTGCTTTACGCAGTAGGCTATAGGTTACTGCAGGTAGGCTATATAGGCTACTAGCGCCTATGAAAAAAAAATCGATACTTGCACACACTGTAAGTTGAAATGTTGTGAGCGGTCGTGCATTGACGGACAGTCGTTAGCCAAATCATAACCCCATTGCAATTTTACATGCTCCCCCGAAATACACGCATCATGTCATAAAATACACATTCACATCTCACCATCAACCGTTGTTAAACGTTGATCAATCAAAGTGTGAACATTTTCCGTGAGTGCAAGTTTAAATCGCCGTTAATTGAAGGCTTTTGCAGATGCGTCTTAGCTGACTGTGTGTGTTTACCAAGACTCAAAACAGCCACCCTGCGCTACCGTGTACGTGAAGCAAAAATAGACAGCCCCTCCCCTGAAAAAAGAATATCTGCATGGTAAAGAATACTCCTGGTATACAAAAAAGCATACATATTTGCGAGATCTTTATAAACGCGTAGTGACATAGAAACGCATCCTACCTGGAAGATGCTTAGCGCGGCGGTTGCAGTTCCCCTGCGCCCAGCTTCTGTCGCTGAGAGCACTGCACAGCCCTTCTGCTGAGCATGCCTATTACGATAGGCGAGGAAAGACGCGCTGCCTGGGTGGAGTGGGTTAGTCGCACCCGCTAAACCAGCCTGCTAAACTGTTTTAAACCAATTCCCTATATAGTGCACTACTTTTGAACAGGTCGGGTCAAAAGTAATGCACTATACAGTATAAAGAATAGGGTGCCATTTGGGAAGCAGACACAGTCTACTCTGACTCAGAAAAAAAATTGTAGACCTCCACAAGTCTGGTTCATCCTTGGGAAGGTACCACGTTCATCTGTACAAACAATAGTACGCAAGTATAAACACCATGGGACCACGCAGCCGTCATACTGCTCAGGAAGGAGATGCGTTCTGTCTCCTAGAGATGAACATACTTTGGTGTGAAAAGTGCAAATCAATCCCAGAACAACAGCAAAGAACCTTTTGAAGATGCTGGAGGAAACAGGTACAAAAGTATCTATATCAACAGTAAAGCGAGTCCTATATATATTACATAACTATGAACTATATTGCCACTGAAAAACAATACAATACAACTTCATAGTCCTATCAGCATTCAAAATGTGTTCTTTTGCTCTCTGATGTTATTTCTAATACCCCACCAAAAAAGTGGGCTAAATAAAGCTTTAATTTTCTGATGACTGGATTGGAAGCCATCAATCCCCTCCCTCTGCTATTTACTGTAGGCCTACATCGTCTTAGGTTAAGTCCCAAATAGCACCATATTCCTACTTTTGACCAGGGCCCTATTACCCTTATCGTGCACTACTATTAATGAGAACCCTGGACAAAAGTAGTGGACTATATAAGGAATAGGGTTCCATTTGGGATGCACACTTTGTTTCTATCTGCCTTCAGAGCTTGGTATTTACAGTAACACTTGGTTGGTCTGTAATAAAACGAATCTCTCAAGAGAGCGGTGAGGTGGTCACGGCACACACAGGTTCCCTCGGATAGAATAGTTGCAAATCTGTAAACCCTACCCTATTGGTTCTATTGTGCCAGTCAAGATCAATCCAGCTCAGTTCAAGTATTTTAAATTTCAAATAGTATTTGAACCAAAGTCTGCAATACACCAGTACAACTAGCTTGAAGTGTTTGCCACTGTAATAGGAGCATATCATTAAATGACAGAGGGGAAATCGTTCAGCCTTACCCATTTCCTGCCACGTGGCACAATGTCTGGAGGTCCATGGGTGGTCTTACCCTAATTGAAGCCATGTTTGGCCTATTTCAGAACAGAGGGTTGACTTACAGGGTAATACAATCCTTTAAATACAAAATGACCCCTTCTGACTAATGGGAAGTTCATATGCTGAAATGTTGGATCAGACTGGAGACACAGGATACGACCCAAATGGCACTCTTCTCCCTATTTAGTGCACTACTTTTGACCAGGGCACAGCAGGGTGGCATTTGAGATAGAGTAGTAGAGACTGTTGTATCTTAATTGAACTACTGGTGTAGATCTTCAGAACAGATTCTGCAAAAGTTGGGTTCAATATTCCATAAAACATATGCTTTGCTCATCATAAACGTATTTAGACGTAAAGGAGACTATAAAAATAGAGCTGCAACAAATAGTTGTTAGAGCCATGTGGTCCATCTAGTTGATACAGTTTATAGTTGTGTTAGAGCCATGTGGTCCATCTAGTTGATACAGTTTATAATTGTGTTAGAGCCATGTGGTCCATCTAGTTGATAGTTTATAGTTGTGTTAGAGCCATGTGGTCCATCTAGTTGATACAGTTTATAGTTGTGTTAGAGCCATGTGGTCCATCTAGTTGATACAGTTTATAGTTGTGTTAGAGCCATGTGGTCCATCTAGTTGATACAGTTTATAGTTTTGTTAGAGCCATGTGGTCCATCTAGTTGATAGTTTATAGTTGTGTTAGAGCCATGTGGTCCATCTAGTTGATACAGTTTATAGTTGTGTTAGAGCCATGTGGTCCATCTAGTTGATACAGTTTATAGTTGTGTTAGAGCCATGTGGTCCATCTAGTTGATACAGTTTATAGTTGTGTTAGAGCCATGTGGTCCATCTAGTTGATACAGTTTATAATTGTGTTAGAGCCATGTGGTCCATCTAGTTGATACAGTTTATAGTTGTGTTAGAGCCATGTGGTCCATCTAGTTGATACAGTTTATAGTTGTGTTAGAGCCATGTGGTCCATCTAGTTGATACAGTTTATAGTTGTGTTAGAGCCATGTGGTCCATCTAGTTGATACAGTTTATAGTTGTGTTAGAGCCATGTGGTCCATCTAGTTGATACAGTTTATAGTTGTGTTAGAGCCATGTGGTCCATCTAGTTGATACAGTTTATAGTTGTGTTAGAGCCATGTGGTCCATCTAGTTGATACAGTTTATAGTTGTGTTAGAGCCATGTGGTCCATCTAGTTGATACAGTTTATAGTTGTGTTAGAGCCATGTGGTCCATCTAGTTGATACAGTTTATAGTTGTGTTAGAGCCATGTGGTCCATCTAGTTGATAGACAGTCTAGGACCCTGGAAAGACAAATTAGAAACTGATAACAGATAAGTACCATATAATATGGAGACCATTGTTGTGTCCCAAATTGCACCCTATATCAGTGTTTCCCAACCCTGTTCCTAGAATTCCCCCAACAGTACAAATTATTATTGTAACCCTAGACAAGCACAGCAGATTCAACTTGTCAACTAATCCTCAAGCCCTCAATGAGCTGAACGAGGTGCATTTGTCCAGGGCTACAACAAAAATGTGTACTGTTGGGGGTACTCTAGGACCAGGGTTGGGAAACGATGCCCTATATAGTGCACTACTTTTGACCAGAGCCCTACGAACCCTGGGGACTAATTCTTCTCAAATGAGTTCTCGCTGCTACAAATAGGGAGAAATGTCCCATGGAAAATAAAGTACACACCAGTTCCCCAAATCATGGGGAAACCATTTAAGAACTAACATGTACTGTGAATACATTATTACAAGGAATACAACCCGTTGTCTTTTTGTAATCTGTTGACTTGGTAAATACTTTTGTGAGGACACCCACTGCCTGGTACTGTATACATGGAACTATAACTCAGTAATATATGTCATGTATATAAGACCTTTTAAAATTGTCATGACATAGTTCATCAAAGAATGAGCAACCGGGTTGAGAAATGTCCCATGCATACAAAAGTATTCCATCTAGAATACTGTACAGTTCCCCAACTCATGGGTCACCAGCCAACAGCACCAAAGTTCTGTTACCAGTTGGAATGCTGTGACTCATTCCTTGGAGATAAGCCATGGGAGAGTAAGTAGTTGTGTCCCAAATGGCAGTCTATTCCTTACATAATGCACTACCTATGGGCCCTGGTCAAAATTAGTGCAGTACATAGGTGCCATTTGCGTGGGAACACAGCCAGTGATTGAGGTTGAAGTGTCAGTGAAAAGAAACATGAATTCATCCATTTCCCCGGAAGAGATACATTTGCACTTAACTGGCACAACTAAAACAAAGCAAAGGGAGCGACAGCGACAATCTTCCAAAATCTCAGATTCAAACAGACTTTCATTACTCATTCCACGAACAGAAGCATACATTTCCATTGCTCTTATAACTTTGGCTTGGCAGGATTTACACACAATGACCTCTCATAAAATGGAATTGCCTGTGAATGGCAAATATGGGGTTCAACTGTAGCACACAGGAAAATACACTAGAAACCAGACTACTGGCACTTGGGCTTTATTTTCTAAATGGAATTGGGCTGAGAGCTCTTTTTATTGTGGCATTATCTAAAGAGCAGAAAGAATAAATATCATACATGGGTACATTATGGGTCCTACTCCTCACACTTGTGATGCTTCCACTACCCTAAACAAAGAGGGAAAATTGTAAAGACCCAGAGTTAGGCCTACTGTAGGAAAGACTGACTTAATAACTGCGATACGGTTTACCAAAGAGAAGCTTTGTGGGTTTCATGAGTCTGTGCTCAAGGCTCACTGAGACCGTGACTGTAGGATCCCAAATGGCACCCTTTTCCATTTATAGTGCACTACTTTTTACAAGGGCCCATAGGGAGCCATTAAGGACGCATACAGGATGGATGCACACTGGTCGCTATGACCAAACTAATAAGGAGTTTAAAGCTGTATGAAGACAAGGCCCTGGTGTTCTTGTTCGTACAATTCCCTTTCAATGCTACACTAAAAGGACAGTCTCCATGGAGAAATGCATAACTCCTTTAGTTGTTCTGTATTTGTTACTTACGGACCACAACGACGTGATTCTACTGCTGCCGACTACCCTGCCCCACTATCCCCTTCAAGCTCCCATTAAGGATACATTCCAAATGGCAACCTATTGCCTACAGAGCCATGGAGCTTTGGTCAACACTAGTGCACTATATAGGGAATAGGCTTGCTATTTTGGACGACGCACTCAAACTTAGTGAAACCCACTTCCTCAGATCATAATTTTGTAATCATTTTTGATTAGATAATGACAGTCAAAGATCATTGATGCCCATGAGTCTGGGAGGTGTTACAAATCCATATCCAAGCAATTCGACGTACATAATTCCAATGTCCAACGAAAATTCCAGGCCACTGGCAAACTACCTAGGACAGGTCATCCCATCAAAGTCAGCCCAAGAGCTGACCGAAAGATGCTCATAGAAGTCTAAGAATCCCAGGTAACATCAAGAGATCTACAGGCCTCTCTTGCCACAAACAATGTCGAAGTGCATGGGTACACTGTCAGAAAGAGACTGCACAAACTTGGCCTACATGGGAGGTCAGGAAGGAAGAAGCCTCTGTTCTCAAAAAAGAATACCAAGACACAACTGACTTTTGCCAGACAACACCTGGGTAAAGTCAATTGTCTTGATATAATTTGAGCGCAGAGGCTTCTTCCTTCCTGACCTCCCATGTAGGCAAAGTTTGTGCAGTCTCTTTCTGACAGTGTACCCATGCACTTCAACATTGTGGCAAGAGAGGCCTTGATGTTACCCTGGGGTTCTTAAGAGACTTCTGTGAGCATCTTTCGGTCAGCTCTTGGGCTGACTTTGATGGGACGACCTGTCCTAGGTAGTTTGCCAGTGGTCTGGAATTTGTCGGACAGTGGAATGATGTACTTCGAATTGCTTGGAAATGGTTTTGTAACCCCTCCCAGACTCATGGGCATCAATAATCTTTCTTCTGAGGGCCTCGGGTAGGTCTTTTGATCTTTGAATGATGCGTTACCACACACCCATATGGTTAAGACCAAACCAGACCAACTTTATCTTTATGGAAGGCTGGACCCTACTAAGTTTCTCTGTTTTCTAATCATTTGTACTTGTTTTAGTACACCTAATAATTTTTTTTGCCATTTTATGTGATGGTAAAGGGTAGGGGTGTACTAACTTTTTCCCCATTAGGAAAAGGCAATTTTGTTTATTTTAATTGCATAACATTAAAAAAAAAGTGTGATTTGTTAAATTGGGTAACCTTTCTGTCAATAGTGTTGAAGTGAAGATTACATACCTATCTGTCCAAATATGTAAAATAAAAAGAGAACTTTCCATGGGGTGTACTTTTTCCACATGACTGTATATTCAATATTTATCCTGAAATTAAAATGCTACTACTAGGCTTGCATTGTCCTATTCAAGACATTGTGGTATCTGTAAATACATAGTTTGTTAGAAAACATTACTTCAGTTATAAAAGCAACCTTAGCAATTAGGTACTGTTATAACACCTTTATTAATTTGAGAATAATACACCCCAAAAATTAAATACCATTCCAAAATAATTAAGAAATAAACAACCCCAATCCCTCAACGTTCAGAGTACCACAATTTTTTCATTCAGGGCGATCTGTGCTTGAGTCAGATTCGATAAATAGGTCACCATCAACAGGTCCTGCAAATAGGAAAAGGTATACATTTACACAAATGTCATGAGGGCAAGAGATAAATACAGTATGTACTATAGCTGTTCAACTGAATACATTCTACAGTTCAGGGGCTGTATGTATTGAGTGTCTCAAGAGTAGGAGTGCTGATTTAGGATCAGCTCCACGTACTCCATGTAATCGTATTCATTCATTGTGATCTAAAAGGCTAAACTGATGCTAAAATCAGCCTCCTACTCCGAGACACTTGATAAATACCGGCCCAAATACAATGGAGGCATACTCACATTGATGTTGGAGTTGAGCATGGTCTCAAAGTCCTCTGCTGTGATCTTAGGAACCTTGTTGACCAGATCCATCAGGTAACGTCCAACACTGTTATCTGCTGTCTGCTTACCAGACTGAGACAGCCAGAGAGAAGAGAATTTAAGAAAACTAAGCTATGTAATCTTCTCGCTGTAGCCAGAGCTGTCTATAACATATCATGCAGCTGGCATTACACACAGATCACTACAATAGAAATGCAAACAGAGACTAATGACTGGGAACCCGAGCCCTATGGGCCCTGGTCAAAAGTAGTGCACTACATAGGGAACCATGTGGCATGCAGCCATTTATAGGCTCTGTGTATGTACTCACCAACACATCCTCAATGTAGGTCAGTACCGTAGCCAGCATGTCCTGAACCCGGCCAGCAGCCCCGCTCACCTGGCAGAGGTCAGAGGTCAGCCCGTTGGTGGTGTTAGGAGAATCTCTTGTCCTCTGGAGAAGGTCAACTGGAATATTAAAAAGGCCATTATTTTATGAAGGAGTGCCCCCCAATGAAAGATTATTTAATCAAGGAGTGCCCCCCCAATGTATTATTATTTTATCAAGGAGCCCCCCCCCCCACACCCAAAGTAACATTTTATCAAGGAGTACCCCCCCCCCCCTATAAGTAAGATTATTTAAACGAACGCTCTTACCGCCTATCCTCTCTGTCTCGTAATACTTGTATTTTACACTCAGAGGGGTGAACATCACACCAACTGTCTTTCCCGGCACACCCATCTGGGCACTGTCAGAGGAAACAAAGCAAAGGAATAATAATCATCATCAATTTAACGTATAAAGCAGGGGGTTCAAACCTTTTGGGGCCAGGGACCCCTTGTGTGATAGCAAGCTAAATCAGGAACCCCCTCAATCAGAACAACAAGTGATTGTAAAAAAACATTGCATACAAGGAGTTTTACTATGACTTCATTCAGTGCATTTTCCCCAAACTTATTTCCTGCTATTCTACACATTTTGTCATGGGGCAGAGATTTTTTGTTGTTGCAGCTTTAAAACTAATATCCAACAATTCTACACATTTTGCCATGAGGCCGAGAGAAAACGGTGCAGTTCTAAAGCTTAAATGACAGTGCATTTATGGTGGAATATATAAATTATTGAGTTGAAAAATGTATAACTGGTGGAAAACTGTGGATACCTATATCCCTGTGAGCCTCCCAGATCCATGTTGCCCAGGGTTAAGAGCGTAACGTATTACATATGTTAATAACATATCGTATTTTATTACACCCTCTAACCTTATTCCAATTTGTTTTATATCTGTCGTGGACCTCCTGCGACCACACTATGACAACTCCTGTTAAGAGTCCTTTTCATTACATAAGGAATGTCAAAGCGCTTAAAAAGCAAAGTAATGAAAGAGCAAACGTGAACGAAGCAAACAAAAAAGATGAGGGCTAGAAGTCAGAGATTAAGCAATTATTTGCGTCAACAATAGCTTTTCAGTGGACAAACAAGTAATAAGAGAAGAGACTGGTTGAAGTGAAAGGATGCGAGGGAAGTCAATGACCTGACGTAGGCGCGGATGTTCATCTTGCCACTCTGCAGGGCAGTGTCCATGGTCAGGTGAATGGGGTTTGTAGCCTCTCTGCTGTAATACTCATGGATCAGCACAGAGTGTTCCGTGATCTCAAATCCTGTGGCATACCTGTTGAAGGCAAACGGTTTCACTTTAGAGCAGTATTCTAACTCCAGCATAGGCTTTTGGACACAACACCACACATTTTCTTTTGGGGAATATTCAGAGGTGGAAACTTTCTGGGAATTAACAGGACTATGGGAATTACGGAAATATATGCAAATGAATATTAATACCATTTAAATGTAGATGTTTGCATTGGATATATTTACCATATCATATGGAGACAGAAACCTTTTACCTTATAAGTAGACAACTGCAAATTATTAAATAGAAACAAAAAAACTATTTAGTTACGAACTGAACTTTAATTAAATGAGTTGACTCTTCACATGGTATGATTTCACTGAACAAAAGAGAATATTGATGATCCCAATGATCCATCGCATCTCCCAAAAACATTTTCAACATACATCTGTAAAATGATAGTCTAGAAACTGAAGCTTTGGTTGTCTTCCTCTCAGGCTTCCATGTCTTCTCCCTGGACCTCCTCAATGTCCACCTCTTGAACATCAGACTCTGGAGGCCTCATCTTCACTGTCACTCTCCAACCTTGAGGATGGCTCGTTGTCAGGCTCAAAAAGCCTCAATTTTGCCCAGATGGCCACCAATTTTTCAATCCTTGGTCAGCCTGTTGCTGTGTGTTCCCAAACAGGGACCAGTTGCGCTCTGAGTCAGCTGATGTAGCTGGGATTTGTACGATGATTCAAACTTTGATGCATTTCGGAATTGAAGTTTGCTCTGCTTGGAGCAACAGTGAAGTGGGCAGGGCAGTACAGATTTCTTCTCTTACATCTGCAAGCAGAGTTTGAACATCAGGCAGAATGGCATTGTCTCCCTCAATACGTGCAATGGCTACTGCTATAGGTTTCAGGAGTTTCAGGCTGCTTACCACTTCCTCCCAAAATACATCATCCAGGAGGATCCTCTTGATGGGGCTGTCTATATCAGCAGACTGTGATATGGCCGTTTCTCTGAGAGACTCCTTCCCCTCCAGGAGAGACTGTCAAACATGATGACAACACCACCCCAACGGGTGTTTCTGGGCAGCTTCAATGTTGCTGGGCAGCTTATTCTTCTCACTTTGCTTGGTGAAGATTGCTGCTATAACTTGATGACCCTTCACATACCTAACCATTTCCTTGGCTCTCGTAGAGTGTATCCATTGGTTTCAGAGCCATGATGTCCTGGAGGAGCAGATTCAATGCATGAGCAGCACAGCCAATGGGTGTGATGTGAGGGTAGGACTCCTCCACTTTAGACCAAGTAGCCTTCATGTTCGCAGCATTGTCTGTCACCAGTGCAAATACCTTCTGTGGTCCAAGGTCATTGATGACTGCCTCCAGCTCATCTGCAATGTAGAGACCGGTGTGTCTGTTGTCCCTTGTGTCTGTGCTCTTGAAGAATACTGGTTGAGATTATGTACTTAATTATTCCTTGCCAAAGAACATTCAACCACACATCAGAGATGCAATATAGCCAGCTTTCTCAATGATTTGCTTGACCTTCACTTGAACTCTGTTGAACTCTACATCAAGCAAATGAGTAGATAAAGCATGTCTGGTTGGAGGGGTGCATGCTAGGCGAAGAGCATTCAGAAATCTCTTCCAATACACATTGCCTGTGAGCATCAGAGGTGAACAAGTTGCATACACAGATTGAGCAAGACATTCATCAGCAACTCTGACTACGTTCCTCCAATGAGTAAAAAAATAATAAAAATAAAAATAAATGATTCCAGGAGGACCATGTGCTGTTGCTATCGATAAGGTGTCTGATTCATCATTTTCACCTCAAATAGAAGTAGAGGTACTTTTGTCATAGGTTGCTTGTTGTGAGTGTTGAGGGAACTTTATGCACTTGGCCAGATGATTCTGCATCTTTGTAGCATTCTTCACATATGATTTGGCACAGTATTTGCAAATGTACACAGCTTTTCCTTCTACATTAGCTGCAGTGAAATATCTCCACACATCAGATAGTGCCCGTGGCATTTTCCTGTAAAGATTAGGAAATAAATGAGTAAAAAATGAAATACAATTCCATGTACAGATAAATAGTTATGCAGTTAGATTAACAACTCCTTTGTAAGATAAATGTTGTAAAATTAACACTCAGTTAGCAGGCTCACGCAAGCTAAAAACCACATGGTAGCATAAACTAACTAGCAGAAATTGTTAACAAGTTAGAAATGATTTAAACACTTTGCTGTAGGATACTATTTACTAGTTAACAAAAAATAATGTCATCTAAAATATATTCACCCCACCCAGTATTGTAATTAAAACTTACCAGAAAGCATTTAGTCCTTGGCTCAGACAGTGTAATAATGTAGGCTCAATAGCTTCTCATTAGTGTGCAAGATCTTGAGAATCAGCTGTACATGTGATGGAAGAGTGCACTGCACATGTGATGGAAGAATGCGCTGTGCATAAAGAGGGTTGCAATTCCATTGAATTGGGGATAGTTTAACCAAAATATGTCACAAGACATAGAATTTCTTGTCCACTGTTTATAAGCCAACTTTTTTTTATGAATTTAAGCAAAATACCCCAAATTCCCAGGCTTAACTTACCCATGGATAATTTCCAGAAATGTAGCAGAAAGTTTCCAACCCTGAATACATTGGGTCATTAATTGTTAGTATTGACGTGGGACAAAAGCTTTACTGGATGGGAGATAGGAAAACATATGCCTACTCACCATCCGACGATGACCTCGCTGGGTGACACCCTCTTATGGAGCTCATACATGTTCTTGGCAAACTCCATGTCCACAGCAACCTGTCACCATCACAAAGACTACAGTGTCACTTCTAGGATCACATGTACGAACTTAACTCACTTCTACATTACAGAGATCGATAGATAGCATCAGTTTATACTCACCTCGTCTTCAGACTCATTGTGGGGGACAGAGAAACAGTTGGTGACCTCAACAGAGTGCTTGTCAATGGTACCTGATGAACACAAGAAAGCAACAAGTTATCGTAATAGTTTATGTGGACAATAAGTTCAACTACTCCATATGGAACCTCTAATACTAAACGTACAAGCTATTCACGTTTAAAAAAACTAAACAAAAAACATTCGTAGCCATGAGACGTTAGACGTTAGAATACTTGGTACAATCTTAAGTTAAATCAGAGCTTTGGTAGCTAGCTAAGCATTGTAAAGATGTGAGAGACTGACAGGCACCCAACGAAGTGATGCTAACTATCTAGCTAGCAACTCGTTAGCGTCGCGAGACATGCCGGACTCGCTGCGCTTCGAACACATTTTCTTTACAGCTACGTTTAGGAGTGAATTTTAATTACCAAGCAAGGTTCCGATCACACGACTCGCTCCCTCATTTCGCCGTTCGTATGAGTCACCGATGGAGGCGAGAACGACAGGGTGAATTTTCACCATGGGTCCGTACACCGACATCTTGAGAAAGAAAAAAAAAATATCACGCTTATGGTCGTTTTATATGCAAGTGACAAGTACAGAAAGGTGCGTCACCTGCTGCATCGGAGTTGGTATTGCACACAGAGGCGACCCTATATTAAAAACTAAGCATAATAACACTAGTAGCCTATAATACATGTGATTAACCATTAAATGCATCAGAAGGCCAATTCATTTGGGAAAATATGATCGATTCGTTTATTTTAAATGCTATTTGGTAATTTGGCTGTACAGGAGATAAAACATTGGTTGTTTCACATTAAATGGATATGAATTCATTTATTTTAAATATGCATCCTCCACAGCACGAATAACATTATGACCTACTGCAAGCCTACTGAAGAATAGTGGTGGTGATGACGACAGTATCCCCTCGACGGTCACGTCCATGATCTAACACCTGCACAGCTGAAGTGATTCATTCAACTCTATCGGACGCGGATCGGTGTTGCTGCTTGCACTGTCGGTACCCAATGATCTGTACGGAAGAACTGCCACCATCTTAAACTCTCTGAAAACAAACTAGGAAAATACAAGAATATGCTATTTGTCAATACTAAACGGCTTTTTTCTATAATTAGCCCGCTTTCCATTGAGGATAACATCTAAAAAAACAGTCGTTTGGTTGGGGTTGGCTTTGTTTCCTGGTGAGAGGAGAGACTGAACTGATGCTTGGTCGAACACCCACCCGATCATCAGAGCCGATGGTAAACATAAAAAATGGGTAGGATCGAACCTGAGGCTCACTATTGGACCATCGACTCATCTATCCGTAAGGTCCTTATAAATAAAGCCACGGGATAAAATATATTAGGATAATCTTGAAGGTTGCGTTTTAGGCATCCCGACTCCATTTTAACATTAACACGATTATTATTCATATTCGAATGACATTTACCTAATTGCTGTTTTGTGTTCTTATAAGCTATGTATTGCATTCATATGGGCATTTTGCATTTTCTGAGTAAGAATAACCTTCTTACTCTGTGAACATATTCCTGTAATTCATTGTGCCCCATAACAGACAGACAGACAGACATCTATGGCACGCACACACACACACACACACACACCCCTCCCCTCCCGCCATTCTATTCTTACCTATTCCATAAATATAGATTATTAGACTAAAAGTAATGGGATAGGTTGAGCAGAGAAGGTTCAGGCAAGGACATACATCCCTTGAAAATACATATTTTCTGGACATTGAAAATACGTATTTTCCGGACATTGAAAATACATATTTTCCAGACATTGAAATTAGGTTAATTTTAGGTTCTGAATGAAATGCTAAAATACGCATTTTCTGGATTTTGGAAATATGTATTTTCTGGATGTTAAAATCAGGTTCATTTTTGGTTCTAAATGAAAGTTGAAAAGACGTAGTTTACAGATGTTGAAAATATGATTCTGTGGCCAAGTTTCAACCGCACACACATTCGCAATGAAGCATTATAGTACTGGGCGGCAGGTAGCCTAGTGGTTAGGGTGTTGAGCCAGAAACCGAGGTAAATGATCTGTCGTCCAGCCCCTGAACAAGGCAATTAACCCACTGTTCCCTGGTAGGCCGTCATTGTAAATAAGAATTTGTTCTTAACTGACTTGCCTAGTTAAATACATTTGTTTATAAAATAGTCTAAGATAGTAGAATGCACTGACCGTAAATCACTCTGGATAATAGTGTCTGCTGAATGACCAAAATGTAAATGTGAAAACAGAAAAAATCTGAATGAATCATAAACATCTACAAGTTTCAGCACAGCACAGTTCAGTACAGTAGAGCACAGTGTGGTACAGGAAAGTAGCGTTTTATCCAGTAGAGTAGAGTACAGTAGTTTAATTCAGTACAGTATTGTAGAGTTTTATTTAGCAGAGTATAGTACAGTACAGTTTAGTTCAGTAGAGTACTGTAACGTCTCAGTCCGACGTACAGAAGGAGCCGGAGGCACATATGTTATTTCCAACGATTTATTCAGACTAAACTAAACTCAGGCAGCTATAGGCTATTGCCCACTCCATAACTACACGCACTCACTCAAGCATACACACACGGAACAGAAACTGGGAGAATATGCTAACACTTACTGCTAACACACAGGAACACAGGTTGGAATATGCTACAAGAAAAGACAAAGACTGACTAAAAACCCGCCTAAACTTCCCCTATATAACTGTTACCCTGGTAACCCTCTGGTGCCACCCCCCATGATTAACTGACCACCCTGAGCGCGCCAATCAGCAGGACGATCTGGAACTTTACACAGTACAGGGTCGCCACAGTACATTCAACCAAAGTAGTGTATAATACAACACATTATACCGCATTATACTCTACTATGCTCTACTGTACTGAACTATACTGTACTCTACTGAGCACAGTAGAGTAGACGTCTATGATTGGTTCATATTCCATCCCAAAAAAGATGTCGTCGTTGGTCCGTTCTTATTGGTTGGGTATTGAGGACAATTTAGTAAGGGACATATTCTGTTTCCCAAATGGCACCCTAGTTACTATAATGTGCACTACTTTTGACCAGGGATCATAGGGAATAGGGTACCATTTGGGATACAGTTATTCAGTATAGTGAAGGACATCAGTTCTGCTCAACATTAGCCCTACAGTCCCTGTAGAAAATATTTACTGAAAGCAGAGCACTTTAAATACCTCACTCTTCTATGATCTCACAATAATTATTTTGATCAATTCCCTCATCCTTGTTTTGTATCCCAGGACCTTGATGAACAGAACCGGATTAAACAGTCAATAACCATTGGACAGAGTCTGCCATAGGAATAAATTGAGGACCCAGGAATACGAACACACACACCATCATTCCCAATGGCGCTTGAGAACTCTGCTTTCATCACGAGGCCAGAGTCCCTCTCTCTCCCCGTGGTGGAGAAAGGGGAGGTGCTGGTGGAAGAGGCTACCGAGGTGACTGTGTCCACCGGAGTGTTTCATGTGTCCGAGGAACTGGGCCATGTTGTTACCACAGATAACGCTCAGCCCTCCGCTAACAGATCTTGGAAGTCCAAGCTGGCAGAGAGGCAGGCAAATGCAGCATCTGATGAGTATGTTAAGAAGCTGCCTCGGGTGATAGAGAAGGAGAGGGGCAGATTTGGCTGGGGTGAGTAGTAGTGCTGTTAACTTTAATTGCGTCCCAAATGGCGTCCTATTGGTATCCCATAGGGCTCTTGTCAAAAGTAGTGCTCTGTATAGGGAGTAAGGTGCCATTTGGGACACATACTTTCTCTCCCAGGACTGTCCTTCTTTTCTGCCCAGAGGGATTGTTGGTGCCACAAGAGTGAATCTATCTAAAAGGAGAGGTTACTATGCAACGGTCTGACAGTGTTCTGTGACCAATGTAAGAGAGAAAAGGTTTTGTGTTTGGCTTTGAATGATTTACACTGCGTCACAAATGGCACCCTATTCCCTAAATAGTGCCCTGGACCCTGTTCAAAAGTATTACACTATATAGGGAAGAAGGTGCCACAGTGCAGTCTGCAGATAGGGGTTATTGACTATGCACTCTAAATTCTATTTTCTGTCCCTCCTCCCTCCACACTCACGCATTGCGTATTGACCGACCATGTGTACTTCCTCCCTATTCTCCTTCCACAGTTTCACTTCCTCCTCCTCCTCCACCTACTCCTGTGCAAAATGTCTGTTCCTTTGGTTTCTCCCTTAGTGATTTGGATATTCTCAAAAACAACCCCTCTGTCTTCCTATTACTAAGTCCCTTAAGTTCTATTATCAATATGTCACTTTAGTCTCTCTCTCTCTCTCTCTCTGCCTGCCTGCCTGCCTGCAGCTAAGAGACGTAAGAGGCAGCGCTATGTGGAGAAGAATGGCAGATGTAACGTGTCGCATGGCAACATGAGGGAGACGTACCGTTATCTGACAGATATCTTCACCACCCTGGTGGACCTCAACTGGCGCTGCTCTCTCTTCGTCTTCGTTATGGCCTACGCCATCACCTGGCTCTTCTTCGGAGCCATCTGGTACCTGATAGCTTACCTCAGGTGAGAGAGACAGAAAGCAGGCCAGACAGCACTTTTACAAAGCATGCCAGGGCTCAGTCCCACAGCACTACTTTCATGAATATACTGTAGTCACACTTTTTAGAATGTGTCCCAAATGGCACGCTAACACTTACTGCTAACACACAGGAACACAGGTTGGAAGACAAAGACTGACTAAAAACCCGCCTAAACTTCCCCTATATAACTGTTACCCTGGTAACCCTCTGGTGCCACCCCCCACGATTAACTGACCACCCTGAGCGCGCCAATCAGCAGGACGATCTGGAACTTTACACAGTACAGGGTCGCCACAGTACATTCAACCAAAGTAGTGTATAATACAACACATTATACCGCATTATACTCTACTATGCTCTACTGTACTGAACTATACTGTACTCTACTGAGCACAGTAGAGTAGATGTCTATGATTGGTTCATATTCCATCCAAAAAAAGATGTCGCCATTGGTCCGTTCTTATTGGATGGGTATTGAATATACTGTAGTCACACTTTTTAGAATGCGTCCCAAATGGCACCCTATTCTCTATTCACCCTATTCCCCTATGTGCCCTGGTCAAAAGTAGTGCACTAGGGAAGAAGGTGACATTTCAGACACATCCATTGTATCACTGTCTGAGAGAATCACTCAAGATCAGGGGTCCCCAATTACATTAAGCTGTGGGCCGATTTTTCTTTGAGCGGACGGTCTGGAGCCTGGAACATAGTTATAAATAATTTTGTACACTGCAAATTGACCGCAACAATCCCAAACAGATATAGTATTTTACAAAAGCAGTATAACCTTGATTCCATTTGGATACGATCACATATGCCTTTATGTGTGGGAGTACTTGGGAACAGATTTCCTCAATTAAAATCACTTTGAGACAATTTACTGGTGATTTTACAGTGTTTTATGTCCAACAATGAAAATTATGGGGGCCAAATTGCTCAGAAAACTTGGGGGCCAAATAAAATCACTCCCTATTGGGGAACCCTGCTCTAGATGATGCAATGTCTTCTCTGTAGAGCAAGTGGAAGTATATTAGTCAAAGGATTGTTTTTTCACATCCTACATTTTTGTCGCCTCTTAGCTTCTTTCCCTCTCTCCCCTTCACTCTCCCTCCCGCATCCCACCCAGAGGGGATCTAGATCATCTGGAGGATGAGACATGGACACCGTGCGTCAACAACGTGAACGGATTCATCTCGGCCTTCCTCTTCTCCATCGAGACAGAGACCACCATCGGTTACGGCTACCGTGTCATCACTGACCAGTGTCCAGTGGGCACCATGCTGCTCCTGCTCCAGGCCATACTGGGATCTATGGTCAACGCCTTCATGGTGAGACTCATGGACTGCATCTCAAATGGCACCCTATTCCCTATATAGTGCACTACTTTTGACCTGGTCCCTATATAGCAGTGGCATAACATAATGTATGTATCGTTTCTCTGTGTTTCATTATTTACCTTCAATTCTTAAGAGGCTGAATGTATCTCACCGGAGAAAGCGTCCGAGCGAAGCGAAGCGAAGCGGCTGGCTGGCTGGCTGGCTGGCTGGCTGGCTGGCTGGCTAACATTGAATGCAAGGGAAGCCAGCAAGCATCTGGCCTCCCTTGATTAAAAAAGTATAAAATAATAGCCAATCAGCGTTGAGTTAAACTGAGTGAGCTCAACTGTGAATTGTCCTGGCGCACCAAAAAAAGTGTCAAGGGGTGCCAGTTTGGATTTGGCTTAACACCAATCACATCAAAAGCAAAAGCAAATGAATTCATTGACAGAAAAAAACTTGTTGCATCTCGTTGTGTCGTTGTCCTCCGGAGGCTAGATAGCTAAAATTGTCTCTTTCCTAATTTGGCCATGGATGGAGGTAGGGATTTGGACTTGTGTTTACTTAATTCTCCGTACTGGCCAATGATTATAACAGCGATTCTGATCCAACCATAAATTCATATATTCTGCCCCTGTTCTGAGAGGATGGAAATTCAGTATGTAGCTAAATGTAGTAGGCTAATGTTAACTAGCTGGCTCATAGTTGCCCATGAAAGGAAGCTAGGCTAGCAAGAAAGCAGTTTAGCCAGGTAGGACATCAAAAAAATAAAGGTGTGTACTGTATGACAGACTCATAGACCGTTGCATCAACATGAGAGAGAGGATGGAATTGACGTTTCTCTACAAGTAGTGTGAGTCAACATGTTTTTCTACATGCACGAACACACACACACACACACATAAATCAGAATCATGGACAGCCACATCAAATTTTGCTTACTTTAATTAGACTAAATTGTTTTTGGTATCTTTTAGTTGTCACTGTATTAGACACGTTATAAGCACACGTGATTTGATGATGTTGAAATATTGAAGTTGAAATGGTGCTGGAATAGTGGAGGAAGCTCCTGTTTTCTTTGGAACTTGCGGGAATTCTCCATGGTTCTAAATTAGTAGTTACTTAGTAGTCCGAAAATGTCGGAAACATTAACTTGCTTGACCATGCTGTAGGTCATGTAACTGTTTATTACATGCTGTTATGATATAGGACCAGGGACTATGGACTAAGACCTGGAATGTGTTTTTAGCGGGATTAGAACCCCAGCCTCCTAGACACAGAGCTGGTGTTCCTCCAGAGTGAGCTAACTCACGGTTGAGGATGTTGAGACCCAAGTGCAGAGGAGCAGCATAAACATCAAGTAACTTTTACTTTTAGAATGATATAAAAAAACAAAGTACAAACAAATACACTAGAAGCAAAGCTTCCAATGGTCACAAAAAGGAAAACAAAATGAGCACAATGGCTCACAACGGGATACACGGGTACAGGTAGGCTCAAGACTGAACAAAAAACAATGACAAAAGGCAAACTTAAATAGGGCCTTACACAGGTGAGTATCATCAACAATGATTGCTAACTACAACAGAGTTCTTGCCAATGGTTTCCCCCTGGCAACTGGGAGGAGGATTGCAGGCAAAAGACCTCCTGCGCCCCCTAGTGACTGGGGGCCATACCGCTGGTCCTGGCAGGAGTGTGACCCCTAGTGGTTGGAGGACGTATTGCCTGATAAAGTCTTACAGGAGCCCTCTCTTGATGAACGGCTCCTGACGTTCCTTTTTGTGCGGTTCGACTGTTGTCTGTGGAAGTCCCTGATGAGGTCTGGGTCCAGTATGTCTTTAGCTGGTACCCATGAGCGCTCTTCTGGACCATAGCCTTGCCAGTCAACCAAATATTGGACCCCTCCCCGTACTTTGCTCAATGTTCAATAATCTCTGCACGGAGTAAACCGGTTGCCCCTCCACCATCCGAGGAACTGGAGGTAGTCTACCTACAGAAGATTCTTAGTTGAAAGCCACACTCTCTGTCCAGGACGGAATGACGGACCTATCCGCCGACGTCGATTGGCCTGTTTCTGTTGTTCCCGGGACGACTTTAACAGGGCTGCCCGAGCTCTTCGCCAGATCCCCCGGCACCTCCGACCTAACTGGGCCGCTGCTGGAACCTGTGCTTGGAGGTCCTGTTCAGAAAACAGAGAGGGGGGGAACCCAAACTGGCATTCAAATGGAGACATGCCCAATGATGAGTGATGGAGGGTGTTATGAGCAAATTCCGCCCAGACAAGCTGGGAACTCCATGTACTCGGGTTGTTCGAGACAAGACACCTGAGGGTCTTCTCAATCTCCTGGTTCACTATCTCTGTCTGGCCATTGGATTGGGGATGGAACCCTGAGGACAAGCTGATGGTGGAACCGATTAGACGTCCAAAAGCCTTCCAGAATCTTGAGGTAAACTGGGAACCCCGATCAGACACCATATCCTGAGGAAAACCATGAATTCTAAAGACATGTTGCATGAGAAGTTCCGCCGTCTGGCCTGCTGAGTCGTTCGAACGCCTGGTTAGCCTTCTCGGTCCACTGGAAGGGTGTGCTAGACCTCCTGGTGAGAGCTGTGAGAGGTTCCGTAATTGAACTGAAGCCTCAAATAAATCTCCTATAAAAATTGGTGAACTCCAGTAAGCGTTGGACTTGTTTCAATTAATCAGGCTGGGGCCACTCCAGGTCCACACAAACCTTGCTGGGATCCATCTGTACACTGCCGCATGAAAGGATGAAACCCAAGAAAGAGACTGTAGGTACATGGAACTCACTTTTCTCTAGCTTGACGAAGAGGTTGTTCGAGAGCATACGAGACAGAACCTGCCGGACATGTTGAACGTGATCTTCGTAACTCTGGGAAAATATTAAGATATCATCGAGGTATTCAAACACACATTGGTTCAACATCTCTCTCACGACATCATTGATAAGGGCTTGGAAGATGGCCGGGGCATTTGCTAGCCCGAAGGGCATCACCTGATATTCATAATGCCCAGTAGGGGTGTTGAAAGCCGTTTTCCATTCGTCCCCCTCCCGAATTCTCACCAGATGGTACGCGTTCCGGAGGTCCAACTTAGTGAAGATGGTAGCGCCCTGGAGGAGTTCGAAGGCTGTGGCCATAAGTGGCAGTGGGTATCGGCTCTTTACTGTGATGTTGTTTAGGCCACGATAGTCAATGCATGGGCGAAGACCTCCATCCTTCTTGCCCACGAAAAAGAAGCCAGCCCCTGCCGGTGACGTGGAAGGCCGAATAAATCCATTCTCTAGTGCCTCATCCATTGCCAACCTCTCTGGACCTGACAACGAGAAATGTCTACCTCTTGGAGGGCAAGATCCTGGCAACAATTCAATGGCGCAAACGTAGGGTTGATGAGGAGGAAGAGTATCGGCCCGGGACTTACTAAACACATCCTGGAGATCGACATATACCTGGGGAACTCAAGGTAGGCCAAGAGAAGGAACAACCAGAGCAGGGGGTGTAAGTTTAACTTGAGGGACGACTAGTACCTTGGTTCTTGGAGTGTTGGACTCATGTTGGATCCAGGGTTGTCGTTTAGGCCCCAAAAAAGAATCAGGAGATGAAAGAATTCCAGCCGTTGGACATGCACATCCCCATCTGGTGAAACTGCTAGTCGGCCAGTCAATCTGAGGATTGTGAGAAACTAGCCAAGGGTAACCAAGGATAACTGGGAACTCGGGTGTGTCAATAAGAAGAAAAGACAGTGATCCTTGATGAGAGTCTATTTCAACTGAAATGGTAATGGTACGGTGTGTTACCTGGCCGGACCCCAGAGGTCTGTTGTCTAAGGATGTTATCGTGAGCTTCTCCTGGAGAATTATGAGTGGTATCTTCCAGCTCCTAGCCAGAGTACTGTCCATGAAATTGCCAGCAGCGCCCGAGTCGACAAATGCAGAACCCTTGTGCCAACCATTGCCCCAGGAGACATGCATCACCGTCGAAAATCCAGCTGAAGATCGGGGGTTAATTATTTCTCTCACCTCAGCCCCCCTCTCTCTGGACGAGAAATCTCTTTTCCCACAAGTTCAGGGCAATGAGTTTGAAAATGCCCCAGTTCTCCACAGTACAGACAGCGCCGCTCCCGCATACGTTTGTCCCGTTCAGATTGTGATAAGCGATTCTTCCCAAGCTGCATGGGTTCCTCTGTGCAAAGAGTTTGGAAAGCAGGTTGAACTGGACTGACGTTGCCTTGGGCTGTGACTCGGTCTTGTTGTCTTTCAGACCTCCTATCCCTAATTCGGTTATCCACTCGGATGGCGACATCAATAAGATAATCTAAGTTAGGCGCAGGATCTCGGAAGGCCAATTCATCTTTTAGCTCAGGTGCAAGAGCCTGATGAAATGCTGCTTGAAGAGCCTGTTCATTCCAGCCACTCTCCGCTGCCAGGGTACGGAACTCAATAGCCATTTCTGCTACGCTGCACGTTCCTTGAGTGAGTTGAAGTAATCGTTGGTCATTTCCTCCTCCTGGATGATGGAATACCCTCCTCATCTCTGCTAGGAATTGCTCAGAGTTAGAAGTGAATGGTGAACAATGTTCCAAGAGAGCCGTAGCCCATTCCAAAGCTCTTCCAGTCAGTAAGATGATGATATAAGCCACACGACTGCTGTCTGTAGGAAAACTACTGGGTTGAAGTTGGAAGGCTAGGGAGCATTGAGTGATAAAGCCTCGACAGCCCCTGGTATTTCCATCGTATCTCTCAGGAGGTGGAAGCCTGGGCTCAAGAAGATGAACTGCCGCAGGTGGGAGGTACCGGAGATGGCGTGGGTAACTCAGGAGCCTCCTGGGACGGAGGATTTTGAGGCAAAGCTAGAAAGTTCAAACGCTGAAGAATCTCTGTGAGCTTCCGTTTGTGATGTTATTTTAATTGCATAAAATTTTCAACATTTTTTTTTTTTTGTGTGATTTGTTAAATTGGGTAACCTTTATCTGTCAATAGTGTTGAAGTGAAGATTACATATCCATCTGTCCAAATATGAAAAAAAAAAAATATATAAAAGATAACTTTCCAGGGGGGTGTACTTACTTTTTCACATGACTGTATATAGGGAATAGGGTGCCATTTGAGACGCAAACACTGATTATTATAATAATAATCTAGTGCATAAATGGTATGAGTGTTGGATGCTTTAAGCCTTCATGTTACTATGTGACAATAAAACATTTTTTTTTTTACTAGCTCATTGCTCTCTACATTATCTCTGTTAGACCTTTTGTGTACAAGGGGCATGGGAGGGTTGTACTAAGATGTCATAACATGGATCATTTAGCTATTTGATGTTGAATTTTAGGACAACTTTAGGTATAAAAAATATAAAATGGCTATTTGATGAAATATTGAACTTGGCCTTTACTACTATAGACCATAGATTCGCATTAAATAACACATTCATAAATGGCAAAAAATACAGTAAAAAAATTAATAATAAGGAATAACGTTTTGAAATGTCTGTCCTATGTCTAGGAGATATAAGCAAGCTCAGGAAATATTTTAGTTTTTTTGTACACATATTTAACCCCTTATTTTTGGTGGAACAAAACTTCCTCCTGTCACAGTTTGTAGTAATGGGACGGTAAATGGAGCGTTGGTGAAGTGTCATCCTTGTTTATTTTAAATGAGGTGTTCTCACAAAGCATTAAATAAACAGGAGAGTATAACAAATAAAGTGACTTACTGTCTTGTGACGTAGTGTAGACAGGCACAAACAATGATCCACACACAGGTGGATGTGTAGGGAGCCTAAATACAATCTCTCCAGGGTCGGGGGCTCCCACACCAGGGTCCAGACAGGACTTGGTGCTCCGCGGGAGTGCTGAGGGGGGAATCATCGCGCCGGTGACACCCTAACTAGGGGAGTAATTATCCTCAATCAGAGACAGCTGTACAGGGTTGTCTCTGATTGAGGATAATTACTCCCCTAGTTAGGGTGTGAGGGCTCGGCTGTGGTCCTACCACTCCCCTTATTGGGAGTGAGTACTAACCACAGCCAAACCCTTACAGTACCCCCCCCCCCCTAAGGTGCGGGCTCCCGACCGCAAATAGTCCCCCCTTTCCCAAAATAAAATGTACAAGTCTGGGAGAGGAACCGGCGGAGTACTGGGGCGGTTGATGGTGGAGGCTCCGGCCCCGGCCTCGGGCGTGACGTAGACCGTGAAGGCTGCACCCCTCCTGCCTCACCGTTGCTCGCCCGGTCCGGTCCCCGGCGCGATGATTCCCCCATCAGCACTCCCGCGGAGCACCAAGTCCTGTCTGGACCCTGGTGTGGGAGCCCCCGACCCTGGAGAGGGGCTGATGTCTTTCCCCGGCTCGGACTGCTCTGGCACTGTAGTGAAGCAGACGACCGGCCCCGGACTGGGCACCGGTGGAGCGGACTGCTCTGGCACTGTAGTGAAGCAGACGAACGGCCCCGGACTGGGCACCGGTGGAGTGGACTGCTCTGACACTGGAGTGAAGCAGACAACCGGCCCCTGACTGGGCACCGGTGGAGGTTCCAGGCTGCAGACCTTGGCTGGAGGCTCCGGGCTGCTGACCTTAGCTGGAGGTTCCAGGTTGCTGACCTTCACTGGAGTTTCCGGGCTGCGGACCTTCGCTGGAGGTTCCGTGTTGCTGACCTTCGCTGGAGGTTCAGGGCTGCTGACCTTCGCTAGAGGTTCAGGGCTGCTGACCTTCGCTAGAGGTTCTGAGCTGTGGACCTTCACTGTAGGCTCAAGGTTGCGGACCTTCATTGTAGGCTCAGGGCTGCTGACCTTCACTGTAGGCTCAGGGTTGCGGACCTTCACTGTAGGCTCAGGGCTGCTGACCTTCGCTAGAGGTTCAGGGCTGCTGACCTTCGCTAGAGGTTCTGAGCTGTGGACCTTCACTGTAGGCACAAGGTTGCGGACCTTCACTGTAGGCTCAGGGCTGCTGACCTTCACTGTAGGCTCAGGGTTGCGGACCTTCACTGTAGGCTCTGGGTTGCTGACCTTCGCTGGAGGCTCTGGGTTGCTGACCTTCGCTGGAGGCTCTGGGTTGCTGACCTTCGCTGTAGGCTCCGGACCTTCAATGTAGGCTCCGGGCTGCGGACCTTCGCTGGAGGTTCCGGGCTACGGACCTTCACTGTAGGCTCCGGGCTGCGGACCTTCAATGGAGGTTCCGGGCTGCGGACCTTCAATGGAGGCTCCGGGCTGCGGACCTTCAATGGAGGCTCCGGGCTGCGGACCTTCGCCGGAGGCTCCGGGCTGCGGACCTTCGCCGGAGGCTCCGGGCTGCGGACCTTCGCCGGTCGAGTGCGTGGAGCAGGCACGGGCCGTACCGGACTGGGGGAACGCACCACTGGGCTGGTGCGAGGAGCAGGCACGGGCCATACCGGGCTAGGGGAACGCACCCCATGGCTGGTGCGAGGAGCAGGCACGGGCCGTACCGGGCTGTAGGAACGCACCACTGGGCTGGTGCGAGGAGCAGGCACGGGCCGTACCGGGCTGTAGGAACGCACCACTGGGCTGGTGCGAGGAGCTGGGACGGGCTGTACCTGGCTGGGAACACGCACAGTTGGGCTGGTGCGTTGAGCTGGGACGGGTCGCACCGGGCTGTTGGTGCGCACCGATGGTGTGGTGCGCTGAGTCGGTCTCCTCCGTCTCCGACTCTGGACCGGCGCTGGTGGCACCGGACTGGGAACTGGTGCTGGAGTACGACTGTACTTGTCGTCCCTTCTCCACCGCCAATCCCCATCCTGTGAGGGTTCCGGGCTGCGGACCTTCACCGGAGGCTCCGGGCTGCGGACCTTTGCTGGAGGTCGAGTGCGTGGAGCAGGCACGGGCCATACCGGACTGGGGGAACGCACCACTGGGCTGGTGCGAGGAGCAGGCACGGGCCATACCGGGCTAGGGGAACGCACCCCATGGCTGGTGCGAGGAGCAGGCACGGGCCGTACCGGGCTGTAGGAACGCACCACTGGGCTGGTGCGAGGAGCAGGCACGGGCCGTACCGGGCTGTAGGAACGCACCACTGGGCTGGTGCGAGGAGCTGGGACGGGCTGTACCTGGCTGGGAACACGCACCGTTGGGCTGGTGCGTTGAGCTGGCACGGGTCGCACCGGGCTGTTGGTGCGCACCGATGGTGTGGTGCGCTGAGTCGGTCTCCTCCGTCTCCGACTCTGGACCGGCGCTGGTGGCACCGGACTGGGAACAGGCGCTGGAGTACGACTGTACTTGTCGTCCCTTCTCCACCGCCAATCCCCATCCTGTGAGGGTTCCTCCGGGAACCCCCACGAGTGAGGGAACAGAAGCACATCGTCGTCGTCTTCCTCCGACTCCTCTCTGTACTCCTGCTCCCATGGCTGTAGGGGCTCCTCCTGGAATCCCCACGAGTGCAGTGGTCGGGGCTCTTCTCCTTCGATCCCCGACCACCCCCATAGCCCCCCCCCAAAATGGGGGATTTTCTGGGCTCCAAGCTGGACCTTAGCCTTTTTGGCCCGCCGACTCTTTCCCCGACGACGGCTCCTTTGCTCCGGACCCGAGCCTTCCTCCACCGAACGATAATGGGAGTGTTCCTCCTCGGTAATTTTCCCTATACCGAGGAGGATATCTCCCGTTGCGTCCCAGGGTGGTGGATCATTCTGTCACAATTTGTAGTAATGGGACGGTAAATGGAGCGTTGGTAAAGTGTCATCCATTGTTTATTTTAAATGAGGTGTTCTCACAAAGCATTAAATAAACAGGAGAGTATAACAAATAAAGTGACTTACTGTCTTGTGACGTAGTGTAGACAGGCACAAACAATGATCCACACACATTGGATGTGTAGGGAGCCTAAATACAATCCCCAATCAGAGACAACCCTGTACAGCTGTCTCTGATTGAGGATAATTACTCCCCTAGTTAGGGTGTGAGGGCTCGGCTGTGGTCCTACCACTCCCCTTATTGGGAGTGAGTACTAACCACAGCCAAACCCTTACACCTCCATACTTCCATTTGTTTGTATGGGTTTCCTTAAAAACGGAGAACACCATCATGTTCGTGAGAGTCTCCCCTTTCCATAGTGGGTTCATTTTAGTTTGTTGCTCAATACAGACAGAAGTTGGCACATCAGCGTTACCGACTTCAGACGCGTCCCGCCATGTTCGTGAGAGTCTTTATGTTCGTGAGAGTCTTCTCTTGGTCATAATAGTTTGTAGGCCAAACCGATCGGACGCTACATTTTCGGATGTCTCATTGTCTGACAAGGAAAAATAGGAAAAATATAGCGATGCTAATGATAGGCCTAATTGTCTTCTGGTAAATGGAAAGGCTTTCCCAAAAACATTCTCAATTAAATGTTAAAGGGAAACGTAAAAACGTTTACTTCTTATGTGAAAATAACGCATTTCAATGTTTTGTAGTAAAAAACATAGAGGACGATAAGTGTTTCCAATGAGATCAATAGCCAATTAGTAGACAATTAGGAGGTACAGTTGAAGTCGGAAGTTTACATACACTTTTCAACCACTCCACAGATTTCATGTTAACAAACCATGGTTTTGGCAAGTCAGTTAGGACATCTACTTTGTGCATGACACAAGTAATTCTTCCAACAATTGTTTACTGACAGATTATTTCACTTATAATTCACTATATCACAATTCCAGTGGGTCAGAAGTTTACATACAATAAGTTGACAGTGCCTTTAAACAGCTTGGAAAATTCCTGAAAATTATGTCATGGCTTTAGAAGCTTCTGATAGGCTAATTGACATCATTTCAGTCAATTGGAGATGTACCTGTGGATGTATTTCAAGGCCTACCTTCAAACTCAGTGCTAAGTCAAGGTATTGGAGTGGCCATCACAAAGCCCTGACCTCAATCCTATAGAAAATTTGTGGGCAGAACTGAAAAAGCGTGTGCGAGCAAGGAGGCCTACAAACCTGACTCAGTTACACCAGTTCTGTCAGGAGGAATGGGCCAAAGTTCACCAAACTTATTGTGGGAAGCTTGTGGAAGGCCACCTGAAACGTTAATCAATTTAAAGGCAATGTTACCAAATACTAATTGAGTGTATGTAAACTTCTGACCCACTGGGAATGTGATGAAAGAAATAAAAGCTGAAATAAATCACTCTCTACTATTATCCTGACATTTCACATTCTTAAAATAAAGTGGTGATCCTAACTGACCTAAAACAGGGAATCTTTACTCAGGAATTGTGAAAAACTGAATTTAAATGTATTTGGCTAAGGTGTATGTAAACTTCCAACTTCAACTGTAATTAGTAGGCAATGCCTACTCATAATTGGTTAAAATCACACGACTCACACCGGTGATGTCAATGGAAACACTTTTCTTCCTCTATTTTTTTACTACAAAAACATAGAAACGCGCAATATTCACATACATAATGTGGATGTTGGGGTGGTGCTGGCAGAATGATATTGTGATTATTTGCATCAATGCTGTGGCCATTTGTTTTGCAAACTAAACAACAGTGAGTCTGCACAGTTGAATTAAAGGGTACGCCTAACTAAAAAAAAAAAAATTATGTGAACATCCAATTTAGTTGTTTTTCTATTTTAAAAAGTGTGACTTTGAGAGCAAAAACTTTGACAAATGGAAAAAACCTGTGAATATCTGACTCAGTTGATAGCCTCATTTATCTATTTCAATAGTAGTCCGCTATTAGGCTACAAAATCACAATGGAGGCTGCTGAGGGGAGGGCGGCTCATAATAATGGCTGGAATGGAGCAAATGGAATGGTATCAAACCATGTGTTTGATGTATTTGATACCATTCCACTTATTCCTCTCCAACCATTCCTCCCCAATTAAGGTGCCACCAACCACCTGTTGCCTACTTGCACAGAATAGCTTGGGTTGGCCTGACTGTGAATGACCAATATGGGATTCATCATTTTAGGTCATTCAGAGTGTATGTCACTGTTTCTCATAGAATTTATCACTTTGATTTCTTTGGGCAAAATCTGAGAAGTATACCCACTTCTCCAGGCACCACTACACCACTGCTCATAGTGTAGAAATATACACTGAGTGTACAGAACAGTAGAAACGCCTTCCTAATATTGAGTTGCACCCCCTTTTGCCCTCAGAACAGACTAAATTTGTTGGGGCATGGACTGTCAACGGCGTTCTACAGGGATGCTGGCCCATGTTGACTCCAATGCTTCCCACAGTTGTGTTAAGTTGGCTTGATGTCCTTTGGGTGATGGACCATTATTGATACACACGGGAAACTGTTGAGCATGAAAAACCCAGCAGCATTGCAGTTCTTTACAAACTCAAACCGGCGTGCCTGGCACCTACTGCCATAAGGCACTTAAATATTTTGTCTTGCCCATTCACCTTCTAAATGGCACACATACACAATCCATGTTTCAGTTGTCTCAAGGCTTAAAAATAAATCCTTCTTTAACCTGTCTCCTCCCCTTCATCTACACTGATTGAAGAGGATTTAACAGTTGACATCAATAAGGGATCATAGCTTTCACCTGGATTCACCTGGTCCGTCTATGTCATGGAAAGATGTGTTGTATGTAAAACACAGGAAAATCACATTTTTGACTGCACTGGGCCCTTAAGTAATCTTTTTTTCATCTTTTGATTAGGTGGGCTGTATGTTTGTGAAGATCTCTCAGCCCAATAAGCGTGCAGAGACCCTGGTTTTTTCTAAGAATGCAGTGATCTCTCTGAGAGACGACAAACTGTGTCTGATGTTCCGGGTGGGGGACCTGCGCAGCTCCCACATTGTAGGTGCCAACATGAGGGCCAAACTCATCAAGTCTAAACAGACTCAGGAAGGTGAGGCTAATATACCATCCATTGCCATACAAGGGTTGCATCCCAAATGGCACCTTATTCCCTATATAGTGCACTACTTTTGGTCAAAAGTACTGCACTATATGGGGAATAGGGTACCATTTGGGATGCAAAAATAACTTTCCTCATATAATCTATTTCTGTCTACTATGGAAGCATTTGGAAAGTATTCAGACCCCTTCCCTTTTTCCACATTTTGTTACGTTACAGCCTTATTCAACAAAAAAAATCCTCACCAATCTACACACAATACCCCATAATGACAAAGCAAAAACAGGTTTTTAGAAATGTTTGAACATTTATTTAAATGAAAAAACTGAAATATCTTATTTACTTAAGTATTCAGGACTTTTGCTATGAGACTAGACATTTTGCTTAGGTACATCCTGTTTTCATTGATCATCCTTGAGTTTCTACAACTTGATTGGAGTCCACCTGTGGTAAATTCAATTGATAGGATCACACACCTGTCTATATAAGGTCCAACGGTTGACAGTGCATGACAGAGCAAAAACCAAGACATGAGGTCGAAGGAATTGTCTGTAAAGCTCCAAGACAGGATTGTGTCGAGGCACAGATCTGGGGAAGGGTACCAAAACATTTCTGCAGCATTAAAGGTCCCCAAGAACACAGAAGCCTCCATCATTCTTAAATGGAAGAAGTTTGGAACCACTGTCCGCCCACTGTCCGCCCAGCCAAACTGAGCAATCGGGGGAGAAGGGCCTTGGTCAGGGAGGTGACCAAGAACCTGATGGTCATTCTGACAGATCTCCAGAGTTCCTCTGTGGAGATGGGAGAACCTTCCAGAAGGACACCCATCTCTGCAGCACTCCACCAATCAGGCCTTTATGGTAGAGTGGCCAGACGGAAGCCACTCCTCAGTAAAAGGTACATGACAGCCCGCTTGGAGTTTGTCAAAAGGCACCTAAAGGACTCTCAGACCATGAGAAACAAGATTCTCTGGTCTGATGAAACCAAGATTGGACTCTTTGGCCTGAATGCCTACGGTGAAGCATGGTGGTGGCAGCATCATGCTGTGTGGCAGGGACTGGGAGATCGGAGCAAAGTGCAGAGAGATCCTTGATGAAAACCTGCTCCAGAGCACTCAGACTGGGGCGAAGGTTAACCTTCCAACAGGACATCGACCCTAAGCACACAGCCAACACAACTCAGGAGTGGCTTCGGGACATGTCTCTGAATGTCCTTGAGTGGCCCAGCCAGAGCCTGGACTTGAACCCGATCTAAAATCGCTGTGAGGCAACACTCCCCATCCAACCTGACATAACTTGAGAGGATCTGCAGAGAAGAATGGGAGAAACTCCCCAAATACAGGTGTGCCAAGCTTGTAGCGTCATACTCGAGGCTGTAATCGCTGCCAAAGGTGCTTCAACAAAGTACTGAGTAAAGGGTCTGAATAATAATGTTAACGTGATATTTCCATTTGTTTTTTGCAAAAATGTATAAAAAAACGTTTTGTCATTATGGGGTATTCTGTGCAGATTGATGAGGAAAATAAACAATTGAATCAACTTTAGAATAAGGCTGTAACCCCCAAAAAAGTTTGAAAAAGTCAAGGGGTCTGAATACTTTCCGAAGGCACTGTCTATACAGTACCAGTCAAATGTTTGGACACACCTACTCTTTCCAGGGTTTTTATTTATTTTTACTATTTTCTACGTTGTAGAATAATAGTGAAGAAAGATATCAAAACTATGAAATAAAACATATAAAAATCATCTAGTAACCAGAAAAGGTATACAGAAGATAGCCCTAAGTCCATATTATGGCACAAAAAGCTAAAATAAGCAAAGAGAAACGACTGTCCATCATTAATTTAAGACATGAAGGTCAGTCAATACGTAAAATTTCAAGAACTTTGAAAGTTTCTTCATGTGCAGTCGCAAATAACATCAAGCATCAATTGTTTGACTATGTTTGTTTACTGTGTAACTCTGTGTTGTTTTTGTCGCACTGCTTTGCTTTGTCTTGGCCAGGTCGCAGTTACAAATGAGAACTTGTTCTCAACTGACCTACCTGGTTAAATAAAGGTGAAAAAAAAAAAAAAAAAAAAAAAAAAAACGTACTATTATGAAACTGGCTCTCATGAGGACCGCAAGTTACCTCTGCTGCAGAGGATAAGTTCATTAGAGTTACCAGTCCAAATAAATGCTTCACAGAGTTCATGTAACAGACACATCTCAACATCAACTGTTCAGAGGTGTGAATCAGGCCTTCATGGTCGAATTGCTGCAAAGAAACCACATCAATAAGAAGAAGAGAAACACGAGCAATGGACATTAGACCGGTGGAAATCTGTCCTTTGGTCTGATGAGTCCAAATTTGAGATTCTTGGTTCTAACTGCCGTGGATGATGTCTCTGCATGTGTGGTTTCCATCGTGAAGCATGGAGGAGGTGTGATGGTGTGGCGGTGCTTTGCTGGTGACAATGTCTGTGATTTATTTAGAATTCAAGGCACACTTAACCAGCATTGCTACCACAGAATTCTGCAGCAATACACCATCCCATCTGGTTTGCGCTTAGTGGGACTATCATTTGTTTTTCAACAGGACAATGACCCAAAACACACCTCCAGGCTGTGTAAGGGTTATTTGACCAAGAAGGAGAGTGATGGAGTGCTGCATCAGATGACCTGTCCTCCAGAATCACCCGACCTCAACCCAATTGATATGTCTTGGGATGAGTTGGACCACAGAGTGAAGGAAAAGCAGCCAACAACTGCTCAGCATATGTGGCAACTCCTTCAAGATCGTTGGAAAAGCATTCCTCATGAAGCTGGTTGAGAGAATGCCAAGAGTGTGCAAAGCTGTCTACTTTGATTTGTTTAACACTTTATTGGTTACTACATGATTACATATGTGCTATTTCATAGTTTTGATGTCTTCACTATTATTCTACAATGTAGAAAATAGTAAAAATAAAGAAAACTAACTCACTTCTCACCTGCTCTCTCGTGCTCCCCCTCTCCTCATCTCGCCCTGCCTCTCCATCTCTCCTCTCTCCCCCTCCCCTTTACACCCTCTCCATCTCACCCCTCTCACCCTCTTCCTCCTCTTCCCCTCTCCAGGTGAGTTTATCCCTTTGGACCAGACAGACATCAGTGTGGGTTTTGAGACAGGGGACGACCGCCTGTTCCTGGTGTCTCCGCTGGTCATCTCCCACGAGATCGACTCCCACTCGCCCTTCTGGGACATGTCTCAAGGCCAGCTAGAGAAAGACGACTTCGAAATGGTCGTCATCCTGGAGGGAATGGTGGAGGCCACAGGTTAGTCCATGGCTGTGTCTAAAATGACACCATATTCAATATACAGTGGGGCAAAAAAGTATTTAGTCAGCCACCAATTGTGCAAGTTCTCCCACTTAAAAAGATGAGAGAGGCCTGTAATTTTCATCATAGGTACACTTCAACTATGAGAGACAAAATGAGAAAACAAAATCCAGAAAATCACATTGTAGGATTTTTAATGAATTTATTTGCAAATTATGGTGGAAAATAAGTATTTGGTTACCTACAAACAAGCAAGATTTCTGGCTCTCACAGACCTGTAACTTCTTCTTTAAGAGGCTCCTCTGTCCTCCACTCGTTACCTGTATTAATGGCACCTGTTTGAACTTGTTATCAGTATAAAAGACACCTGTCCACAACCTCAAACAGTCACACTCCAAACTCCACTATGGCCAAGACCAAAGAGCTGTCAAAGGACACCAGAAACAAAATTGTAGACCTGCACCAGGCTGGGAAGACTGAATCTGCAATAGGTAAGCAGCTTGGTGTGAAGAAATCAACTGTGGGAGCAATTATTAGGAAATGGAAGACATACAAGACCACTGATAATCTCCCTCGATCTGGGGCTCTACGCAAGATCTCACCCCGTGGGGTCAAAATGATCACAAGAACGGTGAGCAAAAATACCAGAACCACACGGGGGGACATAGTGAATGACCTGCAGAGAGCTGGGACCAAAGTAACAAAGACTACCATCAGTAACACACTACGCCGCCAGGGACTCAAATCCTGCAGTGCCAGACGTGTCCCCCTGCTTAAGCCAGTACATGTCCAGGCCCGTCTGAAGTTTGCTAGAGAGCATTTGGATGATCCAGAAGAGGATTGGGAGAATGTCATATGGTCAGATGAAACCAAAATATAACTTTTTGGTAAAAACTCAACTCGTCGTGTTAGGAGGAGAAAGAATGCTGAGTTGCATCCAAAGAACACCATACCTACCGTGAAGCATGGGAGTGGAAACATCATGCTTTGGGGCTGTTTTTCTGCAAAGGGACCAGGACGACTGATCCGTGTAAAGGAAAGAATGAATGGGGCCATGTATCGTGAGATTTTGAGTGAAAACCTCCTTCCATCAGCAAGGGCATTGAAGATGAAACGTGGCTGGGTCTTTCAGCATGACAATGATCCCAAACACACCGCCCGGGCAACGAAGGAGTGGCTTCGTAAGAAGCATTTCAAGGTCCTGGAGTGGCCTAGCCAGTCTCCAGATCTCAACCCCATAGAAAATCTTTGGAGGGAGTTGAAAGTCCGTGTTGCCCAGCGACAGCCCCGAAACATCACTGCTCTAGAGGAGATCTGCATGGAGGAATGGGCCAAAATACCAGCAACAGTGTGTGAAAACCTTGTGAAGACTTACAGAAAACGTTTGACCTCTGTCATTGCCAACAAAGGGTATATAACAAAGTATTGAGATAAACTTTTGTTATTGACCAAATACTTTTTTTCCACCATAATTTGCAAATAAATTCATTAAAAATCCTACAAATGTTATTTTCTGGATTTTTTTTTCTAATTTTGTCTCTCATAGTTGAATGGTACCTATGATGAAAATTACAGGCCTCTCTCATATTTTTAAGTGGGAGAACTTGCACAATTGGTGGCTGACTAAATACTTTTTTGCCCCACTGTATATTGCACAACTTTTGACCAAGGCCTAAGGGCAATAGGGTCGTCATACTGGAAAGAATGGTGGAAGCCACTGATTAGTCAATTTCCTGAATCCCAAATGGCAACCTATTAAAAAAACAAGTGTAAAAACCGCACACTAGAAAAGACAGGAAACCGACTTTACGTTTATTTTTCATTTGCAGTGAATCAATGGACAACGCACACCATATTCATTCACAGTTTGTATACTATTTGAACTATGCATCTGCCTGTTCTCATGATCTGTTATGAGACTGTTGTACAGTGTGGTGGACCCACAAAGATCCTACACACACACACACACAGTGAATTATATATATATGGGTGCACCATGCTTTGAAAGTGGAAGTGGCTTCACTGCCCACTGAGAAAATATTAGCTTAGTCATCATAGTAGCTAAAGAGGAGCTGCCAGGGGAGGTTAATACAGTATGTGTTCTCACAATGGGTGTGTGTGTGTGTTGGCACCCCCAGGTATGACGTGCCAGGCGCGGAGCTCTTACCTGGCAGATGAGGTCCAGTGGGGTCACAGGTTCTGCCCTATGATGTCACTGGCCGAAGGGTTCTTTGACATCGACTATGGCGCCTTCCATCAAACCTTTGAGGTAAGAACACACACACACACACACACAACACTCCAGAAAGAGGAAAGGCTAAAAGCAGCAAGGGCTGCGGTGTTTTAGCGATCAACTGCTGGATGTCGACGAGGGGTGGCGATTCAATGTGGAAATAAACAGCTGATTTTAATCATGTACCTGGCTATGTGCATCACTGACACTAGAACAGAACAAATCAACACAGTTTAACCTCTTAAGAATCGGCCCCTTTTTTTCAATTTTCGCCTAAAATTACATACCCAAATCTTTTACTCTTGTCATGTCACCAAAATTATTTTACCCTGATTTTGAAAGTCTTCTTTCAAGATGTTTCTGATAACTGCCTCTCAAACTTATTTTTCCCTTAGGTGGACACTCCCTCCTGCTCAGCGCACGAACTCTCATTGGCTGCGGCCCGATTGGAGGCTCATCTGTATTGGTCGATCTCCAGTAAACTGGATGAAGAGAAATGGGAGGGATCTTCTCTGACCAACCAATCAGGGAAGCAGCTAGACAATGGGAAAGGAGGGGTCGTTGGCCCCACGTTCATTGTCGGAGAGATCACTGGAATACAAGAGCAGTCAGGAACAGGAGAGTTGAATGGTTGTGTCACCACTGACCAGTCAGAATCAGAGGCCTAAAGTAGACCTAGTGGAGTTCCAAAATGGCACCCTATCCCCTATACTATTTCACCTTTATTTAACCAGGTAGGTCAGTTGAGAACAAGTTCTCATTTGCATCTGCGACCTGGCCAAGACAAAGCAAAGCAGTGCGACAAAAAACAACAACACAGAGTTACACATGGGAAATAAACAAACGTACAGTCAATAACACAATAGAAAAATCTATATACAGAGTGTGAAAATGTAGTGCAAAATGCAGTAAGGTTAGGAAGACAATAAATAGGCCATAGTGGCAAAATAAATTACAGATTAGCATAATCACTGGAATGATGGAATGTGCAAATGATGATGTGCAAATAGAGATACTGGAGTGCAAAATTGAGCGGAAGTTAAAAAAATAAATGTGGGGATGAGGTAGTAGGATGGGCTATTTACAGAAGGGCTATATACAGGTGCAGTGATCGATAAGCAGCTTTGACAGCTGATGCTTAAAGTTAGTGAGGGAGATAGGAACCTCTAGCTTCAAGGATTTTTGCAATTCGTTCCAGTCATTGGCAGCAGAGAACTGGAAGGAATGGCGGCCAAAGGAGGTGTTGGCCAGTGAGATATACCTGCTGGAGCGCATGCTACGGGTAGGTGTTGCTATGGTGACCAGCGAGCTGAGATAAGGCGGGGATTTACCTAATAAAGACTTATAGATGACCTGGAGCCAGTGGGTTTGGCGACGAATATGTAATGAGGGCCAGCCGACGAGAGAATACAGGTCGCAGTGGTGGGTAGTATATGGTATCAAAACGGATGGCACTGTGATAGATTACATCCAATTTGCTGAGCAGAGTGTTGGAGGCTATTTTGTAAATGACATCGCCGAAGTCAAGGATCGGTAGGATGGTAAGTTTTACAAGGGCCCTGGTGAAAAGTTGGGCACTATATAGGAAATAGGGTGCCATTTGGGACATACTCTCAATGTCATGACAGGAGGACCCACAACTACAGTACTGTAAATTACTTTTAGCTAATGTATAGTATATAGCCATAGAACATTTGTTCCCAAGGGAGAGATTAGTGGTTTAAAAAGTCAAATTGCTACTTCATTGCTTTGTTTAATAACACTGACTAGAAATGACAAATTATATCAATTACATTTTGTCTTTAGTTTCTCTGGTGATATTTAATTATTACCATGAGTGTCTGTGCTATACTAGAATTATATTTTATCTTCTATTGTTATTGCTCTGATCACCTCTGCCATTATATTAATTAATACACTGTTATTTCAAAGAATAAAGTATTGACAATTCTTATTCAGGAAAGAGGATGTTCAGCTAGGTAAGATACAGGAACGTTCAGAGACAGAAAGAGAAGCATGTTTTGGAACGTTCTGGAATGTTCAGAGACAGAAAGAGAAGCGTGTTTTGGAACGTTCTGGAAGCGTGTCATGTGTTGGCTGAATGGGGGAGTCAATATATAAAAGGAAAGATGTATTACAGATAATGTGATCGAGTGTGATAGAAGAGAACATGTATGTTTTTCACTTTAACATGCATAGAGGCTATAAAGGAATAGATTGAAATTGTATCTCTAAATCTCTGTATCTAAAAAACAAAACAAGGATTGTTTTAAGTGTACATTACGAATGGATGATATTAAAACAACCGCCATTTTGTGATTCCTTTAGATGTAAAATCATTACTGTGTTCACTTAAATGTTCACATCAAGTACTGTAGCTTATCACTGACCCCATCCCAATAGGGTGAGTAGTGGAAGTATTCATCCAATATTTTCTTTCAATAGCCTCGTAGGATTTAAGCACAAAGTGTCCTCCCAATCTCCTGCTTCTGCTGCTGTGTACATATGTGAGTGTTTTTAATATTGAAAAATTACATCTATAAGAATTAATTAATAAACTATATTCCACACCAACTTTCTTCATCTTTGCCCCTCACATGTATCAATGTGGTCATTATTGCACTTTGCACTGTTAATCCTTGGGAGTATACTGTTTCACTGAACAAGTTCACTTCTATCTGTCAATCCATTTGTCCAACAATTTGTTTTGTGTGAGACAATCTGGGTTAGATAGAGTCTTTTGGCAATACTTTACAAATCAGAAGTTGCCAGTTTACTCAATGTGGCACAGCATCTGTGAAAAGAGACTAGTGAACAGTACAAGTTCACCAATCTCTAGGATGAAATCCCTATCTTGTCCTCACGATGGCACTGAAGAGCTCAGGCCTGTTGGCTGGCACAGTGAGGGGTCCCCGCTGTTTCCTAGGCAACAGGTCATGCTCGGGGACATAGTCATCACTAGTTACCACAGCCACAAAGTCATAATTATGTTAAAACCCCTCCTATTTCTACAATTGATATTCTTAAAATATCATTTTAAACCTAACCCTAACCACACTGCTAACCTTATGCCTAACCTTAAATGAAGACCAAAGAGTACATTTTTGTTTTCAGGAATTTTTTCGATATAGCCAATATTGACATTGTGGCTGTGGTAACAAGTGACAACCCAGTGAGAGAGCGGCACATGGGAGAGGAGAGGATAAATGAATTCTGAGGACCAGAGGGTCAAAGAGAGGTGTGCTGAATTCCCAATTGTCCCTAAGCACTCCTGTAGATCTGAAAATACGTTTAACAAATATGGTATTTGCTTCACCTCGCGGATTTCAGCTATCACTGACATGTGCCAGTCTGACATGTTCTGTTGTTGTTCTACTCATAGAATTAGAATGTAATAATATTGTTCTATGGTTCTCGCCACTCCCACTCGTCTACAAGGAGATGACGTCGTCACGGTCTACATGGCATCGATAAAAGATGAGCCTACCAATGAACGTCTAACTGACACGACGACATGATACTAACGCCTTAATAACGTCTGCGTGACACCTATGTGTTAATAAACCTAGGCAACAGTACCACCGTGTGGCTGTCGCCTACCATTGAACGCGTAACTAACATGTCGTCATACCAACACCTTACTAACGTCTTCGTGACGCCTGCGGGTTAATGAAAGTCATAAGGTGCATAGTATATATTTATATTTAAAAAATCTCAACCATTTTTCCTGTCCAAGGAACCCATTCCGACTTAGTCGCCTTTAACTATAGTGCAGCCTACCGCTTGTGTATTTCCTGTTATCGCTGATGGCCTAGAAAATATTATGTCCAATCTATAGGTAATCTGTCTTTCCCTCAATATGGGATGGTATGTTATTTTATCTCTCTGTATGCCGATCTAAATTATGTTAACCAATCACAGACTGTGTTGTTACCAGTTACCAGTATCAGACAACCAATAAGAGTTGCGTCTGTGGCTTTCAGTCGAATAGAGGAGTTCATAGGCTTTCTTAGAGGGCCCGTGCTATTTGGAATCCTTGGGATGTCCATACCTCAATCAAGTATACATGTAATATTGTTAAGTGTAGTGTTAGTTAAGGGTTATAGTTTAGGGTTCAGGGTAGGGAGGTCCCAAGGAATACGGATAGCTGTGACCATTCATAGAGTGAGAGACGGGCACAGTATTTGATAGCTCGGCAGCGACACAGACGTCTGCCCCAGATAATTTCAATAATTACCAAGATGGATTTGATCCTATTGAGTAGTAAGTAGGCTATATTTAAGTTGTGATATCGTTAGGAAATATTTAGGCCTACTGTGTTGATAAGGCACATTTGGTTTATTTGAACATAATTACTTCTTGTTCATAACCAGTTGATAACGTATTGTCGAAAGCACATAGGTAATATTATTTACTGTGTCGATAGGGGAGTAGGCTAGTGTACAATAATAACATAATTTGATGTGTTAGTATTATTTATTTCATGGATTAATTTAATTGTAATACACTATCCCTACATACCATTGTACTATAGGATTTATACATATTTTACATTGTCATACACCATCCTTACATACCATTGTACTATAGGATATATATATATATATTTTACATTGTAATACACAAACGTTACCCCTAGATGCCATTGTTTGCTGGAGCTATGGGTTTATTTTTCTACTGTCACTAGGCCTACACATTCACACTTGAACTGAATTGAATGGGGGATGCATAAGTACTGTTCACTGAAGAAGGGAAACGAGGTACAACATACAACTTCGATCAAAGACCTAAAATCATGCCTGACAAGACCAATGAAATCATAACAGTATCCTAATATAGTGTGGATACAGGAGTAGCCTATTCTACAATAATGTAACTGTATGTGCTAGTATTATTTATCTAATTGATAAATAAAATTGTAAATGTGGATGAGTACCATGATTATGGTATTGTACAAGGTAGATACAGGAGTAGTCTATAGTCTACAATAATAATGTAATTGAATGGACTGTATTTTAAGGGGATTACTATTATTACCCTAAATTATATCATACACACATTTAGCTATTTAAGTATCTCTTCCTGTCATTTACCTGTACAGTTAATGTAACCATGCAAATATTCACTTACCTGTAAATGTAACTGTATATTTACCTGTAAAGTTAATTTAACCATGAAAAATATTCACTTACCTGTTCATTTAGCCAGTCTGTATATTAAGTAAACTATTATTACCCTCACTTATATCATACGCTCTTTTAGCTATTTAAGTATTTCTCTGCCATCGACCTGTATAGTATAGTTAACCATGCAAATACTCCTTATTTATCTATATCAACTTGCAATATATATTTTTTAAAAATTCACCTAACACTCAACAATGTCTAGTGTACATATTCAGCCATCCACCCATACTATGCAATGTCTTTTTATAGCTTTTTTGCACTCCAGACTTCTTGTATTTTTATACTTTTTCATACTGCCGCTCTATGTATCATGTATTGTGTATCTGTCTTTTGTGTATTTTCGCATTTTGCACCTTCCCTGTGTTTTTTCGTAGCTGCTGGAAAAGTACCTACCTACCTATCTACCTATCTATCTAATGTGTTATAGTATCAATGAAGGCTTTTCAGCTGTGGAACTATGTCAATGTCAAACTAATTTCTAAATCTATCTTTCTTTTAGTCAAGAAGTGATGAGCCAGAGCAACCAATCAGCGCCATCAGCTGTTCACCACTCCCACTGCTCTCCCTCCACAAGCAACCACATCCTCTTCTCCTGTTCAACTAATTTGCCGCCACACTGAAAAGGACTGTACATACATACCCCTGTGCCCATCTCATTGCAACATGATCCATTCAGCTGGATGCCTAAAATGTCAGAAATGTAAACAAGATGCTACAGTTGTGTATATTTTATTTTTAATTTAACCTTTATTTAACTAGACAAGTCAGTTAAGAACAAATTCTTATTTACAATGACGGCCTACACAAAACTCAGACGAAGCTGGGCCAATTGTGCGCCGCCCTATGGGACTCCCAATCACGGCCGGTTGTGATACAGTCTGTGTGTGTGTATGGATGGAGTTCCAAGAAAAGACATGAGAAGATGGCAAAGAGATAGTGATGAGAGTGAGATCATGCAGTATGAAAATAAAGACACCTTGGGATCTAACATCCTTTTACTCTCTGTACCCAACGCACTAGACGACCAGTTCTTAATGCCTTCAGCCGTGCCCTAATCCTACTCCTCCTCTGTTCCTCTGGTGATGTAGAGGTAAACCCAGGTCCTGTAGCTCCCAGCTTTACACCTATCCCCCAGGCGCTCTCATTTGTTGACTTCTGTAACCGTAAAAGCCTTGGTTTCATGCATGTCAACATTAGAAGCCTCCTCCCTAAGTTTGATTTATTCACTGCTTTAGCACACTCCGCCAACCCGGATGTCCTAGCTGTGTCTGAATCCTGGCTCAGGAAGGCCACCAATAATTCGGAAATCTCCATCCCCAACTACAATATTTCCCGTCAAGATAGAACTGCCAAAGGTGGCGGAGTTGCAATCTACTGCAGAGATAACCTGCAGAGTTCTGTCATACTGTCCAGGTCCGTGCCCAAACAGTTTGAGCTTCTACTTTTAAAAATCCACCTTTCCAGAAATAAGTCTCTCACTGTTGCCGCCTGTTACAGACCCCCCTCAGCCCCCAGCTGTGCCCTGGACTCCATATGTGAATTGATTGCCCCCCATCTATCTTCAGAGTTTGTACTGTTAGGTGACTTAAACTGGGATATGCTTAACACCCCGGCTGTCCTTCAATCTAAGATAGATGCCCTCAATCTCACACAAATTATCAAGGAACCCACCAGGTACAACCCAAAATCCGTAAACATGGGTACCATTATTGATATCATCCTGACTAACTTGCCCTCCAAATACACCTCCTCTGTTTTCAACCAGGATCTCAGCGATCACTGCCTCATCGCCTGCGTTCGCAATGGGTCAGCGGTCAAACGACCACCCCTTATCACTGTTAAACGCTCCCTAAAACACTTTTGTGAGCAGGCCTTTCTATTCGATCTGGCCCAGGTATCCTGGAAGGATATTGACCTCATCCCGTCAGTAGAGGACGCCTGGTTGTTCTTTAAAAGTGCTTTCCTCACCATCCTAAATAAGCATGCCCCTTTCAAAAAACGTAGAACTAAGAATAGATATAGCCCTTGGTTCACCCCAGACTTGTCTGCTCTAGACCAACAGAAAAACATCCTGTGGCACACTGCATTAGCATCGAATAGCCCCCGCGATATGCAGCTATTCAGGGAAGTCAGGAACAAGTACACACAGTCAGTTAGAAAAGCAAAGGCCAGCTTTTTCAAACAGAAATTTGCTTCCTGTAGTACTAACTCCAAAAAGTTCTGGGACACTGTAAAGTCCATGGAGAATAAGAGCACCTCCTCCCAGTTGCCCACTGCATTGAAGCTCGGAAACACTGTTACCACCGATAAATCCACGATTATCGAAAACTTCAATAAGCATTTTGCTACGGCTGGCCATGCTTTCCACCTGGCTACCCCTATCCCGGCCAACAGCTCTGTACCCCCGGCAGCTACTTGCCCAAGCCCCCCCTGCTTCTCCTTCACCCAAATCCAGACGGCTGATGTTCTGAAAGAGCTGCTAAGTCTGGACCCTACAAATCTGCTGGGCTAGATAATCTGGACCCTCTCTTTCTGAAATTATCAGCCAAAATTGTTGCAACACCTATCACTAGCCTGTTCAACCTCTCTTTCGTATCGTCTGAGATCCCTAGAGATTGGAAAGCTGCCGCGGTCATCCCCCTCTTCAAAGGAGGAGACACTCTAGACCCAAACTGTTATAGACCAATATCCATCCTGCCCTGCCTTTCTAAAGTTTTCGAAAGCCAAGTTAACAAACAGATAACTGACCACTTCGAATCCCACCGTACCTTCTCTGCTATGCAATCTGGTTTCCGAGCTGGTCATGGGTGCACCTCAGCTACGCTCAAGGTACTGAACGATATCATAACCGCCATCGATAAAAGACAGTACTGTGCAGCCGTCTTCATCGACCTGGCCAAGGCTTTCGACTCTGTCAATCACCGCATTCTTATTGGCAGACTCAACAGCCTTGGTTTCTCAAGTGACTGCCTTGCCTGGTTCTCTAACTACTTTGCAGACAGGGTTCAGTGTGTCAAATCGGAGGGCCTATTGTCCGATCCTCTGGCAGTCTCTATGGGGGTGCCACAGGGTTCAATTCTTGGGCCAACCCTTTTCTCTATATACATCAACGATGTTGCTCTTGCTGCTGGTGACTCTCTGATCCATCTCTACGCAGATGACACCGTTCTGTATACATCTGGCCCCTCTTTGGACACTGTGTTTACTAACCTTCAAACAAGCTTCAATGCCATACAACACTCCTTCCGTGGCCTCCAACTGCTCTTAAACGCTAGTAAAACTAAGTGCATGCTTTTCTATCGAACGCTGCCAGCACCCGCCCACCGGACTATCATCACTACTCTCGACGGGTCCGTATTAGAATACGTGGACACCTACAAATACCTAGGCATCTGGTTAGACTGTAAACTCAACTTCCAGACTCACATCAACCATCTCCAATCCAAAATTAAATCCAGAATTGGCTTCCTATTTCGCAACAAAGCCTCCTTCACTCATGCTGCCAAACATGCCCTTGTAAAACTGACTATCCTACCGATCCTTGATTTCGGCGATGTCATTTACAAACTAGCCTCCAACACTCTACTTAGCAAATTGGATGTAGTCTATCACAGTGCCATCCGTTTTGTTACCAAAGCCCCATACACTACCCACCACTGCGACCTGTATGCTCTCGTTGGCTGGCCTTCATTATATATTCGTCGCCAAACCCACTGGCTCCAGGTCATCTATAAGTCTTTATTAGGTAAATCCCCGCCCTATCTCAGCTCACTGGTCACTATAGCAACACCCACCCGTAGCATGCGCTCCAGCAGGTATATCTCACTGGTCACCCCCAAAGCCAACACCTCCTTTGGCCGCCATTCCTTCCAGTTCGCTGCTGCCAATGACTGGAACGAATTGCAAAAATCACTGAAGCTAGAGGTTCCTATCTCCCTCACTAACTTTAAGCGTCAGCTGTCAAAGCTGCTTATCGATCACTGCACCTGTATATAGCCCTTCTGTAAATAGCCCACACTACTACCTCATCCCCATATTTATTTTTGTTATTTTCACAAATCTTGCACTCCAGTATCTCTATTTGCACATCATAATTTGCACATCCTTCATTCCTGTGTTAATGATGATAATCTGTAATTTATCTCACCACTATGGTCTATTTATTGTCCTACCTCCTAACCTTACTGCATTTTGCACTACATTTTGCACTCTGTATTTAGATTTTCTATTGTGTTTTTACCATGTTTGTTTACTGTGTAACTCTGTGTTGTTTTTGTCTCACTGCTTTGCTTTGTCTTGGCCAGGTCGCAGTTGCAAATGAGAACTTGTTCTCAACTGACCTACCTGGTTAAATAAAGGTGAAATAAAAATTAAAAAAATGAGTGGAGGGTGTGCCCTCTTGACTCCTTTTTGTCCGTTTGAGGATACTACAGTCCCCCCTGGTGGAGGTTCTTGGAACACTGCTATTTAAGCAGTGGTGGAAAAAAGTAAAAAGTAAAGATACCTTAAATCAAATCAAATCCAATTTTATTGGTCATATACACATATTTAGCAGATGTTATTGCGGGTGTAGCGAAATGCTTGTGTTTCTAGCTCCAACAGTGCAGAAGTATATAACAATTCATAACAATATACACAATAAACACATCTAAAGAAGATTGGAAAGTAAAAGTAATATAGAAGTCACCCAGTAAGTCACCCAGTAAAATCCTACTTGAGTAAAAGTCTAAAAGTTTTTGTTTTTAAATATACATACTGTGAGTATCAAAAGTAAATGTAATTGCAAAACTCAAGTCAAAAGTACAATTAAAAGTTAAAATCATTTCAAATTCCTTATTAAGCAAACCAGACGGCACCATTTTCTTGTTTTTTTTTAATGTACGTATAGCCAGTGGCATACTCCAACACTCAGACATAATTTACAAACAAAGCATGTGTTTAGTGAGTCCTCCAGGTCAGAGGCAATAGGGATGACTGGGGATGTTCTCTTGATAAGTGTATGAATTGGACCATTTTCCTTTCCTGCTAAGCATTCTAAATGTAACGAGTACTTTTGGGTGTCAGGGAAAATGTGTTGAGTAAAAAGTACATTTTTTCTTTAGGAATGTAGTGAAGTAAAAGTACAAGTTGTCCAAAATATAAATAGTAAATTAAGTACAGATACCACAAAAAAATACTTAAGTAGTACTTTCAAGCATTTTTACTTAAGTACTTTATACCACTGTATTTAAGTCAACAGAGGTTGACAAAAACCTTCAAAGGTGGTGGTGCGTGTTATCTTTAATACCAGGCAGATGTTTGAGTACAGAATTAAATGGTGTACACTTAACGGGCTAAACTTGTTGAGTACACTCTTTGAGAAAGGAGTTCCAACAGGGTTATTTTGCTGTCACCAAAGGAGAACCCTTTTGGGTTCCAGGTAGAAGTATTTTTGGTTCCATGTAGAACCCTCTGTAGAATGAAGCCTACCTAGGCACAGAAGGGGTTCTACCTGGAACCAAAAAGGGTTCTCCTATGGGGACAGCGGAATAATCCTTTTAGCTGGTAGATAGCACCTTTTATTTTCTGAGTGTAGGCCTAAATTGCAGTGCTGGTTCCGATGCTCATATGCAAACAAAAGATAATATGTGTCTAACTTGCACCCTTATGCAATTATTAAGAGACTAGATACAAATAGCTAATCCTGGCTACCAATGTTCTACCATTAATTTATTGAGGAAAGTAAATGAGAGACATCAAGGTGGTACCCAAGTATATGCCATGTGTATACTGCCCTATCAAGCAAAAATGCAGTAACTGCTCATTTGGTCGAAAATGAGTTAATGTCATTTTTGCTACATTAAATACATGCTTAATCATGTGGACAAGTATCCTGCCTCTATTGTATTGTGTTTTGGAGAAAATGGGGGTCATGTTAGCAGTAACTGCATAAGGTTGATGTTTTTCTCAGTTCCACGCTATGAACAGTTACTGCCTTTTTGCTTGGAATTTTTTTATGTTTTATTTGGTTTGTTATTTTATGGAGCCCTCCTTGTATACTTTTCTAGGCCTCCCAGCTATTTACATGTAAGTAATGTAACCATAGTCCATGTGCACAAGAAAGTGAAGGTAACCTGCCTAAATGTCTACCGCCCCGTAGCACTTACGTCGGTAGCCACGATGTGCTTTGAAAGGCTGGTCATGGCTCACTTCAACACTATCATCCCGGAAACCCTAGACCCACTCCATTTCGCATACCGCCCCAACAGATCCGCAGATGACGCAATCTCAATCGCACTCCACACTGCCATTTCCCACCTGGACTAAAGGAACACCTATGTGAGAATGCTGTTCATTGACTACAACCCAACGTTCAACACCATAGTGCCCACAAAGCTCATCACTAAGCTAAGTACCCTGGGACTAAACACCTCCATCTGCAACTTACGCCCCCAGCTGGTAAGGGTAGGTAACAACACATCTACCACGCTGATCCTCAACACGAGGGCCCCTCAGGGGTGTGTGCTTAGTCCCCTCCTGTACTCCCTATTCACCCACGACTGCATGGCCAAGCACGACTCCAACACCATTATAAAGTTTGCTGATGACACAACAGTGGTAGGCCTGATTACTGACAATGTTGAGACAGTCTATAGGGAGGAGGTCAGAGACCTGGTAGTATGGTGCCAGGACAACAACCTCTCCCTCAACGTGAGCAAGACAAAGGAGCTGATCGTGGACTACAGGAAAAGGAGGGCCGAACACTCCCCCATTCACATTGCCAGGGCTGTAGTGGAGCGGGTCGAGAGTTTCAAGTTCCTTGGTGTCCACATCACCAACAAACTATCATAGTCCAATAACACAAAGACAGTCGTGAAGAGGGAAAGACAATTTATTTTCCCCCTCAGAAGACTGAAAAGATTTGCCATCGGTCCCCAGATCCTCAAAAAGTTATACAGATGCACCATCAAGAGCATCCTGACCGGTTGCATTCCCGCCTGGTATGGCAACTGCTCGGCATCCAACCATAAGGCGCTACAGAGGATAGTGCGTACGGCCCAGTACATCACTGGGGCCAAGTTTCCTACCATTCAGGACCTATATACTAGGCGTGTCAGAAAAAGGCCCAAAAATTGTGAAAGACGCCAGTCACCCAAGTCATAGACTGTTCTCTCTGCTGCTGCACGGCAAGCGGTACTGGAGCGCCAAGTCTAGTTCCAAAATAATCCTTAACAGCTTCTTCCCCCAAGCCATGACTGCTGAACAATTAATCAAATGGCCACCCGGACTATTTGCAATTAACTCGACTAACCTGTACCCCAGCAGATTGACTCAGTACCGGTACCCCCTGTATATAGCCTCTTTACTGTTATTATATTGTGTTCCTTTTTTTACTTTACTTTTTTTAGTAAATATTTTCTTAACTCTATTTTCTTAAAACTGCATTGTTGGTTAATAAGGGCTTGTAAGTAAGCATTTCACGGTAAGGTCTACGCTTGTTGTATTTGGTTTGATTTAATTTGTATATGATTACTGCCGCTAGAGGGGAGCTGTGATGTCTATGGAGTGCTTTAGTGAGATCGTGGAGTTTTTTCTTCAATCTTGGAGAATGTCTACTACTGAAAACAAAGGTTTCTCCATCTCAAAATTTTAATCTAATAATTCAGGTATGTGCAGAAGGGCAATATGACTCATAATATTGAGGTAACATGGTTAACTACATGGTCCGTGAGTTTGGTGATGTTTGAAGAAAAGTTAAGGGAGTTTTAACCGAGTGAAAAACTGTTTGGTATTTTCCGCATTGTTGTAAGGTTGCTAATGGTTTACATGTAAGAGAAGGGGTTAAGGTGGCGTCCGAACTTTCTACGTTTTATTTCAATTTTCTATGAACAAAGGCTCAGTTATTTTAGGTAATATATGTAAATATGTGTTGTCACGATAAAATGTGGTAATGATAATATTTGTACGAAAATAGTGTTTAACAATTCGCTAGCTTGATGCTAACCAAATGTAGCTTGGCTAAGAGCTAGTTCGCTCTAGGCTAGTTGGTTTCAGTCAATGTTAGCTTACATGTTAATAGTGTAATGGTTGTAGCATTGCTTCACATAGGCCTCCAGTAATTTATCGTTTTTTCACTGATAGTACAGTGAGTTATATATCATGTGTAGATGTATGGTGACTCCAGGTTTGGATGAACGGACCAACTTGACCCTCAAGACTGCCATTGCCAAGTCCCTTGACGGGTACTAGGAATGGTGGGAGGACAACCAGAAGGTACTTATCTTTTCTCACAACAGCAGCGTCCAGGCCTCCAAAATACTCACCCTATCGCCTGCTGTACAGACAGGAGTAGCAGCTGTTTGCTGAGGTAAACAAAACGATATATTTGTAATAATCAATCAAGGTGAGACTGAACATGGTCAAGGCGCAGGAGAAACAGGAGGAGAGCCACCGGACGAGAATCCAGGGGACCAAGTGCTTCGACATCCGGGCGAATTACTTGTCTTGGAAGAAGGACGAAAGGAAGGCGAGACCTGGGAAACCTTGCTGCTCTTTCGATCCTAGCTGGGGTCACCATCCGTTAAGGTGAATATAAAAATCTCAGATTATAACTATTTGCATTTGCCGCCTCGTGGTGGGTGGCATCGCCATGCTGTCAGCAGTACCAACACTGGCCCAGGGGTTTCTCCAAATAGTAAATCTCAAGGCTAACCACTGGGTCAGGTTAAGTAACTTTCACTTCCACGTAGGTGCTGTTAAGGTGTATGACTCCAATGGTCATGACACCACCCTGGAGTTTCTCTCACAACTCATCTCTGTCTTTTCCATGGACCATCCCTTACCTCCCTCATCAACCCCACTGACCTAAAAACAAATACAGACAGGTATCCTTTCTTTTCTTTCTGCCATTAACATTATTGCATGTATAATCAAACATTTAAATTAAATCATTCAATAACTGTATTTTTACATACAGTTGAAGTTGAAAGTTTACATACACCTTAGTCAAATACATTTAAACTCAGATTTTCACAATTCCTGACGTTTAATCCTAGTAAAAATTCCCTGTCTTAGGTCAGTTAGGATCACCACTTTTAAGAATGTGAAATGCCAGAATAATGATTTATTTCAGCTTATTTCTTTCATCACATTCCCAGTGGGTCAGAAGTTTACATACACTCAATTAGTATTTGGTAACATTGCCTTTAAATTGTTTAACTTGGGTCAAACATTTCGGGTAGCCTTCCACAAGCTTCCCACAATAAGTTGGGTGAATTTTGGCCCATTCCTCTTGACAGAACTGGTGTAACTGAGTCAGGTTTGTAGGCCTCCTTGCTCGCACACGCTTTTTCAGTTCTGCCCGCAAATTTTCTATAGGATTGAGGTCAGGGCTTTGTGATGGCCACTCCAACACCTTGACTTTGTTGTCCTTACGCCATTTTGCCACAACTTTGGAAGTATGCTTGGGGCCATTGTCCATTTGGAAGACCCATTTCTGACCAAGCTTTAACTTCCTGACAGATGTCTTGAGATGTTGCTTCAATATATCCACATAATTTTCCTTCATCATGATGCCATCTATTTTGTGAAGTGCACCAGTCCCTCCTGCAGCAAAGCACCCCCACAACATGATACTGCCACCCCTGTGCTTCACGGTTGGGATGGTGTTCTTCAGCTTGCAAGTCTCCCCCTTTTTCCTCAAAACATAACGATGGTCATTATGGCCAAACAGTTCTATTTTTGTTTCATCAGACCAGAGGAAATTTCTCCAAAAAGGACGAAACCGTAGTCTGTCTATTTTTATAACGGTTTTGGAGCAGTGGCTTCTTCCTTGCTGAGCGGCCTTTCAACTGTGTGTGTAAATTCTGACCCACTGGAATTGTGATATAGTGAATTATAAGTGAAATAATCTGTCTGTAAACAATTGTTGAAAGAATTACTTGTGTCATGCACAAAGTAGATGTTCTAACAGACAAAACTATAGTTTGTTAACATGAAATCTGTTGGGTTGTTGAAAAATGAGTTTTTATGACTTCAACCTAAGTGTATGTAAACTTCCGACTTCAACTGTACCTGAACAACCTGTAGTCTGTGTGTTTGCTTGTTTACGTCTGTCTCCTACCCTGTTCCCTTTACTCTGCTCCTGTTCTCCAGGACCTAATGAATCCACCTGATGTCCTCCATTACCACCCACCCTCCAACTTTTCATTACATCATCTACAGCTACTGTTATTGTCATGTTGTCATTATCTGCTAAGATAGAGCAAGACATACTATCATACTGGGCACATAATGTGAGATACATAGATTAGCTAAAAACACTAGCACTGCAAGAGAGCAGCAGTGCCTGGGCTTTGCAGTCTCCATCTTTGAGTCCCCTTTCCGAGACGTGACTGCCTGTTGAGAACAAGAAACAGGCAGAACCTCCCATCCACAGCCCCCACCTCCTCTTTATTCCACACACCGGAATTCAGTATTTCAGTCTTATGATTGCCATGTGAGTACAAGAAATCTGTGAAAGTAAATTGACAATAATGTACACCAAAAATATATGTAAATCTTAAATATTGCCAGATTGGTTATGACTGTTTCACAAGGTGTTCATTATTGTAAATTGCAACGTATCCCTTGATGGTAACTGTTCAACATTATTCATTGTATCCTAGGACCTACAATAAAAATAAAATAAAGAATATATATATTTAACCACAAGGGTGTACTAATGACCTATGCATTTTTTTTATCATAATATAGGACTACTAAAATAATATTGTTTCAACGTAGATAAGGGAAGGCCAGTTTTAAAATGAAAACATGCCAGCCAGACCAGCCAGTGTATGAATAAAATTTATTTGCATATGAATGGAGTGGAAATTAGCTGACTTTGTGATCTGTAAGGTAAGTAACATTAATCTCTTGGGGGGCATCGAAATTATACTTTTTTTTTTTTTACCCCGATGCCTGTTTATTCACAAAAAGAAGATTGTAAAAAAACATGATTTGCAATGGTTAGCCTATGCAAATGATTAGGAAAACATTAAAAGCGTATTAATAGGACTACATTTAGCCTAATTGATAACAAATATAATGTGGGGAAAAGTCAGGATCCTAGTGAGGCTATTGTTTGTCAAATCCAGATATAGGTCTTCATGTGTCTCAAATCTGTTGGCGATTGGGGGCTAAATCGATGACAAACGGGTGTTTTCGGTTCAGTTTAGGCTACGGTTATGCGCAAGAACGCAACTGCACTGCGATGAATAGCCTGATTCGATGCAATTCTGCTGAATAAAAAAGTTTCTGTTGAGCCGTTTGGTCTATGGATAGACTCATACCGATTCTATATTTTTGGTATTTTGCGGTAGGCATAGCCTATCACTAATATTCTAAATTGCGGAGCATTTAATAAAACAACCACATTTTCCTGTGATGTTGAGGCTGAGCAAGTGCTTTGTTAGGCTAGTAGAATATGCAGAAATTGTTATAGCCTAGATTGCTTTATATAATCTGGACCATTGTTTTTTTCTCAGGTTTAGCAAGCAAGGGGTAGCATATGCTTTTTGCCCTGGGCTACCTCTTATTTCTGAATAGGGCTACCTCCAACAATGAAGCCCTTGTGTCCATATTGATTTGAGAAATAGGCATATCCACACAGTAATGGTGGCTGGCTGCAAATCAACTAGCCTAATAATTTTTGTATTAAGGTGATACGGCTATTTTAGCTAAATCGACAAATGAATAGATTAGATTACTCTGGCAATGAAATATATTGTAGATGTTTGTAAGGCGTTCATGGTGAGATCTTTAATAAAAAAAATAAACACTTAAACTAACATGTGACGAGTAAGTGTCATGTGTACATGACGTGAAAGTATAATGTACAAGTCGATGTCATGTAGACGTTTTTAAGGCATTCATGGTGAGATCTTTCATAATAAACTTACAAGCAAACTGACTACATCTACATCGGCAGTTTTAGAAAAACAAATGTGTATTGACAGACCATGTTAATTCATAGCGGTATTTCAATGGCGCTAGTAAGACGTTAGGTGAGTTGGTGAGAGGTATCAGTAGCTCCACAATGCTTAATTCTGGCACAAATCACCCCCCATCCGTCGCGGTAGCTATTGATAAAGAAGAGCATCAAGACAGCTGCTTCATAAATGGGTTGCCGAGGGGTACGTGCTGATTGTACAGAGATTGCAATAGCCGGTTAAATGGCGTCCCTTGACAAGGCAAGAACAAGATGTATGTCAGAAGAAGTGCAGTATTATCATAAGGAGACGTATACTTGGAATACGGAGAAGGAATGGAGGGAAAAAGAGAGAGGAGGTCTAGAGAGAGGGAGGAAGAGGGTGAGCTTGAGTCCGTTAAAAATGGAGATGGTTTGTTAAAGAAGAATGGAAGAAAGTGTAAGCAGAGTGAGCTGAAGAAAGGAGGAGAAGTATCGGAGGTGTGGTGAAGTTTTGGCTGATCCATTTGTAGTTTCAGGGTGGGTGAAAACAGTTGAGTGCTGTGGAATCGGTGAGTGTAACCAGAAGTGGTCCTGTGATAATTATAGGCGCTCCGCGTTAAAAGAATGGGGACAAGAGATTTAAAAAAGGTTAAATATATATATATTTTTAATAAATGTGAATTGTTTTGCTCTCAATAATAGGGCGTCATTGAAAGGAGTGATTACTGGGGTAGCAGTAAATGTAAAAGTTGACCAACTGAAGATTCCTGGTTTTTGTGATGCTTGTTATTTGGTGTGCAGTGAAACAAGAATCCCTTCTGTTCTTTTGAGTTTTAATGTTGAGTCTTTGCCCGACAAAGTGATGTTAGGATATATAAAAGTTATCCTGTACGAGCTTTTGTGCCGAATACATTACGTTGTTACAGGTGTAAAGCTTATGGGCATGTGGCAGCAGTGTGTAGGAGGGAGGTTCCTAGGTGTGAGAAGTGTGCAGAAGGGCATGAGACAAAGGAATGGTTAGCATTGGGGAAAGTAGTGGTATGTGTTAATTGTAGGGATGCCCATGGGGCTGGGGATCAGAAATGTCCCATGCCAGAGAGGCAGGTTGAGGTTTCCAGGGTTAGAGTAGTGCAGAAGTTGTCATATGCTGAGGCAGTGAAGAAAGTAGAGGAAGATGGGTCAAGGGGTAGGGATCCTGAGAGGAGTGGGGTGAGTAGTAGATCTGTACCAGTACAGAGAGATAGGCCAACAAGTCATATATGTTTCAGTAAGATTGGATGTTTAGCATTTATAGCAATGGTTATCAACTGTACTGCAGGGATGGGAACGTAAGTCGCAGAAAATTAGGTTATGGTGGCATCTGCAGAGAGGTATTTGGGTGTGTGAGACTTGACTTAGAGCGTTGGGCCAGTAACCGAAAGGATGCTGGTTCGAATACCCAAGCCAACAAGGTGAAAAAAACCTGTCAATGTGTCCTTGAGCAAGGCACTTAACCCTAATTTACTCCAGGGGCTGACCCTGTAGGTAGGCTGTCATTGTAAATAAGAATTTGTTCTTAACTGACTTGCCTAGTTAAATAAAGGTTTAAAAAAAAAAAAAAAAAACATCAGAAGAGTTACAGGGTGTGTTAAGTGATGGGGTCCTGTGAATAAAAAAACTAAACAAAAAAATGTTTACCTTTATTTAACTAGACAAGTCAGTTAAGAACAAATTCTTATTTAGAATGACAGCCTACACAGGCCAAACTCTGACGACGCTGGGTCAATTTGTGCGCAACCCTATAGGACTCCCAATCACGGCCAGTGGTGATACAGTCTGGATTCGAACCAGGTTGTCTGTAGTGACGCATCTAGCACTGAGATGCAGTGTCTTAGACCGAATTGACGGCATTGTTTGAATTAAATGATGGCATATTGGCAGTTAATTTGAAAAATTTATGGAATTGCTGGCTAGCTAGCTAACAAAGTGCAGATACATTCTTCAAATTCATTGTTTTACACAGTATCTCATCACAGCACTCCAAACAATGGTTGACCAACTCCCTTAACAAAATGGCTTAGCTATGTCAGGACAAAAAGTCCTTTCATATCAGGGCAATAACAACATTTTAAGTGACAAAAAGGCATTCCTATAGGGCTCTGGTCAAAAGTAGTGCACTACATAGGAACCAGGGTGCCATTTGGGACGCAAACATTCAGTAACAAGCAGGGAACAGTATAATGTAGGTATAACAGCCTATGCAAAGAAGGACAGTAAAGCCATCTGGAGTGAGGAGGAGGTGACAGATTGGTGACCTCACAGACACCCGGCCACAGCCTGAGTATGTACATCCCAAATGGCATCCTATTCCCTACACAGTGCACTGCTTTTGACTAGAGCCCTATGGGCCCTGGTCAAAAGTAGTGCACTATATAGAAAATAAGGTGCCATTTGATACAGAGTCAAGTTTGCAGTCACCAAGAAAAATAAAACAACATACAAGATCGTTACAAATCAAATCAAATTATATTTGTCACATGTGATGAATACAACAGGTGAAATGCTTACTTACAAGTCCTTAACCAACAATGCAGTTCAACAAATAGTTTACTCCCACCTCTCACACGTCATTGCGTTTGTTGTTGGGTTGCTTGTGTACACTTTGTGTGTGTGATGGCAGGAGGGGGCTTGTATTACTATCCACGTGGGTACCGGAAATCCCCCAAAGTCCCCACAAGGTTAGTAAAACAAGGAAAATTCTCCCTCGTTGGGACATTTCCCAGGTCCCCATGAGGACAAAGGATATTTTAGGCTTAGGGGTTAGGTTTAAGGCTATGGTTACAATTAGGGTTAAAATTTTGAATGGTAATCAATTTTAGGTCCCTACAAGGATAGTAAAACGCATGCTTTGTGTATGTGTGCATGCATGCCATCCGTGTGAGTGGTGTGCATATGTGTGATAATAATGTGCCATTACGATTTTTACAGAGTCAGATTTTCTGTTGTTCAAGTATGACATAGTGTGAAGCAGAGTGTTGGGACGGACAGAGGACATGTTTCTTGGGATGACTGGAAAGTAGCTACTACAGCGCTCAACTCTGTAATGCAATTTATCTTCTTGAAATCATTACTTGACTTACTTATAAAAAATGTATTACACCCATCTGAAATTATAGTGCAGAAATATATTAACTTTTTCCCTGTCCTCAGGTGAAAATCAAACTTCCAGACACCAAAGCAACAGATATAATCCTGGATGGATGTGAAGGAGAAATTCCTTGATCTGCGAACACCAAACATCTAAGTTGCTTGTCTGTCATCCTTCTGCAAAGAGTTCCAGGCTATCAATCCACTATCAGAAAACGCTTTGCGACCTCCTCTCGTGCTCCCTTTTTCTTCATAAGGAGAGAAGTGTTTTATCTCTATCTAAAACATGTCATCTCAGCCATGACTGAAAATCCCTTCTTTATTGCTCCCTTTATCTGTCGGTCTGTCTGACACACACACATAATTTATCTGTCTCGCTCTCTTTTCCCCTCTACTCATTAAATCCCTACTTCTCTCTCGCCATTAAACTGGGCCTACACCCAGTACACAGTCAGGAGGGAAAAGCCCAGTTCTACAGTGAAAGACAGGAGCTGGAGGTCACTCTACCCATGAACTGCTTCATGGACCAAAGCAACCTGCAATGAATGGCAGAGCAAGTTAGGATGAAATATCCAATATTATACAATCGGCACTACCACTTTTTCTGCAATTCCAACAAAGGGCTTTACACCAGTGCTTGGCCTAAAGACGCAGGCTTTTGTTACCAATGCATGTAACAGGCTTGAGTTTAGATGGGTGGGTAGGAATGTGCACAGGTGAGTGCAGAGCCTCCATTTACTGTTATGAAGCAGAAAAGATGGGTATTGTCATTACTGCCACTATGGATTAGAGTTCCATGGTTTTCATTATAAAGTCTGAACATTTACTCTGTTCATGGAATATATTTGTTCTGTTACATGGAATATTGGTTGCATTTCAAGAAATACAATTATTAAATCTGTTACACTCATGTATTTGTGGTTTATTCTCACTGTGCTACATTTACCAACACCCTCTTTGCTATAGCTTAACATTATTGTTTGTTATTATGCAATATGGTTTTATTATAGGTAGTTGTGGCAGTGGGCTGTGTTGACCAATTATTGTGAGGGAGTGCATGGTCCGACAGAGGCGCAGTAGCGAACGCATGATCATGTGACGCATACGTTATTTCTCCGGCACAATCACGGACGCAACTGCTCCATATCGTTGCATTACACGGTCCTACTCTCCCCACGCCTTGCTTTCGGTATGGCGGACGGCGAGAGGTCCCCGCTACTAGCAGATCTCGGAGATGGTGCTCTTGGGGGTGGTAACGGCGGAGTGTCACCTGGCTCGGCTGTCTATGGTTTACCAAATAAGCCACAAAGTGAGTATACATATGGATGTTCTCACACCTAGCCAAAGCAGCCAGCTGGCTAGCTGACAAAGCATCGGCTTCTATGATTTCCAGACAGCCAAGAGCTCAAGTTGCTGTCTAGGTAGGAACATGGATAGCGCGTATTTGGTAAAACAGGAACGACGATTGTGTCTGCACTGATTCTCTGGGAATAAATCGTGGTTGCTAGCCAGCTAACGTTAGTAGTTGATGCAAACATTCGGGTTAGTTAACTTAGTTGGCTGGCAATATCAAACATTTTGACATTTTCTGCATTTGTCGTTTAGGCATCATAGTTAAACGGATGTAACTAACAAAACACTCATTGTGTTGAGTTGTGCATGGAGCTAGCAAGCTAGTTGTCTGCTGCAACATTGCTAACTAGCTAGCCTAGTTATAATACATTTCTCACTACAGTATATGCAATCTACCATATCCTGATGATCCACGTGTTATGATATAGTTAATTCTGTGATGTGATATTGGGCTACAGAAATAAACATTTCACCATTTGAAGATCTACCGCCAGTATGTTCACTCTAGGCAAGAGTCTAGCTAGCTAGCGTGCTAATCTCGTTTGTAGCATGTACACGAAGCACCTGATTTGAATGGCACCACTCTGGGCCATCCAGGAAGTTTATAATTACTGCAAGATAAGACGTCGACCAATTACTGTCTCCCGGGGAGGGGCTACTGTACCAGAACAGTGACATGAGTTGGGGTAACACAGGTGTTTGGTCACACCATAATACCTTAAGTTATTGTGTGTCTTTGAAATTGTACAGTTGTAGTTGCATATTTCCGTGATAACAGTACTATAATTATGGCCAATTCCTCCTACACACCTACATATTGGCCCCTGCAGGCCTTTTACAAAGCTCCTTTTCTGTTGGAACTCAAGACTCAAATCTCATTTTTGTTAATCCTAATTTATAAAGTAAAAAAAACGGAACAGTACTTTCTGTGTTTAACCCTTAATTACGTACTCTAATATCTGTTTATTAGTAAGTGGCTCAAAAACGCCAGATATATGCAAAACAAAAGAGCTGATAAAAAAAACAACTAAATATGTATAGCTATGTCCTTAGGCTGCTAGTAGAGCGCCATGGCAACTAATAGCACTGATAAAGCTGATTAGTTGCTTTATTGAAGAACGTTTTACTTGCCATGAATGACATGTGGTTGTCTTTCCTACCTTAGTTGAATGCACTGATTGTGAATTACTCTGAATAAGAGTGTCTGCTAAATGACCAAAATGTTAATGTTCTCTCCCCCCAACCCCCTCTGTCTGCATTTTAGGCTTTGCTCCCTTCCCCAGCCCCACCCAGCCCTCAGTGCTTATGGGGGAGGACCCTCCTCCATACTCCCCCCTCACCTCCCCAGAGAGTGGCAGCGTGCCAGGCATCAGCTGTAGAGTGTGTCAGAGCCTCATCAGCGTGGAGGGGAAGATCCACCAGCATGTGGTCAAGTGTGGGGTCTGCAACGAGGCTACGGTGGGTGACACTTATATCTATCTGTAGTATCATCACATCTCTAGGCATAGTTCTATACAGTGGGCACGCTGGGTGGGTGACCTACTACTCGCTTAAACCTGCATGTTGGACTTAATGCCATTTCAATTCAGGAAGTAATCTAACATTCGAATGTCCCTCATTGCTTCTCTATGAGAATTTTGAATTTCAGTTTACTTCCTGAATTGACCCTGGGTTGAAGATAAAAGGTTAGGACAAGTTATAATTCTATGTGGAAGCTTTAAAAAATATATAAACAGATTAATGGGACCAGTGCCGTTGCTAACTAGCATTTTCACAGGGTTGATTTAATTGAATTGAAATGGAATTGAACCCAACCCTGCTGTGTCCCTCTCCTTTTGTCACTGTTTCCCTCTGTAGCCCATCAAGAATGCGCCAGCAGGGAAGAAGTATGTCCGCTGCCCCTGTAACTGTCTGCTCATCTGCAAAGTCACCTCCCAGAGGATCGCCTGTCCCCGGCCTTACTGGTAAGAGAGAGGGGAGGGAGGGAAGAGGGTTGAGAAGGAGTGTTTGAAAGAGAGACTGTATGCATCCCAATTGGCACCATATTTACTATTTAGAGCACTACCTTTGACCAGATGGGACCTGGTTGTAGCGCACTATATAGGGAATGAAGTAATACACTGCAGTGAAATGGGCTGCCATTTGGGATGTAGCCACATAATCACAGAGGGAGGCAGACAACAAGGGTTATAAGATACATTTTTCCCTCCCTTCATTAAACATTATTACATGGCAGCAGCAGATGCTATTTCAGTCAAGGCAACAGTGTCTCAGGGCATACATATACAAGTGTGATTACTGTGAACTAGGACAATGTAGAACATTAATTACAACAGGCCCCCCAATGTGTTTTACTGAGTAACTACTTTTTCAAGATGTATAACTTTCAAACTACAGAAATACTGCCTGTACGATGCATTTTTATATGCCTAGTTTTGCTTCATATGATGCAAAATGCCTCATACCGGCTGCATTTCTGTGCTTTGAAAGTTTTATATATCTTGAAAACTTGATTGCTGACATGCAAAACTTTTTGGGACTAAATCAACAATGGAGTATGTCATCAAACAAATGCCAAAATATAGTTTCTGGGTGGAGTTTTCCCTTTAAGGGCTGCGTTAGACTGACCCAGTGCATAGATAAGTTAGTTGACTTGTATGGATCTTACGCTCGGTTCCATTTAAACCTAGCTAAGAATACTGACTTGTAGACTGAACCGTGAGTTGTGTGGTTTCTGTTTTGTCTTCCTGGCTCCGATTCTGCTGTTGGCAGCTATTTCGAGTAAGGGTCTACTTGCGATGACTGTGATGCAAGGTTCTTTTCCCTTCTAAACACAAATGCACCAACTGTAAGGAACTCTGGAAAAGAGAGTCTGCTAAAATGACTTAAATGTAAAAATGTTAGTTGACAGGTAGGGTTACGCTCTGTTGCATTTGTAAATCTAGGAATGCTGACTTGTAGACTGATCAGTGAGCTATGCGGTTGTGTTTCTTCAGTATACTCACTTGTAGACTGATCAGTGAGTTGTGGTTGAGTTTGTCCTTTATACTGACTTGTAGACTGATCAGTGAGCTATGTGGTTGTGTTCCCCCAGTAAGAGGATCATAAACCTGGGTCCAGTCCACCCTGGACCAGCCAGCCCTGACCCCCAGCCGGCCGGAGCTCGGGTCTCCTGTGGACACTGCAGCAACACTTTCCTGGTACAACCCTTCCTTCACCTCTCTCAAAGCCATTATATACAGTAGGCTGCATCCCTAATGGCACCTTATTCCCACCAAAGGGCAACCAGGGCCCAAATGTTTGATTGTGTCTATAGGTAAATGTGTGTGTGTGGTTAATATTTGGAAACATAGTCCAGTGTCCAAAGGCTTGGGTTAGTAGGTAATCAAATCAGTGTAACAACTTTCCAGATTCCCTTTAAAATAAGTAAGTGATGCAAAAATAACTAATAATTAATCAACAAAACAAAAATACAAGTTCTCCAAGAATAATTTAGTGTTATGCACACGAGTGCAACATAATATCTGCTTAGGATTAATTACTGTTACTTGAACAACAAATACACCGGCCAGTTTGCCTCTAGAACAGCCTGAATTCATCGGGCATGGAATCTACAAGTCGGGAACGTTCCACAGTGATGTTGGTCCATGCTGACGCAATGTCATCACGCAGTTGCTGCTGATTGGACAGCGGTACACCGTGGAGACCAGGCAGGATAGTACCGTGGACTCATGATGCTTACACCAAATCCTGACTCTGCCATCAGCATGACGCAACAGGAACCGGAGTGCGACGGACCAGTCAATGTTTTTCCACTCCTCAATTGTCCAGTGTTTGTGATCGCTTGCCCACTGGAGCCACTTCCGAGATGCCGTTCTGCACACCACGGTTGTACTGCACTGTTATTTACCTGTTTGTGACCATCCTGTTGGCTTGTTCTTGCCATTCTCCTTGGACCTCTCTCATCAACAAGCTGTTTTCGCCCACAGGACTGCAGCTGACTGGATGTTTTTTTGTCTGTCGCACAATTCTCGGCAAACCATAGACACTGTCGTGAGTGAAAAGTCCAGGAGGGCGGCAGTTTCTGAGATACTGGATCCGGCGTGCGTGGCACCAACGATCATATCACGCTCAAAGGCATTTAGGTCACTAGTTTTGTCCATTCTAACATCGAACAGTAACTGGATGTCTGTCTGCCTGCTTTATATAGCAAGCCACGGCCACGTGACTCACTGTCTGTGGGAGCGATCCATTTTCATGAACGGGGTGGTGTATGTACAATTTAATTAAACAAACTATTACCACATACAGAACCACAGACAAGTTAATATTCTATGGTTAGATTGAGTGTTTGAATATGCAGGTAGTTTGTATGTATTCTCTTCACTGACTGTTTCCTCTCACCCGGTCAGCATCCAAAATGGTGCCCTACTTAGTGCACTACTTTTGACCAGAGCAGTATATAGGAATAAGGTGCCATTTGGGACACATACTCTGTATCATATTGACATGTGTCTTGTAATGTGTTTCAGTGGACAGAGTTTACTGACAGGACACTCGCCAGGTGCCCACACTGCAGGAAAGTGTGAGTATCTGTCCACACAGTGCCCAGTCAACACAGAGGAGTCGATTTAAAAGGGGTTATACAATATGCTCAAAATAAATTTCCTCCAGTGGTGGCTGGTGGCAATTTTATATTGGAGGACATGCTCATAGTTGTGGCTGGATGAATGTATCAAAGACACATGGTTTCCATACCAGCCAATACTCTAAGCTGTCCTCCACTCACCAGCCTCCGCTGATGTCCTTCATAGTATTTTTTTTCTGAAATATTTGTGTCCCCTTGTGAGCTGTAGGCAGTTGTTGGAACTATGTAGTGGGTCAGAATCATATACCATTAGCCTGTAGCATTAGTCTTCAGGATAAGCTCCTTACTGACTTGTTGTGTGCAACCTCTCAAGTCTGAACTCAGCTACTCTTACACAACCTTTTGTTAGTATGACTTGCTTCAGCAACTAACAATTGAAACCTATGAAGTTAATTTGGACTGCCGAAAGCAAGTCAGACAATTTTTCTTCAGGAAAATGACCTCTTCTATTTAATATTTACATTCCATTTCTCCCTCTCCTTTGCCACACCCTTCGACATGCAGCTCGTCTATTGGTCAGAGGTACCCTCGAAGGCGGAGCTTGTGGTGTTTTCTACTATGCTTGCTTTTCAGCATCTCCACTGCTGGGCTGGTGGTGAGTACACACTCCATACTGTCCGCTCTACATGACATTACTTGACAAACTAATATTGTAAATGTATCACACACTGCCATGTGTCATCTTGTTCTGTGTCTGTAGGACCCATTTCTCACCACTAACACATTGCAAAAAACAAAACATGTTACATGCTTCATCTCGTTCTCGTCTGTGTTTGTAGGCTGGTACGTGGGTGAAGGCCCAGGACTACGGGGGTATCTATGCCTCCTGGGCCGTGCTGATCCTGCTGGTACTTCTGACCCTGGGCCGGGCTCTATACTGGGCCTGCATGCCTGTTAGCGAGCCCCTACAGAACTTCACATAGACACACACAGGTGTAGGTTGAAGTTGCCCCTAGATGCTGATCTTGGGTCAGTTTTGCATTTCCCCCTCTAATGGCTAAGGTTAGGATTGGAGGAAGGGAAGCTGATCCTAATATTTATTTAACTGGAAATCAAAACAAGAAGTTCTCCTCCTTCACTTTAGTCTGTTTAATGTGTTTCCAAACTGGGTGATGAAGAAGAACACTGACTTACTCCCAAAGGAGCAGTAGCTTGACTGCTACATTATTAATTAATGATGAATTTATGATATTATATATATATATATTATAATCCTATCGCCAGTAAGGGGTTTAGTTAGTTTTAACATGTTCAACTACTGTCCCTTCCTGGTTTTAAACATCACTCAGGCCATATCATGGCATGGCTCAGTGGAATAAAGTCTTAAATTATGACCTAGCCCTCGGATAAGACGGCTACTTCGCAACACTGATTTTATGTTCTATTTTTGGGCATTTGACATGAGATTTATTTGTTTTGGTAAACTCTTGGAGCAAATTAAGATATGAGGCTAGTGCAAGGTGAACACCACCCAAGTTACCCTCCTTTACCCATCATGGTGCACAATCTGTGGGACTGTCTTGGCAGCTTGGAAGCCTTAAAGGCAGTTTGAGAGAAAGATTGGACAGCCTCATCTCAATCTGACTGGACACACACAGCCCTGCTCTCTTACACACAGCTAATAGCTTAATGTAAGGTCAACATAAGCCGTCAGTGTACCCCATAGAGATGTACACTGTACTATAGAGCTTCAAAATGATGAAAGCCCTCAATGGTGCTGCCCATATTAAAACAGGCTTTGGGCCAAGTGTGCCCACTCTCCAACTCTATGGTCGAACTATATGCAAAAAAAATGATTGGTCCCAGAAACCGATGGGTTGGGCCAGAGCCGGCTGATATGAATCGAGGAATTTTGACATCTGTACAAATTACTTTGAGGGTGGCAGGTTATATGGAGCGATCAATAGAGCAGAGGAATTAAATTGGGGATGAGTCATCATGCAAAATCTACCCTCCATGATCAAAATGAGCCCTTGATGACAGAGGCAGGCTGTGGTTGTTGTAGACCCTGTGCTTCGGAGTGGCTGTCCTTCAGGTTGGTGGTTCGACCCAAATGGCATCCTATTCCCTATATAGCGCACTCCTTTTGTCCAGAGCCATATACGGTATATCTAGTATTGCAGTAAATAGGGAGTAGTGTACCATTTGGGATGCTGTCATCAGGGTGAAAGGAAAGAGAATATATACACACTTACCTGCATATTCAAACACACTCAAACTAACCATATAACATTAACTTGTCTGTGGTTCTGAATGTGGTAGTTTTTATTTTTATTACAGATATGTTGGTTTCTGTTTAATTAATTGTACATATTTGTTGTTCATATGAGAGTAATTATTACTAAGCAGATATGTTGCACTCGTGTGCGTAACACTACGTGATTGATTCTTGGATAACTTTTATTTTTGTTTAGTTGATTTAATAGGGTTGTTTTTGCAACCCTTACTTATTTTAACGGGAATCTGGAAAGTTGTTACACTGATTTGATTACTTACTAACCCATTAAGCCTCTGGACACAGGACTATGTGTCCAAATCTTAATCACACACACACACACACACCTCATTTACATAAACACAATAAACATTTCTAACCACATTTTCCACATTGCATAATTTTACACTCACACACACCACACAGCACTTTGAGATGGTTACCCTGCTTGACAGAACTGTTAGTGGGTTATTGTAAAATATCATGTTATTTATTATAAGGATCATGTTTTAATCATGATATTATGTACAATATTGATCATGTTAATGATACCAATGATCAAGAACCTGGTTGATGATGCTCTTTTCAGAGTTTGTTTACACACAATAAAGACATGTATGAAAATATCAGAATACTTTAGGCTGTTTTGTATTAATTTGTTATTGCTTTTAAGACAGTTTACAATAATACGTCTGGATAACAGACAATACAATAATCAAAACCTAACATAACAAGACAAAAGATACTCAGTGGTGAGTAGTCCAGATACTCAGGCACATTTACAGGTTGATATACTTCGCGTCAGTTGGGTCATTTCACAAAATAGTGAAATTGTGCACCAATATGTAATTTTAAAAGCCTGTTACAGTGGGGAGAACAAGTATTTGATACACTGCAGATTTTCCCATTTACAAAGCATGTAGAAGTCTGTCATTTGTATCATAGGTACTCTTCAACTGTGAGTGACGGAATCTATAACAAAAATCCAGAAAATCACATTGTATGATTTTTAAGTAATTAATTTGCATTTTATTGCATTACATAAGTATTTGATACATCAGAAAAGCAGAACTTAATATTTGGTACAGAAACCTTTGTTTGCAATTACAGAGATCATACGTTTCCTGTAGTTCTTGACCAGGTTTGCACACACTGCAGCAGGGATTTTGGCCCACTCCTCCATACAGACCTTCTCCAGATCCTTCAGGTTTCGGGGCTGTCGCTGGGCAATACGGACTTTCAGCTCCCTCCAAAGATTTTCTATTGGGTTCAGGTCTGGAGACTGGCTCGGCCACTCCAGGACCTTGAGATGCTTCTTACGGAGCCACTCCTTAGTTGCCCTGGCTGTGTGTTTCGGGTCGTTGTCATGCTGGAAGACCCAGCCACGACCCATCTTCAAAGCTCTTACTGAGGGAAGGAGATTGTTGGCCAAGATCTCATGATACATGGCCCCATCCATCCTCCCCTCAATACGGTGCAGTCGTCCTGTCCCCTTTGCAGAAAAGCATCCCCAAAGAATGATGTTTCCACCTCCATGCTTCACGGTTGGGATGGTGTTCTTGGGGTTGTACTCATCCTTCTTCTTCCTCCAAACACGGCGAGTGGAGTTTAGACCAAAAAGCTCTATTTTTGTCTCATCAGACCACATGACCTTCTCCCATTCCTCCTCTGGATCATCCAGATGGTCATTGGCAAACTTCAGACGGGCCTGGACATGCGCTGGCTTGAGCAGGGGGACCTTGCATGCGCTGCAGGATTTTAATCCATGACGGCGTAGTGTGTTACTAATGGTTTTCTTTGAGACTGTGGTCCCAGCTCTCTTCAGGTCATTGACCAGGTCCTGCCGTGTAGTTCTGGGCTGATCCCTTCACCTTCCTCATGATCATTGATGCCCCACGAGGTGAGATCTTGCATGGTGCCCCAGACCGAGGGAGATTGACCGTCATCTTGAACTTCTTCCATTTTGTAATAATTGCGCCAACAGTTGTTGCCTTCTCACCAAGCTGCTTGCCTATTGTCCTGTAGCCCATCCCAGCCTTGTGCAGGTCTACAATTTTATCCCTGATGTCCTTACACATGTCTCTGCTCTTGGCCATTGTGGAGAGGTTGGAGTCTGTTTGATTGAGTGTGTGGACAAGTGTCTTTTATACAGGTAACGAGTTCAAACAGGTGCAGTTAATACAGGTAATGAGTGGGGAACAGGAGGGCTTCTTAAAGAAAAACTAACACGTCTGTGAGAGCCGGAATTCTTACTGGTTGGTAGGTGATCAAATACTTATGTCATGCAATAAAATGCAAATAAATTATTTACAAATCATACAATGTGATTTTCTGGATTTTTGTTTTAGATTCCGTCTCTCACAGTTGAAGTGTACCTATGATAAACATTACAGACCTCTACATGCTTTGTAAGTGGGAAAACCTGCAAAATCGGCAGTGTATCAAATACTTGTTCTCCCCACTGTATATTAGACATGCTCTGGAACTTTGGTGTCTACTAAGTATTTTTTTAACTTCCAGCTTTGGGCTGGATGTCTCAATGTAGTTAATTTAAGCAATAGGGCTGAGGGGTTGTGGTATATGGCAAATATACCACTGTTAAGGGCTGTTCTTAGAGCAGTAAAAATACATGTTTTGTCATACCCGTGGTATACATTCTGATATACCACGGCTGTCTACCAATCAGCAGTCAGGGCTTAAACCACCCAATTTATAAACATGTATAATCTATGAGCAGAATTACTGTTTTACCTCAATTAGCAACAAAATTCACAGCTTGAAAGCAACTGTTTCTTTGGAAGCTGTGCTGGACCAATTCCCCTACATTTTCCCCCATGTGGGCCAACCCCTAGCAATTCGAGTTCAACCAATGAGCTTCAGCCACTTTGCCATATGAGTGACAGCTAGCATGATGCACACACAGCAGAGAGAGAGCAATGACGTAGTAAGACATTTTCAGGGACCACTTTTGGCTTGTGAGCGCTGCATTCAGAACTACTGGCTAAAAAGTATAAAAAAGTACCAGAGAATCCCTTTAAATTAAGTGCCCTTTACTATAGACAACATGGAGAATTCAATAAATCCGATTTTTTATATGAAAAAAGGCTTGCTTGCTAAAGTGCAAAGATTCTGCATTTTGACATGTCCCTCCATCAACCCTGTGTCACTTCTAGGAAGATGTTAACCCACTTAATCCCAAAATGTATCCAAGTTTCACCATCATTGTAAAGCCCTAGTTATTTATGAAGATTATATATTTCATGTGATTAGTCTGTCCCTCATTTTAAGGTCAACCATGTTATGTGAACTTTTTTTAACATGGTGAATCTATTCCTTTTTTTTTTATGTTATTTTCAAAACAAACATTGAAAATCTAATAGTCAAATCATAGAGTAAAAGCAGGTGAGCTGGTTCAACTCTTTTTGGACATTTTGTGGTGGAAAGCTGAGCAGGTCGAGCATAACACGTTGTCAACCCTGTTACCCATAGATAGGCTAGAAAGGTTTTAACAATTAAAATGTTTTGTTAAGCTTGCATTACATTTCCTCTCTCTGTTGCACACAACCTTGCTTCCAATCACCCTGTCACAAGGGGATTTATGGCTGATTTAAGAAGAAAACGTACACCCTGTTACAGTCAACACCGCTACTTTATTTGGCACTTACTATGGTTGTTGTTTTTTCAGATGGGAAAACGTTGTTTATGAAGATGGAATGTGCTTTTTATGAACGTTAAAATTAGGTGAACTCCTTTTCTTTTTTACCAAGTTACACTTCTCAAAAGGCACCAAATTGGAGGAACGACCCAGTTACATTCTATCCAAATTTAAAAGTTGATAAGAGGTTCCATTATGCCTTGTGATGTACACCAGTGAACCAAAGGTTTACACATTTTTTTAATGACCTCACACACACACACACACATAGTCACACACACCTAACCTAGGGCTCTTCTTGAGTTTCATGCGGATATATTTTTTCCTCGACAAAAAGAGATGGAAGGATTACGAACATTGAGAAACCTTTCACAAACCACAAGCTCCCTGGAGAGAGAGAGGAAGAGGGAGGGGTGAGAGAAGAGTCAGCAGGAAAAAAGACAGACAAGTGTTTTTTTGGGAGAAAAGGTGTGCGTCCCAAATGGTACCCTATATAGTGCACTACTTTTGATCAGGGCCTTATGGAGCCTGCACTATAAAGGGAATAAGGTGCCATTTGGGACGCATTCAAAGAAAGAGGGAGGAAAAGACTATTGGTCCTGTAACCTTCTGGGTTTAAGTGGCTTTAGCTCAGAGGGCATTAGCAAAAAAGAGTGGGGCGGTAATCTGGGTCCTGTTAAACACACACACACATATACACAGGCTTTATCACAAATGGCACCCTTTTCCCTATATAGTGCACTACTTTTGAGGATTCTGGTCAAAAGTAGTGCATAGGGAACAGAGTACCATTTGGGATAAAGCCGCAAACACAAACTTACACTTTCTTTCCTCACATACACATGAGGAGAACTGATGTTGCCACTGAACTCATAGCCGTGACTGAATACTGGGCCCCGAAGAAACACTAAAACCTTCATCCCTCTTACTCCTAACAGGATTTGACCCTAAGACCCGCAGCATGACCCTCATCCCACACAATGCCATCATCCTGTCTCACATACAGGCTGCAATATCCCAAGTGGCACCCTATACCATTTGTAGTGCACTACTTTTGACCTGAGCCCATAGAAAATAGGTTGCCATTTGGGACTAGCCACACTTTCCTCCCTCATACATACTATGGGATCATCAACCAGTATCATAAACAATTTTCTCACCACATCCCATCACTCTTACTCACAAAGATATCTCTGTCAGTGAAAGGAAAAAAGAGAAATGGGGTGAGGAAAGGATTGAAAGGGACGGCTTGAAAGGAGAGAGAGGAGGAGAGGATGGAGGCATGAAGAGTCGGAGAAAGAGATTGAACAGAGGCTAAGCTAAGTAGCAGATTAAGCTTCTGGGTCGTCAGCTGTAAAACAAACAGGAGTCCTTTTAGAAGAACTTAATCCTTATTTAGGGCCTTATTCATGCACATACATACAAACACTATGATACGTTTAGTCACAGTGGACATATCCAGCGTCTCAAATTGCCCCCTATTACTTTTATGGTGCACTACTTTTGACCAGGGCTTTTGACCAGGGCCCATATGTAGGGGATAGGCCGCTATTTGGAATACATACGGTACATACTATTGAAAGAGGAGAGGAAGCTCAGAGCATGTTGTTGTAAAACCAAATTCCTGTGTGCCAGTTTTTCAATGAGCATTGCAATGTTGACGACTAACTGGTCCAATAGCATGCGGAGTCAGAGGGGAAAAAACAAGGAATTTTACACCCCAACCTAAAACAGATTTTTGACACCTGCACTGACAACTTCTATGCCTCTTGTATCTGTAATATTGTGTGCGATCTGTGTCACCAGTGGATCCCTTTGGGCTGCCAAGGGCTCTGTATGTGTATGTGAGTGATTTCATGTGTGTGTGTGTGTGTGTGTGTGTGTGTGTGTGTGTGTGTGTGTGTGTGTGTGTGTGTGTGTGTGTGTGTGTGTGTGTGTGTGTGTGTGTGTGTGTGTGTGTGTGTGTGTGTGTGTGTGTGTGTGTGTCTGGTTTCAGGGGATCCACCCGCATGTGACCCGGAGTTCCAAGACTGCTAAAAGCACAACATTCAACTCAATTAGCAGCATGCATAATTGATGTCTGTCTGGAAGAGAATTTGTATTTACACTGGAATTAAAAGACTCCGGTGTCAGCTATCGTATCTGAGGGGACAGAGGACGGGAGGGTGTGTGAGAGAGAGAGAGAGAGAGAGAGAGAGAGAGTGAGAGAGAGAGAGTGAGAGAGAGGGAGAAAGAGAGGGAGAAAGATGCACTGATTCTACATCTACTTTTTCAAACCATTGCTATATTGAGAATAAAGTGCTCTTCAGCAACCATTGCTGTGTTAGAAGTGTTATTGTAATTCATTTTTAATTTTTAACACTTGAAAAGAGCAGTGAGGCCCGGACACTGTATGCTCCTAATCACCTTTAACGAAGTTTCGATCCATAGTCAAGCACAGTGAAACACTCATGTATCCTGTGATTTTGATAGGCTCCGGTGATACTGGCTATAACTAGGTATCTCCCCCTTACTTTACTTAAATACTCATACTGGCTGCTTTGTTGAACCTTGATCAAAGACACTATTCATAGGTGAAAACAGGCTGCGTCCTAAATGGAACCCTATGCCCTATATAGTGTACTACTTTTGACCAGAGACCATAGGACCCATATGGACTACTTTGATATTTGCTTTTACGTTCCGACTCTTAAGATGTTAGATACTGTAGGACCAACGGGACATTTAAACTCTGATGTAATATCATCATTATATTGTCTATATAGATATTTTAATAGTGTGTTATATTGTAGCATTGTAATTATGTATTGATGTTGATTGTTTTCTGCCCAGGGACTACAGATGAAAATGAGCTATATACCTAAATCTGGTGCAATGGCATGTTGTACATGGTCCCTGACAAGTAAACGAATAAATACAAAAATATGTACATTTTGACATAATTTTGAATGTCACCACACTGGCAATCATAGCGATCGGTTTAGTTTAATTCTAGATCATGGGATGATAGGAAAGAAGAAGAGTGGAAGGTGTGGAGAGAGAGAGAGAGAGAGAGAGAGAGAGAGAGAGAGAGAGAGAGAGAGGAAGGAGGGGGGTAGGAGAGAAAGGTAGATGGGATGGGGGTATAAGCTTGATTCTGACAGACTGCTGTCCCTCAATCTGTCCAGACTTCTTCAAGGGGACTAACAGACAAACTGCTCTTCTCTGCTCATCTGGAGAAGCATCAGCCTACATTTCTGCAACACTGTCCACAGAGGTAACAATAGCACCTTCATTCTTATATCACATTTCCTTCTGTGTGTTTGTTTATTTTTTTAACCACTCCAAAAAATAACTTCACTCAAGGGAAAAATAAAGTTATTTGATTCTATTCTGTTCCTGTAATTGGAGGAATCTACAGTATATATATATGCATATTTTTTTTTTTTACTAAAAACATCCTCAGTTCAGCTGTGTGCTGTAATGGCTGATTCTGCTTTTTTTCCTGCAATTGTTTGTTGGTTCTCTGTACTGTATATCTACTTGCTAAGAAGTTGTAATGAAACTACAAATGATATGAAATTGTCTGCTTTCCTTTCCAAATGTGAACATTTTACAAACAAACAAATTAATATTAAGAGACAGTATGTTTTATTTGTCCCGTGACTAAATGCACGTTTTAGTGTAGTTTGGTGGCATTTTTAGAGGCCGTCAACAAAGATGATACAATCATATTGCTTCGGTGTGAAGATGTATCAGCTTCTTAGGATTACTTTTGGAATTGTATAGTAACGTCTAAACATAAATATTACAAATTTACAGAAACAAATCTTTACACATTTGAAGTCCTATCCATTTGTTTTCCACCTCATGAAAGAAAGAAAATAATTGATATAAATTATCGATACCTTATTCTGGTAATGAAATTCTTGGTTGATAATAAAACAACTTTACAGATGTTCTTGAATATATGATTTCATTGTGGTGGTGATGATGATGATGATAAAGACGACGATAAAGATGACGATGAATGATGACGATGGTATTTTACAGATGCAGTGTGACTGTAACTGTATAAGATCCCTTCCCTCACCGTATTGGAGCAGAAGTAAGGCTCCCACTTTCTTTTGTGTCCCTGAAACATTTGACATTTGCATAGTAAGTAATTACATCGTTTAGACACTGGGCAGGTACAGTGTGTGTACACGTTTTACTATTTATTTGCTGTCATTGCACATTGAGGTTTGTGTGGTCTATGTATGTGTCTGTGTCTATGTATTTCTCTCTGCAAGTGAATCTCAATTGTATTTTCTTGATTCCTCGCATCCTCTCTCCTCTCGCCCTTCTCGAAACTCCTTGGAGACAAAGATCCGAAAGAAAAGGACCTCTGACCTTCTCCTACGATACAGTTGAGAAGGAGGTGAGGAGAGAGGATGCAAGGAATGGAAGAAAAACGTACTTATAAAGGACATCTGTGTTTACTCTGACGATTCCTCCTGTCTCTTCCTGTTAGCAGTGCTATTCCCTGATTGGGCATACAAGCCTGCGTGGTCGCCTGGCTCCAGACAGGTGCAGCTGTGGCACTTCCTGTTGGAACTCCTGGGGCGGGGTGAGGGCGGGGCGATTGGATGGGGGGGAGAGTGGGGGGAGTTTGTCATCAGAGACCCTGAGAGGCTGGCGAGGCTGTGGGGAGAGAGGAAAGGCAAACCCCACATGAACTATGACAAGCTGAGCAGAGCACTGAGGTGAGGTGACATAACACACTCACTATACACACATGGTGATGATGATGAGGATGCTGTGTAACTGTAACTCCACAAACACACTAGCACACACATGTCATGCACACAGACACATGTGCGCGTACGCACCCACCCACGCACGTACGCACGCACGTACACATATAGGCTCTTAAGATAAGCTCACATACAGTAGCCTCGTTCGACCATCCTGATCTCGCAACCTTAGTGAAGTGAAACTAAATGAGAGCGCAGCAGTCAGGGTGGTGGATCAGGCTACACATCACAGGAGGTTGGTGGCACCTTAATTGGGGAGGACGGGCTCGTGGTAATGGCTGGAGCAGAATAAGTGGAATGGTATCAAAGACATCAAACACATGGTTTGGTTACCATTCCATTTGCTCTGTTCCAGCCATTATTATGAGCCGTCCTCCCCTCAGCAGCCTCCACTGCTAAACATACAGTGTCAATACTACTGTTGCTCCTTCCTTGTTACCAACAGGTACTACTACAATAAGAGGATTCTTCATAAGACCAAAGGGAAGAGATTCACCTACAAGTTTAACTTCAGTAAACTGATCCTGGTCAACTACCCAGGGTACCCATCTTGCCACCAGGTCAGTATATCCCCTGTTTATCTCAAGGGGTACGTCCCAAATAGCACCCTGTTCCCTATAAAGAGCTTTGGGCCCTGGTCAAAAGTAAAGCACTATATAGGGAATAGGGTGCCATTTTGGGACGCAGGCAAATTACACATATCCTAACATCTCACAATCATACCAACCTCATCTCATATAAGGATGTAATGTTATGGAAACACCTTCCTCATCTTCATACCTTCCTCCTTGTCCCTACCAGCTGGTAGAGAGTGCCCCTCTTCCGTTCCCCCTCCCCCCCTCTGAGGGTGGGGTGACTGGGGCCCCACTGTGTGGAGGAGGGGGAGGTGCCATGATGGACAGAGGTAAGAACCCAACCCTCCCTCCCATATTGATGATTGATCATATCATTCCGCTTCAATTTATTTGACGTTACTCAGTGCTCATTTCAGGCTCCAAGATTTCAGGGGCTGTATGTATGAACCTTCTCAGATTAGGAGTGCTGTTTTGCCTTTCAGATTACAATGAATAAAATTATATGGACAAGAGGGAACTGATCCAAGATCAACACTGCTTCTCTGAGATGCTTGATGCATACAGCCCCTTGTGCTCAAGATATTTGTCACATATTTTGATGTAAATCAATGTGTATGTGACTGACTGTCTGTTTGTCTCTGTCTGTGTGTGTGTCTGTGTTTCTCTTGATTGACAGCCCTCCAGTGTGTCACACACCCTCTCCTGCTGCCGTACTGCCTCCCGAAGCCCATCCCGTTCCCACAGTCCCACTCTCTTCAGGGACACTTACCCTTCCTCTCTGTGCCCCCTCATCCTGGGAGCTCTAACCCTAACCCGAGTGAACTCTCAGCAGTCCTTCCACCTTCCACCACTGCTGCTTTACACCTCCACCCCAATGGCTGGCCAACCAAGAATGGCTTAGAGTGGGGTTTGAACAATATGAACAGAACCACCACCCTTCGTGTGGGACTGGGTGCGAAAGAGAGTGGGAGCAAAGGAGGAGAGAGGAATGTGGGAAATGTTGATGGAGAGTAGAGTCAGAGAAAGAGGAGGACAAATGCAGGGGAGAGAATTTCCTCTTTTGACATTTTAATAGGTCTTTGTCTGTAGTTTTTTTGTTGTTGAAAAGGCTGTTATTGGGGCGTCCTGAGTGGCGCAGCGGTCTAAGGCACTGCATCGCAGTACTTGAAGCTTCACTACAGACCTGGGTTCGATCCCAGGCTGTGTCACAACTGGCCGTGACCGGGAGTCCCATAGGGCGGCGCACAATTGGCCCAGTGTCGTCCGGGTTAGGGGAGGTGTTGGCCAGTTGTGACACAGCCTGGGATCTTTACTTGACTCATCTCGCTCTAGCAACTCCTTGTGGCGGGCCGGGCGCCTGCAGGCTGACTTCGGTTGTCAGTTGAATGGTGTTTCCTCCGACACATTGGCTTCCGGGTTAAGCGGGCGGGTGTTAAGGAGCACAGTTTGGCGTGACTCGTTTCGGAGGACGCATGACTCGACCTTCGCCTCTCCCGAGCCCGTTGGGGAGTTGCAGCGATGAGACAAGATCGGAATTGAAATGGAAAAATAAAAGAGCCTGTTATTGAAATTTGAATTGTATAATATTATTGTTCCTTTTGTGGTTGTTTTATAATATTTTTGAGTAACAAAGCACTTCATGTATAGAGCAGATGAATTGCAACTGTATGATATGTATGATGAATTGTATGATCAGCGCAGTTTCTTTCTCAACAATCCTTAACAGAGGTAGTTGGTGTGTATTATAAAATATTAAAGTTTTCAAATTGTTGTGCGGTACTTTATGAATATAAAAATACAAAATAAAACGATTTGGTCTACCAAGAGACTCATAAAACATCGCCATCATCATCATCATCATCATCATCATCATCATCATCATCATCATCATCATCATCATCATCAGTAACCTACTGTAACGATATGACTCCACTCCAGCAGGCGGCAGTATCGCAGCTGCCGGTGGCTCAACACTAACAACAAACATTTCCCCGGGAGAAAAGTCAGACAACACTTTGGCGCCGAATGTTTCAGCCGTATTTCTGCGCGGGTTCATGTCCGTGTGTTGTTGTTAGCCACAAAGTTGCATTTCAGTGTAGAGCAAGGAATTTGCATTTAAATACAATTTACCACGACGGAAACTGCAAGACAGCATGCAACGAAGCATTGCGTAAGTAAACGTCAACGTTTTACTACAGTAATTATCTTCGACGTCAAGTACCTTCACACTTACTAGCCAGCTAACTTAGCTAGTTGGCTAACCAGTTAGCCAGACAGCCAACTAGCCTGGTACAATGGCAAATGAACTTTCTTATGAAATAGGGACAATCTAACTATCCAAGTTAGTTAACTGGCTTCTGTTCTGTGTGGTTGCAAAGATGTGAACGCACAACAGGTCATTCTCCATTTTCATGACACACTTGTGTTGATCATATCATAGCTAGGGTGTTAGTGATGTTTGGCGCATTTAGAGCTGAGCATACCAAATTATACGATACACTCTCAGAAGTACAGTGCAATTGGTTTCATGCCTGCAGTATTAAAATGTGTGTGTCCGAATTCCGGGTCAAAAGGTCGCGGGAGATAATGCACAGGTCAATGGCAAAGCCTTTTCCAAAAAGGCACCAACATAACACAGTTCAGTTTAATTAAGTTGTTCAAAATATAATGATTTATAAAGTGAGCAGCATCATTGAACAGTATAATTCCAGCTCAGCGTCCAGGTTTTGTCACTAGACCTAACACCGACTGTCTCAAAATGCATGTTGACTCCTACCTAAATGTAAATCTAGCCAGGTATTAGACTCTGTATGTATACCTTAGCCTTTTTACAGTCCAGATTTTTTTTGTTTATGACCTTCTCTTCAATCTTCTCTTGCCCTAAAGCTCTTTCTTCCTGCCCAAAACTGGCAAAGAAAAGGAAAGTAAAAAGAGTGATGGACCAGTGAAAGAGAAACCAGAGTAAGTGTTTTAAGCTAGAATCCTTAGTTTCTACACATTTTGGACTTCTAAACGAATGATGTACATAAACATTGATTATTTAAGAATATAACTTGGAAATGCCTAATTCGCTTTAACTGTTGTACCCCATTAGAACCCAAAATGTTTTTTTTTTGTGTCCCATGTTTGTAAAGAACTTAAATCTACACAAACACGGTTACAACTATCATTTGGATATGTCATTGCATCCATAGCTGTCTATGATTTTGTGTGGTTACAATTCTCCAGGCCCATCCCTCAGCTTTATACGTAAACAGGCAGGGTGAACGCTTTATTGTTTCAACTGCAGATTCTAGTTTTAAGACTGGGGGTGAAGATGGCAGGGTAACTATCTATACAGGAAATTGATAACCTGCTTTTGAAGTTTGTGGAAGAGTCCCAAATGGCACCCTATTATCTGCATAGTGCACTAGAACTCTATGGGCCCTGGTCAAAAGTAGTGCACTATAAAGGGTTAAAGTTCCACTTGGGACGTAGCCGTTGCTTGGATAACAAAGCAATTAGCTATGGTGAAAGCAAACCGACTGGTCTAGGATATGATGATAATTTGTTTCAGTGTCTGTCTACATATATATATTTTTTAATCCTTGCTAGACCTGTCAAAAGTCCTCTCAAAGTGCAGAATGGAGTCCACAACGAGCCTGATTCGCCAGTTAAAAAGTTCAGTAAACGCAGTCGTCAGATCCTGGACAGTGACGACGATGAGGCTCCAGGCGGGAATGAACAGGCAGTCAAACAGGAACAAGAGGACAAGGCTCCCAAGAAGGAAACGGTAGCTAATACATTTCCCACCACATTTCCTTCTCCATGTAAACCATCTCTAGTCAGGAGATTAATTGCACGCCCTGCACTGGGCCTGTATTCACAAAGTGCCTCGTATGATCAGGTCCCCCCTGGCCATGTAATCTTATTCATTAGAATCTAAGGGGGAAATGGATCCTAGATCAGCACTCCTACTTTAAGACCCTTGATATACAGTCATGTGAAAAAGTAAGTACACCCCCTGGAAAGTTTATTTTTTATTTTTATATTTTATTTCTTCAATTTTGGACAAATTGATATGTTATCTTCACTTCAAAACTATTGACAGATAAAGGTTACCCAATTTAACAAATCACACACCAAAAACAAAACCTGAAAATTAACAAAAATACATTTTCCTTATGGGGAAAAAGTTAGTACACCCCTACCTTTACCATCACATAAAATGGCTAAAATTTGAATTAGGTGTACCAAAACAAGTGCAAATGATTAGAAAACATTAGAGAGAAACTTAGGAAGGTCCAGCCTTCCATAAAGATAAGAAAATTGGTCTGGTTTGGACTTAACCATATGGGTGTGCGGTAACACATCATTCAAAGATCTAAAGACCTACCCGACGCCCTCAGAAGAAGATTATTGATGCCCATGAGTCTGGGAGGGGTTATAAATCCATTTCCAAGCAATTCGAAGTACGTCATTCCACTGTCCGACTTAAATTCCAGACCACTGGAAAACTACCTAGAACAGGTCGTCCCGCCAAAGTCAGCCCAAGAGCTGACCGAAAGATGCTCATAGAAGTCTCGTAAGAACCCCATGGTAACATCAAGGGATCTACAGGCCTCTCTTGCCACAATCAATGTCGAAGTGCATGGGTACACTGTCAGAAAGAGACTGCACAAACTTGGCCTACATGGGAGGTCAGGAAGGAAGAAGCCTCTGCTCTCAAAAAATATCAAGACACAACTGACTTTTGCCAGACAACACCTGGGTAAAGTCAATTGTCTTGATATTATTTTTTGAGAGCAGAGGCTTCTTGTGGTCTGGAATTTTCGTTGGACAGTGGAATGACGTACTCATGGGCATCAATCATCTTTCTTCTGAGTGCCTTCCTAAGTTTCTTTCTAATCATTTGCTCCTTTTTTGGTACCTAATTCAAATTTTAGCCATTTTATGTGATGGTAAAGGTAGGGGTGTACTAACTTTTTCCCCATAAGGAAAAGGCATTTTTGTTTATTTTAATTGTGTATCATTTTGAACTTTTTTTTTTTGTGATTTGGTTAATTGGGTAACCTCTCTGTCAATAGTGTTGAAGTGAAGATTACATATCCATCTCTCCAAATATGTAAAAAAAAAAAAAAAAAAAAACTTTCCAGGTGGTGTACTTTTTCCACATGACTGTATATGGCCCCTGGTCTATGCAATTAAAGAAAAGGCAAAGTGTGTGCATGTGTATATATAGATCTGAGGAAGAACTTTATTTCCCTCACAGGATGAAGTTTTCAAGGCAGTCCCCACACCCTTGTCCCTACCTGATGCCCCCATCACTCCTGCTACACCAGGGACCCCAGCTGCCACCCCTGACACTCCCACGTCCTCCTCACTCTCAGGAATACTCAAGCGCCGGACTGGTCAGTCTCTAGCTAAACAAGTCCATCAGCCTCTACTAATACGCTGTTTACTATCTACAGTGCATTCGGAAAGTATTCAGACCCCTTCTCTTTTGTTAAGGTACAGCCATATTCTATAATGTATTATTTTTTTTTCCCCTCATCAATCTAAACACAATACCCCATAATGACAAAGTAAAAACAGTTTTTTTTTAATTTTGCAAATGTATAAAACAAAAAAACTGAAATGCCTGATTTACATACAGTGGGGAGAAGTATTTGATACACTGCCGATTTTGCAGGTTTTCCCATTTACAAAGCATGTAGAAGTCTGTAATTTTTATCATAGGTACTCTTCAACTGTGAGTGACGGAATCTAAAACAAAAATCCAGAAAATCACATTGTATGATTTTTAAGTAATTAATTTGCATTTTATTGCATGACATAAGTATTTGATACATCAGAAAAGCAGATATTTGGTACAGAAACCTTTGTTTGCAATTACAGAGATTATACGTTTCCTGTAGTTCTTGACCAGGTTTGCACACACTGCAGCAGGGATTTTGGCCCACTCCTCCATACAGATCCTTCAGGTTTCGGGGCTGTTGCTGGGCAATACGGACTTTCAGCTCCCTCCAAAGATTTTCTATTAGGTTCAGGTCTGGAGACTGGCTAGGCCACTCCAGGACCTTGAGATGCTTCTTACGGAGCCACTCCTTAGTTACCCTGGCTGTGTGTTTCGGGTCATTGTCATGTTGGAAGGCCCAGCCACGGCCCATCTTCAATGCTCTTACTGAGAGGAGGTTGTTGGCCAAGATCTCGCGATACATGGCCCCATCCATCCTCCCCTCCAATACGGTGCAGTCGTCCTGTCCCCTTTGCAGAAAAGCATCCCCAAAGAATGATGTTTCCACCTCCATGCTTCACGGTTGGGATGGTGTTCTTGGGGTTGTACTCATCCTTCTTCTTCCTCCAAACACGGCGAGTGGAGTTTAGACCAAAAAGCTATATTTTTGTCTCATCAGACCACATGACCTTCTCCCATTCCTCCTCTGGATCATCCAGATGGTCATTGGCAAACTTCAGACGGGCCTGGACATGCGCTGGCTTGAGCAGGGGGACCTTGCGTGCGCTGCAGGATTTTAATCCATGACGGCGTAGTGTGTTACTAATGGTTTTCTTTGAGACTGTGGTCCCAGCTCTCTTCAGGTCATTGACCAGGTCCTGCCGTGTAGTTCTGAGCTGATCCCTCACCTTCCTCATGATCATTGATGCCCCACGAGGTGAGATCTTGCATGGTGCCCCAGACCGAGGGAGATTGACCGTCATCTTGAACTTCTTCCATTTTCTAATAATTGCGCGAACAGTTGTTGCCTTCTCACCAAGCTGCTTGCCTATTGTCCTGTAGCCCATCCCAGCCTTGTGCAGGTCTACAATTTTATCCCTGATGTCCTTACACAGCTCTCTGGTCTTGGCCATTGTGGAGAGGTTGGAGTCTGTTTGATTGAGTGTGTGGACAGGTGTCTTTTATACAGGTAACGAGTTCAAACAGGTGCAGTTAATACAGGTAATGAGTGGAGAACAGCAGGGCTTCTTAAAGAAAAACTAACACGTCTGTGAGAGCCGGAATTCTTACTGGTTGGTAGGTGATCAAATACTTATGTCATGCAATAAAATGCAAATGAATTATTTAAAAATCATACAATGTGATTTTCAGGATTTTTGTTTTAGATTCCGTCTCTCACAGTTGAAGTGTACCTATGATAAAAATTACAGACCTCTACATGCTTTGTAAGTAGGAAAACCTGCAAAATCGGCAGTGTATCAAATACTTGTTCTCCCCACTGTAAATATTCAGACCCTTTGCTATGAGACTCGAAGTTGAGCTCAGGTGCATCCTGTTTCCATTTATCATCCTTGAGATGTTTCTACAACTTGATTGGAGTCCACCTGTGTTCAATTCAATTGATTGGACATGATTTGGAAAGGCACACACCTGTCTATATAAGGTCACATAGTTGACCGTGCATGTCAGAGCAAAAACCAAGCCATGAGGTCGAAGGAATTGTCCGTAGAGTTCAGAGACAGGATTGTGTCGAGGCACAGATCTGGGGAAGGGTAGCAAAAACTGTCTGCAGCATTGAAGGTCCCCAAGAACACAGTGGCCTCCATCATTCTTAAATGGAAGAAGTTTACAGCCACCAAGACTCCTCCTGGTGCTTGCCGACCGGCCACACTAAGCAGTCGGGGAAGAAGTGTGGGGGGAACTCCGAGGACAGCCGAGTACGCCGGCAAGTGATTGTCACATGGGAATGACGATAGCCAATTGGGAGCCACGCTGACTTAACGTAATAATCATGAGAACTCACAACAAGCCATGGCGGCAAAAGCGAAAGTTAGGTGGTCGTAATATCGCCTCTGACTCTGTCATGGTTAGTGACATCAAGTTCACTCACCTCCAATTCACGATACAGCATGTAGAGTCCATTTTCACGCCGTCTCCACGACTTCGTCCACTGTCTTTAAGTTTTATTTCACAACTTTGAGATAAAAATATTGCGCAAGCTAGCATTGCTAACTCCTCCAATTCGTCGTCCACCATGTTTTGTTTATGCTGAAGTCACCATTTTTATTGCGAGAGACTTGCGAGATTTCCGGTTTTGAAATTTGGGACTGGGTTGTTCGGGAATGGAATCGTTTAGTGTGTTGTGTTGGCCAAATCGTTACCCTCCACACACTTAACGATCTAAACCGTACAACATATGTTTATTTATCGTTAAGTGTGTGGTCTGTTACGATTTGTAAATTGGAAAGATAGTGTGTGCCCAGCATTAGTCATTATGGGGTTTTGTGTGTAGACTGATGGGGGGGGGAAAGGCGGTAACATAACAAAATGTGGAACAAGACAAGGGGTCTGAATATTTTCCGAAGGCGCTGTATGTAATCTAATGCAGCTTGCATTTTCAAAGGTGTTTTGCAAATATGAAAAGCAATTGCATATTCGGTCTTACTTGTTGCAGGTGCGTGGGAATTATTCTATTAATACTAAAAGAGAAGAGAAGCTCACGCAGAAGTTGTTTGAGAAAGAATTCACACTGATCATACGTTTTTGGCTGCACATTTCACATAAACGTGTTCAGGGGTAATGTATCTCAACTATTTCTCTCTGTGTCATATCTGTAGCAAGGAAGCAGTTCCCAAAGAGAAAGCTGGACAGCAGGACTGGCAGTGAGGAGGAGGAGGAGGTGGTGAAGGAGGAACAAGGACAGCAGAATAAAAGAGCAAGGGTTGACAAAACACAGGACAGCACAGGTAAGGTTTATTTATCCTCCCATTGCAAGTGTGTTCCTCCTTTTCTTGTATTGCATCACTCTATTTCTCTCTTTCTCTGTAGAGAAGGAAGAGATGGAGGTGGGAGGAGAGGAAGAAGGTGTGGATAAACCTAAGGTAGCACCAATAAAAACAGAGCAGAAAGAGACTGGAGAAGAGAAGACTATAGACGAAGAGAAGGAGAAAGAAATGGATGTGAAGGAGACCACGACCGAGAAGGCGGGGAATGATGGAAAGAAGAAGTTTAAAGAGGAGAAAGAGAAAATAAAAAGTCCTAAAACTCAAAAGCCAAAAGAAAAAAGTGCTGAAAGTCAAAAGAAGGCGTTAAAGGATGAGAAAGAAAAGAAAAGTCCTAAAAATGAAAAGACCGTAAAGGAGGAGAAAGAAACGGAGGACAAAGTGTCAGAAAGCCCCCAAGCCAAGAAAGCCCCCATCAGCAGTTTCTTTGGTGAGATTTTTCCCCACTTCCTCCCTTGCACTGAAACATCTCTATGAATGAGTTTGCTCTCTGCAGTTTGTTTAGAAGAAACCTGAAGTCTTTCTCAAATGGCATCCTATTCCTTATATAGTGCACTACTTTTGACCAGAGCCGTATGGGCCCTAGTCAAATGTAGTGCACTATATAGGGAATAAGGTGCCATTTGGGCCTCAGCCTAAGTTTGCTTTGGGAAGTTTAGAAGAAATCTGAAGTGGTGTAAGAGGCTTAAGCTGCAGAGATGGTAGTGGAACAAGTAAATGTAACATGCTTTGAACTTCTCTGTTATTTAGCTCCCAGGAAAGCAGCAGTGAAGATGGAGAAACTAGAGGAGAAGAGCGAGGGAGACAAAAAGGAGAAGAGCGAGGGAGAGAGAAAGCTAAGCGGGGAGAAGAAGGAAGGGGAAAAGGTGGCCAGTACCACTGAGGACGTTAAAGACAAGAAAGGGTAAGAGGGAGACAACTGCCGAAAATGCTAATGTATTTACTTCACACAACTGGCCACCAACCAATCTCCAAGCCATTCCTTTTATTTTTTTTATTTTTTTGTACTTTCACCCATTTTTCTCCCCCAATTTCGTGATATCCAATTGGTATTTAGTCTGCATTTCTCCTACGGACTCGGGAGAGGCCAAGCTGCACTGCTTCTTGACACACTGCTCCCTTAACCCGGAAGCCAGCTGCACCGATGTGTCGGAGGAAACACTGTTCAGCTGGCGACCGAGGTCAGCTTGCAGGTGCCCGACCCGCCACAAGGAGTCGCTAGAGACCCATGGCCGGCCAAACCCTCCCCTAACCTGGACGATGCTGGGACAATTGTGCCCCGCCTCATGGGTCTCCCGGTCACGGCCGGCTGTGACACAGCCTGGGATCGAACCCGGGTCTGTAGTGACGCCTTAGACCGCTGCGCCACTTGGGAGCCCTGATTCAGCAGCCCAAGCACCGGGAATGCAAATGTTCCCATTTTTAACCATTTAATGTGTCGGAAGGTAGAACTCCGCCAACCCGGCATGCCCAGAGAGAAAATCAAGTACCGCTGGCCATTTAGATAACTGCGCAAACACTGTGATATGAGCTTTCTTGCTCCATAGACTCATGTAAAAAGAAGCCTGGAACACACAGAAAAGTTGATAATGTGAGATTTCAAAACTTTTAGAACTGTGACTTTGAGAGAGACCCAACGAATACATCAGTGCTGCTGTTCTTATGAGTAAGTTGTTATTCAGCACTGCATTCTCCCTACTTCCTCTCAAGCTACAACCAGCACTGCAGTTAACAAATTAATTAACGAGTATAGCAAAGGGTTTCGATAAGCTGGCGTTTTTATTTGCAGCTTGTTTCTTTTTTAATATCGGGGAATATTTCACTTTCTCTGGTCATAGTTACATCATGAGTTGGTGCATGAGGCAGAAATACATTTCGCCATCAGCTGGAGGACTGTCCTCTTTTCTCAGCAGAGGGAGCGATAGGGATGTCGAGTGAGGCAGCCTCACCGTTGCTCCCTCCGTCCCCTCAGACTGATAATTAGATGCAGGCCATCAGTCCAGTAAAAAAAAGAAGCACATTTATTATGCTCACTAAGCTGTGCCTCACAAGTAATACAACAAATGGTCTATTACGAGTGTGATTATATACCAAAAATGTTGCAATATGGTCTGTGAAGAACAACATTGGCAGGGCAATTCAAGCAAAGCCAATCTGCAGTGGTCATGTATTTGGCCTATATCCTGCTGCACAAACTTCATTGCAACAGAACTGTTTTTAATTGGTTAATGTTGCATAGGCTTACGTATGCAAGTCATTAAAAAAAAGTGATCTTGACTCAGAAAGGTCCCGTGTGGCTCAGTTGCTAGAGCATGGCACTTGCAACGCCAGGGTTGTGTGTTTGATTCCCACGGGGGACCAGTGCAAACGAAGATGAAAATGTATGCACTTACTACTGTAAGTCGTGTATAAGAGCGTCTGCTAAATTACTAAAATGTACAGTGGGGAGAACAAGTATTTGATACACTGCCGATTTTGCAGGTTTTCCCACTTACAAAGCATGTAGAAGTCTGTAATTTTTATCATAGGTACTCTTCAACTGTGAGTGACGGAATCTAAAACAAAAATCCAGAAAATCACATTGTATGATTTTTAAAAGCAGAACTTAATATTTGGTACAGAGATCATACGTTTCCTGTAGTTCTTGACCAGGTTTGCACACACTGCAGCAGGGATTTTGGCCCACTCCTCCATACAGACCTTCTCCAGATCCTTCAGGTTTCGGGGCTGTCGCTGGGCAATACAGACTTTCAGCTCCCTCCAAAGATTTTCTATTGGGTTCAGGTCTGGAGCCTGGCTAGGCCACTCCAGGACCTTGAGATGCTTCTTACGGAGCCACTCATTAGTTGCCCTGGCTGTGTGTTTCAGGTTGTTATCATGCTGGAAGACCCAGCCACGACCCATCTTCAATGCTCTTACTGAGGGAAGGAGGTTGTTGGCCAAGATCTCGCGATACATGGCCCCATCCATCCTCCCCTCAATACGGTGCAGTCGTCCTGTCCCCTTTGCAGAAAAGCATCCCCAAAGAATGATGTTTCCACCTCCATGCTTCACGGTTGGGATGGTGTTCTTGGGGTTGTACTCATCCTTCTTCTTCCTCCAAACACGGCGAGTGGAGTTTAGACCAAAAAGCTCTATTTTCGTCTCATCAGACCACATGACCTTCTCCCTTTCCTCCTCTGGATCATCCAGATGGTCATTGGCAAACTTCAGACGGGCCTGGACATGCGCTGGCTTGAGCAGGGGGACCTTGCGTGCGCTGCAGGATTTTAATCCATGACGGCGTAGTGTGTTACTAATGGTTTTCTTTGAGACTGTGGTCCCAGCTCTCTTCAGGTCATTGACCAGGTCCTGCCGTGTAGTTCTGGGCTGATCCCTCACCTTCCTCATGTTCATTGATGCCTCACGACGTGAGATCTTGCATGGTGCCCCAGACCGAGGGAGATTGACCGTCATCTTGAACTTCTTCCATTTTCTAATAATTGCGCCAACAGTTGTTACCTTCTCATCAAGCTGCTTGCCTATTGTCCTGTAGCCCATCCCAGCCTTGTGCAGCTCTCTGGTCTTGGCCATTGTGGAGAGGTTGGAGTCTGTTTGATTGAGTGTGTGGACAGGTGTCTTTTATACAGGTAACGAGTTCAAACATGTGCAGTTAATACAGGTAATGAGTGGAGAACAGGAGGGATTCTTAAAGAAAAACTAACAGTTCTGTGAGAGCCGGAATTCTTACTGGTTGGTAGGTGATCAAATACTTATGTCATGCAATAAAATGCAAATTAATTATTTAAAAATCATACAATGTGATTTTCTGGATTTTTGTTTTAGATTCCGTCACTCACAGTTGAAGAGTACCTATGATAAAAATTACAGACCTCTACATGCTTTGTAAGTGGGAAAACCTGCAAAATCGTCAGTGTATCAAATACTTGTTCTCCCCAATGTATATGTAAAGGTTTGTGACTACTGGTTTACACCATGTCCTTGAAGGAGCAGCTGTAGGTATTAGGGATGTCAATCTTTCCTTTCAAGCACAATTTGATACGTGTCTAGATGCATATTCTCCGATACGATACAGGAACAATACTTTTAGTTTGAAACGATTCGGTTTGATCCGCTAACATTTGTTGCATGAACACATAAATGTTCTATTCCATACTAATGGAGCTGGACTTCTCTAAGCTGGATTTTTCTGAGCTGACTTCTCCTAGGTGTCTGTGAGAGAGCATGATGTATATGGTGTCTGTAGGCACCTGAGCTGAGCTATAGGGCTGACTGAGCATCTACCACTATTAGATTGGGGGTCAACAATTTATGCTTTTTGTATCCCCACTTTTTTTTATCTGAAATACCCATCACCCACTAACTTTTAATTTTAACTTATACAATTGTTTTGAGCTAGTAATGTGTCAATATTTATCTTTAGAAATTAACTATGACATTAATTAGCCAATTAATATAACACAGCTTTTAATTTCACCCGTCTCAAAAGCGAATAGTTTTTCCTGTTTGGAACTTTATGGAGGAGAGCTGTTCTTGTCCTGCTCCAACTATTAACTGTGGCTTGCAAAAATTATTGCTGTTATGAAATTAAAACTTTACCCTGTTCATGTAACAATAGGTTGTAGTTAGGGCTGTGGCGGTGATTGTCAAGCAAATATCTGTCAGTCTCATGGTAATTGACCGTTAATTAACACGTTTAGCATCTCCTGGCTTCCACACACTGATGCAGACCTTAGCCTACACCAGGCCTGGGCAAGGGCCGTCCCTGCGACCTGATTCAATAAGGCCCGCGGAATCATGCTCATGCATCACAAAGAATTTGCGATAGTAAAGGTTTTAAAAATGTATTATTCAAATTTAAAAGCCCAATAAATACTCGACTTTGTAATTTAACTCCCACCGCTTGTGAGACATTTTATTTTGAAGGCACGTATGAATAACAAATGCACGAGGACAAACAGTGACTAACAGGCTGACACACACGTCACAGTTACAAATAGTAGCTAGCTAGAATATGCGCAAAAATTTAGTTTTTCAAAGAAAGAGAAAGGAGACAATGAATGTAGGGTGTTCCAGCAAGTGTGGACATCAAAATATTTATTTATTGAGGTATCAGGGAAGCTGTGTGCTTACTGTGCAAAGAGAGCATCGCTGTCTTGAAAGACTACAACTTGTCCCGACACTTCCAGACGAAGCATGAAGAGAAATATTGGAATATGTCTTCTGAATAGAGGGCAAGTGCATCGAAAGAGTTGGTTTCTCAGTTGCAAAAGCAGCACAGACTTTTCACAACTGCATTCAGCAAATGATGGAACAGCGAAAGCTAGCTATGTACTGTCCCACAAAATTGCTAAACATAGCAAGCCATTCGCTGAGTGCGAATTCATTAAATCATTTTTAATTGACTCTGCAGCAATTCTTTGCCCTGACAAGAAAGAGCTGTTTGAAAATATTTTCCCTGTCAAGTGACACGGCGTGTTGAGGACATCGCAGAGAATATGGAACAACAGTTGAAAGACAAGTTAAAGGATTTAATCTATTTCTCCTTGAAATAGAGAGCAGTGCTGCACGTGACACGGTGCAGTTGTTGATATTCTTACGAGGCATAACCCCAGACTTTGAAATTACAGAGTAGGTTACTTCCGTGCAGTCAATGAAAAGCACAACCACAGGGAAATATTTTTTGAAGGAGGTTAATAAGTGTGTGGAAAAGCTGGGACTGAGTTTTGAATAGTTATCCAGTGTGACCACTGATGGGTTCCCAAACGTTGGCCTTTTGGAAAGGATACAAGATCAAGGAGCTGAGCTGAACCCAGATTAGATAATACTTTTCTTGCATTGCATTATTAATCAGGAGGTGCTCTGTAAATGTGTTCTGAAAATTAGCAATATTGTGGATACAGTCTCACTAAAGTGGTAAAGTTCATAAGAGCAAAATCAAAACCACAGGCAGTTTGTCTGAATGTTGGAAGAGACCGAGTCGGGTCATGCAGATCTCCCCTACCACACAAGCGTGAGATGGGTGAGTTTGGAGAAGGTGCTTAAAAGGGTGTGGGACCTGAAGTCAGAGAAAATAAAATGTGTATTTCCCTCGACTGCAAGATAAAGAATTGTTGGCTGATTTTTGCCTTCATCGTGGACATCATGGCCCTCATGAATTCCAAACTACAAGTGAAGGGCCTTTTTGCACATCACATGGACAGCCTTGTCAAAGCCTTCAATGGAAAATTATTCCTCCTGACCCGCCAAGTAGAAGCCAACAATCTCACCCACCTTCTGACACTACTAGTTTGTTCCCTATCAGATGACCAGCTGGAGAAGTAAACATCGCTGTTGTATGCTTTGAAGTTTTCTTGTCGTTTTGAGGATTTCAAAGTGTTGGAAAATGACATGCGGTTGGTTTCTTCTCCTTTCACCTTCAATGTGGATAACACTCCCACTGACCTGCAACTTCAGTCTGGTACAATGATTGTTTTTAATAGTTCTCCAATGTCATCCAATGTCGAACAAATCTTTCCAAAGATTAGGAGTCATGCTCAGATGATCTTTGTACTGTTTAGGTTAACCTATATGTGTGAACAGACATTTTCAGTGATGAAATATAACAATTCAAGGCACAGATCATCTCTTACTGACTCTCACCTCTCAGCAATCCTGCGCATAGCGACGTCAGAAACTATACCTGACTTCACTGCTCTAGTCAATGCCCATCAGACTTCACTCCTCACACTGATTGAATAGTTTACATGTAATGTTGAGCTTTCTTGTGTTTTTGTGCATACCCGTTAACAAGAGTTCTGTCCATGGTGCTGAATGCATAGTGTACTTTTCCCTCTGTGTAGTTCATTGCATGTTTAATAATGAGGTTTATTTTTGTGCATTATAAAGTAAAATATGTAGCATACCTGGACATGATTTACAGTGTGTGTGTGTGTGTGTGTGTGTGTGTGTGTATATATATATATATATCTCGAAAAAAATTAAGGGAGCACTTAAACAACACAATGTGACTCCAAGTCAATCACACTTCTGTGAAATCAAAATGTCCACTTAGAAAGCAACACTGATTGACAATACATTTCACATGCTTTTGTGCAAATGGAATAGACAACAGGTGGAAATTATAGGCAATTAGCAAGACACCCCCAATAAAGGAGTGGTTCTGCAGGTGGTGACCACAGACCACTTCTCAGTTCCTATGCTTCCTGGCTGATGTTTTGGTCACTTTTTTGAATGCTGGCGGTGCTTTCACTCTAGTTGTAGCATGAGACGGAGTCTACAACCCACACAAGTGGCTCAGGTAGTGCAGCTCATCCAGGATGGCACATCAATGCGAGCTGTGGCAAGAAGGTTTGCTGTGTCTGTCAGCGTAGTGTCCAGAGCATGGAGGCACTACCAGGAGACAGGCCAGTACATCAGGAGACGTGGAGGAGGCCGTAGGATCAGGGCTAGGCTTAACTCTCGTTGGCTCAAGCAGCTGGGCTCTGTCCGCACAGTTATCTGACTTTGAGGTCAATGACAGTCATGCATTTACATGCTTAGTTCAATATTAGCTACTAAAGGAGAGGATGCATCAAGAGGATAGAGGTATTGTCAGAGGGGGGAAAGTGTCAAAAACGTGTCATATTAAATTTTTCACATCTGTCCCAAATTTCCCACTGTCTCTTACAGCAAAAAAAAAAAAAACTGAACCAGCTGTTCGTAACGCTTGTATAGATTTTCTGACTGATTCATGCTATATTTGTATTGGTTTGGGCTAGGAATGGGCATCTGACATTATTTCACTATTAGAATATCATAAACTTTTTAGGATATCCCGATAGTCGAAATCCCCCTCTTGACCAAATCAAAATGATGGAAATGCACTAGTGATGGGAAGTTTGGGTCTTTACTGACTCAGATCTTTTACTAATTTCATTCATTTGAGTCAGCAATGCCCAGAGTGCACAGAATCGCCTACCGGAGAACGATGAAGTGAAAATGCAATAGTCATGATTCTACAAGCCTCTTGTTTACGTCATTTACCATGGGGGCTTAATGGATGTATCGTGACAGACTTGTAAAAGTGTGCTTTAAACAATGTACATTTGTTGATTGCTAGGCATAAAAATACTATTATTTTTTGATACATTTAAAACTAAGTCTAGTTGTGGCCACAACTGGACTAGATTGTGAACGACTCTTGGTGGAATGCATTACTTGACTGCCATGAGGGTGAACTGCAGCCCCCCAAAACAAAGGCTGTGTATGTTTTGGTTCTGTAAGTCCATAACATTAAATAATAAATTCTTGCACAATGTGATCAATTATAATTTTTCTTCTATGTTGCCTGCAGCATAATCTATTTTCCCTCGCAAATATGACAGCTAGTTGTTGGTCGTAGCACGTCTCCGGAGATCAGTCCTGCTGTAGGATTGTTGCATTGCGGCCAGGGCCGGCGCCAGAACGAATCAGTTGGACGGGCATTTGATTTCCATAGGGGGGAGTGTGTTTTTTTTTTTTTTTTTTGTGCAGTTTCTTTTTTAATTGTTGGAATAGTAAAGACCATAGGCGGCGCATGAGTTTCATATTTTGGGAAACTTACAATTTATCCTACCATTTCTACCGATCTGTGTGCCAGTTATGATTGTTTTATGCACATTTCTATGGAACAATTATTTCAATAACTTTTTTAATTTCTCAATCAGGGCCGCAACTTTGGTTTTAGAAGTGGGGAGGAATTTATTTTGAATTTTTGGGGGGGGGTAAACAACCTATCCCCAGTGAAAGTTGCGCCCCTGCTCAAAATCATTCTCACTTGGTTAATAAAAAATAAAATAATTCAAAATGAGTTCAAATTCAACTAATGCGAGAGCACCAGCCTCTGCCATACGGACACATTGATACGCTGTAATCCATTGTCGGCTAAAGAAATGAGTGCATGGAACTCTGATAACCTATAGGCCAATGCATCCGTAGGCTTATTATAGGGTTGGGCGGTATCCAGATTTTCATATCATCATACTGTCCTTCTCTCAAAGGGGATATACAGGATTAACAGTTTAGTACTCCAGGGGCGCCAAAAAACGCCCCCAAAAAACCATTGGTTGTCTCGTACCAGAATGCTAACAAAATTTGCACAAGTCATGGCGAATTTAAATGGAGGTTGCTAGCTAAATATGCTAACGAGCTCAAATGGAAAATAAATAGATTTCAAAGACAGGCAATCCAGCTCATAAAGTTGTCTGAAGGAAGAAAAGTACTGGCTCTGAAGCAGCATGTGTAGGCTGCACGTTGTGTCTTTGTGGAGTTTGGAGTAGAACTGTAGTGGTCATGACATTTTGTCATTCAAGTAACTGCCGGTTTCACGGTAATTGACCTTTTAATTATGATATGAAGAAAATGTAGCTTATTTCAGAAGAACAGCATATTCTGAGTCCTTATGTTAGGTCTTGATTTGGCTTTGCCGTATGGCTGTGGGCTACACTAGTTAATTTAGCATTATTTTATAGTAAGAACAATACAATTGAACATAGCTGAATAAAATAGAAAGGATATTTTTCCCCAAGCGATTTTGGAGGGAGTGCACACACATGCAGCTTTGCTGTGTTGAGCAATTACGAAAGAAACCGGTCCTCCTATATGCTTAATTTAGAGTTATTTATGCATCTTTAGTTGTGATATATGTTAAGCTGTATGTTTTGATTCCTAATGCATTCGAAGGCTGCATGATGAGATGAATGACTGTTTGGGGAGTGCTCTGTTTCTTGTTCAGGCTGAACACACTGCATCAGTCTCTCATTCACAATTTGACAAGCACTTGATCATATTCTCAAGCAGTATTCTCATTGTAATATGGTCTTTACATATAGCCTACTAATTTATTTTTGATTTAGAATGGCCCACAAAATTCTTTAATAAAAATACTAATACATCTGTTTCTTGCACTCGAATAGTGAATGGAGGTGTGTGAAGTTACTTTTTTAATATGCCAGGTAGGCTACACCGTTTTGTGATACAAACCTTATAAAAAAACATATAAGCCTATGGGCTAGGCTAGATGATGCAAAAACATGTTCAATGCGTCATTCATAGGTGATAATATTCTCACCATTTCAGATTTCTCAATTTAATCTTGTCTATACTAAATAATGTGTGAAATTTGTTTTGATTTCGAATGGGCCATTATCATGCACGTCTGAACAGGGCAGGGTAAAAAAATAATACTTAATCAGTATGCACTTGAATAACTAATGGAGGACGCTGTTCCCGGGGTTAATTTTCATGCCAGCCAGGTAGGCTACTCCAGTTGTAAAGCAAAGCAATGTGCTTAATCTATGGAAAGTTGAGAAATAAATATAATGGGTCTAGCCTATAGAAATCTGATGGGGTCCTCTTTTTAATAGAGGCCATCAACTCTGTTTTCTCATGCACATAGCATAGCCTCTAGAAATGTTGCGCAACAAACACTTATTTAATTACATGCATCAACCAGCTATCATGAGCTGGCTCTCGCTGCGGTACAGGTAATCCCGGTCCACTCAAACTCTGAATACCAGGGCTCTCATGAAGTGTTTAATTTGCTTTTCAATTTCATATTTATTGATGTCTGAGTGATTAGAAGGACAATAGAGCACTGAGTACCGGCCATTAGCGACTGGCTGTTAGCAAATTTGGTATGCTACTAACGACAGTCAGAGGCATCAGAGCACAGTTTTGGAGAAGCCTACTTACTATGACTCAATGGTCATGTGGAATTTCACTGTGGTCATGGCTGCCGGTGTGGTGGTAATACAGTAATTTTAACAGCCCTAGTCTGGAGTCGCTAAGGCAACGGGCCTGCCTGCGCTGAGAGAGGAGAAAAATTCAAGATAGTGGCAGCTGTACAAATAACTAATCCAAAGGGCTTTGACTTTTCAAACATGGTAGAAAGGTAACACAGTATGATGCCCCGTCACCAGTGGCGGACTGGCCATCTGGAGCACCGGGAGTTTTCCCAGTAGGCTGCTTGACAATTGGGGCCGATGCAACTCAAAATATAAATAACCCCAGCCCCCGCTTAAATAAAAATAACCAAGTGCTGTGTGTCCGACTGGCCCAGGCGAGTAGGCTGCCGGCCAACTGCCACTGCGGTTGGGTATTACATCTGTCAGCCTCTCTCTCCCAGCCAATTAATTTGGGTCCAGTCCATTCTAACTTTATATGGGCCCTGCCCCTTTCACATCTCTAAGTGGTGACATTTGGATAAATAGTGGAGTGGAGCAAGATGGACAAACCAAAAGAGAAAAAAATGTAAAAGTGGTGCTGAAAAGCAGAGAGAAGAGGTTGAAGTCCCTTGAGGCTCACGCAGCCAAATGTTTTAAATTAACAAATTATTAATTTGGCGCCGTTACCAGTCAATCATCTCAGACTAGTGAGCCTGAAGGCACTGGCAGCAGAGAGGAGAGAGAGCAGCCCATTGAGCCCAGCGATACCAGTTCAACTGTTAGTCAAGGTTATGCAGCTGAAGCCGTAAGACAGAAGACAATAAGGAAAAGATAAGCAATGTTTGGGTTTGGCTAGCTGGCTATTTAGCTATATCGGGTGCCTTTTGTTGAAAAAAGCTCTTGTCAACGTCACTTTTCGTGAACCGACCAATCACAGCCTGGATGGGGCGGGACGTTAAAAAAAGGTGCCACAACAACATTTCGAAATGTTGAAATCATTGTTATGCATGAATGGTTATGATTATTGACATGTTAGTACTTAGCATTAACAAATTAGAGACTAACCACCAATGTAGACAATTTTTCTTGCACAAGGATTTAATGACTGAACAAAACCTACAAAAATTGTAAATGTTGGTTGTGTATTTCTTTAAATTGCTGTATTGTTCAATTGGAATTAATATTATACTAGTGGTATAATATACTATTATGAATATACTAACATTATATAATTAATATTATACTAGCATTATACTATTATATTAACATTAAATAAAATATAATTTTATATAATATTTTACTAATATACTAATTTATACTAATTACTCATCCAGGTTGAGGATAGTGCATCTGCAGTGGACAGATGTATATTGAGGCCGAAGTCAGGGGACCTAGATGTTTTTTAGTTTCCAACCCCAACAAAAGTCTGTGGTGCAGAATGTTTTATTTTGTAAAGTGGGACCAACAGGAAGTGGCTGTCATACAGTGAAGAGAACCATGCTTTATTCTGCTTAATTTGTATGCATTTGCAAAGCCCACAGAGAACAGCCCTTTCATGAATGGAATGGCAGACTGGAAGCATATCCATCATTGTGGAAGAGCATGAGAAGAGCATTATGCATAGAGGTTATGCTGAGGCCTACTTTCTAAGGTCCTCCAAAGGTTACATTGAGAGCCTGTTCATCGGCAGTCAGATGTCTGCTCATAGAGAGCATGTGCGCAGAAGGCAAGTGCTGGAGCGCATTATAGATGTTGTTAAAGTCATAGGCAAGAGGGGTCTGAGCTACAGAAGCATGCAGTCTGAAGCAGCTTATACGCTCGATAACAGCAGCATTGACCATGGCAGCTTTTTAGAGATGATCATTCTGCTGGAAAAGAATGACCTGTGAATGAAAGAGTGAAGTACTGGAAAACATGAAGCTTGACATCAGCAAGTGCATTGGCAATTCCACTGATGGAGCCTCCAGTATGCAAGGCCAGTATAAAGGCTTCTCTGCAAAATCCACCAGTCAAGTGCATGTGTGGTGCTATGCACACTTTTTGAACTTTTTTTTTTTAAGTATGAAAATGTACGCACTCACTACTGTAAGTCGCTCTGGATAAGAGTGTCTGCTAAATTACCTAAATGTAATGTAAATGGGAGAAGGAGTGCAAGGACCCGAGACACAGACTTCTTCCTCCAATTGGAGAGACGCTGGTGGGCTAAAGACAGTGCCTTAAAGAAGGTCTTTTGAGCTTTTGGAAATCCAGATGAGGGTCTGTATGTTGATGTCCTCACTCTTTCAACCATACAAGATCAGAAAAACATCAACACTCCTGAATGGGTCAAGGCACAAGTATACATTGAGGGGTTGCTGAAGTATGAAACATTCCTCAGAATATTTCAGGTCACCTCACCAGTCTCAAAATATCTTCAAACAAGTGGAATGGACATTCTGTCTGCACATCATATGGTTGTGTCTACAGAGGAGCATCTGAAAGGAATGGCAAGAGGTTTAGAAAAAGTCCAGGCAGCTGCACACATTTGTTCAGTGGGCCATCATGAAATTGCAGGAACGGGATGAGGAAACAGAGCTGGAGTTGGAGACCACTCTGCCAACAAAAAGGTCTTGAAAGAAAACCATGCCTGGAGAGATGGCACAAGATGAGACTTTTACTGGGGCAGAGAGCGCATACAGGATTGGTGTCCATAATCAAATTCTGGATACAGTTATAGATAGCATCCATCTGCGATTTCTGAGTAATGGCACTTTGTATGCCGACATGGCTCTTCTGGACCCTACAAACTTTAGTCAGCTAACATCCAGTGCCAGTGGCCTTCCACAGACAGCCCTTCAAGAACTAAGAAAATGTTTGATCAAATTTGACAGCAGAGCAGCAGTGGCCAACTTCGAGTGAGTCTGGCAGAACAGTGGACTTTTTCTACTCTGAAATTAATCAAGAGTAGGCTCAGGAGCACTATCTCATCAGCACCTGGAGGCTTTTATGCTGATGGCTACTGAGCGAGATGTTTTAATGGCCCAGGACAGTGACCTGTTTATAGATGGCCTTGCTGAGAGAAGTGAGCTGCTGCAGAAATTGCTAATTTAAGGAGGTTGGATTTATTTTATTCTGTGACTTGCCTACTCGCCAGTCTTTTCACCAACAAATGTCTTCCTGTATAATTTTTTTTTACTGGTCAGATGGTTCCAGAGATTCTGCCTCCTTGCTGCCAGTGCCATTGTGCCAATATGTGCTCGTTCTAGCCAGCCTCCTAAGAGCAACACGTTCCCCTTGTTCTATTTTACGAAAGTTATTGTTCAGTTATCTTGTTTACTTAGTGTGGTGTGGGTGGTGGTGTATCGCTTGGGTGGTTTTGGTGGGCTGATCTGAGTCTCAAAGTCCAGGGCCATTTTTCATTCCCAGTCCATCCCTGCCTGTCACCTTATTAATTCAGCCACTATCAGATTAACTAGTAAGTTAAATTTAGGGATCACATTAATGCAGAATTGTGCATTTTTCACGGGGGAAAAAAGCTAATAATTTAGTGCTTCAAGTTGCACTTCTCCGCTCAGATGAGAATTCACAAACGGGGCATTCTATCAGCAGACAACGCTCTGACTGATGTAAAACGCAAGTGTAATTTAAAGCAAAACATTAGGAAATGTAGCTGGCTACATTCTATGATAAACTTTAGACATACAGTTGAAGTCGGATGTTTACATACACTTAGGTTGAAGTCATTAAAACTCATTTTTCAACCACTACACAGATTTCATGTAACAAACTATATAGTTTTGGCAAGTCTGTTAGGACATCTACTTTGTGTATCACACAAGTAATTCTTCCAACAGTTGTTTACAGACAGATTATTTCACTTAATGAATTGTGAAAAACTGAGTTTAAATGTATTTAGCTAAAGTGTATGTAAACTTCCGACTGTATGTATGTACATTTCTCAGGGTGCTTCCCTAATGGAAACCTATTCCCTATAAAGTGCACTACTTTATACCAGAGCCCTATGGACCCTGGCCCTATATTTAAAAAAGGGTGCCATTTGGAACTGAAGCTGAATGTTTTCTTTGAGTTAAATAGTGCAGTGAATACTGTATTAATGTCAGTGCTTTCTCCCCCCAGAGAGAAGACGGACCAGGCCCGTTACAACCCGTCCAGACCCAACTACCACCCGATTGACCACGCCTGCTGGGGGTGGGGACAGAGGTACGTCTAACCCCCTTGTTACAAGGCCACACCCCTCTTGTTATATACCTCAACCTGGGTCGTGTTCACTAAGCACCAAACGAAAGCAAACGGAATGAATCGTAGAGGGACTACCTGAACTTGTCCAACAAGAAATGCTTGTTTAAATGTTCTGTTCCAAACTGTTTTGCTACAGTGTGCACTTATGAATATTAAATGTTGAACAACATGCACAAGACTTATATACTGTAAATCAGTCTCTAAATGGAGTTGTTTTGATTCTCACAGGGTCCCTTATTTAGCTGTTGCGCGTACCTTTGAGAAGATTGAGGAAGACTCTGGCAGGTAAGAGATTTCAGTATACCTCTGAAGTAAATTTTATTTATTCTTGTGTAATTTTTCCTTTTACATCGTCCTACGTACTAATTGCATTCCTTTTTTGGCCAGATTGAGGAACATTGAAACATTGTCAAATCTTCTACGCTCTGTGATCATCCTCTCTCCAGGTGAACTAGTTTTTTAGCATTTAGTTTTTTCCATAATGTTTGCATGTGGCGCTGGCAGCATAGTGCCCTTCTTTTGACCACAGCCCTGGTCAAAAGTAGTGCATTATATAAGGAAGAGGGTTCTTATCGGCTCTGGTCAAAAGAAGTGCACAGCCAGAGTGTAGGTGAGTCCGATGGATGTGTGTGCTGAAAGTTTTCTCTCTTTCTGTTCTTCCTCAGAGGACCTGCTGTGCTGTGTTTACCTGTGTCTCAATCAGTTGGGTCCTGCTTACCTGGGACTGGAGCTGGGAGTGGGAGAAACTGTACTGATGAAAGCTGTTGCCCAAGCAACTGGTAAGGGTGCACACACAGCTTTGTTATTAATTCTCTTACTTTGCTTTCGTGCTTAGAACTCTGTCCTGTCTTACTGTTTTTATTATTCTTGTTGCCAGGGCGACAGTTGGACAAAATCAAGGCAGAGGCTGCAGAGAAGGGCGACTTAGGGTTGGTGGCTGAGAGTTCCCGTAGCAACCAGAGAATTATGTTCCAGCCAGCCAATCTGACGGCAGTGGGCGTGTTCAACAAACTGAAAGACATCGGCAACATGAGTGGGAACTCTGTGAGTTGCCTGTCTTTGTGTGTGATTTTTACATTAACATTCTCAATGTTTTAATACATTTACTGATGAAAAACCACATTCTTCCGCTGTCCAGAGAATAGAATGATGAGTTAATTTGTAATCATTCTAGAATTTGATGAAAAGGCATCTGAAACAGTGTGCATCCGAAATGGCATCCCTATATAGTTCACTACTTTTGACCTGAGCTCTATGGGCCCTGGTCAAAAGTAGTGAACTACAGTTGAAGTTGGAAGTTTACGTACACTTAAGTTGAAGTCATTAAAACCAACAATTCACATGCCTTTCCAACAATTGTTTAGACAGATTATTTCACTTATAATTCACTATATCACAATTGCAGTGGGTCAGAAGTTTACATATACTAAGTTGACTGTGCCTTTAAACAGCTTGGAACATTTCTGAAAATTATGTAATGGCTTTAGAAGCTTCTGATAGGCTAATTGACATCATTTGGGTCAATTGGAGGTGTACCTGTGGATATATTTCAAGGCCTACCTTCAAACTCAGTGCCTCTTTGCTCGACATCATGGGAAAATCAAAAGAAATCAGCCAAGACCTCAGAAAAAAAATTGTAGACCTCCACAAGTCTGATTCATCCTTGGGAGCAATTTCCAAATGCCTGAAGGTACCGCGTTCATCTGTACAAACTATAGTACGCAAGTATAAACCCCACGGGACCACGCAGCCGTCATACAGCTCAGGAAGGAGACGCGTTCTGTCTCCTAGAGATGAATGTACTTTGGTGCGAAAAGTGAAAATCAATCCCAGAACAACAGCAAAGGACCTTGTGAAGATGCTGGAGGAAACAGGTACAAAAGTATCTATATCCACATTAAATGAGTCATATCGACATAACCTGAAATGCTGCTCAGCAAGAAAGAAGCCACTGCTCCAAAACCGCCATAAAAAAAGCCAGACTCCGGTTTGCAACTGAACATAGGGACAAAGATCGTACTTTTTGGAGAAATGTCCTCTGGTCTGATGAAACAAAAATAGAACTGTTTGGCCATGATGACATTATGTTTGGAGGAAAAAGGGGGAGGCTTGCAAGCCGAAGAACACTATCCCAACCGTGAAGCACGGAGGTGGCAGCATCATGTTGTGGGGGTGCTTGTGGGGTGCACCACACAAAATAGATGGCATCATTAGGAAGGAAAATCATGTGGATATATTGAAGCAACATCTAAAGACATCAGTCCGGAAGTTAAAGCTTGGTCGCAAATGGGTCTTCCAAATGACCCCAAGCATACTTCCAAAATTGTGGCAAAATGGCTTAAGGACAACAAAGTCAAGGTATTGGCGTGGCCATCACAAAGCCCTGACCTTTAAACCTATAGAAAATGTGTGGGCAGAACTGAAAAAGTGTGTGCGAGCAAGGAGGCCTACAAACCGGACTCAGTTACACCAGTTTCGGGCCAAAATTCACCCAACTTATTGTGGGAATCTTGTGGAAGGCTACGCGAAACGTATGACCCAAGTTATACAATTTAAGGCAATGCTACCAAATACTAATTGAGTGTATGTTAACTTCTGACCCACTGGGAATGTGATGAAAGAAATAAAAGCTGAAATAAATCATTCTCTCTACTATTGTTCTGACATTTCACATTCTTAACTGACCTAAGACAGGGAATTTTTACTAGGATTAAATGTCAGGAATTGTGAAATACTGAGTTTAAATGTATTTGGCTGAGGTGTATGTAAACTTCCGACTTCAACTGTATATACAGTGCCTTCAGAAAGTATTCATACCCCTTGACTTATTCCAAATGTTGTGTTACAGCCTGAATTCAAAATGGATTCATGTTTTTTTCTCATCCGTCAACACACAATACCCCATAGTGACAAATTTAAAATATTTTTTATAAATGTTAGCAAATTTATTGAAAATTAAATACAGAAATATATAATTTACATTACTATTTACACGCCTTTGTTATGACACTCCAAATTGAGCTCAGGTGCATCCAATTTCCTTTGATCATCATTCAGATGTCACTGCAACTTGATTGGAGTCTACCTGTGACCAATTCAGTATTTGGACATGATTTAGAAAGACACACACCCATCTATTTAAGGTCCAGCAGTTGACAGTGCATGTCAGAGCAGAAACAATACCATGAAGTCATGGTATCGATACCATGAAGTCACAAAGAAACTGTTCGTAGATCTCCGAGATATATGCCTCATCGCAGTTCTATCTGGGGAAGGGTATACAACAATTTCTAGAGTGTTGAAAGTTTCCAAGAGCACAGTGGTCTCCATCATTGGGAAATGGAAAAAATATGAAACTACCCATAGTCTGCCTACAGATGGCTGACCAAACTGATCAACCGGGCAAGAAGGAACTTTGTAAGAGAGGTAACCAAGAACCCAATGACCACTCTAAAAGAACTACAGAGTTCATTGGCTATGGGAGAACCTGCTAGAAGGACAAGTCTCTACAGCACTTCACCTATCTGGGCTTTATTAGAGAGTGGCCTGACGGAAGCCACTCCTGAGAAAAAGGCACATGCTGGCACACCCAGAGTTTGTAAAAAGGCATGTGAAGGGCCTTCTGAGTGGCGTAGCGGTCCAAGACACTGCATTGCAGTGCTAGCTGTGTTACTACAGATCGATCCCAGGCTTTGCCGCGACCGGGAGACCTACGAGGCAGCACACAATTGGCCCAGCATCGTCCGAGTTAGGGGAGGTTTTGGCCGGCCGGGATGTCTTTGTCCCATCACGCTCTAGCGACTACTGTGGCGGGCCGGTTACATGCACGCTGACACGGTCGCCAGGTGTACGTTGTTTCCTCCGACACATTGGTGCGGCTGACTTCCGGGTTAAGCGAGCATTGTGTCAAGAAGCAGTGCAGCTTGGCGGGGTCGTGTTTCGGAGGATGCATGGCTCTCGACCTTCACCTCTCCCAAGTCCGTACGGGAGTTGCAGCGATGGGACAAGACTGTAACTACCAAATTGGATATCACGAAATTGGGGCGAAAAAGGGGTAAAAAAAGAAAGGCATGTGAAAGACTGAAAAATGTAACTATTTTGCCTGAATGCAAAGAAAACCAGGCACAGCTCATCACCCATCTAACACCATCCCTACCGTGAAGCATGGTGGTGGCAGCATCATGCTATGGGGATGCTTTTCACCGGCAGGGCTTGGAGAATGGTAAGGCTAGAGGGAACAATGAATGGATCCAAATACTGCTAAGTCCTTGATGAGAACCTGCTTCAGAGTGCAAATGATCTTAGACTGGGTTGAAGATTTATGTTCCAACAGGACAATGACTTCAAAACAAATCTATCTCTCTATCTCTCTATGTCTCTGTCTCTCCTTTTTTTTCTCCAATACATTTGCAAAAAAAAACGTGTTTTTTATTATGGGGTGTATAGATGGGTGTAACACAACAAAATGTGGAATAAGTCAAGAGGTATGAATACTTTCGGAAGGCGCTATTGGTAATCTGGTGACATTTGGGACACAAGACCTAGTCCTGTGGTATTTCTTTGCTCCTTTTCTCTGTATCCTCTCTTTCCTTCCGTATCCTCTCCTTTCCCACGCTCCCTTTGAATCGCTCGGCCCTTTCTCTCGCTCTCTCGCTGCAGGCCATGAATAAGAAGATTGACATCATCAAAGGTCTCTTTGTAGCCTGCCGCTTCTCTGAGGCCAGATACATTGTCAGGTAATTTGCCTTCAACGCCTTCACTTTACTACTGGTCAACCTAAGCGTTTCTCCCAAATGGCTCCCTATATAGTGCACTACTTTTGACCAGAGCCCTTTTGGCCAAAAGCAGTGCACTACAAAGGGAATAGGGTGCCATTTTGTCAGCCTGCACTCATTGAATTAAAATGTTAATGTGATACATCTTTGGTTCCAAGCACCTTTTTATTAATTTAGACGAGAGGATTTAGAGTGGAGCATTTTTTCTTCCTTCACTAGTCAATCTGAACCTTGTATTACACCTGTCTGTCCGTTTGTTCACAAGCAGCTGGTTGTAACAGATTAAGATAGTACTTAACTTTTTTACCAGCTAATACACAATACCTACACCAAAAAGGACACCGTCAAAGCACCACATTGTTAAAAACAGTCGGTAATCTCAGATTGTCATGTCGATTGATTGATTGACAGGTCTCTGGCAGGGAAGCTGAGGATAGGCTTGGCTGAGCAGAGTGTACTGGCTGCCCTAAGTCAGGCTGTGTGTCTGACTCCTCCGGGACAAGGTGAGCCAGCTAACGTTTTTTGCAACGTTCACACAGCATGACTCCCACAACGGCATCACTATGTTTACACAACATTACCGCCAATTTGATCACCTTTTCACAATGTTACTTCAAAACTATAACAATTTCCCCACATTTTCACACTACTACCACATTGCCCCAACATTATTACAATATAACCCCTACATATCATAACAATGTCTTCCTTTATTGTGACATGTAATTCTAGACTTCCCTCCAGCGGTGTTCGATGCAGGGAAAGGAATGAGTGCAGAAAAACAGAAAGCCTGGATAGAGGAGAAGAGCCTTATTCTTAAACAGACCTACTGGTACTGTATACTCACTGTATATACTCACTCGCAGTACATTCCTTAAAAACCACCTTACCTACACCTGACTCAAATGAGCACCCTTTTACCTATATCAGTGATTACTGTACAAACCAAGTGAATTTAGCTCTGTCTGGAGTACTAGTACCCTGGTTGAGAACCACTGCACTAGTTTTGACCAGCGCCTATAGTGTACCATTTGGGGCACACTGGTTCATTCTATTGACTGACTCTTACTGGTGATGTTTTATTATTTGTCCACTCCAGTGAGATGCCCAACTATGATGTCATCATCCCAGTACTGATGAAGGAGGGCATAGATGAACTGCCCAACCACTGTAAACTCACCCCAGGTACAGTACTGAATGTCAGGGGGGGGGGGGGGTGTGTGTGTGTGTGTGTGTGCTCGTTTTTGACACCCTCCTCTCCCTCTCAGGTGTGCCATTGAGGCCCATGCTTGCTCACCCCACCAAAGGTGTAGGAGAGGTGATGAAGAGGTTTGATGAAGCCGCCTTCACCTGCGAGTACAAGTATGATGGAGAAAGAGCACAGGTGTGTGTCTGTTTTCTCACGTGCTCACTTACAGAATGTGTACTATATACAGTGTATGTGTTAGAAAACAGACATGATGCTGTTGTATCAGGCTGTTGGGCTGTGTGAGCCCCTCCCAGTGGAGGCATTGGAGAGAGTATTGTGACGTCTCTTTTTCTCATTCTCTATTTTTCCTTCCTCAATTTCTCTTGACCTCTCTCCTCACCTTCTGAAAGCACATTAGAGCAGAAGATCTGTCTTCCTCCCCTAGAACCTTCTTCTCCAATGCGTTTTGAGGTGGAGGCTTAGAAGAGAGAGGCCAGGAGTCAGGAAAATACAATGGAAATTCGCTTGAGATTCACCCAGAGGGCATTGTGACACCTACTATTCTCTGTGCCTTTAAACTGCAGTGTGATTCCTGAAACGGCCACTAGATGGAACTCTAAGATGCTGGCATCTGGAGCTTCTGTCTACTCATACAGTTGGGCTCTATCTCCATTAGTCTTTCTGTGATTCCTCGCATCCTATCTCCTCATATTCTTCTCAACCAGGCCCCTCCCCTCTGAATTTCTTCTCCAGTGGGTTTTGAGAAGGGGGCGAGGAGAGAGGATTCGAGTAATCGAGGAAGAATCCATTGAGAAAAAGCCTTGGACACTGACTGTCTCTACTCTAGAGACAATAGGAAACTCACTCTCTGTTATTGGTTGAATGCTAACTATTGATTATTGTATTTGTGCAGATCCATATTCTGGAGAACGGGGAAGTGCATATTTTCAGTCGCAACCAGGAAGACAATACGACCAAATATCCCGATATCATCTCTCGCATTCCCACGGTAATATTAACCCTCTTCGCAATGGTATTATTCATGCAGTGAGCTTATGACCATGAAGGTGCTAAGATGCTGCCTGAGTATGCATCCCAAATGGTGCCCTATTCCCTATATAATGCACTACTTTTGACAAGGGCCTTTAGGGCTCTGGTCAAAAGTAGTGCACTACATAAGGAATAGGATGCCTTTTGGGATGCATACTCAGGCAGCATCTTAGCACCTTCATGGTCATAAGCTCACTGCATGAATAATACCATTGCCTCTCTTTCTCTCTATTTCTCTCTCCAATCTCTCTTTCACTTCCCTCTTTCTCTCTCGCTCCATGTTTCTCTCCCCCTCATCTCCCTCTGCCTTCCCCTCCCCCCTTTCTCTCTCTCACACCCCTCCTCCCTCTCTCTCTCCCTCCCTCAGGTAAAGAAGGAGTCTGTGGTGTCCTGTGTGCTTGACTCTGAGGCTGTGGCTTGGGACAGAGAGAAGAAACAGATCCAGCCATTCCAGGTGCTCACCACACGGAAGAGAAAGGTGAGAGGAAAGAGAAATAAGGGGAGGGGGAACTCTGTATCCATGGTTTTGGTTTCTGTAATAATTTTCATAACAGCTGGATGGTCGTAGACCATTTTCCAACCATGCTCCATGTTCATCAGGTGGACTGCTTTGTTTGGCCCCTCGTCCTCAAGCTCTGGTTAGGTTAGACCTATCGGAGGTGGCTGTTGAGGTACACAATGCCCCTGATTGCGACAATATACGACAAAGTACAGGGGCCAAAAGATCTAGGTTTTGAATGATCTTTTGAGTGTAGGTAGGTAGGTGTGTGTGTGTGGTCATGTTTAGTTATGTTGCTGTTAAATTACTTGTTTTATTTTATTTTTTACAGGATGTGGATGCAGCTGATATCAAGGTCCAAGTGTGTGTGTACGCCTTTGACCTTCTGTATCTCAACGGAGAGGTGAGTTGGGATGAGGATGGGTTATGGAGTCTGTTAGACATTAGTAAGTACAGAGTAAGTAAGCCTTGTTCCATCAAGAACGGCCCATAGGCCAGGATCCTCTCGTTTTTCTGTAGCATGAGGCATTTTGATGTATACCAGTGTTAATTTTGGCACTTTTTTTTTTTGATTTAGTCTGAAATAGTATTTAGTCCAAATTGTCAGTTGAATAATGATTTAGTCTAGTTATTGTCAAAAGGACAATGATATTGACTAGGTTAATAAGAGGGTGCCTTATTAACCTATAGTAAACACATCACTGACTTCCATGTGCACAAACATGCATAGCCTTGTCCTACCAACATATCTGCATAACATCCTATTGCATGATTCTCTTCCTAACAGCCAAGCCAAATTGCCAGAAGAATGCATTAATCACACCTCTTGTCAGGGCTCCAGACTAACATTTCCCCTAACTTTTTCAGTTTTTGGCACCAGCCCGTAATTTGCACAATTTTCTTTTCCACAGAGTCACGCAATAGCAAAAAATTGTAATTGTAAAGTAATTCACAGTGCCTTAGACTGTGTAATAGACTACTGAGATGGTAGGCTATTCGAGAAATATGTTGTTTCATCTAACATGTCCAAGCAGGAATGCATAATTCAAGATAGGTTTATGTGCTACCTAATCCAGTGATTTTCATTAGTTGACAATAAGGTATTGTTATATTTTATTATTAAAATAGGGCTTCAGAATTTTGAGTTTTGTTGTTCAGTAGAGAAGAATTTGCCTTGGTCTTTATGTGCACTAATATCGTAGGCTAATTTATTTTGGGGCTAATTCACCACAGGAAGTGAACTCAAAGCACATTAGCTAGATTGCTAACCCTGAATATAATACCCACTGCTAGTGTCCCGTGTGGCTCACTTGGTAGAGCATGGCACTTGCAACACCACGGTAATAACTACTCACATGGGATTCCCACGCGGGACCAGTATGAAAATGTATGCACTCACTACTGTACTGTAAGTCGCTCTGGACAGTACGTTTAATATCCGAAAAAAAACGTTGTAGCTTGCGACCCTATGCACTCGCAATTGCGCGCTTTGCATCTTAAAGCCATATCAAATATATTGGTTGTAAAAAAAATAAAAAATTGCTTTTGAGTTCAATATTAAGAGATGACAAATACAAATTATACCCACAGAAAGCTGAGAACAGCAGTAGTTGCTTCCAAAGTTATGCATTTCCCAAATTGGATTTTTAAATGTTATACCATCAGAAGCCTTTTTTCTCTCTCGCGGAGCGCACATCAAGTGGCTTGCTCATCACAGCAGCAGGCCCCAGTGAAACAAGCCCAGGGGCTGTGCAGACAATTCCATTACTGAAATCATGAGGATAATGCACTTTACTGTTTGACCAAATCATGGTTTTAGCCGCAAAAAAACTGACGTTTTTAAACTTTTGAATGAGGTGACCATGTAATGAATGTTCAGCTCGCACTGATGCGACCAATAAGTCGCACAGCCAAGTCAAAGGGTCGCAAAATGAGACTGAATGGTCACAGTCTGGTGTCCTGCCTTTTGACATACTGTAGATATATTGTAATCAAAGTTCTGTCATAAGAAGTGGTCTGGTTGCAGCTAACTAGCTAGCATGTTATTACCTGAGCGTGTATATTGGGATGATGCACTTTGTCTCTTGAGGTTGATATTCTTTTTTTCTCCATGAATGTATGGGTGTAAACGCTGTCTTCTCACGTGGAAACGTTACATTCGATCTTGTTTGAATTTTCTACCGGGAGCTTGTACCAACGGGAGAGTAGCCATGGCGTATGCCTTATTTGCATCAATAATTTGTTGCCGCCAGATTGGAGAACGTTGACTCGAGAGGTGGCTCGTGAATGACCTGGGCATGGTATTTATTTTACAACAATAACAGCATTGCAACATTGCAATGAGAAAGCCTTACAATTCTACTAATGTCATGCATGCTATTGATTGGACCAAACATATTACACTAAAAAGGTCAAACTCTTGTCCAGTCCACTTACTAGACAGACTTTAGTCACAGAGATCATTTAGTCTAGTCTTGTTTCTGGGTCTATTAAGTCAACTCGTCAATTGCCACTGACATAGGTGTTGAACAAAAAAAACAAAAAAAAAAACGTTTTGTTGATGAAATTACACTGAAGTACAACCCCTGGATAGGATGCCAGTGTTAGATATTAGACATTGAATCATTAGACATTGATTGTAATGTTTGTAATTCCAGTGGTGGTAATGGTGTGTGTGTGTGTGTGTGTGTGTGTGTGTCTGTCTCAGTCTCTGGTAAAGCAGCCCCTGTCCCGTCGCAGGGCCCTTCTGAAGGAGAGCTTTGAGGAGAAAGAGGGAGAGTTTGTGTTCGCCCGCGCTATTGACTCAGACAATACAGACACCATCGCTGAGTTCCTGGAGCAGTCTGTTCGAGGTGTGTGTGTCAGTGTGGGAGCAATCTATTTGCTGTGTGTGTGTGTTTGTGTGGGAGGTCAATCCTGTCATCTCCTTCTCTCCTGAAGTTGTTTATTAATGAATGTCTTAGGCTGTGTCCCAAATGACACCCTATTCCCTATGAGCCCTGGTCAAAAGAATTGCACTATATAGGGAATGGGGTGCCGTTTGGGACGTATACTTCATTTTAAGTTCTTCTGTGTGTGATTTTGGTTGAATCTTCAGACTCTTGTGAGGGACTAATGGTGAAGACTCTGGAGAAAGATGCCACTTATGAAATCGCCAAGCGCTCTCACAACTGGCTCAAGGTACATGCACGCACGCACGCACACATAAACCACACACGCATATCCACATGCACGCATACGTAGGCACCAGGGGTTCCAAAACCTTTTTGACCCACTACCCCATTTTGATATTCTCAGACCCCAACCAAAATTATGTAATTAACAGCCAATGTTAACTTTTTTATTTGGGGCTATGGCAGTCTATTGAAAAACAATATTTCTGATTGTCTCCTCAACTCCCCATCACATAATTTTAATGTGGGGCTATGACAGTCAATTGCAAATGTATCTGACATAATGTCTAATCTTACCACCACTAATGAGGTGGATGTGCTTGATGCATGTCGCCTCTGTGCTTCTCAAAGTCAGGGGGCGTGGTCTACAGTGCGCACCTCATCTCTGGTTTTAATGCAGACGAGAGCACTGAATCCAGCTAAACACAGATATGAGCTGGCAAAGGGTACCATGAGTTTTATGGTGCTTTCAAGACAACTGGGAACTCAGGGCAAATCATGACGTTCTTGATCTTCAGGTCGGTAAGTCGTAGCTCTAGAAAGTGGCCTGAGTTCCCGATTCGGAAGTCAGAGTTGGACTACTGTTTTTTCCCGAGGTCCCAGTTGTCTGGAATGCACTGAAGTCTGAGATTTCCGAGTTCCCAGTTGTTTTGAACGCGCCATTAATGCTCAGAGGGAGACTGCAGGGTATTCCCTGTTGAGTCAGGAACCAAAAATCATCCGTAGTGACCCCTGAATGCATTAATTCACATGACAGCATCACAGTTAAACGGATTGGGACGTTGGTCCCAAAGTGCTCTTCCAAGCGTTGGAGGTGAGCAGTCATCACTAATGTGGGACACCTTACTGATGCTGTTTCCTGTTAGAAACATGCACAGCTGAGGGAAGGGGGCATGGTCCACTTTTGAAAGACTCTTTCTCCAATAAGAATTCTTTCCTATGAATCGACTGATTCGGTCACTCATCTGTAGAATGTTTTTCTATTTCCACTCCGTGCTTGCGTTCAGTTGCCCAAATATGTCTGTTAAATTAGCAAGGAGACGCATTTTCTTTTCACTACACAGAAATTGAATCAAGTCTGTTGTAATATCCATTGTGAATGAAGACCTTTCCTCTCTCAATGCGAAAAAATCTTTCCAACACTCCCCCCTCTAACCACCAAGCCTCTGTATGAAATAGAACATTGTCATGCTCTGATCCCACATCTCCGCATAGTTTTGCGAACAGGCATGCACGCAGTAGATGTGGTTTGATGTCGTTTACAATCGAAGTTACCTGCTGCAGTATATCTCCGAGTTCTGTGCTCAGCTCTTTTGCCACCAGTTGCTCTCTGTGTATCATACAATGCGTCCATATGGCAGAGGGAGACTCATTCGTAACTAGAGTGCACATGCCTGCCCGCTGTCCTGCCTTAAATGGAGCCCCATCTGTGCAAAAGCCCACAATTTGATCCCATATGGAATCTTTTTTTTTTTTTTGTAAATATATATATATCAATGCAACACACTGAACATCTCATATGTCGTTTCCTGCTCGGGAATCGTGAGGCAGAACAATAATATCCTCATGAATAGCATCCCTGACATGTATAGTAAACAAAAGGCAATGCATGGGCATCTCGGACCTCTCAGCTAATTTGAGTCGTTCAGTCAGTTTCCTCTTGATTGGTAGAAATAGCATAAATTATTTGTTTTAACAGTTATCTGGCCACATTGTTTTCACCGTATCAATTGCGGCCGGTTATATCGAAGTCTGCAATAGTGTGTGGTTTCACAGCGTATCGCGCCTAGCCATTCACCGTGGGAATGGGTCGACCCCATTTTCTTATCAGGCAACCCCTAGTTTTGGAACCGCTAGTATACACACTCGCATGAATACCTACCATTCATCCCTGTCTCTCTGTCTAGCTGAAGAAGGACTATCTGGATGGGGTGGGGGACACGGTGGATCTGTGTGTGATTGGAGCGTATCTGGGGAAGGGCAAGAGAACAGGGACCTACGGAGGCTTCCTGCTCGCCTGCTACGATGAGGACAATGAAGAGTTCCAGTCAGTCTGCAAGGTCTGTGTGTGTGTGTCAGGGGGGTCTTTGTGTGTCTGTGTACCTCCTTACCTAGGAGGGGACTTTTTGTCTTTCTCTGTCTCTGTTGGTTTGTCTCTCTGAAAGGTGACACAGCGCCTCAGGCCAAATAGGATAAAGGCATTTTGCACAGGGAATTATTTCACAATTCTTTGTTATTCTGCTCTGCTAAATGTCTCATCTGGTTTACCACAGGGGAGTATATTTTTCCGGTTCTTTTGTCTTTGCAGATTGGGACAGGTTTCAAGGATGAAGATTTGGAGCAACATTACAAATTCTTAAAGGTACAGTACAGAGACGTTTCTGTGTTCTCTGCTCGTTTGTGAAGCGAAGCCCAGAGTTTCTGTAGCGACTCAGCCAAAAGTCTTTAGACCCAGTCAACAATGAACGCATTGTCTTTTCCAGGAGCACATTTTGCCCAAGCCCCGCCCCTATTATCGTGTGGACCAATCAACAGAGCCCGATGTGTGGCTCGATGCCGTGCAAGTATGGGAAGTGAAGTGTGCCGACCTATCGCTGTCGCCGATCTACAAGGCTGGCATGGGATTGGTTAGTGGAACTCGTCCTTGTACACTGGTTCATCAGTACTAATAATATTTGGATTTTAGGCCACTTTAAAGTAGTTTGGAAGTGAATAATTTGATTCAATGCTATTTCATCTTTGAGGGCTGACAGTGAAGCAACCACAACATAATCTTTAACTCAATAATCCCCTCTGCAAATGTAAAAGGTGTTAATTCTCACCAGCTGTTTAGGTATCAGGATGCTGCTAAAATAAAAAAATATACATTTCTTGTGAGGATCATGCCACTTTTTGCTCCCCTTGAAAATTGTATTATTTAATAGACCTATCATGAAGCCATCATGTTACCCATAGCTTAAAAACACACTTGTATCGACCTAAATCAAATATTTAGCCAAAATCTCAGGACAGTATTCAGTCTCGGTAGCAGTGCTGTCAAAATCCTATTCAGCACTCCTACTCCAAAGCTCTTTGTGTATATGGGTCCAAATCTGGGTTTTGCATTAGTATTCAACCAAGCTGTGATATCATGGTAGTATGTTAGATTAAATAAAGAGTTGCCATCTTTAAATAAATTGTTCATAATCATAAATCTTTGGGTGCAAGGTTTAAAAGGCATATTAACAATGAAAGGAAAACCCAAAGTTTGAATGTCTTTAGCAGCAGCAGAAGGCAAACAGACAAGTTTAGGAGAAAAGATGATTCATAGCTTTTCTTTGGCCCCCTCTGGACTTATCCCAGTGTGAATGAGAGAAGAGCAGGTTCTAGTAAGGGCTAGGGTTAGTGGATAGTTGGTTGAAGCGTTACTGATTCAGGTCTTATCTTCTCTCCCAGTGTGACCCAGAGAAGGGCATCTCTCTTCGGTTCCCACGCTTCCTGACGATCCGAGATGATAAAAAGCCAGAGGATGCAACTTCAGGAGGACAGGTACATGAAGACACTGCTGTGACAGACTGGAATGATGTATCTTGTTGTACCAAATTTATCTGGTTAGGTCCCAAATGTGTTTATATGTAGGGTGTCCAATCAAAAATGCATATTTTGACCAATGAGTTTCTCCCCTGGTAGGATGCCCAAAATAGGGTGACTGAATCAATGGAGGCCAGATATACAGTACCAGTCAAAAGTTTGGGCATACCTTCTCATTCCAGGGTTTTTCTTTGTTTTTACCATTTTCTACATGGTACAATAAAAGTGAAGATATCAAAACTATGAACTTACACATATGGAATCATGTAGTAACCAAAAATCCCAATTTGGTTGAGGTCGGGTGATTCTGGAGGCCAGGTCATCTGATGCAGCACTCCTTCACTCTTAGCCAAATAGACCTTACACAGCCTGGAGTTGTGTGTTGGGTCATTGTCCTGTTGAAAAACAAATGATAGTCCCACTAAGCGCAAACCAGATGGGATGGCATATCGCTGCAGGATGCTGTGGTAGCCATGCTGGTTAAGTGTGCCTTGAATTCTAAATAAAGTACTGACAGTGTCAGTATCACACCTCCTCCGCCATGCTTCAAGGTAGGAACCACACATGCGAAGATCATCTGTTCGCCTACTCTGCTTCTCACAAAGACACGGCGGTTGGAACCAAAAATCTAAAATTTGGACTCATCAGACCCAAAGGACAGATTTCCACCGGTCTAATGTCCATTGCTCGTGTTTCTTGGCCCAAGCAAGTCTCTTCTTATTATTGGTGTCCTTTAGTAGTGTTCTTTGCAGCAATTCGACCATAAAGGCCTGGTTCACGCAGTCTCCTCTGAACAGTTGTTGAGATGTCTGTTACTTTAACTCTTTGAAGCATTTATTTGGACTGCGATTTCTGGTAACTAATAAATATATCCTCTACTGCAAAGGTAACTCTAGGTCTTCCTTTGCTGTGGCGTTCCTCGTGAGAGACCGTTTAATCATTGCGCTTGATGGTTTTTGCAACAGCTCTTGAAGAAACTTTAAAAGTTATTGAAATGTTCCAGATTGACTGACCTTCATGTCTTAAAGTAATGATGGACTGTACTCTTTGCTTATTTGAGCTGTTCTTGCCATAATATGGACTTGGTCTTTTACCAAATAGGGCCATCTTCTGTATACCAACACAACTGATTGGCTCAAACACATTAAGAAGGAAAGAATTTCCACAACTGTTAATTGAAATGCATTCCAGGTGACTACCTAATGAAACTGGTTAAAAGAATGCCAAGAGTGTGCAAAGCTGTAATCAAGGCAAAGGGTGGCTACTTTGAAGAATGTCAAATATAAAATATATTTTGATTTGTTTAGCACCTTTTTGCTTACTACATGATTCCGTATGTGTTATTTCATAGTTTTGATATTTTCACTTTTATTCTACAGTGTAGAAAATAGTAAACAATAATGATAAACCCTTTAATGAGTAAGTGTGTCCAAACTTTTGACTGGTACTGTATATAAGTAAGGAAAATTGCACTGCATCGCATCAGTTAGGCTTGATGCTGTGCGAGAATAAAGGCTACTTGACAGGCTCACTTTCCCGTTGAACTTTCTTCTCGTATCAGCAGGACATAAAACAATGGTGGTAAGATGTATATCGATTTTGAGACATGACATGTAGTGTTTTCATATTTTAGTATACCCTTTTCATATTAGATTCAAAATGTTTTGAAGATTTCTCACAGAAACAAGTGTGAAATGTCAACAGGGCACTGAGTGTACCGCAAGCTTTTTATTTTCAAAGCCTTATACAGTTAATTCAGCTTGTCATGCTAATTTAGCTTTTTGCGACCCGCGGAAACAATTTTGAAGACAAGAACCACCGCATGTAAAATCCTCAAGTTGCTGCAAGAAAGCTGCATGCTCTTTCAACAGAGCTTGGTGATTATTATCGGATGTATTAGGTTACGAATTCTGTCTTTTTGGATATACATTTAATGAAATGTTAGAGACCCCACTAATGATTCAGAACATTTTATAATCATGCTTGTCTTTTTTTATTTATTTCACCTTTATTTAACCAGGTAGGTCAGTTGAGAACAAGTTCTCATTTGCAACTGCGACCTGGCCAAGACAAAGCAAAGCAGTGCGACAAAAAATAATACAGAGTTACACATGGGAAATAAACAAACGTACAGTCAACACAATAGAAAAATCTATATACAGAGTGCAAATGTAGTGCAAAATGCAGTAAGGTTAGGTAGACAATAAATAGGCCATAGTGGCGAAATAAATTACAGATTAGCATAATCACTGGAATGATGGAATGTGCAAATGATGATGTGCAAATAGAGATACTGGAGTGCAAAATGAGCGGAAGTAAAAAAAAAAAAAAATATGGGTATGAGGTAGTAGGATGGGCTATTTACAGAAGGGCTATATACAGGTGCAGTGATCGATAAGCAGCTTTAACAGCTGATGCTTAAAGTTAGTGAGGGAGATAGGCACCTCTAGCTTCAAGGATTTTAGCAATTCGTTCCAGTCATTGGCAGCAGAGAACTGGAAGGAATTGCGGCCAAAGGAGGTGTTTGCTTTGGGGGTGGCCAGTGAGATATACCTGCTGGAGCGCATGCTACGGGTAGGTGTTGCTATGGTGACCAGCGAGTTGAGATAAGGCGGGGATTTACCTAATAAAGACTTATAGATGACCTGGAGCCAGTGGGTTTGGCGACGAATATGTAGTGAGGGCCAGCCGACGAGAGAATACAAGTCGCAGTGGTGGGTAGTATATGGGGCTTTGGTAACAAAACGGATGGCACTGTGATAGACTACATCCAATTTGCTGAGTAGAGTGTTGGAGGCTATTTTGTAAATGACATCGCCGAAGTCAAGGATCGGTAGGATGGTAAGTTTTACAAGGGCATGTTTGGCAGCATGAGTGAAGGAGGCTTTGTTGCGAAATAGGAAGACGATTCTAGATTTAATTTTGGATTGGAGATGGTTGATGTGAGTCTGGAAGTTGAGTTTACAGTCTAACCAGACGCCTAGGTATTTGTAGTTGTCCACAAATTCTAAGTCAGACCCGTCGAGGGTAGTGATGATAGTCCGGTGGGCGGGTGCGGGCAACGTTCTATTGAAGAGCATGCATTTAGTCTTACTAGCATTTAAGAGCAGTTTGAGGCCACGGAAGGAGTGTTGTATGGCATTGAAGCTTGTTTGAAGGTTAGTTAACACAGAGTCCAAAGAGGGGCCAGATGTATACAGAATGGTGTCGTCTGCGTATAGATGGATCAGAGAGTCACCAGCAGCGAGAGCGACATCGTTGATGTATATAGAGAATAGGGTTGGCCCAAGGATTGAACCCTGTGGCACCCCCATAGAGAATGCCATGGGACCGGACAGCAGGCCCTCCGATTTTACGCACTGAACTCTGTCCCAGAAGTAGTTGGAGAACCAGGCGAGGCAGTCACTTGAGAAACCAAGGCTGTTGAGTCTGCCAATAAGAATGCTGTGATTGACAGAGTCGAAAGCCTTGGCCAAGTCGATGAAGACGGCTGCACAGTACTGTCTTCTATCGATGGCGGTTATGATATCGTTAAGTACCTTGAGCGTAGCTGAGGTGCACCCATGACCAGCTCGGAAACCAGATTGCATAGCAGAGAAGGTCCGGTGGGATTCGAAGAAGTCAGTGATCTGTTTGTTAACTTGGTTTTCGAAGACTTTAGAAAGGCAGGGCAGGATGGATATAGGTCTGTAACAGTTTGGGTCTAGAGTGTCTCCCCCTTTCAAGAGGGGGATGACCGCGGCAGCTTTCCAATCTCTAGGGATCTCAGACGATACAAAAGAGAGGTTGAACAGGCTGGTAATAGGGGTTGCAACAATTTTGGCTGATAATTTTAGGAAGAAAGGGTCCAGATTGTCAAACCCAGCAGATTTGTAGGGGTCCAGATTTAGCAGCCTTGGTAAAATAAGGAATTTAAATTTCATCACCAAAGTGCGTTTTCACCCACTCTGGGCACGGTTGGTGGACACCCTATTCTATAGAAGAAACCTGCCGTCAGAGACCGATGGTGCATCCAAATGGCGCCCTATTCCCGGTCAAAAGTAGTCCACTAAATAGGGAATAGGGTGCCTTTTTGGACACACCCACTGTCTGATGGCAGTTTTCTTTCATAGAAATACATAATTCTATATCTATGCTTTCCTCACTCTCTATTTGAAGGATCCCCTCCCTTATGTATTTCAGCTTCTCCCACCTATACACAGTCCATATTATTCCACCACTTTGGTATTCTGTGTTTATCCCACTGTAATTTGATATAAATTGGCACTCATACCATCATGGCCACATTATCATCCTCAGCTTCCAATTGGCTAATTCATCTCCTCCCCCCTCTTTTTTTCTGTAAAATATATGTTTTCATATAACTTAGCTGGTAAAATGAGGTTATGAAATCACTGATTTCTTTGTTCTGTTCCATTCAGATTGCTGATTTGTACAAGAAGCAGCAGGTTGTTCAAAATCAGGGAGACAAAGCTGACCTTGAGGACTACTACTGACCTCATCAATGCACCGTCCAGTGGCCAATGACTCGGGTGACATCTGAATTTGTATATATATTTTTTAAAATGTTATGGCGAACGTAAACAAAGCTCTGTCGACGCAAAAAAAAGTAAGACCCTCTGCACAGCAGTGTGTCTAGATCCAGGTGCTGGTTTAGGCTCTGCCAATGTCACGATATTCAACAATTTGTGTCTATTGGTGTTGAGCCTAAGGCTTATTTTTGTGAACGTATACTTAACAGTTTAAATAAAGGATGTGTTCAACAGTTTTCAAGTACACAAGTAAATCACAGTAATGACAATGTGAATAAAGGCTTTGCCAATTTTATAATATCAAACGTATTGGGTGTTGATTTTAACCTGCTGAGCCTAAGCTTCATTTTATCAGTTGATAGTGTTGGTTTCATGGACTAAAAAACACATTCATGCTTTTTTGTCCAGTTGTAAATTTCATCTGTGTCCAGGAAACCGTCCGATACAATGTAAAGAACGCCAAGACATTGAAAACTTTGTAATACATATCTCAGTAACACTGCCTGAAACCTGCAGGCATGCTTTATAACTAAGCATTTATGAGCCTTTATCTTAAGGTTTATCATGAGCCAGCTGGTGCAATAAGGATGAGTTGAGAAGAGTTGAATGACACTTGCATAATCCTAGCAGTACACAGAGACTTGAATACAGTCGAGAAGTAAACAAAAAGCTCTAACTGCCCCCTAAGCACCTCTCATTCTTACAGCTTCAGTCCAGTATGGATTGCGTCCCAAATGGCACCTTATTTCTTTCATAGTGCATTACTTTTGATCAGGGCCCATGTGGCTCTGGTCAAATGTAGTGCACTATATAGGGAAAAGGGTGCCATTTAGGACGCGCCCCACCATTGTGTGGATGTCAATGTGTAAGGATGAATTCCTTTCTCTGCTTTTCCCCCTTAGACTGTTGAAGGCAAGGTCAACTCTTAACATTGCTGCTCACATTGATTGTGTCCTTGGAACTGAAGAGGTTAATTCTAGTCTACCCAATAGGCCTTACAGAAATACTACGACTCTAGGTTACAAATATTTACCATTTCTTTGTTACGTCAAATATTACACTACACTGTAACAATGTGTAACAGGACGATGTGACATCTCAACAGTTCACCAAAGAGTCAAATTAATGCTCCCACACGAAACAAGTTTCCCTGTAGAAACATTGCAAAACACTGCAACAAGAGACATGTGATTTCCTTAAGACACGTTATTATGCAGAAGATCGGTGTAACACAATTTCTAAATGTACTGTTTATATGCAGAAGAACAAGGACGAAGCAAGGAGAGCGCCTGGTATATTTTAAAATGCAAACGGGTTGACAGTTCAAGGAGCAGTACAAAACGGATGCATTTCCCAGTCTGCATTAGACAATGAAAACCCACAAGTCAGTAGAAGGAATCAGGAATCAATCCACTATAAGAAGACGCAGGTCAGAGAAGAGAGTCAAGGACACATGGTCATTATAGAAAGTAAAGCGGATTGTAGAGTTCTGTGAAGTGAGATGCCATACATGGTGTTTGTATGTGTCTGAAATGCCACCCTATTCCCTATATAGTGCACTACATTTGACCAGAGCCCATCTGGTCATAAGTAGTGCACTATGTAGGGAATAGGGTGCCATTTGGGATGCACATCCAGAGTGAGTGTTGTGGCATGCGTGTGGAAGTGAGTGGGCTGTGATGTGACCTGTGCTGGAGCTTCAGTGTCTGCTTCTGCAAGGAGGAGGGGGAGGAGAAGGGCTCTATTGTGCCAGCCTGGGCATAGAAATTTAGATTTTCTTGCCCTTTCCCATCTGTTTATGTCTTAGTTTTCTCTCTCTGCCTCTACTCATCTCCACAACTTTCCCTTTTTCTACTCTTTCTCTGCATCTCTCACCATGTGACTTTCCTTTCCTAGCTAGCACTATCACAAATTAATTAATACCTGAAGCAAGGAAGAAGCAGCTAATGTTTGCACGGTAGAATACTAGCTTTTTATACACGTCTCTGCCCCTTGTTGTATGTCGCTTCTGATAATTAAATAAATAATACCTGAAACTAGGAAGATGAAGTAGCTAACGTTTGCACAGTAGAATGTGAGCTGAAGACTTCTCTACTCCTGTGTTGTTTCAGGGCAGCAGCAATGTGTTGTGGTGCTGCAGACCGAGGGGAGGTGTGGGAGCTGGTGTTTAGTGTTTACTGAGGTGCAGCTGGCTCAGATCATGTGCCTGCAGGGCAGGGTACTGTGGTGCTGTGGCCTCAATCTCTACACAGGCCTGCGTGGACGTCTCAAATGGCACCCTACTCCCTTTTATAGTACACTAAGTTTGACCAGAGCCCTGGTCAAATGTATTTCACTAAATAGGGAATAGAGTGCCATTTGGGACGTAGCCCTGGTTTCCACTTATAGCATCTGCCTGATGTTGGTTCAGATTAACTAACCTGCTCCACTGAGTCCCCCCACCTGGGAGCTGGTGAACCGAACCCAAGATGTGTCCAAATGACACTCTACGCCCTTTATAGTGCACTACATTTGACCAACAAAGCTTAAAAGTGGTGTGCTATATAGGGAATAGGGTGCCATTTGGGAATCATCCTGCCTCTCACCGCTGTTTATTATGGTCTGTTGATACACATGATGGAGTAGCTACATGCCTACATCCCTGACGTAAAGGAAAACCATCTGACACATCAAATCGCATCACTGCTCAGTTCTGCTCAGAGGCATCAAATTAAATGGAAATGTTGTTTCAGTAGCTTGTATTCCCTGTGGTTCAGAGAAAGAAATAGTGGTAAGGCCGGGTAGCAATGCTGAGATGTCGGCTGAAATGCAGAACCTCCTAAACACTGTTATGGATAACCCCAAACTGTTTAGATTTTTTTTTGGTGCTTGACAAGTAACGGTTTTCACCTCTGTCCTGTCTCCTCTCCCCCTTCTCCCACCCGGCTATCTGTCTTGCACACAATACCCCTTTTCTCAACCGTGAATAATGTGCTTGTTCTCCTCCGTCGCGCCCTCTCTTTTCATCCCTGTCTAACCCTCCATCCCTTGTTTGGTGCTCTCTGTGACATCTCGGCCATGCAAGGACACGAGGGAGGGACAGGACTGGCCATTGTCCTCAACTGAACCCACAGAATATCAATTGTGTTTTTCTTGAGCCACAGGACCACCGAGCGTTGGCCAGTAACCTTTTGATAATGGATTTGATGATGTCAGGCCAGCTTTATCACCCTTGCTGAGTAGCAAATGGCACCCTATTCCCTACATAGTGCACTACTTTTGACAGAGCCCTACAGTCTTCACTTTTTCCACAGTCTTCACTGGCACTTTTTCTGTAATTATATCAAGAACATATTAAGCCACATCCTATTTCTATTCTGATTTTACACTTCAAATAATTGGGCGTTAAGCCTGACTTGCTGTCTCTTGTCTGGGGGACATTCTGGAGTTGCCTACTGTTTGTCGGTCGTGCCAGGTTTGGCTGGTTGTTGCACTCTGGTGTTTTCCTGGTTGTTGCACTGTGGTGTTTGGCTGGTTGTTGCACTGTGGTGTTTGGCTGGTTGTTGCACTGTGGTGTTTGGCTGGTTGTTGCACTGTGGTGTTTACCTGGTTGTCCTCTCCCTTTTAGCTGCAGTTTGGGAGCAGAATCTGGGCCTCTTCATAAAGCGTCTCAGAGTAGGAGTAAGGATCTACTATCAGCTCCCCCCTGTCCATTTTAATCATATTCATTATGATCTAAAAGGCTAAACTGATCCTAGATCAGCACTCCTACTCAGAGAGGTTTTGTTAATATGGGCCCAGGGTGTTTATGGCTCTTGTGTTGTAATTGGTCACAGCGGTGGTTGTTTTCCCAAGTGCTGGTTGGCTTAGGCCTAAACTGCTGCTCCTCTCTTCTCCCTAAGGGACTGTCTGCTCTGCTATGCTCCATTGAATCACTTCTCTGGCCATTAGCTTCATGACCCAATGAGTACTCTGTCTTCCCCTCTGTCCTCATGGCCAGAGAGTATTGGCTGAATCCCCAAGTGGAACCCTATTCCCTATGTAGTGCACTACTTTTGACCAGGGCCCTGGTCAATAGTAGTACACTGTATTGGTGATAGGATGCCATTTGGGACACAGCCTCGGCCTCCCGCCCGCCACCACCCACCAGCCTCCTCAAGACGCTCCCCAGATCCCTCCAAACCGGCCAGTCCAAGACATTCCACTGGTGCTCATCTGCCAACATGTAATTATCCTTCTGTTTCACACAGACACTGTAGACGGCGGGCCTATTGAGCTGATTTTATTCACACAGCGGTGCTCTTGTAATCCACTCTTCTCTTCTAACTTTGCTGAGGCCTAAATTAGCGTCCCAAATGGCACCCTAGGGCCCTGGTCAAATAAACAATAGGGTGCCGTTTGGGATGTTAGCCCTACCTCTTCTCTCTCGTGTTATTTAGCGGTTGATGGTCTCTCCCTTTACCACAAGTGGTTTTATAACTGCCAGCTTCTCTCTCTCTCTCTCTCTCTTTCTCTGTGTGTACAGCAGTTGTTTGCCAAGGCAATCTCCGTCCTGCCACTGCTGAAAACTTTGGAAGTTTGCCACGCGCTCCCTCCACCTGCCAGGTTTATAAAATATATCCTGTTTCCTTTGCCTTATGGCAAGCCTTATTCACTTAGGAGATACACAGGGATGGTGTCTGCCAACAACAGGTTGGCAGACGGTCTATTGTAGTTAATTGATCCGTCAGTATGGTGTTCGGGTTTTTAAGCTTAGCCTACAAATAGTAGACTTGTAATATGTAACTGAGTTTAGACTGGATGCTGCCGATCTTGTACAGGAGCTGCGTCCCAAATGGAACCCTATTCCATATATAGGGCACTGCTTTTGACCAGAGCCCTCTATCTGCTGGTCCACTAGGTCACTCTCCTCTCCCTATGGGCCCTGGTCAAAAGTAGTGCACTGTATAGTGTAGGGAATAGCGTTCCATTTGGGACACAACACTGGTCTGATATAGAGAGGAGAGCTAGGGGTCCAGCAGATAACAGGAGTGGTACATTAAGCAATAATCTCAGCATAGATTCAATCGACCCACCATATATAAACAAATGCATATTTTTCTCATATGACAGGTTGATGAATTGTGGGTCCTCCTGGAGTGGAAGGCTTGGTCTCGTACGTAGAAACCCCTTCTCTGGTGTTCTGTCTTGCCCTCCCTCACTTTCTCTGCCTCCTGCTCCCTCTATTGCCGTTTGCGCTCATGTCTCTGTCAGTGTCCTCATATCAACCTATCTGTCTCTGTCAGTGTCCTCATATCAACCTACAGTGGGGAGAACAAGTATTTGATACACTGCCGATTTTGCAGGTTTTCCCACTTACAAAGCATGTAGAAGTCTGTTATTTTTTTCATAGGTACTCTTCAACTGTGAGTGACGGAATCTAAAACAAAAATCCAGAAAATCACATTGTATTGCATGACATAAGTATTTGATACATCAGAAAAGCAGAACTTAATATTTGGTACAGAAACCTTTGTTTGCAATTTGAGATCATACGTTTCCTGTAGTTCTTGACCAGGTTTGCACACACTGCAGCAGGGATTTTGGCCCACTCCTCCATACAGACCTTCTCCAGATCCTTCAGGTTTCGGGGCTGTCACTGGGCAATACGGACTTTCAGCTCCCTCCAAAGATTTTCTATTGGGTTCAGGTCTGGAGACTGGCTAGGCCACTCCAGGACCTTGAGATGCTTCTTACGGAGCCACTCCTTAGTTGCCCTGGCTGTGTGTTTCGGGTCGTTGTCAGACCCAGCCACGACCCATCTTCAGTGCTCTTACTGAGGGAAGGAGGTTTTTGGCCAAGATCTCGCGATACATGGCCCCATCCATCCTCCCCTCAATACGGTGCAGTCGTCCTGTCCCCTTTGCTGAAAAGCATCCCCAAAGAATGATGTTTCCACCTCCATGCTTCACGGTTGGGATGGTGTTCTTGGGGTTGTACTCATCCTTCTTCTTCCTCCAAACACGGTGAGTGGAGTTTAGACCAAAAAGCTCTATTTTTGTCTCATCAGACCACATGACCACAACAGTTGTTGCCTTCTCACCAAGCTGCTTGCCTATTGTCCTGTAGCCCATCCCAGCCTTGTGCAGGTCTACAATTTTATCCCTGATGTCCTTACACAGCTCTCTGGTCTTGGCCATTGTGGAGAGGTTGGAGTCTGTTTGATTGAGTGTGTGGACAGGTGTCTTTTATACAAGTAACGAGTTCAAACAGGTGCAGTTAATACAGGTAATGAGTGGAGAACAGGAGGGCTTCTTAAAGAAAAACGAACCGATCTGTGAGTGCCGGAATTCCTACTGGTTGGTAGGTGATCAAATACTTATGTCATGCAATAAAATGCAAATGAATTATTTAAAAATCATACAATGTGATTTTTTTGGATTTTTGTTTTAGATTCCGTCTCTCACAGTTGAAGTGTACCTATGATAAACACTACAGACCTCTACATTGTAAGTAGGAAAACCTGCAAAATCGGCAGTGTATCAAATACTTGTTCTCCCCACTGTATCTGTCAGTGTCCTCATATCAACCTATCTGTCTGTGTCAGTGTCCTCATATCAACCTATCTGTCTGTGTCAGTGTCCTCATACCAACCTATCTGTCTCTGTCTGTGTCCTCATATCAACCTATCTGTCTGTCTGTCTGTGTCTGTCTATCTATCTATCTATCTATCTATCTATCTATCTATCTATCTATCTATCTATCTATCTATCTATCTATCTATCTATCTATCTATCTATCTATCTATCTATCTATCTATCACTAGTCTCTCCCCACTCTCTCTCTGTGTCGGTTTTACAGGAATAAGTGGAGCAGGCACTCGGCAGAGGGAGGTGGGAGGAGAATACAGAGCTTTGTCTGGATGGAGAGATAGAGGAGGTTGGAGAGGAAGAAAGCGCCATTGACAGTCAGTGACACGCCTGTCACCCCCTGTCCCTCTCTCCCTCCATTGTTTGACTGCTAGACGTCAGCAAACAGGCAGGAATCCGGAGAGAGGGAGGAGAGAGAAAGGGAGAGAGGGAAGACTTGGGGCTTTGTTTTCCATCCCTCTCTCCATCCCGGTGAAAGTGCAGGGAAAGGAGAAACAGGGATGGAGGGAGGAGAGGACAAGACAGGACCACACACACATTTTTCCAACCATGTCATATTTATACACACTGTGTGTACACACGCAACACATCTTAGACATCACATCAGCCCTTAGAAATACAGTCTGTATAATGTGCATACATCCTATGCTATCTCACACAAGTAGTTTACATTTTGGTCATTCAGCAAACACTGTTATTCAGAGTGATTTACAATCAGCCCATTCCACTAAGGTACAACCACATATCAGTCACTGCAAGTAAAAAACGTTCCGCAATAAAGCAGCTATCAGCAAAATCAGTGCTAAGTATTGATATTCAGGAACGTACATGATGGTCTTATATAGTAGTGCAGATTTGTGTAAATTTGACTCAAGCTTTGACTGCTAATTCAGTGAATTTGATCAGTATCTTTATACAGTATGTTGCTTTTCACTGCATCTTAATATCACTCTTGAATGTAAAACGTTTTTTATTTTGGTCTTCAAAGGGGTTGATTGTTTGATTTGTTTCAATGAGATTGGAGAGAGGGAGGCATGGGCCGGGCCGTGTCACTGGAGAGTGATGGGTGTGGTTGGTTATAAACCCTGGGACACTGTTGTCCTGTTGTGAAGCCCTCTGTCCTGGCACCCTGCACCCCTCTGTCCTTCTATCTCTCCATCACTTCATAGTGGGACTCTTCTGCAACATCACTTGAGGAACCAGAAGGGTTAGGAACCATGCTGACCATTTTGGCGCTAGCGTCAGTCGTATTCCTGGGAATAGGTAAGAAGTATATTTCATTTTTCTTAAAATATCCTTAACCTTAGTCCTAACCCTAAGTACAATGGTTAATTACAATACATGCTACACTGCAATTATAGGAATAACTACACAGTAATAAGTCTACTGTAATGTAAATTGTTAACCGCATATATATTTTTTGATTTATGGTTAACAAAAATATGTTAACAATAAATTCTAATACGTTCATTCTATGATCTGTTTTAAAGTTGCATGTGAAAGTGTTGCCTTATCTTTATCACCATCTTGAGTTAGAGTTCACATGGAGTCGGTGACACAATTTGAATGAATTAACATTTATGATGAATGATCTCGTATGCTTTCTTTTATGTTATTACAACAAGCCTTATATACATGCTTGATATTTCATTCTTAGCTGTACATTAAACTAATCCCGTGGGTCACTGAATCTGATCGACTCTGGGTTCTGCGTTATTGGTGCATTACTTATTAATGAATTAAAGGGAAAGGAAGTGAAGGAAAACCTGTGCAGATGATTAGTCTTGTTATACGTTGTTATACAGATGTTATATTGCTGTGACTGTTATTGTTATAACTACAGAAACAGCTTGTTAATTCAAGAGTTAATTCCGTAAGGCTCACAAAGTTAAGATGAGGGCATACATTTTGGGACACATTTCTACAAAGAGCAAAGATCTTCCCTCCTTTCACGATTTTTGAAGCTTTGTCAAAATGTAATTTAAAAATGTCAAGTCTTATTCCATTGACAAGTTCTATGCTGGCTGACATAATTTGTTCAAGGACGCTGCAGTTTTGAGCTGCTGTGGGTTTCTGCATGTGAAAATTTGAAATGTGCATCTTTATATTTTCGAATGTGATTTGTGTGTGAGTCAGTATCTTGGGTCATAATCTTGAATCAAACGGAATACCAAATACCCCAAAATACTAGTGACAATAATTGATGATAGCAAAGTTTGTAGATGCCATTACATCATTGGTGGTGGTTTTTGTTTGTATATATATATTTTTTAAATTGATTGAACCTTCATTTAACTAAGCAAGTCAGTTAAGAACAAGTTCTTATTTACAATGACGGCCTACACCGGCCTCCCCTAACCTAGACGATGCTGGGCCAATTGTGCGCCACCCTATGGGACTCCTGATCACGGCCGGTTGTGATACAGCCCGGGATCTAACAAGTATGTGTAGTGACTCCTCTAGCACTGAGAAGCACAACTCAGTGCCTTAGACCGCTGTGCCACTCGGGAGCCTGGGAGCCATAGCATTTACGATGGAAGTGATATATTGATTTTATGGAAAATATAGAATTTACAGTTATATTTCAAGGACACAACATAGATAAATAAGCTATTTATATTTTGTGGGTAGTTATGTTGTACTTTTTAGTTATTATCAACATCAATCCTTGCTGCATGCCATCATTGCACATGTTCATAGCTCATTGAACTTTGTATAAATAGTGGTTGTGTGAGTGTATGGATTTTGAAATATATCCAAAAGGGATTGAATGAAATACTTAGAAAGGCTTTGCAGCTGAATGACGTTGAAATTAACTTGAACTTGATATCCTTTTGACTGTCTTTTTGTAGTAAATTAAATGGTACATCGACGAAATAATAGTTTTGAAGGTTGTGTTTGTTTAATGATGTGATTCCACAATAGTCTATTGCAACCACAGTCTGGGGGGAAAAAAACCTTGCACCTAAAAATAAAAAACATTGTCGCTGTCTTACATCCCAGGGGCACATTTTTAAAGCGTGTAATGAATATTTGTCTTCTTTAACCATGTGTGACCCAGTCCACTCTGTCCTCTTGTCTGTTTTCATAGTACATAAATAATTTATATCCCCAGAATAGGTTTGAAGCATGCAGTGATGATCTTTCATGTTTATAGATTTTTATTGAAACCACCAGAAACATTTACAGTGGTAGAAACGTACATATAGGCAATGGTATTTTGGAGGTAACAACTGGTAACGGTTCAAACAAGGAAGCGTGAAAAAGGTAATTATGGACCACATGGGTGCTGATCTTTCCTATTTAACCCTGTTTCTTAACCTCTATAGTGCCCCGGCAGTCCGAGGCCATCGTCATCTACACGGGCTGGGAGCGGCACGCCCTGGTGGGCTCCGACATCCGTCTGTCCTGCTCCTTCTTCTCCTGGCGCTGGACCTCAGATGACGTCACCTTCTCCTGGAGCTACCGGCCCGACGGTGCCAGGGACGGCATCTCTGTACATATATACTCTCCTCTATCATGATCCTCCTCTAGCCTCCTCTATGGATGTGTCCCTTATTCCCTCAATAGTGCACTGCTTTTAACCAACCAGAGTCCTATAAGCCTATTCCTTATATATAATGCACCCTATGGGCCCTGGTCAAAAGTAGTGCACTACATAGGGAATAGGGTGCCATTTGGGATGCTAACCTATCACTTCTTTCTCATCTCCTTCTCATTCCCCTCATCTCACCTGGCGCCGGCTCTTTAATTTCAGTCGCACCTCGCACCTTATCTCCATCTTATTACCTCTCTCGCTACTCGCTGTGCCTTGCCCTACTTGGCCCCCAATCTCTCCCTCCCATATCCCCATTGTCCCTCTCTCCTACTTTCATTATCTCACTCTCCTTCTCTCCTCCGCCTTCACCCAGCACTTGCCTATCTCCCTCGGAAGAGATATCACCCCCTTCCTTCCTACTCCCTCCTGTCCCTTTCTCTCTAACACAGTTGTTTGGATCTAAATAATGGACTTAACTCACAAGCTTCTTCTTTAAGCACATTTCATCTGTACCGTATCTAACAATTCATGTCATCTTTAGCCTAGATGTAGTCTGGTCTCAGGTCTGTTTCTGCTCTCTTGCCAGCAAGAAGTTTGGCATGACAGTTCCATGAGGAGTTGGCAAGAGAGCAGAAACAGACTGGCATTCAGGCTAGCCTAGATGTAAAAGCAGACAAGAAACTGAATCCTTTTTACGGTCTTCTGTACTCCAGATCTTCCACTACACCGGTGGATCTCCCTACGTAGACAACAAGGGACCCTTCAGAGACAGGCTGGAGTTTGTGGGAAATCCTAGTCGCCGGGACGGCTCCATCCTGCTCAAGAACCTAGACTACGGAGACAACGGCACCTTCACCTGCGACGCCAAGAACCCACCTGACATAGTGGGACGAGCCTCCAGTGTCAGACTGCTGGTCTTTGAGAAGGGTGAGAGCACTAGCCTGGGTATCGGTCTGTTTGGGCCATTCATGCCATTCTCCTTGCCATTGACAAGGAGTGGCATGATGGCACAAAATGATCAGGGTCCAGGCTATATAATTAGATATAGAATCCCTAGAATGGCAGGAAGACAGTCCTTGTCTCGCTTTATTTTCTTGTAATTTCTCTGCTTTTTCTTCCTGATCTTTCTCTCTCACTCTCTCCCATTCTCTCTCTCCCCTATTTCTCCCCTCCCCCTCATTCTCTCTCTGTCTCTCTCTCTCTCTCTCTCTCTTTCTCTCTCTCAGTTCCCATCCAGGCCGGAGTGATCACAGGGTCCATCATCGGTGCCGTGCTGGGCCTGCTGTTGCTCATCGTTGTCATCTACTATCTCATGAGGTTCTTGGTGGCCCGCAGAGTCTTCAACCTCAGTGTCAGGTCAGTGCCCCTGTGCCTGGGTCTGGGGCCAAAGCCTGAGCCCATCCCCGGCCTTGACACCTGTATGGTTTAGCTGGCACTAGGTGGCACTAAGTTTTTTTGTTTTTTGATGTATTTGTTCAGGGAATTTTTCAGATTTTATTTAACAGATAGAGAGAGAGGACGACAGTGGGGAAAGAGATTGTGTCAAACATGTGCCGGAGGCTGCGGCATCACCCAGGCCACAGGTGGCACTAAGTTGACCACTACAGTCAGTCTATGATCATATCAATAGAGAAAACAGAACATACTTGGAACCTCTGACCATGGCAATTTTGTCTGGTACTCATGAGTACACTCACTATGGCTAACCTGGTACTGCAATGCATCATTTCCATGGTAATTTAGTTCCATTCTAGTTCTGTATCTATGACGCTGTCTCCTAACCTACCTGGAGAGTCGGTGCTGTTCTGTTCTTTGTGATAGCTAAAAAGCAGTACTATACTGTAACGCTAACAGTATATCGCTTTGACCACTGGAGGGAGAGGTGTGACATCCACCTGACATTTTTCTCTTTTGTTTCCTCCAGCAAACATGGAAAGAAAGGGAAGGGTAAAGAGGGATCACAGCAGAGACAGGCAAGTCCTCTCGTCGTCGGCTCACTCACAACTACACAACGACAACAACAGCAGCAGCTCACAACTACAGCACATAAGTACCGTACAACACAGGTCATGTAAGAGTACAACACCCACATGACAGTTATACACAGCCACAGAACCACACTGCAGCACAGTATTTTTAGTAAGACTGCCACAGAGCAAAAACTCTTCAATGCAGAATCAACATAAAAGGAATGCGTTATTGCACCACCAAAGCAAACACATTTAATAGTCCTCTCTTGCTATTAAATGAAACAGTGTTGGAACACTTTAAATCCACAGTCAGTCGCCCAAAAGCTTAAGAGCTAAATTACCGCCCCTCTCCCTCTGTTATATCCTTCCTTGGTAAATTTTACCACCTCCTCAAGGGCCAAACAAACACAATTCAATGGGTAAATAGTGGGGGAAGTTCACCCATTTTTACATGTGGCCTTATTTTCACTCTTTCTGTGTTTGTAGTTGATACCCCTTACTGTCTTTTTTAAATATTTTGTTTAATTACAGAGGAAATTGGTTGTCAGCATTTGCTATATTGACTTATAATGCAACATGCAAATATGTCTAAAGCATATTATAAAACATTCTAAAACACTCCACAACAACTCATATTACATCAGAATCCCATTCTGAAGGATGTCTCTCATTTTTGAGAAAAAAATATCCATTTGCCCAGTGGCAGTTCTACCTTGTATGTCGCCCTGGGCGAACCCCCATTTCCCCTAACACCAGCCACCATTGTGAAATGGCTGCAGCAAGGTCGTGTCGCACAGTAATTCATTTCCCTGCGAATGGAACTGAGTTGCTCTCAGTGGGAGCGAAAGTAAAGAAAGAGGGAGACCTACTGATTCTGCTTAATGTGAGCCAAATTAAAATCACTGGCCCTATTATCGCCTCACAGTTATCCCAAATTACACTAAGTCACACAGTCACTCTGGGGAAAAGTGCAAGGCTAGGGGGTTGATAGCTCTAAGTTGTCTCCCAAATGGCACCCTATTCCCTATATAGTGCATTACTGTTGACCAGAGTAGTGCACTATATGGAATAGGGTGCCATTTGGGCTGCGGTCTTAGTATTTGATTAATATAACTCTCATTCTTTCTTGTATGCTTTTAATATTACCGGTGGTTCCTCCCAGGGTGAATTAAGTCAAATTATTTTTCTATATTGCAAGAGAGAGATTCCATGTCAAATAGAATGATGATGTATGCTGCTAAAGTCCGTCCAAGGGTATTTATTGATCAATTCTCTAAGATGTTGTAATGGAAGTAGTCAAGGGTCTAGGGTTGCTATATCCCGGTAACTTTCCCAGGTTTTCCAGAACCAGGATTTCTGGAAAACCTGAACATTTTGGGAAAGTTTACGGAATTTTGCAGCACAAGGGACAGTTTGGCGTGTAGTTAATTTACTCACAGTATTGTTCAGGAATCAATCAGGTATGCAGCTACTGTATCACTGGGTCAGGGGCTTGTGGCTGGGGGACTGTACAGTATCAGAGGTCAGGGGTTAGAGTCAGGGTTTGCTTCTGTCTACCTCAGCATTAGAGTGCACTCTCATTCCCTTCTCCCCACAGCTTTCGCTGACTGTCCATAATGGAATCCTATTCCCTATATAGTACCAGGGCCCTGGTCAAAAGAAGTGCAATGGCTGCGTCCCAAATGGCAAGGGTGCTGGTCAAAAGTAGTGCACTATATAGGGTGTTATTTGGGATGCAGACATTGTCACATGACTGATTGTCAGGTTGCGCTTGAGTTCCTGTCAGTTGCACAAAATGCCTGGAGGTTGGGTGCATAAATTAATAATATAGCTCACAGTCAAAAGGACAGTTGCTGAAATTCTGACAGTATTGTCATATACACAGTTTCACCATGAGCAATTAATGTCATGGTGCGTGGACAAAAACAACCTACAGGGTTTTCATATATAGGGTTAACTTACATTTGTAAAATGTGCTGTTTTATCAAACAGGCCTTCCCAAATTGCACCCTATTCCCTACATAGTGCACTACTTATGACCAGAGCCTTATGGGCCCTGGTCAAAAGTAGTGCACTATATAGGGGATAGGGTGTCATTTGGGATATAAACTTGTAAAACGTGCCGTTTTGATCGAACATGCCTTATTTAGTGCTACTCAGACTCCACACAAACTATATCAGCCACTGAATCCGGGTTATATCTATTTGCTGGGCTTGCACAACAAAGCTGCGAGAATCCCATTGCATGCATCCCAAATGGCACCCTATTCCCTATAGCGCTCTGGTCAAAGTAGTGCACTATATAGGGAATAGGGTGCCATTTAGAACAAATCCACCATCCTGTGGCATCTTAGTTCACCATTACTCCATTAGGGGAGGGAGGCAGAGTGGGAGAGAGAATACTAGTAGCTGACTACCCTGGAGCCTGAAGCATCATACAGCACACAACAGGCTGTACTGGAATGATAATAGAGTGCACTCAATATTGATCCTAGCTAACACACCATCCCCACCCATTCTCTCCATTCCTCCCTCTCACTCACTCACTCGCTCACTCACTCATTCACATTCCCTTTATCTGTGTCCCACTTTCTTTTCAGTCTCATCCTCTTTCTTGTCCTCCCTACTTCTTCTCTTGTCTGTTTATCCTTCCTCTTCGCAAATCAAATCCAATGTTATTTCTCCCTCCAGATGGCCGTGAGAAGCCCCTGTCTCTCTTTTTTTCTTTCTTTCTGTCTTTTCTTGTTCCGTCTCTCTCTCCACAGGTGAACAACCAGTTGTTTGTTTTTGGATCTGTTTCTGTTTAACTGATCCATCCTCTAATCAATCTCTACCTCTACCTGTCTCTATCTCTATTTAGTAAGGGACTTCGCTTAGCTCCTAACACCCTTCTCTTGTGTGTCCCAAATGGCACCCTATTCCCTATGAAGTGCACTACTTTTGACTAAGTAGTGCACTATATAGGGAATTAGGGTGCCATTTTGGGCGTAGTATCTGTCCATAGGCACTGTAGCTAGAGCCATGTACTTTTACCCTTTCCATAGGCAGCCCCTTTTCCTTTTCTCTAACTCAGAGGGCACTTTCCTCTTGCAGGTGGCCTCTCTACCGAGCCCTTACCTTCCCAGTCCACTCCCTTGCTACTCTCGACCTTAGCTCCAGTAAGATGAGGGTTTGCAGAAAGATGTTATTTGTTGTCATTGGCATGGTCCATTCGGTAGATGAATGCGTTTGTGAACTGATGCATGTGTGATGGGCGCGTGTCTGGGTGTTGATTGGTAAAAGTGACTCAAAGCTGCATTTTAAGACACCTGCAATGTTGGACATAGATGTATAGCAGTCCTGTGTCAGATGTAAGATCTGACTGTAGCAGTCCTGTCACTCTGTCCCTTACTCATCGATGCCTGTTTTGTCACCCCTTGCAGCCCTGGAGACCACCCCCCGTCACTTGCCTCCCCCTTACCTCCTAAATATGACTCTCTCTCTCTTTTTCTCCTAAATGTACCTCTCTATCTGCTCTAATGTAAATACCTCCCTCCCTCCCTCCAATCTAATCCATCTATTTCCTAATTTTTAACATGTCCATCGATCTCCCCCCCGTGCTAACACTACTTCTCTCCCCCTTTCTCCTTTCCTCCTGAAGTGACTCCTCTCCTCCCCTGTTCCCTCCTCCTCTCCACAGGGCCCAACTCTCTCCATCGGCGACCCGTCCAAGCTGAAGGCCGTCGCCTCAGAAAAGAAGAAGCAGGAGTCGCGCAAGGATAAAAAATAGGATACGGGGAGCAGAGAGCTAGAGCCCCAACACACAGCCCAGCCCAAAGCACAGAGACAGCCAGGGACAGAGGGAGGGGACTCACCCAAGGGGACAGGGCCTGGGAGGGTGCTGATGACCATCGAGCTGGAGCTCTCCAAGTGGGAAAAAGGGGGGGAGGGGGTTGGGTCCGCCTCAGCCAAATCAGCCAGTTTCCTGTCTCTGTCCCAGCTCGCCAAAAAACTGACCCTGAAATAAGTGAATGAGAATCATACTGGAGAGGGAGGTGGCGGAGGACCTTAAAGAGGCAGTCTTAAAGAATTGTAAGGCTGTGTCCCAAATGGCACCATATTCCCTACATAGTGCACTACTTTTGACCAGAGCCCTATGGGTCCTGGTCAAAAGTAGTGCAGTGCACTAAATAGGGAATAGGGTGCTATTTCGGAGGCAGCCTTACAATTCTTTAAGACTGCCTCTTTAAGTCTGTCTACAACAATATATTCTTTCCCACGAGATCTAAGTCTTTACAACTCAAAGTGTATTCATCATGATCTCAATGCCACACTGGGGTGAGCATAGACACAATGGTGCTAAAAAAAATATGGTAACTCAATCAATGGAAGTAAAGCACTCCAACTACTACTGTCAGGTCATGAAACATGCCATTTGAACCAAATCAAATGGCATCTGACTGCTGGTTTGATGACAAAATCTTAAAAGCTATTCCCAAGTTTGCCTTTCATTCTGACATCTTAGATGTGATGCAAGGCAGTATTTCTCTACTATGCCTGTCCGACACACATCAGTGAGTCCTGGCTACAGGGACCACCCAATTTGTTATTTTGGCTGTGTCCCAAATGGCACCCTATTCTCTACATAGCCCTGGGGAGATGATATGTCAAAGTTTGACTTGCCCTCACACCTCTTTTTTCTCCTCTCGTCTTTCACTGGGAGCACTTTTTATTCCAACCCCTCTTCATTAAAACTGTAGAGTTTTTTTTTTTTTTTTTTTACTGTTTAATGCTAACTCTTTCTCATCATATCTTTCCTATCTCTCTCTCTCTCATAGATTTTCTGAATCTTATTTCTCAAAGACTTGACTTCCTCCCACTTGACTGCTTCGGCTTCCATAGGCCACACCCTTTTAAACCACAACCCTTTCCTTCTGCCCCAGCTCTTGATGCACTTCTCCCATCTCATTATCTTATTAATTCCTGCCTATAAAAGAGTAGTCCTACTAAGCTAGGCAAGAGTAGTCCTACCAAGTTCAGTGTTTGTATGATGAGGCAGAACATACAACTCATAACCCCTTCAGCTAGCATCAAGCAGAGCAGACCCAGCATTAACATGCAGTGTAACATATGGACCCACCAGGCTAATGTATAGAGAATAGAGATAAAAATAACTACAGGGAGAGGTCAAATAGTTCCTGAAATGTCTGTTAGTGCTTCCTGTTGCTGCTCAGTGCTCAATCAGATCAGATGTGAGTGGTGTGAAGAGTTTGAGTGCACCTTGCACTGGACGAGTCAGAGTGAGTGAGCGAAATATGATTCTTGTGTAGATGGGTTCAAATCGAAGTTCATATCTCTGGCTAATTAATTCCCTTCACATTTGAGCTAATGGAGGCCTGTCTGTCACTGCAAGCTGGAGGTTAGGTTATTCCTGTCTATAAGGGTGTAGTAGATACAGGCTTACTGTAACAGCTGCAATTTAAAGCAGAGTTGGAAAATCCCTGTTTGTTTGTGTCTGAGAGTACATCCCAAATGGCCCGCTATTTCCTATATATTGCACTACGTTTGACCAAGCCCCATAGGGCTCTGGTCAAACGTAGTGCACTGTATAGGGTGCCATTTTGGACGCAGACTGCTTTGACTTCTGTGGCTGAGTCCTTGAAATGACGTCACGTTGACAGCCAGTGGACATTCTCAGGCCCTGACAACAAAGGGATACTCCTCCTTTCTAGTCCTCCGTGTTATTTTGGTCCCGTTAATCCCTTCTGCACATTCCCCCCCCCCCCCCCCCCCCCTTTTTAGCACTTGCTGGTAACTGGATCTCTCTCTGTATCTCTCACACACACACACACACACACACTGTCTTTCTCTCCCTCCAGCCCTCTCTCTCTGTCTCTCTCTCTGTCTCTCTCTCTGTCTCTCTCTCTCTCTCTCTCTCTCTCTCGGTGTGTGTGTGTGTTTTAGTGACACTAAGCTAAACCTCATAGACTACCCAATCCACTCTATACTTAAGCCTCTTCTATCTAGCTCTATAAGACAAAGCCAGACCACTTCTCAAGCAAACTCAGCAATTCTTTCTTTCTTTTCTTTCCTCTCCTCCTCCTCTTCCCTCTTTTTCAAACTCAGTGATGGACACCTCTCTCCTCCACCCCCCCCTGCCCCCACCCCCCCCGGTCACCAACCTCCCTCTCACTCACCCACCAATGCCAACACACCCCTGCACGTTCGTTCACCCACCTTTTCTGCTGGTTGGAATGCCACGTCGCTCCCTTCTGCCCCCTATTGGCCAGGGATGGAAACTGGGCAGAATCATCCATGTTATTTGTTCTCATTGAAGACTTTAATCTAGCTATAGCTCTCTGCCGGTCGCAAAGGTGCGTGTTTTATGTGTGTGTGTCTAGTCAGACTGTTATGTCAAACAAAAGATGATAAAAACACTGTAGATGTATGTCACTCTAAAGTAAAGCAAATAATGAGACATTTTACTGAACAAGTGCACAAAAACACATGAAGTTTTGTTTGAGGGAGGCAGATATGTGATAGTATCTTCTTATGACATTTTATCACATTGATGCCCTTGAATATGGAGGGGGATCTGTGTGGCTGTTTTTTTTGGGGCGAAAAATACATATTTCTTTTTAATTTAAGGTGCAAGCTGCAAGTTGCATGTCGCTACAGGAGGCACTCGCAGGGAGATGATGAGGAGGTTAAGGGAGGTTAACTTGAGATGTTGCTGGTGGTAATGTGATTGGAAAAAAGAACAGGTTGTTGCTGGAATTAAGATACTTTGGAGAGAGAGAGAGAGAGAGAGAGAGAGAGAGAGAGAGAGAGAGAGAGAGAGAGAGAGAGACTTGTGTGTTAAGCCAAGCCAAAGTCTATATGCATTGCTAAAGATATGGCTCATCTCTCCCTAAAGCTCTCTCTTTCTGTCAAGGTCCTTACCCTGAGCTTCTGATCTGAAAACTTGATAGGCTATGCGAGGTGGTTAGTGTAGTGTTTAGCGTTGAATGTGTTTTGTTCTTTGAACTGTGGTCATAGGGAGTGTGTTAAAACCACACCATGGTTCATTAAGCCAATAGAAAATAGATAGTTCTGTTCCCCTCCATCGCTGTTTAAACAACTATCCATCATCAGATGTGATCAGTTTGAATGTTTCTCTCATTCCTTTTTCAGTACAGCCACACGGACTCCTGACATAAAACAAACTGCTTTAAAATGTCTTCACAATGTTTTGTTGTCTGCATTGTGTACTGTATGTATTATTTTGGTTGTTAGTTAACATTATTTTCTTTGAAATTTCAAGCGTCTTACATTTTTACGTTTATTTTAATGCTTATACTTAAAGTGCACTAATCATATACATTTGATTGTAATGTAAAATGTGTTGTAAAGGAAGGTAAAGTTAAAGCATCAAACACATCTCGGTTGTAAAAGGAGAATAAAATAAACCCAAATAAACGTGACTGGTGTTCTCCATGTATGTTCGATTCAAATATATTTGGAAAAGTCATTGGATAATCTACTTCTTGATGAAAGTCATATTTTCTATGCTCACTGCCCAGTTCATTAAGTCCTAAATTATCACTGTAAAATCTAGGGTTCTTCATTAATGGTACATGTATTAATATAGTTTTTGGTTTGTCTTATTTTTTGCAGTGGTAATAAAGGGGCTGGCCTATAACCGTGCTTTTCGGGGATGTTCCTCACAGAGGGGGCAGCAGGTGCAGGTGCCACCACAGAGCCCCCTCTGTGTACCCAGGGGCCTGGGTGTGGGTGTGGGTGCTAGTGCTGGGGAGGTTCAGGTTACCCTAACAGGAGACAAGAGGGGAGGGGTGTCAGTACCAGTCACCAGTGTCTTTTCCACGTGTTAGAGATTAGTCCCCTGTCTGTCAGGACGAAAAGTCTGCCCTTCACATTTCAACTTAGAGTTGAAACGCCGAAAGCATGGGGAAAGGGGTAAGTTCCCTTTACTTATTTATTCATGCATATAAAGGGGTATTTTCCTATATACCAGGGTTGGGGGCAATTCCATTTCAATTCAGACAGAAAACTGAAATTCATTTTTTTCTCTCACAGCGAAGGGTTGAGGAAAATTGGAATTTGAGTGTAAGTTTACTTCCTGAATTGACTGAATTGAAAAGGAATTGACCCCAACTCTGCTTTATACACACATACACAGTCCGTCATATGAATATACATATGGTTGAGTTGGGGTTAGGTCAACTTATTGTCTAACACCAACATTCATGTCTAGGGTTATAAAATGCCTGTAAATTCCCTAACATTTCTGGTTGGAGTATTCTGAATTTCCTTCTCTTTCAACCAGGAAATCTAGAAAACCTGGGCATTTTGGGAAAGTTAACAGAATTTTGTAACCCTAGACATGTCACATACAGCCACAGACATCATGGAAAATCTAAGGCGGTTTTCTAATAGTGTCTGCAGTGACGCTGGTCGCCGGTTCATAATGCCGCAGTGTTGAGGCATTTTGTGACCACATTGGATAGTAGGATTAGGGCCTAGATAACTGTCATCAATATCTTATCAAGATTTTTATTAACACATATTGTAGTTGTCAGTTGTATAACTTGTTCGATTCCAGCTTTGTTTTTAGCAGGTGTTGGTGATTATCTGTCATATCATACAGTAGAGGAAATTGTGTTAGTTGCTCTGTCGGGCACATTTCCTGCACTCCACCAGCTCTCTACTCTCAAACTCTTTTTGATAGCTTTTTCAATGTGTCGCTCTCTCACACACCCATTTTTTTCTCGCTCTCTCTGTCGCTCTTTCACTCGTTCATACGTTCTGCTGGTAAAGAAAGAGTGACAGCAGCAGATGATTTCCATGATGCTGCATTCTTCATCAGTGACTGTTCCAATCTGAACAACACACATACACTAATGTGAACTCAGACTTTCCATCGCCATATTTTAACAAAGTAGCCAACACACAAAGTAACGATATGCTACTGTTACATTAGTGAAGTGTTTTTACATTAATACACGAATATACTGTATAATATGAACATGGATATACTTCAATAGGGATCCTATAATTCCTTCTATATAGGATTTCTATAGCATGCTATATGTCATTCTAGGTATACTTTCCCCTCTGTATGTGGGAGGTTTGAGTTAAGGGCTTATGTTTGATGTGATAATCTCAGAGTGGTGCTGAAAATGGAGGAAAGAAGAAGAAGAAGGAGAGGGACTTGAATGAGCTCAAGAAGGAGGTGTCCATGGTAAGAGTAACTGGCTGTCTGGGACTCTGTCCCATATTACACCCTATTACCTATGTAGTACACACATTTTGATTGGGGCCCATAGGGCACTGGTCAATATTAGTGCACCTAATAAACCATTTGGTACGCAGCCAGGCTGTCACGTGTAAAGAACTCGGTGCAGTAAGTTTCATATTGAATAATGACCTTCTGGTTGTGGTTTATTTGAGTAAGTCAGATTGTTTTTTTCTTTCACAGGACGATCACAAGATATCATTAGGCGATCTGGAAAGACGCTACACGGTCGACTTGGCTCGGGTAACACACACACACACACAGCTGCCTTCCCTTCTGCTCTGCCCAGTCGCTTTAATCTCCCAGCCCTGATCTAATCTCTACATAACTACTGCTTTCTGTCAGTGCTACACACACACACAAACCCCCCAACTGTTACTTTGGTCCATGTTTGTCAGTGTGGTCCAAGTTGAGTCCACAGGGTTCTCATCCCTGTCCCACATGTGAACCCCACATGATATCTCTATTACTGGTGTTCAGTGGTATTACAGTGAATATCAGTGAGGTAATATAGGTCCCATATGGAGAGATGTCTATCTATCTCATCTTTAATCCTACTGACCTTTTCTCACACAGAACTCAAATGTTATTTAGTTGCCATATTGGAAATGGCCACCGGGGGTGATGGACAAAATCTGCAATGGTACTATACTGGCTATAATACTTATTTTACATTTGACATTTAAGTAATTTAGCAGATGCTCTTATCCAGAGCGACTTACAGGAGCAATTAGGGTTAAGTGCCTTGCTTGAAGGGCACATCAACAGATTTTTCACGTAGTCGGCTCTGGGATTCGCTCTTAATTGCCAAGCCCCTGCAGCTCTTCAGACATGCCCTAGATGTGTGTGAGATGTGGTACTTCTATCACAAAAGGCAGAATCCCATGCTTTAGCTGCACCACTACACACAACAACCCAAATGGCCGTAGAAACGGAAAACATGATTTTGTTGTTGTGAATGTGACTGTCTCCGTAGTGATGGTCTGTCTGCTGGCTGACGGACAGTGACTATATCAGTGACTATGATACACGTTGTATGAAGTTTGAATGTCTTGCAATGTATTATTTGTATGCCAGGAACGCCTGTAATGTTGCCAAGCTAATTTCCCTATAGGACATTAAAGTATTAATTCATTGTCTTCCAGGGTTTGACCAATGCCAAGGCTCTGGAGGTGCTGGCCAGGGATGGGCCCAACGTGCTTACACCCCCTGCCACCACGCCAGAGTGGGTGAAGTTCTGCCGTCAGCTGTTCGGGGGCTTCTCCTTGCTCCTCTGGATCGGTGCCATCCTCTGCTTCCTGGCTTACAGTATCCAAGTGGCCACTGAGGACGAGCCAGCCAATGACAATGTGAGAACCGCCACAAGTCTAGGCTGTATAACATCTGTCATGTTAACTACACAATGACCAACCTGGTTCCAGATCTGTGTGTAATGATTTAAAAAAAATTGTATTAGGATCTCTTTTAGCCCACCAAGGGCTAGTCTTCCAAGAGTCCTTAAGAAATGTAAAAAATATACAGACTTTTAGAAAAACACAAACACAGTGTCAACTTGTATAATGATCGGAAGACAGGCGCAGGAATACGTAATAGGGGTTTTTAATACTCCACCCCACAAATACAACATGCCAGGTAATGGCACGGGGACGAAACCCAAAACAAACACGTATACAAAAACACAGGACTGTGACCCAAACAAAAGAGCGAGGTAAACCTAGAATAAATACACGGGACGAGACCCAAAATAAAAAGTGCACTATACACGCAGCACTAAAGCCAAAACAACAAAGCACAGGTACTCACAAGCCCAACGGACATGGGAACAAAAATCCACCCCACAATGGTGTACAAAGGGCACATACTGTATATACAATTACTAATCAGGGGGGAATAGGAACCAGGTGTGCGTAATGGCATAGTTCATTGACGCCTAGAGGCCAGTGACGTAGACCTCCGGAACTGGTGCATGGAATTAGCAACAGTACCGGGGCGATCCGTGACACACAGATCCACATTCCTATTAACTTTACATATTACGAGTTACACCCGCCAAGCCCCTGCACCCCACCCACATACCCTGTGTGCACGTATGAATTTTTATTAAAATACAACTTCACATATTATAATAATCGTAGACCCCTTCTAGGTGTTCAATAATGTGCTTTGTGAATTATTCTTTTAAAATAACTATTTAACACATTTTTGGTTTTCTGGCAAAGAGTTCCAGGATTTCACTGCCCTGAAACTAAACGCTATTTTGCCTAGCTCTAAATCTGTCTGTTACGAGAGTGTTTGTCTATGACCATATCCAGTTTATCATATATAGTGGTTGGTCTTTCAAAGTGGTGAATTTTATTAAAAAGGGTTAATTAGTATATTATTTTCTATCATTTCGTTGACAGTCAGCCATTTGAGTGCAGTATGCAATTCTATGGAGGGCCTCTCGTAACCACATTGCAGAACCATTCTGGCTGCCTTATTTTGCGCTATTTACAGGCTCTTTAGGTCACCAACACGTGCGTTACTCCAGACGACACAGCAGTAGTTAATTTGAGCTTGTGAGAGTTATCTTAGAGTTTGCTCCAGCTTATATTTTCCAATCCTTCTGAGCATACAGGAGGTGCCAGTGATTTTGTTGCAGAGGTGAAATGTGTGATGACCAAGAGAGACTGTCCAGCGGTACACCTAACAGCCTCTGAAACCTTTTCGATGGGTGTCCCGCCAAATGTCAGCTGTAAGGAGGGTCGCTTCTTACTTCGCTCCTTTGAACATATTAGCATTGTCTTGGTTTTCCTAGTTTTTAGCACTTATTTATTTTGGCTTATCCCATTTGACATTGACATTCACGTCAGCTTCAAGAGCCTCTTTAAGCTGCCCTACAGAATTGCCTGATCCGTAAACAGTCGTCAGCAAATATGGTTGCATAGAGTTGCCCTGGCCATAATTGGCAATGAGTGATAAGGAGTTGGCATGATATAGCACAAACAGACTGCCACTCAGGCTATACAGTTACAGTACAGTTATTAGCTAACACTGTCTATCATCATCATCATCGCCAACCTGGTTGCAAAGACACTACATACAACCACAGATAAAACAACCACCATCATCCTCAGCATCACCTTCACACACAATTATGTTGATACTGTAATGCAACACCAATAACCTTCATCTGGTCATCTTGTTCTCGCTTGCTCTCTCTCTTTCTCTCTCTCTCTCGCACGCTCTCTCTCTATACAGCCCGCTTCCTCTCTCTTTCCCTACCCCATCTCTCTCTCTCTCACTCTCGCTCTCTTTCTCTAACCCCCCCCCCCCCCCCCGCCCCCCTCTTTCGCTCCCTCCCTTCCTCATAACAGTTGTACCTGGGAGTGGTTCTGTCAGCTGTGGTCATCATCACTGGCTGTTTCTCTTACTACCAAGAGGCCAAGAGCTCCCGCATCATGGACTCCTTCAAGAACATGGTTCCTCAGGTGAGCTGAGCTGAGACAGCACAGTATATTGCTTTGTCAGTGTCCCAAATGGCACCCTATGAGATGGGCCCTGTTCCCTTTATAGTGCACTACTTTTGACCAAGCCCAGGGCCCTGGTAAATGTAATGCACTATATAGGGAATAGGGTGCCATTTGGGACACAAGCTATGGCTTGGTCATCGCAACAGTGTGTAAAGGCTATAATAGGCTTAAATCCCTTAGATATTCTCCGATTTCAAGTAATTTCATTTCTGTTGAGTGCCTCGAGTGGGTTTACACTGACTTGAGAAGCATAATAAGCTTACCCAACATAACACAACTAATGATTTGAGCCAACTTTGAATTTGCCAATGAACGTTTGTCTAAAAAAGTTAAATTCTCCCCTTTCATCCTCCCTTTGTCTCTTTCATCTCTCTTATCCATCCCTCCATCCCTGGCAGCAAGCCCTGGTGATCAGGGAGGGAGAGAAGATGACAATCAATGCAGAGCTATTGGTGAGGGGAGACCTGGTGGAAATCAAAGGAGGAGACCGGATCCCTGCCGACCTCCGAGTTGTCTCCGCCGCGGGATGCAAGGTGAGGAGAGGAGATGAGAGGCCAGGGAGTCCAAGGGTCACTTTCTTATTATCTGTCCAGGTGGATTACTTAGTTGCTGTCTCTCTCTTATCTCTATCTCTCTCATTCTCTCTCTGTCTGTCTGTCTGTTTGTCATTGTCTGTCTGTCTGTCTCTGTCCATCTGTCTTTCCGTCTGAATTTATTTCTGTCCAACTGGATAACTTTTCTCTGTCTGTGTGTGAAGGTGGATAACTCCTCTCTGACTGGGGAGTCAGAGCCTCAGACACGCACAACAGAGTTCACCCATGAAAACCCCCTGGAGACTCGAAACATCGCCTTCTTCTCAACCAACTGTGTGGAGGGTCAGTAGGGCAAACTTCTTCCTGTCTTTTCATTCATGTTTATTTAACCTATTTATCAATAAAGTCTCAATGAGGTCAGAAGACATCTTTACCAGGGAGACCTGACCCATTTCTCCATCCATCCATCCATCCATCCATCCATCCATCCATCCATCCATCCATCCATCCATCCATCCATCCATCCATCCATCCATCCATCCATCCATCCATCCATCCATCCATCCATCCATCCATCCATCCATCCATCCATCCATCCATCCATCCATCCATCCATCCATCCATCCATCCATCCATCCATTCACTCATCCATCTTCAATTAATGAATTGCTTGTCCTTCCTTCCCTCCCCCCCTCTCTCAGGCACAGCCCATGGTGTAGTAGTAGGTACCGGTGACCATACAGTGATGGGTCGTATTGCCACCCTGGCCTCTGGGCTGGAGACAGGCCAGACTCCCATCAACATGGAGATTGAGCACTTCATCCAACTGATCACGGGCGTGGCTGTGTTCCTTGGGGTGTCCTTCTTCATTCTGGCCATCATCCTGGGGTACAGCTGGCTGGAGGCTGTCATCTTCCTCATCGGCATCATTGTGGCCAACGTCCCAGAAGGCCTGCTGGCCACCGTCACTGTGAGTAAGCCTTGAATAGCCCATAGCCCATAGCCTATGGCAGTAGCGTATCTCCTGTTTCTGTTGCATGAGGCAGCTAGATGTTGAAGTACACCCCCTGGACAGGACGCTAGTCTGTCGCAGGGACCGTCACTGTGAGTCTGACTATTTTTGTAGTTGGTGAATGAAAGAGCAGTGGACCGGATTCAAACCGATGCTGGCAGCAGTGCATTTATGTGTGCTAGAGGCAGCGGCTTAGACCGCTAGACCACCCCAGGCCATGGACTGGTATTGTGTATGTGGGCCAAATTATAAATCTAAATCTCCATGCAAATCTCTTGCTACATCTCATAATTTACACCAAAGTCATTGAGAGTTATGCTCTGTAGTAGAATTTTGCATCTATCTGTTCATCTTTGACCATTACTCTGTCATTACTCAAGTTTAAAATGTTATTGTCACGTGTGCAAGTACACTGAAATGCCTTTCTTGCAAGTTCTGTCCCAACAATGCAGTAATCAATACCAGTAGTACTATAAAATATGGTAAAGTAGAACAAAAACTTGTGAGAAATAGAAATAAGAAGAACATGAGAAAGTAATTGAGCTATATACAGGGTCAGTTTCAGGATCAATATGCAGGGATACGGGAGTGGTAGAGGTAGATATGTATAGGGGTAAGGTGGCTCGGTAATGTCCTTCAATCTGTCTCCATCTGAGTCCATTTCCTCTCCTCTACCCCCCACCTCTCTCTTTCTTTCTCTATCTTTCTCTTTCTCTCTCCTTCCCTCCCTATGTTCCACTCTCCCTCCCTGCTTCCCTCCCTCCGTCTCTCAGGTGTGTCTCACCCTCACTGCCAAGCGTATGGCCAAGAAGAACTGCCTGGTCAAGAATCTGGAAGCTGTGGAGACCCTGGGTTCTACCTCTACCATCTGTTCCGACAAGACCGGGACCCTGACCCAGAACCGCATGACCGTGGCCCACATGTGGTTTGACAACATGATCCATGAGGCCGACACTACGGAGGACCAGTCTGGTGAGACCACCCACAGACATCATCTCTCCCTTCTACTGTACACTCAACCGGAATTAGTGCGCTTCTCTGCTCTGTTAAATGAGCTTTGACATAATCATTTAGAATACAAAGGAATAGAGATACTATACTGTGTGCTATACAATATATTGAAGAAAGATACAAATTCAGCTCAGTCACATTGTCTATGGTTGAAAAATTATGTTATTTCCAGAAATCCTGGTTGGAATATTCCCGGAATCAGGATGGAATATACAGGACATCTTCCAACTGGGATTTCTGGAAATTCTGGCAATTTTGGAAAATATGAATGATCCTTCTGTAAGTCTAATGTATCTCCTGTGTTCCTTCAGGTGCCACCTTTGACAAGAGCTCAGCTACATGGCATACTCTGTCTCGTGTGGCTGGACTCTGCAACCGCGCTGAGTTCAAAGCTGGGCAGGAAAAGTTCCCCATCCTCAAGGTAAGGGATAGCCACTATACACCCATACCAGTGGTGGCTGATGAGGGTTGGATGGCTTATAGTAATGACTGGAATGGAATTAATGGAATGGTTGATACAGTATGAGTCTGTCATCCAAATTAAAGTGCCCCCAATGACTCATACCCATGCGACTAAGTGTAATTTTGATGTTGTGTTGTTTTGTAGAGGGACACTGCTGGCGACGCGTCAGAGTCTGCTCTGTTGAAATGTATCGAGCTCTCCTGTGGGTGTGTCCGCTCTATGAGAGACAGAAACCCCAAGGTGGGAGAGATTCCCTTCAACTCGACCAACAAGTACCAGGTATACAATTACATTTACAACACAAAACATAAAGCAAAGACACAACTGCATAAACAAAACATTTTTAAATGTTGTACAAATAGAACTACAGCTCAATCTACAAGTCAGAAGTATTTTGAACCACCAGTACCACTAAATATAGAATGACTGCAATGATAAAAGAGTAAAATGTGTATATACAGTACCAGTCAAAAGTTTGGAACTTCTCATTCAAGGGATTTTCTTTATTTGACTATTTTCTACATTTTAGAATAATAGTGAAGACATCAAAACTATGAAATAACACATATGGAATCATGTAGTAAGCAAAAAAGTGTTAAACAAATGTTATTTTAGATTCTTCAAAGTAGCCACCCTTTGCCTTGATGATGCTTTTCCAACAGTCTTGAAGGAGTTCCCACATCTATCTATCTATCTATCTATCTATCTATCTATCTATCTATCTATCTATCTATCTATCTATCTATCTATCTATCTATCTATCTATCTATCTATCTATCTATCTATCTATCTATCTATCTATCTATCTATCTATCTATCTATCTATCTATCTATCTATCTATCTATCTATCTATCTATCTATCTATCTATCTATCTATCTATCTATCTATCTATCTATCTATCTATCTATCTATCTATCTATCTATCTATCTATCTATCTATCTATCTATCTATCTATCTATCTATCTATCTATCTATCTATCTATCTATCTATCTATCTATCTATCTATCTATCTATCTATCTATCTATCTATCTATCTATCTATCTATCTATCTATCTATCTATCTATCTATCTATCTATCTATCTATCTATCTATCTATCTATCTATCTATCTATCTATCTATCTATCTATCTATCTATCTATCTATCTATCTATCTATCTATCTATCTATCTATCTATCTATCTATCTATCTATCTATCTATCTATCTATCTATCTATCTATCTATCTATCTATCTATCTATCTATCTATCTATCTATCTATCTATCTATCTATCTATCTATCTATCTATCTATCTATCTATCTATCTATCTATCTATCTATCTATCTATCTATCTATCTATCTATCTATCTATCTATCTATCTATCTATCTATCTATCTATCTATCTATCTATCTATCTATCTATCTATCTATCTATCTATCTATCTATCTATCTATCTATCTATCTATCTATCTATCTATCTATCTATCTATCTATCTATCTATCTATCTATCTATCTATCTATCTATCTATCTATCTATCTATCTATCTATCTATCTATCTATCTATCTATCTATCTATCTATCTATCTATCTATCTATCTATCTATCTATCTATCTATCTATCTATCTATCTATCTATCTATCTATCTATCTATCTATCTATCTATCTATCTATCTATCTATCTATCTATCTATCTATCTATCTATCTATCTATCTATCTATCTATCTATCTATCTATCTATCTATCTATCTATCTATCTATCTATCTATCTATCTCAAATAGCCCTTACACAGCCTGGAGTTGTGTGTTGGGTCATTGTCCTGTTGAAAAACAAATGATAGTCCCACTAAGCGCAAACCAGATGGGATAGCATATCGCTGCAGAATGCTGTGGTAGCCATGCTGGTTAAGTGTGCCTTGAATTCTAAATAAATCACTGACAGTGTCACCAGCAAAGCACCCCACACCATCAGATCCTCCATGCTTCGCGATGGGAACCACACATGCAGGAGATCATCCGTTCACCTACACGGCGTCTCACAAAGACACAGCGGTTGATACCAAACATCTCAAATTTGGATATCCACCGGTCTAATGTCAATTGCTCGGGTTTCTTGCTCCAAACAAGTCTCTTCTTCTTAGTGGTTTCTTTGCAGCAATTTAACCATGAAGGCCTGATTCACGCAGTCTCCTCTGAACAGTTGATGTTGAGATGTGTCTGTTACTTGAACTCTGTGAAGCATTTATTTGGGCTGCAATCTGAGGTGCAGTTAGCTCTAATGAACTTATCCTCTGCAGCAGAGGTAACTCTGGGTCTTCCTTTCCTGTGGCGGTCCTCATGAGAACCAGTTTCATCATAGTGCTTGATGGTTTTTGCAACTGCACTTGAAGAAACGTTCACATTTCTTGACATTTTCCTGATTGACATGTCTTAAAGTAATGATGGACTGTCATTTCTCTTTGCTTATTTGAGCTGTTCTTTCCATAATATGGACTTGGTATTTTACCAAATACGGCTATCTTCTGTATACCACCCCTACCATGTCACAACACAACTGATTGGCTCAAACGCATTAAGAAGGAAAGAAATTCCACAAATGAACTTTTAACAAGGCACACCTGTTAATTGAAATGCATTCCAGGTGACTACCTCATGAAGCTGGTTGATAAAATGCCAAGAGTGAGCAAACCTGTCATCAAGGCAAAGGGTGGCTACTTTGAAGAATCTCAAATATATAAATATATTTTGATTGGTTTAACACTTTTTTGGTTACTTCATGATTACATGTGTTATTTCATAGTTTTGATGTCTTCACTATTATTCTACAAGAAAAACCCTTGAATGAGTAGGTGTGTCCAAAATGTTGACTGGTACTGTATATAATCTTATATTCCACCCTCCTTCTGAAAGCTTTCCATTCATGAACATGAAGAGAATGAAAATGGCCACCTTCTCGTTATGAAGGGAGCACCTGAGAGAATATTGGACAGGTATTTATTTACATCAACACTGTGTCCCTCAATAGGTTAAATGCAATAGAGTCACAGTAGCCATTATGTCAAAGATAGATAGATATGCCCTCTATCCAACTCTATGGTAAATACATATCTCAACAGGTGAATAACTCTTATGTGTTTGTGCATCTCTTAGGTGTAGTACCATCATGATCCACGGTCAGGAGGTTCCAATGGATGCCAACTGGAACGAAGCTTTTCAGAGTGCCTACATGGAGCTGGGAGGGCTGGGAGAGAGAGTTCTAGGTATGTACAGTACAGTATAAAGAGTGCCATAAAGCTATGTTTTATATCTCCAGACGACACATGCCCCCTGGCCGTTGTCTGTGCCCTTCCTTTATGTGTCCCCTCTCAATCTGTATCTCCCTATCCCTACCCATCTTTCCCGTCATAGAAACTCAATAAAATACAAAAGCAGATTTGATTCTTGATATCTAAAATAAGTCTTGGTCTGTTGTCCTTCTCTCCCTCAGGGTTCTGTCACTTGCCACTGTCTCCGGCTCAGTTCCCTCGGGGGTTCACCTTCGACTGTGAGGAGGTCAACTTCCCTACGGAGAGGCTGTGTTTCGTCGGCCTCATGTCCATGATTGACCCTCCCCGCGCTGCCGTGCCCGACGCTGTGGGGAAGTGCCGCTCCGCCGGGATTAAGGTGAGTGGCATCATCAACCAAGAAAGGTCGTAAAATTCCCTCTAACTTTAGCAAAATTCCCAGGTTTTCCAGAAATCCCGGTAGATTCCCGGAATAAGCAGGAAATCTGGGAATCCTCGTACTGTGATTTCTGGAAAACCTCGGAATGTTGCAACCCTACAACCAATTAACCAATCAGCCAACACATCAAAACATGTCTCATTAGGTCCAATCAGATAAGCAATAATGATAGGTTAACACATACATGGACATGATAAATGAGAGAAACAGGAAGTATGTTAGCACAGGCCCAAATGTCATAAATGAGCAAAACAGAAATAATGTGGTAAAAGGCAACGATGACATATCGTGTGCTTATAGTTGTGATGATGTGATATTAATGGTCCTCTATGCCGTCAGGTTATCATGGTGACAGGCGACCATCCAATCACTGCTAAAGCTATAGCTAAAGGCGTGGGCATCATCTCCGAGGGCAACGAGACAGTGGAGGACATTGCTGAAAGGCTGAATATTCCACTGAGCCAAGTCAACCCCAGGTGTGTGCATGTGTGCGTGCCTGTGTGTGTGTGTGTGCGTCTGTGTATTTGTGTTGTTTCTCACTGTCGGCTTGTATCTGTGTCTCTCTGCCAGTGATGCCAAGGCCTGTGTGGTGCACGGGGGGGACCTGAAGGACATGAGCGCAGAATACTTGGATGACCTGCTCAGGAACCACACTGAGATAGTGTTCGCCCGCACCTCACCTCAGCAGAAACTTATCATCGTAGAGGGCTGTCAAAGAACGGTGAAAGGATGTCTGTGTGCATGCGAGAATGCAAGCGGGTGTGTGCGTGTGTGTGTGTGTGTGTTTCAGAATTAAAGCGTGGTTAAGAATTCTGAATGTATTCTCCTGTTCAGAGTTAGATATTAGGGGGCTATTATTCTATAGAAAAGTTAAAATGGCTCCAAAATTGACAGATGCGAAAAACATAAACACTGCATTTATCTCTCATTCACAGCAGTTATTCAACTAAAATGTTTTCCTGGCCCTTTGTTCTCTTGTTCTAGGGGGCAATCGTTGCGGTTACTGGGGACGGAGTGAACGACTCACCTGCCCTGAAGAAGGCTGATATTGGGGTTGCCATGGGGATCGCTGGGTCTGACGTCTCCAAGCAGGCTGCTGACATGATCCTCCTGGACGACAACTTTGCCTCTATTGTCACAGGAGTGGAGGAAGGTGTGTGTGTGTGTGTGTGTGTGTGTGTGTGTGTGTGTGTGTGTGTGTGTGTGTGTGTGTGTGTGTGTGCGCGTGAGATAACTCAATCAATTCATCTGTTCGTCTTCAATCCCAAACAGGCCGTCTGATCTTTGATAACTTGAAAAAGTCCATTGCCTACACCCTGACCAGTAACATTCCAGAGATCAGCCCCTTCCTCCTCTTCATCATCGCCAGCATTCCCCTGCCTCTGGGCACTGTCACCATCCTCTGTATCGACCTGGGAACTGACATGGTGAGGACCTGCCATGCTGACTGGAAAAGGAAAACCTTAGGGGCGGTTTCCTGGACACAGATGAATCCTTAGTCCTGGACTAAAAAGCAGTGTAGAGTCTTAATTGAAAGTGCTTTTTAGTCCAGGATTAGTCTTACGGCTGATTGTGAGAGATATGATGAGTCAAGTCATAGAATTAAGAATTGGCATGCCCGACTCAATAGTTCATAATCCAAAGTCTTTGGGTGCAGGGTTTAAAAGGCATATCAACTGTGAAAGTAAAACCCACAATCACTGAAATAGTTGTAATGTTCTTTAACAGTCAGTTTGATCTCTTCTGCTGCTGCTAAAGAACATTCAAACTATTTCATTGTGTGGGTTTTACTTTCACATTTTACAGTGTATTATATGCCTTTTAAACCCTGCACCCAATTACTTTTGATAATGAACTATTGAGTCAAGCATGCCAATTCTTAATTCTATGACTGGCCTTGTTGACTCATCATATCTCTACTCCTTGACACTCAGTCACAACAAGCCATTCTCTTAGCTTGATCATACACTACCTTACAATCTATTACTCACCACTGGGTCAGGGTGAGATCTGCTAAACCCACTAAAGCAAACTGGATTTGTATCCACTCTGTTGTATGGATTCTGGTCTCACAATGGGCTAAGTCCATTTCCCACCTTGACTCACACATTGCCCTGTTATTGCATCACTGGTAATACCTTCAACCAATAGTCAGGGCTTACAGGACCTACCCAGCAAACATGACCCCATTGGCCTCATGTGGATATTCAGTGGGCAAGGTGGGAATGGGCTATCCCACATCAGCCCAACATGGGCTAGCCTACACCAATCCAAGACGGGCCAGCCCACACCAAGTCCAACACAGGCTAGCCTGCACCAAGTCCACACCAGCCCAACACAGGCTAGCCTACAACAACCCAACACAGGCAAGCCCACACCAGCCCAACACAGGCTAGCCCACACCAAGCCCAACACAGGCTAGCCCACACCAAGCCCAGCAGTGGCTAGCCCACACCAAGCCCAGCACAGGCTAGCCCACACCAAGTCCAGCTAGAGACGGGGGCTCATTAGAATATTTGGGGGTGTGGTTTGGTCATGGTCATGGTCTTTTTGTGCAACCGTTACTGAGTGTCATTCCAGTTTAAGGGTGCTGTTGTGTGATGCCCAAATGTTGGGGATCTTGTACAATGGCAATGACGACGTCGTCTTTAAAATACTTAAATAAGGTGCATGTGACATATAAATATATGTATGATAGTAACAACTTGGTTGTCTTTCTCACGTTCCCTAAATACCTTTAAGGCTTGCAAATTATGCACTTTATGCATTGAGTTGAAAGTGTCACAAATTAATTATAAATAAATAAATAATTATTAAATAGTAAAGTTGCATCGGCCCATTATGGGCAGCCTACATGGGGCCCTCATTGTGCCAGTGTAGGCATGTTTGCTGGGTACATGTATAGCTTTATCAAATTGTTCTGTCTGTCATACATTCTCTCACACTCCTCTCTCCTTCTCTCTCTCTCTCCCCCCTCCCTGTCTGGGTCCAGGTTCCTGCTATCTCATTGGCCTACGAGACGGCTGAGAGTGACATCATGAAGCGTCAGCCCCGGTGCCCAAAGACAGACAAGTTGGTGAATGACAGACTGATCAGCATGGCTTACGGACAGATAGGTCAGAATACCTCCTCCCCTAGCAGTCTCATCCATGGGTCTGTGTCCTAAATGGCACCCTATCATGGGCCCTGGTCAAAAGTAGTGCACTATATCCTAAAAAATGTACTAAAACACACACATCAATGGTGGTACTCAAATCTATACAAATACTATGATGTAGTGTAACAAATGGTTTTCCATGCGTCCCAAATGGCACCCTATTCCCTATATAGAATCTGGTCAAATGTAGTGCACTAAATAGTGAATAGGGTGCCATTTGAGACACACAGATTGCCCTTTTAGATTATTGGCAGTTATTGAAAGTTACACTGAGTGTACAAAACATTAGGAACACCTTCCTAATATTGAGTTGCTCCCACTTCTTCTTTGAGAAAGCCTCAATTCGTCAGGGCATGGACTCTACAAGATGTTGAAAGCGTTTCACAGGGATCCTGGCCTTGTTAACTCCAATGCTTCCCACAGCTGTGTGAAGTTGGCTGGATGTCCTTTGGGTGGTGGACTATTCTTGATACACACGGGAAAGTGTTGAGCGTGAACTGCAGCGTTGCAGTTCTTGATACACTCAAACCGTGCTCCTGGCACCTCCTACCATACCCTGTTCAAAGGCACTTAAATATTTTGTCTTGTCCATTCACCCTCTGAAAGGCACACATAAACAATCCATGTCTTAAATCTTCATCTATACTGATTTGAAGTGGCTTTAACAAGTGACTTCAAGAAGGGATCATAGCTTTCACTTGATTCACCTGGTCAATCTATGTCATGTTTTGTACACTCAGTGTATATTGTGCTGATGGACTTGTCTCTCTCTCCAGGTATGATCCAGGCCATAGCAGGTTTCTTCACCTACTTTGTGATCCTGGCTGAGAATGGCTTCTGGCCAAGGACCCTCCTTGGCATCCGTCTGAACTGGGATGACCGTGCTAACAACGAGGTGGAGGACAGCTATGGACAGCAGTGGGTGAGAATGAGAGGGTTTAACATACATAACACATACGGATTGGTTTAAGGTCCATGCAGTCAGTAGCTATATTTTAAGCAGAGCCACAGCGAGTTACTACAACAGTATTTAAAAAAAAAAAGTAAACTTGCACACGTTGATGTACTACCAGGTTCATGGGGAAACAATTGTAGTCATGGAGGTCAATTAAAAGGAAGATCCCAGCACACTGGTAATTTTGATGCTTCCAAAAATGGAATGGAACTAAATGGTTGGAAGCATCCAAATTATGTGTGTCCTGGAGTTTTTCTTTTTATTGACTACAACAGGTTTAAGACGTGTAAGACGTGTTTTCTTTTGCAGACCTATGAGCAGCGAAAAGTCATTGAGTTCACCTGTCATACTTCATTCTTTGCGAGCATTGTGGTGGTGCAGTGGGCTGATCTGGTTATCTGCAAGACCAGGAGGAATTCTGTCTTCCAGCAGGGCATGAAGTAAGTGGAAAAGGATGCGTCTCGAATGGCACCCTATCCCCCATATAATGCACTACTTTTGACCATGGCCCATAGGGGTCTGGTCAAAAGTATTGTACTATATAGGGAATATGGTGCCATTTGGGACACACACAATGAAATATATAATTTTTTACTTTGTATAAGTAGTAGGCCTATGTACAGTTGAAGTCAGAAGTTTACTAACACTTGGGCCAAATACATTTAAACTCAGTTTTTCACAATTCCTGACATTTAATCTTAGTAAAAATTCCCTGTTTTAGGTTGGTTAGGATTACCACTTTATTTGAAGAATGTGAAATGTCAGAATAATAGTAGAGAGAATTATTTATTTCAGCTTTTACATACACTCAATTAGTATTTTGTAGCATTGCCTTTAAATTGTTTAACTTGGGTCAAACGTTTCGGGTAGCCTTCCACAAGCTTCCCACAATAAGTTGGGTGAATTTTGGCCCATTCCTCCTGACAGAACTGGTGTAACTGAGTCAGGTTTGTAGGCCTCCTTACTCGCACACGCTTTTTCAGTTCTGCCCACAAATGTTCTATAGGATTGAGGTCAGGGCTTTGTGATGGCTACTCCAATACCTTGACTTTGTGATGGCTACTCCAATACCTTGACTTTGTTGTCCCTAAGCCATTTTGCCACAACTTTGGAAGTATGCTTGGGGTCATTGTCCATTTGGTAGACTCATTTGCATCCAAGCTTTAACTTCCTGACTGATGTCTTGAGATGTTGCTTCAATATATCCACATAATTTTCCTTCCTCATGATGCCATCTATTTTGAAGTGCACCAGTCCCTCCTGCAGCAAAGCACCCCCACAACATGATGCTGCCACCCCCGTGCTTCACGGTTGGGATGGTGTTCTTCGGCTTGCAAGCCTCCCCCTTTTTCCTCCAAACATATCGATGGTCATTATGGCCAAACAGTTCTATTTTTGTCTCATCAGACCAGAGGACATTTCTCCAAAAAGTACGATCTTTGTCCCCATGGCTTTATTATGGCGGTTTTGGAGCAGTGGCTTCTTCCTTGCTGAGCGGCCTTTCAGGTTATGTCGATATAGGACTCGTTTTACTATGGATATAGATACTTTTGTACCTGTTTCATCCAGCATCTTCACAAGGTCCATTGTTGTTGTTCTGGGATTGATTTGCACTTTTCGCACCAAAGTACATTCATCTCTAGGAGACAGAACGCGTCTCCTTCCTGCGCGGTATGACGGCTGCGTGGTCCCATGGTGTTTATACTTGCGTACAGATGAAAGTGGTACCTTCCGGCGTTTGAAAATTGCTCCCAAGGATGCAATCTACAATTTTTTTCTGAGGTCTTGGCTGATTTGTTTTGATTTTCCAATGATGTCGAGCAAAGAGGCACTGAGTTTGAAGATAGGCCTTGAAATACATCCACAGGTACACCTCCAATTGACTCAAATGATGTCAATTAGCCTATCAGAAGCTTCTAAAGCCATGATTTTTCAAGCTGTTTAAAGGCACAGTCAACTTAGTGTAGCTAAACTTCTGACCCACTGGAACTGTGATATAGTGAATTATAAGTGAAATAATCTGTCTGTTAACAATTGTTGGAAGAATTACTTGTGTCATGCACAAAGTAGATGACCTAACCGACTTGCCATAACTATAGTTTGTTAACATGAAATCTGTGGAGTTAATTCGTTTTAATGACTTCAACCTAAGTGTATGTAAACTTCCGACTTCAACTGTATATGGTCATTTATAAAAAATGGTCCCCTTTTCTTGCCGAACTCTTTCCTGTATTCACCTCTCCCATCCCCATTTCCTTAATAGGAATCGTATCCTGATCTTTGGCCTGTTTGCTGAGACTGCTCTGGCTGCCTTCCTGTCCTACTGCCCAGGAATGGACATCGCCCTCCGCATGTACCCCTTGAAGTCAGTACTAAACAACATACTCTCCACCCTACCCTAAAAACAATGTCATCCTATCCCCAACACCCACGTTTTTCATTCTACCCCAAAACTACTAAGTCCCTCACGCGCCTTTCTCATATTACACTTTCTCATATACATGGATTTTATAATGAACTACCCCTGAAGTCATTACTACATACTATAATCCCCAGCCTCAACAGCTTCAAAACATGTCCCACAAATGTTTTCCTCACACCCTCATCACATCCTCGTATCACTCCAATGATTCTGAGGGTGAATCTGCATGGATTATCAACCTGGACTTCTTACAATATGTTACGAATTGCAATTGGTACAACATGTTTACGAATTCCAATTTGTTGTGACTAACGTTAGCAAGGTGGCAAGGTGGCTAACGCTAATGTTAGCTAGGTGGCAAGGTGGCTAACGCTAATGTTAGCTAGGTGGCAAGTTGGCTAACGCTAATATTAGCTAGGTGGCTAACGTTGGAGTTAACTAGGAGTGGCTAACTAGGAGTTAGGGTTAGGGGTTAAGGTTAGCGTTAAGGTTAGGATTTAGGTTAAAGGTTTAAGGGTTATGGGAAGGGTTAGCTAACATGCTAAGTAATTGCAAAGTAGCTAAAAAGTAGTAAGTAGTTGCAAAGTTTATAAAATGCTCAATTTGTCCCAGATTTACCTTTACTTTGTTACGTCTAGTCTATGATATCAGGCTGGGATTTTACAATGAACTACTCCACCCACCCTTCCCTTGTTTCGCTGACTCTCTCTCTCTCTTTCTATCTCTCTTGCCTTCAGGGTCTCCTGGTGGTTCTGTGCCCTCCCCTATAGTGTCCTCATCTTCATCTATGATGAGATCCGCAAGCTCATCATCAGGAGGTGTCCTGGAGGTAAGTGACATGGAGTAACATAGAATGACACATCAGTAATAAAAAAGCAATGGTGTAAAGCACTTAAGTAAAAATACTTGAAAGTACTACTTAAATATTTTTTGGGGGTATCTGTACTTTACTATTTATATTTCTGACAACTTTTACTTCACTACATTCCTATAGAAATTAAAGTACTTTTTACTCCATACGTTTTCCCTGACACCCAGAAGCACTTGTTACATTTTGAATGCTTAGCAGGACAGGAAAATGGTCCAATTCAGGCACTTATCAAGAGAAACTCCCTGGTCATCCCTACTGCCGCTGATCTGGCAGACTCGCTAAACACATATAATTTGTTTCTAAATTATGTCTGAGTGTGCCCCTGGCTATTTCTAAATACATAAAAATAGAAAATGTGCCATCTGGTTTCTTAATATAAGGAATTTCAAATGATTTATACATAAAATATACTTAAATATTATTTTACCAATTACATGTATTTGTTACACTTAAGTATATTTAAAACCAAGTACTTTGAGACTTTAACTCAATTAGTATTTTACTGGATGACTTTCACTTTTGCTTGAGTAATTTTTTATTCAGGTATCTTTTACTCAAGTATGAGTAAAAGATAAAAACTAATAAAAAGTGACTTAGCGTGACGTAGAGGGACAGAGAGACACAGAAGCTGCCGGTTGTCTGGCACTGAGACAAAAAGATTTTAAAAAGTTAATTTATCTTGACAGTCAATCACTCATGTTAATTAGTCATGTTAATAATCAGATAGATGTGCTGTGGATCAGAGAGTCACTTAGTTATTAGGGCATTTTCATACTGAAACACAAAGATGAAGAGATAATGGAGTATAATGTATTTGTGTCTGACTATTCTTTTTCTTTCTCTTTTATAGGTTGGGTGGAACAGGAGACTTATTATTAACATTCAGAAAATTATTATTGTGAGTTTGAATTTCAGTGAGTCTTTGTGAATGAGTGAGTATATGTGTGTATGCAAGGTCTAGCTAAGCAAAGAACATAGCTTGTGTATGCACAACAAAAATACCATACAAATTGAATGTTGATTAACAATGGGTGAACGTCTGCGGTCTTTAAAATAAGCCTACATTACCACTGTAAATCCTGCTAGTGCGTGTGTGTTTGTGTGTTTGTTTGTCTACCAGGCATTTTGTGTATTATTGCATGGATCAGTATATCAGTACGCAATTCTGGTTATCATAGAGAATACTGCTGCAAATAAGCTTGTAATTGTGATTGATATTTCTGAGTTTTCCAAATGACAATTTTTGTATTTGAAGGATTGTCAAGCTAACAAGATGTTGCAAAAAGCCTATAGCCGTACTAATGCACCCTGAAGGTTTTTTTTTTTTCCATGTCAATTTAATTGCATAAACGATCAGGACTGAGGGCTATCCATCCCTAATGGCAACCTATTCTCTAAATAGTGCAGTTATTTTTTACCAGAGACATATGGGTTCTGGTCAAAAGTAGTGCACTAGGGAATAGGGTGCCATTTGGGTCACAATCTTGTTGTGTGGAAATAAATTGCTCAGATAATCTCGATATGAAATAAAGTTAATCTGCACAAAGTAGTTGTTGTTGTTTGCTCTTTTGTTACCCATTATGCGTGATTCATGATTATGACTGCTTGCTAGCTAAGATTTTGAAAGTATGATGTTGACATGATATGTCCAATGAAAGCTACGGTATATATAACGTGATTTGACATCATTTTATCTGTGGCCAATGGCCTTGAGACTTCTTGGATGGGCACTTCTAATGTAACTCTATGGCAGCAGCCAAGGGGCTTGAAATTATTATTATTTTTTTTCAAGTGGGGCTCAAAACAACTGCCCTGAATGACAAGTCGCCACTGAGCCTACACCGCATATCAAACATGCACTTCACATCAAACATGCAAGACACAGACAAGCAGTAAAAATCTATGTAATGTTATTTTTCCATCATCATTGCAAACATTGGCTAAACGGGAGCCACGACTGCTGGCTATATGGCAGCATAACTATAAGAATTACTTCATCACACAAAACGCTAATTATTTTGCCCCAATTCAATCTGTAGACTGACCTGCTTGTGCTACTGCAATATCTGTTACAACAGACAGAGGTTGTAGTCTTCATATACACTTCCGGTCAAAAGTTTTAGAACACCTACTCATTCAGGGGTTTTTCTTTATTTTTAGTGAAGATAAAGAAGACAAATAACACATATGGAATCATGTAGTTACCAAAAAAGTGTTAAATCAAAATATATTTTATATTTGAGATTCTTCAAAGTAGCCACCCTTTGCCTTGATGACAGCTTTGCACACTCTTGGCATTCTCTCAACCAGCTTCATAAGGTAGTCACCTGGAATGCATTTGTGGACTTTCTTCCCTTCTTAATGCGTTTGAGCCAATCAGTTGTGTTGTGAAAAGGTAGGGGTGGCAAGAACAGCTCAAATAAGCAAAGAGAAATGACAGGGTCAGTCAATCCGGAAAATGTCAAGAATTTTGAATGTTTCTTCAAGTGCAGTCGCAAAAACCAACAAGCGCTAAGATGAAACTGGCTCTCATGAGGACAGCCACAGGAATGGAAGACCCAGAGTTACCTCTGCTACAGAGGAACATTTCATTAGAGTTACCAGCCTCAGAAATTGTAGCTCAAATAAATGCTTCACAGAGTTCAAGTAAAAGACACATCTCAACATCAACTGTTCAGAGGAGACTGTGAATCAGGCCTTCATGGTCGAATTACTGCCAAGAAACCACTTCTACAGGACACCAATAAGAAGAAGAGACTTGCTTGGTCCAAGAAACACGACCAATGGACATTAGACCCGTGGAAATGTGTCCTTTGGTCGGGATACAACATTTTAGGTTTTTGGTTCCAACCACTGTGTCTTTGTGAGATGCGGTGTGGGTGAGTGGAATATCTCTGCAGGTGTAAACTCAGTATTCGTAGCCTCTGCCTTTAAATATATATTATATAGGCATACCCATCGATTCTTGAAGAATATAACATAAATGGCTCATGAGCTTAGGTCAACTGTCGTACCCCATCAGAACCCAACATATAAGATTGTTTTACTTCAACGTTTGTTCAATGTAAATGTTAACACACTGTATAGCATCCAAAACAGGGTTAAAACTATCATGTTGATATCATGGATGGTCAGTCCTTGCAACTGTCTAAGTATTTATGAGTGGTTAAATTTCAACAGGCCAATTCTTCAGCTTTTTTTTTCCAAAACTGAGGTGGGCTGACCGCTTTGTTATTGTGTCAATTATAGTTTCTAGCTTTTAAGCAGTTTTACTGTAAATATTTGTTACATTAGGCCTGCCCTTCAAAATGACCTGGGACACACTTTTCATGCCATTTCGATACAGCTACAACCGGAAGAGATTTTCGTAGCAGGTTAGGAGAGTATTTTCCCTAACACTAACCCTTTTCCTAACCTTAACCTCAGTCTCCTAACCTGCTACATGAATTATCCTAATCTCCGTTTAAGTTCTCCTAACCTGCTTCAAAAAAGTAATTTACAGACTACCCTGCATCCCACTGTTGACTTGCCCCTGGATGGGAGACCAGATACTGCAGGAAGTGGTGGTGAACGGCCAGTAGGAGGCACTGTTTCCTCTGGTAAAACGTTTTTTTTCCCTAATGCCCCAGGGCAGTGATTGGGGACATTGCCCTGTGTAAGGTGCTGTCTTTCGGATGGGAAGTTAAATGTGTGTCCTGACTCTCTGTGGTCAGTAACTATCCCATGGCACTTATTGTAAGAGTAGGGGTGTTAAATTCCCAATCTGGCCCTCATACCACCCAATCATCCCCAGCTTCCAATTGTCTCATTCATCCCCCCTCCTCTCCCCTGTAACTATTCGCCAAGTCATTGATGTAAATGAGAACTTGTTCTCAGTCAATTTACCAGGTAAAATAAGGGATAAATAAAAAGTAAGTGGAGTAAAAATTGTGTTTCTCCACACCCTGTATGGGTTTCCACTAGTAAAAATGCATGAATTGTTTTTGTTGCATTTTGGTCTTAATTTAAGATTAGGGTTAGGCATAAGGTTAGCAGTGTTAAGGTTAGGTTTAGGTTTAAAATCCCATTTTAAGAAGATACATTTTAGAAATAGGTGGGGATTGTGACGTTTTGGCTGACCGCCCCGTAGCGTCAGGAAAAATATAATAATACCGCATTCAAAACCACTGGGTACTCGGAAAATGCTTGGTCAAATCATGACGTCTGTGAACTTCAGGTCGGGAAGCCGTAGCTCTAGAAAGAGACCGTTCAAAACAATTTTTCCAAGTCGTTTTTTTCCGAGGTTACAGTCGGAGATTTCCGAGTTCCCAGTTCCGAGTTCCCAGTTACCAGGAGTTTCGAACGCGGCATAACATCTATATACGTCATATCCTGTTCCAGCTGTCAAATAAAACATGGCGTTGCTTCTAAGGTCAGTAGCTAGCTAACTGTACCTTATCTAACTTTGAGACAGTTTATTTAGGGGTTCCTTTCATTTGTTGGTTAGACGTGTAATACTCATTTAGATGAATTTGATGTTCAAGTAGATTGTTTAGCTAGAAAGCTTGCTTCACCCCACTATCGTCATAACATTGTTGCTTGCTGCGCATGCTAAGTTAGCTAGATAGCCTGCTCCTCCTGTGACGACAGGTTTGAGATGTACGTGTTATTTTTACAGCTAATAAACGCTATAATGAGCTCTACATTCGTATGGAAGCCATGCATCCAAGTTCCATGGATGTAACGTTGGCCAATCTAACTTAGATAACGTTAGCCTGATTGTGAGGTAACTAACTAGCTTGTCCCAACCTTTGGATGTAAGGTTAGCTAGGGACTCCTCTCATCATGTGTGGCCCAAATAGAAGGTGAACCCTTTTACTACTAGCTACTTAGCTAGCTAGGTTACTAGTATTTCTCCCTCGTATAGAAAGGCCCAGTAACCTCTGCTCTGCTGTTCTAAGGTCTTTGAATATTAACATCCTTGAAATGTTGAACTTTGACCACACATCTTGTGCGTTATTAATTGAGCCATTGCTCAACTTTCTCACCAATATCAAACAAACTATAATGAATTAAGAAGGAACCTGCTCAGTAAAACAAATATTGTCATTAAACCTTGTTATTACTAACTTTTCAAAATGTGTTTTGCTTCATCTCTCTCAGGACATTAGCCCGACAGGGCACTTGCTTGTCCCGCCCTCAGTTTGGCATTCTATACAGACAGTGAGTAGATGTGTCTGTGTACACTTGTGTGTCTGTTATTTTTATATGTAGATAAATGCTATGTTGTATGTGTACGTGTTCTATAGCCTTTGTGTTCTAAATTCAGTTTTTCTCTGCCTCTAAGTGCTGTTCCAATGGGAACCACAGCAAAGGATGAAATGAACAAGTTTTGGGCCAAAAACAACAAATTGAACCGACCCATGTCGCCACATCTGACCATCTATAAGTAAGTAGGCTATGTGTGATAATTAATAAATAAAGAAGCTCACACTGCACCTCAGCAATAGCTGTCTGTTGAATTTCAGTTGTGAATGGTGCTGAGTTGCTTGAATTGTCTGAATTGCTTGGTTCTGTTTGTACACTCCATTGAGTGTCCAGGACATCACAGAGATTAATCCCATGGAAAGACAATAGACAGCTTTGATTCATTGTATTGTGACATTGTTTATGGATCAGGGGAGCACAAATACCTTTTAAAGCACAAAACAACTATTGCTCACAAGATAATTTACGTATGTACGTAATGATCCTTTATCACTTTTGCTAGGCCACAGATGTGTATTAGATTAAACGTTGGATGACATGGCCGGGAAAAACTAAAACTTGATAGGGTTTAGGGTTTATATCCAGTGTGAACTATGAATGTATACTGTATGTGTGATGGCCATGTTGTCATTGTACCCTGTGTCTTGCAGGTGGTCAATGCCTATGATGATGTCCATCACACACAGAGGCACAGGAGTGGGACTCAGTGGAGGTAATGTTATATACTAACCTTGTACAGTAAAGGCCCACATGATCACAGGCCTCCAAACATATATATTTATTGTTCTCTCTCATTCTTTTGCGCTCTCTTGTGCTCTCTCGCACTCTCTCTCTCTCAGGTATCTCAGCATTTGCTCTATTAGCACTGGTGTTGCCAGGTAACTACCCATACTACCTTGACCTGATCCACTCCCTGTCCATTGGCCCTGCTCTGCTCGGCCTTGCCAAGTTTGGCATTGCCTTCCCTGTGTCCTACCACACCTTGAATGGAATCCGCCATCTGGTAAGTACTGTGTCCACAGCGCACAATAACACTAGTCAACACTATCTGTCAGTCCTTGTTTTTGTGTTTCCTTAATGTATCCTCCTTTTCTCTCTCTCTCTCTAGTTCTGGGATAGCGGTAAGGGATTCAAGATTCCTGAGGTGTATCGCTCGGGCTACGTGGTCATTGTGCTGTCAATACTGACCTCCATTGCTGCCATTGCGTACATGTGAGCAGCATGATGAGAGCAGAGAAAAGGAGGGCAGGAAGAGAGAGCGGGGGCGGAGAGAATATGGACACTGGGATGAAGAAGGTTTTTAAAAAAAAATTATGTTCTGGTCTTTGTGGCCCCAACACATTAATTGAATGCATAAATTAATTAATGTGTCTAACCAAAAAATGTTTTGTGTTTTGTCATGGAAAGGTGAATCAATCAGACTAACCGCTGCACTCATGTTTTGTTTCACTTAATAATGTGAGCTTTTGCGACGTCAGTCAGGTTTCACAAGGCTAGAAAATGATAATGTTGTGTGAAGGGGAAAATGAAACTGAAATAATGGTGATATGACCATAATATCACCATGTTTGTTTTCTAACTGAACAATAATGTCACCATCTCAAATGGCTCCCTATGAAGTCCACTAATTTTGACAAAGTGCCCATAGGGCTCTGGTCAAAGTAGTGCACTATTTAGTAAACAGGTTGCCTCTTCACTTGGTAATGTCCTACATTAATTTAAGAATTTGTTCTTAATTGACTTGTCTAGTTAAATAAAGGTTAAATAAAAATACATGTTTTTTAAAAACTTCTCTCCTATTGTCTTCCATTTATCTTTAATGATCCACATTTACATCACTCAGAGCTTCAAATCACCATTAATGCCACTTGCAATTTAGAGCTTAACCCTGTGGTGTTTCAACTCAATCTATTCAAGCCCCAAGTTTTGTCTAGATCCGAGTCAGTATCCTCTTTCAGCCACTGTTTTTCCGTTACAACAGGAGTGCAGCACCCTCAGTCTAGTGAGATAGACAGAGTCCATTATGTTGTTTTGTGTATCCACGTCACACCTCACCATTAATAGCGTTTTGGAGCCAGGACAGTAGGTTGATATGAAAGCTGACTGAGTTGTGGTTTTCTGAAATGTATATGGATACCTGCACATTACTGAATGTTCCCGTGATTTGGTGTTTGAAACGTATTAAACTGCGGGAGCATTAATCAGTGTGCATGTGTGTATCTATCTTTATTTCATTAGCACCTGCAAGTTATTGGATGTGCGTACACTATGTCTGAAACTAGTTATGATTTCTGAACTAACTACAATGTGCCTGAGGCTAAACCTCTCACTGAGCCAGACATGAGCTGTGCTCTCTCTCTCTGCACCTGATCCTGTTTGGTTTTGTTTTGTTGCAGTCTAAAGAGAATACCAGACTGTGATATAATGGTGGGCCTCAACATGCTGTTTATTACCCCATGTAGCTCAGTTGGTAGAGCATGGTGCTTGAAATGCCAAGGTTGTGGGTTTGATTCCCATGGGGTATCAGTATAAAAATCTATGCACTCACTACTGTAAGTCGTGTCTGCTAAATGACAAAAATGTAAAAAATGTATTTGTGTGTGTGTGTGTGTGTCTCCAATGGCACCCTATTTCCTATATAGTGCCTTCCCAAACCAAAAACCATGGATAAATGGAAACATTCACGCAAAACTAAAAGAACAAACCACCGTATTTATCCACGGCATGGTGACTGGGAATATGGTTGTATATAAACAGTACAGTTATGCCCTCCGTAAGGCAATCAAACAGGCAAAACGTCAGTACAGAGAGTTAAAAGGCAGTAAATGACACAGTGTTGCCAGGAAAATAACCTCTCCCTCAACGTCAACAAAACGAAGGAGCTGATCGTGGACTTCAGGAGACAGCAAAGGGAGCACGCACCCATCCACATCGACGGGCCGCAGTCAAAAAGGTGAAAAGCTTAAAGTTCTTCAGCGTACACGTCACTGACAATCTGAAATGGTCCACCCACACAGACAATGTGGTGAAGAAGGCGCAACAGCACCTCTGGCTCAAGCTGGTTGAGAGAATGCCAACAGTGTGCAAAGCTGTCATCAAGGCAAAGGGTGGCTAGAATCTCAAATATAAAATATATATTGTTTAACACTTTTTCATGATTCCATTTGTGTTATTTCATAGTGTTGATGTCTTCACTATTATTCTACAATGTAGAAAATAGTGAAAATAAAGAAAAACCCTTGAATCAGTAGGTGTGTCCAAACTTGACTGGTACTGAATGTACAGTCGTGGTCAAAAGTTTTGAGAATGACACAAGTATTGGTCTCCACAAAGTTTGCTGCCTCAGTGTTGATGATGGCAATTTGCATATACTCCAGAATGTCATGAAGAGTGATCAGATGAATTGCAATTAATTGTCCCTCTTTGCCATGAAAATGAACTTAATCCCAAAAAAACACAGGACTTCATGGCAAAAAGTCCCTCTTTGCCATGAAAATGAACTTAATCTCAAAAAAACACAGCACTCACTGTTAGTAGCCCATGTGTCTCACCCTAATAATTTGGTCTATTTTCTCCTATTAATTTTGCCTAATGTTCTGACTTGGTGGTGCACATGTAGCCTATAACCTGTTTTAGAGAACTGTAATCGTTGAATATTGTAAGAGCTTTCATTGTCTGCTTATACGCCCCCTTTATTTATCCTACGGTTCTGACTTGGTGTACAGGGATAACACTGTAAGAACGGCCCATGTTCTGAATTCTGTCGCTGTACATTTCAAAAGTGCTGAACAAATAGTTGTATTGACTTCATCCATCCTAGCTCGCTCATTAATGTCTTAATCGATATTACTGATTGCCTCTTATCCGCATGTCGTAGTTTGTACGTCTGAATTGGCAGTAGAAACCACATTTGTTTAAGCAAGTCAGCCATATCAGCTATGTTTTTTTAAAAGGCAGTAAATGAGGCTGAATGAACTGACAAGGCTTCACTGATTGCCAGGTGTAGCAGTGGCAAAGTGTTGGGACTCTGCTGTTGGGACAGCTTTATGTAGGGCCTAACAGTTTGTGGGCACCGTTTGTCACCGTTATAGTGAAATTAAGGTATTGTTTAGTGTTGTATAGTGGCTTTGCTGGCATGCATCCCACCTTTTTGTTTTTGTTTACATGCTAAAATCGCCACTGATCCTGACTAGTCTCCCAGTCCCTGCCACTGAAAAACATCCCCACAGTATGACGCTGCCACCACCATGCTTCACCGTAGGGATGGTATTGGCCAGGTGATTAGCGGTGCCTTGTTTCTTCCAGACGTGACGCTTGGCATTCAGGCCAAAGAGTTCAACCTTGGTTTCATCAGACCAGAGAATCTTGTTTCTCATGGTCTGAGAGTCCTTAGGTGCCTTTTGGCAAAACTCCAAGAGGGCTGTCATATGCCTTTTACTGAGGAGTGGCTCCCGTCTGGCCACTCTACCATAAAGGCCTTATATATAGGCAGGTGTGTGTCTTTCCAAATCAATTGAATTTACCATAGGCGGTCTCCAATCAAGTTGTAGAAACATCTCAAGGATGATCAATGGAAACAGGATGCACCTGAGCTCAATTTCAAGCCTCATAGCAAAGGTTCTGAATACTTATGTAAATAAGGTATTTATGTTTTTTATGTTTATTGTAATTGCAAAAATGTAAAAAAAAAAAAAAACAGTTTTCACTTTGTCATTGTAGGGTATTTTATTTAATCCATTTTAGAATAAGGCTGTAACGTAAAATATTTTGAAAAAGTGAAGGGGTCTGAATTCTTTCCGAATGCACTGTATAGTCCGGACTCCGACATTGCTTGTCCTAATATTTATATAATAATAATATATAATTATATAATTCCATTCTTTTACTTTTAGATTTGTGTGTATTATTGTGAATTGTTAGATACTACTACACTGTTGGAGCTAGGAAGACAAGCATTTCGCTACACCTGCAATAACATCTGCTAAATATGTGTATCCAACTGTCACAACTGTCTCCAAAGCTGCCTCCTTCCCTTGATTGGGCGGGCTTCGGCGTTCGTCGTCACCGGCCTTCTAGCCACTGCCGCTCCATTTTTCCATATTCCATTGGTCTTGTCTTGTCTTCACACACACCTGGATCATATCCCCTCATTAGTCTATGTGTATATATGCCCTCTGCTCCCCCCATGTCTTTGTGTGTTATTATTCATTGTTGGAGGTTGTGCTGCATTACCTAGCTTGTATATTCTCTGTGTTGTATTCCCGTGTTCTCCAGGTTATTGTTAGCTGTGTACTTATTTTGTTCCTATACACATTTGTGTATAGCTCTCATTGTATACGCTCGGATGTGATTCTCTTCTAAGGACAGAGTTCTCCAGGCCGTCGGGCGAGGGGCCTTCAGTATCTCGTGGAGTGGGAGGGATACGGCCCGGAAGAACGGTGCTTGGTGCCGGTAGAGGATGTGCTCGACCAATGACCCCTCTATGCTGAGAGACTTCCACCGTCACCATCCGGATTGCCCTGCTCCTCATGCTCCTGGTCGTCCCCGAGGCCGGTGTCGGGGCGGGTGGGGTTACTGTCACAACTCCCTCCGAAGCGGCCACCTTCCCTTGATCGGGCGGGCTTCGGCGTTCGTCGTCACCGGCCTTCTAGCCACTGCCGCTCCCCTTTTCCATATTCCATTGGTCTCGTCTTGTCTTCACACACACCTGGTTCATATACCCTCATTAGTCTATGTGTATATATGCCCTCTGCTCCCCCCATGTCTTTGTGTGTTATTATTCATTGTTGGAGGTTGTGCTGCATTACCTAGCTTGTATATTCTCTGTGTTGTATTCCCGTGTTCTCCAGGTTATTGTTAGCTGTGTACTTATTTTGTTCCTGTATACGTTTGTGTATAGCTCTCGTTGTATACGCTCGGATGTGATTCTCTTCTAAGGCATAATAAACCTTTCGCTTCGAATCACACTCTCCTGCGCCTGGCTCTGTTTCATCTACACACTCTGACACCAACCAATAAAATGTGATCAAAAGTAGTGCAATATATAGGGAATATGTTGCTATTTGGGAAGCATGCTGTGTTTGCACAGTTAGGTGCTGAACTGGAATAATATTCAATATAGAAGAATGAAAGACCACATACTTTTTCAATATGAATTAGTAACATTGAAATTATGTCCCATGGGATGGAACCTGCTTGGGTAAAATACTTTTACGGTGAGATGGTCAACACAATAATATATGTTTTGGGTTAATGCACAGCCAGTGTATTTAAAAAATAATGTGAATTAGCATTTGTGCGTTTTCAGAAGTACATGTTTAAACAAAAATTGCAAACACAATTTTGTATATTGTTGTTCTAAATGTAATTTCCAATACTGCAGGCATATTCAAATCTTGGCCTTGAAGACAGTTACACTGCTGATTTTCATTCTTACCCTCTAATAAATGACTGATTTAGACCTGGGAGGACCCTAGGTGGGTGAAATACTGTATTATAAAAGATGCTGGAACACTGTAATTGTATTCCTTCATTTTTTTATCCATTCAAGCGTGGCCCATTGTAAGATTGTAGGAGCTGACATTTTTTCAGCCTTGGGCTATTTATGGGACTATATTGTCATGTTTTTGTATAAAATGTATAGTTTCTTATTTTTCAAAAGAATCAAGAGTAGGCTACATGTCGCCCTTTAGATCTCAGAGAGCGCATGGACTAAAGAAAAAGAGGTGACGTAAGGAAAGAGTAATAGATTCTATTCACCAAGAGAGATGGGGGAAATCTCCATGATGAGAGCATAATTTAATAGGATGCTTTTATCTGATATTTGCAAGTTACATTAATTGTTAGAAATGCACTTAATATGATCTATTTTTTCGAATAATTACTTAGCGTATCCCTCAGATGAAACGCAAAGGGACTGATATCGTCATCTTGGCGCTACATAGGGAGGCGGTTAGCGCGACCTCTACCGGTCTGTCCGTGAACAGCAGCCAAGTGGTCCTGATGCTGCGTGACGCTGCTGCGAGGATGCTAGATACGGTAGGGAGAAATATAAACCCTCTTATCATCAATTTGTGAGACTCAGTCTCTGTGGCGCAATGGAATAGCGCGCTGGACTTCTAATCCAGAGGCTCCGGGTTCGAGTCCCGGCAGAGATGAGTTATTTCAGGAGCCAGGTGGCTTTTTGGAAAATATCAACCTAGCAAATGTATAAATTAGCCTAAAGCATACCTTTTATTTCACTACAACATTGTGTCCATACGAATGTGTATGTTGTCTCTCAATGTGGAGATAGGCTAATGGAAATTATGTGGCAAAATAATATAATTTTTCTATAAAACGAAACATGCCATTTCCAGAACACAATACATGCACCACTCGGTACCGAGTGATTCCCCTCATCAGACACTTTCCCTTGGAAGACTGATATATTAGGCCTAAACCATGTAATAAAAACATAAAATACACAAATTGAAAGTTAGACTCATTGCACGTGCCTATGTGCACATTTTGAAACATTGTTTCAAGAAGTATTCTAGGCCTACATCATCGTCACAAAATAGCTCATATGACATGTTGATACTGTATGTTGATTATGTAACTGGCGTTTCACATAGGAATGCGCGTATTGACAACTCTTGGCCTCCCGCTTCTGATTTCAGCACCTGGAGCTTTCATGAACCCCACATGCCCCGTCAGGGGACTTTTTAGAGACACTAATTTCAGTCCTCTCTAACAACTAATTAAAACATCACATTTGAATTATGACGGATCCATAAAAAGCTGCAATGATTAGGCATATGTGTCTCTATGTGTTGAATTTTAAGAGACATTAAATTTGTAAAAACAATCCTGCTGCTACTACAGCTGTCAGTTTGGTGATCCCCTGCCTATCCCCCAGTTTGACATTGACTTCCTCCTGCCTCCTGTGCGTCGCCTATGGTAGTGATTGGGCTTTTCGTGCCGCCATCCACCATGTTTTAACCCCATGCCTCCCCACACACACAAACTAATCCGCGTGCACAACTAATCCTTAATCCCCTCGCGAGTTGAACCGCCCCCCTCCACTGAACACCCACCAGTAGTCTGCCGGGCCTGGCGCGTGGTGATTCCACTCAGACAGACCACGCCTCGCGCTGTCAGCCAAAAAGGCCCCCAGTTCCAGCTCAGAAAGCAGAGTAAAACATTGATTCTTAAGTGTTAGGTCTACATCTGTTATCTATGGGGACTATGCCTACAACCACTTCTACCCATATACTAAAATGACTAAAACGATTATAATAAATAATAATAATAAGATAAAAGATCAATTAAGAAAGAACAATTCTATTTTTTTCTACGATGGTCTATGAACAATAATATAAGGTATCTGGGCATACAGTCTATACGAATAACCTATGAAATCTCAGTTTCTATCTTTTTCTCCAAATATATCTCAATCTGTCTCTTATCTCGATCTCTCTGCGTGTCTCTCCCAGGCAGTAGCCTATGCGCTGGCCCTGTTATCCGAATGGTGCGGGCCAAATCGTTTTAAAATCCCCTCCCCCTCCCTCACTCCTCCGCCCCACACGCCACCCCTCCTCCCTCCTGTCTTCAGACAGACTGTTTTTGCTGCAGTAAACGGTAGCCGTGGAGAGAGGGAAAACGCAAGAAAAACAAGAAGCCGAAGAAGGAAGGAAAAAAGTAAATATAGACATATCCAGAGAGACCTCAGATCCAGCACCAGCTATCCTGCATTACAAGGACCACTTCCAGACCAGAACCAACGGCGACAAATAGTGCAGGATCCGGACTCCTGAGGCGTATATCGGTGTGTATGATGCTATGTCTGTCCCTATGTATATTATTGTTGTTGGCTGTGTTCGGGCTGTAAACGAACGGGAGACACCTGTCACTGTTGTAAATACGCTGCGTTCTTGTCCTGGAATGTTTCTGCGTGCGCCTCGCTCAGTAGCCTAGGTTACAGGCAGGTGGTGGAGGTAAACCGTTATCTTGACCCGTGAATAAATCGCTAGACGCGTTGTATAATTTAGTGCGAATATGCTTTTTGTTATTGGACTGTAGCTATGTCCCGCCGTCTCTCCCCTCCCTTTTCCTCACGGCTTTTAACACTGGTCGTGTGGCTACAACAGTACGCTGTTTGCACCTTTATTTCCACGTTGATAGGCTAATATGTGTCCCTCTGATTTCCTCCGCAAGTAGGATAATTTCGTTTATTGGAAGAAAGGTGGCTCCTACCAGGGCTTCTTTCTAGATTCTACGCCGCATTCAGCAGCATTGCAGGTGCCTTGTAGGCTGGACCTATCTTTCGATTGGATTTATCCAACCCCTTGTAGAGGGCTATTATTAGTGTTGATCCGCAATAATGTTATTATAGCCTACCAATCAGTTCTGTGTTTTTCTTGACACACTCCTCGAATGGTTCCAACAACAATAACCCCCACCCCCCATCCTATCCCCGCCCTATATTCGCCCGCCCGTCCCGCAGGCAACCTCTCTCTCGCCATGGCTCGCACCGCCGCTGAACCGAACGGTGACAATGAAGGAGCATTTCGAGGATAGAGCCTAGCCTTGCCTCGGCTGCCATGTAAGGCTATTTAAGAGTGTGCGTGTGAGAGCCAGAGGGGATGTATTATAGTGACACAATGTGTGCTACGTCTGTGTCATGTGAAGCACAGACAGGGAATTCTCAGCGGGCGACAGGTGCAAGCATCTTTCTGTTCACTCCTGCGTTTTGCTTGACCAACAGGGGTATTTGATTTGTTTAATTTGTGTTATTTGTAGTTAACAAAAGTTGTTTTGGTCCCAGAAAACATCCCACCTATACAGGGCAGTTTCTAGAATTTTGGGGGACCAAAGTGAGATTTTGGGCCCTCCCTACCCACCTCTTGGGAAAAACATTTTAGTGGCCCCCCTCTAGGCAGTGGCCAAGAAAAATGTGCAACTTTAAAGTAAATATCCTGCAGTTCTACACATGTTGCCATGGACAGAGCCTTTTGCAGTTTCAAAGCAAATTTCCTGCTAATTGAGTGACTGTCAGTGACTGACACAAACATTTTCGAAATTGCACATTGGGTATTCTACTATCCTAATTAACAGTAAGTTGAGACCCCGACTGACATCCAAAAAAATGCTGCTTATAAACGGCACTGCAGCTATACATTTAGAGGTGGATTGAATACATTTAGGGCAGGGATTCTCAAACTTTTTGGGGCGGGGGAACCCTTTTGTAATAGCAAATTCATCAGGGACCCCCTCATAATCAGAACTCAACTTACAGTAAGTGCGATAAAAATAGCCTACAAGGAGTTCTCAGGCTCGGGGAAAGAACATTTAAAAGGCTCGCCTCTTGGCATTGGAGAGAAAATGTAGCCGTTTTCAAGCAAATTTCCGGCAATTCTACACATTTTGTCAAGGGGAAGAGAGATTAAGGGGAAGAGAGATTTTTGTTGTGCAGCTTTAAAGCTAATATCCTGAAATTCAATTTTTTTTTCCATGTGGCAGAGAGAGCACTTTGCTCTTTTAAAGCTTAAATTACAGTGCGTTTATGTAAAAAAACACTGTGGAGTACTGTGGATACCAATATCCCTGTGAGCCTCCCAGGCCCATGTTGCCCAGGGGTAAGACCTTACTGTAAATAGTAGATTCATAATATTACCTATAATGTATTGTATTTTATTACACACTTTAAACTTATTCCACGGATCCCTTGGCCAAAAGTAGTTTAAACGGTTGTAGTAATATATAATACGGTAGTAATATTCCTAAAAAAAATGAAATGTAAAAAAAATTAAAAAATATATAATGTTTTAATATTTTGAGATCTGGCCGCGGTATCTCCGGACCCCACTTTGAGAACCCCTTATTTAGGGTAATGATAGTGGACACTGATTTTACGCCTTTAGTGATTTAGACAGTTGCCTTTTACGACAGTAGGCGATAGGCTCGATCACTGCGTCACCACCTGGTACTTTATGACACAGGCAGATTGATAAAACCCATGGAGCATTGCGTGAATAGCAATGTCCAAACGTTTATTCAGCACCGGCCAACCAATCAGAAAGCAAGCAATTCATCAAGAATGGCTTGGTCTTGTTTTATCTCCACTGTTGTAGGTAACACTCCTGTAACACTCCTGTAACACTCCGGTGCTCCTCTGCCTACCCTTCGTGAGGATTCAGTGAGACGAACAAACGGATCTGTGTGTCCAACAGACCATGGCATTCCCTTCTTACCCGGTCCCTGGTCTATGGACTCTGAGCTTATTGACACTACTGGCTGCCTCTGTTCAGAGCAACGTCAACGCCTTTGGTAAGCATCTCTCTCACCCGCCTCTACTCTCACACCTCCTCTGACACTCCCCCTTCTGCCCCCTCCACTATCTGACACTCTATCCTGTTGACGTTTTATTTGTTACTGTGTGATTACAAGGGAATCACAGAGCCGTTAATAATACGCGCATGGGGCACTTCCCCCCTCCCCCTGAACTCCAACTGAATTTCTGCTATTGTTTTTGAAGAATGTGTGTGACTTACATGCGCACAAGCAGGCCCGTGCTATGCCTCTCTCTGTGTCATACACATATGTGTACATGCATAGGCTACACACACACATTATTATGTGTGGCCAATATGATCATTAGAGACATTGAAAATTGATCATTGGGAGAGCCCTCAATGGACGCACACACACACACACACACACACACTGCTCTCAGTGGACACACACACACGCCTATCAATCATCAACTATCTGTCGATTAAACAGCCTAAGATTGTCAGAAAATCAACTTTTTTTAATTGATTTGTTCTAGAAGTAATTGTTGATCAACGGGGGTCAGACGCGAGCAAGCGGTAATGTTATAGCCTATGTAACAGAGAGTAACTATCCCAGACTCACAATCAGACTCTACGAAGCAAAACACTAGCCTATATTCTCTGATGCCCATGTGTTCACTCTTGCAGATGTGCACTCACACAGAACCCCACAAATCTGAACGCATGCAAACACTCACACTTATTTTAACTATGTCAGCGGTTTTTACTGTCTGTTGAATTATGCATAATTGTATTCTCTGTGCTTCTGCATATGAAATATGTGTTGAGAGCAGTGTGGAGGGGGTTGTCAATGTGAGTCAATGGTCAGTGAGAAACTGTAGCCTACTGCTGGGATTAGGTATGATCAACAATCTTCTGCTGCTACTGAGATAAGAGGCCAGTCCCATATGGCACCCTATTCCCTATATAGTTCACTGCTTTTGACTAGGCCCCTTAGGGATGCAACTGAGGTCAGTGTTGAGCACATGCTAATGCAATCATATCAAGGCCCGGTAAATAGAAATATGAATTGCAATTATCGAAAAACTATCATCAAATTCAAGCATGTATGAGATGAGAGAAAGTCCTGATGTCTGAAATTGAGAGGGCATAGACCTGTTAATGATTGTGGATCTTCATGTGGAGCTTATTTTGTCAATCCAACACCGAGATTGCAATATGCACCTGCAGTGCAAAGAGGACTTCTCGCATTCAGAAATATGTCACATTTGATTAGGGTTTGTATAGGTGGAGAATTGACCATGCAAGAACGACCAATGGAATCACTGAGCTTTGTTCTTTGTAGCTAAAAGCTGTTTTACACTATTGTTGATCAACTGGGACCCATTCAATCTAGGTTATCTGATCAGGTTTTCAAAGGAGCAGTCTGTGATTGGTACATACAGTACCAGTCAAAAGTTTGGACACACCTACTCATTCAAGGGTTTTTCTTTATTTCTTACTATTTTCTACATTGTAGAATAATAATGAAAACATAAAAAGTATGAAATAACACATATGGGATCATGTAGTAACCAAAAAAGTGTTAAACAAATCAAAATATATTTTATATTTGATATTCTTCAAAGTAGCCACCCTTTGCCTTGATGACAGCTTTTCACACTCTTGGCATTCTCTCAAACAGCTTCACGAGGTCACCTGGAATGCATTTCAATTAACGGGTGTGCCTTGTTAAAAGTTAATTTGTTGAATTTATTCCCTTCTTAATGGGTTTGAGCCAATCAGTTGTGTTGTGACAAGGTAGGGGGGTATATAGATGATAGCCCTATTTGGTAAAAGACCAAGTCCATATTATGGCAAGAACAGCTTAAATAAGCAAAGATAAACAACAAGCCATCATTACTTTAAGACAGTCAAACTTTGAAAGTTTCTTCAAGTGCAGTCGCAAAAACCATCAAGTGCTATGATGATACTGGCTCTCATGAGGACCACCACAGTGAAGGAAGACCCAAAGTTACCTCTGCTGCAGAGGATCATTTCATTAGAGTTACCAGCCTCAGAAATTGCAGCCCAAATAAATGCTTCACAGAGTTCAAGTAACAGACACATCTCAACATCAACTGTTCAGAGGAGACTGCATGAATCAGGCCTTTATGGTCAAATTGCTAAAAAGAAACCACTACTAAAGGACACCAATAAGAAGAAGAGACCTGCTTGGGCCAAGAAACACGAGCAATGGACATTAGACCGGTGGAAATCTGTTCTTTGGTCTGATGAGTCCAAATTTGAGATTTTTGGTTCCAACCACCGTGTGTTTGTGAGACGCAGAGTAGATGAACGTATGATCTCTGCGTGTGTGGTTCCCACCGTGAAGCATGGAAGAGGAGGAGGTGTGATAGTGTGGGGGTGCTTTGCTGGTGACACTGTCTGTGATTTATTTAGAATAGAAGGCACACTTAACCAGCATGGCTACCACAGCATTCTGCAGCGATACACCATTCCATCTGGTTAGTGGGACTATCATTTGTTTTTCAAGAGAACAATGACCCAACACACTTCCAGGCTGTGTAAGGTCTATTTGACTAAGGAGAGTATTGGAGTGCTGCATCAGATGAGCTGGCCTCCAGAATAAGCCGACCTAAACCCAAAAGAGATGGTTTGGGATGAGTTGGACCACAGAGTGAAGGAAAAGCATTCCTGGTGAAGCTGGTTGAGAGAATGCTAAGAGTGTGCAAAGCTGTCATCAAGGCAAAGGGTGGCTACTTTGAAGAATCTAAAATATGAAATACATTTTGAATGGTTTAACATTTTTCTGGTTACTACATGATTTCATATGTGTTATTTCGTAGTTTTGATGTCTTCACTATTATTCTACAATGTAGAAAATAGTAAAAATAATGAAAAACCCTTGAATGAGTAGGTGTGTCCAAACTTTTGACTGGTACAGTACATTCTTTGGACTTAAATTATTGAGATACGTACAACAACACGTCTTAATGTTGTGTGTCCGACCTAGGCTACGACACAGCTGTGCAGCCTGGTAAGTGGTAGTCTGCGTTCCACATTGCCAATAGGGCCCTCGTCAAAAGTAGTGCACTATTTATGGGATAGGGTGCTATTTGGGACAGAGACCTAGATAGGTGGATGGAGAGGGGAGGTTCAAATAATGGGTGATAATGGCCGGTGATAGGGGAGTTCATCTTCAAAGGCCCTGAACAGAAGGGCCTACTTAGCGTAAATAATGCAATGTTATGTATCAGAGAGGAAAAGCGATTAGCTAGACAGATCAATGCACTGCAGATACACCATCAGATGCACCAATCCTGTCTGTCACTACAACATTCCTCAAAATCGATAGATAGATAGATACTTTATTGATCCCTGAGGGGAAATTTCTTTGTCAAGCAGATACGAAAAACACAGGACAGGACAAATTGCCAGAAAGAAATACACAAAAGACAGATACACTATACATGATACAGTGTGAAGTATGAAAAAGTATAAAAAAACAAGAAGTCTGGAGTGCAAAAAGCTATAAAAAGGCATTGCATATACTGCTGCTTTCAAGCTTTCAAAGCCTCCATGTTATGGCTGTCTCTTACTTTCTTCCTCCCAGACACAAAATGCACATGAATGATGTGCATTAGCAAAAAAAATACAGGACAGAGCGTACATATTGTATGTCAGCGCTCATTTTAACATTTGATGCAGAATGAAGAAACCCCCATATGAGCAGCATGTCAAAGCCAGGGAAAGGACAGCACTAACTGTTTGTCTGTGCTGTGGCCCTCTAATTGCACACAATGGATGTACAGTGGAGCAGTTCAGATGGAGTATCTCTCTGAAGGGTACATAGTAGATCACTGTGATTGGGCAAGAATGAGTACCAAATGACATCCTCTATGTAGTGCACTTCTTTTGACCAGAACCCTATGGATTTCCTTAAGGGCTCTGGTCAAAAGTAGTGCACCATATAGGGAATAGGGTGCTATTTGGGTTGCAACCCCCTGGTTCTGTATCGCTAACCCAGTTACCTTAGGCCAGTGTGTCCACACACACATACACACATTGTAGCCACTGGGCCGCTAGCCTCTCGTCACTGACTGTGCCCCTTCTCTGCAGAGGCCAAATTACAGACCTCAGGGAATAATGTTTGCGTCCCAAATGACACCCTATTCCCTATGTAGTGCACTACTTTTGTCCAGGGCCTATAGGGCCATCTGGGATCAGAGCCCATAGAGCAATATGTAGGGAACACAGTGCCATTTGGGATGCAACCATTGTATGGTCTCATAGAGAAGAACACAACACAACGTGGTTAATAGTTTATTTAACTCGTACAGCTCGACAACGGACCGCTGGATTGGGTGAGGCAGAGAGAGGCTGCACTTCCAGCTGTGACCAATAATGAATAAAGATTAAAGGATGGCATGGCGGGTGTAGACCAATCATTAATTTGTGTGAGATTTACAGATGGGAGAGAGGGAGGGAGAGAGGGATGGCCTCTGTTCTGTGCCAGCAGTTCACTTTAGTCTGATCAGGGATTGAAGGAATGGGGCTCTGGCAGCATAGAGGCCTCCTGAAAGAACCACTCACACCACCGATTTCCTGTGGGCTGTTTATTGTTGACTGACTGACTGGCTGACTGACTGATGTCCCAAATGGCACACTTTTACCTATAAAGTGCACTACTTTTGACCAGGACAGATACAGGAAATAGGCTGCCATTTGAGACCCAGAACCTGGCTGACTGGTGTCCCGTGTGCTGTTTGTTTTTGACTGACTGACTGACTGGTTGCATCCCAAATGGCACCATATTCCTTATATAGTGGGTCTTTGTCAAAAGTAGTGTACTATAAAGGGAATAGGGTGCCATTTGGGACTGCTACCTCAACAATCATGAGTGGCTCAAGGGAGGATGGGAGGGAGGCTCTAGCCTGTTAACAATGCTGACTGATAAACACTGACTCATTAACAAGCTGGAGTACAAGAAGCCTGAGGAAATTACTGGCTAGTGACTGTGACATTAATAAGAGGCCTAAGCTTCTACATCGCCCTCTAACTCTCTCTCTACTCTGGATGGCCCAGCCCAGGCCACTGGTTTTCAAACCTGGGGCCGTATGTATCAAGCGACTCAGAGTAGGAGTGCTGATCTAGGATCAGTTTGCCCTTTTAGATCACAATGAATATGGTTATATTAGGCAGGAAAGGTCCAACGTTGTTCTGCGTCCTGATTGTCCACCCGTCTCCCTAAGTGTGCACTTATACAGTATGCCTCATGGATTTAAAAGCATTGGCTAGAGGCAGTTTCCACCATTGTTGAATCCATGACGGGAAGTAGTGTGCAAGTCCACACTTTCAGAGAAGGGTGGAGAAAAGGGATTCAGTCCTACTGGATGGAGAACTGCTGAGAGACAAAAAGGGAGGGAGGGAAGGAGGGAGGGAGAGAATGGGCGGGTAGAGGTGAGAGAGTGAGAGGGAGAGACAAACAAACAGAGAAAGAGAGAGAAACTGAGAGACAGAGCGACAGAGCGAGAGGGAAGGAGAGAGGGAGGGAGGGAGAGAGCGACAGAGAGACAGAGGCAGAGAGAACGAGAGTGGCTGGCTGGGCTGATTTTCCACTTGTTTCACCAGCTGATTAACTGACCTGTTACAGTTACAGTAACAAAACCTGTTTGTCTGTCTGTTCAAATGGCACCATCTGGCAAAAGTAGTGCACTATATAGGAAATAGGGTGCCATTTCGGACACACACTTTGATTAGCACTGCTCTCTCTCTTTTTGCACCAGATTGATTAGCACTGCTCTCTCTCTATTTGCACCAGATTCTTAGGCAACTGAAGTAACCCAATTATTACTCCTATCTCATTATCATGATGGCTGATTAATTACATGATGATGATTGATTAAGCTCCACGGAACACAACGACAATCAACAGACAGATGTATAGATAGTGAATCATTTTAATTGAGCCATACGCAGTGTTATAATCTCTATGTCTGTGTCCCTATTCCCTATACAGTGCATTTGGAAACTATTCAGACCCCTTCCCTTTTTCCAAATTTTGCTACGTCTTATTCTAAACAAAAATCTTCATCAATCTACACACAATACCCCATAATGACAAAGCAAAAATCGTTTTTTAGAAATGTTTGCAAATTTATGGAAAAACAGAAATACCTGATTTACATAAGTAATCAGACCCTTTGCTATGAGACTTGAAATTGAGCTCAGGTGCATCCTGTTTCCATTGATCATCCTTGAGATATTTATTGGAGTCCACCTGTGGTACATTCAATTAATTGGAAATGATTTGGAAAGGCACACACATATAAGGTCTCACAGTTGACAGTGCATGTCAGAGCAAAAACCAAGCCATGAGGTCGAAGGAATTTTCCATAGAGCTCAGAGACAGGATAGGGTCGAGGCACAGATCTGGGGAAGGGTACCAAAACATTTCTGCAGCATTGAAAGTCCCTGAGAACATGGCCTCCATCATTCTTAAACGGAAGAAGTTTGGAACCACCAAGACTCTTCCTAGAGCTGGCCTCCCGGCCAAACTGAGCAGTCAGGGGAGAAGGGCCTTGGTCAGGGAGGTGACCAAGAATCTGATGGTCGCTCTGACAGAGCTCCAGAGTTCCTCTGTGGAGATGGGAGAACCTTCCAGAAGGACAACTATCTCTGCAGCACTCCACCAATCAGGACTTTATGGTAGAGTGGCCAGACGGTGTCACGATGTAGATTGATGGGACGATACACAGAGCGTTGGTGGAGCGACATTCCTTTTTTATTTAACTTATTAAACGAATAAGTAACAAAAACACAAAGGAGATTAAATACAACGTGACTTACGTGATGCAAACGTATGCTATCAAACAATGATCCACAACGCAGGTGGATGAGTGGAGAGCTTAAATAGAATCAATTAGAGATAACTCTAGACAGCTGTCTCTAATTGGGGATCACTAACTCCCTAATCTTGTGATGTGAGGACCTGACTGTGGCCTACCCACTCCCTCTAGTGGGAGTCTGAGGCCTGGCCTCAGTCAAGCCCTCACAGTACACCCCCCCCCCCCCCCCAAGGCGCGTGCTCCCGACCGCAATGTTTCCCCCTACTATAAAAAAAATACACAAAACCAGGGGGGAAAGGGCGGAGTACTGGGGTGGTTGTTGGTGGGGGCTCCGGGTCGGGCGTGACGCTGGCAATGAAGGCAGCTCTCTCTAGCTTCCATTGGATCCCTCCCCAGTACTCCCCGACTCACCAAGTCCAGTCCAGACCCTGGAGCGGACTGCTCCGGCACTGGAGTGGAGCAGATGACCGGATCCGGACTGGGCCCTGGTGGAGCGGACTGCTCCGGCACTGAAGCGGAGCTGATGACCGGACCTGGACTGGGCACCGGTGGAGCGGACTGCTCCGGCACTGGAGTGGAGCAGATGACCGAATCTGGACTGGGCACCGGTGGAGCGGACTGCTCCGGAACTGGAGCGGAGCAGACTTTGGACCCGTATCCAGCCCCATCCCTTGAGCAGGTCTGAACGCCGTGACCAGCCTGGGCACCGACGCAGAGGAGGATTCTAGCCCCGTGGTTAGGCTGGCTACCGGCCCCAGACTGGAGGCTCCGTGCAGTAGACCGTCGCTGGAGGCTCTGGGCTTTGGGCCGTCGCTGGAGGCTCCGGGCTGTGGGCCGTCGCTGGAGGCTCCGGGCTGTGGGCCGTCGCTGGAGTCTCCGGGCTGTGAACCGTTGCTGACGTCTCCGGACTGTGGGCCGTCGCTGGAGGCTCCGGGCAGTAGGCCGTCACTGAAGTCTCCAGACTGTGGGCCGTCCCTGGAGGCTCCGGGCTGTGACGACGCACCATTGGTCTGGCGTGTGGAGCGGGTACGGGCCTTACCGGGCTGTGTAGACGCACCACTGGGCTGATGCGTGGAGCAGGCACGGGCCGTTCCGGGTTGTGAAAACGCACACCACTGGGCGGATGCGTGGAGCAGGCACGGGCTGTACCGGGCTGTGGGAACGCACCACTGGGCTGGGGCGAGGTGCAGGCACGGGCCGTACCGGGCTGTGGGGACGCACCACTGGGCGGATGCATTGAGCAGGCACGGGCCGTACCGGGCTGTGAGTGCGCACTGATGGTTTTGTGCGCGGAGCCGCCACGGACTGTACCGTGCTGTGATTGCGCACTGATGGTTTGGTGTGCGGAGCCGGCACGGACCGTACCGGACTCTGGACCGGCGCTGGAGGCACCGGACTGGGAATTGGCGTTGTAAAGCGACTGCTCCTGTCGTCCTCTCTCCAACGCCAATCCCTATCCTGTGAGGACTCCTCCGGGAGCCCCCACGAGTGAGGGAACAGAAGCACATCGTCGTCGTCTTCCTCCGACTCTTCTCTGTACTCCTGCTCTCATGGCTGTAGGGGCTCCTCCTGGAACCCCCACGAGTGCAATGGCCAGGGCTCTTCTCCGTCGATCCCTGACCACCCCCATAGCCCCCCCCCCCCCCCAAAACAGTTTTGGGGTTTTTCTGGGCTCCAGGCTGTTCCCTCGCCTCTCTGGCCCGCCGACGTTTCCCCCGACGACGGCGCCGCTGCTCCGGAACCCAGCCTTCCTCCACCGCACGGTAATGGGAGAATTCCTCCTCTCCCAATGTCAGTCCCCGCTGCGTCCCATTGTGGTGGATCATTCTGTCACAATGTGGATTGATGGGATGATACACGGAGCGTTGGTGGAGCGACATTCCTTTTTTATTTAACTTATTAAACGAATAAGTAACAAAAACACAAATGAGAGTAAATACAACGTGACTTATGTGATGCAAACATATGCTATCAAACAATGATCCACAACACAGGTGGATGAGTGGAGAGCTTAAAAATAATTCCCAATTAGAGATAACTCTAGACAGCTGTCTCTAATTGTGGATCACTAACTCCCTAATCTTGTGATGTGAGGACCTGACTGTGGCCTAACCACTCCCTCTAGTGGGAGTCTGAGTCAAGCCCTCACAGACGGAAGCCACTCCTCAGTAAAAGGCACTTGACAGCCTGCTTGGAGTTTGCCGAAAGGAACCTAAAGGAATCTCAGAAACAAGATTCTTAGGTCTGATGAAACCAAGATTGAACACTTTGGCCTGAATGCCAAGCGTCACATCTGCAGGAAACCTGGCACCATCCCTACAGTGAAGCATGGTGGTGGCAGCATCATGCTGTGGGGATATTTTTCAGTGTCAGACCTCAGACTGGGGCGAAGGTTCACTTCCAACAGGACAATGACCCTAAGGACACAACCAAGACAACGCTTTGAAACAAGTTTCTGAATGTCCTTGAGTGGCCCAGCCAGAGCCCGGACTTGAACCCTATTGAACATCTCTGGAGAGACCTGAAAATAGCTGTGCAGCAACGCTCCCCATTCAACCTGACAGAGCTTGAGAGGATCTGCAGAGAAGAGTGGGAGAAACTTCCCAAATACAGGTGTGCCAAGCTTGTAGCGTCATACCCAAGAAGACTCAAGGCTGTAATTGCTGCCAAAGGTGCTTCAACAAAGTACTGAGTAAAGGATCTGAATACTTATGTATATATGATATTTCGTTTTTTTATTTCGAATACATTTGCGAAAATGTCTAAAAACCTGTTTTTGCTTTGACATTATGGGTTACATTAATGAGGAAAAAAAGAATGTAATCTATTTTAGAATAAGGCTGTAACATAACAACATGTAGAAAAAGTCAAGGGGTCTGAATACTTTCCGAATGCACTGTATAGTGCACTACTATAGGGCACTATATAGGGAATAGGGTGCCATTTGGGACACAGACAACAATGTATAGGAGAGAATTTCCATTGAGCGTTAAGCAGATTGTGCGTCTCAAATGGCACCTTATTGTGTATATAGTGCCCATAGGGCCCTGGTGAAACGTAGTGCACTATGTAGGGAATAGGGTGCCATTTGTGACGCATATAGAGTGTTATCATCTCCATATCTGCATCCCAAAAGGCACCATATTCCCTATATGGTGCACTACTTTTGACCAGATCCCTATTGACCCTGCTCAAAAGTAGTGCACTACGTAGGGAATCAGGTGTCATTTGGGATGCATACAGAGTGTTATCATCATCTCCATATTTCCAGCTCTGACTCTGAGGATACTCTTGTTAGGATCTGACACATACTCAAGTCAACCTGGTAGGTGAGACTCACAACCAAGCACAGCACTGGGGCCTGGTGTGATAATAGTTAAACAGTGATAAAAGTAACCACAATTACATGCACTTGCTTCAATAACATTTGATCTGAGAGGTATCAGCAGTTCTCAGTTCTAAAGAAGAAGAAGATCCCATTAGACCTCATCAATCCATGTCAGATCCCATCAATCCAGACCAACTCAGTCTATCCCTGATTACATCACAATGAATCAATCTTACTACAACATCACAATAACGTTGAGCACTCTCAGAGTGTGAGGGAAGGAGGGCCATGGCCTTTTCTCAATTAGATTTTCCTAACTCCTGCATCCTCTCTCCTCTGTCCTCTCAGTCGCCTTTTGACAAAGGTTCAAGGTAATCGAGGAGAGTGAATGTAGACGAAAATGTGTTTGTATGAAATGAGAATCTCCTTCTCCACTCGTACGTTGTTTACAGGGGTGGATGCCAAAATAAATGTGTAAAGTGATCAAAACAAATTAATTTAATTGTGCAAGAAATGTTATAGATAAAAGGATAAGTAGCATATCGTTTTTAAACGTGTGCATGTTTTTCTCCTCCGACAATACAACAGCAGATTCAAAGGGGGTGTGGCAGATATCAAAATTATTCCGCGGTAGAATACACTTGTGCTTCCTCGCCAAAAGGAGGCTACTGTGGAAGGGAGTGCTGTCTTCCGCTTACCTACTAACAAATTGACACACCTCTCGACCACTTATTGGTTTCTGGGTTACGGAGGAGAGAGGACAGAGGATGGACTTTTGCCCAAATTAGAAAAGGCCCATTCCAATCTATGGGAGGGAGAAAATCGAGCCGAGTTAGCAGAACTGTCAGCTGTGAGCTGGCCAACCGTTCAGAAAGGCGTTTTGATGAAGGAAACACTGGGGCTGGAAATTAATCAGTGGCTCTTTTGAAACACCAGCGTCATTGTGCAGCAGTCAGAGTCTGGATGCTATGCTGCAATGTTTCCTTTGATTGTGCTGTTGCGGTGCAGAGGAATTCTCCTATGGCTTTTTTAATTGATTGCTCTGGGGCTTAAATCACCAACGTGTCCTGTCATTGATGCATGGTTGGAAGGAACCATGAAGGAACTCCAGAGATGTGTCTTTTAAACCCATCACTGTAGGTGCGGCTGACTCTGAAATAGAACCCTATTCCCTATACAGTACAAGGCTTTTGACCAGAGCCCAAAAGTAGTGCACTATATAGGGAATAGGGTGCCATATGGGACGCATCCTTTATCTGAACCAATCACGGTGTGTGGTTCCGTGTCTTTAGATGGCTGTATTGTGGACCACAGCACAGTGTTTATATTGATTAAAGCATTTCTCTGTTAGTGCAGGGTTCCCCTGAGTGTGTCCTCCGTCCAATGAATGCATTGCTGTGTTGTTGTTTACCACGGTTCGGTTGTGCTGTTCTGATGAGGATGTCAATGTGTGGTTTAACTTTTATCAATATGCCTTTTTAAACTCTAAAAGTCTAGCGGTGGGATTGTTTTAAGATGGTCATACCATGCATCATTAAGCTATTTGATTGTGAATTTTAGGATCCCTGTATGTATATACAACAATGATATATATTGAATTTAGCCTTTACCGCTATAACCCATAGAAACGTATTGAATAGCACATCCATAAAAGCCAAAAAATATGGAATAAGGAATGTTTTGAAGTTTCTGTCCTATATCGAGGAGATATAAGAACGCTCCAGAAATATTGTAGTTTTTTTGGACACATATTTAACCCCTTATTTTGTTGGCACAAAGCTACCTCCATACTTCCATTAATTTGTACGGGTTACCTTCAGACGAGTTCGTGACACTTGTGGGGGTTGTGAGAGTCTAATCTTTCCATAGAGTGGTCATATTAGTTAGTAGGCCAAACCGTTCAGACGCTACAGACGTTTTCGTGAGAAGACCGATTTTCGGGATGTCTCCTGGTCTGACAAACAGTGCTGTAGCTCTGGCACTTTCCACCGCAGATGCGGAAGACCGACATAGGCGGATGCAGTGGATTGCAAAAAAATTATATAAACTGAGGGTTTTTGATGGGGAGTTTTTTATTACATTAATTAGATGTAATTAAAACCATGCTTTGTGCTGTAACTCACCAATGTGCATTTCTGATAGATAGATAGATAGATAGATAGATAGATAGATAGATAGATAGATAGATAGATAGATAGATAGATAGATAGATAGATAGATAGATAGATAGATAGATAGATAGATAGATAGATAGATAGATACTTTATTGATCCCCGAGGGGAAATTTCTTCGTCAAGCAGCAAAAAAAAAAAAAACCCAGGGCAGGTGCAAAATGCCAGAACGAAAATACACAAAAGACAGATACACGATACATGATACATAGAGCGGCAGTATGAAAAAGTATAAAAATACAAGAAGTCTGGAGTGCAAAAAGCTATAAAAAGACATTGCATAGTATGGGTGAATGGCTGAATATGTAGACTATTAGGTGAAAAATAAATTATACAAATATTGCAAGTTGTTATAGATAAATAAGGAGTATTTGCATGATTAACTATACTATACAGGTCGATGGCAGAGAAACACTTAAATAGCTAAATGTGCGTATGATATAAGTGATGAAGGCAATGCTTTGTGGTGAAACTCATCAATGTGCTTTTTTATTGAAAGTATCACTGTATGGTGTAACTCACCAGTATGTCTTTCCGATGAGCGCATCAATGTGTAGTTTAAATGACCAATGATAGTTTCTGATGATAGTCATGATGACTGTATGATGTAACTCATCAATGAGTACATCGATGTGTAGTTCACATCACTAATGCACATCTCTGATGAGAGTCTTGATGACTGTGTTTACACTACGTTGTAACCCATTGAGGTGCATGTTGATGAATACAGCAGTACAGCCAGCGCTGCGTGGTATAACTCAGCGTTGTCTCTCAGCTGTTAAAGACAAAAGAGCCAAATAGGCGTTTCTAATCTCTGTGCTGAATGAACCTGAAACAAAGAGGAGGAACACAGACACAGAGGCCTGGACACACAGAGGATAAGCTGATTACCCAGACAGAGGGAGAGGGGGGAGGGGAAGAGAGGGGAAGAGAGAGCGAGGGGGAGTGAGAGTGAGAGAGGGGTGGGGGGGGGGGGTGAGAGATGAAAGAAGAAAAAAAAAAAATCTCAGAGCGAGAGTGTGAGTATGAGAGAATGGAGAGAATATGTGTTGAATACAGTATGTGTTGTTTCTATGATCTTCCTCTGGACTATGACACCATCTAAAAAAGGATATGAATATCCCCCTGCAGTCGTCTTACCTGATATATACACACAGTACAAGGCATTACATCCATTCCAGGTGTACACACTAAATATACAGCTAATTAAAATGAATGAGATTAACTTAGAAAAGAGTATGCTCCTTCCATAAGCCTCTTACCACTGCATGAGAATCTACTACAGACGCGCAAGCACTCACTCATACGCAGGCACGCACACACGCTCATCTTTTTTATTCACTCTCACTCTCACAGCCTACTAGGCACACTATTATAAATCCTCTCTTCGCTCGCACACACAAAGACAAGCACTGAGTCCCTCTCTCTCTCCCTCCCTCCCTCCCTCCCTCCCTCCCTTTCCTTCTCTCTCTCTTGCTGTATCTATGGCTTAAGCATGCTCATTACTCCATAAATGTGTGTGCCCTATACAGACACAAACAGAGACACTCAGACTCACACACACACACGCTTGTTCTACACGCTTGTTCTCACACACTTTCCTATTTGAAGCGGGCCGTCTAGTTTTTTGTTGTTGTTGTTCAAACAGAAATCCTCATGTGATTCCAGCTGCTTTTCTGTTGGCTGGATGGCGTAAGCAAGGCAGCCATCTCTCTCTCTCTCTCTGTGTGCATAACACTGAAACATTTGATATGGAACATTTACTGAAGTGCTTGCTTGTCCGTTTTTTTAAATTAACTGATGTCCTAGGACGTTCCATTTCCTACAGACTGAGGCATTGTACCAAATGGCACCATATTCCCTATATAGTGTATGGGACCTAGTTAAAAGTAGTGCACTTATTTTAATGGGAAATAGGGTGCCAAATGAAAATAAGTGCATTGGGATGCAGCGCGAAGTGCATTGTAATTAAAAAGCTCTTCAGACTCTCTCTGTCGGATGAGGAAAACCCGGTCAGAGAAAATTACACAGTAAGAATTAATCAAAGACTTTATTAACAGTCATGCAGGAAGCGTCCTCCTTGGAATTTGATCAACTCTTCTTCCCACTTTTTCATTTTTCAACTCAGACACTCTCCTTGAATAGACGAGACAATATGACATTTACTCTCCCGTAATATTGACTAGCGTGAGATGAGGTGCAGCCTCCAATCATCGAGAGGACCATTTGAGCATGTCAAGTGTAATTTGATTGTTCTTCTTAATAACAGGAGAGCTTCTAAACAATGGATACTAAGCCTCCAAATCCTAACCCTTAATTACAGTGTCAATTGGTCTCTCGGTAGTTAGTATCTCTCTTTGTGAATAACAAAATATTGCACTCACTCAAATGGCACCCTATTCCCTTGAGACTCACTCACTCTAGTCTGTATTTTAATTTGATCATCACGCACTGGCTTGAGTATCCTTAGCTAGTTACAGTATTATATACAGTACTCTATGTTATCTAAATAACTGAAAGGAAATACAACCATACCATTCTTCATTTAGGCAGATGTTTTTGATGAAAGGAAGGCAGACAGCAATTTGTATTACTATTTTTAAAATTGTGATTTATTCATGTTTCACTTTTCAATCTCCAAAGCTATTTTCATGTTGTTATCATCCGTCTGTGGGTGCTTGGTTGTTCTATAGTCTAACCCATGTGATGTTGTCTTCTGTCTGCTCAGGGCCTAGCTAGTTGACAGCCCTAACTCTGGCTGTGTTGTGTGCTGCTACGATGTGCTGCTGCCGATGTTGTTTTGGAATGTTTTGACATTTAAGTCTTTATTATCTGACTTTTCTCTGGATTCTCATCCGGGTCTGTGATAGCTGTGATAGCTTTATCGATTTAACTAAGGATCTACATTTTGGAGTTTGACGTTTAGGGTCAGGGTTTGTTTTGCTTTACTGGGTTGTGGCCTCTGGTTATGGGCAGATCCAGGATCAGTTTTGCCTTTTAGATCATAATGAATGACATGTATAGGTGGAACCTGATCCTAGATCAGCACTCCTGGGATGCTTTATATCAATACAGGCTCTTTTCTTACTCTTGTTGGGTTGTTTAGGTGAACAGTATGTTTTTATTGTGTACTAGTACTGTTATACTAGTAGGGGCTTTATGTACTAGGCAAGTATTCTGCTGTAATCTAGCTTTGATGCTGTGGACTGGAAATTATGTGTATAGAACTGATTCTCTAATGGGTGAGCAGTATTGTCTTGTTGGGTGCGGCGTGCTCTGTTCTGGGTGTGCTGTGCTGTGTTGGACTGGTTTGTTCTGGTTGTGGTTTGCTGATTACCGTGGCCAGGGTCTGCTCTTTCTGTTGGTTTCCTTCTGTTTTAGCATACTCTGCAGGGAGCGCTCCTGCGATGCCAATTATATTGACTGGAGAAAGGAGGGGAGGAGGGGGGTTAGAAGACCTAGTGAAAGGGAGAGAAAAGGGAGGCAGCGAGAAGAAGAAGGGGGGTAAGAAAATGAATGAGAGAAGGAGACTGTTGAGGGTGAGTGGATGAAAGGAGGGAAGAAGAGAATAGAGAGCAGGGAGAGACAGAGAGAAATTGGAGGAGAGAGATTCTGTCTGTGAGTGTAATAGTCTCCTGCTGTCAGACTCTGGGGAATGCTCTCACTGCAGAGGAAAGAGAGGGAGTGAGACAGAGAAAGAGATAGATGAGAGAGTGAGAAAGAAAGATGACTTCAGCCTTTTTATAAGGAAGCAACGGTTCAGCCCCCCTCCTTTCCTCTTAAGCAATTGTGGTTCCCACTATAAAATGTGATTCTGTGGTGAGATGAGTAAGTGTGTGAATGAATGGGAGTGTGTGTCACTGTATCAACATGTATAGAGAGCAGCTGTGTTTTTCATCCCAACTGGGTCACCAGATGGCACATGTAGAGTTAACCCTGTTATTCAGGCCGTGGCCATGATGTCAGTTAAAAACATGTGGACTGACACACTAATTAGTAACTTAGCCAATGAGGAGGTTGTTCGTTAACGAAGTAACAATGACCCACGTTCCGACCGAGGCAGTTACTTCGATTTTGCTTGAATGTGTATGTTAAAAATTCAGAAAGAGAGAAAGACACTGTCCATCTTCTATTGTTCTACTGTCCCTGTCCATTTCCATTGTTGCACCTCATGTTCCACCAATTGATCTCCACTCAGTTGATTGGCTCTGACAGACAGTGGGGAACATAAAGGTTGGGTTTGTTAGAGGTACATCTCTGTGAAACATGGAGGTCATTACATGCACGCGCGCACACACACACACACACACACACACACACACACACACACACACACACACACACACACACACACACACACACACACACACACACACACACACACACACACACACACACACACACACACACACACACACACACACACACACACATACACACACACACAGTCATCTGGAGACATATACACACAGCTACACTCACACATTCACGCGCACGCACACATTCCGATACACACATTCAGAGCCTCTTTGGTCTCTCCGGTTCCCTTTGTATGTCATGTATCTGAATAGTCAGACCCAGGGATCCTCAGAGGGCTCCAGCTGGAGAACACCAACCTGCATTGTCACTGGAACATTAAAAACACAATTCAACAAACATGTGCAATGTAGATGACATGGCTTACGTGCAATGTACGTATTGTGTTTATTTGTGTAGAGCAGTAGTGTGTCTAAGAACATTTTCCCCTGGGTGACATTACAGTTTGTCCTATCCTAAAAAGGCATCAGAAAAGGGCATTCCTTTGTTTTTTCTTTATTTTGTGCAATAACTCATGGGCCATGGTGAGGCATTCTTTCTGTGGTCTCCTCCCTATAATCTGGATGGTAATGTTTGTGACGTGTTGCATGTCTGTCTAAGTACAGTACCAGTCAAAAGTTCCTGTGGTGGTCCTCATGAGAGCCAGTTTCATCATAGCGCTTGATGGTTTTTGCGACTGCACTTGAAGAAACTTTCAAGATTGACTGACCATGTCTTAAAGTAATGATGGACTGTCGTTTCTCTTTGCTTATTTGAGCTGTTCTTGCCATAATATGGACTTGGTCTTTTACCAAATAGGGCTATCTACTGTATACTAAGCCAACCTTGTCACAACACAACTGATTGACTCAAACGCATTAATACTGAAAGAAATTCCACAAATTAACCGGTTAATTCAAATGCATTCCAGGTGATTACCTCATGAAGCTGGTTGAGAGAATGCCAAGAGTGTCCAAAGCTGTCATCAAGGCAAAGGGTGGCTACTTTGAAGAATTTATTTAACACTTTTTGGTTTACTACATGATTGCATATGTGTTATTTCATAGTTATGATGTCTTCACTATTATTATACAATGTATAAAATAGTAAAAATAAAGAAAATCCCTTAAATGAGTAGGTGTCCAAACTTTTGACTGGTACTGTATCTCTATTCAAGCTATGAGGCAAAAATATTTACGGATACAGTAGTCATCATCAACGTTGACCTTGTTTCATGCACATAAATAAATACCTTAATTAACTCCAGATATCTACTGTGTTGCACATTCATTCGTAACACAGGTTACTATTCATTGAAACATGTTCATGAGCAAACAACAGCATGCAACCATAAGCCTACATATATAACTTATAAAAATAGTGATTGATAGGATCTCTATAAATGTAACAGTACGATTTTAACTGTGTTGTTTTTGACCATGTAGTTACGGAAGTTACAGACTAGTCGAGCTGGACCCAGTTTATATTGGTGTGAGTTGGTCTAAATGACAGGGAGGGGTCAAGCTTTAGGTCACCGTGGTTGCCCTGGTAACCCTGTTCTGGCTGGTTGCTTGGCAACAATTCCCTTTTGTTCCAAATTATTTTATTTGCAGCACATCTTCCCCTTTACCCTGGCCTCTTCTGCTCACTTCTACCCGTCATCCCCTCTCTCTGTCTTACTCCATCTCTCGCCTTCACTATGGGTATAGAGGTCTGTTTCTCCCTCTAGTCTGCATCTTTCCTTCCTCAGGGCGATCCCTCTTGTCATTGGTGCATCCTCATATCAGTCTGATGTTTCTGAAAATACAACAAGAGAGAGATTGTGTGTGTGTGTGTGTGTGTGTGTGTGTGAGAGAGAGAGAGAGAGAGAGAGAGAGAGAGAGAGAGAGAGAGAGCACTATAGTTTTGTGATTGGGTCTTTTGAGGAGCCCTATAGCCTTTGACTGATATAGTGATCTCATAACTCTGGCCTCACAGTAATTGACTTCTTATTTCTGTAAGTGGTTTATTGGCAGGAGCAGTAAGTATATTTGCCAAGGCATTAAGATCTCTCTCTTTCTCTCTCCTCTCTCCTCTCTCTCTTTCTCTCCTCTCTCTCGTTTTCTCTCCTCTCTCTCTCTCTTCTTCTCTCTTCTTCTCTCTCTCTCGCCTCCATCTTGCCCTCCTCGCCTATGTTTTGCCGCCTTTCTCACAGTTGGGCTAGTTGCTGGGTGGGGTGGCTTGGCGCCATACTGCTTGAGACTCAGGGGGCTGGGCTGTGAGCTAATGATGTTTGACAGGCACAGAGAGGGCGAGGTGTGGCAATTGGGGGGGGGGGGGGGGGGGGGGGGGGTGACTACCAAAACAGCCAACCACAGGGGTTGGAGGATTGAAAAAGGTGGGATTGAGAGATATACAGACAAATCAGTTTGTTTGTGATAGGAGTCAGGGTGGGGCCCACATACAGTACAGCTGTTTTTCACAATCCTGGTCCTGGGGATCCCAAGGGGTGCACATTTTAGTTTTTGCCCTAGTACCAACACTTAATTAAGTCCCCAGGATCAAGTATTGTATTTTGGTCCAAACCATATTAAATGAAAAACTCTTAAAGGGGCAATCTGTTCATTTTTAGTACATCCAAATTAATGATATATAGCCATTGACTATAAATACCAGGGTCAGATAGAGAGTATCCAAATGGACTAACTTCAAAGACCAACCCCAGAATGTTTTATTTGAAACCCTAAATCTCTTTTATGCAGTAAATCAACAAGGAGGAATCAAGTCTATTTTATACTACAGATGGACCTTGTCTTGATTTGGGCATTCTTTCAACTATTTTCTAGGAATGAAAAATGGTGACAGATCAGCAGAAAAACAAAGGGGAAGTAAGGAAGGAATTGAGGAGTGCGCGGAAGCACGAGAAAAAGGGTTGTAAAGGGTAGAGGGTGGACAGAAGGGCATATCGGCACCCAAGGGGATGGGGGGAGTGGGTGTGGACAGAGGAGGACAGCTGGACAGGGAGGGTAGAGAAGGGGGGGCTGCTATTGTTGCTTAATACTGGATCAAATATGAAGAGGTTGTCACAGCCACACTGTTTAGCTGTATTTCCGACCCAAATCTAAGCATCAGCACAAGCATGACAGACAACTTTGTCATGGATGGTATCATTTAGTCAACTGCGCTGTGATCGTTTACTGCATGAGGATTCGCCTTTGAGTGTTTTCCTTATGGTGGATATTATTCCTAGAGAGATGAGGCGAAGGTGGTATGGAAGGAAAGACAGAGAGACAGACAGTCGGTTTTAAAACAGACGAGGGGGCTGGGGCTGGGGCTGGTCGAAAAGATTGGGAGGAAAGGTTGACAGAAGGGTGGGGAGGTGGAAGAGGACTGGAGGGAAAATATGACAAGAGAAAGACAGATGGAGGAAAGTAAAAAAAAGATGGAAAGAGACAGATGAATGGAGAGAAGATGGGCAAAAATGAAAATGGAGAAATGAAAGGGATATTTTTCACTGTCTGTTCTTGGGACAGTGTTTATTAAGTTTCTCTCTTTTATATCTGAGCCTGAAGCCCTCTTACCTCACCCCTTCTTTCTTTCTCTCTCTCTCTCTCTCTCTCTCTCTCTCTTTCCCTCCCTCCTTCCGTCTGCCTCTCTCTCTACCTCCTGGTTCTCACTTCGTTCACGCTGCGTTGAGAAAGTGTAAATTGTGTTTCTTTAAATACATATGTCTCCCTCAAACTCACAGCTCTGTGGGTTTGTGGGGCGGAGAGAAGAGAGGAGAGCAACAGCATTTAACTCCTGTCTACCAAGGATAAATATCTCTTCTTTCATGTCATTGCAACACTAACAGTAGTCAGTACAGCTCCTGGTGAGAGACAGGTTAGGTTTCTGTTCAGGAATACATATATAATATATTCTGTATTTAGATACAGCTGTTCCATTCTTCAACAATAGAAACAGCCATTGCGATGGGCTTGATAAATGAGGCGACGGAACAGACAGCCTATTTACCAAAGCATTTATGCTGAGCAGAAGAAGATCTCACAATCAGCCACAAGAATTAGAATTAGCCCTAGACGTTATTAGAGACGACACTAATCCAGGGGGAGTGAGCCAAGCACTCCACCACAAACTGGCTGCATCTCAAATGGCACCCTATTCCCTATGGGCCCTGGTCAAAAGTAGTGCACTCCATAGGGACTAGGGTGCCATTTGGTGTGCCAACTCTGAGTGCTTGTGAAACAGGCCGCAGGGCCCGACCTCAATGGCAGCCAGGGATAGAGAATGTAGAGAGAGAATGTAGAGACAGAGCGAGAGAGAGAGAGAGAGCGAGAGAGAGAGCGAGAGAGAGAGCGAGAGAGCGAGAGAGAGAGAGCGAGAGAGAGAGATAGTGAACACAAAGCCTTCACTATTTCATCCTGGAATATCCAATGCCTGAGGTTATCTGCCTTGGGCCTGAAGAGCAGGAACCTGGAAATACAGACCTAGAAATACAGACCTTGGAATCCTACAAGAAACATGGTATAGAGGAGATGGACCCACTGGTTGCTCTCTAGGTTACAGAGAGCTGGTAGTTCCACCCGCCAACCTACCAGGAGTAAAACAGGGAAGGGACTCATGAGGTATGCTAATTTGGTACAGTATAGAGCAGACCTAACAACGTATTTGAGAGTGTACAGTCGTGGCCAAATGTTTTGAGAATGACACAAGTATTGGTCTCCACAAAGTTTGCTGCTTCAGTGTTCTTAGATCTTTATGTCAGTAGTTACTATGGTACACTGAACTATAATTACAAGTATTCCATAAGTGTCAAAGGCTTTCATTGACAATGACATTCAGTTTATGCAAAGAGTCAATATTTGCAGTGTTGACCCTTCTTTTTCAAGACCTCTGCAATCCGCCCTGGCATGCTGTCAATTAACTTCTAGGCCACATCCTGACTGATGGCAGGAAATTCTTGCACAAGCGTTTGTCAGAAGTTGTGGGTTTTTGTTTGTCCACCCGCCTCTTGAGGATCGACCACAAGTTCTCAATGGGATTAAGGTCTGGGGAGTTTCCTGGCCATGGACCCAAAATGTAGATGTTTTGTTCCCCAAGCCACTTAGTTATCACTTTTGCCTTATGGCATGGTGCTCCATCATGCTGGAAAAGGCATTGGTCGTCACCAAACTGTTCTTGGATGGTTGGGAGAAGTTGCTCTCTGAGGATGTGTTGGTACCATTCTTTATTCATGGCTGTGTTCTTAGGCAAAATTGTGAGTGAGCCCACAAATGAATGGTCTGAGGATGCTTTACTGTTGGCATGACACAGGACTGATGGTAGCGCTGACCTTGTCTTCATCAGAGAAAATGACTCTACCCCAGTCCTCCAATCCCTGTACCTTTTGCAGCATATCAGTCTGTCCCTGATGTTTTTCCTGGAGAGAAGTGGCTTCTTTGCTGCCCTTCTTGACACCAGGCCATCCTCCAAAAGTCTTCGCCTCACTGTGCATGCAGATGCACCCACACCTGCCTGCTGCCATTCCTGAGCAAGCTCTGCACTGGTGGTGCCCCGATCCCGCAGCTGAATCAACTTTAGGAGACGGTCCTGGCGCTTGCTGGACTTCTCAACAATTGAACCTCTCTCCTTGAAGTTCTTGATGATCCGATAAATGGTTGATTTAGGTGCAATCTTACCAGCAGCAATATCCTTGCCTGTGAAGCCCTTTTTGTGCAAAGCAATGATGACGGCACGTGTTTCCTTGCAGGTAACCATGGTTGACAGAGGAAGAACAATGATTTCAAGCACCAAACTCCTTTTAAAGCTTCCAGTCTGTTATTCTGACTCAATCAGCATGACAGAGTGATCTCCAGCCTTGTCCTCGTCAACACTCTCACCTGTGTTAACGAGACAATCACTGACATGATGGCAACTGGTCCTTTTGTGGCAGGGCTGAAATGCAGTTTAAATGTTTTTTTGGGATTAAGTTTATTTTCATGGCAAAGAGGGACTTTGCAATTAATTGCAATTCATCTGATCACTCTTCATGACATTCTGGAGTATATGCAAATTGCTATCATCAACACTGAGGCAGCAAACTTTGTGGAGACCAATACTTGTGTCATTCTCAAAACTTTTGGCCACGACTGTATGTTGTGTGTTAGACAGACAGAGATAGAGACAGAGAGAGAGATTCTGAAGCAGCAACAACAGTCCCTAAGAGAAAGAGCCAAAAGTCTATCCACAGACCAAAACCCAGGAGAAGGTGACCCCTCCGAGCCCAGACAGTATATCTGTGTTAGAGACATTGCTGGGTTCAAAGAGAAATCCTTGACCTGCCTACAGGACGGTAGAGGCAGTCAGCAGTCAACCTAGGAGGAGGCCAGTCTTGTAACTCAGCAGTGGAGTGAGATTCAGGAGCTACAGTCAGCCATGAGAGAACTGGAGGAGGATAACCAGGCCCTCAGAATGGAAGTATGTCACCTGAGAGAGATGCTGGCCCCCACTGTCGACCACAGCCACCTGGAACAGCTACAGAAAGAGCTACAGGAACTGAAGGAAGAGGTCATCAGCCATCAGCCAAACCAAACTGCCCCCCCCTCCCTCTCCCCCCTCCATCACACACACACAACACCTTCTCCCCTCACACTGACACACATCCTGACACAGCCAGAATTGATCCAGGGAACAGAAAGAGGAACAACCCAGAGATTGTACTCATGTGTGATTCCAACAGGAAATTGAAGTGTCTCTTCTCCCCATACTAGACATGCCCCAGCGAATCATCGCCACCATCAACACAGAGGTATCACAGGCCTGTTACCCTCTGACAAAGGTGCACCTGCTGCATCACTGGGGCATTCAGCCTAACCACTTCTATGACCATGTGCACCTCAGCGAGAATGGAGTCAGGTTCTTTGAAAAAGTGCCCTGGACCTGACCCTCTCCAATATCCACACCAGGCCCAGAGACTCTAACCAGCACTACAAGAGTCCCAGGGCCCCTCTTCAACATCCATGGAGTCCCAAGCTACAGAGAGCCCACATGCCCACCGGCCTGCTCCTGGTCCTCATGCCCCCCTACGAGTCATCCCTGGCAGAGCACTCTGCCAGCCGCAGTAGACAGTACAGGAGAACAGCTACGCAGCAGTGACTGCAACAGGGTCCCTAGCATAGGAGCACCTGACACAGAGCCAGATTAGAGACCTGTTGGCTCTAATTTGCTTTTAAGATAACTAGAAACATCCATGCATTACAGATGACATCCATGGTAAACCACCAATGTATGCATATATAGCCTAGATAATGATGCTAGAGACATAACCTTCTATATATTTATACACTGCCTTGCCCCAAGAAAAGTTGCCTACTCTAATATTTCGTTGGACCACCTTTAGCTTTGATTACGGCGCACATTCGCTGTGGCATTGTTTCGACAACCTTATGCAACGTCACAACATTTATTTCCGTCCGGAATTTTTGGCCGAGATCTTGTATTGACGACGGGAGAGTCGAACCACTCCGTAAATCTTCTCCAGCACATCCCGATGACTTTCAATGGGGCTAAGGTCAGGACTCTGTGGTGGCCAATTCATGTGTGAAAATTTTTCCTCATGCTCCCTGAACCACTGAATTCGCACAATTCACACTCAACCGCACAATTCGAGACAGATGAATCCTGGTATTGTCGTCCTGGAATATGCCTGTGCAGGGCCGGAGCGTGCGTATAGGCAGACTAGGTGATCGCCTAGAGCGGCAAAATGTGGGCTTATAAAAAAATAAATATATACAGTGGGGAGAACAAGTATTTGATACACTGCCGATTTTGCAGGTTTTCCTACTTACAAAGCATGTAGAGGTCTGTAATTTTTACCATAAGTACACTTCAACTGTGAGAGACGGAATCTAAAACAAAAATCCAGAAAATCACATTGTATGATTTTTAAATAATTAATTTGCATTTTATTGCATGACATAAGTATTTGATCACCTACCAACCAGTAAGAATTCCGGCTCTCACAGACCTGTTAGTTTTTCTTTAAGAAGCCCTCCTGTTCTCCACTCATTACCTGTATTAACTGCACCTATTTGAACTCGTTACCTGTATAAAAGACACCTGTCCACACACTCAATCAAACAGACTCCAACCTCTGTGTAAGGACATCAGGGATAAAATTGTAGACCTGCACAAGGCTGGGATGGGCTACAGGACAATAGGCAAGCAGCTTGGTGAGAAGGCAACAACTGTTGGCGCAATTATTAGAAAATGGAAGAAGTTCAAGATGACGGTCAATCTCCCTCGGTCTAGGGAACCATGCAAGATCTCACCTCGTGGGGCATCAATGATCATGAGGAAGGTGAGGGATCAGCCCAGAACTACACGGCAGGACCTGGTCAATGACCTGAAGAGAGCTGGGACCACAGTCTCAAAGAAAACCATTAGTAACACACTATGCCGTCATGGATTAAAATCCTGTAGCGCACGAAAGGTCCCCCTGCTCAAGCCAGCGCATGTCCAGGCCCGTCTGAAGTTTGCCAATGACCATCTGGATGATCCAGTGGAGGAATGGGAGAAGGTCATGTGGTCTGATGAGACAAAAATATAGCTTGCGAGATCTTGGCCAACAACCTCCTTCCCTCATTAAGAGCATTGAAGATGGGTCGTGGCTGGGTCCTCCAGCATGACAACTACCCAAAACACACAGCCAGGGCAACTAAGGAGTGGCTCCGTAAGAAGCATCTCAAGGTCCTGGAGTGGCCTAGCCAGTCTCCAGACCTGAACCCAATAGAAAATCTTTGGAGGGAGCTGAAAATCCGTATTGCCCAGCGACAGCCCCGAAACCTGAAGGATCTGGAGAAGGTCTGTATGGAGGAGTGGGCCAAAATCCCTGCTGCAGTGTGTGCAAACCTGGTCAAGAACTGCAGGAAACATATGATCTCTGTAATTGCAAACGAAAGTTTATGTACCAAATGTTAAGTTCTGCTTTTCTGATGTATCAAATAATTATGTCATGCAATAAAATGCAAATTACTTAAAAATCATACAATGTGATTTTCTGGATTTTTGTTTTAGATTCCATCACTCACAGTTGAAGAGTACCAATGATAAAAATTACAGACTTATACATGCTTTGTAAGTGGGAAAACCTGCAAAATCGTTAGTGTATAAAATACTTGTTCTCCCCACTGTATATATATTTACAAAGGAAAAAAAAAAGAAAAAAAAAATATATTGCCGCTCATTTTGCCGCCTCTTGTAGTCCATTGGTGAGGAATGTCTGTCTGTCAATCAAAATCACTAATCAGCGCTAAACCGTAACCGACCCTTGCATGGCCGGAGGTTAGGTTCGTTGTCAAAAGCTGAAGGAGGATAATAAAGTGTGACGTTCCTGGAGTCGTGCGGTGTATGGGGCACAGGAACTTTCTGTTAAATCACGCCATCCTCTGGCCGAGCTGCAACAGTACACTGTTAAACCATGTCTAAACAACCCAAACTGTCGGGTTGTGAGTATAAAAAAAGAAAATTGGCAAAGGAGCAAGCGCTCCAAAAACAAAATAATTATATTTTGAAATATATTGATCCCGGACCAAGTGGGAGTATAAAGTATAAAGTATAAAGGCCCTTCCAGAGCCCCGGAGACGGACGTGAACAGGTCTACCGCCGTTGCTAGCTGCCCGGCTAGAGATGATGACGCACCTCCCCTGCCACCAGAGACCGGCGGAGCCACAAGAGCCGCTGAACATGTAGCGTCGCTACTACCGGTACACGGACAAGGTGAGGAGGATATGAAAGATCCCAGCAAAACACCAATCAAGCAAGAACTATTAGACGTGTTGACAGAGAAAGGACCACATCAGGTAAAAGGAATTGATTTCCCCAGGGATGAATCACACAGAACATTTTCTGAGTGCCATTACAGTCGGAGGATAGCTAATGGAGAAAGACTGGAAAGGCCCTGGCTTGTTTATTCAGTAAGTAAGGATGTAGCGTTTTGCTTCTGTTGTAAGCTTTTTTGTGGAAGTGAGGGAAAGTCAGCGCTGGCAAAAAGTGGTGTTAATGACTGGAAAAACATGTCAAGCATCCTCAGCGTCCATGAAACATCGTCTGGTCATATGGAAAGTTTTCACGAATGGAAAGAGTTGGATAAAAGATTGGCCTCGCAAATCACGATAGATGCACAAAATCAGCGCAAACTGACTGCTGAGACAAAGCACTGGCAAGATGTGTTGCATCGGTTGATCAATCTTATCAGAGTTATGGCTATGCAAAACCTAGCATTTAGAGGCAGCACAGATAGATTGCTTGAGGATAACAATGGAAACTTTCTCAAACTAGTGGAGATGATCAGCCTTTTTGACAGCGTTATGGCTGAACATATAAGGAGAGTAACTTCAAACTATTTTGGCAAAGGCATTCAAAATGAAATCATAGCTATGCTAGCATCACAGATTCAGCAGAAAATTCTCACGATGCTTAAGTCAGCTAAATACTACTCCATAATTTTGGATTGTACTCCGGATGTGAGTAGAACCGAACAGATGACGCAGCCAAGTGTGGAGATCAGAGAGTATTTGTCGTTTTTGTCTCTAGTGGTTTTAAGCTGTGAATCTGCTGATGATATGCGCCTTGCTGCGCTTGTGTGTGTGTGTCCGTGTGTTTTGTGTATATAAATATATAAATATTTTCACTATTTAGATGAGTTGAAATTGACACTTTGTGCGTTGCACTTGTCTATTTGCGTGATGTGTATATTGGCGTTTGTGTTGCTGTTTTTTGCTTATGGCTTGTATTGGCTGCGTGTTGTTGGTTTATTGTACGTTGAAAATAGAGGGGCGGCACAATTTTGTTTCGCCTAGAGCGGCGGAAATACACGCACCGGTACTGTGCCTGTGCCATCAGGGAAGAAAAAATCAATTGATGGGATAACCTGGTTATTCAGTACATTCAGGTACACAGCTGACTTCATTTTATTGCCACATAACATTTCTGAGCCTAGACCTGACCAATTGAAGCAACCCCAGATCATAACACTGCCTCCAGAGACTTGTACAGTGGGCACTATGCATGATGGGTGCATTGCTTCATGCGCTTCCCTTCTTACCCTGACGCGCCCATCGCTCTGGAATAGGGTAAATCTGGATTTATCAGACCACATGACCGTTTTCCATTGCTCCAGAGTCCAATCTTTATGCTCCTTAGCAAATTGATGCCCTTTCTTCCGATTAGCCTCACTAACAAGTGAGGCTAAGGACCTGAAGGATCTGGAGAAGGTCTGTATGGAGGAGTGGGCCAAAATCCCTGCTGAAAGTGTGTGCAAACCTGGTCAAGAACTACAGGAAACATATGATCTCTGTAATTGCAAACGAAAGTTTATGTACCAAATGTTAAGTTCTGCTTTTCTGATGTATCAAATAATTATGTCATGCAATAAAATGCAAATTACTTAAAAATCATACAATGTGATTTTCTGGATTTTTGTTTTAGATTCCATCACTCACAGTTGAAGAGTACCAATGATAAAAATTACAGACTTATACATGCTTTGTAAGTGGGAAAACCTGCAAAATCGTTAGTGTATAAAATACTTGTTCTCCCCACTGTATATATATTTACAAAGGAAAAAAAAAAGAAAAAAAAAATATATTGCCGCTCATTTTGCCGCCTCTTGTAGTCCATTGGTGAGGAATGTCTGTCTGTCAATCAAAATCACTAATCAGCGCTAAACCGTAACCGACCCTTGCATGGCCGGAGGTTAGGTTCGTTGTCAAAAGCTGAAGGAGGATAATAAAGTGTGACGTTCCTGGAGTCGTGCGGTGTATGGGGCACAGGAACTTTCTGTTAAATCACGCCATCCTCTGGCCGAGCTGCAACAGTACACTGTTAAACCATGTCTAAACAACCCAAACTGTCGGGTTGTGAGTATAAAAAAAGAAAATTGGCAAAGGAGCAAGCGCTCCAAAAACAAAATAATTATATTTTGAAATATATTGATCCCGGACCAAGTGGGAGTATAAAGTATAAAGTATAAAGGCCCTTCCAGAGCCCCGGAGACGGACGTGAACAGGTCTACCGCCGTTGCTAGCTGCCCGGCTAGAGATGATGACGCACCTCCCCTGCCACCAGAGACTGGCGGAGCCACAAGAGCCGCTGAACATGTAGCGTCGCTACTACCGGTACACGGACAAGGTGAGGAGGATATGAAAGATCCCAGCAAAACACCAATCAAGCAAGAACTATTAGACGTGTTGACAGAGAAAGGACCACATCAGGTAAAAGGAATTGATTTCCCCAGGGATGAATCACACAGAACATTTTCTGAGTGCCATTACAGTCGGAGGATAGCTAATGGAGAAAGACTGGAAAGGCCCTGGCTTGTTTATTCAGTAAGTAAGGATGTAGCGTTTTGCTTCTGTTGTAAGCTTTTTTGTGGAAGTGAGGGAAAGTCAGCGCTGGCAAAAAGTGGTGTTAATGACTGGAAAAACATGTCAAGCATCCTCAGCGTCCATGAAACATCGTCTGGTCATATGGAAAGTTTTCACGAATGGAAAGAGTTGGATAAAAGATTGGCCTCGCAAATCACGATAGATGCACAAAATCAGCGCAAACTGACTGCTGAGACAAAGCACTGGCAAGATGTGTTGCATCGGTTGATCAATCTTATCAGAGTTATGGCTATGCAAAACCTAGCATTTAGAGGCAGCACAGATAGATTGCTTGAGGATAACAATGGAAACTTTCTCAAACTAGTGGAGATGATCAGCCTTTTTGACAGCGTTATGGCTGAACATATAAGGAGAGTAACTTCAAACTATTTTGGCAAAGGCATTCAAAATGAAATCATAGCTATGCTAGCATCACAGATTCAGCAGAAAATTCTCACGATGCTTAAGTCAGCTAAATACTACTCCATAATTTTGGATTGTACTCCGGATGTGAGTAGAACCGAACAGATGACGCAGCCAAGTGTGGAGATCAGAGAGTATTTGTCGTTTTTGTCTCTAGTGGTTTTAAGCTGTGAATCTGCTGATGATATGCGCCTTGCTGCGCTTGTGTGTGTGTGTCCGTGTGTTTTGTGTATATAAATATATAAATATTTTCACTATTTAGATGAGTTGAAATTGACACTTTGTGCGTTGCACTTGTCTATTTGCGTGATGTGTATATTGGCGTTTGTGTTGCTGTTTTTTGCTTATGGCTTGTATTGGCTGCGTGTTGTTGGTTTATTGTACGTTGAAAATAGAGGGGCGGCACAATTTTGTTTCGCCTAGAGCGGCGGAAATACACGCACCGGTACTGTGCCTGTGCCATCAGGGAAGAAAAAATCAATTGATGGGATAACCTGGTTATTCAGTACATTCAGGTACACAGCTGACTTCATTTTATTGCCACATAACATTTCTGAGCCTAGACCTGACCAATTGAAGCAACCCCAGATCATAACACTGCCTCCAGAGACTTGTACAGTGGGCACTATGCATGATGGGTGCATTGCTTCATGCGCTTCCCTTCTTACCCTGACGCGCCCATCGCTCTGGAATAGGGTAAATCTGGATTTATCAGACCACATGACCGTTTTCCATTGCTCCAGAGTCCAATCTTTATGCTCCTTAGCAAATTGATGCCCTTTCTTCCGATTAGCCTCACTAACAAGTGGTTTTCTTGTGGCCACACAGCTGTGTAGTTTAGGTGATCTCCTATCACGGTCATTCAATATTTTTTTCCGACCACATTTATTCCGCGAAGTTGACAGTTCACCACTATCCTTCCAGGTTTTAATAATGCGTTGGACAGTTCTTAACCCAATTCCAGTAATTTCAGCAATCTCCTTAGTTTTTTTCTTTGCTTGATGCAGGCCAATAATTTCACCCTTCTGAAACACAGTAACATCTTTTCCACGACCACGGGATACGTCTTCCGACATGGTTGTTTAAGAAATGAGAAGCTACACTTAAAAAAAAAAAGGGTTCTTCGGCTGTCTCCATAGGAGAACTACATGGAACTATTTTTGGTTCCATGTAGAACCCTCTGTGTAAAAGGTTCTACATGAACTCAAAAAGGTTCTGCCTGGAACCAAAAAGGTTCTGCCTGGAACCAAAAAGGATTCTTCAAAGGTTTCTCCTATGGGGACAGCCGAAGAACCCTTTTAGGTTATACAGTGGGGAGAACAAGTATTTGATACACTGCCGATTTTGCAGGTTTTCCCAGTTACAAAGCATCTAGAAGTCTGTAATTTTTATCATAGGTACTCTTCAACTGTGAGTGACGGAATCTAAAACAAAAATCCAGAAAATCACATTGTATGATTTTTAAGTAATTAATTTGCATTTTATTGCATGACATAAGTATTTGATACATCAGAAAAGCAGAACTTAATACTGGGTACAGAAACCTTTGTTTGCAATTACGTTTCCTGTAGTTCTTGACCAGGTTTGCACACACTGCAGCAGGGATTTTGGCCCACTCCTCCATACAGACCTTCTCCAGATCCTTCAGGTTTCAGGGCTGTCGCTGGGCAATATGGACTTTCAGCTCCCTCCAAAGATTTTCTATTGGGTTCAGGTCTGGAGACTGGCTAGGCCACTCCAGGACCTTGAGATGCTTCTTACGGAGCCACTTCTTAGTTGCCCTGGCTGTGTGTTTCGGGTCGTTGTCATGCTGGAAGACCCAGCCACGACCCATCTTCAATGCTCTTACTGAGGGAGGGAGGTTGTTGGCCAAGATCTCGCGATACATGGCCCCATCCATCCTCCCCTCAATACGGTGCAGTCGTCCTGTCCCCTTTGCAGAAAAGCATCCCCAAAGAATGATGTTTCCACCTCCATGCTTCACGGTTGGGATGGTGTTCTTGGGGTTGTACTCATCCTTCTTCTTCCTCCAAACACGGCAAATGGAGTTTAGACCAAAAAGCTCTATTTTTGTCTCATCAGACCACATGACCTTCTCCCATTCCTCCTCTGGATCATCCAGATGGTCATTGGCAAACTTCAGACGGGCCTGGACATGCGCTGGCTTGAGCAGGGGGACCTTGCGTGCGCTGCAGGATTTTAATCCATGACGGCGTAGTGTGTTACTAATGGTTTTCTTTGAGACTGTGGTCCCAGCTCTCTTCAGGTCATTGACCAGGTCCTGCCGTGTAGTTTTGGGCTGATCCCTCACCTTCCTCATGATCATTGATGCCCCACGAGGTGAGATCTTGCATGGTGCCCCAGACCGAGGGTGATTGACCGTCATCTTGAACTTCTTCCATTTTCTAATAATTGCGCCAACAATTGTTGCCTTCTCACCAAGCTGCTTGCCTATTGTCCTGTAGCCCATGCCAGCCGTGTGCAGGTCTACAATTTTATCCCTGATGTCCTTACACAGCTCTCTGGTCTTGGCCATTGTGGAGAGGTTGGAGTCTGTTTGATTGAGTGTGTGGACAGGTGTCTTTTATACAGGTAACGAGTTCAAACAGGTGCAGTTAATACAGGTAATGAGTGGAGAACAGGAGGGCTTCTTAAAGAAAAACGAACAGGTCTGTGAGAGCCGGAATTCTTACTGGTTGGTAGGTGATCAAATACTTATGTCATGCAATAAAATGCAAATTAATTATTTAAAAATCATACAATGTGATTTTCTGGATTTTTGTTTTAGATTCTGTCTCTCACAGTTGAAGTGTACCTATGATAAAAATTACAGACCTCTACATGCTTTGTAAGTAGGAAAACCTGCAAAATCGGCAGTGTATCAAATACTTGTTCTCCCCACTGTAGGTAGCACCTTTACTTCTAAGAGTGTACTCACTGCATCAGTTAAGGTTAAAATAATTGTTGCCAGCTGAAACATATTAATCACTGCAGTAATTATTAAATCATAGGCTCTTAAGTATTTGCTTATTTAAATTCAAACTGTGACATTTTGTTTGGCCAGGCAGTGTATACTGTTTATTTGTTTTAGCTCCATAACATGATACACGATAACACAATGATAACAAATTGGTTCACAGGCCAAGTAAATTGTTAAACACATTCCAAAGGAACTTTTGAAACATAGTATCCTTAAATATTAGCTGCTATAGCAGTCAGGGTTTGTGATCATCAACCTTTGGGGTGAAAAGCACACTCCCAGACTTTGTAGATACTGTACATAGTTCAGATCCTATTATACTTCTAGAGACATGGAGCTGAGGAGATTTATAACATCCTCTCTAATTACTGTAGCTTACTGCACCTTCAGTGAAACATTGTCATGTAAAATGTGGAAGAGAGTCTGGAGGGATTATAATCTGATTTAAAGAAGCTCTTTCGAATATAATAGGGAAAACATGCATTTGTCTTAAGATACAGAAATGTTCAACTCAGATCGAGACATCAACATGTATGCAGTGTATATGGCAACATCTGACTCGCCATATTTGAATGAAGATTGTTTTCAGACTGTAAGGGATTATTAAAAAACTGTAACGGTAAACCGTGGTTTACCTTACCAGCAAAAATATTGTAATCAGATTACAGATACTTTTGAAAAACTTTTGTCTTTAAATCTTTGTGACACTTTTCTGTTTTCTCAATGACATTCAAATCAGCATTGAAAAAAGGCACAAGTTTAAGTTTGTTCCACCTGAGCGAGTCTGACCACAAGTTAGAGACCACTATGATGACACACCAAATGTGTTTGATGGATTGCGGGAAAAGAGCAGGAATAGGCTTTTATAGGATACAGTCCAAGCTATACCTTCCAATGGTGCGACTGCTGTCGGCATCCAAAGATTATCCAAATTGAATAAATGCTTCGAGGTAAGGATGACGGCGATACGGATATCACTTATTATTGATCTACATAGCGCATTGATGTGAATCACACTGCTGTTCTCTAATTTAGCTATTTGCGCCTTACGGATTGTGGTTGTTGTGGATGGCTGTTTATAAACCTAAATGTGTAAACCTAAATGTGTATTTGAACCCAATAATGGTTGAATTCAAGAAGTTTAAACTGCCTATCAATCATTCATTGGACAGCCAGTGAAAAATGCTCTTGCAACAGCTGCACAGTGCGGATCCAAGCCTATGGAATAAAAGTGGGGCTCAAAACTATATTGCTCAAACTTTTGATAGACTTAAAAGGAGAAATCTGTAGTTGCTACATCCATTTTTGGACTTAAATACATTATATATACAGTACCAGTCAAAAGTTTGCCCACACCTACTCATTCAAGGGTTTTTCTTCATTTTTACTATCTTCTACATTGTGTAATAAAAGAGAAGACATCAAAACTTTTAGACTCTTCTAGTAGCCACCCTTTGCCTTGATGACAGCTTTGTACACTCTTGGCAAAGTATGCCATTCCATGAGCGCAGCAATCAGTCCTCCATGACAACAAAATCATAAACAACAGAGTAGGGCTGGCTAATAAGTCCTTAGTTTTGCGGTCATACTCATGTAAAACAATTCGGCTAATCTATACTTCCATATTTCCAAGTCCTATTCTTGAAGATCAAGGGCTATAACATTTATTGGAATGACTGGAATTTTGATAGACTGGTTTTAATGCAAAGATATACATGTCATTTAATCATATTATTATATGTAGTCGAAAGCGATGGATTAGAAGAAGCCTACATAAACAAAAAGTAAAATTTTATATCCATATATGGCCAGCTATGTACATTTTTACATTGATTTATCCTGCAATAGACGTTGTTCAGTTGGTAACATACATTTTTGTCTTCTTCTAATGCCTCGAGGGGAAATAACGGAATGTAATCAGATTACGTTACTGAGTTTGGGTTAAAAAAAAAAATGTATTGTATCTTTTTTGTTGTTGTTGTAAACATTGAAAATGGGTCCCACAGACCTGAACACCACACAAGGTTTAAAACTCCTTCAAAGTGGTGTAGGAGGTAAGATGTATGACATTAATGTGATTTATACTGAAAATAAATGTTGCGTAAAAGTAAATCAAAAAATTATAATCTTTAGTCAGAACAGAGTAGTGAGACAAGGATTTAATACAGTATGAGCCTGACCTTAATATTTATATAAATGAATTGGCTACCATATTAGAACAATCTACATCTCCGGGACTCACGCTAGAAGACAAAGAAATAGAGTTTATTTTATATGCAGATGACTTAGTAATCTTGTCATTAATCTTGTCACCAAGTAATGATCTTTCAGAAATGCTCTCTGGAATGTAGATCCCATGTCACCCTAGGAGAAACAACCGTGAAATACACCACCAACTATACTTACCTTGGTATAAGTTCATCTGGGTGGTTTGGCCATAAAGTCTCTTACAAATAAATCACCCAGAGCATATTTAGCAATTAGAAAAACATTGTACAAATATAACTGTCCAATTAGAATTTGGTAACATTATTTGACTGTCATAACCAATCTTTTTATAAGGCAGCAAAATTTGGGGCACCCTTTTTAACTACACATCATGGGATAAAAGCCCCACCGGAATTTTACAGCTGGTATTTTTCTAAAATAAATGCCCCAAACCTAGCTTGTAAGGGAGAATTCCCCCTAGCACTCCCCCTAGCACACTGTAATCCAGAATATCATCATCAAATGTTTTTATTTTACAAACACCGCAACCCAGAGAGTGACCCTTTAGAGCAATTGGCCCAAAAGCACCAGCTAAATTCAACAATTGGACCATCAATAACTAAATTTTAACAAATAGAAATCTCTTTACAAAATGTATACACTAATTATTGGCAAAACTAAATTCAATTTAATCACAAACTTGAATGTTACCAAATTCTAAACAGAGATATCAAATAAGCACCTCGTCAAAATCAAATATTTCAGAGAGAGAGAGAGAGAGAGAGAGAGAGAGAGAGAGGCCTTCTATGCCATCAAAATGGACATAACATTAGACATACCAATTAAGATCTGGTTAAAAATACTTGAATCAATTATAGAACCCATTGCCCTTTATGGTTGTGAGGTCTGGGTTCCGCTCACCAACTAAGAATTCACGAAATGGGACAAACACCAAATTGAGACTCTGCATGCAGAATTCTGCAAAAAATATCCACAGCGTAAAACACCAAATATGCAATGCATGCAGAGCAGAATTAGGCCGATACCCGCTAATTATCAAAATCCAGAGAAGAGGCGTTAAATTCTACAACCACCTGAAAGGAAGCGATTCCCAAACCTTCCATAACAAAGCCCTCACCTACAGAGAGATGAACCTGGAGAAGAGTCCCCTAAGCAAGCTGGTCCTGGGGCTTTGTTCACAAACACAAAAAGACCCCACAGAGTCCCAGGACAGCAACACAATTAGACCCAATCAAATCATGAGAAAACTAAAAGATAATTACTTGACACATTGGAAAGAATTAACAAAAGTAATGGAGAATGCTATTTGGCCCTAAACAGACAGTACACAGTGGCAGAATACCTGACCACTGTGACTGACCCAAACTTAAGGAAAGCTTTGACTATGTACAGACTCAGTGAGCATAGCCTAGCTATTGAGAACGGTAGGCAGACCTGGCTCTCAAGAGAAGACAGGCTAAGTGCACACTGCCCACAAAATGAGGTGGAAACTGAGCTGAACTTCCTAACCCTTCCGCCAAATGTATGACCATATTAGAGACACATATTTCCCTCAGATTACACAGATCCACAAAGAATTAAAAAACAAACCCAATTTTGATAAACTCCCATATATACTGGATGAAATACCACAGTGTGCCATCACAGCAGCAATATTTGTGATATGTTGCCACAATAAAAGGGCAACCAGTGATGAACAAACACCATTGTAAATACAACCCATATGTATGTTTATTTACTTTCCCATTTGTACTTTAGCTATTTGCAAATTGTTACAACACTGTATACACTGGGGGCCAAACATTTGGAATATTACTCATTCAAGGGTTTTTCTTTATTTGCACTATTTTTTACATTGTAGAATAAAAGTGAAGACATAAAAACTGTGACATAACACATATGGAATTATGTAGTTACCAAAAAAGTGTTAAACAAATCAAAATATATTCTTCAAATAGCCACCCTTTGCCTTGATGACAGCTTTGCACACTCTTGGCATTCTCTCAACCAGCTTCACCTGGATGCTTTTCCATCAGTCTTCCATCAGGAGTTCCCACATATGCTGAGAACTTGTTGGCTGCTTTTCCTTCACTGCGGTCCGACTCATCCCAAACCATCTCAATTTGGTTGAGGTTGGAACCAAAATCTCCAGTCCAAAGGACACATTTCCACCGGTCTAATGTCCATTGCTCATGTTTCTTTGCCCAAGCAAGTCTCTTCTTCTTATTGGTGTCCTTAAGTAGTTGTTTCTTTGAAGCAACTCAACCATGAAGGCCTGATTCACACAGTCTCCTCTGAACAATTGATGTTGAGATGTGTCTGTTACTTGAACTCTGTGAAGCATTTATTTGGGCTGCAATCTGAGGCTGGAATGAATTTATCCTCTGCAGCAGAGGTATTTCTGGGTCTTCCATTCCTGTGGTGGTCCTCATGAAGCTGGTTGAGAGAATGCCATGAGTGTGCAAAGCTGTCATCAAGGCAAAGGGTGGCTACTTTGAAGAATCTCAATTATAAAATATATTTTGATTTGTTTAACACTTTTTTGGTTACTACATGATTCCATATGTGTTATATCATAGTTGTGATGTCTTCACTTTTATTCTACAATGTAAAGAATTGTGCAAATAAAGAAAAACCCTTGAATGAGTAATATTCCAAACTTTTGGCCTCCAGTGTATACAGTGTTGTAACAATGTGCAAATAGCTAAAGTACAAATGGAAAAAGAAATAAACATAAATATGGGTTGTATTTACAATGGTGTTTGTTCTTCACTGCTTGCCCTTTTCTTGTGGGTCACAAATATGTAATGTAATTTTTATTGTTTACTGTCTACTTCACTTGCTTTGGCAATGTTAACATATGTGTCCCATGCCAATAAAGCCCTTGAATTGAAATTGAATTGATAAGAGAGAAGGGGGCATAGAGGGAGAAAGAGACGGACCCATGGCTAGAAAGCCGTATTTGAGTCCCAATAATCTCTCAATCTTCTGAAGCGTGTATTCACTTGTTCACTACTCTCCACAAATTTAAAAGCATTGGATTGATGTAGGCATGGGCTAGACTACAGGAATTTTCATACACCTGTAATTTCCTTTCTAATCCATGAAGGGAAGTGAACAAGTGCATACCTTGGGAGAAATAAAGAAGAGATTATTGGGACACAACCCCGTAGTCTACTCATGAAGATAAAATAGCAATTGAAAAAAGAACGTCTTTCTTCCACGGTAGGGGGAAGTGGGAGTTTTTGACAGCAATACTAAAGGAATTCTTAAAAGTGTGTAATGTTGTTTCGGTGTAGTATCATTTCAGGTTTTTGGCAGTTAGGTTGTCATGCCAATGTTCTTCCTGCCACATCCTGTATGCATTTTCTCTTTCATGTCCCGATCGGAGTTCCGCTACGGAACACTTAGAAAAAACAATATCACCGCTGGTGCAAGGATGTGATAGCGCTACACTGTGAATTTAAAACTGTCTACCACTGACAATTTTTGTTCCAATTAGACTATTTATAAATGCCATATTTACAGAGATGAGCAGCTTGCTTCGAGGCATGTCTGGTACTATATATGGGATGTGTTCCAAATGGCACCGTATTCCCTACATAGTGCACTACTTTTGACCAAAACCCTACTCAAACATTTTGCACTATAAGGGGAATAGGGTGCCATTTGGGATGCAGCACATACATTTTTGGTCTAGTTAAGCCTTCTCTGTTATTAATGTCTCCTGTTTGTTCCTGGACATAAAATAACCCTTAAAGATAGTGAACATTTGGTTAGACAGATGCACAACACATCAATGGTATTAGAATAACTTACCATAAGTAGATACATTTTCCAGTAAAAGTTTTGTGTATTTGCGTAATCACATACATTATATCAGTAAAGGTTACTGTCGTGTATGGGATGCGTCCTAAAATGGCACAGTATTCCCTACATAGCACTTGACAAAGGGGTCCCTGGTCAAAAGTAGTGCACTATATAGGGTAGAGGGTGCCATTTGGGACATAACATTAGGATAACACTGTTTGAATTGTACTGTAACACCATGCCAGACCAAGTTCAGTTAAGGTTTTTAGTATCAAAATTCAGTGCCGAACCCCATAATTATTGCTGGTCACATTCATTCTCACATCCTGACCCTCATTTCCATAATATTTTAGTTTATCCAACCCTGAAATACATATGCATGCCTAAAAATGACACCGCAATAAACATTGTGGGGTCACACAGTAACATTAACTCTGTGTAACATCTGTCCATTGCCACTTTGACCTTTTCATTTCGCTCTCTCTCTCTCTCTCGCTCTCTCTCTCTCTCTCTCTCTCTCTCTCTCTCTCTCTCTCTCTCTCTCTCTCTCTCTCTCTCTCTCTCTCTCTCTCTCTCTCTCTCTCTCTCTCTCTCTCTCTCTCTCTCTCTCTCTCTCTCTCTCTCTCTCTCTCTCTCTCTCGCTCTCTCTCTCACACACACCCCCCACACACAGCATAGTGTGCTTCTCAACACGCCTCTCCTTTATTGGCTGCGTCCCAAACGGCACCCTATTTCCTATATAGGGCCCTGGTCAAAAGTAGTGCACTATATAGGGAACCAGCCATTGAATGTTCAGGGTGGTTATAGACTCATCAGTCTTACATAGATACTCCCATGGCTGCTGCCGGACCATTTATCTTCTTGTCTGTTTCCCTCTCTAACTGTCCTGGCTCTGCAAATGGCACCCTGTTCCCTATTTAGTGCACTACTTTTAGTGCACTATAAAGGGATTAGGGTGCCATTTGGGACACACTCTGTCCAGGACTCTGACAGACAGTACCTGAAATGACCATCTCTATCTGACTTCCTGGTTTCCCTCTCTTCTCTGTGTTGCCTAGACAATGACCCCTTGCAGCCGGTGACCCAGGACAAGACAGTGTCGGTGGGCGGCACAGTGACCCTGACCTGCCGGGTGGCAAAGAGCGACAACTCCTCCCTGCAGTGGTCCAACACGGCTCAGCAGACCCTATACTTTGGAGAGAAGAGAGGTAAGAGAGAGGAAGGCAGGGAGTGATTGAGGGATTGAGAGAGAGGGGGGAGAGGGAGGGAGGGAGGGAGGGAGGGAGGGAGGGAGGGGTTGTGTGTTTGTGAGAGAGAGAGATTACATTTGTATTGTTTATTTCACTTTTGTTTATTATCTACTTCACTTGATTTGGCAATGTTAACATATGTTTCCAATGCCAATAAAACCCTAAATTTGAATTGAAATGGAATTGAATTGAAATTGAGAGAGAGAGAGAGAGAGAGAGATGTGTGTGAAAGAGAAGAAGCAAGAGAAAGAGAGAGAGGGAGACAGAGATCAAGAAAATAACTGGTGTGGCTGGCTAGGGCTAGTAGTAGCCTCTGAGGGTATCTTGTCTCAACCATGGCCGCAGAGCAGAACTAGATCCTGACCCAGCACGCTGATTCTCAGACCATAGTCTAGCTCCATCACACGCACGCACGCACGCACGCACGCACGCACGCACGCACGCACGCACGCACGCACACACTCACACACACACACACACACACACACATGCACACACACTCGGCTTGCATGACTTAATGGACCAATAAAATAATCCCAAAACGGCAAACCCCGCCTATCTGACACTCCAGGCAGTCGAGGCGCTCAAAGTATTTGAAGGATTTCAAATAGTACTTGAAGCCAGGTCTGGTTTTAATATATTGCCCTGCTATCTGTGAACCTGATGGCGTATTGACATGTTGATGTCTTTGTTGCCAGGGGAGTGCGCATGCATGTACCTTCATTTTCAGATGTAGATCAATAACACTACTCTGTAAGTAGAAATAGCATTGTTTCTGAAATACAATATGCTGCTACTCACGAAACGTATTCATCCTAATAAAGCTTCCTCCAGTTAACAATATCTTGGAAGGGAGAGGTAAATGGAGGATAGATGAAGAGAGATAGATGATGGTGGGGTGAAGAAAGGGTAAGAGCAAGATAGAGGACTAAAGAAAGAGAGAAAGAAACAAAGAAAGAATGATACATTTAGGGGGACGGATAGCTTTAAGGGGGGTCTGTGTGGCACAGGGGAGCACACACAGGAGCTACATGAAGATAAATGGACTGACCTTGGTTACTGATAAACCATGAAGACAGAGCACTGGCAGAGTCACAGACACAGGCAGAGTTAGGCATGCTATGCAGAGAGACACAGACAGAGAGACACAGACAGACAGACAGACAGACAGACAGACAGACAGACAGACAGACAGACAGACAGACAGACAGACAGACAGACAGACAGACAGACAGACAGACAGACAGAGGCGTCGGGCAGACAGAAAGAGAGGGAGGCAGACAGATAGAGAGCGACAGACAGACTGAGCCAGACAGACACACACAGACAGAAAGAGAAAGCGGGAGTCATCAAGACAGAGACACACATGTACAAACACACGTCTGCACCGTACACAGATACACAAAGACAGACAGAAAGAAATATTGTATATGGAGACCGTCCTACACTAGACCCCAGTAGCCACAGACCGAGATCATGACTGTCTGTAGACAGATAAACAGGCCCAAGGACTGACTGAGTGTGAATGTGCCATTGTCAAAAGTAGTGCACTATGTAGGGAATAAGGGTTGTATTTGTCTGTTTGTTTGTGTGTGTGTTTGTGTGTCCCAAGAGCCCAGACAGAGTCAGATCAAAATACATATAGAGGTCAAAGATATCATGTAGATAGGACGTGTGTTTCCTACCATTTCATCATCCTCCCATAACCTACAGTAAACACAGTGTGTGTACGCGCGCCTCCCTGCCAGCTGCCGCGATGATGACAAAGCGGTTATAACTCTTCTTCTTTTTACCCATCCTATTTTCCTCCCTCCCTCCCTTTCTTTCTGTCTCCTCCCCTCTCTATCTCTTTTTTTCTCTCCCTCCATCCCCCTCTCCCCCCCCTCTCTCTCCTTCTCTCCCCCCTCCTCTACCTCGCCACCACCTATCTCTCCCCCCATCCACTCCTCCTCTCCCTCCCATCTCTATCTCTCACCCAGCTCTGAGAGATAACCGTATCCAGCTTCACCGGTCGACAGGCACAGAGCTGTCCATCACCATCGGAGACATCCAGCTGTCAGACGAGGGGGAGTACACCTGCTCCATCTTCACCATGCCCGTCCTCACCGCCCGCGCCACCGTCACTGTGTTAGGTGTGTGTGGGGGGTGTGTGTGCCTGCATGCTTTATTCTGTATTAAGTATTAACATTCTGTATTATGCATGAACTTATTCAATTAGATAACTTCAGGCAGTCTGTGTGCTAGATACAGTAGTGGAGTACTGTATGTACATTTCTTTGCCTGAGTGTCGGCAGTGGCGGAAAGACCCAATTGTCATTCTTGAGTAAAAGAAAAGACAAACAAAGCATTTGTGTTTAGTGAGTCCGCCAGATCAGAGGCAATAGGGATGACTGGGGATGTTCTCTTGTTAAGTGTGTGAATTGGACCATTGTCACGAGTGGGTGCACACACAGACCAAGACGCAGCGCAGGGATAGTAGTTCGACATTTTATTCATATACTATGTATAAAACGAATGACGAAACTACAGAACACAAACAAACACTATAGACAAACGTCACGTTCACAAAACACACGAATGTAAACAAGGCACACTTACTTTCAACCGTGACTGCGACATTTAACGACAACGACCCACCACAGAGTGAAGGACAGACAAACATATATAGGATCCCTAATTAGAGACAATGCGGTGCAGCTGCCTCTAATTAGGGATCCAACCCAAAACCCACACAGAAACAGAAAAGAAGGACACTGTCAGACTCTGACCATAGCTACATAGAGAAGCAACTAGGCTTCTCTATGGCCAGAGCCTGACAACCATTTTCCTTTCCTGCTAGCCATTCTAAATGTAACTAGTACTTTTGGGTGTCAGGGATAAATGTATGGAGTAAAAAGTATATTATTTTCTTTAGGAATGTAGTGAAGTAAAAGTAAAAGTTGTCAAAAATATAAATAGTAAAGTAAAGTACAGATACCCCCCAAAAACTACTTAAGTAGTATTTTAATGTATTTTTACTTAAGTACTTTACACCAGTGTCAGTAGCGTTGTATTGCAGAACACAGAACATCTTTAAGTGTGTCTCTGTGTTAAATGTGCTCTCTCTCTCTCTCTCTCTCTCTCTCTCTCTCTCTCTCTCTCTCTCTCTCTCTCTCTCTCTCTCTTTTCTCTCTTCTCTCCTCTCTATGTTTCTCTTTCTCTCTCTCTCTGTCAGGTGTCCCTGGTAAGCCCCAGATATCTGGCTATGAGGACGCCGTGCAGGAGGGGGGCACAGTCACCCTCACCTGCACCAGCTCCGGGAGCAAGCCCCCCGCCAAACTACGCTGGTACAGGGACCAGGAGGAACTCATAGGTAAAAGTGGGAGGGCGAGAGAAGAGGAGAGAGAGAGAAGGAGATAGGGATTGTGATATATCATGAGAGTGAGAAAAAAAGAGAAAGATGTGTATGTATGTGTGAGAGACGGGGAGGGAGATGGAGAGAATGTGTATGAATGAGAGAAGGGGAGGGAGATGGAGAGAATGTGTATGTATGAGAGAAGGGGAGGGAGATGGAGAGAATGTGTATGTATGAGAGAAGGGGAGGGAGATGGAGAGAATGTGTATGTATGAGCGAGAGAAGAAAATAAATGGAGGTTAAAGAAAGAAGGAGAGAAAGAGAAATTTGCAATCTCGAGAAACTAGAGGGGAGGTGATGAGGCATAGCATAGCAAAATCCTAAACAGAGAGAGAGAGGAGGGTGAGGACAGGAAGGAGGGGTGGGGGGAGGTAGTTGGGAGAGAGAGAAAGGAGAGGGAAGATGGGAGAGAGAGGGGGTGTAGACGGGATTCAGAGAGAGGGAGGGAGGGGGAGAGCGGTAGAAAGATAAAAAGTAAATAAGATAGAAAGGATAGAGTGGATAATCGGTAAAGCTAGGAGCTGAAAGCGGGGACACAGGGGGATGAGGCAGAACACAGAGGAAGCTGTAAACGAGAGAGAGAGGGGCTGCGTCCCAAATGGAATCCTATACCCTATACCAAAAGCGGCCCTGTAACCTATGCCAAAAGGGTGCCATTTGGGATGCATCCAGGATGTTCTATTAGGATAGATTGAGCGACCTTGGTTCCTGATAAACCATGAGAAGACAGAGGGAGAGCCGCAGATAGTGAGTGGAGAGCATCCCAGTCGCTTTGGAGACTTTATGAGCTCAACCCTGTGTGACATGTAGTGTGTGTTACTATCCTTGTGGGGACCAAACAATTGATTCCCATTCAAAATCCTATTTACCTTAACCCTAACCCTTAACTTAACCCTAACCTTAACCCCAAACCCTGACCCTAACACTAACTTTAACCCCAACCCCAACCCCAACCCTAACCCTAAACCTAACCCCTAATCCTAATTGTAACTTTAACCCTAATCCTAACCCATAAACCTAAAATAGCCTTTTTCCTTGTGGGGACTGGCGAAAATCCCCACTTGTCAGAATGATCCTTATTTTACTGTCCTTGTGAGTTACTTCTGGTCCCCACAAAGATAGTAAAACCAAAAATACACACTCTCACAGACACACACACACATATACTGGGCTCTTCAATCAGAGATTATGGCTGAAGAAAGGGAGTGAGGAGAGGCCGAGGAGAGGAGCATCATGGGTCAATGTGTTATTATGACACCCTCTCATACAGAGTCTGTGTTCCAATTAGCACCCTTTTCCCTATGTAGTGCACTACTTTTGTCCCTAGCCTATTGGGTGGCATTTGAGACAGAGCCATGGAGTGCTGTGCTGCAAGTAGCTAGCTGAGAGAGATGAGCACGCTACTCACTTCTGCTGCTTTGACGGGCTTACAGAGGTTAGACAGGCTCAAATGGGATGGAGAGAGGAAGAGAGGGAGAAAGAGAGGAACAGGGCTGTACTAGGAGAGAGTCATATATAAATATATAAAAATATATCATATATAAAATGCTTCCCAAATTACATCCTATTCCCTTCATAGTGTGCTACTCTTGACCGGGACCATAGACCAGTAATGCACTATATAGGGAATAGGATGCCATTTGGGATGCATTTTGGACGCAGAGAGAGAGAAAATAGGATATTAGGGAAGAGTCAGTGGAGGAAAAGGATGACAGATGATGAAATGGTTGGGAGATGTAGAAATAGTGTAGCTGAAGAGGATTCAATTGAGAAGAATGGCTGGCTAAGTGCTGTGAAGAGGCTTTAAATATGAATGTTCTTGTACACTACAGTATGTAAGTGTAAGGGCTATTGATCAGCTGATGGGATCAATTTGTCTGCAATTTGTCTGGACGTAGTCCTGGTCAAAAGTAGTGCACTATATAGAGAAAAGGGTGCCATTTGGGACGCTGACTATCTAAGTGTATGGTATCATTATGGTGGATCCACAGATTCTAAATGTTCCCTGTGTGTGTGTGTGTGTGTGTGTGTGTGTGTGTGTGTGTGTGTGTGTGTGTGCGTGTGCGTGTGCGTTTGTGTGTGTGTGCGTGGGTGGGTGAAAGAGAAAGATGAATATCCTCCGAATTACAGAAATATTACACAGTCAGCCAGTGATATTACTGTATCTTGAATGTGAACTCATTTGACATACAGCTTTTCATACAGTGGTATTAAGTAGTACATCATCATTATATGCAATGACAGTTAAAACGAGTACCCATGATGACAATATGTGTGTGTATGCGTTGTGTGTGTGTGTGTGCCTCTGCGTCTCTATGTGTGTGTGTGTGTGCGTGTGTGTGTGTGTGCATCCAGGTCGCCCTGATGTGGTGGAGTCGAACCCTGATGAACCAACCTACACAGTGATCAGTGAGCTGACTCTGAAGGTGGTTCGAAGTGATGACAATGCTCTGATTGCCTGTGCTGTAGACCACCCTTCTCTGGCCCCTGGGGACAAGAGGAGCGAACAACCTATTAGAGTCCTGTGTAAGTGTTGTAAGGCCTGCCACTGCAGCCACATGTTTAATTTTATAAAAATGTAACCTTTATTTAACTAGGCAAGTCAGTTAAGAACAGATTCTTATTTACAATAACGGCATACACCGGCCAAACTCGGACGACGCTGGGCCAATTGTGCACCGCCCTATGGGACTCCCAATCAAAGCCGGTTGTGATACAGTCTGGATTTGAACCAGGTTGTCTGTAGTGACTCCTCTAGCTCTGAGATGCAGCATCTTAGACCACTGCACCACTTGGAAGCCCATTGAGCTACATCCATGTAGTTTCAGGTACATAATTATTGACACCCTTGATAAAGATCAGCAAAAAAGACTGTATAACATAAATAATATAAATACTGAGCTAAATTGTTTGCAAAAAAATGTGGGAAATTACAACGCTGTGTACTACTCCCTTCACAGAACAGCGCAAACCGTCTCTAACCAGAATAGAAAGAGGAGTGGGAGACCCCGGTGCACAATTGAGCAAGAGGACAAGTACATTAGAGTGTCTAGTTTGAGAAACAGACGCCTCACAAGTCCTGAACTGGCAGCTTCATTAAATAGTACCCGCAAAACACAAGTCTCAACGTCAACAGTGAAGAGGCGACTCTGGCATGCTAGCCTTCTAGGCAGAGTTGCAAAGAAAAAGCCATATCTTCCTATGTCCAATGTCTGTGTTCTTTTGCCCATCTTAATCTTTTCATTTTATTGGCCAGTCTGAGAAATTTATTTTTCGTTGCAACTCTGCCTAGAAGGCCAGCATCCCAGAGTCGCCTCTTCACTGTTGACAGTGAGACTGGTGTTTTGCGGGTACTATTTAATGAAGCTGCCAGTTGAGGACTTGTAACACTCTAATGTACTTGTCCTCTTGCTCAGTTGTGCACCGGGGCCTACCACTCCTCTTTCTATTCTGGTTAGAGACAGTTTGCGCTGTTCTGTGAAGGGAGTAGTACACAGCGTTGTACGAGATCTTCACTTAACAAGAAGGCCAGTTTTATTGCTTCTTTAATCAGCACAACAGTTTTCAGCTGTGCTAACATAACTGCAAAACGGTTTTCTAATGATCAATTAGCCTTTTAAAATTATAAACTTGGATTAGCTAACATAACGTGCCATTGGAACACAGGAGTGGTGGTTGTTGATAATGGGCCTCTGTATGCCTATGTACTGTAGATATTCCATAAAGAATCAGCCGTTTCCAGGTACAATAGTCATTTACAACATTAACAATGTCTACACTGTATTTCTGATCAATTTGATGTTATTTTAATGGGCAAAAAATGTGCTTTTCTTTCAAAAACAAAGACATTTCTAAGTGACCCCAAACTTCTGAACAGTAGTGTATATTAATTTAAAATCTCTAAAAGATTGGGGTCAAATTTTTTGGCACACCTGTTTTGAACACGCTAGCACCCTTCCCTTGCGAGGATTACGACACAGAGACTTTTTCTCAACTGTTTTATGAGATTGGAGATTATTCCTCCATACAGAATCTTTCCAGATCCTTGATATCCTTCATCTGCTCTTATGGACTGCCCTCTTCAATTCAAACCACAAGTTTTCAATAGGGTTCAAGTCCAGTGACTGAGTTGGCCATTGCAAAATGTAGATTTTCTGTTCAATTAATAATTGATTAGTGTTTGGGGATGCTGGAAGAGCCACTTGCGGCCAAGTGTCAGCCTCCTGGCAGAGACAACCAGGTTTTTGTCTAAAATGTCCTAGTAAAGTTAATGATGCCTTTGACCTTAACCCTAGTCCTGAGAACCCAGCAAAAATCATCTTTTCATTTATCTGACTTTCATTTATCTGCATGTCCAGCCATTATATTTAGCCTCACAACCAAGTGTTTTACCATTTTCTTTTCAGGACAACCAGGGCTACAACTAGAACACAAAACAATTAGACACAAACAGTTGCATTCATGAGTTTTATTGACAAATGTCAATAAAAAAAGGTCAGCCAAAGCAAATACCTGATAACAATGAATTTATATGAACGCTGTAAGTACATAAGTTGTTTGCTCACTGGGAAATTAATATCCAATTAGTCAGTGACAACTGTGTGGAGTTTGGAGTTTGTGACAGCAACTATGTGAGCTTATTACAGTATTATAGACACTATGTCCTGGGATTTCCTATGATATTCTATGTAGAAGAACTCCTTACCTTCTAACAACTGTAGCGTGTAAGAGTCTCAGCTTTTCATAGATAGCTTTTAATAGTTTATAGCTCAAACCATTCCGACTCTACAGATTTTTGTTTTTAAAGACCTGGCCCGGGCTCCTTTGGGATCCGCCCTTGTCTTACAAACACTGCTCTAGCTCAGCCCCCGCTAATCACACAGACTAATGTATATAGTTCAAACACAATGTTTAAAAGAAGCCAAAATGCACCGGCGTCACGGTGGGACTCATTGGATTAACAAGGTCCCCAGGACCAGTGGAAGCAAAATAGCCCCATAACATCAGCGGTCCAGCACCCTTTTTCTCTCCAATTTCGTGATATCCAATTAAGATCTTGTCTCATCGCTGCAACTCCCCAACGGGCTCAGGAGAGGCAAAGGTCGAGTCATGCGTCCACCGAAACATGACCTGCCAAACCGTGCTTCTTAACACCCTTCTGCTTAACCTGGAAGCCAGCTGCACCAATGTGTCGGAGGAAACACCGCCCAACTGACAACCAATGTCAGCCTGCTGGCGCCCGGCCCGCCACAAGGAGTCGCTAGAGCGCGATGAGCCAAGTAAAGACCCCCCCCCCCCACCCCGGCCTCCCCTAACCTGGATGACACTGGGCGCCGCCCTATGGGACTCCCAGTCATGGCCAGTTGTGACACAGCCTGGGATCAAACCCAGCAATGCGGTGCCTTAGACCGCTGCGACACTCGGGAGGCTATGCTTCTGTCTTTCAACACCAAACCCACCACTGGTGTTTATAGCCAATGAGCTCTGTCGTCTGATCATAGCACCGCCTGGAGTTTGATAAACGGCATTGGCACTTCGATTGGAACCAGTGCTATGGTCAGATGACATGAAAATAGAGCTCTTTGGCCATGCACACCAGGAGTTGGATATCAAGAAGGATATCAAGGATCTGGAAATGGAGGAATGGTCTAAGATCCCCCCCCCAACATGTTCTCCAATCTCATAAAACATTTTTATAAAAAGGCTCAGTGTCGTTATCCTCGCAAGGGGAGGGTGCTGGAGTATTGAAAACGGGTGCCAATAATTTTTACCCCTAGCTTTCTTAGATATTTTTGTATTACTTATTACAAGATCTATTTTATTCTGAGCAATGATATGGGTAACATATGTACGATACACATGCGTACACATGGATTTTGTGTTGTAGATATGTGGTAGTAGAGTAGTGGCCTGAGGGCACACACTTAATATGTTGTGAAATCTGATTGACCCCAGGAAGAGCAGCTGCTGCCTTGGAAACCCTACCCATATGCCTTTGCTACTGCTGGTCATACCAATACTGCCACCTGCAGGGGACAAATATGCTTATCAATCAAATGTATTTTATAAAGCCCTTTTTACTTCAGCAGTTTGTTACAATGTGCTTTACAGGTACCCAGCCTAAAACCCCAAATAGCAAGCAATAACAGATGCTATTATGTTAGTTTGCTCATAATTGTGTGTGTGTGTGCGTGCGTGCGTGCATTGTCACTGGAACATTACAAACACAACTTAACAGATGTGTGCAATGTACATGACATGATTTACGTGCAATGTACGTATGTGTGTGTATGTGTGTGTATGTCCATTTGTGTGTGTCTTCTCCAGTATGGTGATATGTTCTTGTTTTTCCAGTTATCCCAGACGTCACTATCCAGCCTGAGAGTGATCTGCCCAGAGAGGGAGGGAAGTTCCACCTGCAGTGCATTGCCAACGGAAACCCTGAGTAAGACACACACACACACACACACACACACACACACACACACACACACACACACACACACACACACACACACACACAAGCAAACATCCCTACACACACTCTCATGAACAACAGATACACAAACATACACTGTAGAATCCGTACTGCATTATATATGAACCTGCCTTAGACCAGTCAGTCTATTGATCAGCTCCTCTCCTCTCGTCCTCCTGTCTCCCTCCTCTCCCAATCTGGCTGCATCGTAAATGGCACCCTATTCCCAATAAGGATCTGGTCAGAAGTAGTACACTATGTAGAGAATAGGGTGCCGTTTGGGATGTGACCTATGTCTCCCTCTATCTCCCCATCACTGATCTCTCTCTCACCATGTCACTCACACTCACTCCACTCTAACTCTGTATATTTTCTGTCACAGCCGCGTCGAATCTTCCCCTCTTCCTTCTCATCCTCACCAATAATTCTCTTCTATCTTGCTTTGCACCTTTTCCACCCCCATCCTCCCCCATCCCTCGTCTCTTTGCTCTCCTTTAAGGTTATGCGTCAGCCTGTCACAGCTTCTCCAGTCACAGAATGCGTCCAAAATGGCAACTCATTCCCTATATAATGCACTACTTTTTTACCAGGGAGCGTATGGCTCTGGTCCAATGTAGTGCACTATGTAGGGAATAGGGTGCCATTTCGGATGCACCCAGAGTACTTCGGATAGTCTGTCTGAATAGACAGCCGGCGTCTGAGTGACAGAAGAACAGATAGAGAGAGGGGAGAAGGGTTCAGCACATGCATATCCTTAAGAGGCCGCACAACATGAGAATATCTAACAGGCCGGTATAGAGGGCAGGGAGAGAGAAAGAGAGAGAGGGGGGGTGTCTTTCTCTTTTGAAACTTTTGTGTGTTTAATGTTACAATCACGATGGCAACATAGAGTTTCTTCGGAAAGTATTCAGACCCCTTGACTTTTTCCACATTTTGTTACGTTACAGCCTCATTCTAAAATGGATTAAAATAAACAATTTCCTCAGCAATCTACACACAATACCCCATAACAACAAAGACAAAGCAGGTTTTTAGAAATTTTTGCAAATGTATTAAAAACAGAAATACTTACAGAAATATTTGCTATGACAATTGAGCTCAGGTGCATCCTGTTTCCATTGATCATCCTTGAGATGTTTCTACAACTTGATTGGAGTCCACCTGTGGTAAATTCAATTGATCGGACATGATTTGGAAAGGCACACACCTGTCTATATAAGGTCCCACAGTTGACAGTGTATGCCAGAGCAAAAACCAAGCCATGAGGTCGAAGAAATTGTCTGTAGAGCTCAGAGACAGGATTGTGTCGAGGTACAGATCTGGGGAATGGTATCAAAACATTTCTGCAGCATTGAAGGTCCCCAAGAACACAGTGGCCTCGATTATTCTTAAATGGAAGAAGTTTGGAACCACCAAGACTCTTCCTAGAGATGGCTGCCCGGGGGAGAATGGCCTTGGTCAGGGAGGTGACCAAGAACCTGATGGTCGCTCTGACAGAGTTCTATTGTGGAGATAAGAAAACCTTCCAGAAGGACAACCATCTCTGCAGCACTCCAATTATGCCTTTATGGTAGAGTGGCCAGATGGAAGCCACTCCTCAGTAAAAGGCACTCCTCTCTGGTCTGATGAAACCAAGGTTTAACTTTTTGGCCTGAATGCCAAGTGTCACGTCTGGAGGAAACCTGGCCCCAACCCTACGGTGAAGCATGGTGGTGGCAGCATCATAATGTGGGGATGTTTTTCAGCGGCAGGGACTGGGAGACTAGTCAGGATCAAGGCAAATATGAAGGTAGCAAAGTGCAGAGAGATCCTTGATGAAAACCTGCTCCAGAGTGCTCAGGACCTCAGACTGGGGTGAAGGTTCACCTTCCAACAGGACAATGATCCTAAGCACACAGCCAAGACAACGCAGGAGTGACTTCGGGATAAGTCTCTGAATTGAGTGGCCCAGCCAGAGCCCGGGCTTGAACCCAATCGAACATCTCTGGAGAGACCTGAAAATAGCTGTGCAGCGACGCTCCCCATCCAACCTGACAGAGCTTGAGAGGATCTGCAGAGAATAATGGGAGAAACTGGCCTCAAGTGTGCCAAGCTTGTAGCGTCATACGCAAGAAGCTCGAAGCTGTAATCGCTGCCAAAGTTGCTTCAACAAAGTACTGAGTAAAGGGTCTGAATACTTATGTAAATATGATATTTCTGTTTTTTTTATTTTATTTTATAAATTAGCAGCAATTTCTAGAAACCTGTTTTTTCTTTGTCATTATGGGGTATTGTGTGTAGATTGATGAGTAAAAAAAACTATTTAGCCAATTTTAGAATAAGTCTGTAAGCTAACAAAATGTGGAAAAAGTAAAGGGGTCTGAAACTGACGCTGATTACGTTTGACATTTAACTGCATAATACAATCAGAAAACGTTTTATTACAGCGATACTGCTTGTTTCAGAGAATGTCTTGACGTGATGAACAAGAGTTATTTCAAGACGCTCTAATCATATAAAATGGAATATTCCCCCTCTACTGGAGGACTATCGCATTCCATTCCATTCCATTCCATAACATTCCGGTCCATTCCTACCTATTTGATCAGCAGACCCTGCTTGCAATTGCATACCATTTCCGTATTAGTAGTCATTTATAAACCTCAGTCCATTATGTAACACAGTTATGCCCAGATGATAGCATTACATGCTGGAGCCTTAGCACATTAAATGCACACTTGGCACTTAAACCATATACACACAAGAAACATAACCATACACACTATTCACTCAAGGACAAACAGTGCCTAAGGAAAAGTATTAATACCCCTTAACTTATTCCACATTTTGTTGTGTTACAGCTTGAATTTTTTTCTCACCCATCTACCCAAAGTGAAAACATGTTTTAGAAATTAAATACAGAAATATCTCATTTACATAAGTATTCACACCCCTGAGTCAATACATGTTAGAATCACCTTTGGCAATTATTAAAGCTGTGAGTCGTTCTGGGTAAGTCTAATAGCTTTGCACACCTGTATTGTACAATATTTGCACATTATAAAAATAAAATAAAAAGTCAAGCTCTTCCAAGTTAGTTGTTGATCATTGCGAAGCAGCTATTTTCATGTCTTGCCATAGATTTTTAAAGAAGATTTAAGCCAAAACTGTAACTGTAACTAGGCCAACATTCAATGTCGTCTTGTTAAGCAACACCTGCACATATTTGGCCTTGTGTTTAAGGTTATTGTCCTGCTGAAAGGTGAATTTGTCTCCCAGTGACTGTTAGAAAGCAGACTGAACCAGGTTGTCCTCTAGGAATTTGCCTGTGCTTAGATCTATTCCGTTTCTTATTATCTTTTTTAACTCCTTAGTCCGTGCCGATGACAAGCACACTCATAACATGATGCAGCCACCACCATGTTTGAAAATATGAAGAGTGGTACTCAGTGATGTGTTGTATTGGATTTGCCCCAACATACTGTAACACTTTGTATTCAGGACATAAAGTTAATGTATTTACCGCAGTTTTACTTTAGTGCCATATTGGAAACAGGATGCAGGTTTTGAACAATTGTTATTCTGTACAGGCTTCCTTCTTTTCACTCTGTCATTTAGGTTAGTATTGTGGAGTTACTACAATGTTGATACATCCTCAGTTTTCTCCTATTACAGCCAATAAACTCTGTAACGGTTTTAAAGTCAACATTTGCCTCATGGTGAAATCCCTGAGTGGTTTCCTTCCTCTCCGGCAACCGAGTTAGGAAGGATTACTGTATCATTGTATTTATGCAACATCCAAAGTGTAATTAATAACTTCACCATGCTCAAAGGGATATTCAATGTCTGTTTTTTTAAAATCCATCTACCAATAGGTGCCCTTCTTTGTGAGGCATTGGAAAACCTCCCTGATTTTTGTAGTTGAATCTGTTTCAAATTCAGTGCTCAACTGAGGGACCTTACAGATAATTGTACAGCGGGTGAAATAAGTATCGAACACGTCACCATTTTTCTCAGTAAATATATTTCCAAAGGTGCTATTGACATGACATTTTCACCAGATGTTGGTAACAACCCAAGTAATCCATACATACAAAGAAACCAAAACAAATAAGTTCAGAAATTAAGTTATGTGTAATAATGTGAAATGACACAGGGAAAAAGTATTGAACACACTTACTGATATTTATTTAATACTTTGTACAAAAGCCTTTGTTGGTAATGACAGCTTCAAGACGCCTCCTGTATGGAGAAACTAGTCGCATGCATTGCTCTGGTGTGATTTTGGCCCATTCTTCCACACAGTCTTCAAATCTTGAAGGTTCCGTGGGCCTCTTCTATGAATCTTGATCTTCAGTTCTTTCCATTTACTTTCCAAATTCACTGTAAATAAGTTCAGGAATATAACAAGTTGCATTGACTCACTCTGTGTACAATAATAGTGTTTAACGTGCTTTCCGAATGCACTGTAAATAAGTTCAGGAATAAAAAATGTGCTTAACAAGTCACATAACAAGTTGCATTGACTCACTCTGTGTACAATAATAGTGTTTAACATGATTTTTGAATGACTGCCTCATCTCTGTAACCCACACATACAGCGGGTGAAATAAGTATTGAACAACCCAAGTAATCCATACATACAAAGAAACCAAAACAAATAAGTTCAGAAATTAAGTTATGTGTAATAATGTGAAATGACACAGGGAAAAAGTATTGAACACACTTACTGATATTTATTTAATACTTTGTACAAAAGCCTTTGTTGGTAATGACAACTTCAAGACGCCTCCTGTATGGAGAAACTAGTCGCATGCATTGCACTGGTGTGATTTTGGCCCATTCTTCCACACAGTCTTCAAATCTTGAAGGTTCCGTGGGCCTCTTCTATGAATCTTGATCTTCAGTTCTTTCCATTTACTTTCCAAATTCACTGTAAATAAGTTCAGGAATATAACAAGTTGCATTGACTCACTCTGTGTACAATAATAGTGTTTAACGTGCTTTCCGAATGCACTGTAAATAAGTTCAGGAATAAAAAATGTGCTTTCCCTCATCAATCTACACACAATACCCCATAATGACAAGGATGATCAATGAAAACATGATTCACCTGATCTAAATTCGAGTCTCATAGCAAAGGGTCTGAATACTCATGTAAATCATGTATTTCTGTTGTTTTTTTTTGTCTAAAAACCTGTTTTCACTTGGGGTATTGTGTGTAGATTAATTTAAGCCATTTTAGAATAAGGCTGTAACGTAACAAAATGTTGAAAAAGGGAAGGGGTCTGAATACTTTACGAATGCACTGTAGCCTTGCCATAAGAAATGGGTTGATGTTTTATTAGTTTGTTTATTTTTTTTATTAGTTGAAAAAATTCTAGGCTGTTGTTACACAACAAAATGTGGAAAAAGTGTGAATACTTTCTAAAGGCACTGTACGTACAAACATATACATGTGTGGAATCTTAATTTGACCAGTTTCGTCACAGTTGTAAAATAATCAGCAGGAGGAAATTCGTTTTGATAGGCTATAGTAGGCTGTAGTTTAGGTGTACCTGACAGGTGCATTTCAGATACACTTGTATGTCATAGTGGAGACCAATATCTATCTTTTGTTATTAAGATATATCAAATAATGGTTGTTGATGTGTATAGCTGCATTTCAGATACAATTTTGTACATTTGAATGTCACAGTTGTAGGACCTACAGTAGAAGGACATTTATTCTGTCTGGTGCTTTAGCGTTTGAGCGAGAGAGAAAGAGAACTGCAGGTTTTCAATGAATTTATGTAAATTACAAGGCTCATTTGAAAATTCTCAGCGACAACAGAGTGATCAAATTAAGATACCACATCTGTAAGTATAAGGGATAGATGAACTCTGTAGATATTTATATGCCCCTAAAATGGATTAATCACATCAACAAATCCAGTTAAACAATACTCATATTACATAATTGATTCCTGTATCACACTAACTGGTAAAAGGTCCGTTCTGCTGCATGTACTGTATGTTACCCACTGGCCATTTTTTTATTCTAATCTCTTTTCTCTTTGTCCACACTCATTCTGTCTGTCTGTCTGTCTGTCTCTATCTCTCTCTCTCTCTCTCTCTCTCTCTCTCTCTCTCTCTCTCTCTCTCTCTCTCTCTCTCTCTCTCTCTCTCTCTCTCTCTCTCTCTCAGGCCTATCTCATACGTGTGGCAGAAGAAGGATGGAGAGCTCCCTCCGCTGGCCAAGGTGGATGGTAGTGTCCTGCGCTTTGAGATGCTCAACAAATCAGACAACGGCGTGTACCTTTGTCAGGCCGATAATGGCATCGGGAAGGTGCAGGGACAGTACACACTGTTGGTGCAAGGTACTGACCATAGGAAGGGAGGAGGAGAGAGAGGGTGAAGGTAGAGAAGCAGCTTGTCCAGTGCAGGATGTAGATTTTTCTTCTTTCTTCATCGTTTGTATTTATTTCGGTTGTTGTGTGGTTTCTACTACTACTTTTACTTTCACGTTTCTTTCTCTGATTTTATTTACGCTTCTTTTCTGTTTATTTCTCTTTATCCACCACACCATCCACCTCGCGCTTTACTCCTTCGCACCATCCTGTACACCGTGCCAATGTCTCACCTTTCTTTCTCTCTATCTATCTACTCCTCCGCTCTAACCACCTCTCCATATTCCCTTCATGTCTTCTCCTTTATCCAAGACCTGACAGATGATTCAAACTACTTCTTCCCTACCTCTTTCTATCTACCCTCCTCTTCTCCGACCTCTGACTCCCCCAGCCCTTCTCTTTTTCACAATTCTTTCTCTCAGTCCCCATCTTTTATGCCAACAATGTCTGGCTCTGGGTCTGGGTCGTCTGCCTCTGCGTCCCTACCTGCCACTTCTCCCCCTGCTATCTTCTCCTTCTCTATCCCTTACCCATCTGACCTCACTATCACCCCTTCTTCCCCTTCTTCCTCCTCTTCATCCCCCTCTACCTCTTCTCTCTCTCCTTCTCTCTCACCCTCTCCTCCTCCTGTCAATGTTCAATCTGCCTCTCTTTCCAACTCTCTCTTCCCTGATCTTCCACTGTCTCACGAACCCCTTCCCCCTGCCTCCTTTGACTCCTCCTCCTCCTCCCCCTCTTCTTCTTCCTCTTCTTCTTCCCCTCCTCCTACCAGTGTTACTCCCTCTGTCGCTCCCCCCTCCTCCGTCTTCCTCACTCCTTCCTCAGTTCCCATACAGCTGAATGGAGTTTACAGTTTCACAGGTAAATTATCTCAGTTACACACTCAGACAGTATGTATATATACACCCACACACACACACACACACACACAGGCATTAACAGTTGTACCGTCACAAACAAACACATTCACAGACTCTCAGAGATCCTAAAAGTATTCTAATTGCACTGTGGTTAAACAAGAAAGGCAGTTCTTGAGGAAGGTGTAGACATTGCATGTGACCAGGACTTCTCATCAAAGGGCCTTTAGGAGCAGGGTGAAGTTGCCCCTAGACACTGACAGTTTCGCATTTCCCCCACTAAGGTTAGGATTGCGGAAGGAAAGCTGATCCTAGATCTGTACCTAGGGGAAACTTTACCCCGGCACAGGCATTTCATTTTCAATAACAATCACCTCACCCCTTCACTGTTTTCATATTTTCTATTTTTTCAATTTTCTCTTGTTTTTGTCCTCCTTCATTCTGACCACCTTACACTCGCGTGTCCATGTCGCACTCGTCTGTCCATCCATCCATCCATCCACCTCCATCTATCCATCCTCTTGAGGAGATGGTCCAGACAACATTGCAGGTATTTGTTTTTAACAGTCACCTCTCTGTCTCTGTCTCTGTCTCTGTCTCTGTCTCTGTCTCTGTCTCTGTCTCTGTCTCTGTCTCCGTCTCTATCTGTCTGTCTGTCTGTTCATTTGCCTCTGCCTGAAATAAAGAAAGTAGTAGTGTGGGGACAGGGTGAACTGAACTCTCTAATAAATGCTTTCATACTCTTCTTCCCCCGCAAACAGTGCATTTGGAAGGTATTCAGACCCCTTGACCTTTTAAAAATGTTGTTACGTTACAGCCTTACTCTAAAATGTATTACATTAATCTACACACAATACCCCATAATGACAAACTGAATTATTTTATTTGCAAATGTATTAAAAATAAAAATACCTTATTAACCTAAGTATTCAGACGGTTTGCTATGAGACTCGAAATTGAGCTCAGGTGCATCTTGTTTCCATTAATCATCCTTGAGATGTTTCTACAACTTGATTGGAGTCCACCTGTGTTAAATTCAATTGATTGGACATGATTTGGAGAGGCACACAGCTGTCTATATAAGGTGCCACAGTTGACTGTGCATGTCAGAGCAAAAACCAAGCCATGATGTCGAAGGAATTGTCCGAAGAGCTCCGAGACAAGATTGTGGCACAGATCTGGGGAAGGGTACCAAAAAATGTGTGCAGCATTGAAGGTCCCCAAGAACACATTGAAGGCCTCCATCATTCTTAAATGGAAGAGGTTTGCAACCACCAAGACTCTTCCTAGAGCTGGCCGCCTGGCCAAACTGATCAATGTAAGGAGAAAGGACTTGGTCATGGAGTTCCTCTGTGGAGATGGGAGAACCTTCCAAAAGGACAACCATCTCTGCAGCACTCCACCAATCAGGCTTTTATGGTAGAGTGGCCAGACGCAAGCCACTCCTCAGTAATAGGCAGATGACAGCCTGTTTGGAGTTTGCCAAAAGGCACCTAAAGACTCTCAGACCATGAGAAACAATATTCTCTGGTCTGATGAAACCAAGATTGAACTCTATTCTGAATACCAAGCGTCACGTCTGGAGGAAACCTGGCAGCCTCCTTACGGTGAAGGATGGAACCCGATTGAACATCTCTGGAGAGACCTGAAAATAGCTGTGCAGCAACGCTCCCCATCCAACCTGACAGAGCTTGAGAGGATCTGCAGAGAAGAATGGGAGAAACTTCCCAAATACAGTTGTACCAAGCTTGTAGCGTTACAAGAAGACTCGAGACTGTAATCACTGCCAAAGGTGCTTCAACAAAGTACTGAGTAATGGGTCTGAATAGTTATGTGATAATGTGATAAACCTGTTTTTGCTTTTTCATTATGGGGTATTGTGTTCCCTATTAATGAGGGAATCAATTTTAGAATAAGGCTGTAACGTATATTTTTTGGGGAGAAAGTCAAGGGGTCTGAATACTTTCCGAATGCACTTTACACTTTACTTTCTCTAACCTGCTCTTCTGCTCTCTCTCTCACACACACACACACACCTCTATAGTACCCGTTCATACATAAACATGCACCTTTAAGTGGTCTGAGTCAGTAACACTGTATGTATGTAATATGCAAGGGTCAGGCTCAGAGGTTGCTGTCTTGTCTCATGGTTCCTATCTGTGTTCCAAATGGCACCCTATTTCCTATATATGTGCACTACTTGTGACCAGAGGCCTATGGGCCCTTGTCAAAATTAGTGCATTATGTAGGAAATAGGGTGCCATTTCGGACACTACCCCTGTCTCATTTCCCTGGTGGTGCTGACAGCAGGATTTATGTGCTAATTCACAGAACTGCCTCCTCAGCAAGGACTCTCTCTCTTTCACCTCCTCACTGGCATCCCACCTGCCGTGCTTCTCTCTCTTCTCTCCGACGGACGCTACCAGTCAGGGGCCTCCCTCTCTCCTTTCTCTACTCCTCTCCTCCCCTGTGTTTGGCTCTTGGTTTGTGTGTGTCTGCGTCCCAAATGTTATCATGCACTACTTTGGACCAGAGCTCATAAGGATGACCATAGGGGTCTGGTCAAAAGTAGTGCACTATATAGGGAATAGGATGACATTTGTGGCAGAGACGTTTGGATGTGTCCCTCTATTTCTCTCCCTTGGTTTATTATCAAGGCATCGTGTGGTGGTGCCACTCACTTTACTAGAATCCTCTGTATCTTCCTCTTGTATCTCAGTCTCTCTGTACTTTATGTTTTACTGCCTTTGGTCTTACAGTTCTGTAGCTACATCTGGGTGACTGTCTGTCAATGTGACAGTGGGTTTGATAGAGGGTTTGAACCAAAGCTATGCAAAGTTAAAGAGGTGTTTAGTGAGCTACCAGATGGAATTAATATCATATTTTCTGTGTGAGTGGTGTAGTTTGATGATCAGCCCCTAACATACGCTAAGCACTCCACCTGGTAGATTATCGTTACGTTCCAAATGGCACCGAATTCCCTATGTAGGGGGCCCTGGTCAAAGGTAGTGCACTATATTGGGAATAGGGTGCCATTTGTAAGATGCAGAATACATTATACATCACCTACACAAGGAAAACGTCTAGCAAAGGTCCCCATGGATGCATAAATGAATGTGCTTTATACATTTAATGACTTTTTTATGTTCCTTTCGGTTTAATGCATCTGGTGTATTCATGCGTCTTTTATTTTGCATGGTTTTGTCATCCTTTTCTTTGAGTTTAGTTTAGTTTGTAAGGTTTCAGTTTTTAGACTAACGCCGTCTCTTTCCTTCTTCTCTCTCTCCCTTTCTCTCTCTTTTTCTCTCTCTTCTGCCCCTCTCCCTTTCTATCGCTCTGTTTCTCTATATGTCTGTCTCGCTCTCTTCTGTCCCTCTCCCTCTCTTTCCTCTCTTCCCCTCTCTCTCTTGCTCTCTTCCTATTCGGTCTCTCTCTCTCTCTCTCTCTCTCTCTCTCTCTCTCTCTCTCTCTCAGACCCCACTGCCATGTCTACCTCTTCAGGAGTGGACCATGCTGTGATTGGAGGAGTGGTGGCGGTCATCGTCTTTATCCTGCTCTGTCTGCTCATCGTCTTGGGCAGATACCTCATCAGACACAAAGGTGACCCTTGACCCTTACCTTAACATACACCCCCACTCAAGAGGAGGCTCTTGGGAGGAGCTATCCATTCCAGCCATTATAATGAGCCCGTCCTCCTATAGCTCCTCCCAAGAGCCTCCACTGCCCCACTCATAATCACTTCTCATTCCCCTCCAAGACTGTTTTTCTAATTCAAGTGTCGTCATTGTAGTTGTTTCACTATTTCTCCATAGTTCAATATCCTCTCCATTGCTACTCTAGCCTGGGTACCAGTCTGTTTGTGCCAAAATTCTGCTCCTTGCCACTCTTTGTCATGGCAAACATGTTTGACAGTACCAGTCAAAGGTTTGGACACACCTACTCATTCCAGGGTTTTGCTTAATTTTTACTATTTTCTACATTGCAGAATAACACTATGAAATAGCCAGGGTTGGGTAGGTTACTTTCTAAATGTAATCCGTTACAGTTACAAGTTACCTGTCCAAAATTGTAATCAGTAACATCACTTTTTGATTACCCAAACTCAGTAACGTAATCTGATTACATTCTGTTACTTTTAGATTACTTTCCCCTTAAGAGGCATTAGAAGAAGACAAAAATGTATGTTACCAATTGAACAACATCTATTGCAGGATAAATCAATGTTTACATAGCTGGCAATATATGGATGTTAAATCTTACTTTATGGGTTGGTTATGTAGGCTTCTTCTAACCCATCACTTTCTACTACATATAATAATACGATTAAATTATATCTTTACATTAAAAACCAAAGTCTATCAGAATTCCAGTCATTCCAAATAATGTTATACCCCTTGATCTTCAAGAATAGGACTTGGAAATATGGAAGTAAGGATTAGCCAAATTGTTTTACCTGAGCATGACGCCAAAACTAAGGACTTATTAGTCAGGAGTGATTGGGCTCATTGATTCGAGTTGAAAAGTAAATGCTGCGCTCATTGAGTGGCATGCTTTTTTCCAAGAGTGTGCAAAGCTGTCATCAAGGCAAAGAGTGGCTACTTTGAAGAATCCAAAGTGTAAAATATATTTGTTTAACTCTTTTTTGGTTACTACATGATTCCTATGTATTATTTCATAGTTTTGATGTCTTCACTATTATTCGACAATGTAGAAAATAGTACAAATAAAGAAAAACCCTTAAATGAGTAGGTGTGTCCAAACTTTTGACTGGTACTGTATTTATAAGTTCAAAAATGGATGTAGCAACTACAGTGTCACGCGTCGGGATGGTGAGAGACCAAGGCGCAGCGCAGTTGAAGTTCGACATTATTTATTTGACAAAACAAACACCATCTGACTTGAAACAGAATGTTGAATTACGAACTTCACAAAAATAAACCAACAACGTAATCCACATGAATTTACACTGCTTAGCGTGACTTGTAACATATATACACACAATGACCCACAACCCCGGTGTGGAAACATACAAACATATGTAGGATCCCTAATTAGAGACAATGCACAGCAGCTGCCTCTAATTAGGGATCCCACACAAACCACCACCAGACCCAGAAATGATAGACCTGTCAGACTCTGACCATGGCTACAAAGAGAAGCAATAGGCTTCTCTATGGCCAGAGCCTGACATACAGATTGACCCTTTTAAGTCTATCACAAGTTTGAGCAATAAAAGACCCACTTTTATTCCATAGGCTTGGATCTGCACTGTGCAGCTGTTGCAAGAGCGCATTTTTCACTGGCTGTCCACTGGTTTCAAAAACAATGATTGTTATGCAGCTTAAACGTATTGAATTCAACCATTATTGGGTTCAAATACACATTTAGATTTGTGAACAGCCATCCACAACAACCATAATCTGTAAGGCGCAAATAACTAAGCACAAATAACTAAATGAGAGTGCAGCAGTGTGATTTACATCAACCTACTATGTAGATCAAAAATAAGTGATATCCGTATCGTCGTCATCCTTACCTCGAAGCCTTTATTCAAGTTGGATAATCTTTGGATGCCGACAGCAGTCGCACCATGGCTTGGACTGTAGCCTACCAAAGCCTATTCCTGCTCTTGTGCCTTTTTTCAATACTAAGAAAACAGTGTCAAAGATTTTTTTCCGCAAACATCCTTTCTGAATTTAAAAGTAATTGTTGAAGTAATCATCTAGTTTTTCAAAAGTATCTGTAATCTGATTACAACCTTTTTGCTGGTAACGTAACATGTAATCCGTTACTCCACAACCCTGGAAATAACACATATGGAATCATATAGTAACCAAAAAAGTGTTAAACAAATCAAAATATATTTTATATTTGAGATTCTTTAAAGTTGCCACACTTTGCCTTGAAGACAGCTTTGCACACTCTTGGAATATTAGCAGAAAACAAGGAGAGAGAGAGAGAGAGAGAGAGAGGTCTGTAGTCTGTATTTCAGGCTAGTGCTACTCTACTTCCATTGATTGCAAATCCAATGTTATCATTACAGAGATCCTATATGTAATTATGTGGTTGTTATTACTCCACTCCAAGCCCATTGTGATAAGCTACATCACTTGTTCTTTAACCTCTGACCCTGCAGTCTGTCTGTTTCTGTATCCACAGGTACATATCTTACCCATGGCGCACCCACAAACACACACACGCGCACACACCTCTGACCCACGGTCTATCTGTGTCCACAGGGACATATCTTACCCATGAGGCCAAGGGCTCCGACGATGCTCCCGACGCCGACACGGCTATTATCAACGCCGAGGGCGGCCATTCCGGAGCGGAGGACAAGAAAGAGTACTTCATCTAGGGAGGGGTCGGGGAGGGGGGAGAGGAGCGCCTCCATTTGTCTTTACAAGCTTCAGTTCTTCACAGCAGCCAGAGGGGGAGGAGTAGGGGACAGACAGGATGGAAATGATGAAATGGAAGGAAATATAAGATTCAGAAATACTGAGACTGACAGGAAAAACAGACAAGCTTCACCTGGTAGACCTGCATTGAAAACAGGGAAGTGCGATTATTTGCACTTATATACATGACCACACACTACGCGTTACGTGTCACTGACACACTGTTACGCGACACACATCCTATTCATGCACACATGAACATACAATCATACACGTGTACACGTAACATGATCATAGCAATGCATATACAGTACATATACATATACAGTACATATACATATTTCATTAACATTCAACCGTCAGTGACACAAATGCAAAGTTGTACTCCACATATTATTGCAAAATTGTAATTCACATATTATTGCAAAATTGTAATTCACATATTATTGCAAAATTGGCATTCACATTTCAGCATGTCATACTGAAATACAATTTCAGATCCTCACCTATTAATCCATACCACTCCTCCCACTCAGCTGTCTTTCATTTTCCCTATTTCGTTCCCTCTATTCTTCTGTTCAGAATTCAGAAATCTGTCTAAAATCAATCAACTGCTGTACATAACCTCTCTCTCTTTCCCAGCTCTCTCTGTCACATATACCCCCCCCCCCCACACACACACACACACACATACACACACACACACACACACACACACACACACAGACAAATACAACCCTTATTCTCTACATAGTGCACTGCTTTTGACCAGGGCCCAATGTAACATGAAGGCAACAGAATCGAAACATATCACAATACAATGCAACAGGAGTTCTTAAAGTATGAATATTACTAACAACAACAGATTAAACTTATTTTGGTCAAGGGATTCGTGGAATAGGTTTAGAGGGTGTAATACAATACATTGTAATATTATGAATCTACAATTCATGAATCTACAAAAATACTTTTTGTATTCCTCCAAAATGTTTTTTTTTCTTTACATAAATGCACTGTAATTTCAGCTGTAAAATGGCTAAATTCTCTCTGCCTCATGTCAAATTGTAGATTTGCAGGAAATTAACTTGAAAACGGCTGCTTTCTCTCCGATGCCGAGAGTTGGGCCTTTAAAGTGTTGCTTTCCAGGGCCCGAGATATGGTTTGTCCAGTCTTGCACTGCCGAAGTCTTGTATGCTATATTTATCTAACTCGAGTTGTGTTCTGATTATGAATTTGCTAACACAAAAGGGGTCCCCGGATACAATACGATATAATACAACCCCTACACAGTACCACACAACACACCCCGTGCAAAAATAGCATCCCTGTACGGTCACAGTGGGGGATTCCGATATAAATATATAAATATATATATAATTATATAGCATTCTTTTTACTCAGAAAACAAACAAATGTTTGGTGTGCTGTAAATATACTATAATTTCCTCTCTCTCTCTTTCTCGCACCTCCTTTCTCTCTTTCTCTCTTTCTCTATCTCCTCTCCCTCCTATCCTACATGTCCCTCCGTCTGTTACTAACTGCCGTACAGTATATAATCTAAAGCCTGCCTGTTTTTACTAATGCTGAGTGAAAAATATCAATATCTCTGAAAAATGTTGCAATGAAAACTTAAAAGTACTACAAATATTTGTATGAATTCTCTTTTGATCCTTCTGTTTTGATTATTTTGTTCTGGTGTTTACTTACTGTCAGTGTTAACAGTTTTCAGTGTCTGTTGGTCAGTCCAGGAGTTCATATTGTTATGATTTAATTAATTTAATTATTATTTTCTTTATTTTGGTTGTTATCACTGAGTGGTACTGTAGTGGCTCTAATGAATATAATTATACCACATCACTTCTATCCTGCTGCTGCATTCTGAAATGCTCTCTCTGGCCACCCACCAGCCAGTAAACTCATGCTGTAATGACATCACTTAATGTAAGAGGCTAATACAGTCACTGCACCTTTTAAAATGACATCATTCCCTGCAAGGTAATGAAAGAGGCCAGCCAGGCTTGCAGGCAGCAGTTAACCAGGGTACAGTTCAGTGGGTAGGGCACTCTCTGCTTCAGGCATACATACTGACACTGAACTTCATGTCTCGCTCTCTCTGTCCCCTATCTCTCTCTCTCTCTCTCTCTGCCCCTCTCCCCATCCCCCTCTCTCTCGGGCCCTTTCTCTCTGTCCCCTCTACCTCTCTCTATAATTATCTGCCCCCCCCCTCACTCTCTCTGACCGTCCTTCCATCTCTTTGACCTTTCTCTAAAGACTTTACCAGTCTCCCACACACACTCAGAAAACACATTTAAATAACATCTTAGCTAGCTAGAGCATTAGTGAGCTATTGTCCGACGCGGCAGGGCCAGCGCGCTAGCCTGGTGTCTGGACTGGACACCAGGGGTCCGTTCTGTTGCTGTTATTATAGAATTGTCGTACCAGTAGACAGTTAATTCAGTCTGTGATAGTTTTGTACACCTAGGGAATGATCAGGGATAGCTTCTATCTCACCCCCATTGCCATTTTGCCACCAGGCTGTTGTGAATGGGAATAGCCATAGAGATAATAGAGCCCACATCCTATCTATAGCATGGCCTCTTCTATGACAGCATGGGCAGCACCACTGAGCCCTCTATCCAGCTCTATGCGATCTCTATGGGAATAGCTAGTCTAGTGAGTCTGTTGTCATAATAAGCTACAGTATACAGCCTCTCTGGGGAGAGAAAGAGATGTCTGCAGACCGAAATGGGGGCATGGTTTCAGTCACTCACAATGTGTTTATTTGGCTCGCTCACTTTTTTCGGAAAGGAGTTTTCATTTGATGAGTTACATTTTCTAGGTAATCCCAATCTTACGTAACCTTTGACCTTTCAACAGAAACAAAGGATAATAGAGGGCCTACTTACTGTATGTTTCGAACTGGACCTATATTTGCTCATATCTATCGTCCTGTCCTAGCTGTATAAGTTATGTGATCGCATGAAAAGGCTGCATGAGAAAAGAACATGGAACAAACTATAGCTTTGACCAACCATGAGAACATGAAAACCTTTGTTGACAAGCCCCTATATGAGACGGCAAACCAATTTATGGAGGTGTTTGATGGTTTGTCTATAGAATTTGAATCATTCTAGTCGTATGGGCTTTCCCTACTCCCCAGTCTGCAGACATCTATTATATTCTAGAACACTCCATGCTCTAGAACGCATTGCATCTGTGTGAAGATAAAGCTTTCTGCCACCAGGTGTCAGTGACGAGCAGCTGTTTTTCTTGCTTTGGACAACACTGTATTATTCCTATCACCTGTCTCTTTCCTGTACCAGTGGTGGGGGAAAAATCTTTCTCCACTGCTCTCTCTCTTCTTATTTTGTAGTATGTTATCTTAAAGAATAGATTTTAAAATTATGTTTCTTTTTAAAAGAAAGGTGTGCATACTTTTAAATGTATTACTTTCAATTCAATTGATAATATTTTTTCTTTTTTTTATGAATAGGTTAGAAGGTAGTTTGGAGTATCTTATTGTTTTGACAGTCCACCATTTTTATATAATTTCATGTATATAGTGTTGCCTACACTGATACACACTCACACACATATGCATGGGGTACATGTGGTCTGTGACTACAGTGTGTTTGTGCTTGCCTGTGTGTGTGTGTGTGTGTGCGTGTGCGTGTGCGTGTGTGTTTGTGTATGAGTGTGATGTGTGTATAATAATTGACCCAAACAGACTCCGGAGACACTGGATACGTTCCAAATGGCACCCTATTCCCTATGTACTGCACTACTATTGACCAGGCCTCATAGCCCTTCCCATAGGGCTCCGGTCAAAAGTAGTGTACTCTATAGAAAATAGGGTGCCATTTGGGGACGTAGACACTATCTGTGTTATTTTCCACAAAATTATATTATTTTAATGACGAGTCTACTTTGTTAGCGTTCTTTTTGGATGATAAGTCTTCCTTTTGAATAACTATCCATATCACATGGGAATAGTGCTGTCATGGATGTTACCTAATTTGTACTATGGCTAATGATGTCATCAAGGCGGGACTACACTATGGTTATGATGTCATAATGCTGAGTTCTGTCTCCGTTGGCTGTTCTGATCTGTTCATACAGTATTTGCTTTTTTGTTACTATACCGATTCAGTTGTTGACTTCAAATAAACATGCATTTGGGTTAACTCCATTTTGTCATTATAATTATTATATATCCTCCTATCACACTGTGTAATGGCTGTGTCTGTCAGTCACAATCATTTTGCATTAAAATTGTATGGAAGCTCATAGAATCCTCACAATTGATGTTGCATTATATACATTTGTGTGTCCCAAATGACACCCTATTCCCTATATAGTGCACTACTTTTGACCAGAGCCTATTGGGCTCTCTCCAAAAGTAGTGCACTCACTATAAGGTGTCATTTGGGACAGACCTCTCTGTCTCCTTTGTTTCACAATGGATATTCACCTGAACAACATCTATTGATAGACCGATTTCCTGTGACTACTGGTAGTGCAGAAGATGACAAACAGGGCTTACCTAACTACACATTCCAATGTATTGTATTTAAGGGCTGCTCAACTACACATGCCAATGTCTTATGGATGGATTTACAGTGCCTTGCAAAAGTATTCATCCCCCTTGGCGTTTTTCCTATTTTGTTGCATTACAACTTGTAATTTAAATGGATTTTTATTTGGATTTCATGTAATGGACATACACAAAATAGTCCAAATTGGTGAAGTGAAATGAAAAAAATAACTTGCTTCAAACAATTCTAAAAAATAAAGTGGTGCGTGCATATGTATTCACCCTGTCACGACTCCCTCTGAAGTTGCCTCATCCCCTTGTTCGGGCATGCTTCAGCGCTCTTCGTCAACGGCTTTCTAGCCACTGACGCTCCCTCTTTCATTATCCATTAGTTTTGTTTTGTCATTACACACACCTGGTTATCATTTCCCCCAATTACTACATGTTATATGTTCCCTCTGTTCCTTCAGGTCCTTGTTGGTTATTGTTCATTGTGTACGTGTTTAACCTATGTGCTATCGCACCCAAGTTTATTTCTGTTACTCGTGTTATTTGTGCGCCAGGCGTTCGCCTTGTTATTTTAGCACATTAGGTTGGTTACTAGCACGGTTGTGCCTTACTTGTTCTTTTGTGGATTCTATTTTGGAAACTTATTCAATTCTACATTTTCTCCACATCTCCTGCGCCTACACATTCATCACAGAATAACCAACCACAATATACATGGAGCCAGCAGGAGCAACTAACATGACCGGGGTGGTGAGAGAGCACTCTACCATGCTCACCAGCCTAGGAGAGGCGATGGATCGGGTTCTCCAGGCCGTCCAGCGACTGGAGCACAGCAGACCAGATAGTGGAGCTTCCTCATCAGCGCGTATGGTTCCGACCACTCCACCACTAACTACCATTGGGATCCACATTTCCCTTCCTAGGGAGTACGACGGAGCCGCTGCTCAGTGCCAGGGGTTCCTTCTCCAATTAGAGCTGGCATTCAGCACCATCTCCCCTCCTCCATCTGACCGTGAGAAGGTGTCCACCCTCGTCTCCTGTCTCACGGGGAAAGCCCTGGAGTGGGCCAACGCAACTTGGAGAGAAGGAACAGCGTTGGATGACTTCAGGGAGTTCGCTCACCACTTCCGAGCCGTCTTCGACCATCCACCAGAGGGAAGAGAAGCGGGCGAGCGCCTTTTCCACTTGAGACGGGACGAGGAGTGCGCAGGACTTTGCACTGGACTTCCGGACCTTTGCGGCCGGGTCGCGGTGGAATGAGCGGGCCCTAATTGACCATTTTCAGTGCAGTTTTCTCAAGGACGTCCGGCGAGAGCTAGCCTGCCGGGATACCACTTTGGGATTCGACCAACTGGTTGATATGGCTATACGGCTGGACAATCTGCTGGCATCTCGCGGACGTCCTGAAGGGGTTCAGCTCGTTCAACCCTTATCCACACCAGATCACGTTCCCATGGAAATGGGTGGAACTGCCGTCCGGAGTCATTGAGGGAGCTGGGTTTAGTGCTCCTCCTGTGTCCGCCAAGGACATTCTGCGGCCCGTGTTTTTAGAGTGCTGGGTCTAGAGGCGGCAGGTAGGGCACTCTGGCGTCACCCCAGGTAGGAGCACACCCCACTTACCCAGAGCCCTTTGTTACACACCTCTACCTTTCGGTTTTCTTTCCCGAATGTTGTACTATTCCCCAGTGTAAGGCGCTAGTAGATTCAGGCGCAGCTGGAAATGTTATGGATAGAACCTTAGCTATTAGATTAGGGATCCCACTTACGCCCATGTCCATCCCCATACCTGTTAGCGCTATAGATAGTCGACAATTAGGGTCTGGGTATGTGAGAGAGACCACCGGAGAAATAGTGATGATTACACAGGGGAATCATAAGGAGAAAATGTGTTTTTTCCTTATTGATTCTCCTGCATTTCCGGTGGTACTAGGCCTGCCCTGGTTAAGCAGTCACAATCCCACTTTTTTGTGGCAACAGAGGGCTCTCACGGGGTGGTCATCAGAGTGTCCGGGTAGGTGTGCAGGTGTTTCCGTTGGTGCGACCACGGTAGAGAGTCCCCACCGTGCACATTCCTCCAGAATACCTAGATTTGGCTCTACTAAATTACCACCTCATCGCCCGGGGGATTGTGCGATAAACCTCAAGGTAGACGCTGTACTTCCCAGGAGTCATGTGTATCCCCTGTTGCAGGTGGAGACAGAGGCTATGGAAACATATGTCTGAGTCTCTAAGGCAGGGGTCCATCAGGCCCTCCACTTCACCCGCCTCCTCAAGTTTCTTTTTCGCGAAGAAGAAGGATGGTGGTCTGCGCCCATGCATTGATTACCACGCCCTCAACCAGATCACAGTGAGGTACAGTTATCCTCTACCCCTCATTTCCACTGTGATAGAATCAATGCATGGGGGCATGCTTCTTCACTAAATTAGATCTCAGGAGTGCGTACAACCTGGTTCGTATCCGGGAGGGAGATGAATGGAAGACAGCATTTAGTACCACTTCTGGTCACTATGAATATCTAGTCATGCCATACGGGTTGATGAATGCTCCATCGGTCTTCCAATCCTTTGTGGACAATGTGTTTCGGGACATGTTCTTGGGCGACTGCTGGAGCATAAGCTGTATGTCAAGGCTGAGAAATGTCTGTTCTTTCAACAGTCCGTCTCCTTCCTCAGATACCACATCACCACCTCCGGGGTGGAGATGGAGAGTGACTGCATTTCAGCCGTGCGCAATTGGCCGACTTCCACCACGGTAAAGGAAGTACAGCGTTTTTTAGGGTTTGCCAATTACTACCGGAGGTTTATCCGGGGCTTTGGCAAGGTGGCGACTCCCATCACCTCACTGTTAAAGGGGGGTCCGTCACGTCTCCGCTGGTGCGTTGCGGCTGACAGGTCATTCAGTCATCTGAAGGCTCTGTTCACCACGGCCCCGGTGCAGGCCCATCCGGATCCCTCTTTGCAGTTCATAGTGGAGGTGGACGCGTCAGAGGTAGGGGTAGGAGCAGTACTATCCCAACGATCGGGCACGCCACCTAAGCTAAACACCCTTTCCTCATCTGGACTGACCACTGCAACCTGGAGTACATCCGGGCAGCGAGGAGGCTGAACCCTCGTCAGGCCAGGTGGGCCATGTTTTTAACACGCTTCCATTTCACCATGTCATACATTCCAGGGACAAAGAACGTGAAGGAAGAAGCACTGTCTCGGCTATGCATTGTGGCGCCGGTGGTATGGGCGCTGGATGCGGACATTGAGCAGGTGTTGCGCACAGAGCCAGCTCCCCAGTCCTGTCCCGCTGGACGTCTTTACGTGCCATCTGCTGTCCGTGACCGGCTCATCTATTGGGCCCACACGTCACCCTCCTCTGGTCACCCCGGGATCGGTCGTACAGTGCGCTGTCTTACCGAGAAATATTGGTGGCCCACCTTGGCTACGGATGTAAGGGTGTATGTCTCCTCCTGCTCGGTGTGTGCCCAGTGTAAGGCACCTAGACACCTTCACAGGGGTAAGTTACTTCCATTACCCATTCCACAACGGCCATGGTCACATTTATCCATTGATTTCCTTACTGACCTTCCACCTTCCCAGGGGAACACTACGATCCTGGTCGTTGTGGACCTGTTCTCTGAAGCCTGCCGCCTCCTTCCTCTGCCCGGTCTACCCACGGCCCTACAGACTGCGGAGGCTCTATTCACCCATGTCTTCCGGCACTACGGGGTACCAGAGGACAAAGTGTCTGATCCGGGTCCCCAATTCACATCGAGGGTGTGGAAAGATGGCCCAGAAGTCCGTCACTCCTCCACTAACCTAAACCCCTTCCAGTATGTTTTTGGTTATCAGCCGGTTCTGGCATGTGGCAGACCGAAGCTCCTGCGGTGGACGACTGGTTCCGGCGCGCGGAGGCGACATGGGAGGCTGCGCATGTTCATCTCCCTGTTACCAGACTTCCATCGTCACCACCCAGATCGCCCGGCGCCTCGCCATCCGGGTCGTCCCCGAGGTCGGTGTCGGAATGCAGCTGGAGCTGCGCGTCAAGGGGGGGGTACTGTCACGACTCCCTCTTCGTCACCGGCTTTCTAGTCACTGCCGCTCCCTCTTTCATTATCCATTAGTTTTGTTTTGTCATTATGCACACCTGGTTATCATTTCCCCTAATTACTACATGTTATATTTTCCCTCTGTTCCCTCAGGTCCTTGTCGGTTATTGTTCATTGTGTACGTGTTTAACCTCTGTGCTATCGCACCCAAGTTTATTTCTGTTACTCGTGTTATTTGTGCGCCAGGCTCCCTTCACTCTACACATTCGTCACACACCCCCTTTGCTATGAAGTTCCTAAATACGATTTGGTGCAACCAATTACCTTCAGAAGCACATAATTAGTTAAATAAAGTCCACCTGTGTGCAATCTAAGTGTCACATGATCTATCACATGATCTCAGTATATTTGTCACGGTGAGGTTGAAGGGAACGAGGCGCAGAGCGAGAGGACGTTGCAAACATGTTTTATTCACTCAGTAAACACGAACAAAACAATAAATGTATCAAACACCGTAGCGTTGGCTTACACTCACGAAACACAACAATGATCCACATGCAGGTGGATGTGCGGTGCATATATATATAGAATCCCCACTTAGAGACAACTCAAGACAGCTGTCTCTAATTGGGGATCATCAAACCCTATCCTGTGATTGTTAGGACCTGACTGTGGCCATCCCACTCCCTCTAGTGGGAGTCAGAGGCCTGGCCTCAGTCAAGCCCTCACAATATTTATACACCTGGGTTGCGGTCCAAACACTTAAAAGACACACCCATCCCTCAAATTAAGTGGACACTTCTGATGACGTGTCGTGACGTCTGACGAGTGTACACTTGCAGGGCAAGGGGCGAGGGAGGAAGGAATGATTTTTAAATGGACCACACTTGCCAGGAAATTCGTCACTCGTTCATCCTGCGATGATTGTGTTTTCAGCCAACGGTAACTTGTGTGTGCTTTATATGCGCTACAGTCAATTATGATTGCGTATTTATTTACATTAACTATATAATTAGTAATATACGCCTACTTTGTGATAGCTAGCAAATTAATTAGCTAGCTAACGTTAGCCTGCATAGCTGAAACTTCTGAAGAAGGAAAGTATTTTACTTCTACATTTTCCAAAAACTAACCAAATAAAAACATCATTACTTATGAGACGTGTTTGTGCCGCCATGTGCATTAGTAGCACAATTTCTAACTTATTTGCATTAGTTTTTACTTACACTTGTATGGTGACTTCTCCATTGATGTTGTTTTTAAGTTTTTGTTGACTTTTCTTAGCGGATATACAATCGTTGCAAATTTAATTATGGGGAGATGAGGGCTGAGGGGCTTACGCTGCAAAATTCCCTTGCTTGGCTAATCATTTGGACCGCCCTCCAAGATGGCGACGGGGATTCCCCCAAGGGCATAAGGCGAGGGTAAGTGGACGAGGGTGTGTCTTTTAAGTGTTTGGACCGCAGCCCTGTTCTGTAAGGCCCCAGAGTCTGCAACACAACTAAGCAAGGGGTACTACCAAGCAAGCGGCACCATTAAGGCCAAGGAGCTCTCCAAACAGGTCAGGGACAAAGTTGAGATCAGCGTTAGGTTATAAAAATATCCAATGGAGCACCATTAAATCCATTATTTAAAAAATGGAAAGAATATGGCACCACAACAAACCTGCCAAGAGAGGACCGCCCACCAAAAAAAATAAGCAAACATGTTTGGTGTTTGCCAAAAGGCATGTGGGAGACTCCCCAAACATATGGAAGAAGGTACTCTGTCCAGATGAGACTAAAATTGAGCTTTTTGGTCTTCAAAGAAAACGCTATGTCTGGCGCAAACCCAACACCTCTCATCACCCGAGAACACCATCCCCACAGTGAAGCATGGTGGTATCACAACAGGGCGCATACATAGCCCAAGGTCTGTCACGGTTGGGTGCATGGAGCGACCAAGATGCAGCGCAGGGATTATCGTTCAACATTTTATTATTTACTATGTAAGTAATTTTCCAATGAACGAACAAAACAGAATCAAAACAAACACGATAAGAACAAACGTAAATTTGCACACTTACTGTTTCACCGTGACTTGCGAAATATACAATAACGATAACGACCCACATCCCCGGTGTGGAACATACAAACCTATGTAGGATCCCTAATTAGAGACGATGCACAGCAGCTGCCTCTAATTAGGGATCCAACACAAACCACCACCAGAAACAGAAAGAAAATAACTGTCAGACTCTGACCATGGCTACATAGAGAAGCAAATAGGTTTCTCTATGGCCAGAGCCTGACAGGTGGTGGCAGCATCATGTTTTTCATCGGCATGGGCTGGGAAACTGGTCAGAATTGAAGGAATGATGGATGGCGCTAAATACAGGGAAATTCTTGAGGGAAACCTGTTTCATTCTTCCAGAGATTTGAGACTGGGACAGAGGTTCACCTTCCAGCAGGACAATGACCCTAAGCATACTGCTAAAGCAACACTTAAGTGGTTTAAGGGGAAACATTTAAATGTCTTGGCATAGCCTAGTCAAAGGCCAGACCTCAATCCAATTGACAATCTGTGGTATGACTGAAAGATTGCTGTACACCAGCGAACCCATCCAACTTGAAGGAGCTGGAGCAGTTTTGCCTTGAAGAAAGGCCAAAAATCCCAGTGGCTAGATGTGCCAAACTTATAGAGACATACCCCAAGAGACTTGCAGCTGAAATTGCTGCAAAAGGTGGCTCTAGAAAGTATTTAGTTTGGGTGGGTGAATAGTTATGCACACTTAAGTTTGATGTTTTTTTTGTCTTATTTCTTTTTTGCTTCACAATAAAAAATATTTTGCATCTTCAAAGTGGTAGGCATGTTGTGTAAATCAAATGACTTTCACAATCAAATGACTTTCAAAATAATCCATTTGAATTCCAGGTTGTAAGGCAACAAAATAGGAAAAATGCCAATGGGGGTGAATAGTTTCGCAAGCCACTGTACCTACACATACCTACACGGGCGGCAGTTAGCCTAGCTGTTAAGAGTGTTGGGCCAGTAACTGAAAGGTTGCTGGTTCGAATCTCTGAGCCGACTAGGGGAAAAATCTGTCGACGTGCCCTTGAGCAAAGCACTTAACCCTCATTGCTCCTGTAAATCACTCTGTGAACATGCAATTGTATGTATGGGCTTGCATGCCATTGTATGAACAGGCGATAGATATAGGACTCATCTTTATATCTGTGCCATTATAGCGTCTGTGACAGCATGGGCAGCGCCATTGAGGCTACAATAAGAATCCCCACCCAGTTGACAACTTTAAAATGGTGGAAGCCCTCCATGGCTCTGCCCATGCTAAAATTGCCTTTTGGCCACTAGAGGGCTCTATCATTCTCTATGGTATGGGCCTATGGTATAGTACAGTGGTCACCAACCGGTGGATGGCGATCGACTGGTCGATCTCCAAGACATTCCTAGTCGATTGCCAAACATTTCTGTAAAAAAAACAATGATAAAGCCTTGTGCTCCTATTTCTTTTATTTGTCTCGGGCTGTTTGTGTAGGTAAACCCGATTCAGCTGTCCTGCGTGCCTAATAGGTGAACTGTTGCCATTTTGAACTATTTAATATTTCTGAAGGTACAAACTCTGACTTCCCGGCGGGCCCAGAGAGAAAATCAGGTGCGCTATAGGTCACCACTGGCCAATCAGATAGCTCAGATTACCGTGTCTGCAGTCTGCAGGCATAAAAGAAAGCTACAGCGAAGTTGATACTGTGAGATTTCAAAATGTTTAAAACCATTACTAGAGAGAGACTGTCAACGAATACAGCAAAGAGCTGCTGTTTGTATTAGTGAATTCATGTTTAAATTCTTAATCAGCATTGTCAACACTTTGTATTCAACACTTATAGAATGTTATACACAAGTTATAGAATGTGCGTTCTTCCAGTTTCCACTTAGCACTACAACAAGCACTGCAGCAGTAATGAATGAGTATAGGACAGTGTATCGATTGGCTTGTGTTGTTGTTATTATTAGCAACTTGGGTCTTTTTTAATATCAAGGAGTATTTCACTTTCTCTGTTCATAGGAGTAACAACTTGCATTCATGGATGAAGTAGAAATAATGCAATGCGGTGCGACTCAAGTTTTGCCATCAGCTGGAAGACGGTGTCCCTTTTTGGTCAGTGACCGCTGAGCCTGACCATCAGATGCCCAGTAAAATAAAAATAAACAGCAAATTATTTAAATGTATGATCACTTAGCTGTGCCTTGTAAATAATTCAACAACGGATATATTACCAGTAAAGCCTACATCCTAAATGTTGAAATATAATTTTAATAAAATGGCCCAAACAACAATGCATTGGGTCTACTGTAGCTTACTTCACAAACCTCATTGCTATAGTACTATTTTTTTGCATAGGCTTACGTTTTTTGTATTTTATCAGAGCGGTAGATCTCGGTCTTCATTTTGACTCAGAAAGTGATCTTTAGTCAGAAAAAGTTGGTGACCGCTGGTATAGTACATATGCCAATATATTGTATGAATGGAATGTAAGAAAGACACCAACAGAGGGCAGTATTGTTCATTAAAGCACCCACCGAGTGATTCTCTCCCCCTCTACCGCTCTCTATCTTTCTCTCTCTGTCCCTCCGTCTCTCTCCATCTCTCTCCCTTCGTCTGTCTCTCTGCCTGTGTGGGGGAGCATCTGAGGTACTACCCTGAAAGTACATAGTCAATGTAGCCAAGTCCTGAAAAAAACAAAAACATGTGCCACATTTCTTTAGTCCTCATAAGGTATCTTATTCAAAGTTATTTATGATCAGGAGAAATATTACATGCGTGAGTGAGTGACTTTATACCTAAAATACATACAGTATTCACAGTGTTGGAAAAAGTACCCAATTGACATACTTGAGTAAAAGTATAGATACCTTAATAGAAAGTTACTCAAGTAAAAGTGAACGTTACCCAGTAAAATACTACTTGAGTAAAAGTCTAAAAGTATTTGGTTCTAAATATACTTAAGTATCAAAAGTAAATGTAATTGATAAAATATACTTAATTATCAAAAGTAAAAGTAGAAGTCATTTCAAATTCCTTATATTAAGCAAAGCAAACATTTTCTTGTTTTTAAAATACTCCAACACTCAGATGCCATTTTCAGTGAGTCCGCCAGATCAGATTCAGTAGGGATGACCACGCATTCTCTTGATAAGTGCGTGAATTGGACCATTTTCCTGTCCTGCATAGCATTCAAAATGTAACGAGTGTCAAGGAAAATAAGTACATAATAAAAAGTACATAATTTTCTTTAGGAATTTAGTGGATTAAATGTAAAAGTTGTCAAAAATATAAATAGTAAAGTAAAGTACATATACCCCCAAAAAATACTTAAGTAGTACTTTAAAGTATTTCTACTTTACGCCTCTGAGTATTCATAGGGCTATTGACATAGTAGACTAAAACCTATATAGGATATATCGTGAAAAGCACATAGGCCTACACATATCCAGGGGTAATTTTAGCATGTAAATCTTGGTGGGGCAAACCCCCCCCCCCCCCAAATTATTTTTGATGCATGCCAGCAAAGCCACTACACAACAATACATGAATTGCACTATAATGGTGACTAACGGTGCCCACAAACTGTCAGGGCCTACATAATCCTCACCACTGCTACACCTGGCTATCAGCAGAGCCTTGTCTGGCAGTGAAACAGTTCATTCAGCCTCATTTACTGCCTTTTAAAAAAACATAGCTGAAAATAATGTGGTTTCTACTGACAATTGAGATGTACAAACTGTGGGGATAAGGGCAATCCGTTATTTCGATTAAGACATTAATGAGCGAGCGACGACGGACATAGTCAATATAACTATTTGTTCAGCACTTTTTGAAATGTACAGCGACAGCATTCAGAACATGGGCTGTTCTTACAGTGTACTCCCAAGTCAGAACCGTAGGATAAATAAAGGGCATATAAGCAGACAATGAAAGCTCTTACATTATTCAATGACTACATTTCTCTAAAACAGGTTACAGGCTACATGTGCACCACCAAGTTAGAACAATAGGCGAAATTAAAGAGGTGAAAATAGACCAAATTATTAGGGTGAGGCACATGGGCTACTAACAGCTTACTACACAACATTCACTTATTATTACTTTCTTAGCTACAGTATACATATCTCTCTGGCATCCTACATAATTTATGAAGCTGTGTAACAGTTTTGCATCAGTCCCTCTCCTAGCCCCTACCTGGGCTCGAGCCAGGGACCCTCTGCACACATTGACAACAGTCAACCTCGAAGCATCGTTAACCATCGCTCCACAAAAGTTGTGGCTCTTGCAGAGCAAGGGAAATAACTACTTCAAGGTCTCAGAGTGAGTGACATCACAGATTGAAACGATACTAGCGCACACGTTTCAGACCGGTTACAGCAGCATAAGACATTTTTTGACTTGCATTGTTGTGATGTGCTGGAACGGCGCGTCGGTCCTTTGTGGGCAAACTTTGTCATCAAAAAGAAAGATGTCGGATTTACAATTCAGAGTTGAATGACCGTTCAAAACTTATTTTCCCAGTTTGAGCTGTTTATTCCCAAATTCCCAGTTGCAATGCTTGCAGTTAGTTACTGTCACCGATTCCTTACAAACCACTCATTGTTGAAATTGCGATCTCCAAATTGTTGTGTAATGTTTATGTCCAATGGCCGATGAGCACCGATATGTTTTATCTATATTTTCTCTTCATTATTTCTCTTCATATGACAAGGTTTAGCTAGTAGACTTGATTCATGATGATGACTGCTAGCTAAGATTGTGAAAGTAAGATGTTGACATGATCAGTCCAATCAAAGCAACTGTACATACACTACCGTTCAAAAGTTTGGGGTCACTTAGAAATGTCCTTGTTTTTGAAAGAAAAGCATTTTTGTGTCAATTTAAAATAACATCAAATTGATCAGAAATACAGTGTAGACATTGCTAATGTTGTAAACAGACGCCTCACAAGTCCTCAACTGGCAGCTTCATTAAATAGTACCCGCAAAACACCAGTCTCAATGTCAACAGTGAAGAGGCGACTCCAGGATGCTGGCCTTCTAGGCAGAGTTGCAAAGAAAAAGCCATATCTCAGACTGGCAAAAAAAAAAGATATGGCTTTTTTCAAACTAGACACTCTAATGTACTTGTTCTCTTGCGCATTTGTGCACCGGGGCCTCCCACTCCTCTTTCTATTCTGGTTAGAGACAGTTTGCGCTGTTCTGTGAAGGGAGTACTACACAGCATTGTACGAGATCTTCAGTTTCTTGGCAATTTCTCGCATGGAATAGCCTTCATTTATCAGAACAAGAATATACTGACGAGTTTCAGAAGAAATGTCTTTGTTTCTGGCCATTTTGAGTCTGTAATCGAATCCACAAATGCTGATGCTCCAGATACTCAACTAGTCTAAAGAAGGCCAGTTGTATTGCTTCTTTAATCAGCACAACAGTTTTCAGCTGTGCTAATATAATTGCAAAAGGGTTTTCTAATGATCAATTAGCCTTTTAAAATGATAAACTTGAATTAGCTAACACAGTGTGCCATTGGAACACAGGAGTGATGGTTGCTGATAATGGGCCTCTGTACACCTACGTAGATATTCCATAAAACATCTGCCGTTTCCAGCTACAATAGTCATTTACAACATTAACAATGTCTACACTGTATTTCTGATCAATTTTATGTTATTTTAATGGACAAAAAAACAAGGACATTTCTAAGTGACCCCAAACTTTTGGACGGTAGTGTATAACGTGATTTGATGTCACTTCTGTGGCCAATGACCTTAAGCCTTCGTGGAGTTGGAACTCTATGGCTAGACCCAAAGGGCTGAAATGTTGGATGTCCACCTTACTAAGGACTTAAAATAGCCGATTGCGAAATGTCCCCATGAATGGCAGAACACATAGCCAATCACTGCGCAATGCTTCTATTTTCTGCTGTCCCGCCCCACCTCCACAGAAAGCACTGAGCTAGGCTGAAACACCTGCATTTTGGAGCTGCCTTACTCAAGAAAACAAAAAAGAGACCATATTTTTATGGGGCTTTATTTCTATATATATACTGTATATATATATATATATATATATATATATATATATACTGTATTTTTTTTATATTTTTTTTTTACATTGTTTGCAAACTGATATGTGACACGTATTAATGCCAAAATAACATACAAAATAGGCAAGCCCCCCAAAAATAATATATATATATTTTTAGCAAAAAATGTGGGTCTCAAAAATTCAGGCTCTGCCCTGAATGACGGGTCGCCACTGGGGGCATTAAGGACATTCGTGAAAGATGGCCAGTGTGCAATTCCCCAAGTCGCCTCTTACAAAAGCGCGCTTCCCGATTTGCGGAGTAAAAAAACTGATTTTTGGAGTAGGGGGTTCGTTCTCTGTTGATTCTGTGTAGATAGGCAGCAAGAAGAAAAACCAAGAGAGCAATTCCCTCTTTATTAATGAGAATACGGAGCGGCCCTATACACGCAAGAAAATAAGAAATAAGTGGGGATAAAGGATAGCACAAAACAAGGAAAAGCCAACGGGGGACGCCGACCAGAGACGAAGCAAAACCGTTGCAATTGATGATCAACGGATTACAAAATTATTCCCGTTGTTGGCGAGTAAACTATTTTTTAGGGGGAATTGATGGTGTCTTTACAGAGCAGAACGTACTTTGCCGAGGGGATTTTGAATGCACTCGGCTGAATCATGCTGAGGTTGTGGATAATAACTTTGGCTATCAGTTTTAACAAAGGTGAGGAAAACTGAAGCCCGCTGGTCAGCTGCTTGCATTTTTACGCATTCTTGTTCTATCCAATGGTAGTAAAAGTTTTTTTTATTTATCAATATCTTTTCATCCGTCTTTCCATAGCCTACCTCTTTGGCCACTGAATACTGTGTTTCACATTCCATGTTTTAGCCGTTTTGCCTTTTATGCTGTCCTTTGTAGCTCAGTTGTTAGAGAGAGCATGGCGCTTGTAAAGCAAGGGTAGTGATGGGTTCGATTCCTGCGATCACCCATATGTAAAATGTATGCACGCATGACTGTAAGTCGCTTTTGGTAAAAGCGTCTGCTAAATGGCATATATAATATTATACTGGAATAGCTTTATTTATTGGGCAGTAGTTTATGATTGGAACGGAGGCATTATTCGTGGTCTCCCTGAAAACATGGTGTGAGAAACGGAGAATTCAGAATAGTGACATTCGGTTCATATTTCCACAGTTACGCGTTCATGCAGCCTTTACCAGGCGCTCAGAGAGTGAGCGAGATCAGCTGAGCTGTATGTAGGATATTGGTTTGATGACCTTTGTATTGCATGACTCGTAATTATTCACACAACACATTGTCTATTGTTCAACAATATACTTTAGCCCCATATCACGAGAGAAATGTAAAACACATATTATTAGCTACTCAATGCATATGATTGAACCGATAGTGTGCAACTGCAGCCCGCAATTCGGGGGCGTTCCTGCATGTCGGCATTCGTTCTACTGCAGGAACACCCTCGAGCATCCCATTGGTTCCTTCATGAACACCTGCACCCTCGATCAGCCCTACGAAAAGGGTAGACACAAATACAATATAATGTCCAATAATAACCTGGAGGAAGACATGAAAAAGTGGCACTGACCCAAGGACACAGACAGTGAATATGCACACTCACCGAGGATATGGCTGATGGTGCCTATAAGGGCAAATCAAATTGTATTTGTCACATGTGCCGAATAGGCAGGTGTAGCCCTTACCGTGAAATGCTTACTTACAAGCCCTTAACCAACAATGCAGTTCAAGAAATAGAGTTAAGAAAATATTTACTAAATAAACTAAAGTATAAAATAAAAAGTAACAAGATAAAATAACAAGGCTATATACAGGGGGTACTGGTACTGAGTCAATGTGGGGGTACAGGTTAGTCAAGGTAATTTGTACATATAGGTAGGGGTAAAGTGACTATGCATAGGTAATAAACAGCAGTGTAAAAACAAAGGGGGGGTTGTTCAGCAGTCTTATGGCTTGGGGGTAGCAGCTGTTAAGGAGTCTTTTGGACCTAGACTTGGCGCTCCACTACTGCTTGCCGTGCTACTGCTTGCCGTGCGGTAGCAGAGAGAACAGTCTATTACTTGGGTGACTGGAGTCTTTGACAATTTTTTGGGCCTTCCTCTGACACCACCTGGTAAATAGGTCCTGGGTGGCAGGAAGCTTGGCCCCAGTGATGTACCGGGCCGTACGCACTACCCTCTGTAGCACCTTACGGTCAGATTCTCTCGATGGTGCAGCTGTAGAACTTTTTGAGGATCTGGGGACCCATGTCAAATCTTTTCAGTCTCCTAAGGGGGAAAAGGTGTTGTCGTGCCCTCTTCACGAGTGTCTTGGTGTGTTTGAACCATGATAGTTTGTTGGTTATGTGGACACCAAGGAACTTTAATCTCTTGACCCCGTCCACTACAGCCTCGTCAATGTTAACGGGGGCCTGTTCGGCCCTCCTTTTCCTGCAGTCCACGATCAGCTCCTTTGTCTTGCTCATATTGAGGGAGAGGTTGTTGTCCTGGCACCATACTACCAGTCATTTAGGCAGTTTACCTTCGCTTTCTCGGGCACAGGGACTATGGTTGTCTGCTTGAAACATGTAGGTATTACAGATAGGCTACGTTTAGCTCAATTAAGTTAAAAATTTTGATAACTAAAAGACAGATTGGAGTCTTTTCATTGTCATCTCTTAACAGCTTAGCCAAAACAGTTTTTCTGCAATGGTATTTTTAAATATTGCGATACACCTGGCTGGGTTTTTTAGCTTTTCACTGACAGTCATCAACAATCATCTATTTGGTATTTTCAGCGCGCTGCCCAAATTGCGGGCCCTTCAGACTGTAGGTTATGCGATATAAAAGCTTTTTATTTGGGAAGCTAATGATCCTCTGTGGCCAAATCATCCTTTATGGTGTAGTAGCCTATTTTGAATGATTTTATTTATTTCTGTATAGACAGGAGTAAGCTACCTCTTTGGCCACTGAATACTGTGTTTCACATTCCATGTTTTAGCCATTTTGCCTTTTATGCTGTCCTTTGTAGCTCAGTTGTTAGAGAGAGCATGGCGCTTGTAAAGCAAGGGTAGTGATGGGTTCGATTCCTGCGATCACCCATATGTAAAATGTATGGAGTAAGCTAATTAGGCTTTATAAAAACAATGCCTTTTATTCTATTTTTTTGGTATTTTAATCCCCTTTTTCCTCGCCAATTTTAATCTTGTCTCATCGCTGCAACTCCCCAACGGGCTCTTGAGGCGAAGGTCGAGTCATGCGTCCTCCAAAACATGACCCGCCTAACCGTGCTTCTTAACATTTGCCGCTTAACCCGGAAGCCAGCTGCACCAATGTGTCGGAGGAAACACTGTTCACCTGACAACCGAGGTCAGCCTGCAGGCGCCCGGCCCGCCACAAGGAGTCGCTAGAGCGCGATGAGCCAAGAAAAGACCACCCAACCAAACCCTAACCTGGACAACGCTGGGCCAATTGTGTGCCTCCCGATCACGGCCGGTTGTGATACAGCCTGGGATCGAACCCTGGTCTGTAGTATGCCTCTACCACTGTGATGCAGTCGATTAGACCGCTGTGCCACTCGGGAGGCCCCGCCTCTGCCTTTTTAATGTTCCATAAACATAACCAGTCATAATGTTTTAATCTGATTGGCTACCCACGCACATTCGTCCACTGACAAAATAAGTTCAGCATCCAACCTCCAACAGTTCACTATGCACCCGCAATTTGATGAATAATAAGAGACATCTGTTACAAAACACCTACGTGTATTTTAATGATATTCTGTGATTGTCATTAGGCCTACACTTGTAGCCTGAATTGATGCATCAACTTTTGTTAATGCACGCATCGGTCTCGACCACTTATCTCCGCCTTGTCTGAGAGCTCTTGGCCACCCTCAAACCACAATGCAATTTGTAGCGTATACCACCCGGTTTCCAGGTGAATCTCAATGTTCCTTATGCAGCTGACATTCAGTAATGTTAAATAATGGTGTAATAGCCCATCGTTTTTTGGGCTTGTTGTATTAATTGTGATGTGCTCTCGTACCACCTTACTTTCACCCCTGGTCAAAAGGAAGCTGGGGCGACACTGTGTGCTAACTAACTACTTAGCAACACAGTGGGCTAGCAGTGCTAGCATGCCAACTTGCTAGGTAGCTAGCTAGCACACAGTGTTGCCCCTGTACCGGAGAAAACCGTGCCCGGTAGGTGGAGGCAAAGGACACTGTATACTGGTCGTCCCCACCTCCCGCTAGCACAGCAGACTGGAGGCTAGGGTGACAGTGTACTAGCTAGCTTGATAGTTAGCGACACTGTATGCTAGCTATCTTGGTAAATAGCTAGCACACGGTGTTGGCCCCACCTCCTGCCTGCTGTGTACTGGAGTCCTCCTTAGGACTAGCTGGCTAAGCTAGCACACAGTGTCCTTCGCTCCCACCTGCCGAACACCTGGCCTCGCCGTCGATAACAGAACTGCGGGAAAACAGTGCTCAAATGTGGATTTTGGCTGGCATCCAATGTTATTGTGCATCAATGCTACCTACATACTGAAGCGCCCCGCCTCCCGCCTGTCCTAACTAAATAATTGACCAATAGAAGTATAAAAGAGTTCCTCCAGATGCAGGAAAGCCCACATGTAACAAGAGTCACCAGATCTCTGTGTTTGGCACTGACCGGTGCGTAGCATGTAGTCATTCAAGACATGGTTTGCCTCCGGCAATGTAACAGTGTTGCTAATAGGCCTATGTTGCTCCAAGGTCGGGGATATCCGAGACTACTCAGCATGCAGGTAGTCTTGCCTGCACTTGCCTAGAGACAGATGATGCGCAAATTCAATAATATTTTACCCTTAGGTGAAAATACAGTTCTCAACGAGGATTACTGAATGATATGCCTCATATGTTACCACGGCATTGATCGATTATCCCTGTCCAGCATGCCCAGCACCATTTCTGTAGCTATGAAAATGTCACTTTAAGGCGCTCGATACCAGCTCCAAAGACGTCTTTGTTGATATCAGTCAATGTCAGTCAACACTCCTTCCTTACTGACTGTAATAGTAAGTGATGTGATGTCTCATTGATTGTTGTGTGTGTGTTGTTTGGTTTCGAATGGTTGTAATTATAGGTGTAGTGTGTGTGTCCGAAATGACACTTTAGTCCCTAAATAGTCACCCCACAGGGGCTATACTGTATAGGTCAAAACATTTTTAAACCATTTTACACACTCTGATACCATAAGAGAGTGATTTTGGTTGAGTCTCAAGTGAACTAGTGTTAGCCTAGTCTTTACCTTGTCAAACTGGGAATATCTAAGTAGTAACCCAAAAGAGTAAATACTACAAAATAATATTGAAACCCCCTGTCTCATCATCTCTCTCTCTCTACCCATCCCTGTCTCTTCCTCTCTCTTTCTCCCCATCCCTGTCTCTTCCTTTCTCTGTCCCGCTTTCTCCCCATCCCCATCTGTCTCTTCCTCTCTTTTTCTCTCCATCCTGCTACATCTCGGCCTGTCTCTTTCCATCTACCATTCCTCCATCTCTTAGTGACAGCAGGAGGAAAGGAAAATAGTCAGATTCTAAATGGAGAAAGATAGAGGGAGACTGGACATGTCCTCCTTGCACTGCAGATTTGGACACTGCTCTATGAAGTAGCTCAGGATCACCAGAACAGTATGGTAAATTTAATCACTAGGGCCACCCCAAATAGCACCCTATTCCCTACAATGTGCATTACTTTGACCAGAGCACTATGGTTCTTCGGTGCCATGAGCACCTGTATAACTAAGCTGTTATCTAAACCTAATCACAAATGACACAGAATAGTCATAAATAATGCTAACAATATTAACAACCGTTGAATTTATGATACCTTGATATTATACACAACATTTGTCCAGAACAACAGTGTCAATTTCCACTGATAATGTCACAAATGGCACCCTATCCCCTATATAGTGCACTACCCCATGGGCCTTGGTCAAAAGTAGTGCACTATATAGGCTGCCATTTGGGATGCAGATCATGTGCGTGGGGATGTTGTTGTTTTTTTTGCCAGTGTAGGTATATTTGACGGTGTCTGTCACAGTGGATTATGAGTCACACATATCAATCTCCCCATTCTGGAGAGACACTAGGAGAGCGAGTCAAATTCTTTCAAAGGGATTCAGACATCAAAACTGAAACAGAATCAAAGTAGGCCTATATTTTTTGAGGAAAAACTAAAAGGACTAATAGTAGAGTAAGTATGACAAGTGATAAGAAGTGAAGGTAGTTTCTAACTCTCCCTCCCTCTTTCTCTCCCCCTTCTCTCTCTCTCCGTTGTCTGTGAGGAAAAACAATTCAATTATGCTCACCATCATTTTTGACACCTGAAATACTTTTAACAATCCCTGTAAAATGGTGGTCTTTGTGTGTAGGGCAAGCTTTGTGATAAGTCTTGCATGTCACATCCACAGTCCACCAGTTACACTGTATGCATCCCAAATGGCACCTTCTCTCTATAGTGCACTAATTTGTATGGGCCCTGGTAAAAAGAAGTGCACTATGTAGGGAATAGGGTGTCATTTGAGACGCAGCCACTGCTTTCCATCACACAATAGAACCAGTCCAGATGGAGGCATAAGGATACAAATAGTGGAGTAGATCAGTGTTTGCCAAACTCACCCATTCGTCAGTGATTGGTCAACAGTAGTGATTCTTCAATTAAGTGTTTGTCATTCAACGAGAGACAACTCGTTTTAATGCACATTTTTTCACTTGAGAAATATTGCACCAATCATCTTAGTTAGATGTAAAATTGTGAGACTAAGACCTAGGCAAAAACATCAAAATGAATTACTAATTTCATGAGTTATCTGACTATTTTGAGGATGTGTAATACTGGCCACCGCGTCTCAAAAGGGACCAACAGTACTATTGCAGTTTTTTCGTAAAAAAAATCTCCCAGTAGAGGTCTTTTAATGGAGTATGAGGCACAGACGTTCACTTTGCCTAGCCAAGTTTTGCTATGAGAAAACCGAACCTAGTATGCAGAAGACACGTTAAGGGAGTGTGTACACTTATTACTATGATAATTTTAAAGGGAAATTTCACCACTGCTCTATTTCACTAAATATGTCAAATTAATATGTTAACATATCATATGTGTCATAAAAATGTTGAATTTCCTCACTACACGAAAATACGAGCTACATTTCCTGGTTGTAAGCAAACCACAATATCCAGAATTTATTGCGATTTCTGGATGTAGTACTGCCCCCCCCCCCCCCCCCCACCCCCCCCCGAGGTATATCCAGTTAATGTGAGAAATATCAAAATGTCTGTGTTTGTAGCCAGCACTTTAAGCCAGAGGATTTCGAAACTGAATTAAAGTCTCAACTGATGGGGTTGCCAAGTCATTTAACGTTGAAAAGTGATTCTATTCCATTGATTTCCCCCTTCATTTCAAAGAGGAAGGCATCCGATCAGTCAACATTGGAGCAGCAGAAAATAAGTCAAGCTGAGGTAACGTAGCTAACTAGCTAGCTAGCGTTAAACTACATTTGATTATCTAAAAACAATCTAGCTAGCTAGCTTTCATAATATGCTGGCTAGACATTCCAAAGTATATCAATGTAACTAGCCAACTGCTATCTGGTGATGTGCTTTGTAACTCTGCAAGCTAACGCTAGCTTTGTTAGGTTACGTTAGCTAACCGTTACCTAGCTAACTAACTACCGCAGAGGCTAATGTGTCTGTGTTTTATTTAGAGTCAGATCCCATCAACATATGCAGAGGCATCAACGTCAAGCTCAGCACCAAAACTGGTGTCACCTAAAATCGACTACATTTTTCCACGATGAGCAAACAAATATACTGGCGCTAGGCATAAACATGGTCCGTGTCTTGTTGCAGTAGTTGGTGTGTTTACAAGTAGGCTACAACTCAAGTCCTACTGTAGTTCTCTCTATTATGGAGGCTTAGTTGATTGTTCATGCAAGGCTTGAAGTCTAAATTGGAGAAAAGGAGGTATTAGTAAGTAGGGGATAGTGTGGGTATTGTGTGTGTGAAGGTTAGTATGCATGGTATATTGACATGAGGGGATGGGTGGATATAGTACCTTGTTTGAGTGTTTATTGATGGGGACAAATAGTAAAATGTTAGCTAATCACTGACTACTGTGTGTCCTACATACTAATCCTGCTGCTTACGATGACCGTGACACTAGCTTTAGTAGTACAGAGCCTGTAGACCCATTGGATGAAAGCTTTCAGCCTGGAATAAGCTCAAACTCAAAATCATCTGACTGAAACAAGCCAAAGGTATTTATGAAAGCACAGTACACTCTTGAGAAAACAAAATCACCAATACACTAAACTGTCTACAACAGTCGGTTCTTTGGCATGGGGGAGAGGGTCTGTTAGTATACTCTTCTAGTCTATTCACTATATTGTTGGCAGTGCTTGTCTACTGAACCACACTACTGTAGGTGCTCATACTCAACAATACACGACTAGACTGTCTAGAAGTCAAGCCCCCGTCAAACTTTTCATATCTTTCCTAACAGCCCATCTCAATGCCCCATTTATTGACTGAGTGTAATAAAAAACATACCAGTATTCTGTACCCTTTTTTATTTACACATGAACATGATTTATTGTATGGTTACACATGATCCGTCTTCATGTCTTTCCAAGAGACTTCTGCAAGAAGTCGAAGCAGTGGGTAGTGAAGAAAGTGTATGAGAGGCTTGTCCACCTGGCTGTGGAGTGCAGCCAACATCCCTTACTCAACACAAGAAAAGGTTCCACAGCTGAAGAACATTCTGGAACCTGCCTGGAACATTCAACCAACACAACATCCATATTCCACCCATTCAACCAACACAACATCCATATTTTGTAGTATACTATAGGATGCCTAGTATGCTCACAACTACATTATGGTATACATATGGCTAGCTGTTGTACATACAGTATGTATAGAATGGTGGTTTATATAATATTTCTTACAAGTGTACTGTCAAGTGTGTAAATGATTCCAAGGTGCATCAGAAAAACCTTAAACTTCTGGATCGATTCATTGTGATATTCATAAAATGTATTTGGATGAACTAGCTTCAGTCTTACTGCTAAAAACAAACGATGCAGGGCATTGGTGTATCATTTAAACTTTAATTTGTTGGCAAGTAAACATGTTTCAATAAAACAGTAGTCTGTCAGTAGTCATTAGATTAGTCTGCTAAATGACAAAAAAAAAAAAGATTATATACAGTGGGGAGAACAAGTATTTGATACACTGCCGATTTTGCAGGTTTTCCTTCTTACAAAGCATGTAATGGTCTATAATTTTTTATCATAGGTACACTTCAACTGTGAGAGACGGAATCTAAAACAAAAATCCAGAAAATCACATTGTATGATTTTTAAATAATTAATTTGCATTTTATTGCATGACATAAGTATTTGATCACCTACCAACCAGTAAGAATTCCGGCTCTCACAGACCTGTTAGTTTTTCTTTAAGAAGCCCTCCTGTTCTCCACTCATTACCTGTATTAACTGCACCTGTTTGAACTCGTTACCTGTATAAAAGACACCTGTCCACACACTCAATCAAACAGACTCCAACCTCTCCACAATGGCCAAGACCAGAGAGCTGTGTAAGGACATCAGGGATAAAATTGTAGACCTGCACAAGGCTGGGATGGGCTACAGGACAATAGGCAAGCAGCTTGGTGAGAAGGCAACAACTGTTGGCGCAATTATTAGAAAATGGAAGAAGTTCAAGATGACGGTCAATCTCCCTTGGTCTGGGGCACCATGCAAGATCTCACCTCGTGGGGCATCAATGATCATGAGGAAGGTGAGGGATCAGCCCAGAAGGCTGGACCTGGTCAATGACCTGAAGAGAGCTGGGACCACAGTCTCAAAGAAAACCATTAGTAACACACTACGCCGTCATAGATTAAAATCCTGCAGCGCACGCAAGGTCCCCCTGCTCAAGCCAGCGCATGTCCAGGCCCGTCTGAAGTTTGCCAATGACCATCTGGATGATCCAGAGGAGGAATGGGAGAAGGTCATGTGGTCTGATGAGACAAAAATAGGGCTTTTTGGTCTAAACTCCAGTCGCCGTGTTTGGAGGAAGAAGAAGGATGAGTACAACCCCAAGAACACCATCCCAACCGTGAAGCATGGAGGTGGAAACTTAATTCTTTGGGGATGCTTTTCTGCAAAGGGGACAGGACGACTGCACCGTATTGAGGGGAGGATGGATGGGGCCATGTATCGCGAGATCTTGGCCAACAACCTCCTTCCCTCAATAAGAGCATTGAAGATGGGTCGTGGCTGGGTCTTCCAGCATGACAACGACCCGAAACACACAGCCAGGGCAACTAAGGAGTGGCTCCGTAAGAAGCATCTCAAGGTCCTGGAGTGGCCTAGCCAGTCTCCAGACCTGAACCCAATAGAAAATCTTTGGAGGGAGCTGAAAGTCCGTATTGCCCAGCGACAGCCCCGAAACCTGAAGGATCTGGAGAAGGTCTGTATGGAGGAGTGGGCCAAAATCCCTGCTGCAGTGTGTGCAAACCTGGTCAAGAACTACAGGAAACGTATGAACTCTGTAATTGCAAACAAAGGTTTCTGTACCAAATTTTAAGTTCCGCTTTTCTGATGTATCAAATACTTATGACATGCAATAAAATGCAAATTAATTAATTAAAAATCATACAATGTGATTTTCTGCATTTTTGTTTTAGATTCCATCTCTCACAGTTGAAGAGTACCTATGATAAAAATTACAGACTTCTACATGCTTTGTAAGTGGGAAAACCTGCAAAATCGGCAGTGTATCAAATACTTGTTCTCCCCACTGTATATACAGTTGAAGTTGGAAGTTTACATACACCTTAGCCAAATACATTTAAACTCAGTTTTTCACAATTCCTGACATTTAATCCTAGTAAAAATGCCCTGTCTTAGGTCAGTTAGGATCACCACTTTATTTTAAGAATGTGAAATGTCAGAATAATAGTAGAGAGAATGATTTATTTCAGCTTTTATTTCTTTCATCACATTCCCAGTGGGTCAGACATACACTCAATTAGTATTTGGTAGCATTGCCTTTAAATTGTTTAACTTGGGTCAAGCGTTTCGGGTAGCCTTCCACAAGCTTCCCACAATAAGTTGGGTGACGTTTGGCCCATTCCTCCTGACAGAACTGGTGTAACTGAGTCAAGTTTGTAGGCCTCCTTGCTCCTTTTTCAGTTCTGCCCACAAATTCTCTATAGGATTGAGGTCAGGGCTTTGTGATGGCCACTCCAATACCTTGACTTTGTTGTCCTTAAGCCATTTTGCCACAACTTTGAAAGTATGCTTGGGGTCATTGTCCATTTGGAAGACCCATTTGTGGCCAAGCTTTAACTTCCTGACTGATGTCTTGAGATGTTGCTTCAAAATATCCACATCATTTTCCTTCCTCATGATGCCATCTATTTTGTGAAGTGCACCAGTCCCTCCTGCAGCAAAGAACCCCCACAACATGATGCTGCCACCCTCGTGCTTCACGGTTGGGATGGTGTTCTTCAGCTTGCAAGTCTCCCCCTTTTTCCTCCAAACATAACAATGGTCATTATGGCCAAACAGTTCTATTTTTGTTTCATCAGACCAGAGGACATTTCTCCAAAAAGTACGATCTTTGTCCCCATGTTCAGTTGCAAACCGTAGTCTGGCTTTTTTATGGCGGTTTTGGAGCAATGGCTTCTTCCTTGCCGAGCGGCCTGTCAGGTTATGTCGATATAGGACTTGTTTTACTGTGGATATAGATACTTTTGTACCTGTTTCCTCCAGCATCTTCACAAGGTCCTTTGCTGTTCTGCGATTGATTTGCACTTTTCGCACCAAAGTACGTTCATCTCTAGGAGACAGAACGCGTCTCCTTCCTGAGTGGTATGACGGCTGCGTGGTCCCATGGTGTTTAGACTTGCGTACTATTGTTTGTACAGATGAACGTGGTACCTTCAGGCGTTTGGAAATTGCTCCCAAGGACAAACCAGACTTGTGGAGGTCTACAGTTTTTTTTCCGGTCTTGGCTGATTTCTTTTGATTTTCCCATGATGTCGAGCAAAGAGGCACTGAGTTTGAAGGTAGGCCTTGAAATACATCCACAGGTACACATCCAATTGACTCAAATTATGTCAATTAGCCTATCAGAAGCTTCTAAAACCATGACATAATTTTCTGGAATTTTCCAAGCTGTTTAAAGGCATAGTTAACTTAGTGTATGTAAACTTCTGACCCACTGGAATTGTGATATAGTGAAATAATCTGTCTGTAAACAATTGCTGGAAGAATTATTTGTGTCATGCACAAAGTTGATGTCCTAACAGACTTGCCAAAACTATAGTTTGTTAACATGAAATCTATGGAGTGGTTGAAAAATGAGTTTTAACGACTTCAACCTAAGTTTATGTAAACTTCCGACTTCAACTGTATATATAAGTAGACATGGCTTGTATTCAAGACAGTTTATTTGCTCTGGGGACTTGCATATGGTGTGTTTGGGTTGTTCAGTGAGGTGTTCGGAGTCACTTTGATACAAGGGGAGATTGTTGTTATTGGACTTTTCACATCTCTTGATAGTCCTCAACTTCTTTGTATCCAAGCGGTATTGTCTTTGAGAGAAAGACTAAAACGCTATTACACATTCATGGGCAATCGTTGTGTACTGTCTGTATTCCTACAGTAGCAGCATGGTGTAGAATGAGACATCTCACAGACACACGTTAGGTAGCTAGCTACAACACACAGGTATAGTTACCCCTAGACTAATATGGAGTCATAGTCATTCCCACCCCCCACATAATTATCAAAACATTTATCCAGTTTTTCTCCTAATGAGAGGCACTGAGGCTAGATACCTAGATATAACGTTATACAGTACATTTTAGGTATAGCAAATACACAGCTAGCTAGCTAAACTTGGCTAGCTTGCCTTGTAGTGGTACTAGCAAGCCCCGTTATGGCCAAATCGATCACCAAATTTTACTGTACTGAATAACCCTGCCTCGTGTAAAAAGAGTGCTTAGATTGCTTGCTAGCTACCGACAGCAAAACAGCTTACTCGTTTGTCAAGTGCTGTTCTGAATCCTGGTCTAGCTGGTCTAGGCTGCCGCTGCTGCTTGCTTGTCTCTGAATAATTTTCCTTGCTGTCTCCACTCCTTCAGTGTATTCCAGCTCAAATAAATTGTACTGTATGTAAAAGAACATCAAATAATATTTTGTTGTCCAGCTTTTCTTGGAAAGAGGAATCATCAGAAGCAGCCATTGTAGCTAACTATTTAGCAATCTCGGATAGACAGGGCACGGTAACATAGCTCCTGTGAACCTGTAAACTAGTACCGCCCACGTTTTGAAAAGCCTGTCTTCGAAGGTGGAAACAAGGAAGTAGAGCACCTGTTAGGCTGTAGTCCTTACAAAGCCAGGAATGAGTCAACGTAGATATCCTGCAATGTCCTGGCAGATAGGAACATCATTGAGACAAGTCTAATGGCTCTATTGAACAAGCAATCGTGCAATCATGCAATCGGCGAAGGCCACAATAATTGTTACAAAACTTGACTCCATTCATTTTTAGATCAGACAGCAGGCTCACTCAACCAATGACATCGTTTGTTGAACTCTCCTGGCGCGACATTTTTTATAATACAGCTATAGTGCATAATTATGTCTGAAACACCCTCTCGTCATTCATAATTATGTAGGGAGACTAGAAAAACATTCCAAATAGTGTCTAGTGGTGAAGTTTCCCTTTTAACATGGCACCACTTGCTCTAAGTGAGTAAGAAACTGTAAAATAGTTAAAATTATAACTATGGTTAATTTATCATTCTGAAGGCAATTAAGTTCTTAAAATGACAAGGCGATACATTTCTCAGAGGCCAGTATACTTATAATTTAGTAAAAAACAGGATAAAGCAATGAATGTACAGGATGAATTAATAATGGAGATTGTGATGGCAAAATTATGTACTAATGTGATAGGCTACAGAATCACAAACAGCGAATGGGGATTAGAGGGCCTAAAATCAAACAAACAGTTATTCTTGATATTTCAGAACGAAACAAGGCCGGGATTATAGGTAAAAATATAGAAATTAATAATAAAAGTAACAGATTACACACCCACATTCAAATCAGTGAAAAGAAGGGGTTGAGCTGGACAACTCTCTTACGTATATCTTTCTTGAACCAAAGGTCTTCAGAGAACTCTTCATGTACTCAGAGTCCAAAACAAAGGATTTCAGAAGTATAAGTAGAATGGTTTTGTAGTTTTATAAATGACAGCTACCATGGCTGGTAGCCAATCAGAGCACAAGAAGTGGTGTTCACACATTCAGTTTATAGTCCTGGACAGCAAGAGGTGAGGCTTCCCACCAGAAGAGCTGTGATTGGCTCAGTTGAGGGAATAGTTCCTGGAATGGGTCAGCCCCCATTCATCGCCTGCAGGGCACGAGTTAAGCAATTGTTCACATAAATGGAGGGTACTTTTTACAGTCTCACAATGTCTTCCATCGCCTATGTGAAGACTGTGTGATCGCACAGATACTAAACAGTATACTTTTCCGTGGACGAATAAGTGTAATACCTAATTGTCAGAAAAGCATATCACACACATTCTAAAATTCAATATTATTACACACACATCTCAACATTTTTAACCATGTCATTTTCAGTCTGTTTGCAGTTTGCTTGAGGAAATAAGAGAGTTTGAGGCACATTTGCGTGCCGTGTATTGTTCTCTAATGGAGAAGTTCCTTGGCTGAGTCATAGTCATCGTCACTCTTCGTCAGAAACCTGCTGTGTCCATGTCTCCGGCATTTGGTTAAACTTGCCGCTCTTGAGCTTATAGGAAGAGCTTTGATGTAGGTGTGAGATGATCAAAAGAGGGGAAGGATGACTCCTACTGGGAGCTTGCTGTGAGTGACCGCCCTCTTTCTTTGTTCTCTGGCCAGTGAAGAGAAGTGCTTGAGTATTCTCATTGTGATTGATGTCGGGCATAGATGTGTTAATTCGGCACTTCTCTACACCTCATTTGATTGATACACAATCCATAGGTGAGGGTGTACAGTACAAAATGAATGTCAATATGTACAACAGGCTGACTGGGAGGAGATTTCCCACAGTCAAAGTCCTGCAATAAGAGACGCTTTTTTATTGATCCACAATATATAGGTAAGGCTGTACAGTGCAATATGAATCTCCAATACACATACAGTGGGGAGAACAAGTATTTGATAAACTGTCGATTTTGCATGTTTTCCCACTTACAAAGCATGTAGAAGTCTGTAATTTTTATCATAGGTACTCTTCAACTGTGAGTGACGGAATCTAAAACAAAAATCCAGAAAATCATATTGTATGATTTTTAAGTAATTAATTTGTATTTTGCATGACATAAGTATTTGATACATCAGAAAAGCAGAACTTAATATTTGGTACAGAAACCTTTGTTTGCAATTACAGAGATAATACGTTCCCTGTAGTTCTTGACCAGGTTTGCACACACTGCAGCAGGGATTTTGGCCCACTCTTCCATACAGACCTTCTCCAGATCCTTCAGGTTTCAGGGCTGTCGCTGGGCAATACGGACTTCCAAAGATTTTCTATTGGGTTCAGGTCTGGAGACTGGCTAGGCCATTCCAGGACCTTGAGATGCTTCTTACGGAGCCACTCCTTAGTTGCCCTGGCTGTGTGTTTCGGGTCGTTGTCATGCTGGAAGACACAGCCACGACCCATCTTCAATGCTCTTACTGAGGGAAGGAGGTTGTTGGCCAAGATCTCGCGATACATGGCCCCATCCATCCTCCCCTCAATACGGTGCAGTCGTCCTGTCCCCTTTGCAGAAAAGCATCCCCAATGAATGATGTTTCCACCTCCATGCTTCACAGTTGGGATGGTGTTCTTGGGGTTGTACTAATCCTTCTTCTTCCTCCAAATACGGCAAGTGGAGTTTAGACCAAAAAGCTCTATTTTTGTCTCATCAGACCACATGACCTTTTCCCATTCCTCCTCTGGATCATCCAGATGGTCATTGGCAAACTTCAGACGGGCCTGGACATGCGCTGGCTTGAGCAGGGGGACCTTGCGTGCGCTGCAGGATTTTAATCCATGACGGCGTAGTGTGTTACTAATGGTTTTCTTTGAGACTGTGGTCCCAGCTCTCTTCAGGTCATTGACCAGGTCCTGCCGTGTAGTTCTGGGCTGATCCCTCACCTTCCTCATGATCATTGATGCCCCACGAGGTGAGATCTTGCATGGTGCCTTGACCGAGGGAGATTGACCGTCATCTTGAACTTCTTCCATTCTCTAATAATTGCGCCAACAGTTGTTGCCTTCTCACCAAGCTGCTTGCCTATTGTCCGGTAACCCATCCCAGCCTTGTGCAGGTCTACAATTTTATCCCTGATGTCCTTACACAGCTCTCTGGTCTTGGCCATTGTGGAGAGGTTGGAGTCTGTTTGATTGAGTGTGTGGACAGGTGTCTTTTATACAGGTAACGAGTTCAAACAGGTGCAGTTAATACAGGTAATGAGTGGAGAACAGGAGGGCTTCTTAAAGAAAAACTAACAGGTTTGTGAGAGCCGGAATTCTTACTGGTTGGTAGGTGATCAAATACTTATGTCATGCAATAAAATGCAAATTAATTATTTAAAAATCATACAATGCGATTTTCTGCATTTTTGTTTTAGATTCCGTCTCTCACAGTTGAAGTGTACCTATGATAAAAATTACAGACCTCTACATGCTTTGTAAGTAGGAAAACCTGCAAAATCGGCAGTGTATCAAATACTTGTTCTCCCCACTGTAGGTTGACTGGTAAGCTTAATGTGGCTCATTTCACAGTGGTTTCAGAGACCTGCAATATGAGCTTAGATGCTAATATTTGTGTAAACTCACAGTTGTGATCTGTGGGTGTCACTGAGTAGACTGATAGATCAACCATCCATAGATAAGTTTGTACAGTGAAATATAAGTATGCCCCCAATGCAATTCTGAATTCTAATACATCCACACTGCGATTTTCAACAAATATGTACTTTTTTAAATCAAATTAACAAATTATTCTTTTTGGTTGAATTTATAGAACATTCCAACATTGTTTAGCATTATCTAGTCCAAATATAGCATGATTCCACTATTTGTATCCATTTGCGTCACTTTTATTGAGGGACTTTAATTTTGAAGGCGAACCGCAAATTCCACTATTGTGGCTAATCCTTATTGTGGCTAGCTTCACATAGGTGGCAGGCAGGCACACAATGTGATGCTGGGCGCGTTTGAGTAATAAGGCGAAAGCAACCGACTTCAGACGAAATTCGAGGAGTGAAGTCGGGGAAGGTGCATCTGCGACAGCCGAATGTCAGACACTACTGTGGTTTACTGACAGCAAGGCTCATATCAACATGCCATTGTTGTCATTGTTTCTAAAAAAATAAATAAACATGGCTCCAACACTCATCACACTCTCGCAAACTAAAATCATATACAGTGCATTCGGAAAGTAGACCCCATGACCTTTTCCACATTTTATTAAGTTACAGCCTCATTCTAACATTGATTTAAATCGTTTTTTTGCTAATTTATATAAGTATTCAGCAAACTCTTTATTCAGTACTTTGTTTAAGCACCTTAGGCAGTAATTCCAGCCTCAAGCCTTCTTGGGTATGACGCTACAAGATTGGCACACCTGTATTTGGGGAGTTTCTCGCATTATTTTCTGCAGATCCTCTCAAGATCTGTCAGTTGTATTGGGAGCGTTGCTGCACAGCTATTTGTAGGTCTCTCCAGAGATGTTCGATGGGTTCAAGTCCGGGTTCGGACTGGGCCACTCAATAAATTCAGAGAGTTGTCCCGAAGCCACTCCTGCGATGTCTTGGCTGTGTTCTTTGGGTTCAACAGGACAACAACCCTGTCTGAGGTCCTGAGCAGGTTTTCATGAAGGACCTCTCTGTACTTTGCACCGTTCATCTTTCCCTTGATCCTGACTAGTCACCCAGTCCCTGCCTCTGAAAAACATCCCCACAGCATGATGCTGCCACCACCATCCTTCACCGTAGGGATGGTGCCAGGTTTCCTCCAGACGTGACGCTTGGAATTCAGGCTAAAGAGTTCAATCTTGGTTTCATCAGACCAGAGAATATTGTTTCTCATGGTCTGAGAGTCTTTAGGTGCCTTTTGGCAAACTGAGGAGCGGCTTACGTCTGGCCACTACCATAAAGGCCTGATTGGAGTGTGGCAGAGAATGTCCTTCTGGAAGGTTCTCACATCTCCACAGAGGAACTATAGAGCTCTGTCAGAGTGACCATCAGGTTCTTGGTCAACTCCCTGACCAAGGACCTTCTCCCTCGATTGCTCACTTCAGGTTAGAAATGCATTGGTCAGGAAGGTGACCAAGAACCCAATGATTACTCTGACATAGCTCCAGAGTTCTTTATGGTAGAATGGCCAGATGGAAGCCACTCTTCAGTAAAAGGCACATGACAGCCTGTTTGGAGTTTGCCAAAAGGCACCTAAAGGACTCTTAGATCATGAGAAACAAGATTCTCTGGTCTGATGAAAGATTGAACTATTTGGACTGAATGCCAAGCGTCACGTCTGGAGGAAACCAGGCAACGCTCATCACCTGGCCAATACCATCCTTACGGTGAAGCATGGTGGTGGCAGCATCATGCTGTGGGGATGTTTTTCAGAGGCAGGGACTGGGAGACTAGTCAGGATTGAGGGAACGATCAATGGAGAGTACCCTTGATGAAAATCTGCTCCAGAGCACTCAGGACCTCAGACTGGGACGAATGTTCACCTTCCAACAGGACAATGACCCTAAGCACACAGCCAAGACAACACAGCAGTGCCTTTGGGACAAGCCTCTGAATGTCCTTGAGTGGCCCAGCCCGAGCCAGGACTTGAACCCGATTGAACATCTCTGGAGACACCTGAAAATAGCTGTGCAGCGACTACAGGTGTGCCAAGCTTGTAGCGTCATATCCAAGAAGACTCGAGGCTGTAATCGCTGCCAAAGGTGCTTCAACAAAGTACTGATTAAAGGGTCTGAATATTTATGTATATGTGATATTTCAGTGTTTTTTCTTTAATATATTTGTAATAATGTCTAAAAACCAGTTTTTACATTATGGGGTATTGTGTGTAGATTGATGAGGATTACATTTTTTTTAAATCCATTTTAGAATTAAGGCTGTAACGTAACAAAATGTGGAAAAAGTGAAAGGGTCAGAATACCTTCGAATGCACTGTGTAATATACTGTATGTGTTCAAAGTTGACATGAATCGTGCCTAAGTTTATTCCTGTTTCAGTCATGTCTTTGTATATTATCGCGTGGGTCAAACAAAAAAAACCTAATGATCGGTTGACAATAGAGCCTACCAGAAGGCAGGCGATGGCTGCAGGATGAATTTGGTGAAGAGCAACTGCAGAAACTTGTCACTTCATAACTTTTGGTCACATGATGTTTGTAAAGTTCATGCAGGACAATTTTTTACCTCATAATCCAACACACTTTGACAACAGGGATCTCCACTGTCTGCGTCCCAAATGGCACCATATTTCTTTATATAGCGCACTACTTTTGCCTCATGTTTGTAGTAATACTGAATGATGAGGATCAGTGATTAATACTGTATGACTGAACAGTGGGGGGGGGTAGCGAAATGTGCTATGGGTTATCAGTGTTTGTGACAATAGAGATGACATCTCTGTAGAGGAGAAAGAGATAAGACTGAGACACCGTTGATTGTAGAGGGAATAGTGATGTCATTATCTTAGGCTTTATCCCAAATGGCACCCTATTCCCTGTATAGTCCCTATGTGTCTTTGTCAAAAGTAGTGCACTATAAAGGGAATAGGGTGCCATTTGGGATGCTACCTCAGTAAATTAAGTTATGATATAAACATTTGGGAGAGGCGGAGATGATGTCACCACGGTAGAAGATTTGGGTGTCATTGTTCTTGCAGAGGGGATTACAATATAATAGTTTCATGTAAGGATGACTTTACATCTCCTCGGGCAGTGTGTGTGTGTTTTTTTTAACAAGGCAGGGGTGAGAGCCAAACAGAAATAAAAGAGAATGTTCTGATGATAGAGGCAGAGATGTGAGGTAGAAAGAGAGTAATAGAGAGAGAGAGAGAGAGAGAGAGAAATTTTTTAGCTCTTAAAAAGAATACAATAAGTCTGTTTCTATAGCAACCATATAACCAGAGGCTGGAGGGAGGGAGAGATAGAGCGAGTGCGGTGGGGGGGGCTGGTGCAGCACTGGAGAGATGGTTTCTGTAGCAACGCACATAGGGAGAAAAGGACTTCGAAATTTAGGAGAAAATACATATATAGACAAACGTAAAAAGGCAACATAGGCAAATGTTGGTGTTTAGGAGGGGAGGAAGGGAAAGAAGAGTGGGTTGTGTTGTGTGTAAAATCTACAGTACAGGGCAAAGGAGAAACAGACGGATGGAGGAATGGAAAGACATTCATGCAATGGATTATGCTGCACTGCACATGGTAGAGGAGAATCTGGTAGTCCAGATTCAGCTCTGACCAGAGGTGACCCCACCACAGAGGGGAGAGAGAGAGAGAGGGGAGTGAGGGAAAGAGAGAGGGGAGAGAAGAGAAGAGAGAATTGATATGGGGCTCAGAGTTAATAGATTTCTATCCACAAATGTCACGGTCTGTCTCCCCAAGTCACAATGGTACTTAAGATCTGTGTCTCAATTCTGAGTATGTCTCATACCTTAATTACTGTAGATATCATAGCAAGCACATTTACTATAATATATTTAAATCACCATTGGCTATTTAGAGTATAATAAACTGTATATATTCAATATATTCAATTCAATTGTATATCAGTACGGCATAATAGCATACATTATGTGTGGTGTGATCGTATCATTCACAACAGAATTTTTGCAGAAAATGTGCTGAACTTCTTCACTCAAAACGTAAATTCAAAAGTTAACCCACTTTCGAAATTGACTTGGGTGATTTTAATAGGGTTTTAAAACAAAGGTTTTGGGAAATACATTTTCAGACTATTCCCCATGCCATTACTTAATCCGGTGTAATTAGTGCTCCTATTTAAAAATACATTTTAATTCTCCCTCTCGATCACCCTTTGGTCCAAAGATGATAGTCAAAAGCTTTGATGGGAAACATCATAAAAAAATAGGAAAAATTGAAAGATAATCCCTCTCACCCCTGTTCCAAAAAGTGCTGTTGTCCAAAACACGCCCACATCTTTTGGGATGTAATGGCATGAAATGTTCAGAATACATCTATAGAATACAGTGTATTCGCAAAGTATTCAGACCCTTTGACTTTTCCCACATTTTGTTATGTTACGGTCTTATTCTAAAATGGATTGAATTCATAATTTTCCTTATCAATACTGTACACACAATAGCCCATAATGACAAAGTGAAGGAATTGTCCGTAGAGCTCCGAGACAGGATTGTGTCGAGGCACAGATCTGGGGAAGGGTAAAAAACTATTCTGCAGCATTGAGGGTCCCCAAGAACACAGTTACCTCCGTCATTCTTAAATGGAAGAAGTTTGGAACCACCAAGACTCTTCCTAGAGCTGGCTGCCCGGCCAAACTGAGCAATCGGGAGAGATTGGCCTTGGTCAGGGAGGTGACCAAGAACCCAATGGTCACCATCTCTGCAGCACACCAAACAGGCCTTTATGGTAGAGTGGCCAGACGGAAACCACTCCTCAGTAAAAGGCACATGACAGCCCGCTTGGAGTTTGCCAACAGGCACCTAAAGGACTCTCAGACCATGAGAAACAAGATTCTCTGGTCTGATGAAACTAGCTGTGCAGCGACGCTTTCCATCCAACCTGACAGAGCTTGAGAGGATCTGCAGAGAAGAATGGGAGAAACTCCCCAAATACAGGTGTGCTTGTAGCTTGTAGCGTCATACCCAAGAATACTCAAGGCTGTAATCGCTGCCAAAGGTGCTTCAACAAAGTACTGATTAAAGGGTCTAAATACTTATGTAAATGTGATATTTCTGTTTTTTATTTGTAATACATTTGCAAAAATTTCAAAAAAACTGTTTTTGCTTTGTCATTATGGGAATTGTGTGTAGATTGATGAGGGAAAAAAACGATTTAATCAATTTTAGAATAAGGTTGTAACTTAACAAAATATGGAAAAAGTCAAGGGGTCTGAACTGCACTGTATACACACTTCCATGGCATTGTTGAATACTAATTTCTGATTGGCTTGAAGGGCGTTCTAGGGCATGCATTATATAAACGCAGACGTTCTGTACATTACCTTGGAAATAATGGACGACGCAGCAGAACGAGGTGGAGCCGAGTCCCTTTGCAAAGTTAATTTCTGTAATGTACAGAACGGAGACGTTTATCTCACATATACCACAGTTGACAAAGACAACAATACGAAAGCACACATTTACCGGTAGAAATACGTATTTCTCTCAGATATTTTCATTTCATACTTTCTCATCTTTTGGTTGCTAGAGATGCAACCCAGTCATTTGTTCAATTAGTTTGATATTTACCGACGCGACCCAGTCGTTTGTTCTTTAAGCTCAGTTGCTATGCTCAGTGGCAACATTCTTATCCCTTGCTTGCTGCTAGCTAGCCAACTAGCTATGGCTACACAGTCACTACCTCGGCAGTCTGAATAACAGCAAGGTTTATTCTGTTGCGTTTGTTTAAGCTGTTTATCCCGCTTATACCAAAGTTACCAAAGAAAACAATATAAGCACACATTTACCAGTAGAAATACAACATTTTTGTTTATATTTTCATTTATATAAGCAAATTCATACTTTCTCATCTTTTGTCTGCTAGAGACGCATCCCAGTCGTTCATTCGATTAGTTTGATATTTATGGACGCGGCCCAGTTGCTCGTTCTTTATGTATGGCAACGTTCCTGTCCCTTGCTTGCTAGCTGGCCAGTTAGTTGTTTTCTATTGGCATTCATTTAGATACATCCATAATAATGAGCTGATAATGCCTGATTTTTCCTGGCATAGCTATAAAAGTTTGCCTTCTTGTCAGGACACTTGTCAACACTGACTGTTGATTACGAGGAGATCCCATTGCATATCAAGCACTAGGCTAAAAGCTAGCTAAATAGTTTGTTGCAAGCAAACCTGCCAATATCACAACCAAATTCAAAGATATCATTTGCTGAAAACAGCTGGTCAAACTAGAAACGTGGGAGGATTTGACAGCTTTAGTGCCAGAGGGGACAGGAGAAATTCATGTTCACCAAAAATGTACCTGACTTTAGAGCCTACTCCAGAGTCTATTAAGCTTAGCTAAACGGCTTATTGGCAAATGTAGGATTTCTGCTCTGGAATGATGAGGACCCTGCATGTGAAATCTGGTGAAAAGGCTTATTATGGTTTCCTTCCCATTTCCCATTTTCCCAATTGTATGATTTGGCAAATTTTGTAATTGGTTGTTGCGCTTTTATATTTAATATATCTTTGCCACGGTAACAACATCCTCTGTAAAGAGATTTGAGTGACATCACAGGAGATTCTCACAATGAGTATGTACAGTATATCACAAACAGAATATCAGTTAAGAGGATAATTCTGACCCCCCCCCCCTGATAACAGCGAGTGTTGGTTGGGTAAGAAGGGTTGAGAGACAGTGAGCGGAGTGGGATGGAGAAGAGGGAGGGAAAGGGGGATGGATGATAATGAGAGATTTCTTTTGTCTCTCTCTCTTGCTCAGTATCCCTCCTTTTCAGTTACCATGGGGACTGCATGCATGCCTTCTCTTCTCCCTCTTACCTCTGCTCTCACTCGTTTCAGTGTTACCATGGTGATCTCTTTCTCTCTCTCCCTCTCTCTCTCTCCTTCATACCTGCTACCTGTTTCACATCCTTCCCGCTCTGTCCCATTGTGTTTCCTGTTTATTTGTTTGACCCGCTTGCTTCCTGTTTGTCTTTCTCTCTGCCTGTCTGTTTGTGCGTCTACCCCTCTGCCTGTCTGTCTGTTTCTCTGGCTGCCTGTGTCTGTTTTTCTGGCTGCATGTTTGTCTTTCTTCCTCTCTGCCTGTCCCTCTTGCTGCCTGTCTGTCTGTCCTTCTGTCTGGATGCCTATCTGTTTGTCTGTCCCAGTCTCGCTTTGTTACCCAGGTCTTTGTCTGTCTGTCTCTCTGTCTCTAACCATTTACGTCTGTCCATGTGCATGTGTGCCCATCTAGCTATGACTCTCTCTTTCTCTGTCTTTCTGTTTCTCTCTTTCTCTCTGGTTGACTTCTCAAAAAAACTGAAAAGTAGAAGATATATATTTCAAAAGTAAAACATTATTCTTGTTGTATTTCACCCCCTTTTTCTCCCCAATTTCGATCTTGTCTCATCGCTGCAACTCCTCAACGGGCATAGGAGGCGTAGGTCGAGTCATGCGACCTCCGAAACATGACCCGCCAAACTGCGCTTCTTAACACCTGCCTGCTTAACCTGGAAGCCAGCCGTACCAATGTCTCGGAGGAAACACCATTCACCTGACAACCAAGGTCAGCCTGCAGGTGCCCGGCCCGCCACAAGAAGTCGCAAGAGCGAGATGAGCCAAGTAAAGCCCCCCCCCTGTCAAACCCTCCCCTAACCTGGATGACGCTGGGCCACTTCCTGAATTGACTGACTTCAATTCAAATTGACCCCAACTCTGATGGGGAGTTAGGGTCAAAGAGAGATGGAAGGCAATATGTAAATCTGTGGAATTACATGCAGTGATGCTGGGAAAAGGGATGTGAGGATAGAGAGAAAGACGCCAAAATAGGGCAAGATATAGGAAGCATGAAGGATTGTGAAATACCTTATCAATAAATACAGAGGATATAGTCCGAAAGAGAGAGGAGAGTGAGGAGGGGAAACTGAGAGAGGGGGATAGATAGATAGACAGATAGAGATGGAGAGAAAGAATGAGGGAGGGAGAGAGACAGATAGAGATGGAGAGAAAGAATGAGGGAGGGAGAGAGAGAGAGAGAGAGAGGGAGGGAGAGAGGGAGAGGGAGAGAGGGAGAGGGAGTGAGAGAGAGGGAGGGAGGGAGGGGGAGAGGGAGGGAGAGAGAGGGAGGGAGGGGTCAGTGTGGAGGCATAGATGAGTTGTTTGTTTAATAAACATACTCAACAAGACGGTATGCTATAATAACTGGTAGCTCCTGTAGCCCAACAAAAGAAATGTTGATGGGAGTACTAATTTTACAAATGTCAAAGTTTACTTTTCATTACTGAGAGGCAGTGGGCTCAAGTAAGGGAGGATAGAAAGAGAGAAAGATCGAGAGAGGGGGGTAGAGAACAAGAGGGGGAGGAGAGTAGGAAATGCCATGCATTCCATTAGTGGTCAAAGAGAGCCACCGAGAGAGGGAGGGGAGAGAAAATGGAGTTGGCATGAAGTGAGAAAGAAACACAGGAATGAAAAGACAAAATTAAAGAGAAATAAAGAAAAAAGGGGAGAGGTGTACGCATATAGGAAGAGAGGGGAGGATGAGTGGAGGGGGATGAGAGCAGTAGGCTATACACTTAATTTAAAGATGTAGAAAGGGATATGACAAAAGAGAGATGTTACTTCAAGATTAACTTAATGTAGAATGCATTAAAGAAACGCCTGAAACTAGATTCCCTACATACTGGTCTTGTCGAGAAGAAGAAAAACTGTCGGAGAGGTTCTCTTCTGCACTGTTCAACCAATCGAGTAAATGTGGAAGAGTTTTGTTTTTTTAAAGCGGAAGTCTTGTCACAGGCTCTCTTTCCGTTTCCCCTGAAAATTAGAACATTTGGTTGTTGGGGACTCAGAGGCTACGTCAAGATGTACATGGTGTACTGCAAGATGTACACTACTATGACCTTTGGGAATTCAAGCTGTTAACTTTTTTGTTCACCTGCAGCCACCTGCAATTGCTAATAACCAATCTGCAACCACCCGACTATATGGGATTTTTAAAACATTAAAAAAGAAGTCAAGCTTTATCATTGATCCCGGTGGATTTGAAGGTAGTTGGTTTGTCAAGTACACCACATCTTTGGAGTCGAATGGGAAAACCTGTCTTTTCTTCTCTGAATGTGTTTCTGATTGAAGGCGGATGCTTATTCATGTTCGGGGCAAAGTGTTTGTGATTCATATCAGTGTGTTTGATTTCCGTGAGTGTGTTTGTGCTTTGGAGATTTTGGATTCAACACTGTAACATGTTTCTGTTGGGGACAAAGAGCTCTGTTGAGGGTTTTACTGCTGAGCCACACGTCTTACTCAAGCACTGTGGCTCTGCCCCAAATGGCTCCCTATGTGTGCACTACTTTTGACCAGGGCCCATATCCCAAATGGCACCCTATTCTCGTTATAGTGCGCTACTTTTGTTCACCTGCAGCCACCTGCAATTGCTAATAACCAATCTGCAACCACCCGACTATATGGGATGAAAATCTGAGGCTGAGGCTCGCCCGCACCTGACCCTAACCCGCTAATATAGAAAATGCTTATTTTGCGTAGCGAAGACATTTCGGGACCAGGGAGAAAATGCAATAACAACATTTTTTTAAAGGATCTGCAAAATGTTCTATGCAAATTTTCCAAATGACCTCAGTTTGATCGGTTGTAAGGAAGTACAAGGTTGTGAAGATTTAAGTTTGGGTTGGATGTATATTTTATGTGGTAGAAATCAGATTTTTTGCTTTCAGTTTCCATTTTACCCATCTGAACCGTAGGCTACAGTTCTCTTGACATGTCATAGTCCTATCTTGTGACTGTCAAATTTGTATAGTGCCTCACATTAATCACACATAACATAGCCGGCCGGCACTGCTATCATCCTCATTTTCCACTTCACTAAATCTTTCCCAACCATTACTTTTCTGGCCCTCCCTTCTCTTAATTTTCAACTCTCCATTTTACAGCTTTTCTATAATTGAATTCAACTTCAACATAGTCCCTTTTGCCTCCTTGGATCGACATTTTTCTGCCTGTTCCCAAAAGCTTTTGGCGATTTGTTGTGTAGGCTATTTGGCGCTCGTACAGTTAGATCAGAAAGCTAAGGCTTACGCACTAATGCCAGAAAGCCTAAAATAATGTAAGAAAAACCTCAATGTAGCCTATAGATATAAATTGCACAAGAATGTTACATTTATGGATTTTTTAAGGTATTGCTTTCTCATTATTCAACCCACCCGGCACCCATACACACAATATTTCATGACCTTATACCCGCCCGCCCCACGGATATAACCGCGGGGACTGCGGTTATGAGTCAACCCGTGCATCACTAGTTCCCTGTGCTCAGACATTGCATCCATCAACCAATGGTTGCGTGCCACGTCATCGACTGTGCAGTTGGGCACCAGATTTGATGTGGTTAGCTGATACATAAAATACCTATTGTAAGAGCTGTCAGGAGTCATCAACTTCTGAGCAGAGGAACGCCCCCATTGTCTGCGTCTCAAATGACACCCTATAGACCATAGTCAAAACTAGTGCACTAAATAGGGGATAGGGTGTCATTTGAGACGCAACCAAGGAGACAGGAGTGGCAAGATGAGAGGTGAGTGAGATGTTGCTATTATTCAGGTACAGATAAAAAAAACATTAAAAAAGAAGTCAAGCTTTATCATTGATCCCGGTGGATTTGAAGGTAGTTGGTTTGTCAAGTACACCACATCTTTGGAGTCGAATGGGAAAACCTGTCTTTTCTTCTCTGAATGTGTTTCTGATTGAAGGCGGATGCTTATTCATGTTCGGGGCAAAGTGTTTGTGATTCATATCAGTGTGATTGATTTCCGTGAGTGTGTTTGTGCTTTGGAGATTTTGGATTCAACACTGTAACATGTTTCTGTTGGGGACAAAGAGCTCTGTTGAGGGTTTTACTGCTGAGCCACACGTCTTACTCAAGCACTGTGGCTCTGCCCCAAATGGCTCCCTATGTGTGCACTACTTTTGACCAGGGCCCATATCCCAAATGGCACCCTATTCTCGTTATAGTGCGCTACTTTTGTTCACCTGCAGCCACCTGCAATTGCTAATAACCAATCTGCAACCACCCGACTATATGGGATGAAAATCTGAGGCTCGCCCGCACCTGACCCTAACCCGCTAATATAGAAAATGCTTATTTTGCGTAGCGAAGACATTTCGGGACCAGGGAGAAAATGCAATAACAACATTTTTTTAAAGGATCTGCAAAATGTTCTATGCAAATTTTCCAAATGACCTCAGTTTGATCGGTTGTAAGGAAGTACAAGGTTGTGAAGATTTAAGTTTGGGTTGGATGTATATTTTATGTGGTAGAAATCAGATTTTTTGCTTTCAGTTTCCATTTTACCCATCTGAACCGTAGGCTACAGTTCTCTTGACATGTCATAGTCCTATCTTGTGACTGTCAAATTTGTATAGTGCCTCACATTAATCACACATAACATAGCCGGCCGGCACTGCTATCATCCTCATTTTCCACTTCACTAAATCTTTCCCAACCATTACTTTTCTGGCCCTCCCTTCTCTTAATTTTCAACTCTCCATTTTACAGCTTTTCTATAATTGAATTCAACTTCAACATAGTCCCTTTTGCCTCCTTGGATCGACATTTTTCTGCCTGTTCCCAAAAGCTTTTGGCGATTTGTTGTGTAGGCTATTTGGCGCTCGTACAGTTAGATCAGAAAGCTAAGGCTTACGCACTAATGCCAGAAAGCCTAAAATAATGTAAGAAAAACCTCAATGTAGCCTATAGATATAAATTGCACAAGAATGTTACATTTATGGATTTTTTAAGGTATTGCTTTCTCATTATTCAACCCACCCGGCACCCATACACACAATATTTCATGACCTTATACCCGCCCGCCCCACGGATATAACCGCGGGGACTGCGGTTATGAGTCAACCCGTGCATCACTAGTTCCCTGTGCTCAGACATTGCATCCATCAACCAATGGTTGCGTGCCACGTCATCGACTGTGCAGTTGGGCACCAGATTTGATGTGGTTAGCTGATACATAAAATACCTATTGTAAGAGCTGTCAGGAGTCATCAACTTCTGAGCAGAGGAACGCCCCCATTGTCTGCGTCTCAAATGACACCCTATAGACCATAGTCAAAACTAGTGCACTAAATAGGGGATAGGGTGTCATTTGAGACGCAACCAAGGAGACAGGAGTGGCAAGATGAGAGGTGAGTGAGATGTTGCTATTATTCAGGTACAGATAAAAAAAACATTAAAAAAGAAGTCAAGCTTTATCATTGATCCCGGTGGATTTGAAGGTAGTTGGTTTGTCAAGTACACCACATCTTTGGAGTCGAATGGGAAAACCTGTCTTTTCTTCTCTGAATGTGTTTCTGATTGAAGGCGGATGCTTATTCATGTTCGGGGCAAAGTGTTTGTGATTCATATCAGTGTGATTGATTTCCGTGAGTGTGTTTGTGCTTTGGAGATTTTGGATTCAACACTGTAACATGTTTCTGTTGGGGACAAAGAGCTCTGTTGAGGGTTTTACTGCTGAGCCACACGTCTTACTCAAGCACTGTGGCTCTGCCCCAAATGGCTCCCTATGTGTGCACTACTTTTGACCAGGGCCCATATCCCAAATGGCACCCTATTCTCGTTATAGTGCGCTACTTTTGTTCACCTGCAGCCACCTGCAATTGCTAATAACCAATCTGCAACCACCCGACTATATGGGATGAAAATCTGAGGCTCGCCCGCACCTGACCCTAACCCGCTAATATAGAAAATGCTTATTTTGCGTAGTGAAGACATTTCCAGGGAGAAAATGCAATAACATTTTTTTAAAGGATCTGCAAAATGTTCTATGCAAATTTTTCAAATGACCTCAGTTTGATCGGTTGTAAGGAAGTACAAGGCTGTGAAGATTTAAGTTTGGGTTGGATGCATATTTTATGTGGTAGAAATCAGATGGAAACCTATTTCCTATTGAAAGTATATATTTTTTTAACATATGCATTATGCAGAAATTCTGGTTGCTAGAATTTGAATAGTTTGCTTAATTTCAGTTTATGTGACAAAACAAGCAAGTATAGTGTAGAAAATAATTTTCCCATCTAAACCGCTGTGAAATATATTTTCAATAACCAAAAACATTGTTTTTTCAGCTGTTTGAAGCTGGTGTACAATACCAAAAGTAAAAGATGCAAAAACAAAACTTAAGAACGGGAAGCAAAAAATAGCGCACGTAGAACAAATCTACAAGCTTTCAATGAGAATGACATATCTATAATACACATTTCTATATGAATTTGGTCGGGTCGTCAACAAAGTTACATATTGCAGCTTTAAGTAGTGCACCATAAAGGGAATATGGTGGCATGTGGGACGTAGACACTGTGATTCCCAAGTCCTGTGGGAGTTGTTGTCTTGTCAACACCCCTGGCTGCATGCGGCTGAAGGTGCAGATGGTTGCTGATAGTCCAGTGACCGCTATCAGCTGTCCTCCCTCATACCACATCTACAGTAACAAACAACATACTCTCTCCCCTTGTCCTGGAGCTGCTCTACTCTGCACAAACACTCACATGCATGCAAGCACACACACACATGCGCTCGCACGCACACACTTTCTCTCTCTCTCTCTCTCTCTCTCTCTCTCTCTCTCTCTCTCTCTCTCTCTCTCTCTCTCTCTCCGCTCCACACTGGTTCCATATCTTGAGGTAAAATCCCTGTAAAAGAAATAAATCATCAAAGCAGCTCCTCTGTAATTCCAGTAGGATCTAAAATCTGTTTCCTTCCTCTTTCTACCTCAGAGCAACACTAGATTGAAGTACAACCACATTATTTCCTCCTGATGATTTTAGTGTAAACACAAAATGGAAAAATACATTCAATTAAATTAAAAGTCCTAGATTTCTTCGGTGGCAAAATGCATAATTGAAACATATTTTCTGTGTCACTGCTAATGTTGAGTGTGACATGGACCCTGAAGCCCCTCCCCCCAAGCCCTGGCGTGACATTCTGGTTCTGTGAACCACCAGAGTGATGCTGTTTTCACACAACTTTTAAACAGACACAGTTTTGTGTGTGTATGTATATGTGTATGTATATATATATATATATATATATATATATATGAGAGAGAGAGAGAGAGAGAGAGAGGAGAGAGAGAGAGAGAGAGAGAGAGAGAGAGAGAGAGAGAGAGAGGAGAGAGAGAGAGAGAGAGAGAGAGAGAGAGAGAGAGAGAGAGAGAGAGAGAGAGAGAGAGGAGAGAGAGAGAGAGAGAGAGAGAGAGAGAGAGAGAGAGAGAGAGAGAGAGAGAGAGAGAGAGAGAGAGAGAGAGAGAGAGAGAGAGAGAGAGAGAGAGAGAGAGAATCGAGGGTAGTTGAGTCGCTAAGGTAAAGAAGAGTGAAAAGCCTAGATTGAAGTTTGATCTGTTTGTTTCTCTCCTCTGTCCCACTTTCATTTCCCCATGGAGGAAGAGAGGGGAAAGAGAGGGACATTTAGGAGGAGTGGAGGAACATGCTCTGCTGCTCAGTCATGTAATGCTAAATGAAGGAGACAGATCTGAGTCAGTATCATCAATAGGCACCAAGACTGACTGAGGGAGGGACATAGACAGTGGGATGAGACAGGGAGGCAGCTTAAGCCCCACCCTCTTCAACATATATATATATATATATATATATATATATGAATTGGCGAGGGCACTAGAACAGCTATTTGCTATTTGGCCCTAAACAGAGAGTAGATGGTAGTGGCAGAATACCTGACCACTGGAAAGGTTTGACTATGTACAGACTCAGCGAGCATAGCCTTGCTATTGAGAAAGGCCGCCGTTGGCAGACGTGGCTCTCAAGAGAAAACAGGCTAAGTGCACACTGCCCACAAAATAAGGTGGAAACTGAGCTGCACTTCCTAACCTCTTGCCAAATGTATGACCATATTAGCGACACATATTTCCCTCAAATTACACAGACCTACAAAGCACCTGAAAACAAATCCAATTTTGAAAAACTCCCATTACAGCAGCAAGATTTGTGACCCGTTGCCACAAGAAAAGGGCAACCAGTGAAGAACGTACACCATTGTATATTCAACTGTTTTTATTATTGTTTATTTTAATTTATTTAACTTGCTTTGGCAATGTAAACATATGTTTTCCATGCTAATAAAGCCCTTACATTTAATTGAATTAGGGAGAGGGAGAGGGAGAGAGGGAGAGAGGGAGAGAGAGAGAACACGTGTGTAAATGCCCTCAGACATTCCAGGTGTAAGAGAAAGATCATACTGACACCACTTTCTTTACTAAAACCTCTACTGAGCCTAAACCCCCAATGTTTTACAGTGTTAATCAAATGACCATCACTAAATGACGTTGTTATTTTGTTAATGGCTGAACCCAAAATGCCACCCTATTTCCTATAAAATGTAATTTATTTGTAATTTGTTTATAGTGCGCTACTTTTGAACAGGGCCCACTACTTTTGACCAGGGCCCACTACAAAAGTAGTGCACTATATGGGGAATAGGGTGCCATTTTTTGACGTGGCCATTGACGCACAACTATTACTATTGCATGTTAAGTGCTGCTGCTTTATCTAGTTGTCAATTCAACCAACATGTAGAGGATGTGGATAATGATGGTACACACACACACAGTACAACCCCCCGCTATCTCACACACTTTCACACCTTGCTCATTCAGTGATGCTAATGCTAGCGGACATGTACAGTGTGCTTTATGGAGGATGGGGGGAGGCGGGAGGGAGTTACGGGGGTGTTTACCACTCTTAAGAAGCAATTAATGTGGCAGAGAAGAACAAATGAAGAGGTGAATAAAACATGATGAAAAGCAGATGGAGGAAATCAGAGAGAGAGGTTGAGGAAAGAGAGATGGGTAAATTATTGAAGAAGGGGGGAAATATAAATGGATTAAATTAGAGAGAGAGAGAGAGAGAGAGAGAGAGAGAGAGAGATTCTCTCTTTAATCTGTGTGCGCGCTGGCGTGCGCGTGTGTGTGTGTAGTAGGAGTGCTGATCTAGGATCAGTTTAGCCTTTTAGATCACAATAAAAAAGGTTAAAGGGATACTTCAGTATTGTATCTAATTCCCCAGTCAGATGAACTTATAAATACCCAGCAACAAGACATTTCACTGTTAGGCCATCGTCAGTGTACTGTATGTGTTGTTGAGACAAACACTGATGATGGTGTAGCAACCAAAACATTTTTATTTATTTATTTTTTAATGAACAAAATAGCATAAAATATCATTGAAAATATTTTTGGGGGAGTGCAGGCTTTGTTCAAACCCTCTCTGGCATTCATTTCTCAGGCTTGCATCATACTTGTGTTACCAGTAACTGTTTATAAGATACATTGAAATGATCATTTGGAAAGAGGAATGGCTAGGGAGTCGTTGAAAAAGTATTTACACCAAGAGCCAGAGTATGTCACAATTACTAATACAGGAGAATACACCAATCTACAGCTACAGCTCTCTCTTATTCACACACACACACACACACACACACACACACCTACATACAGTCCGTATACGCAGTCTGATACACAGTTGTATAGTTGGTGAAATTGGAACAAGGAGTAGCCTGAAGGTGGTGCGAGATATGAATATGAGGACAGTGTCAGTCGACATGGGGGTTGGGGTTTGGGCGGCAGGGTTTAAGGTTAACATGCATTAGATCCTTTATAATACTGTAGGAATGAGAATGCATTAGTGTGTGTGTGTGTGTGTGTGTGTGTGTGTGTGTGTGTGTGTGTGAATGTATGTATAGTACTTATGATCTTAATGAATGTATAATGAGAATGTATGTACCTTCCCACACAATCCATCTGCAGTTTTCCCACCTATGTCAACAGTTTTTTAACTGTGTTTAGATGGTTGACATTCTGATAAAATAATAATCATATTTTCAACATTCAACCTGCACAGTTGGTCTGAGCAGACGGACAGATATAATTATTGTTTATTTAAGGAAAAGAGGGAAATATCAGTGAACGTTCTGTAGTTCACCCAAATCTCTACCACTGTGTTATTTAAGCAACAATATAGAGAGAGGACAGAAGGAGGGAGCGGCGGAGAGCAAAGGGAAAAGGTCATAGAGCAGACCAACCAACAATACCTACTGCTTCCCCAAAGCTGTGGAAAAGGTCATAGAGCAGACCAACCAACGCTACCTACTGCTTCCCCAAAGCTGTGGAAGCACAGAGGGAGGGAGAGGTGGAGAGATAGAGAGACAGGGAGAGAAAGAGGGGGAGAGAGGGAGTATGTTAATTCCTTCAAGACATTTAAAAAAAAAAAAAAAGCCTACAGTGGATCTCTGGTAAGTCAATAACAATAAAAACCTACATCAAAAGCTTGTCTTGAATTCGCTGAGAAACAAAGTATGAAGTGCTCTTCTGTATTTGAGCAAACAACAGTAGTATATCTATTGTTTGGTATGTCCATTGCAGGGGCTCTTATACACATTTTACTCACTAGTAAAAAACAAAGTGCCTAAATGCATTTACTGTATAGTAGAACTTAGCAGTCAATATCCACACAGTGCAGTATCTATTAGAATACATAGCACAAAATCCACCAACAGTTTGATGTTCACTTTACGGTTAACATCTATAACTTTCTGTATAGTTATTAATATTTAATAGAATAAAGAGCACTGAAAGTCAAATGTGTTTTGTTACATTCTGAAAATGTATATACTATATATATATATATATATATATATATATATATATATTTATCTCATATATATATACACACATACAGTAAATAATACAAATATGAAATAGAAATATGAAAAGTGAAATATTGCATATACACAAAAAATAACATTAAAACACTATACTATAAATAAAGTATGAAAATATGGCTGAGGTGTGATAAGGTGCGACAGTTCTGGGCCCAGCTCCCTTCAACGTCTACAAAATCTGTTATTAGCTTTATCAAGCCAAAGCTCATGCCTCCAGGTCTGTGTTATACATATTTCCCAACAAAACCAGGACCTAGAGGGGCAAGACTTCTTCAAATGAGCTGTATACGGCGGTTGCCCTGCCAGCTACTAAACAGCCTAATGAACTCATCCATATCTTTTGGACTCCATATTGTTCATGGTTGTAAATAATTTTTTTATAATTTCAATGCCGAAAAGCTACGTTCACATGCTGCTGTGCTTACAGGTAAAGCAATGGCAACATTGCGCAATCTGTACAGTTCATGAAAGACCTCTCTGAATGGCTCCAAGAATACAGTGAACTTCAGCAAACTATCTGGACACTCCATTCCAACTGCCTTCTTCCTCTCGAAAACCTGTTTGGCTTGATAAAGCTCATGCTTAAGACCCTCTAGGTAAGTGTTATAAATGTTGCCAAACAAAACCAGAGGAGTCTCCTCCAAAAAGCTGTTGCTTTTAAGATTGAGTGCTTGAATTCCCTTCATTATGTCACAATTGTGTTCGGAAAATCGCCTCTCTAGTTCAGCGTTCAGTGTCCAGGATAGGATAGATAATAGTCCTACGAAAACTATCCTGGTCGTTATTAATGTTTCACTAACCAATCGTGGATGTGACAACAGATCCATGAAGGGCAGAGCTGGTCTTTGGTTGTCTTTTGGTGACCTCCGAGCTAATATTGCAATGCTGAGCAGTGTCCAGCACTTCTGCCCACAATTAAAATATGTTTCCTCCCTGTAGTGTACAATGGTGTCCTGTAACGCCTCAATTAGTTCAACAGCTCTTGCTAAATCCAAGGATGGGGATTGGAGCATATCAGACAGATAATTTGTGTCACCAAGCACCCTTCAAAATGTTGCCAGTAGGCCAATGAAGGCCAAGTCAATTTGGCTAAGTAGGCCACGTGCCTCCACAGACCTGTCTCCGCTATTCTCATGGTCAAGCTTGTGTAGGACACGGAGAACTGCAGGCAACCTGTCCATTAGGTTGCGGCATGCATAAAACCTACAAGCCCACCTGACGTCGCTTAGCTTTGGTAGCTCTCAAGGCTGATCCTTGAACATCTCCCACTGTACCTCCTGCCATCTCTGGTGAACATAAGAGCCAGACAAGAAGTTGTACAATCTCTGAAGTAAAGAGAAGAAGCAATGGGCCTCTGGCACAGACTTGACTGTGTCGACTAAAACCTAGTTTAAGCAATGTGCTTTGCTTTACAATGGACATAGAAGGCTTGTTTTGCCACAGACTATCCGCGCAGAGACACCTGACCGTCTCCCACTCATAACAGAGCCGCCGTCATATCCTTGGCCTACAAGGTGTTCTCTGTACTGCAATCCGTAGCGTTCAAGGCAATGTATTATCTTCTCCGTCGGACCAGCCGCATCTAGTTTCTCAGCTTGCTGAAAATGCGCAAAACGTTCATGTACCAAGCCATCGTAGTAACACCTCAGCACCAAGGACACTTGTTCCTGTTTTTTCACATCCTTAGTCTCATCAGCTAAAACACTAAACACCTCACTTTGCCTGACTTCTTGGACAATATCAGTCCTTACTATCTCTGCCAGCACCTCCAGAATGTCATTTTGAATAGTATGACTTGTATACTTGGCATTGCTGTGTGCTATTTTCTTCTTTACCATTGGGTCACATTTTGCTATGAGATCCATGATGGCCAAAAAGTTTCTCTTATTCTCTGAGGCCTCTAATTCGTGGTGGCCGCGCTGCGCAATGTTCTGAGTAGCTGTGAGAAGGAGAACTTCAGCAACAGTTTTTTACGTAGCTACGGGTTTTCTTCCACTCTCTTTCGGTAGTCTTTATCCATGGACTGCAACAAAGAGGAGTTGCTCTCCACACCTCTTATATTTAGGCCATGCCATCATGGCGTTTATAAGGTGCTCTGCCTTGGTGTGCATTGCAAAACCGCGATCTTTGTATAAGGCCTTTTTCCAGTTACAGAAACCACTAGCGGAGGAGAATGGTGTCTGAGGAGCACAGGGGAGCTAAAAATGTCTGCATACAAAACAATGTGCAGAGTTCTGACAATGGGAGTACTCAAGCCAAGTAAAGTCTTTGTACCACGCAGCATTAAAAGCTCTCCTCTTGCTACCTTGTCCTTCTGTTCTGGGGAACACCTTCATCACTGGTTGCACCGGACCCACAGCTCTTGTTTATTAAATATCTAGAAATACCAAGAGTAAAAAAATTATTACATGTTAAATACTGAAACGGCTTAGGACTAGACAATTGTAAAGCATGCTGAGAGTTGGAAAATATATTCTGATTAAATTCTATGTAGCTGCTGGAGCAAACCTTCTCATGCTGAATGAGCTGAGAAGTAATGTAACATTAGTTCTTAATATGTTCCATGGATTTAATGAAAGTGTCCCTGGTTATTCAGAGTTCACATATTCTTTCTGCGTTCTGATTTATATCTGGTATCAAAACTACAGATACAAAAATAATGTAGCTATTATACTGTATCACCTCCTACTACTCATAAATTAAAAAGTTGACAACCAAAGAGATATAATATGAATATACGTATAAACAACATGCAAAGAAAATTTTCAGTATGGAATTCGTGAAGTTATGAATTCATATTTAGGTGTTCATGCTTTACTGTTTGCAACTCAATGTGCTAACAGACAAATAATTATTAGTACTACAATTAATGTTTCCTATGTCCACATGCAATTACAGGGAACTATCAAAACTTACCTCGCGTTACGTTGTCCACAGCGTGTAAACCTTTTATTTTTTTTAAGCGGGAATGGCACATCTTCGGTACAGCAAGATTTATTATTCTTATTCAGCGGCACCAGGCCTGGGTAATTATTTTCAATGAAGGGCCATATTAGAATATATTTTTGTCATCGCGGGCCAAAATCATATTACAGGATTATACATAATGTGTATGACTGTGTTGACTAGAGATGAAAAGGTATGAAAGTTTCATATCACGATTATAGTGACCAAAATTATCACTTATCAGTATTATCGCGGTATTGTTAAAATGTGCTGGAAATGTTCAAAAAGTACTGATACACATACTGAAACCATTTCACCAAGTTGTATATTGAAAACCAACAAACAACAAATAAAATTAGCAGCACTATGCACTTTTTGTGTGCATAAACATTAAAATAATAATATTAACATTAAAGATGGCACCATATGGCCATGAGGTAAACGTTTCCCTAGTGCAGGTTTTAATGAGTAAGCAAATCAAATCAAATGTGCATATAAAAGCAACTCAAGTAAAGCAATGTGCATGTAAGAACAACACAACCATATGTAAACAAATCCAATGTGCAGGTGTTGAGATTAAAATAACAACACAAAATATGTAAACAAATCAAATGAACAGCACTGATTGTATGTCCGTTCTCTCCTTCATAAAGAAATAAGGTGCTGCTGGCCTAACATCCTGTATGTATGCATTTTTGTTCACTTGAGATTGAAATGTAAAAATGTCAGCATATTTACTTTTGTCCGGTTTAAGTAGTGATCTGCGAGGGGAGACAATGTGCCCGCTGGCACTGAACACTCTCTCTAAATACAAATGAGTCTTAAGAAGACAGTGATAGTAATGAGCCCAACAACTGACATAAATACAGGAGTCTTGTATAGGAGTATCCTGTTGGAACATTTTTACAACCAAGTCGACGACTGCCGGATTTTAAATCAACAAAATATGTTGGTTGGGTGACTAAACTACATAACGTGTTATCGTGTGCAATGGGTGAATAGAATCTGCAGACACACGACGCATACAGCAGCAGAACAACGTGTAGTGTTTTTACAAGGGTAGGTAACGCTGAAAGCTTCAGTTTACATTATTGACAAGCTATTAGTAAGTTAGACAGACAAACCATGACATTTTCCCTCATTCCGAAGTCCGTTTCATCCCTAGTGTTGACAGATATATCCACTGTAAATCACATCCAGATATGCTACTTATTTTACTTTTTTAACATGCACAGAAATAAACCACATCCATGTTCTCCTTTTGGTAGGTATTTTTATTATTAAACATGCAATGAACTACACGGAGGGAAAAGTACACTGTGCATTCAGCACCATGGACAGAACTCTTGTTAACGGGTATGCACAAAAACACAAGAAAGCGAGAGAGCTCAACATTACATTAAAACTACTCAATCAGTGTGAGGAGTGAAGTCTGATGGGCATTGACTACAGCAGTGAAGTCAGGTATAGTTTCTGACGTCACTATGCGCAGGATTGCTGAGAGGTGAGAGTCAGTAAGAGATGATCTGTGCCTTGACTTGTTATATTTCATCACTGAAAATGTCTGTTCACATACATAGGTTGACCCAAACAGTACAAACATCTTCTGAGCATGACTCCTAATCTTTGGAAAGTTTTGTTCATCGAGAAATGCATAGATTGTCAAGATCGATAAGCTCAAGTTGCAGGTCAGTGGGAGCGTTATCCACATTGAAGGTGAAAGGAGAGGAAACCAACAGCATGTAATTTTCCAACACTTTGAAATCCTCAAAACGACGAGAAAACTTCAAAGCATGCAACAGCGATGTATACTTCTCCCGCTGGTCATCTGATAGGGAACAGACTAGTAGTGTCAGAAGGTGGGTGAGATTGTTGGCTTCTACTTGGCCGGTCAGAAGGAGTAATTTTCCCTTGAAGGCTTTGACAAGGCTGTACATCTGATGTGCAAAAAGGCCCTTCCCTTGTAGTTTGGAATTCAGTTCATTCTTGAGGGCCATGATGTCCACAGTGAAGGCAAAACTGTTGTTCCATATTCTCTGCGATGTCCTCAACACGCCGTGTCACTGTTTGTCTTGACAGGGAAACATTTTCAAACAGCTCTTTCTAGTCGTGGCAAAGTATTGCTGCAGAGTCAATTACACTTTCTTTAAAGAATTCACCCTCAGCGAATGGCTTGCTATGTTTAGCAATTTTGTGGGACAGCACATAGCTAGCTCTCGCAATTCTGTCGTATGCTGAATGCAGTTTTGTGAAAAGTCCTTGCTGCTTTTGCAACTGAGAAAGCAACTCTTTCGATACACTTGCCCTATTCTCAGAAGATATTCCTATATTTCTCTGCATGCTTTGTCTCGAAGTGTCGGGACAAGTTGTATTCTTTCAAGACAACGATGCTCTCTTTGCACACTAAGCACACAGCTTTCCCTGATACCTCAATAAATACATATTTCCATGTCCACTCTTGCTGGAACACCCTACATTCATTTTCTACTTTTTTTATCTTTGAAAACTCATTTTCTAGCTAGCTACTGTTTGTAACTGTGACGTGTGTCAGCCTGTCAGTCGCTGTCTGTCCTCGTGCAGATGTTATTTATACGTGCCTTCAAAATAAATGTCCCACAAGCGGTGTCCCACAAGCGGTGTAAATCATTACACAAAGGCAAGTATTCAGTGGGCTTATAATTTGAATAACAAAACTTTACTATGGCATATTCTTTATGTGATCTGATCATGATTCCGCGGGCCATACTGAATCAGGTCGCGGGCCGCATGCGGCTTTATTTCTTATTGTGATTGATATCATTCAGAGCCAATGAAAATAGGGTGGGCAGCTGGGAACCAATTAGATTTCAGGGGTGGCATGTGCCACTCTGTGCCCCTCCTTTGACTCCGCCCCTGTTGCCCTTTTCTTGTGGTAACAGGTCACAAATCTTGCTGCTGTGATGACACACTGTGGTATTTCACCCAATAGATATGGGAGTTTATCAAAACTGGATTTGTTTTAAAATTCTTTGTGGGTCTGTGTAATCTGAGGGAGATATGTGTCTCTAATATGGTCATACGTTTGGCAGGAGGTTAGGAAGTGCAGCTCATTTTCCACCTAATTTTGTGGCCAGTGTGCACGTCTTCTCTTGAGAGCCTGGTCTGCCTACGGCGGCCTCTCTCAATAGCAAGGCTATGATCACAGAGTCTGTACATAGTCAAAGATTTCCTTCATTTTGGTTCAGTCACAGTGGTCAGGTATTCTGCCACTGTGTACTCTCTGTTTAGGGCCAAATAGCATTCTAGTTTGCTCTGTTCTTTTGTTAATTCTTTCCAATGTGTCAAGTAATTATCTTTTAGTTTTCTCATGATTTGGTTGGGTCTAATTGTGTTGCTGTCCTGGGGCTCTGTGGGCTCTGTTTGTGTTTGTGAACAGAGCCCCAGGACCAGATTGCCTAGGGGACTCTTCTCTAGGTTAACGGTTCTTTTCTGGATTTTGATAATTAGCGAGTATCAGCCTTATTTTTACTCTACATGCATTATTTGGTGGTTTTCAAGGATATTTTTGCAGAATTCTGCATGCAGAGTCTTAATTTGGTGTTTGTCCCATTTTGTGATTTCTCAGTTGGTGAGCGGAACCCAGACCTCACAACCATAAAGGGCAATGGGTTCTATAAATTAAGTAGTATTTTTAGCCAGAGATCCTAATTGTGATGTTGAATTGTATGTTCCTTTTGATGGCGTAGAAGGCCCTTCTTGCCTTATCTCTTAGGTCATTCACAGCTTTGTGGAAGTTACCTGTGACAGTGATGTTTAGTCCGAAGTTTGTATATTTTTTTGTGTGCTCTAGGGCAACGGTGTCTAGATGGAATTTATATTTGTGGTCCTGGCAACTGGACCTTTTTTTGGATCACCATTATTTTTGTCGTACTGAGATTTACTCTCAGGGCCCAGGTCTGACAGAATCTGTGCAGAAGATCTAGATGCTGCTGTAGGCCCTCCTTAGTTGGGGACCGAAGCACCAGATCATCAGCAAACAGTAGACATTTTACCTCTGTCTCGCTCTCTCTCTTAGTCTCCCTTTTTCTCCTTCCTTCTCTCCCTTTATTATGGGAAAGAGAGTTCATAAAGAGGTTCACACAGAATCACTAAATATTTTCAACTGCCCCAAACGTATACTTTATTTTTCCATACGTTTGCGGAGATCACGTTCATGGTAAACGCTGCGCATGTCGGTTCAACCATAATTTACCTTTAAAAGTGTAAGTGTGGTAATGCTGTTCAGCATATGACTGTCATCGTCATTACTGTTATCATCATTAAAACCATCGTCATCACCACCATTGTCATAACCGTCATCACCATTGCTGTCATCACTGACACAGTCAACGTCAACACCATCACCATCATTACCATTGATGTTTAACACTGTTGACGTATCACAGTGTGTAGCAGTGTCAGCTCCTTTTGTCAGGAGCCCTCAACACAAACAACATGACAGTAACAGCGGCTACGTGCCAAATTGCACCCTATTCCCTTTATAGTACACTATGGGCTCTAGTCAAAAGTAGTACATTAGATAGGGACTAGGCTGACATTTAGGATGCAGACACAGTGTTGAATATGGAGTCCTCTCCTCACACTTGTTTCTTCCTTTGTGATGCAATCCCCAAGAGGTCTTCCTTAAAAAAAATGGTAACGCTTTTTTGCCTTAATTAATTAATTAGCTAATAGAATTGTTTTAAATATGATCCAAGAAAAGAACAGCCGAAGACTAACAGATAGAGAGAGAGAGAGTTGGGGGGGAGAAAGAACAGCCGAAGGGAAGACTAACAGATAGAGAGAGTGTCATTCCTTATATCAGTTTAAATTAATGAACCCACTGCAATATTGTAACAGAAATATGAAGTATTTCTACCTGGTGATGCAAACATGAAAAAAAATCGTAGTGTTAATACTTTGGTTCTCCACCTTCTGGTGTATGCCTTATGAAACACACTATATGCGTGCCTGCGTTTGTGTGTGTGTGTGTTAACATATTTTAGCTATGTTTGTGTTTACATGTTTGAGCTATGTTTGTGTTTACAACTAACTACCACATACACGCACACCTACAGCATACCCTCTCCCTGACCGTGTGTTTGTCTCTGTGACAGTGTGGACAGCGAGGTTCTCACAGGAGCCAGCGGACCAGTCTGTTGTTTTGGGAGAGAGGGTAGTCATGTCCTGTGTCGTCTACAACTACACCGGAATCGTACAGTGGACCAAGGATGGACTGGCACTGGGCATCGGAGAGGGCCTCAGGGGTGAGAGCATACACACACACACACACATACAAAAGGAGGCACACACACACAAACATACACACACGCTTAACCCAAAGGTAATGATCTGAAATATGGTGTGTGTTCAACTCAGTTTGATTCACAGGTTCAGTAAAGGTCAGAAGCCATTGCTTCTGCAGTTTTCTCTCTCTCTCTCTCTCTCTCTCTCTCTCTCTCTCTCTCTCTCTCTCTCTCTCTCTCTCTCTCTCCCTCTCCCTCTCCCTCTCCCTCTCCCTCTCCCTCTCCCTCTCCCTCTCTCTCTCTCTCTCTCTCTCTCTCTCTCTCTCTCTCTCTCTCTCTCTCTCTCTCATTCATGCACACCTGTGCTTCATTGTGCTCCTTGGTGTTCACCTCTCTGATTGTTGCTATGCTGCTGGTTCTGCTGTTTGCTATGCTGGTAGGTGGAGGCAGGCAAAGATGATGTAATCTGGACCAATACTTTTGTCCCCTTCAGAATCCAAATCGATGATGTCATAATTCTGGGGTGCTTCTGGTCTGCCCCCCAGTGGATGGAATACACCATGCTTGGTGTGATGAGATATTGGCCTTTTCTCAATTAGATTTCGTTGACTCCTCTCCTCCCGTCCTTTTCTCCTTTTGAAAACATCAGAGGGAAGCAAGGGGAAGAGGCAGACAGGAGGCGAGGAGAGAACAGCTTTTTACCTTATTGAGAAAAGTCCATTGAGTCAGTTTTCCACTGTGTTTGTCTGTCTACGTGTTTAAATTTAAAATGTGTGTTCATTCTCTCAGATTCATGGTATGCCGCTATTTTCATAGGTCACCATTTAAATATATTTATATTCTACAGTATGTAATTGTGTGTATGACTGGTACATGTGTCTGACTGTCTGTGTGTACACCTGTCTCTCTTTCTCTTTCTCTCTCCACTTTCTCTCTGCGTCTTCCAACCGGGCCTAGGTACCGTGAGCTGTGGGTGTAGGTATGGGTATATGTGTCTGACTCTGTCTGTGTGTACACCTGTCTCTCTCTCTCTCTCTCTCTCTCTCTCTCTCTCTCTCTCTCTCTCTCTCTCTCTCTCTCTCTCTCTCTCTCTCTCTCTCTCTCTCTCTCTCTCTCTCTCTCTGCGTCTTCCAGCCGGGCCTAGGTACCATAAGCTGTGGGTGTATGTTCACTGCATGCGTACTGTATGCGTATGCAACTTTCTCTGATGCTGTCTGTGTGTGTGTTGTGTTTTTTTATTTAATCTATTTTAGAATAAGCCATTAACGTAACAAAATGTGTAAAAAGTCAAGGGGTCTGAATACTTTCCGAAGGCACTGTATGTCTACATCCCAGGAAACTTGGCCCCAAGTGGGTATTTTGTGGGCAAGGTGGGCAGGGGTTAGCCCACACCATGCCCAACACAGTGCCAATGTGGGTATGTTTTCTTGAAAAATTATTTATTTATTTCAGGCAAAGTGAGGGCTGCCGTTACCAGATATGGGCTGCCCACAGTGGGCCACACTGGGCCAATGCCTTGGGGTCCAATGTGGTGCCGATGAGCAAAGGCCCGTCGGCCCAATGTGGGAAGCCTATGTTTGACCAATAGTTTAGCCCGCATTGGGCCCACATCATGCTGTTGTGGACATGTTTGCTGGGATGTGTCTGACTCTCTCTCTCTTTCTCTCTCAGCCTGGCCCAGGTACCGTGTGCTGCGGGTGATAGACGTGGGCCAGTATAACCTGGAGATCTCTGCAGCAGAGCTGTCCGATGACTCCCTGTATGAGTGCCAGGCCACAGAGGCTGCCCTACGCTCCCGGAGAGCCAAACTCACTGTCCTCGGTAAGTGTCTATCTGTCTGTCAGGAGTGTGTGTCCAGTGCAGTATGGACAGTATATGCAGACTGTGTTTGTGTGTGTCCAGTGCAGTGTGTGTGTGTCCAGAGCAGTGTGTGACTGTGTGTGTGTCCAGTGCAGTGTGTATACAGCAGAGTATGTGAGTGGAGCTGGAGCGGAGCGGCCCCAATTTCGCTCCAGTAGCACTCACTTTTTTTTTTTTTTTTTTTTTTCACCTTTATTTAACCAGGTAGGTCAGTTGAGAACAAGTTCTCATTTGCAACTGCGACCTGGCCAAGACAAAGCAAAGCAGTGCGACAAAAAAAACACAACAACACAGAGTTACACATTAAACAAACAGTCAAAAACACAATAGAAAATCTATAAACAGAGTGCAAAATGTAGTGCAAAAATGCAGTAAGGTTGGGAGGTAGGACAATAAATAGACTATAGAGTAGAAATAAATTACAGAATTATCATCATTAACACAGGAATGAAGGATGTGCAAATTATGATGTGCAAATAGAGATACTGGAGTGCAAGATTAGTGAAAAATAAACGAAAATAAATATGGGGATGAGGTAGTAGAGTGGGCTATTTACAGAAGGGCTATATACAGGTGCAGTGATCGATAAGCAGCTTTGACAGCTGATGCTTAAAGTTATTGAGGGAGATAGGAACCTCCAGCTTCAATGATTTTTGCAATTCGTTCCAGTCATTGGCAGCAGCGAACTGGAAGGAATGGCGGCCAAAGGAGGTGTTGGCTTTGGGGGTGACCAGTGAGATATACCTGCTGGAGCGCATGCTACGGGTGGGTGTTGCTATGGTGACCAGTGAGCTGAGATAGGGCGGGGATTTACCTAATAAAGACTTATAGATGACCTGGAGCCAGTGGGTTTGGCGACGAATATATAGTGAAGGCCAGCCAACGAGAGCATACAGGTCGCAGTGGTGGGTAGTGTAAGGGGCTTTGGTGACAAAACGGATGGCACTATGATAGACTACATCCAATTTGCTAAGTAGAGTGTTGGAGGCTAGTTTGTAAATGACATCGCCGAAATCAAGGATCGGTAGGATAGTCAGTTTTACAAGGGCATGTTTGGCAGCATGAGTGAAGGAGGCTCTGTTGCGAAATAGGAAGCCAATTCTGGATTTAATTTTGGATTGGAGATGGTTGATGTGAGTCTGGAAGTTGAGTTTATAGTCTAACCAGATGCCTAGGTATTTGTAGGTGTCCACGTATTCTAATTCGGATCCGTCGAGAGTAGTGATGATAGTCCGGTGGGCGGGTGCTGGCATTGTTCGATAGAAAAGCATGCACTTAGTTTTACTAGCGTTTAAGAGCAGTTGTAGGCCACGGAAGGAGTGTTGTATGGCATTGAAGCTTGATTGAAGGTTAGTAAACACAGTATCCAAAGAGGGGCCAGATGTATACAGAATGGTGTCATCTGCGTAGAGATGGATCAGAGAGTCACCAGCAGCGAGAGCGACATCGTTGATGTATATAGAGAAAAGGGTTGGCCCAAGAATTGAACCCTGTGGCACCCCCATAGAGACTGCCAGAGGATCGGACAATAGGCCCTCCGATTTGACACACTGAACTCTGTCTGCAAAGTAGTTAGAGAACCAAGCAAGGCAGTCACTTGAGAAACCAAGGCTGTTGAGTCTGCCAATAAGAATGCGGTGATTGACAGAGTCGAAAGCCTTGGCCAGGTCGATGAAAACGGCTGCACAGTACTGTCTTTTATCGATGGCGGTTATGATATCGTTCAGCAAACTCACGAGCAAACTCACGAGCTGGAGTTTGCTAAATAAGAAACTTTCAAAGTTCTTGACATTTTCCGGATTGACTGACCTTCATATATTAAAGTAATGATGGACTGTCATTTCTCTTTGCTTATTTGAGCTGTTTTTGCCATAATATGGACTTAGTCTTTTACCACATAGGGCTATCTTCTGTATACCTCCTCTAACTTGTCACAAGACAACTGATTGGATCAAACGCTTTAAGAAGGAAAGAAATTCCACAAATGAACTTTTAACAAGGCACACATGTTAATTGAAATGCATTCCAGGTGGCTACCTCATGAAGCTGGTTGAGAGAATGCCAAGAGTGTGCAAAGCTGTCATCAAGGCAAAGGGTGGCTATTTGAAGAATCTCAAATATAAAATATATTTAGATTTGTTTAACACTTTTTTGGTTACTACATGATTCCATATGTGTTATTTCATAGTTTTGATGTCTTCACTATTATTCTATTCTGTAGGTGTGTCCAAACTTTTGACTGCTACTGTATATGTTGAAGAGGGTGGGGCTTAAGCTGCATCCCTGTCTCACCCACAGCCCTGTAGAGAGAAATGTGCAGTATGGACTGTATATGCAGACTGTGTGTTTGTGTGTGTCCAGTGCAGTGTGTGTGTGTGTCCAGGGCAGTGTGTGACTGTGTGTGTGTCCAGTGCAGTGTGTGTGTGTCCAGAGCAGTGTGTGACTGTGTGTGTGTCCAGTGCAGTGTGTATACAGCAGAGTATGTGAGTGGAGCTGGAGCGGAGCGTGCCCAATTTCGCTCCAGTAGCACTCACTTCACAAACTCAGGGCATGCCCGGGCCCGGAATGCATTTGTAGTCTACTTCATACTGTCATGGAGTTTGCTAAATATTTTCAGAAAGAAACTGATAAAACACACAGGTGCAAAATCAGGGTGAGCAAGAGAGGGAGTGCTATGATGTACAGTGGGGAGAACAAGTATTTGATACACTGCCGATTTTGCAGGTTTTCCTACTTACAAAGCATGTAGAGGTCTGTAATTTTTATCATAGGTACACTTCAACTGTGAGAGACGGAATCTAAAACAAAAATCCAGAAAATCACATTGTATGATTTTTAAATAATTAATTTGTATTTTATTACATGACATAAGTATTTGATCACCTACCAACCAGTAAGAATTCCGGCTCTCACAGACCTGTTAGTTTTTCTTTAAGAAGCCCTCCTGTTCTCCACTCATTACCTGTATTAACTGCACCTGTTTGAACTCGTTACCTGTATAAAAGACACCTGTCCACACACTCAATCAAACAGAATCCAACCTCTCCACAATGGCCAAGGCCAGAGAGCTGTGTAAGGACATCAGGGATAAAATTGTAGACCTGCACAAGGCTGGGATGGGCTACAGTACAATAGGCAAGCAGCTTGGTGAGAAGGCAACAACTGTTGGCGCAATTATTAGAAAATGGAAGAAGTTCAAGATGACGGTCAATCTCCCTCGGTCTGGGGCACCATGCAAGATCTCACCTTGTGGGGCATCAATGATCATGAGGAAGGTGAGGGATCAGCCCAGAACTACATGGCAGGACCTGGTCAATGACCTGAACATAGCTGGGACCACAGTCTCAAATAAAACCATTAGTAACACACTATGCCGTCATGGACTAAAATCCTGCAGCGCACGCAAGGTCCCCCTGCTCAAGCCAGCGCATGTCCAGGCCCGTCTGAAGTTTGCCAATGACCATCTGGATGATCCAGAGGAGGAATGGGAGAAGGTCATGTGGTCTGATGAGACAAAAATAGAGCTTTTTGGTCTAAACTCCAGTCGCCGTGTTTGGAGGAAGAAGAAGGATGAGTACAACCCCAAGAACACCATCCCAACCGTGAATCATGGAGGTGGAAAGATCATTCTTTGGGGATGCTTTTCTGCAAAGGGGACAGGACGACTGCACCGTATTGAGGGGAGGATGGATGGGGTCATGTATCGCGAGATCTTGGCCAACAACCTCCTTCCCTCAGTAAGAGCATTGAAGATGGGTCGTGGCTGGGTCTTCCAGCATGACAACGACCCGAAACACACAGCCAGGGCAACTAAGGAGTGGCTCCGTAAGAAGCATCTCAAGGTCCTGGAGTAGCCTAGCCAGTCTCCAGACCTGAACCCAATAGAAAATCTTTGGAGGGAGCTGAAAGTCTGTATTGCCCAGCGACGGCCCCAAAACCTGAAGGATCTGTATGGAGGAGTGGGCCAAAATCCCTGCTGCAGTGTGTGCAAACCTGGTCAAGAACTACAGGAAACGTATGATCTCTGTAATTGCAAACAAAGGTTTCTGTACCAAATATTAAGTTCTGCTTTTCTGATGTATCAAATACTTATGTCATGCAATAAAATGCAAATTAATTACTTAAAAATCATACAATGTGATTTTCTGGATTTTTGTTTTAGATTCCGTCACTCACAGTTGAAGAGTACCTATGATATAAATTACAGACTTCTACATGCTTTGTAAGTGGGAAAACCTACAAAATCGGCAGTGTATCAAATACTTGTTCTCCCCACTGTAATGTCCACAACTAAGGAATCATTGTGGAATCTGAAAAGACACATATCCTGAAAACATGATGGTGTATGCCTACTTACAACATGCACATGCTAAAAGAAAGGAACGAGGTGGGTGGCTAATTAAGCATGTCATTGTAGCAAAGTATTTATAGACAAAAAATGTTATCTCTTAAAGTGTTCCTTCACTTTTGTTCTATTATCTATACAATAGGCCATAATTGATTTGGGGCATATTCCAACTTTCAAGCTTTCCCTTTTGATTGGGTTATTTTGCGTAAAAACCTTTAAGCCTACCTTGGCAAGAGTGGCCAAAGGTTTGTCTAGCATCCCCAGTGGCTCTGCAAGCGCAAAGAGAATATTCTCAGCTGCTGGCCTGCTCTCCAGGCTCCATCGCATGAGCCTGAAGCCGCAGACTCTGGTCAAACTGGTGTTTCTAAAAATGAATTTAAATGAACTGTAGACTAAGCCTAATAAGGCATGTTTTGTTTAATTTGTATTTAATTCTAAGTAAGTTGCAGCATATATGCTAAATTTATAGACTTTAGTGATTTGACTTTAATGAAGTTTAAATGCTGAGCACTTAATGTCCCTGACTCCCTACCAGCGTTGTGTGTCACACTCGCAAATGCTTCACAATGTATTTCTTTGTAGGCTATAGTCTTGAAATAATATAGTCTAAGTAATTCATTTTCGCTCCTCTCTTAGGCTCCCTGTCTTTTTTCCTGACCTATTTAGAGTGTTTATATGCTGTTTAATATGAAATGTAGCTTATTTGAAATGAGCAATTCTTACATTGACCTTTTCATGTTTATTGAAATACTTTTCATTCAAATCATATGGTTTGGTTTCAATAATTCCAGGTAGTCACAAAAATAGATAGGTGTTGGTTAAATTGTGATTTTAATGAATGGAGCGAATTTGAAAGAGCATTTTTTTTCCTTGAGTGCGGAGCAGTTTTTAGCGGAGCTGTGGGTGAGCGATGAGCGGACTTTCCAACCGCTCAACTCCGCTCACATACTCTGGTATACAGAGCTTGTGTGTCCAGTGCAGTGTGTATATGAATAGTGTGTGTTCTCCTACAGTCCCTCCCAATGACCCAGTGATCGAGGGCTTTCCAGAGATCCTCCTGAGAGCCAATGTCTCATATAACCTGAGCTGTGTGTCCCGCGGGGCCAAGCCACTGGCCATCATCGAGTGGAAACGGGACGGGGAGACCCTGGAGGGAGCATTCAGCACCACCGTGAGTCACACACAGACACAGCGGCATGAACACCGATACATGTTACCATATTATATCACTAATACACCTTTTGTTGGCTCCAACCTGTCCTCCTCTATTTCTTTCTTTCTTTCTTTCTTTCTTTCTTTCTTTCTTTCTTTCTTTCTTTCTTTCTTTCTTTCTTTCTTTCTTTCTTTCTTTCTTTCTTTCTTTCTTTCTTTCTTTTTCTTCCCCTCCCTCGCTCTCTCTGTCTCTCTCAATTCAAAAGGGGCTTTATTGGCATGGGAAACATACTGTATGTTTACATTGCCAAAGCAAGTGAAATATATCATAAACAAAAGTGAAATAAACAATCAAACATGAACATTAAACATTAACGGTCTAATGTCTATTGCTCGTGTTTCTTGGCCCAAGCAAGTCTCTTCTTCTTATTGGTGTCCTTTAGTAGTAGTGGTTGAGATGGGTCTGTTACTTGAACTCTGTGAAGCATTTATTTGGTCTGCAATTTCTGAGGCTGGTAACTCTAATGAACTTATCCTCTGCAGCAGAGGTAACTCTGGGTCTTCCTTTCCTGTGGTGGTCCTCATGAGAGCCAGTTTCATCATAGCGCTTGGTTTTTGCGACTGCACTTGAAGAAACTTTCAAAGTTCTTGACATTTTCCGGATTGACTGACCTTCATGTCTTAAAGTAATGATGGACTGTCATTTCTCTTTGCTTATTTGAGCTGTTTTTGCCATAATATGGACTTAGTCTTTTACCACATAGGGCTATCTTCTGTATACCTCCTCTAACTTGTCACAAGACAACTGATTGGATCAAACGCTTTAAGAAGGAAAGAAATTCCACAAATGAACTTTTAACAAGGCACACATGTTAATTGAAATGCATTCCAGGTGGCTACCTCATGAAGCTGGTTGAGAGAATGCCAAGAGTGTGCAAAGCTGTCATCAAGGCAAAGGGTGGCTATCTCAAATATAAAATATATTTAGATTTGTTTAACACTTTTTTGGTTACTACATGAATCCATATGTGTTATTTCATAGTTTTGATGTCTTCACTATTATTCTATTCTGTAGGTGTGTCCAAACGTTTGACTGCTACTGTATATGTTGAAGAGGGTGGGGCTTAAGCTGCATCCCTGTCTCACCCACAGCCCTGTAGAGAGAAATGTGTGTGTTTTTCACCAATTTTAACTGCACACTTGTTTGTATATATGGATTTTATAATGTTGTATGTTTTTCCCCCAGCACTGCTTTCCATAAATTTTGTATAGCAGACCCTGATGCCAAATTGAGTCAAAAGCTTTTCTGAAATCAACAAAGCATGAGAAGACTTTGCTTTTGTTTTGGTTTGTTTGTTTGTCAGTTAGGGTGTGCAGGATGAATACGTGGTCTGTCGTACGGTAATTAGGTAAAAAAGTAATTTGTCATTTGCTCAGTACATTTTTTTCACTTAGGAAATGTACGAGTCTGCTGTTAATGATAATGATTTTCCTTTAGTTCATTCAATTTAGTTGGAGAATCCAGTGGCTTCTGGTAGTCTTTAATAGTTGATTCTAAGATTTGTATTTGATCATGTACAGTGGGGAGAACAAGTATTTGATACACTGCCGATTTTGCAGGTTTTCCTACTTACAAAGCATGTAGAGGTCTGTCATTTTTATCATAGGTACACTTCAACTGTGAGAGACGGAATCTAAAAAAAATCCAGAAAATCACATTGTATGATTTCTTAATAATTAATTTGCATTTTATTGCATGACATAAGTATTTGATCACCTACCAACCAGTAAGAATTCCGGCTCTCACTCTTTAAGAATCCCTCCTGTTCTCCACTCATTACCTGTATTAACTGCACCTGTTTGAACTCGTTACCTGTATAAAACTTCTCCACAATGGCCAAGACCAGAGAGCTGTGTAAGGACATCAGGGATAAAATTGTAGACCTGCACAAGGCTGGGATGGGCTACAGGACAATAGGCAAGCAGCTTGGTGAGAAGGCAACAACTGTTGGCGCAATTATTAGAAAATGGAAGAAGTTCAAGATGACGGTCAATCTCCCTCGGTCTGGGGCACCATGCAAGATCTCACCTCGTGGGGCATCAATGATCATGAGGAAGGTGAGGGATCAGCCCAGAACTACACGGCAGGACCTGGTCAATGACCTGAAGAGAGCTGGGACCACAGTCTCAAATAAAACCATTAGTAACACACTACGCCGTCATGGATTAAAATCCTGCAGCGCACGCAAGGTCCCCCTGCTCAAGCCAGCGCATGTCCAGGCCCGTCTGAGGTTTGCCAATGACCATCTGGATGATCCAGAGGAGGAATGGGAGAAGGTCATGTGGTCTGATGAGACAAAAATAGAGCTTTTTGGTCTAAACTCCACTCGCCATGTTTGGAGGAAGAAGAAGGATGAGTACAACCCCAAGAACACCATCCCAACCGTGAAGCATGGAGGTGGAAACATCATTCTTCGGGGATGCTTTTCTGCAAAGGGGACATGACGACTGCACCGTATTGAGGGGAGGATGGATGGGGCCATGTATCGCGAGATCTTGGCCAACAACCTCCTTCCCTCAGTAAGAGCATTGAAGATGGGTCGTGGCTGGGTCTTCCAGCATGACAACGACCCTAAACACACAGCCAGGGCAACTAAGGAGTGGCTCCGTAAGAAGCATCTCAAGGTCCTGGAGTGGCCTATCCAGTCTCCAGACCTGAACCCAATAGAAAATCTTTGGAGGGAGCTGAAAGTCCGTATTGCCCAGCGACAGCCCCGAAACCTGAAGGATCTGGAGAAGGTCTGTATGGAGGAGTGGGCCAAAATCCCTGCTGCAGTGTGTGCAAACCTGGTCAAGAACTACAGGAAACGTATGATCTCTGTAATTGCAAACAAAGGTTTCTGTACCAAATATTAAGTTCTGCTTTTCTGATGTATCAAATACTTATGTCATGCAATAAAATCCAAATTAATTACTTAAAAATCATACAATGTGATTTTCTGGATTTTTGTTTTAGATTCCGTCACTCACAGTTGAAGAGTACCTATGATAAAAATTACATTACATTAAAATTACAATTAAAATTAAATTACATGCTTTGTAAGTGGGAAAACCTGCAAATCGTCAGTGTATCAAATACTTGTTCTCCGCACTGTATATCTGTTTGCTGTTTTATAATTGTTATAGAGCCAAAAAGATTGGAGAAGTGGTTTATCCATCTCCATTTTGGATAGATAACTCTTCGTGTTGTTTAGTGTGTTCCAATATTCCCTGAAGTGGTTAGATTCTATGGATTACATTGAGCTGATTTCTGATGTATTGTTCCTTCTTTTTTCGTAGTGTATTTCTGTATTGTTTTAGTGATTCGCCATAGTGAAAGCGTAGACTCAGGTTCTCTGGGTATCTATGTTTTTGGTTGGATAGGTTTCTCAATTTCTTTCTGTTTTTGAAATTTGAAAGGTCAAATATATTGTTTAGGCTTTCTACTGCGAAGTTTACACCTTCACTATTACAGTGAAATGTTTTGTCCAGGAAGTTGTCTAAATGGGATTGAATTTGATTTTGCCTAATTGTTTTTTTGGTAGGTTTCTACACTACTTTCCTTCCATCTATAGCATTTATTAATATTGTGCAGTTCCTTTGGCTTTGATGCCTTATGATTGAGTTTTGCTTTGTTCAGGTAGACTGGGATTTTGATCTGATAGGAGTGTTAGTGGGCTGACTGTGAACGATCTGAGAGACTCTGGGTTGAGGTCAGTGATAAAGTAGTCTACAGTACTACTGCCAAGGGATGAGCTGTAGGTGTACCTACCATACAAGTCTCCTCGAAGCCTACCATTGACTATGTACAGACCCAGCGTGCGACAGAGCTGCAGGCGTTGTGACCCATTTCTGTTGGTTGTTTTGTCATAGTTGTGTCTAGAGCGGTATATTTGGGAGGGAATACTGTCACCTCCAGGTAGGTGTTTGTCCCCCTGTTGTCACAAACGTGGTGAGTGTCAGACCAAGACGCAGCGCTGAAGTAATGCGACATGATATTTATTAAATCAACGTGCACGAAAATAACAAAGAGCTAACACGAACGTAGCACACAGTAGGGTAGGGTAGGGTAGGGTAGGGTAGGGTAGGGTAGGGTAGGGTAGGGTAGGGTGGGGTGGGGTGGGGTGGGGTGGGGTGGGGTAGGGTAGGGTGGGGTGGGGTGGGGTGGGGTGGGGTGGGGTAGGGTACACAGCACTAAACCAAAACCAACAATGATCCACATGGACAGGTGAAACACCTGAACTTAAATATGGCCCCCAATTAGAGACAATGCAAAGCAGCTGCCTCTAATTGGGGACCAACACAAAACCCACATAGAAAACATAAACCTAGATCTGTAGATAACTAGAAGAGCCAAAGGCTTCCCTATGACCAGAGCCTGACACCTGTGTGCTGAGAGTATCAGGTTCTTGTCCAGTTCTGGCATTTTAAGTCACCACAGACTAGTACATGTCCTTGGAAATTATTGATCTCTCCCTCTAGGATGGAGAAGCTGTCATCGTTAAAGTATGGGGATTCTATTGGGGGGATATAGGTAGCAGACATGAGGCAATTTTTCTCTGTTGAGATTATTTACTTTTGAATTTCTAGCCAAATATAAAATGTTCCTGTCTCTCTCTCTGTGTCCCCGACCCCCACCACCAACCAGGAGGTTCTCCCAGACAGAAAGAGGGTGACGACAAGGAGCTTCCTGCCCATCATCCCAGAGGAAAAAGACACAGGACGCAACTTCACCTGTGTGGCCAGCAACAGGGCTGTCCCCATGGGAAAACGCACCACCGTCACCCTCAATGTGCACCGTAAGTGTGTTTGTATGTGTGTATGTCTGTGTGTGTGTGTGTGTGAATGTGTTTCAGACTTATTGAATCTTTCTCTCTCCCTCCCTCTCTCTCTTTTCTACCTCCCTCCCTCCCTCCCTCACCCTCCCTCCATCCTGCAGACCCCCCCAAGGTGAACCTATCCATGGAGCCTCGGTCTGTCCTGGAGGGAGAGAGAGTCACCTTCACCTGCCAGGCCATCGCCAACCCCCCCATCATGGGTATCCGGTCAGTGGTAGTCTGATGTCTGTGTGACCCCCCCCCCAATCTGATGTGTCGGTGTGTGGGCCTTCAGTCAATGGGAGTCTGTTGGATATGTGTGTTTGCTGGGTCGTATTCAGTAGTGCACACTGTAGGGAAGAGTGGGGTATGTGGAACCATTTTTTACATTCAACATCACTACGTCACGGAAAATGTTGTATTCTACACATATTTCAGGACGTTGTGTATCCCTGGGAATAATCTGAATTCATGTAAACATAACAGTTTTGAAAACATAGCTTGTCCAAAAAAAGTGGTCTCTTGGCACGACTTACCCAGGGTATGGGGTACCCAAGTGGAGCCGGGGTAAGTGGGTGTTGTTGTCCTGTGACATGGAATGGGGGGTTGGTATATTGTATATCTTCATTTATAAAAAAAAATATACAATGAATTCGGAAAGTATTCAGACCCCTTGATTTTTTTCTACATTTTGTTATAGCCTTATTCTAAAATGGATGAAATGTTTTTTTCTAATCAATCTACACACAATACCTCATAATAACAAAGCGAAAATAGGTTTTTAGACATTTTTGCAAATGTAAGTACATAAGTATTCAGACCCTTTGCTATGAGACTCGAAATTGAGCTCAGGTGCATCCTGTTTCCATTGATCATCCTTGAGATGTTTCTACAACTTGACTGTAGTCCACCTGTGGTAAATTCAATTGATTGGACATGATTTGGAAAGGTACACATCTGTCTATATAAGGTCCCACAGTTGACAGTGCATGTCAGAGGAAAAACTAAGCCATGAGGTCAACGGAATTGTCTGTAGAGCTCCGAGACAGGATTGTGTCAAGGCACAGATCTGGGGAAGGGTACCAACAAATGGCTGCAGCATTGAAGGTCCCCAAGAACACATTGGCCTTCATCATTCTTAAATGCAAGAAGTTTGGAACCACCAAAACTCTTGCTAGAGCTGGCCAAACTGAATTATTTTTTATGTATTTTTTTATTTAACCTTTATTTACCTGAGCCATCAGGGGAGAAGTGCCTTGGTCATGGAGGTGATCATGAACCACTATGGTCACTCTGATTGAGCTCCAGAGTTCCTCTGTGGAGATGGGAGAACCATCCAGAAGGACAACCATATCTGCAGCACTCCACCAATCAGGCCTTTATGGTAGAGTGTCCAGACGGAAGCCACTCTTCAGTAAAAGGCACATGACTGCCCACTTGGAGTATGCCAAGGCCAACGACCCTAAGCACACAGACAACGCAGGAGTGGTTTCAGGACAAGTCTCTGAAAGTCCTTGAGTGGCCCAGCCAGAGCCCGGACTTGAACCTGATCTAACATCTCTGAATAGACCTGAATATAGCTGTGCAGTGACGCTCCTCATCCATCCTGACAGAGCTTGAGAGGAACTGCAGAGAAAAATGGGGGGAAACTCCCCAAATACAAGTGTGCCAAGCTTGTAGCATCATACCCAAGAAGACTTAAGGCTGTAATTGCTGCCAAAGGTACTTCAACAAAATAGAGGATCTGAGTAGTTATGTAAATGTCACATGACAGCCCACTTGGAGTTTGCGAAAAGACTCTTAAAGGACTCATACAATGATAAACAAGACATCTCTGGTCTGATGAAACCAAGATTGAGCTCTTTGGCATGAATGCCTAGCATCATGTCTGGAGGAAACCAAGCACCACCCCGACGGTGAAGCATGGTGGTGACAGCATCATGCGGTGGGGATGTTTTTCAGTGGCAGGGGAGTGGGAGACTAATCAGGATCGAGGGAAAGATGGACGGAGCAAAGTACAGAGAGATCCTTGATGAAAACCTGCTCCAGACTGGGTTGAAGGTTCACCTTCCAACAGGATAATGACCCTATGCACACAGCCAAGACAATGCAGGAGTGGCTTCAGGAAAAGTTTATTAATGTCCTTGCGTGGCCCAGCCAAAGCCCGGACTTGAACCCGATCTAACATCTCTGGAGAGACCTGAAAATAGCTGTGCAGCGACGCTCCCCATCTAACCTGACAGAGTTTGAGAGGATCTGCAGAGAAGATTGGGGGGAAACTCCCCAAATACAGGTGTGCCAAGCACACACAGGTGGGAAAAACAGCAACTTAAATAGGATCCCCAATCAGATCCTCTAATTGGGGACCAACACAAAAACCAACAGCATAGAGTCATCTAAACAACCCTACTCTCAGGCCCTGACCGCAACCCCAAGACAACATAGAGTTGTCCAGAGGACTCCCTGCAGTCAGGACCTGACAGTAGCGTCATACCCAAGAAGACTTGATGCTGTAATCGCTGCCAAAGGTGCTTCAACAAAGTACTGAGTAAAGGGTCTCAATACTTATGTAAATGTGATTTTTCCGGGGGGTTTTATATACATTTCCAAACATTTCTAAAAAACTATTTTTGCTTGGTCATTATGGGGTATTGTGTGTAGATTGATGAGGAAAACAAAGAATTTAATACATTTTAGAATAAGGCTGTAACGTAACAAAATGTGGAAAAAGTCAAGAGGTCTGAATACATTCCAAATGCACTGTACATGAGTAAACTAATGAACAACAACACTTAGGGTTCTACTTTCATCTTATTCATACTATATACATTTTACGGACACTATCTATTTTACAATAGTTATCTCTTGTTTGTTTTTACTTCTATCATATTGTATTATATATCTTAAATAATATGTACATTCAGATATACTGTAGATCTCTTTGTTCAATTTCACTTACCCTTCCATTTTGTGACCAGTTGTCTGGGACAGGGATGCTGTTTCGATGTGCCAGTTCGTAGGCAAATTCTCTGCATTTGAGGTTACTAAGACCATAAAACTGGTCCGCAAGATTCTTGACATGTTTAGCAAGCTCAGACTCAATGCCATCTTTCACACAGGTAAATGTTTGTTCTTTTTTGTAATTGTAACTCTTCACTTCATTCAGTCAATTTATTTCTTCCATTGTTGCTGCTCAAATGGACTTCTTCCCTTCTCTCACTTCCTTGGCTGCTCTCTCAAGAATGTCAAGCTGGGCTATACCCCTGCTGGTTTTACGTTTGTGTCACGGGGCTTGATGATTTCTGCTCTGTAACAATAAAAATAATTGAAACATTGCAAAAATACTATACATGTTATGCATAAAACTGACAAAATGCCATCACCATTTGTATGGTGTATGGTGCCCATTGCCTCAACTTACCCCATGGCCATTGGCTCAAATTACCCAAGGCTGGATGCACTTTAATGCTAGGTTTAGGACCTCACACTTTAGCTTATAGAAACCCCAACTGATGTACAAAACAATCTTAAAACTATCTACATTGATTTAAATAGTAGCATCATCAAACCTTTAACCCCCAAAAATAATTGTACTTTGTGAAAATCTGTCTTTTGGACCTCCATGAAATGATGACCTCTTCCTAAATATTTGGTTAAATTATACATTTTGTGTACGGTTTCCTAGAAACAATGGGTGGCTCAACTAACCCTTTGGCTTAACTTGAAAACCAAAAACAAGCATTTCCTATTGGACAAGTTCAGGTAGTCCCTCTCCGTTTCAGTCTGTTTTCTTCCATTTGGTGTCTAGTGAATACGACCTGTGAGAGTGTATCTATTTGTGTGTCTGTGCTATGTGAACATGTACTGTAGTGAAAATCAGTGTGGCTATGTGACACCTGTGTCTCTCTCAGGTGGGCGAAGGGTGGTGTTCTCCTGGAGGGGGCGAGGGAGAGTGTGTTTGTGACCACAGCAGACCACTCCTTCCACACCGAGCCAGTCTCCTGCTCAGTGTTCAACGCTGTGGGACACACCAACCTCAGCATCGTGGTCGATGTACACTGTGAGTCTGACTATTAGATAGATTTTATTGTCCTCCGAAGAGGAAATTAATTTCCACAGCTCATACATGTACATATCAAGACCAACAAACACATCACTTAGACTTGTCATTTATAGTTTGATTCCTCCATACACTTAAGACAGCAGATAAACAGACAGAAGACTGAGACCGCACAATAGTCTGTTGTCTGTTTATCTGCTTTCTTATCTACTGTATCTGTCTGTCCATCCGTCCATCCCAGGGCACTTGCCCCCCCCCCCCCCCGATCTCCTTTATTTTTTGGTTGGGGGCCCCCTGGATAGCATATGAACATGTCATAAGCAATGGAAACTAATTGCAGAATTAGCTTTAAAACAGCAACATTTTCTCTCAGCCCCATGGCAAAAAATTTGCTTTAAAGTTGTAAAATGTTCCCTCATTCTCATGGCAAAATGTGATGAGATTAGCTATAAAATAGCACATTTTCCTCTATCTATCTACTATACCTGTCTGTCCGCCTGTCTCTACTATATACAGTCACACCTGTCTAACTACTGCATCTGTCTGTCTGTCTGTCTGTCTGTCTGTCTATATACCTGTCTAACTACTGCATCTGTCTGTCTGTCTGTCTGTCTGTCTGTCTGTCTGTCTGTCTGTCTGTCTGTCTGTCTGTCTGTCTGTCTGTCTGTCTGTCTGTCTGTCTGTCAGATGGTCCTATCCTGAAGGGGGCGCCCACGCCGATTACAGTGGATATTGACTCTGACGCCAAACTCAACTGCAAGTGGGCCGGGAACCCTCCACTCACACTCACCTGGACCAAGAAGGGATCTAGCATGGTGAGAACTGAGAAGCTATCCTCTGCTATAAATCCTGGTTTGGGGTCAATTCCATTTAAATTAATTCAATTCAGGAAGTGTTTCTAATTCAATTTTTTCTCAATGTTTGTCTATGAGAAAAAATGGGGAATTTAAATATCAATTGACTGAACTAAAATGGCCACAACGCTGCTGCTATCCTGGACCCTGAAACCCCATATCGTGGACTCCATATCCATGCTACCTGTGTTGGACTGAAATAGGTGTCAGATGTAACTCATATCCATGCTACCAGTGTTGGACTGAAATAGGTGCCAGATGTAACTCATATCCATGCTACCAGTGTTGGACTGAAATACAGTCGTATGCAAAAGTTTGGGCACCCCTGACAATTTCCATGATTTCCATTTATAAATAATTGGGTGTTTGGATCAGCAATTTCATTTTGATCTATCAAATAACTGATGGACACAGTAATATTTCAGTAGTGAAATTAGGTTTATTGGATTAACAGAAAATGTGCAATATGCATCAAAACGAAATTAGACAGGTGCATAAATTTGGGCAACCCAACAGAAAAATCACATCAATATTTAGTAGAGCCTACTTTTGCTAAAATAACAGCCTCTAGACGCTTCCTATAGCCTCTAATGAGTGTCTGGATTCTGGATGAAGGTATTTTGGACCATTCCTCCTTACAAAACATCTCCAGTTCAGTTAGGTTTGATGGTTGCCGAGCATGGACAGCCCGCTTCAAATCATCCCACAGATTCTCAATGATATTCAGGTCTGGGGACTGGGATGGCCATTCCAGAACAATGTACTTGTTCCTCTGCATAAATGCCCGGGTAGATTTTGAGCAGTGTTTTGGGTCGTTGTCTTGTTGAAATATCCAGCCTGGTGTAACTTCAACTTTGTGACTGATTCTTCAACATTATTCCCAAGAATCTGCTGATATTGAGTGGAATCCATGCGACCCTCAACTTTAACAAGATTCCCAGTACTGGCACTGGCCACACAGCCCCACAGCATGATGGAACCCCCACCAAATTTTACACCAAACCAATTGTGTGTTCCAATTAATCAGAGCTAAGTAGTTACAGGTATTCAAATCAACAGAATGACAAGGGTGCCCAAATGTTTGCATAGCCTATTTTTCACATCTGATTTAAATTCATACAACTTAATATTGCTATACTAAAAATCTTTGTCTGGACAATACCCCAGTACTCAGCTTTTATTAGAAAATGAATGGCATGCCACTGTGATCATTTTCTGTGACGACAGAGTAAATTATTATGCAGCCTCAGAGGGGTGCCCAAACTTTTGCATACGACTGTAGGTGCCAGATGTAACTCATATCCATGCTACCAGTGTTGGACTGAAATAGGTGTCAGATATAACTCATATCTTTGCTACCAGTGTTGGACTGAAATAGGTGCCAGATGTAAATCATATCCATGCTACCAGTGTTGGGCTGAAATAGGTGCCAGATGTCACTCATTTTAGATGCCGGTACTCTTTGTAGTTAGGTCCTGGTAATCATCATATTTTTATGTCAATATTGCCATTACTCAGTACCGGTGTGTAGCCTACCGGCCCAATTTAAACATGGCATGCTACCAATACACTAAACCCATAAAAGCAGCACTACATTGAACCTTGTCCCGCATGAACTTCTTACTCTCCCCAAACCTACATCTAACCCCCCCCTAACCCAACTAATGTTGAACCTATGCCCTAAATATTTTATTAATGCTTTAGAAAATGTATTGGAGCCTGCTGCTGAGGAAAATCAACATGTTTTATTAATTAAATATCTCCTTCCCTTTACATCTCAGTTCCATCTAACCTCCCTCCCGTATGTGTGTGCGTGCCTGTGTGTGTGTGGCATGTGTGTGTGTGCCCTTTTCAGGTCCTTAGTAACAACGAGGAGCTGGTCCTGAAGTCAGTGAGCCAGGCAGACGCGGGCCAGTATGTGTGTAAGGCTATCGTCCCCAGGATTGGAGTGAGAGAGACTGAGGTCAATCTTATAGTCAACGGTCAGTTACAGTACAGCCATGTATAGTGTACACACAAACACACACACACACACACACACACACACACACACACACACAGACACACACATACAGTGTTACTTTTAACATTACTACCCTTTTGATTCTGCTGTTACTACTTCTGGGCCCATATTCATAAAGTGTCTCAGAGTAGGAGTGCTGATATAGGATCAGGTCTCCCTTGTCCATTCAGTTACCACTTCCACCACTAATTTCCCCTCATTATCACTTGTTTTGTCATGAGTGTAGTCTAAATAGCTGTAACTGTCTGTCTCCCCCAGGCCCTCCCATCATCTCCAGCGAACCAGTGCAGTACGCAGTGAGAGGCGAGAGAGGAGAGGTCAAGTGCTATATCGCTAGCACCCCTCCACCCGATAAGATTGTGAGTGAAGTGAACTCTGTGAAATATCCTGTGAAATATCCTTTATAATAACTTTCATGTATATACATTTATACATGCTTATAAATGCTTTGTAAATGGTATAATTTCTTATTAATTATAAGGCTTTGTGAAAAGAGAAAGTGAATGAATGAATAAGAGCCGTACTGCTGACATGGGGTTGACAGATAGAGTGTGAGAGAGGGCTGATGTGAGAGTAAAATTCTGTACCTTTCAGTATCGATTATCCACAACACCAGTAGAGACATGACAGAAATCAGTGCTTTATTAAAAAAAGTCTCCACTCCCGCCTTTAGTGTCTGCATCCCAAATGGCACCATATTCCCTTTATAGTGCACTACTTTTGACCAGAGCTCTGTCAAAAGTAGTGCACCATAAAGGGAACAGTGTGCCATTTGTGACACGGACGTGGGTGCTTGGAGCTTATGATGTGATACAACATTATAGTTTTTAGCTCAATGCAGAGAAAGAGGACCTATGAAATATGAAGTATGGTGCTGTGTGCGTGTGTGAAAGGAGACAGGGGGCTGGGCAATGGGAGGGAGGGAAGGGGAGGGGATGAGTTCAAATCTTTTGTTTCTTTTCCCGCCTCCTCCAGTCGCTTTGCCTTTTTTCATTTTTTGGGATTAAAAGGTACATTAGCACAACATGTGGACCTTTGCATATTTAATGTATTCATGCTCCATATTTAATAGTTTTAACTACATCAGCAGATTTTAAGTAGAAAAACCTGCTAGACTCTTTAATGCTTATGTACACCTGCCACGACCGTGTGTGTGTGTGTGTGTGTGTGTGTGTGTGTGTGTGTGTGTGTGTGTGTGTGTGTGTGTGTGTGTGTATGGTTATATGAATACTTTATATGTTGTGTTTGAATATACAGTATGGCTGTATAGATATAGATTTTCTATTCTCCATTGACTCACAGTTTTTATTGGTGTGCGTGCATGCGTGCGTGTGTGCCTGCGCGCATGTGTATGTGTGTTTGTCTCCTTGCAGGTGTGGGCGTGGAAGGAGAACGTGTGGGAGAAGGAGAAGGGGACTCTGCTGGAGAGGTACACGGTGGAGCAGAGTAAACCACACTCCCAGGGAGGGGCTGTCCTCTCCACCCTCACCATCAACAACGTCATGCAGGTAGACTTCCACTCTCCATACAACTGTACCGCCTGGAACGCCTTCGGACCCGGGACTATGATCATCACCCTGGAGGAGAAAGGTACACCTTAAAGCTGGCTGGATTCATGCTAGAGTCTGGTCTAGCAGTAGTCCATCCGACTCCCCCAGAGGCCATCCCTCTGTTTCCCATACTAATCTCCCCCTCTCATTCATGTACAGTCATGTGAAAAAGTAAGTACACCCCCTGGATTTTTTTACATGTCTGGACAGATGGATATGTAATCTTCACTTCAACACTATTGACAGATAAAGCTTACACAATTTAACAAATCACACACACAAAAAATAAGATGTTATGCAATTAAAATAAAGCTCTTGGCTTGACTTTTGTGGGACGACCTGTCCTAGGTAGTTTGCCAGTAGTCTGGGATTTTTGTCGGACAGTGGAATGATGTACTTCGAATTGCTTGGAAATTAAATGATGTACGTCGAATTGCTTGGAAATGGATTTGTAACCCCTCCCAGACTCATGGGCATCAATAATCCTTTTTCTGAGGGCCTCGGGTAGGTCTTTTGATCTTTGAATGATGTGTTACCACACACCCATATGGTTAAGACCAAACCAGACCAATTTTCTTATCTTTATGGAAGGCTGGACCCTCCTAAGTGTCTCTCTAATGTTATCTAATCATTTGCACTTGTTTTGGTACCTAATTCAAATTTTAGCCATTTTATGTGATGGTAAAGGTAGGGGTGTGTTAACTTTTTCCCCATAAGGAAAAGGCATTTTTGTTTATTTTAATTGCATAACATTTTCAAATATTTTATTTTTGTTGGTGTGATTTGTTAAATTGGGTAACCTTTATTTGTCAATAGTGTTGAAATTATAGAACTTTCCAGGGGGTGTGCTTACTTTTTCACATGACTGTATGTACAGCATCTATCAAAATCAAATCTAAAAGAGGGTGGAATTCCACTCCACTTCCACACCTTAAAAAGTAAGTCACTTTGGATAAAAGTGTCTGCTAAATGGCATATATTAGCATTATATGTTGGTAACCATGTGTCTCTGTCTCTCTTGTCTCTGTGTACAGAGCTAGTTCCAGTGGGGATTATAGCTGGCGGAACAGTTGGGTCCTCCATCCTGCTCCTGATCTTTCTGTTGGCTCTGGCCTTCTTCCTCTATCGCCAACGAAAAGGCAGTGAGTACTGTACCAACCAGCTACCACGCCCTCTGCATGCAACAGGCAGTGAGTACTGTACCAACCAGCTACCACGCCCTCTGCATGCAACAGGCAGTGAGTACTGTACCAACCAGCTACCAAGCCCTCTGCATGGAACATCTCTGTGTGTGTGCGAGTGTGTGTGTGTGTGTGTGTGTGTGTTTGACAGCAGCCTCTGTCTTGTTCTGGTTCCAGGTCGGCGTGGGGTCACTCTGGGGAAGCCAGACATCAAGGTGGAGACGGTCAACAAGGAGACACACAGTCTGGAGGAGGAGTCAGGGAGCGCTTCCACGGCAACACGCATGGTCAAGACCATGTACTCCGTGAGTACCCAACAACACCCACCGCTATAACGCAAATCAAACTTTAGTTAAAGTGCAATTGTTTTGACAAAGGAGCGCGTCTCCTCGAAAAAAACGCGCCAGCTATACAATCTTGAAGGGAACCAAAGTGCAGTCCAGAACCTTTCTTTACTATTGCAGTTTATTTCAAGTGCATTTAAAATATAGCAACATACTTTACAAACATTAAGGATAAGGAGGACATGGATAGAGGGTTTATGTTATCTTTTACCTGAAGACTTCTCACAGGCTTCACATAGCACCCTATTCCCTGGTCAAAAGCAGTGCACTATAAAGGGAATAGGTTGCTATTTGAGACACCCTTAGACTTCTCACTGACTGAAAAACACCTTAAATACACTGAGAGTGTAGATTGGATTAATACCATTGGGTTGCAATTGGAAATACTGCTTTACAACTGCTATTACAACATATTTAAAGGTGCACTACGGAGAAATCACTCTACAATTTCCCGGTTGCTAAAATTCTCATAGTTAGCCTAATTTCAGTTTATGTGACAAAACAAGCAAGCATTGTGTCAAGAATCATTGTGCCATCTAAACCTCTGTGAAATATATTTTCCATAACCAAAAAAATAATATTTTCAGCTGTTGAAAGCTGGTGTACAAAACAGCTAGTAAATTTACTTAAAAACCTAAACTTAAGAACGGGAAGCATAGAGTTAGCACACATAGAACAGATCTACAGCTTCTTATACTTGCTTTCAATGATAATGACAGATCTATAACTCACATTTCTATGTGGATTTGGACAGGTCACCCAAAACGTGACCTATTGCAGCTTTAAGGCAAAGTGTTATAGCAGCTATAAGGTTCTGAAGCATTTAATTGTTGTTTGAATTCCCCTTTATGTGCTGCATGGCCCTGGCTATAACATTTTCAACTGTAGTCAACAAACATTTATCAAATAACATTTTCTTCTGTTTTCATCATATGAAAAACCTGATATTCTGTTTTCCTCTTCCTTCCTTCCTTCCTTCCCTCCTTCTTTCTCTCTCTCCCTCTCTCTCTCTGTGTGTGTTTTGTTGTTTGATGGTTTAGTTTCTGCCCTCTGTCTCCCTCTCTCCCTCCACTCAGCCATTTAAAGACGATATGGATCTGAAGCAGGACCTGCGCAGTGAGCTCGATACCCGCGAGGAGTACGAACTGAAGGTGAGCGACTCTTTCTCTCTCTGCTACTCACTTCATAACAACCTACCTCAAAACAACAAACATCTCATGCCTTCAGAAAATATTCACACCCTGAATTTAAAATGGATTACATGAAGATTTAGTGTCACTGGCCTACACACAATACCCCATAATGTCAAAGTGGAATTATGTTTTTAGAAATGTTTACTAATTAATTAAAAATGAAAAGCTGAAATGTCTTGAGTCAGTAAGTATGATTCAACCCCTTTCTTATGGCAAGCCTAAATAAGTTCAGGAGTAAAAAATGTGCTTAACAAGTCACATAATTAGTTGAATAGACTCACACTGTGTACAACAATAGTGTTTAACATGATTTTTGAATGACTACCTCATCTCCCCACACATACAATTACCTGTAAGGTGCCTCGGTCGAGCAGTGAATTTCAAACACAAATTCAATCACAAAGACCAGGGAGGTTTTCCAATGCCTTGCAAAAAAGGGCACCTATTGGTAGATGGGTAAAAATAAAAAAAACAGACATTGAATATCCCTTTGAGCATGGTGAAGTTATTAATGACACTTCAGATGGTGTGTCAATGCACCCTGTCAATAGCTAACTCAGTTGCCAGAGAGGAAGGACTCAGGAATTTTACCATTAGGCCAATTGTGACATGAAAACAGTTACAGAGTTTAATGGCTGTGATAGGAGAAAACTGAGGTGATGGATCAACATCACTGTAGTTACTCCACAATACTAACCTAATTGACAGAGTGAAAAGAAGGAGGCCTGTACAGAATAACAATTTTGCGAAACATGCATCCTGTAGGAAAGTAAAACTGCAAAACATCTGGTAAAGAAGTTAACTTTATGTCCTGAATACAAAATGTTATGTTTGGGGCAAATCCAATCCAACACAACACAACACATCACTGAGTACCACTCTTCATATTTTCAAGCATGGTGTTGGCTTGGCATCATGTTATGGGTATGCTTGTCACCAGCAAGGACTAGGGAGTTTTTTTAAGATAAAAATAAATGGAATAGAGCTAAGCACAGGAAATATCCTAAAGGAAAACCTGGTTCAGTCTGCTTTCCAACAGTCACTGGGAGACAAATTCACCTTTCAGCAGGACAATAACCTAAAACACAAGGCTAAATATACACTGGAGTTGCTTAACAAGACGACAGTGAATGTTGCTGAGTGGCCTAGTTACAGTTTTGACTTAAATCGGCTTCAAAGTCTATGGCAAGACACGAAAATGTCTAGCAATGATCAACAACCAACTTGACAGAGCTTGAAGTGAAATGTTTAAAATAATAATGTGCAAATATTGTACAATCGAGGTGTGCAAAGCTCTTAGAGATACCAAGAAAGACTCTCAGCTGTATTCACTGCCAAAGGTGATTGTAACAAGATATTTCTGTATTTCATTTTCAATAAATTTGCTTTTCACTTTGTCATTATGGGGTATTGTGTGTTAATGGGTGACTGTATACAACACAATACACATCACACAAAAATATCACATTTACTACCTTATACATATATGCAATATGCTGACACCTCAAATGTAAACGCATGTAAAAAGCTCACTATTCTTAGGAAAACAACAATACACAACATTTCACAAAATCTCACATTGACTACCTCACTTATTAAATATGCTCACATCTCAAATTGAAACACTCATGTAAGCTTGTAAAAAAACTCACCTCTATCCTTAGGACAATACAATGCACAATTTACACACAGCATATCACACAACATGACACACAACATGATTACCTCACACCTCAAATAATGCTCACATCTCATCATCTCTGTTCTTAGGATCCAACGAACGGCTACTACAATGTCCGCGCGACCACCCATGACGATGCCAGGCCGTCATCCCGCTCTATGCTGTACCAGGGAGAGTTCCGGACCTCCAACCCTCCGGGGGGAGCTACAGGAGCTACCTCTAGTGGACCAGCAGGGGGCCTCGGTGGAGCGGTGGTGGCAGGAGGGGTCCCAGGGAACCCAGGGTCACGGGCAGGGTGCTACGACCCCCGACCTCCGTCCAGGATGTCTCATACTAGCTATGCCCAGTTCAACACCTTCACTAGGGCGGGGCAGAGCCAAGCCCCGCCCAACATCACCCGTCCCTCCCATCCCGCCTCACAGACCAGCGAATTTCCCGGAGAATGCGGCCTATTGGACAGCAACACTCAGCTGACCTATGACAACTACGGCTACCCCGCCGAGTATCCCACCTATAGGATGGGCTTTGCCCCGCCCCCGGAAGGTGGGCCAGCCTATGAGATGTACCCGACTGGACAAGGGGTGGGACCAGGACCAGTCCAAGGACCAATCCAAGGCCCAGGACTAGGTCCTGGTCCAGAAACTGTTCTTGGGAAGTATGGGACCTCCACCCGCTTCTCCTATGCCTCTCCTCCTGGTACGGACTGCAACCAGAGACACACGCAGAGGATGCAGACACACGTGTGAGAGAGAGACGTATTGTGTAGTACACAGTGGTTTTCATACACATATACATTCATATACACCTAAAAACACATGTACTTGTCAGTGTGAACAGAAAGTAATACTTGTTGATACACTCAACCGGGGACATCAACTGCCCCCTGGCATTGAGGATTTCAAGCTGAAGGCCGACGCAGTACTGCAGGCATTGTTTCCAGAAAACAGGATCCCACATTATAGTGAATGGGTAAATGGCGAACTTCGTGGTCAATATTCATGGATATATATTTTTTTCCAAACACAATCATGGTACCGATTATTTATTCTATTCCAGATGTATGTCCTTGAACAGACTACTTTAAATAACACACAAACAAATGATGAGGATAATTTAGTTGCTAAAGTCAGCCTGCAGTACCTCGGTCGGCCTTTAACTTGAAAAACTCCATGAGATGGGGCAGCACTGAGCTAGCCTGCAAGATCACTTCCTAGAATAGCTCAAACTGCCCATGCAATGTTTCCAAAAACTCTTCCATGTAGCAAGATTGCGATACGCTAAAATGACACTTCCTGGTCATCAAATGCGCCACTGAGCATTCTCATAGGAAACTATGAGGTGAACTCATTGATGGATTCGTCAAAACTTTTCTATGCACTCAACACATTTCTGCTCTCTACACACTTGCTCTATACCATATACACATACACTGTTTCTCTCAAACATTCTATTGTGTGCAATCTTATGCTCCAAGAGCTGATAAAGCGAAAGCCACAGTCAAGAGAGGGAAGACATGAAATGATAAGAGAAAGAGAGGCTGGGAGTACTTTTCTTAAACGAGGAGAGGAGGAGGGGCTTCACAGAGTGTGATTACTTACATGCTGATAGAAAGCATCCATAGATCCATATCTTTGCCTTCACACCTCCTCTCAATTCGACTGTCTCTCTTTCCTCTCACCTCATCTCTGTATATAATCTCATTGGGGTAAAGATATGAAGATTAGATTATTTTAACGTTAATATGACCTTGTATAAACATACTGTATACAGCTACATCTATGGAACTACTCTCAATATTATGCACACATTCCTTTACACTCACAGATATTAACACACACACACACACACACTCTCTTACACTTTCAAGGAGATGGTCTTGCGTCCCTGCTGTGCTCAGGCAAGGCGACAGCTTGTACTCCGTATGTGGAGCTCGTTTTAACCTGCTTCTTCTCGATGCCACCACAAACTGCTCAACTGGCATAGCCAAAGGGCTCCTCCAAGAAGTGAAGGAAAGTGAAACATAGTGTGCGTCCCAAATGGCACCCTAATCCCCATGTAGTGCACTAGTTTTGACCAAGGCCCATTTGGGACACATCCAAGGCATCATGGTATAACAGCCTTCACGCCAATATGGTGATTTTACCTCTGACAAGAAATAGAACAACTGGTGGGCCAAGGACCTTGCACACCTATAAGCTACGGTGGAGTACGACTCTCCATGGTACGGTGGGGTACGACTCTCCATGGTACGGTGGAGTACGACTCTCCATGGTACGGTGGAGTACGACTCCATGGTACGGTGGGGTACGACTCTCCATGGTACGGTAAAGTATGACTCTCCATGGTACGGTGGAGTGTGACTCTTCATGGTAAGGTAAAGTATGACTCCATGGTACGGTAAAGTATGACTCTCCATGGTACGGTAAAGTATGACTCTCCATGGTACGGTGGAGTGTGACTCTTCATGGTACGGTGGAGTGTGACTCTTCATGGTATGGTGGGGTACGACTCCATGGTACGGGAAAGTATGACTATCCATGGTACGGTGGAGTGTGACTCTTCATGGTAAGGTGGAGTGTGATACCCAGAAGAGGGGTATGTGTGGACTATATAATGAAATAGAGTTGTGTATACAGTATGCCACTTATATAAGGTAACCTAATGGGGAAAGGATGGAGTTGTAGCAAGCTTCTTCAAATGCTCCTTCCTCCTCCTCTGTCATTTTCTATCTCATCACATTGCATATCTACGACTACCCCACATTTCACCCACCTGAGGTCAAGGCTGTGTGTTTGAAAAGCGCGTGAAAGAGCTTTTGTATTTAAATGAATCTCTACAATTTGTACAAAATGCCCCCAACCCCCTATCCTTAGATATTACTGTATTGGTTTCTCTCACTTGCACAGTAGAATAGATATTTTTTCCATATTTATACCTAAATAGAAAAGAAAAAATTGCATTTAGAAACATTTTATAGTATTTTTATATGGAGTTGTGGACCTAAGGTTCAGAGTTCTTGGTGACATTCACTTTTACAATTCAATGTTCTGAGGCTTCTGTGTCCAGGTTTAACCATTGAGTTGTGTTGAGTTTTGATCTAGAGGGCTGTTGTTGTAGACTAGGGCTGCCTCCCAAATGGCACCCTATTCCCTATATAGTGCACTACTTTTGACTAGAGTCTTATGGGCTCACCATAGGACTCTGGTCAAAAGTAGTGTGCTGAATAGGGTGCCATTTGGGAGGTAGTCATGATGGGCTCTGGGGTGATCGAGAGGAGGATATGGTTTACTCTAAAGTTATGCAAGCTCTTGGGGGGAACGGCATATGTTTATCAAGAGATGCAGTTAGAGGAGGATGTTGCCCAATATGGTACTCTATTTTGTAGTTTGACTCTTTAGATTGATGCTGGCTTTGGTACAGTTTAGATGTTGGTACTGAGTGACCAATGGTGGTGCTGTCCAGTCGCCTGTACGTATAATATGGAACTTGTTACTTTCCTTCACCCCATTTTGTATTGGGTACAGTGCTCTGTAGTGGTGGATGTGTAGACTTCACACACTGGCTAACCTGTGGCTGTGGCTGTAGGTAAGCTCTGATCATGTCATCCACCCTCACTCTTTCACTTAAGATGTTGACAATCATTGTTGATTTGACTTAATACTATAATAATAATGATAATAATAATATATGCCATTTAGCAGATGCTTTTAGCCAAAGTAACTTAGTCATGCGTGCATACATTTTACGTGTGTGTGGTCCCGGGAATCGATCCCACTATGGAGGAGAAAGGAGGACCAGGGGTTCCATCCCAAATGGCACCCTATTCCCATACTTTTAACCAGAGCCATATGCATCCTGATCAAAGTAGTGAACTATATAGGGAATAGGGTGCCATTTGGGATCTATTCAGGAGGACAAGGTACTCATGCTGGAGGAAGGAGGTGGCGAGGTCCATCTGTAGTGGCCGTGTTTTAATACTCTACTGTGACTTTTGAGCGTCCCAAATGGCACCCTATATAATTACATATAGGACCCATATATAACATAGAGGATCTCATTGCCCTATTCCCTATATAGTGCACAACTTTTGCTCAGATTCTTATGGGACCTGGGCCCAGATTCACAAAACCTTCTTAAGAAGAAATGTCTTCTTTACTGGCATTTTTTCCTTAACTATAGACTTTAGAAGAAAGTTAAGCAAAGTTGCTATTCCTCATAAAGGTTCTTGGAAATGTTCTTGCTCTATTTCTTATTTTTTTCTTAACAAAAAGTTAAGAATAAATTAGATTCTTGAAAATAAAGTTATTGGAAATGTTCTTAATTCTTAATTTCAGTAGTGATTATTTTAAACCCAAGAACATGTTCTAGAACAGTAATCTCAGTAATAAAGAAGCTAACATGATTGCCATGGCTAGCTAAATAGCTAGCTAAAACGGTTACCTAGCAACAAACTTCTTAAGAAGATTTGTAAGAAAATATTTGAAAAATGTGTAAGAAAATCATTACGTCTTAAGATGTTGAGGAATTTTTTTCTTCTGAACCTTTTTTTTTTTTTTTTTTTTTTTTGCGTAAGAAGTGTTTTGTAAATCTGGATCCTGGACAAAAGTATTGCACTACATAAAGAATAGGGTCCCATTTGGGACACACTTATAATGTTGCTGCCAGCCGCGGATCAGAAGAGTGAGAAATGTCCTTCTTAGATCTCTGTTTCTACTTGAGTCCTCTTGCCTTTCTTCTATATAACTTTCTTCCAGCTCTCACCTTTCCTTCCAAATGAAAACATAGGAGTAGATTAGAGAATATTGCTGTAAATAAACATGTGTTTGATGGGGCGGGATGGGGATGGGGGCCCTCTGTTCAAAAGATATAGCTTCATTCACAAACTTGTTACAATCTTTTCACTTCATCCATTTTATTTTCAAAATAAATGCCTTCCCTGTATGAAATACGTTTTTTTTATCAGCATATTATATTCATGGTATCATTATGTCACGAAAGAAGGGATGATTGAGGTTATAGTAGAGTGTTTAAACTTTTATACACATACTGTATCCTTTACTTCGATTTTTTTCTATGTAACAGGGGTTATTACCATAGAAAGACCATGGCAACCTATTCCCTATATAGTGCACTGCTTTACACCAGGGCCCATAGGACTCTGGTCAATAGAAGTGCACTATGTATGGGATAATGTGTAATTTGGTACGTAGGGAGTGGTGATACATGTATGTAGCCAAAATGACTGCACAACCAGGCCACACCAGGCGGGATAGATGTCTATCCTACCCAGGCTGAACCCAGGCCAGGCCCTGGTCTCTGGTCCTTGGTCCCAGTGGACAGCACTAAGGTGCTCTGAACTGTCCTGTGCTATCCCTGACCAGCACTGACTGATGTACATGGTTGGGTAGCAGTCTTGTGTTTGGAATCTCTAATCTAATGGGTGCCAAACGACTTAATAACCTCAAATGAACAAAGCAGACAAACAAATGCAGCAGCCATTTGTGTGTGTGTGTGTGTGTGTGTGTATGACCTCTGACCCTAATGTTTTGATCTGCGTATATGTGTGTGTGTGTGTGTGTGTGTGTGTGTGTGTGTGTGTGTGTGTGTGTGTGTGTGTGTGTGTGTGTGTGTGTGTGTGTGTGTGTGTGTGTGGAAAGGGGATGTTGGGCTGTGAAGAAAATGTAGGAAAGGGACAGATGACAGATGGCGAGACAGAGGGGTGGGCTGCATTCCAAATTGTACCCTATTGCCAACATGGTGCACTACTTTTGACCAGAGCCCATAGGGTGCAATTTGGGACGCAGTCATGGAGCCGCCATCATGTGGCCTTAGGACATGAAGAATGAGCAGACTGAGTCCACTCATCCTTCATGCTGCTGAGTGTGTTTATGCTCCAAGAACATCCACGATTTTAGATTTGGCATATGTCCCAAATGGCACCCTTTCGACTAGAGCCTTTTGGACATAGGGTAGTGGGTGCCATTTGGGTTGGCGTGAGTGTATCATACGTTCACAATTATTTTCTATTCTTTCATTGCTCTGATAGGACTGTATACCCTGTACACTGTACAGTCGTGGCCAAAAGTTTTGAGAATGACACAAGTATTGGTCTCCACAAAGTTTGCTGCCTCAGTGTTGATGATGGCAATTTGCATATACTCCAGAATGTCATGAAGAGTGATCAGATGAATTGCAATTAATTGCAAAGTCCCTCTTTGCCATGAAAATGAACTTAATCCCCCAAAAACATTTCCACTGCATTTCAGCCCTGCCACAAAAGGACCAGCTGCCATCATGTCAGTGATTGTCTCGTTAACACAGGTAAGAGTGTTGACGAGGACAAGGCTGGAGATCACTCTGTCATGCTGATTGAGTCAGAATAACAGACTGGAAGCTTTAAAAAGAGGGTGGTGCTTGAAATCATTGTTCTTCCTCTGTCAACCATGGTTACCTACAAGAAAACACGTGCCGTCATCATTGCTTTGCACAAAAAGGGCTTCACAGGCAAGGATATTGCTGCTGGTAAGATTGCACCTAAATCAACTATTTATCGGATCATCAAGAACTTCAAGGAGAGAGGTTCAATTGTTGTGAAGAAGGCTTCAGGGCGCTCAAGAAAGTCCAGCAATCGCCAGGGCCGTCTCCTAAAGTTGATTCAGCTGCGGGATCGGGGCACCACTAGTGCAGAACTTGCTCAGGAATGGCAGCAGGCAGGTGTGAGTGCATCTGCACGCACAGTGAGGCAAAGACTTTTGGAGGATGGCCTGGTGTCAAGAAGGGCAGCAAAGAAGACACTTCTCTCCATGAAAAACATAATGGACAGACTGATATTCTGCAAAAGGTACAGGGATTGGACTGCTGAGGACTGGAGTAGAGTCATTTTCTCTGATGAATCCCCTTTCCGATTGTTTGGGCCATCCGGAAAACACCTTGTCTGGAGAAGACAAGGTGAGCGCTACCATCAGTCCTGTGTCATGCCAACAGTAAAGCATCCTGAGACTATTCATGTGTGGGGTTGCTTCTCAGCCAAGGGAGTGGGCTCACTCACAATTTAAGAACACAGCCATGAATAAAGAATGGTACCAACACATCCTCCGAGAGCAACTTCTCCCAACCATCCAAGAACAGTTTGGTGACGACCAATGCCTTTTCCAGCATGATGGAGCACCTTGCCATAAGGCAAAAGTGATAACTACAGTGGGGAGAACAAGTATTTGATACACTGCCGATTTTGCAGGTTTTCCAACTTACAACGCATGTAGAAGTCTGTAATTTTTATCATAGGTACACTTCAACTGTGAGAGACGGAATCTAAAACAAAAATCCAGAAAATCACATTGTATGATTTTTTTTATAATTAATTTGCATTTTATTGCATGACATAAGTATTTGATCACCTACCAACCAGTAAGAATTCCGGCTCTCACAGACCTGTTAGTTTTTCTTTAAGAAGCCCTCCTGTTCTCCATTCATTACCTGTAATAACTGCACCTGTTTGAACTCATTACCTGTATAAAAGACACTTGTCCACACACTCAATCAAACAGACTCCAACCTCTCCACAATTGCCAAGACCAGAGAGCTGTGTAAGGACATCAGGGACAAAATTGTAGACCTGCACAAGGCTGGGATGGGCTACAGGACAATAGGCAAGCAGCTTGGTGAGAAGGCAACAACTGTTGGCGCAATTATTAGAAAATGGAAGAAGTTCAAGATGACGGTCAATCTCCCTCGGTCTGGGGCAACATGCAAGATCTCACCTCGTGGGGCATCAATGATCATGAGGAAGGTGAGGGATCAGCCCAGAACTACACGGCAGGACCTGGTCAATGACCTGAAGAGAGCTGGGACCACAGTCTCAAAGAAAACCATTAGTAACACACTACGCCGTCATGGATTAAAATCCTGCAGCGCACGCAAGGTCCCCCTGCTCAAGCCAGCGCATGTCCAGGCCCGTCTGAAGTTTGCCAATGACCATCTGGATGATCCAGAGGAGGAATGGGAGAAGGTCATGTGGTCTGATGAGACAAAAATAGAGCTTTTTGGTCTAAACTCCACTCGCCGTGTTTGGAGGAAGAAGAAGGATGAGTACAACCCCAAGAACACCATCCCAACCGTGAAGCATGGAGGTGGAAACATCATTCTTTGGGGATGCTTTTCTGCAAAGGGGACAGGACGACTGCACCGTATTGAGGGGAGGATGGATGGGGCCATGTATCGCGAGATCTTGGCCAACAACCTCCTTCCCTCAGTAAGAGCATTGAAGATGGGTCGTGGCTGTGTCTTCCAGCATGACAACGACCCAGAACACACAGCCAGGGCAACTAAGGAGTGGCTCCGTAAGAAGCATCTCATGGTCCTGGAGTGGCCTAGCCAGTCTCTAGATCTGAACTCTATAGAAAATCTTTGGAGGGAGCTGAAAGTCCGTATTGCCCAGCGACAGCCCCGAAACCTGAAGGATCTGTATGGAGGAGTGGGCCAACATCCCTGCTGCAATGTGTGAAAACCTGGTCAAGAACTACAGGAAACGTATGATCTCTGTAATTGCAAACAAAGGTTTCTGTACCAAATATTAAGTTCTGCTTTTCTTATGTATCAAATACTTATGTCATGCAATAAAATGCAAATTAATTACTTAAAAATCATACAATGTGATTTTCTGGATTTTTGTTTTAGATTCCGTCACTCACAGTTGAAGAGTACCTATGATAAAAATTACAGACTTCTACATGTTTTGTAAGTGGGAAAACCTGCAAAATCGGCAGTGTATCAAATACTTGTTCTCCCCACTGTAAGTGGCTCCGGGAACACAACATCGACATTTTAGGTCCATGGCCCGCCCCAGACCTTAATCCCATTGAGAACTTGTGGTTGATCCTCAAGAGGCGGGTGGACAAACAAAAACCCACAACTTCTAACAAACTCCAAGCATTGATTATGCAAGAATGGCCTGCCATCAGCCAGGATGTGGTCCAGAAGTTAATTGACAGCATGCCAGGGCGGATTGCAGAGGTCTTGAAAAAGAAGGGTCAACACTGCAAATAATGACTCTTTGCATAAACTGAATGTCAGTGTCAATGAAAGCCTTTGACACTTATGGAATACTTGTAATTATACTTCAGTGTACCATAGTAACTACTGACATAAAGATCTAAGAACACTGAAGCAGCAAACTTTGTGGAGACCAATACTTGTGTCATTCTCAAAACTTTTGGCCACGACTGTTTTATTGTTATTATGATTTAACATTAAGACATGCTTCTCTATATAACGATTCATCTTGATTATGTTATTTTAGGAAAAACAAAGATATTATCGAAATGTGCTTTTATTTCAATTTTTGGTTTGTTTTATTTCATATTTTTTCAAATTGTATGTCATTATTTTTCCACAGTATTGCAGAAAATAAAATGACAGCCTTCATAAGAACAAGGATAAACCACCTTATTTCACATTTAAATAAATTGAAATTCTCACCAAGAAACACAACAAACACAATATGTATCTGAAATTGCACCCTATTCACTATGTAGTGAACTACTTTTGACCAGAGTCTGCTCTAATACCCATGATTGGCACCCTATTCCCTATATAGTGTACAACTTTGGACCTGGGACAATAGGGTAGTGCCCCATGTAGGGAATAAAGTGCAATTTGGGACATATACACAGACACAAGGACAGATTCCTACATGCGTAGGGGTGTGACAGAGGTGAACCACCTACACAATCTTAGAAAACTTGAGTAGTGGAAATGCGTTCTCTGGAGTGATGAATCCCGCTTCACCATCTGGCAGTCCGACGAACGAATCTGGGTTTGGCAGATGCCAGGAGAACGCTACTTGCCCGAATGCATAGTGCCAACTGTAAAGTTTGATGGAGGAGGAATAATGGTCTGGGGCTGTTTATCATGGTTCGGCCTAGGCCCCTTAGTTCCAGTGAAGGGAAATCTTAATGCTATAACAAACAATGACATTCTAGACGATTCTGTGCTTCCAAGTTTGTGGCAACAGTTTGGGGAAGGCCCTTTCCTGTTTCAGTATGACAATGCCCCACATGCACAAAGCGAGGTCCATACAGAAATGGTTTGTCGAGATCCATGATAGAAGTTGACTGGCCTGCACAGAGCCCTGACCCATCGAACACCTTTGGGATGAATTGGAATGCTGACTGCGAGCCAGGTCTAACCACCCAACATCAGTGCACGACTTCACTATTGCTCTTGTGCCTGAATGTTCTAACATCTAGTGGAATGCCTTTCCAGAATAGTGTAGGCTGTTACAGCAGCATAGGGGGGACCAACTCCATATTAATGCCCATGACTTTGGAATGAGATGTTCGACGAGCAGGTGTCCACATACTTTTGGTCATGTAGTGTAGCACCTTTTTCTCTAAGAGTGTAGTACATAGTGTTCATAGCATTTCTGTAAGCAGTACATTCATAAAAGTCTTTGCAGATAACCACAGCCTCCTTCTCCGACACCGACAGGAGAGAGAGAGACTGAGAGTGAGAGGGAGAGCAAGACACAGAGGGAGAGAGAGAGAGCAAGAGGAAGGGAGACAGACAGAGATGGGGGAGGGAGAGAGAGGGAGGGATAGAGAGGGCGAAAGAAAGAGTGCGCAGGGAAGCAAGAGAAAGGGAGAGAGACAGACAGAGAAATAGCAGGAGAGACAGAGAGAGCAAGAGGTGTAGAGGGGCGACTGATTCATCCTGAGTGGTGTAGCAGTCATTATGCTAAAGCCCTGTGCTTCCCTCTCAGTCTCCCTCTACTCCAGCCCAGTGAGGAATAGTGACTGGAATAACCTTCAGCATTTTACTCTCGTTCAGCTGCGAATATTGTGAATCATGCGGACTTGTCACCATTTTTATATGTTGCACCGTTCAGCTGTGGTGTGGAAATATATGATGATAATATTTCAAAGTGATGTAATGCATTCCAAGACATTTGTCCTTCGCACCTCCTCTGTCCCTCTGCAGATTATGTCACAGTCTCCGGGAGGGAGGCAGGGTGGCTGGCTGGTCCTTTTCTAATCTGCAGCGTGCTTCTGCCATCTGGTGGCATAATGAACGCAACGACCGAAAGAGCATAGGAGAGAATTGACTCCACAGAAGTTGGTGGCACCTTAATTGGGGATGACGGGCTTGTGGTAATGGCCCACCAGCAGCCTCCACTGATTGACTTGTTTCCTGTGGCCCACCAACCCAGTATCAGTTTATGAGTCAGTCTGTAAGGCTTTTGCAAAAATATATTAATCACGAAGCATGACGTCTAGGTCAACACATTTCATTCAATGCAAAAAGATATGCATCAATGTATTGATGCGTAAATTAATACATTGCATTCAATGCAAAGAGATATCCCACTGGGCACACCATGTCATTTCAACGTGGATAAATGGGTAATATTTGTTGAGACGTTTATCAATGCGATTAGAACCTATATTCACCCACTCAAAAATACAGCCAAAAGTTAGTTTCATTTCCAATATTTGATCACTATGCTTTCAACCATCTAGAACAGGCCTCGGCATATGCGACACGAGACCTGATTCAATATGTCCCGCGGAATCACGCTCAGATCACAAAGAATTTGCGACAGTAAAGTTTTGAAAAACGTATTTATTATCCAAATTAAAAGCCCAATGAATACTCACCTTTGTGTAATGATTTAACTCCCACCGCTTGTGGGACATTTATTTTGAAGGCACGTATAAATAACAACTGCACGAGGACAGACAGTGACTGACAGGCTGACACATGGTACAGTCGGGTCATGCAGATCTCCCCTACCACACAAAGAGAGATGGCTGAGTTTGGGGAAGGTGCTTAAGAGGGTGTGGGACCTGAAGTCAGAGATTGCTGAGTTTTTGCAAATGAAAGGAAAATATGTGGATTTCCCTCAACTGCAAGATAAAGAATGGTTTTGCCTTCACCGTGGACATCATGGCCCTCATGAATGAACTGAATTCCAAACTACAAGGGAAGGGCCTTTTTGCACATCAGATGTACAACCTTATCAAAGCCTTGAAGGAAAAATTACTCCTCCTGACCCACCAAATAGAAGCCAACAATCTCACCCACCTTCCGACACTGCTAGTCTGTTCCCTATCAGATGACCAGCGGGAGAAGTATTCATCTCTGCTGTGTGCTTTAAACGGCGAGTTTTCTCTGCGTTTTGAGGATTTCAAAGTGTTACATGCTGTTTGTTTCCTCTCCTTTCACCTTCAATGTGGATAACGCTCCCACTGACCTGCAACTTGAGCTTATCGATCTTCAGTCTGATACAGTGATTGGAGAACTATTCAAAACAATGTCACTGATGAGGTTCTATGCATCTCTCGATGAACAAAACTTTCCAAAGATTAGGAGTTGTCATGACTTGAGATTAACAGGTCATATGATGGACCCATCTCTGCTAAACTCCTCTCCCACCCATTGGATTGAGGTGGTGGAAGGGGGGGGGGGGGGGGTTCTGACACCTTAATGGGTGAAGAGTTGGCCATTTTATTGCTCTTTGTGCAAAACTATTTCATTGGAGCCAAAACTTTGTCAATAAAACAAGTAATTGGAACATGATTACTTTTATCCGAAATATGGGAAATGAGGACTGTTGAATGTGAATGTCGATTCTGTGATGTCATAAAAAGTTAAATGAAGACGTGGTGACGAAAACATTAACTTTAAGAGTTTTCATACTATGTAAATTATGTTTACAACCTTTGTTTTGTAGAAAATAATCAGATTAAAGAGAATGTTTTTGTGACGATAAGACTGTGATTTTAGTTGTTTAAACAAGATCATAGTTAATTCTGATGCCTTGCCTTGTCAATAACTACGCCTCAGGTAATTCAGAGAGGGGGTCATAACAGAAACGCCCCGTTCCGCCCGAAAGTATAAAGCTTGTGAGTCTCGAATCAATATTCTTAATTAGGAGGACTTTGCGTAGCAGCCAAGGTCTGAGATAGATAGATAGATAGATAGATAGATAGATAGATAGATAGATAGATAGATAGATAGATAGATAGATAGATAGATAGATAGATAGATAGATAGATAGATAGATAGATAGATAGATAGATAGATAGATACAGTGGGGAGAACAAGTATTTGATACACTGCCGATTTTGCAGGTTTTCCCACTTACAACGCATGTAGAAGTCTGTAATTTTTATCATAGGTACACTTCAACTGTGAGAGACGGAATCTAAAACAAAAATCCAGAAAATCACATTGTATGATTTTTTTTATAATTAATTAGCATTTTATTGCATGACATAAGTATTTGATCACCTACCAACCAGTAAGAATTCCGGCTCTCACAGACCTGTTAGTTTTTCTTTAAGAAGCCCTCCTGTTCTCCACTCATTACCTGTATTAACTGCACCTGTTTGAACTCGTTACCTGTATAAAAGACACCTGTCCACACACTCAATCAAACAGACTCCAACCTCTCCACAATGGCCAAGACCAGAGAGCTGTGTAAGGACATCAGGGATAAAATTGTAGACCTGCACAAGGCTGGGATGGGCTACAGGACAATAGGCAAGCAGTTTGGTGAGAAGGCAACAACTGTTGGCGCAATAAATAGAAAATGGAAGAAGTTCAAGATGACGGTCAATCTCCCTCGGTCTGGGGCACCATGCAAGATCTCACCTCGTGGGGCATCAATGATCATGAGGAAGGTGAGGGATCAGCCCAGAACTACACGGCAGGACCTGGTCAATGACCTGAAGAGAGCTGGGACCACAGTCTCAAAGAAAACCATTAGTAACACACTACGCCGTCATGGATTAAAATCCTGCAGCGCACGCAAGGTCCCCCTGCTCAAGCCAGCGCATGTCCAGGCCCATCTGAAGTTTGCCAATGACCATCTGGATGATCCAGAGGAGGAATGGGAGAAGGTCATGTGGTCTGATGAGACAAAAATAGAGCTTTTTGGTCTAAACTCCACTCGCCGTGTTTGGAGGAAGAAGAAGGATGAGTACAACCCCAAGAACACCATCCCAACCGTGAAGCATGGAGGTGGAAACATCATTCTTTGGGGATGCTTTTCTGCAAAGGGGACAGGACGACTGCACCGTATTGAGGGGAGGATGGATGTGGCCATGTATCGCGAGATCTTGGCCAACAACCTCCTTCCCTCAGTAAGAGCATTGAAGATGGGTCGTGGCTGGGTCTTCCAGCATGACAATGACCCGAAACACACAGCCAGGGCAACTAAGGAGTGGCTCCGTAAGAAGCATCTCAAGGTCCTGGAGTGGCCTAGCCAGTCTCCAGACCTGAACCCAATAGAAAATCTTTGGAGGGAGCTGAAAGTCCATATTGCCCAGCGACAGCCCCGAAACCTGAAGGATCTGCATGGAGGAGTGGGCCAAAATCCCTGCTGCAGTGTGTGCAAACCTGGTCAAGAACTACAGGAAACGTATGATCTCTGTAATTGCAAACAAAGGTTTCTGTACCAAATATTAAGTTCTGCTTTTCTGATGTATCAAATACTTATGTCATGCAATAAAATGCAAATTAATTACTTAAAAATCATACAATGTGATTTTCTGGATTTTTGTTTTAGATTCCGTCACTCACAGTTGAAGAGTACCTATGATAAAAATTACAGACTTCTACATGCTTTGTAAGTGGGAAAACCTGCAAAATCGGCAGTGTATCAAATACTTGTTCTCCCCACTGTATATATGACAAATTAGCAAACTGGAGCTTAAAAGGTAAAGGGAAGGGCAGCCAGAAAGAGAGGGGCCAGCTTTGTCTTTAGATTTCAGGTGAACAAAACATTGAAAATGCATAGGCCCTTAAGTTGTGTCCTCAAATGTTATGTAATCTAAAAATCTCACATTAGCTGGAAGAACTGATTTAAATTAAATTAATCATACTGTAGATGTCTTATAACTTATTCCATTCAACAGGTAATTTTTTGGGGCTCATGTCTCTTTATATTCATATATCCTAGGGGCTATGTAGCTTCTTATCTGTCATGTTTGGAGTTGTGTTGCGACATTATGCGGACCCTTGAATTTTTATTTACAGTTGAGATTCCCTGGTCGTGTCAGTATACAATAACTTTAAAGAGCAACTGCCCCTAAAAAACAATTTCTCATTTAGAAAACAGACTATGTGGCATTGATATGAGTCATAAAAATGTATTCTACTGTCAGAATTGACTACAAAGTGTAAATAGGATCATTTTGGTCATAAAGTCAGTCTCTGAATTTTTCAATTTCCACTGAATTTTGTGAGAATTGTGGTTGTGACTGCATCACAAGTTAAATGAAGGTTGAGTTTGTTTCAATCCTGCCCACAGCTGGCAGCACACAATTTCGAAGTGCAGCTGCACGCGACCCGGTCTTAATGCCTGTGGTAAATTTGGGTTGACTTTGGATATCCCTATGGGGCTAGTTAGGGACCATCAGTAAATTACACAATGTAGATGGGACAATATGTTAAAATTCCAATAGCTAAACATTTGAATGACTTAACCTCAAACCAATTATAAATTGTAAAAATTACTATACACATATTGAAAGCACTTAATGAGAAAACTAAAAGGTGTGCACCGTGAAAATATTGTCTCATTTACATTGTGTAATTTATTGACGGTCCCTAACTAGGCCCAGCGATAGGCTATCCAAAGTCAGGTCGCACACCAGCCGGCTGACGCTAATTGGCAAAATAATTTGACTAACTCTTCCTACCTTTTCCCACCAGCTGCAGCCAGGGGCAACTGGTAGGGAAGAGGATGATTTAGGTGACCCAGAACCAGGCCCAAAACAAGTTAAGCTACCCCAGTATCCCCTTGACCGTTTTGGATTGCAAAACTAAGACACTAGAGAAGACACAGAGACAGCAACAGAATAATAAGATATGATGGAGAGACACACCAGAAGAACACAACATGCCATAACAGAAGAAGATAGATAAAGGAGACAGCAACGAACAAGAAACAGATACCCCAACAAACAAGAAACAGACAAGACACAGACAGCAACAGACAAGACACAGACAGCAACAGACAGCAACAGACAGCAACATACAAGACACAGACAGCAACAGACAAGACACAGACAAGAAACAGACAGCAACAGACAAGAAACAGAGAAAGTGACAGAAGAGGGCAGATTGAGAGAAAACAGGTGGGTTGAGCACACAGTAAACTGTATCACCAGTAAACTGTATACTATTAAAACAATAGTTTACTTTGACACTTTTTACAACCAGGACAGGACGAGAGACAGCAACATAGAATACTAAGAGACAGCAACAGAAGAAGGCAAAGAAGAGAGACAGCAACAGATGACACAGAAAAAGTGATGGAGAAAGGCAGATGAGGGGTGATCACACAGTAGACTATCACTTAAAGCTGCTTTATGGATTCTAATAACTGCGCTGTGTGTGTGTGTGTGTGTGTGTGTGTGTGTGTGTGTGTGTGTGTGTGTGTGTGTGTGTGTGTGTGTGTGTGTGTGTGTGTGTGTGTGTGTGTGTGTGTGTGTGTGTGTAGGTGCAAAATACCTGCAAAATATCTAATCTCTCAAAGTGCACCAAATGCATGCTCTACCTTTACAGTCGACATTCCTGTTTAACTTGTTCAATAAGATCATGGAAAAAAGGTTAGGAAATCTCAATCATAGATAGACTGATTAGACACAAGGAAAACCTACCCATAATGTGACAAAAGGAGAACTGTCCTCCTCACTGAAGTTCACAACATTTTGTAATGGTGTAACACCATATTGGGATTGGTAAATACTGGTTGAATTTGTAATAAAACCGATACACAAGTATTTCTCTGGAAAGTGAGTAAAGTGCTGTTTATTTTAAGACATTCACTGGTAAAGTATTATGTAGCCTACTGATGTAATGGCCTGCTTTCCAAAGACAAAACAAATAGAGTGCATTTATATATTAATGTTCTAATGACTCTATTGATATGGACATTTGAAAATATAAGACAGTTGAATGTCTCCTATAATGGATTTACCAAACACAGGTTACACACACATTATGTATCAAAGATCAAACTGCAGATGTGGTGATTGTACAGGTCATCTTAGAGGTAGCCAGGTTAACACGCATAACCAACAAATTAAACATTTGATATTTACATTCATGTCCTTTTTAAAGCATAATACTTATCAATATCATGTAATCTAACACATTGGACCAACCCCTTTGCCTATAACTTTGGTTAATAACTTTTTAAATGTTATAAAAAGAAGGACAAATGGCATTGCTGTTCATTCTATGGAAAGTGTATAATTTTCACTGTGCTTACAGGGAAACATATTGTATACGTGTAAACATGTACTGTCTATATGAATAAAATATCTATATTTTCAATTAGATAAATGTGAGATTATGTCAATGGCTATATCTTGCACGTTGGTAAATACATATGGGGTAGATAAATACATATGTGGGGGGGGGGGGTTTGCATGCCTGCTATTTTCTCAGAGTAATACAAACGTTATTAAATGTCATTAGAAATAAAACATACAAATTGCATTTCAAGGGCAGTTGTCTGAAGCTCCAAACTCTCCTGCATTAAACACACATTTTCTGCCAAACATTTAAAAAGTCTAATGGTGTTCCTTGAATATCATGCAATTATACCTTTTGTAAAATGGTCAGATATATATACTGAACAAAAATATAAACGCAAAATGCAACAATTTAAAAGATTTTACTGACTTACAATTAATTTAAGGAAATCAGTCAATGGAAATAAATTCATTAGGCACTAAGCTATGGATTTCATATCACTGGGGATGCAGTGCATCTGTTGGTCACAAATACCCCCAAAAAAAGGTAGGGGCGTGGGTCAGAAAACCAGTCAGTATCTGGTGTGACCACCATAAGCCTCATGCAGCGCAACACATCTCCTTCGCATAGAATTGATCAGGCTTGTGGAATGTTGTCCCAATCCTCTTCAATGGCTGTGCGAAGTTGCTGTATATCGGTGGGAACTGGAACACGCTGCCTTACACGTACATCCAGAGCATCCCAAACATGCTCAATGGGTGACATGTCTGGTGGTCATGCAGGCCATGGAAGAACTGGGACATTTTCAGCTTCCAGGAATTGTGTAAAGATCCTCGCAACATGGGGCAGTGCATTATCATGCTGAAACATGAGGTGATGGCGGCGGATGAATGGCAGGACAATGGGCCTCAGGATCTCATCACGGTATCTCTGTGCATTCAAATTGCCATCGATGAAATGCAATTGTGTTCATTGTCCGTAGCTTATGCATGCCCATACCATAACCCCACCGCCACCATGGGGCACTCATACATGTGGTCTGCGGTTCTGAGGCCGGTTAGACATACTGCCAAATTCTCTAAAACGACGTTGCAGGCGGCTTATGGTTGAGAAATTAAGATTCTATTCTCTGGCAACAGCTCTGGTGGAAATTCATGCAGTCAGCATGCCAATTGCACACTCCCTCAAAACTTGAGACATCTGTGCCATTGTGTTGTATGACAAAATTTAACATTTTAGAGTCCAGGTCCAGGTCAAGGTTCACCTGTGTAATGATCATGCTGTTTAATCAGCTTCTTGATATGCCACACCTGTCAGGTGGATGATTTATCTTGGCAAAGGAGAAATGCTCACTAACAGAGATGTAAACAAATTTGTGCACAAAATTTGAGAGAAAGGGATCTTTTATGTCAGCTCATGAAACATGGGACCAACACTTTACATGTTGCATTTATATATTTTTTCAGTGTATATACATACACCCCCCGGTCAAAAGTTTGGAATATTACTCATTCAAGGGATTTTATTTATTTGCACTATTTTTAACATTTTGGAATAAAAGTGAAGACTTCAAAACTATGACATAACACATATAGAATCATGTAGTAACCAAAAAAGTGTTAAACAAATCAAACTCCTTCAAGACTGATGGAAAAGCATTCCAGGTGAAGCTGGTTGAGAGAATGCCAAGAGTGTGCAAAGCTGTCATCAAGGTAAAGGGTGGCTATTTGAAGAATCTCAAATATAAAATATATTTTGATTTGTTTAACACTTTTTTGGTTACTTCATGATTCCATATGTGTTATGTCATAGTTTTGATCACTTCACTTTTATTCTACAATGTAAAAAATAGTAAAAATAAAGAAAAATTGAATGAGTAATACATATTTTTTGGACCAGGGGTGTACTGTATGTATATGTACAGTTGAAGTCATAAGTTTACATACACCTTAGCTAAATACATTTAAACTCAGTTTCACAATTCCTGACATTTAATCCTAGTAAAAATTCCCTGTCTTAGGTCAGTTAGGATCACCACTTTATTTTAAGAATGTGAAATGTCAGAATGATAGTGGAGAGAATGATTTATTTCAGCTTTTATTTCTTTCATCACATTCCCAGTGGGTCAGAAGTTTACATACACTCAATTAGTATTTGGTAGCATTGCCTTTAAATTGTTTAACTTGGGTCAAACGTTTCGGGTAGCCTTCCACAATAACTTGGGTGAATTTTGGCCCATTCCTCCTGACAGAACTGGTGTAACTGAGTCAGGTTTGTAGGCCTCCTTGCTCACACACATTTTCAGTTCTGCCCACAAATGTTCTACAGTACTGAGGTCAGGGCTTTGTGATGGCCACTCCAATACCTTGACTTTGTTGTCCTTAAGCCATTTTGCCACAACTTTGGAAGTATGCTTGGGGTCATTGTCCATTTGGAAGACCCATTTGCGACCATGCTTTAACTTCCTGACTGATGTCTTGAGATGTTGCTTCAATATATCCACATAATTTTCCTTCCTCATGATGCCATCTATTTTGTGAAGTGCACCAGTCCCTCCTGCAGCAAAGCACCTCTACAATATGATGCTGCCACCCCCGTGCTTCATGGTTGGGATGGTGTTCTTCGGCTTGCAAGCCTCCCCCTTTTTCCTCCAAACATAACGATGGTCATTATGGCCAAACAGTTCCATTTTTGTTTCATCAGACCAGAGGACATTTCTCCAAAAAGTATGGTTTTTGTCCCCATTTGCAGTTGCAAACCGGTTTTGGAGCAGTGGCTTCTTCCTTGCTGAGCGGCCTTTCAGGTTAAGTCGATATAGGACTCGTTTTACTGTGGATATAGATACTTTTGTACCTGTTTCCTCCAGCAAATTCACAAGGTCCTTTGCTGTTGTTCTGGGATTGATATGCACTTTTCGCACCAAAGTACGTTCATCTCTAGGAGACAGAACCTGTCTCCTTCCTGAGCGGTATGATGGCTGCCTGGTCCCTTGGTGTTCATACCTGCGTACTATTGTTTGTACAGATGAATGTGGTACCTTCAGGCATTTGGAAATTGCTCCCAAGGATGAACCAGACTTGGAGGTCTACAATTTTTTTTTCTGAGGTCTTGGCTGATTTCTTTTGGTTTTCCCATGATGTCGAGCAAAGAGGCACTGAGTTGAAGGTAGGCCTTGAAATACATCCACAGATACACCTCCAATTGACTCAAATGATGCCAAAAACACGGTTGGGATGGTGTTTTTGGGGTTGTACTCATCCTTCTTCTTCCTCCAAACACGGCGAGTGGAGTTTAGACCAAAAAGCTCTATTTTTGTCTCATCAGACCACATGACCTTCTCCCATTCCTCCTCTGGATCATCCAGATGGTCATTGGCAAACTTCAGACGGGCCTGGACATGCGCTGGCTTGAGCAGGGGGACCTTGCGTGCGCAGCAGGATTTTAATCCATGACGGCGTAGTGTGTTACTAATGGTTTTCTTTGAGACTGTGGTCCCAGCTCTCTTCAGGTCATTGACCAGGTCCTGCCGTGTAGTTCTGGGCTGATCCCTCACCTTCCTCATGATCATTGATGCCCCACGAGGTGAGATCTTGCATGGTGCCCCAGACCGAGGGAGATTGACCGTCATCTTGAACTTCTTCCATTTTCTAATAATTGCGCCAACAATTGTTGCCTTCTCACCAAGCTGCTTGCCTATTGTCCTGTAGTCCATCCCAGCCTTGTGCAGGTCTACAATTTTATCCCTGATGTCCTTACACAGCTCTCTGGTCTTGGCCATTGTGGAGAGGTTGGAGTCTGTTTGATTGAGTGTGTGGACAGGTGTCTTTTATACAGGTAACGAGTTCAAACAGTTGCAGTTAATACAGGTAATGAGTGGAGAACAGGAGGGCTTCTTAAAGAAAAACTAACAGGCCTGTGAGAGCCGGAATTCTTACTGGTTGGTAGGTGATCAAATACTTATTTCATGCAATAAAATGCAAATTAATTATTTAAAAATCATACAATGTGATTTTCTGGATTTTTGTTTTAGATTCCGTCTCTCACAGTTGAAGTGTACCTATGATAAAAATTACAGACCTCTACATGCTTTGTAAGTAGGAAGACCTGCAAAATCGGCAGTGTATCAAATACTTGTTCTCCCCACTGTATATCTATATATATATATAATACAAACTAACTAACAAAAATAAGGGAATATTTATAAATTATCCCATGGTTTATGATAATTTGGAGTGGAGGTGCAAAAACATACGTTTGCACCACCACTTTTAATTTGCTTCATGGCTCAGCCAACCAGCCAAGTGGACACAAACCTGCTTGGCGCATCTCAGTCGCAAAGAGGAATAACTTTGCAGTTGTTTCTGATGAATAAACAATGCCATGCCGGTTGGTGGTAACGTTCAATTAACACCCAGCCCTGAAACGAAACGTAGGCTGAATAGAATGTGTCTGTCATATCACAGGAAAATACACCACGTTCATGTGGATTTGCACAAATTGGGTAGTTCGGATTTGTCCCTTCAAGACCAAATATGTAATACTTTGACTAAAATGATGATGTATTAACTTTGTTGTTCAAAATAATGGTTAAGCTATGGCCATCTTCTTTCAGCTAGAAAACATTTATTTCTACTGGTGTGGGCGTTTAAGGCTCTCCTTGGTTGTGCAAAACTGCCCTCTTGTGGATGAGAGTATGTGTTTTATGCACATACTGTATGTCTTCTAACTTGAATATTTTCTCTCTTTCCATAGAGAAGATTAATTGAGTAGATGACTGAACTGAGGTGTCTGTCTATAGTTTAGCCAATTTGTAATTGTCCATGGTGTCCCCAGGCAAAGGGAGGGGTAGAGGGGGTTTCCTTCCCCCTGATATACTGTAGACCAGCCTGTCCTTCAAGTACTCTGGCAGGTATGGGTACTTATACACTTCCTGGAACTCATGCACGTGCAGCAACTTGGAACGAGAAGGAACACAGACACACACAGAGAGATTTACTACGAGAGCATTGCAAATCTGGGTTAAAATACTATATTTATATACTATAACACTATACTATATATTTATTAAATTACTTTCAAATACATTTCAAAATAAGTATTTAGACTATGTTTATTTGAAAATACATGTAGTTGAATATTGGAATGTAATTGGGGAATATATTTTGAAAGAACAATACAACATAGAATTTTGATTAAGGTAATAATTATAGTAGTAATAACTATGACAATCATACCTCGATTGAAGAATATTTTATTTCCAGTGGTGTAGCAGTCTTGAAGCCTGTTTATTTGGAGAGATCATGAAACTATGTCTTTAGTTAATTATTTTAACAACACACATTTTTCAGATGCCCAAAATAATATTTTATATAGGGTAAGCTAAATGTGAAAATGTGTATGGTTCAATGATGCAGTAATGGTGAGATGTTTCATACAGGGCCTCGAGGAGGGTAACATGGGCCGGTGTGTTAGAAATGCACAGGCTGATTTTCTGGTCCCAGACTCTAGCTGTAATACATGTAAAGTGTACCTCCAGTGTGCTTAGGTCGTATGAGGAGGAAATACAAGATGAGACATATAAGGAGAAGAGGTGTGATGATATCTAACACGATCAGGGTGGGTCCCAAGAGTGACATCTTTGTATAGACCAGCTCCTCTGTGCCTGAGAGGAGAGGAAACGCAAGGTGAGGTCATTACTGTAAAAGAGAATGTGTTCTCAATTACTTACCTGGATAAATAAAGACAAAATAAATACTCTTTAAGAAATTACTCTAATTTCAACACTTAAAACACTGTAAACACACACTTGTCTTTGTCTTTTGCTCACAGGAATACAGTATATGCATTTATGGATGATCTACTGTATCTGTGGATGCATGGACACCCTTACACATACCATCCATTTAAAAGGAGATACAGTATGTGCTGTAGCTATACGGGTCTTAACATGTTCTGGACTGATCCATGAAAATACATGGAAGTGTGCACTCTTTTTAGTGACCGTTAGTCGAATCTATCCATGTGCAACATAATTATCAATCTGCTAGCCTTTCAGTAGTGTAGTTCGCTAAAATGATGTCAAGTAGTGTGGTCACATGTGTTTGCGAGGCAGTGGTCCAGGGTTCTAGTCTCTGTGTGAGCTGGTGAGGGAGGATGTGGTACGGCTAATTAAGCACAGTAACGCCCTTAATAACACATACTTACACACGTCCCCCATGCGTCCCCACTGGCTCTTCTTGCTGACCAGGTTGCTGGCATTGCACATGATGTTTCCATCGCTGCCGGTAATGGTCATAACCAGGTGGGGCTTGTAGAGAACCACCTGTGTGATTATAACGAGGACCGCAATGAAAATTATTTTGTGTTTTTAATCCTTAATAATTGTTTATGTATGTATTGTTTTACTCCAATTGCTGAGGCCTGTTTTCCCAGACACACATTAAACCTAGTGATGCACTAAAAAGCATTATCAATAGAGATTTTCTGGGAAGCTGGTTCTATATGCATTTTAAGTATGTCAAATTTAATTAATTAGTTAATTAAATGCATTCATTAATTTGTTCACCTCATCCTCGGTGCAGCCGGACAGGTCACAGGTGTAGGAGGCGTAGCTGTCGTGGGCCGAGCAGGTCGCAGAGACGTTACAGAATCCCTCGGAGGAGTTCAAGTAGAGCAGCAGAATCCGCAACTCCACATCCGGTACAGCCTCTGAGAACACAAGGAGTACAGGATGGATGAGAAGGCCGGCCATAGAAATAGAATTACTAGAATAAGAGAGCCATGTATTTAGAGAGTTGGGACATTGAGGTTTCTGCATTACGACCAATTTACATTACACTACAACATTCTATGGCAGCTCCCCATTAACATTACATGGGGAATATACTGTATATACTTTTTACCCCTCGGGAGAGGCGAAGGTCGAGAACCATGCATCCTACAAAACTAAGTTGGCCCAAAACTAAGTTGGCCCAAACTATCTGAAAATTTGTCTCTGGGCATCCATATTCTAGGCAATTATTATATTTCTATGGGGCAGACATTACAGATATCATCAGACCTTTAGAATCGCTCTGTGTGAGAAGATGCATGAGAAGATGTGGTTGTTTTTTCCCCTACCAAACTTAGTTAAATGCACTGACTGTTAGTCACTCTGGAAAAGAGCATCTGCTAAATGACATAAAAATCAATATAAGGCAGACATACAGTAAAAGGCATCAACAGGCCTTTCTTAATAATCCCTCAGTGTGCCTATAGTTGGGTACGGAGATCTCACACATCACAAACTAGCTTGGTCCCAGATCTGTTTGTGCATGTCTTTGCAACTCTATGTGCTAATTGTCATGCCAAAATCACCATGAACTCCAGCACACATAGTAATCTTGATTCTTCCAAAAATGTACAGGATCTAATAAACCAACGTTTCAAAATCAAGCTGGAGTTTTTATCCATGTACCTGGTAGCACAGCCTGGTCTCATAGACTAGACGTTACATAGTAAATATAAATCCGGGACACTGAAATTAGTATAATATGTAACGTTTGGTATGGTTACATAAGACAGATGGATAGAGTGATGAGTTCAAATCTCATCACGGACAACTTCAGCGTTTTAGCTAATTAGCAACATTTCAACTACTTACGTTTTAGCTACTTAGCATGTTAGCTAACCCTAACCTTAACCCTTTTAGCTAACCCTTTCCCTAACCTTAAACCTTACCCCTAAACTTAACCCTAACCTTAACCATAGCCCTAATGCCTAGCCTAGCTAACGTTAGCCAGCTAGATAACGTTAGCCACCTAGCTAGAATTCATAATATATCATATGTTTTACAAATTTGTAACATAAAGTACATTTTTAAAATTCCTAACATATTGTGCGTTTTGCAAATTCCTAACATATAATACAAATTGTAATTCTTAACATATATACGAAATGAGTGATGGACATCCACAAATAAATACATAAACGTAACATATCATAATAAATGCAATGTCTTGGATTTACGTACAGAACAATACAAAATGCTGAGACCAGGTTGGGTAGCACGTTAAGGTGTGCGAGTTTACTTTCTAAATCGACTCACCATGAACAGCCAGCACATGTCTGGCCACGTCCTTCTCGTACCCTCGGTGGTCTGTGATCTTGGCACTGTAGATCCCGTTGTCTGTTTCCTGCAGGTTCTTCAGCTCCAGGGTGTAGGATCTGGGGTCCATGTCCACACGGTCCTCGTAGTCTTGGTAGGCTTTCATGGGGTTCTTGGACTCATTGCTGTAGCGTACCACACTGTGTGTCAGGTTGTACCTCCAGAAGATGTACTCTATGTCCATGCCCTCCAGGGATGTCTGGATGTCCAGCTGGACTGAGCCTCCCTTTACTGCCAGGACTACCGGGTCATCTGCACCAGAGGCTGTGGGAGAAAGGGAGCATTAGTGTCGTACCATAGTTTACCATGGAGCAAAGAGAAAAATGTGCAATTAATTATAGCTAATCTCATGTCATTCTACACATTTTACCATGCGGCTGGGAGAATGTTGCTTTCTTAAAGCTAATTTACGGCTATTCTACACATTTTGCCAGGAGAGAAAATGTTGCAGTTTTACAGCTAATTTCTGGTAATTCTAATTCAGAGTCTGTGGGAGAGGGGGAATGATAGAGATCTGTTAGTCTCACCCATATAAAAACATAGAACATTACAATGGACATTGGCATTCTAGCAAAATGACAAAAAATATCTGCCATCTTGGTCAGCAAAACTTTTATTCTAGAAACTGATCAACTATGGTAAAACATTTGATAAAACTGCATTTGTAGATGTCTATCATCCACTCTAGTGAATTATTAGATTTTAATAACAACAGAGATTATTATAGTTGATCTCTAGAGATGGATTTGCTGTGACTGGTTGAATTGTGGTTGTGGTTAGAGTGTCTTTAGCTAAACATACATGGGTATTTTGGTGGAAATTGCATTCAGGGTTGGGGTCAATTTTATTTAAATTCCAGTCAATTTAGGAAGTATACTGAAATTCCAATTCTCTTCAATGCTTTTTAGTAACGGAAATTAGGAATTGGAATGTATTTACTTTCTGAATTGACTGGAATTTGTCATTTCTATCTCAGCTGTGTTTTCTGTTACTGTTAAGTGCAACACCACACAACACTGATAATGGTGACATGACTCATCAACATTCCATAAGCCATCATTGCTGCCCCTACACAATCAGGTTGCACAACTGCCCCTGCACAATTAAGTTGTACAGTGATTTTGGTTGTGACACAACAGAGTTTCCTTGCACACAAAAAATTACAAGCATTGCTGAGACACCGAACAATTGTTGTTTAAAATTTTTTGTGTAGACTAACTCTCCGTTTTAGCACAAAAATAACTATTGTGTCACAACCATTGTTTTAAACGCGTTGTTTATCAGTTGTACAATCTGAGTGTGTACGAGGCATGGCTGTCCTACCTGCCTGCCGAGTCATTTGGGCATCCATCCATCTACTCTACTCTCTGGCGTCACTCCCTGTCAGAGTTACATCTGGTTACATAAGCGTCAATGTTATGTTCTGTAAAGCAACATGTCCCAAATGAACACACCACTTATCATAAGGTTATGGCTATTTTTAGCTGTGCTCTATTGGTAGAGTACAGGGGTGTGGCAGGGACAGGAGTGTGTGCTGAGATAACAGAAACACATCTGGAAACATAAGAAGTGGCTGGTGGGAGGAGATAAAAAAACACATCAAATGCATGGTTGGTTTCTGTGTGTTTGATGTCGTTGCATTTATTAAGCTTCAGCCATTACAATAAGCCTATCCTCCAATATTTCAAACCACCAGCCACCACTGGAAAAGGTTGGAGACTGGTGGATTTAATTGATTTGAATGACCATAAAGTATTAGCTCAGTTTTACATTTTAGGTATTATCATTATCAAGTCATACCAAAACCGTCACCTAATACCAAATGAAAATGTCACCCGATATGTTGTCTCAGCTTCAGTATAACATATTATATTGACAGTCAATGTATCAAATTCCACTAAACAAAAACACTGAATGAAAAGAGCACTGCAGTCAAACGCAGCACAGAAGATCATAAAGACACAAGATCAACAAGTACCATCTACATTTGTTTAATATTACACCTAAATGTTACCAGAGTAAATAAAACCAACTGTTTTCAATGAATACTTCAGTCACGCTGCTGATATGTTACAATTTTTTAAATGTACTATAAGAGCGAACTATAGGTTTCATGTTTTAACACAATCTAAGAAGATATAAAATGTGATACTCCTGTAAGAAAATCAATAAGTTACATTTGAAGTGTTACTGTACCTGGTTCCAGGATGACAGCCAGTGAGGCAGCACAGAAAAGCAGAAGAACATTTTTCATTTCTGAAGATGGCCAAGCACTCCAGTCAACTGTTAGTAACTGTTAAGCTGTTTATCTGTTGACAGTAGCTAGTTAGTTGCTGGATTGAGAGTGAAAGACACAGTAGCTTCATCTCCTAGTACCAAGTTTCACCTAGGTACAGACCTAGGATCAGCTTCCCATCCCCAAATACTAAACTTAACCATTAGTGGGAGAAATGCACAACTGACCCAAGATCAGTGCCTAAGAAAACTTCACCCTACACTGACCCCTTGAGAGGAGGGACGGGTGTCACAGACCATGTGATGCTCTGTGGACCCTTTGACCCAATGCTTCTACATAGGAGCAGTTCATATTCTTATATGAACTTAAAGGAAAATTCCACCCAAAAACTATATTTTGATGTTTGTTTACAGTTTTTTTCAATTGCTAACCAGCATCAGTCAATACTGAAGCCACTTTTTTAAAACTCTACACAAAGTCTTTATTACCAACATGCATTTTGGCCAAAGAGTTAATCTCACCTCCAAAACTCACTCAAACCATCAAAGCACTTCATACATGTCTCAAAATAAGCTCGTTCGACCATAACACTGGCAACAAATCTCACTCAGAAAGCATACATTGTCACTCATAACACACTGACCTAAAAAACACTAACAACAGGGGCATTACATAAATTATGAACTTTACTCTTTGAAGTTTGAAGGATTTTTCACATAAATCAGTAATTCTTTATAGAATAAGAATACCACCTTTTCAATTTATTGACTGTACTAAAGTACAGCGGGTGAAATAAGTATTGAACACGTCACCATTTTTCTCAGTAAATATATTTCCAAAGGGGCTACTGACATGAAAGTTTCACCAGATGTTGGTAACAACCCAAGTAATCCATACATACAAAGAAACCAAAACAAATAAGTTCAGAAATTAAGTTATGTGTAATAATGTGAAATGACACAGGGAAAAGGTCTTGAACACATGAAGAAAGGGAGGTTCAAAAAGGCATGGAAAGCCAAGACAACAGCTGAAAACTATCAGTAATTTAAAAGCAATCCAGCCCCCTGTCAGTGCAAATTAATATCAGCTGGTTCAGTCCCAACTGATGGCCTACAAAAAGGTCTCATTGCCAAGGTGTCACACAAGACACATCTCATGATGGGTAAAAGCAAAGAGCTGTCTCAAGACATTCACACCCTAATTGTTGCAAAACATTATGATGGCATTGGAAATAGGCGCATTTCTAAGCTTCTGAATGTTCCAGTGAGCACTGTTGGGGCCATAATATGGAAGTGGAAAGACAATCATTTCACCATAAATTTGCCTCAACCAGGTGCTCCTCGTAAATTTGCCCATTCATCCTTCCTTCAATTATGTGAAGTTTGCCATTACCATTTGCTGAAAAGCAGCCCCACACCATGATGTTCCCACCTCCAAACTTCACTGTTGGTATGGTGTTTTTAGGGTGATGTGCAGTGCCATTTATCCTCCAAACATGGTGTGTATTATGACATCCAAACAGTTCAATTTTGCTCTCATCTGACCACACCATATTCTCCCAGTATTTCACTGGCTTTTCCAAATGTTGTGCAGCAAACTTTAAACGAGCTTCAACATGCTTTTTTTTCAGCAATGGAGTCTTGCGTGGTGAGCGTGCATACAGGCCATGGCGGTAGAGTGCATTACTTAATGTTTTCTTTGAGACAACAGTACCTGCTAATTGCAGGTCTTTTTGAAGCTCTCCACAAGTGGTCCTTGACTCTTCTGATTATTCTTTTCACTCCTCTGTCAGAAATCTTGCGAGGAGCACCTGGTCGAGGCAAATTTATGGTGAAATTATTGTCTTTACACTTCCGTATTATGGCCCCAACCGTGCTCACTGTAACATTCAGAAGCTTAGAAATGCGCCTATAACCAATGCCATCATTATGTTTTGCAACAATTAGGTTGCGAAGGTCTTGAGACAGCTCTTTGCTTTTACCCATCATGAGATGTGTCTTGTGTGACACCTTGGCAATGAGACCTTTTTGTAGGCCATCAGTTGGGACTGAACCAGCTGATATTAATTTGCACTGACAGGGGGCTGGATTGCTTTTTAATTACTGATAGATTTCAGCTGTTGTCTTGGCTTTCCATGCCTTTTTGAACCTCCCTTTCTTCATGTGTTCAATACTTTTTCCCTGTGTCATTTCACATTATTACACATAACTTAATTTCTGAACTTATTTGTTTTGGTTTCTTTGTATGTATGGATTACTTGGGTTGTTACCAACATCTGGTGAAACTTTCATGTCAGTAGCACCTTTGGAAATATATTTACTGAGAAAAATGGTGACGTGTTCAATACTTATTTCACCCGCTGTATATGTAACAAGAATGATTCAGAAATGCAGCAATTTGCTTCAATAGCGTTTATCATCACTTAATTAACAATGCCCACCTTGCCTGCCGAGAGTTCAACCGTTTGGCGGTCTGGATGTAGGATACGTTTTTATGATCCGTCCACACAATGAAGGGGAGAACTGAGCCCTCTAATCAGTGACGCCACTCCTCAAGAGCCAGCTTCACGGCCAGAAGTTCCCGGTTACCTATGTCAAAGTTTCTCTCTGCAGGTGAGAGTTTGCGGGACAAGAAGGCACATGGATGGAGCTTCTGATCAGAGGGTGAACGTTGAGACAGGACAGCACCTACCCCTGTGTCGGAAGCATCCACCTCGAGGACGAACTGGAGCTCTGGGTCTGGCTGGGTAAGGATTGGAGTGGAAGTGAAGTGGTGCTTGAGTTTCCGGAACACTGCCTCTGCCTCGTGGGGCCAGTGGAACAGAGTGGAGGTGGAGGCGGAGGTGAGAGTGGTGAGCGGAGCTGCCAAACGACTGTAGTCACGGATGAAACGTCTATAAAAATTGGCAAACCCCAAAAAACGCTGTAGCTGCTTCAGATTAGCGGGCACAGGCCACTCTGTGACTGCACTAACCTTGGCAGGGTCCATTTGTAGCTGTCCTTGTGCAATAATGTAATCCAAAAAGGACACAGAGGAAACATGAAACTCACATTTCTCAGCCTTAACAAAAAGTTTATTCTCCAACAGCCGTTGGAGGACTTGGTGAACGTGTTGCTTGTGAGCCTCAAGTTCTTTAGAAAAAATAAGAATGTCATCCACATAGACAAAAACTAAGTGTCCAATAACATCCCTCAAAACATCATTCACCAGACTCTGAAAAACAGCAGGGGCATTAGTGTGACCAAACGGCATGACCAAATACTCAGTGTCCAAGTGGTGTGTTGAACGCTGTTTTCCACTTGTCCCCTTCTCTGATGCGGACAAGGTGGTAGGCATTCCAAAGGTCGAGTTTAGTGAACACTGTGGCACCATGGAGGGGGGCAAAAGCAGAACTGATGAGTGGCAAGGGATACTTGTTCCTGACAGTGATACTATTCAACCCACGGAAGTCCATGCGCAGCCTCAATGACCCTTCCTTTTTCTTGATGAAGAAAAACCCGGCTCCCACTGGAGAGGAAGAAGGTCTGACATGTCTGACAGCCAGGGAATCCTGGATGTATTCTTCCATAGCCTCTTGCTCGGGACGAGAGAGGTTATACAACCTGCTACTGGGGAGAGGAGCTCCAGGCTGAAGCTCGATAGCACAGTCGTACGGCCGATGAGGCGGCAGAGATGGGGTGTGGTGCTTACTGAACACAGGAGCTAGACTGTGATATTCTGGAGGAACAGAAGACAGGTACGGAGGATCTGGGATGGACTGGGGTGCAGACAAGGCAGGAGGAAGGGCAGAATGTAGACAATTGGAATGACAAAAGGTACTCCAAGTAGTTACCCTCCCGGTAGTCCTGTCAATCTGTGGGTTGTGTAGCTTTAACCAAGGATGACCCAGAACCAGAGGTGAGTGAGAACAGTCGATTATGTGAAAACTGATATTTTCTTGGTGATTTCCAGAGACTCAGGATAACAGGAACAGTTCTCTCCAAAACAAGGAAGAGTAGCTTTCCATTGAGAGCGTTGGCATCCAGAGGTGAATCGAGCAAAACAGTGTCCTAGTCCAACTGATTAACAACCCCTCTGTCCAGAAAGCTCTCGTCGGCACCAGAATCGATGAGGGCAGGCAGAGGAAAAGTCTGCCTCTGCCACACAAGGTTGGCCTCAAGCAATGGTCTAGGAGATGATGGGCAGGCGATTTGGCTCAACAGTATATCCCCCACTACTGCTGAGCCCCCTCTTTTGCTGGACGCAGGGAACAAGTGGAGACCAGGTGACCTACCTGGCCACAATATAGACAGCTCCTAGTACTGATACGCAGTTGCCTCTCCTCTGGAGATAGATGGGTCCGTCCGAGCTGCATGTGTCGAAGACCTTCCTCATCTCATCCGTGAATCCACCGTAGGAGAAGCAGATAGATGACTGTCTCTCCCACACCGCAGTAGCCCAGGAAAGCGCTGCTCCCCGAAGACAGCCAATCAAAAAATAAATATTGTCTCGTTCACTAGTATACGAATAGGGCTGTTGCTCAAATACTGGTGAACATTGCACAAGAAAGGCTCTGCAAGCGCCAAGATTACCATAATAGCACTCAGGAGTTGGAACAAAAGGCTCTCGGGCGGAGAAGATGGACTTGAGACTGGTTGTAAACTCTGGGCGGACCTGTAGATCCGACAAGCTCCGTGAAAACTCCTTGATGTTCTCCTGCAGGGTTTTCAGGGCTTGGTCATGTTGCTCAAGAAGGTTGCCTTGACCAACAAGAATTTGGTGAAGAGTAGTGGAGTCTGCTGGATTCATCTTTGGCCAGATTGTACTGTTAGGCGGAGCGAACCCAAGTGCAGACTCAGATAAGGAAACAGGGATGAATGAACCAAAATATTTATTGTAACACAGAGAGATATGGAGTGCAGATCCGGGGAAGCTCGGAGGGGTTGTGGAAAAACCAAAGGTGGAGACTGAGGTTGGAGTAGCTGAGTAGAACAGGGTAATAGGTCCGGAGGGGAATCCAAGGTAGTGGTGGTGAGTGAAATCCACAGCAAGGTAGTTGGGTGGTGAGATGTGGAACAGGAGACAGGAGCCAGAGACAGAGCGGTTATAAGCAGACATTACGATCTGGCAGAGTGGAAGTGGCAGGACCAAGTATTTGTAGAGGTCTTGATTATGGAACGAGTTGCAGCTGGTAGGGATCTGCTCTGACTCCAGCACACCTGTTTCCAACCAATCACACAGACAGGGAGAGAGAGAGAGAGTGTACAGGGGGAGTAACTGCAGGTCAAGAAGACACCGGATGAGCACCAGAGGGCGTAGCAGAAACAGATGTGACACACGATGCTCCTCCCTCTTTTTCCCTCCCCCGATACAAAGTTTCTACCTGCAGGCGGTCACTGAGTCTGAGGTGCGAAAGGAGCTCCTTAAACTTGACTCCAAAAAAACATTTGGGTCAGATGGTTTAGATTTTTTCTTCTTTAATGTTGCAGCCCCTATCATCGCAGAGCCTATCTTTTACCTTTTTAACCTGTCTCTCATCTCTGGGGAGGTTCCCATTGCTTGGAAGGCAGCCACGGTTCGTCCTTTATTTAAAGGGGGAGATCAAGCTGATCCTAACAGATAGGCCAACTTCTATTTTGCCCTGTTTATTAAAAGTCTTGGAAAAACGTGTAAATAATCAACTAATTGGCTTTCTTGATGTCTATAGTGTTCTCTCTGGTATGCAATCTGGTTTCTGCTCAGGTTATGGATCTATCGCTGCAACTTTAAAGGTCCTAAATGATGTCACCATTGCCTTTGATTCTAAGAAATGTTGTGCTGCTGTTTTTATTGACTTGGTCAAATCTTTTGATACGGTAGACCATTCCATTCTTGTGGGCCGGCTAAGGAGTATTGGTGTCTCTGAGGGGTCTTTGGCCTGGTTTGCTAACTACTTCTCTCAAAGAGTGCAATCAATAAAGTCAGAACATCTGCTGTCTCAACCACTGCCTGTCACCAAGGGTGTACCCCAAGTCTCGATCCTAGGCCCCATGCTCTTCTCAATTTACATTAAAAACATACAGTGGGGAGTATTTGATACACTGCCGATTTTGCAGGTTTCCCTACTTACAAAGCATGTAGAGGTCTGTAATTTTTATCATAGGTACACTTCAACTGTGAGAGACGGAATCTAAAAAAATATCCAGAAAATCACATTGTATGATTTTTAAATAATTAATTTGCATTTTATTGCATGACATAAGTATTTGATCACCTACCAACCAGTAAGAATTCCGGCTCTCACAGACCTGAAGGCAACAACTGTTGGCGCAATTATTAGAAAATGGAAGAAGTTCAAGATGACGGTCAATCTCCCTCGGTCTGGGGCACCATGCAAGATCTCACCTCGTGAGGCATCAATGAACATGAGGAAGGTGAGGGATCAGCCCAGAACTACACGGCAGGACCTGGTCAATGACCTGAAGAGAGCTGGGACCACAGTCTCAAAGAAAACCATTAGTAACACACTACGCCGTCATGGACTAAAATCCTGCAGCGCACGCAAGGTCCCCCTGCTCAAGCCAGCGCATGTCCAGGCCCGTCTGAAGTTTGCCAATGACCATCTGGATGATCCAGAGGAGGAATGGGAGAAGGTCATGTGGTCTGATGAGACAAAAATAGAGCTTTTTGGTCTAAACTCCACTCGCCGTGTTTGGAGGAAGAAGAAGGATGAGTACAACCCCAAGAACACCATCCCAACTGTGAAGCATGGAGGTGGAAACATCATTCTTTGGGGATGCTTTTCTGCAAAGGGGACAGGACGACTGCACCGTATTGAGGGGAGGATGGATGGGGCCATGTATCGCGAGATCTTGGCCAACAACCTCCTTCCCTCAGTAAGAGCATTGAAGATGGGTCGTGTCTGGGTCTTCCAGCATGACAACGACCCGAAACACACAGCCAGGGCAACTAAGGAGTGGCTCCGTAAGAAGCATCTCAAGGTCCTGGAGTGGCCTAGCCAGTCTCCAGACCTGAACCCAATAGAAAATCTTTGGAGGGAGCTGAAAGTCCATATTGCCCAGCGACAGCCCCGAAACCTGAAGGATCTGGAGAAGGTCTGTATGGAGGAGTGGGCCAAAATCCCTGCTGCAGTGTGTGCAAACCTGGTCAAGAACTACAGGAAACGTATGATCTCTGTAATTGCAAACAAAGGTTTCTGTACCAAATATTAAGTTCTGCTTTTCTGATGTATCAAATACTTATGTAATGCAATAAAATGCAAATTAATTACTTAAAAATCATACAATGTGATTTTCTGGATTTTTGTTTTAGATTCCGTCACTCACAGTTGAAGAGTACCTATGATACAAATTACAGACTTCTACATGCTTTTTAAGTGGGAAAACCTGCAAAATTGGCAGTGTATCAAATACTTGTTCTCCCCACTGTAGCTCAGTCAATGGGAAGCTCTCTCATCCATTTATATGCAGATGATAGTCTTATACTCAGCTGGCCCATCCCCGGATTTTGTGTTAAACGCTCTACAACAAAGCTTCTTAGTGTCCAGCAAGCTTTCTCTGCCCTTAACCTTGTTCTGAACACCTCCTAAACAAAGGTCATGTGGTTCGGTAAGAAGAATGCCCCTCTCCCCACCAGTGTGATATCTACCTCTGAGGGTTTAGAGCTCATACAAGTACTTGGGAGTATGGCTAGACTGTACATTGTCCTTCTCTCAGAACATATCCAAGCTGCAGGCTAAGGTTAAATCTAGACTTGGTTTCCACTATCGTAATCGCTCCTCTTTCATCCCAGCTGCCGATCGAACCCTGATTCAGATTACCATCCTACCCATGCTAGACTACTGAGACGTCATTTATAGATCACAGGTAAGGGTGCTCTCGAGCGGCTTGATGTTCTTTACCATTCAGCCATCAGATTAGCCACCAATGCTCCTTATAGGACACATCACTGCACTCTATACTCCTATGTAAATTGGTAATCTCACTCCCTCCTATCTGAGATACCTACTGCAGCCCTCATCCTCCACGTACAACACCCGTTCTGCCAGTCACATTCTGTAAAAGGTCCCCAAAGCCCACACATCCCTGGGTTGCTCCTTTTTTCAGTTCGCTGCGGCTAGCGACTGGAACGAGCTGCAAAAAACACTCAAACTGGACAGTTTTATCTCAATCTCTTCATTCAAAGACTCAATCATGGACACTCTTACTGACACGTGGCTGCCTCGGGTGATGTATTGTTGTCTCTACCTTCTTGCCCTTTGTGCTGTTGTCTGTTCCCAATAATGTTTGTACCATGTTTTGTGCTGCTACCATGTTGTGCCGTTGCCATGTGTTGCAACCGTGTTGTCATGTGTTGCTACCATGCTGTATTGTCATGTGTTGCCACCATGCTGTATTGTCATGTGTTGCTGCCATACTGTGTTGTTGTCTTAGGTCTCTTTTTATGTAGGGTTGTGGTGTCTCTCTTGTTACAATGTATGTTTTGTCCTATATTTTTATTTTTAATCCCAGCCCCCGTCCCCGCAGGAGGCGTTTTGCCTTTTGGTTAGCCATCATTGTAAATAAGAATTTGTTCTTAACTGACTGAATTTGTTCTTAACTGACTAATGTTGGCTTCAACTTGGCTTTCCATACGAATCCATAAACAAAGCAACCTGGTTTTTGGTCACTTTCTCAATATAAAAACAACGATGGTGAGATTAATGCTACTGCTATTCATGCATTAATTGTGTGCCTGCGTCGGCCACATAGATGCTACAGGTTCTATATTAGGCCCTATATATAAATGATGCAATTGTATAAAATTGATGTCCGTGAAAATTACAATTAAGTGATTGAAAAAATCCCTGAAAGTCTTTGAATTTGACTTGCCAATGTCTGTATGAACCCTGCTTAAATTATGTATAGTCCTAGACCTATGTTGTTGTATAGGTGGAGTTATGTGTCAATTGTCATGTATTCACTTTTATTCCTCTAAGTACACTGCATAAACATCTATTCAATTTTTGTTTCAAACCATTTTGAAATGTTTATCCCAATGTCACACATTGGCCCCAATATTTATAGAAAGACCCATTTGCAAAATGGTTTAACAATTAACTGATCAAAAAATGTTAGCTGCCTTTAGAGCATCATAGTCACAACCTTTGTTTACAACTAATACAGAAGTATCTGTACAATAAAGAACAAGGATATGATGCATACAATTTCAACTATTCAGTTTCAGAAACTATTCCGTTTAAGCAACTTTGTGTAAGTATAACTTTCCATGAAGTATAACTTAATCTGCCTAAAAGCATAGATCACTTGAGTGCACAGAGAGTGTGGCAGGTTTTTCAGCTCACTTACTTGTGGTCAACTGACAGACAAGTCCAAAAACGAGTTGAGCTATGCATAGCGGTCTGTGGTGTGGCTTTATGGTAGTGAGAAGTTTCCATCCTTCAAATGACCTTGTGACTTTCCTGTAGCCTAACGGACACTTTGCTAACTTTTTCTCACGTTAAAGTATCATAACCCAAAATTGCTATATTACTCAATTGTTTATGTTTTGGTTATAATTGGAGTCTTTATAATCCGACATGTATTACTTCAAATCTAGAGTACATTCAAAAACTGTTGCCTTAAAGTTACTTCCTCTTCCTCCACTAGCTTTTTACATCCATAACCGGAAATTTTAACACATTCTGTTTGCATTTCTATGGCATGTGAAATTACTTGATAACCTGTTTCCAATACATTTTAAATGTTTTTAGGAAGAGAAAATGCACTCCAAACTCAGGTGTTTGTGAAAGCAAAGACTGGGTAGAATGCATTTTGTCAATTTGTGTTAAAATAAGATTTGTGATTGTGTATTATAACATGTACATTTCCAGTAGGGCAGCCCCTACCAAATTACTGACAAACAAATAATAATAATAATAATAATAATAATAATAATAATAATAATAATAATAATAATAAAAATATATATTTTTAAATTACTACTATATTCTTGGATAATTTTTATTTCAAATTAGCTTACATTGTTAAACATTTGGAAGACAACATCCAAGTTTTCCAGTGAAAACCTAGACAAGTTAAAGACAAAATATCAATCCTCTCCCACACTTAATAGTTCATATCAACAAAGCACTCAGGCTTCAAGGCCTCTGATAGATCATAATGTCAAAATCATGATCAGACCTGGCTTCGAATACTATTGTAAATCATACTTTTAGGACCGGTTTCCCAGACACAGATTAAGCCTTGACATGGACTAAGAAGCACTTTCAATGGAGAATCTTTCCATTATAAATGTTTTTTTTGTCTAAGACTAGGCTTCATCTTTGTCTGGGAAACCTGCCCCTTAGCGTTTGCTTCAGTCTGTCTAGACTGCCAGATGGGTGGAGTTTGCAGTTTTGCGACTATTCGATTGGTTCCTTTGCGCCAGGCAAGCTCAATCAAGGCCAGCAATCTCATTTGAACCCAAGTCTAATCATGGACACCACACAATAATCACATTTGCATCCTCTCAAAACATCTCAGCAATACCAACAGTCCGTATACGTTCTCTCCTATAAACTAAATTTGCTTTAATATTCGAATCTAAAGCCATGATTCGGTCTTGACACACCTCTATCAACTTAAGTTACCCCACCCAAAACGTACTTTACACATGAAACCATGATTACCACCAGAGGAAGAAATAGAAGCGTGTACTCATGTGAGTCACTGGGTTGCATCTCAAATGGCACCATATTCCCTATATAGTGCACTACTTTTGACCAGAGCTCTATGGGCCTTGGTCAATGGTCAAAAGTAGTGCACTATAGGGAATGGAGTGTTTTTTGAGTCTATTAAAAGGCTCTTTGGTGTCTAGAATAGACATAGAACGCATCCTCCTGCTAGCTTTGAACCTTCTAAATGGCTGTTTGTGATTATTTACAAAAATATTAATTTTCAATCAATGTGCTTATAGCCACAGAAACAACACATGGCAAAAGAGAGGAGAATCGACAAAATCGTCATTGTTAAATCACAATTATAAAATATGAATAGAAAGCATAATTCAAACCTTTAATTTAGAATTAAAGTGCTTTAGTCGGGTTAAAAGAACAAATCTATATACATTCCAGTAATAATAAGTGCTACAAATGTTCCTAAGGTGCAAAGGTACTTAATAAAGTGCTGACTTCATTCCTCTGTATCAACAATAACAGATATATCTGTGCAGACAATGCATACTGACGACTATACACAGCACCTTATAATAATCTTCTGTCTTCTACATATCCAGTCCACAGCAGGTCTACATCATTTTTTGTATTGATACATTAGTGTTTTTTTACTAAAGTGCTTTAAGCTAGCATATTCTACAGTACATTGGCACATACCAATAACAAAATCATAAAACATTCTACAGTGTTATATATTTGTATGTTTTTACAGTGTATTTATGGACAGATGTCCAGTACATTGACATAGAAGCATCAGTACAAAGTCTGCATCCCAAATGGCATCCTATTCCCTATATAGTGCACAACTTTTGACCAGGGCCCATAGGGGATATAAAGGGAATAGGGTTCCATTTGCAATCCACACTAAGCATTCAAAGCCATTCCAGGGGCTTCCCCTCCCCAGCCCTAACATACTTTGTTCCTCTATATTTCTCTATACGTACCAATTTAATGTAAATTAACAACAAGTAATTAATTAATCATTTGAATATTTGTAGTAAACAGTAACAGACCCTGCTTAGAATCCACTGTATGCCAGACCTGGGTTCAAATACTATTTTATATCTTTCAAATATTTCGAGTTTGCTTTAGTCTTACTGAAGTGCCAGATGGGCGGGGTTTGCTGTTTCCGGACTACTCTATTGGTTCCAGGCAAGCTCAATCAAGCACAGATAAAGTATTTGAAATTATTTCCAATAGTATTTGAACCCAGTCCTGGTGTATGCGTCTAGGCTCTCAGACATTGCTGATGCGGACACTGAGAGGGCTACTGTCTCTGACCCTCCCTCTCCCTTCCTCTCCTCTCTCCCTGTAGCTCTGCTCCAAACGGATCTTCTCCGGGTCAGTCCCATCCACCACCCCCACTCCTCCTCCTCCGTTGCCATGGTAACTCTGTGGGCGGGATGTTTTGAAGAGAGGTGTGGTCTTGGTCTTGGCCACTTTGTCGAAGAAGGCGAAGTCAGCCACATACTTCCCTGAGGGGGAGAGGGAGACCACAGGGGGGAACTCGTACCCCCACAGGATCTCGTCAGGCAGGTAGGAGGTGCGCACCTGGCAGGTGGCCGAGGTGGGCTCTACCGTAGCACTCATGATAACCAGCAGCTCAAAGTCCGCCAGCTCAGGATCTGTCCATCCCCCGCCTAAGAGGAGAGAGAGAGAGAGAGAGAGAGAGAGAGAGAGAGAGAGAGAGAGAGAGTTAAAGGCCCTGACACACATATACAAACTTATCTATTCGCGCACTTCTAGGCTTGTCCCAAATGGCACTCTATTCCCTATAAAGTGCACTGCTTTTGACCAGAGCCCAAAGTAGTGCACTATATAGGGTATAGGGTGCCATTTTGGAAGCACAAACAGATCCATTCCCACAGTAATAACCAGGCGTACCCTTGGCGGCCCAGGCCCTGAGCGGGCTGCTGTCGTCTATGATGTGGTAAAAGGTGAGGGGGAGGATGAGGAAGGGGCTGTCGCTGGACGTGTCCACCTGGAAGGGAACATTCCTCTGGTCCAGACGCACCGTCTCCCCCTCCTTTGTATGAGACGTCTGCAGCAGCTTCCCCGTCACCTGGGGGGCGCACACAATCCCTAGGGCAGGTGTTTTCAAACTGAGGTCCGTGGACCCCCGGGGTTCCACAAGGGGGCGCCAGGGGGTCCGTGGAAAGGTTTTATATGAATAAACAAAATGCTTTTTTTTTTTTTTACTACATTACATTTTGTTTTTTATAATACCTACACAACATGTGTTTGGTAAAATCTTGATCAATCTTCATGTCTTTCCTATCCACTCCCAATCATATTTTTTCATCAGTATACAAATAGCCTTTGCATTTTCCTGTCTCATACTGCCCTGGGGCCCTGACCTCCAGGGGGCCCCCAACTAATAATATTATTATTTCCGGTGGCAGGTGGGGAGGACCCCAAACAAAACTTAGGTGCCCAAAAGGCTAAAGCAGGCCTCGCTCAGATAGCATATATGTGTAGAATAGCAGGAAATTTGCTTTAAACCTGCAACATTTTCTCTCAGCCTCATGGGAAAAATGTGTTGTTGTTGTAGGGGTCCTCACCCATGGGCTAATATTTGGGTGTCTTTGAAAGTTAGAAAACCCCTGCCCTAGGGGGTCACCTTTGGTTTTAGAGAGGTTCCAATCTCCTCATATTTTTTTTCTCCACTATTAAGACAGGTGGTAAAAGAGACAGCTAAGTGGGATGGATCCTTTGTCAAGATAGTCCATCCACCTGACAGGTGTGGCATAGCAAAAAGCTGATTAAACAGCATGATCATTACTCAGGTGCACCTTGTGCTGGGGTCAATAAAATACCACTCTAATATGTGCAGTTTTGTCACAACACAATGAGCTGTTGCCAAATAATTTAATGTTAATTTCTCTACCATAAGCCTTCTCCAATGTCGTTTTAGAGAATTTGGCAGTACTGTAAGTCCAACTGGCCTCGCAACTGCAGACCACGTGTAACAACGCCAGCTCAGGACCTCCACATCTGGCTTCTTCAACAGGGAGATCGTCTGAGACCAGCCACCTGGACAGCTGATGAAGCTGTGGGTTTGCACAAGCAAAGAATTTCTGCACAACCTGTCAGAAACCGTTTCAGGGAAGCTCATCTGCGTGCTCGTCGTCCACCAGGGTCTTGACCTGACTGCAGTTCGGCGTCATAACCAATCTCAGTGGGCAAATGCTCACCATGGATGGCCACTGGCATGCTGGGGAAGTGTGCTCTTCACAGATGAATCCCGGTTTCAACTGTCCTGGCAGATGGCAGGCATGGCGTCATGTGGGCGAGCGGTTTGATGATGTCAATGTTGTGAACAGAGTGCCCCAAGGTGGTGGTGGAGTTATGGTATGGGCAGGCATAAGCAACGGACAACGAACACAATTGCATTTTATCGATGGCCGTTTGAATGCACAGAGATACCATGACGAGATCCTGAGGCCCATTGTCATGCATTCATCAGCCGCCATCACCTCATGTTTCAGCATGACGGCCCCATGTTGCCGTCCATGCATTATCAGGATCTGTAGACAATTCCTGGAAGCTGAAAGTGCCACAGTTCTTCCATTGCCTGCATACTCACCAGACACGTCACCCATTGAGCATGTATCGGATGCTCTGGATCAAGGCTCACGACAGCTGGTTCCAGTTCCCGCCATTATCCAGCAACTTTGCACAGCCATTAAAGAGGAGTGGGACAACATTCCACAGGCCACAATCAACAGCCTGATCAACTGTATGTGAAGGAGATTTGTTGCGCTGCATGAGGCAAATGGTGGTCACACCAGATACTGACTGGGTTTCTGATCCACGCCCCTACCTTTTCATTAAGGTATCTGTGACCAACAGATGCATATCTGTATTCCCAGTCATGTGAAATCCATAGATTAGGGACAAATAAATGTATTTCAATTGACTGATTTCCTTATGTGAACTGTAACTCAGTAATATTTGTTTTATTATTGCATGTTGCATTCATATTTTTGTTCAGGGTACTTTACACTTACTGTTGAACACACACACACACACACAGTTGAGCAGTTACCTGGCACCCCAGCAGCAGGCTCTTTCGCATGTTGGCCACTCGGATCATGAGGCAGGGTCGGCCTTCATGACTGGACACCACGGCGTGCTGGCTAAACTTCACCGTCTCACCTCGTTTCTTTGGCCGAGCCACCTGAGGAAAGCAGTAAAGGAGACTCTTAAGTCAGATACTATATATATACTATATCTTGAGTTTAGATTTGGCGTCAATTCCATTTCAATTCAGTCATTTTAGGAAACATTCAACAATTGAAGTACACATGGAAGATAATGGGCAATTCAACTGATCAGAGATTTCATATAGTGATGGTGACCCAAGTGAGAAGTAAGAAGTAAGAAGGTATAAAGGACAAAACACACCATGCCGGGAAAAGAACAGAACATGACGGCAATGTTCTGTTCAGAGGCGGCCACCTGCTGCTTTTAACCATTCATCGGCACGGTGTGTTTTGTCCTCAAGTGCAGTGCTCAGTGAGCCATACTGTACCTTGGCGAGGAAGGTTCCGGTGATGAAGATCTCCAGCACCATGGTGATAACGAGTTGCAGGATCAGGAGGATGATGGCAGCTGGACATTCCTCTGTGATGCAACGGAAGCCGTAGCCAATGGTGGTCTGGGACTCCAGTGAGAACAGGAATGCCCCAGTCAGCGTCTGCATCTGCAGCACACACGGGGTGTGGTTCGACGGCGGGTCGAACTCTGAGAGGGTACAGGAGAGAGCGAGGGAGACAGAGAGAGGAGAGAAAGTGAGAAAGAGAGAGGCGAGAAAGAGAGGGGAGAGGGGATAAGAAAGAGAAAGAGAGGAGAGGGAAAGAGTGAGGGAGACGAGAGAGAGAGCAAAGGGAGATTTGAGAGGAAAAAAGAGAGAGAAGACATAGGCCTTTTCTCAATTAGATCTCCTGCACCCTCTCTCCGTCCTCTCTGGCTTCCTTTTGAAAAAGGTCAAAGGTAATCGAAGAGAGGCGGCGAGGAGAAAATGCTCTTGTATGAAAGAGGAGTAAGGTACCTTTTCGGACAGCCAATGTACATTACACAAAACTTAGTTGGTGTTTTTTGTTTAGTTGTACTAATCTAAAACAACAGTGGGACAGCAATTTGTACTGAATTATTGATCATTTTAAAAAGTATATTCTCTCCACTCTCTCACCCAGCAGATCTCCATGCACTAATGCCACCAGGTACCACAGAACCCCGAACAGGAACCACGTCCCCGTGAAGGTAAGGGTAAAGAGAAAGAACTTCCATCGCCACTGCATATCCAGGAATGTTGTCCAGAGGTCACGCATATACAGGGCCGACCGCCCGCTGATGTGCTCGATGCGTACGTTACTCCGCCCATCCTTAGACAGAACACGCCTCCGCCTCCTCAAGGTCCCGCCCCCGCCGGAGCCCCCGCCGCCCAATAGGGGCTTTAGAACGTCTGTCTGTGTCTGAGAGTGACACACCTTCTGAGGGGAGCAGCTTCGGGAGGAAGGGGGTGTGGCAGATGTCATCTGTCAATGCAACAGGAAGGAAGGAGAGACTGATTAAGTGAAGTCATTGTCACAGTAACAGGGCATGAAATAATAACTATGGATAAAGTTTAGGCATCCTGTAGTACAGATGTTAACCAGTGCTATTAAGATTATATTCTCAAACCACACAAGGGCAACAAAAGAGCACTGCAATTAATTAACATTTAGAAAGTCACTCAAGCTTTGATGGACAAACATCAGTTGTCAGAGTTGAGTCTCAAAATGGCAACCTATTACCTATATAGTGAATTACTGTTGACCTGAGCCCTGGTCGAAAGTACTGCACTATAGCCTATAAGGAACAGGGTGCCATTTGAGATGCAATTCAGGTTCCTGTGTTGAGTAAATAAAAATAAAAAAGATTACAAAACAGACAAAGACACTTACAAACAACAGGAAGAGGGACAAAACAAGCACATGCTATTCCCTCACTAACTTTGACCAGGGCCCTATGCGCTCTTGTCAAAAGTAGTTAACTATATAGGGAATAGGGTATCATTTAGATGGGGACCAAAAAGTCCTACAGAGTAACAACGTTTCCATCCACAGTTTTTATGCGAGTAAAGTCAAACCATATAAAAAAAAATCACGACAGCTGGAAGGAAGTTTCGATATAATTTTATAACGATACAATTTTGTAAAATGCCAACATAATTTGTTAGACACGGTGGTAAACTTGCAAAATGCCAACATAATTTGTTAGACACGGCGGTAATCTTAATTGTTCGAGAAATGGCGGTGGAAACGGTTTTAATGCGCAAATATTGATATAATTACCATCATATCGAAGTAAACTTAGAGTCACGCGATGATATGGTGTGTGGTCCTCCCACTACGACTCGGGAAAACATGCAGTTTATTAGGCTACAGATAAAATAATTTATGATGAACCACATGGTGTTGAAAGTGCAAGGTGATGAGCTTGATGCTCCTTTTTCAATAAATTAGAGGGTCTTATTCTGGTGACATGATAATCGATGTATGGCTGCTGTTTGACAAATTAACATATTCTTGCACTTTTGTCCATAATAATCTCATCATGTAGGCTATACTCGTACTGTATCTGCGAGCTGTTGGCTAGAGCGCATGAACCAATACCAGAGTGGGCACATTTGCTATATTGTGACAAAACCATTGAAAATGCGATGGAAACCCATTTAACTTGTACATTATTACATAATTGTATTCACTGGGAATTTAACTGCAAAAGTTATTTTTATGTGCTCTATGTCATCACGCACAAACTTTTATCTACAACAAGTCAATTTGATGGAAACACTTCTCTAGTAGGACAATTTGCATATTTTATTTATGCAGATTTTAGAATATTCGCATGAAAATCTGTCGCCAATTGGATGGAAACCAAGCTAATGACATTCACTCACTTACTTCCACAAAGCACGTAGACCAGAAGTTGAACATGGCAAAGAGAAGTGGGAGAGACCGAGATGAGAGATAAAATGATTAGATAAGGGGAAGGGGAATGAGAAGAAGGAGGTGTAGAATTAGGATGACGAGATTTAAACAGACAATAGATAAACAGACAATAGATACAGAGACTCACTTTGTGAGCCTGACGAAAAGGGAAACTGGACCGATTTAATTAAGGCCAATTCTCTGTTAAAAACACTGAGTTTATCTAGATGAAGTAAAAAAAAAAGACCTGACTGTGCTGTTGATTCCAAATAGAGGGACCTTTACTGGACAAAGAGTGAATTTCTGTCTAGAAACAGGATATGGTGATAAGAGTTATCGAGGAAGAAGGCCAGCATTCCCTTTCTGGTTGCCCTGCACCTTTCAAGCCGCCCCTTCTTGAATTAAAAAGTTAATTCACCAACCCCTAGAGGACAGTGGATGATATAAATGCTTCTTTATTGTTAAAACCAATACCTTTTGGCCCATAGCTTAGCCTTCATCAGGGATTTTACAGATGGAAAATTAAAGGAGGATTTTATAGGCCTTCCCTTCTTCACTCACACACACACACACACACACACACACACACACACACACACACACACACAGTATTCCCCCGAACGTGTGTCATTGATGTTACCAGGATGTGACTAGTCTACGGCAGGAGTATAGTAATGAGACCTATGACAATCACATTGACAAAAAAACACAACTTTCTTTCCTCTACACATGATCTAATACACACACACACACACACACACACACACACACACACACACACACACACACACACACACAGAGACAAGACATACACAACACAACACGAAATTCCAACTAAGTGGCGTAAAAAGTAAACACCAAAATAGCTCCGCTACAATGCAGAGTTTTACGTAAGTAATTACTGTTAATTACTCATCTCTGGTTATGCAACTCTTTCATAATTACAATGACAGTATTGAAAACTTTCACTGTGTCCCCCTTCTTCACTCTCTCCCTCTCTCACACACACACACGCTCTTTCTTTCTCACCCTCCGTGTTTTTCTGAATGTGCAGCCTCTAGGCCTACAACTTGTACACAAACAAAGAAGATAACATCTTATTTTAAAAAAAACTTTAACCAAAGAAGAAGCGTAAACATAACCAACCAATACCTTTCCAATAGGATGTATTCCATCTCCATGACAACACATCTACTTATTATTACTGTAATATCAGAATGATCAACTGAATCAAAACTTCTCCCTCTGAACTACAAAGGCGTGTGCGTGTTTTGCCGATCTCCCTCTCCTTTTCCTTTTCGTCTCCTGCTCCCTCTCTTGCTCTCTCTCCCTTTTTCTCTCTCCCTCTAGCGCTCTCTTTCTCCCTCTCACCCTCTCTCTCTCTCTCTCTCTCTCTCCTGTGTACACAGGAATGCTTTGTTTGGGTCAGAGATGAAAGGAACAAAAGACACCATTGACAAAAACGACTGTGTATGTGTGTGTATGTGTGTGTGTGTGTGTGTGTGTGTGTTTGTTTGTGTGTGCCTGGTGTGTGAAAGAGATCTGTGACAAAAGGCCCTCGTTAATATTCCAGAGTGTAGAGTAATCCCCCACAAGTAGATACTGAAACACACTATTACCCCCACTGTTGCCCCCATTCTCTCTCTCCCTTTTCTACCCCCATCTCTCCCTTTCCCTCTCCTCCTCGCTCTCTTTCTCTCCCCCGCTATCGTTCTGTCTCCCTCCGTCTCTATCTCTGTCTCTCACACACACACACCAAACATGGTTAATTATGTTCTAAAGTTGTTGCACGGCAGAGAAAGAAGCTGTCATAACATAACGTTAATTACCACCTCAGTTTACACAGATCACTGCTTCCAGATCCATACGGAATAGTTCCATACAGCTGTAACTTACAGCTGCTCCTCTCATCGCTAGCTACTGTTATTTTTGACTAACAGTATTCCATGCAGACCACCCTAAAGCTGCTTTTTGACTGTGACACCGGTGTTACACTGGTGAAGTTACACTAGGGAAATTGTGTTTCCATAGCTAGGCTGACACTGAGGACTTGTGAAGAGCAGAATTAACAACTTCTGCATAATCTAAGTAATTGCTAAGTAGACCAAACTGATGGCCAAACCATAGAGCTCCACAGCCCCTCAGGTTCTACTCTCTGCTCCAGGACCACGTTGGAATTTTTTTTGTGTTATCCACATTTATTTTAAATGCACTGTACCCATATTTGTGGTTGATAATATCCAATAAATCTAATAAAATGTAAAAAATATATTTGGTAAACTCTCTGGCACACACCAATTGTCATGTATCACCTCCAACTAAGAATACATTACACTGTGGGTATTTTATTTAAAATGATAGGCATTAGATTGATGTGTATTTGACCATTAACAAACATCTGAAATAAACACCTTTTAGGATGTTAAAGGGTCATGACCTTTCATCAACAATCACATGTCACTCATCAACTACAAAACCCTCCCACTGACTCCTCATGAAAACGGACAAATTAGAAGTTATTAATACATAAAGGGGAGATAAAAAGGTAGTCAATGAAAACTGGAGAAATTGATTATGTAAATGTGATATCTTGTCTTCATATTTATTGAGGTATTAATGTAGGCTACTCTGATCTAAGTCCTTATGCAACCTTAATCAATTAACTTAGAATTACCTGCTGTTTACTTTTCATCTGACAGCATAGTGTTGGAGCAGAATATATATTTTCCCCACACTACAGACAGCTATATACAGGACTAGTAAAGACCCGGTGCACAACTTTTGTTAATATTTTTTATTCATATATACACTGGGGGCCAAAACTTTGGAATATTACTCATTCAAGGGTTTTTCTTTATTTGCACTATTTTTTACATTGTAGAATAAAAGTGAAGACATCAAAACTATGACATAACACATATGGAATCATGTAGTAAACAAAAAAATGTTAAACAAATCAAAATATATTTTATATTTGAGATTCTTCAAATAGCCACCCTTTGCTTTGATGACAGCTTTGCACACTCATGGCATTCTCTTAACCAGCTTCACCTGGAATGCTTTTCCATCCGTCTTGAAGGAGTTTCCACATATGCTGAGCACTTATTGGCTGCTTTTCCTTCACCGTGGTCCGACTCATCCCAAACCATCTAAATTTGGTTGAGGTTGGAACCAAAAATCTCAAATTTGGACTCCAGACCAAAGGACAAATTTCCACCGATCTAATGTCCATTGCTTGTGTTTCTTGGCCCAAGCAAGTCTCTTCTTCTTATTGGTGTCCTTTAGTAGTGGTTTCTTTGCAGCAATTTGACCAAGAAGGCCTGATTCACACAGTCTCTTCTGAACAGTTGATGTTGAGATGTGTCTTTTACTTGAACTCTGTGAAGCATTTATTTGGGCTGCAATCTGAGGCTGGTAACTCTAATGAACTTATCCTCTGCAGCAGAGGTATTTCTGGGTCTTCCATTCCTGTGGCGGTCCTCATGAAGCTGGTTGAGAGAATGCCAAAGCTGTCATCAAGGCAAAGGGTGGCTACTTGGAAGAATCTCAAATATAAAATATATTTTGATTTGTTTAGCACTTTTTTGGTTACTACATGATTCCATATGTGTTATGTCATAGTTTTGATGTCTTCACTTTTATTCTACAATGTAAAAAATATTGCAAATAAAGAAAACCCTTGAATGAGTAATATTCCAAACTTTTGCCCCCCAGCGTGTATATATATATATATATATAAAAATCAGGAGTGCACCCCTACTTCCTAGACCCGGCTATGGGTCTTATACTGGTGACATGTTTTTATTAGGATCCCCAGTCCTGGTAACATGATGATCGATGCTTTGCTTGTTTGTCCATAATAATCTTATCTTGTAGGTAGGCACTGTATCTGCGAGCTGTTGGCCAGTGCAAAGACCAGAGTGGGTACATTCGCTACATAACACAATTTGTTTTGTGACAAAACGATCAGTAGAGTTTAAAATGCGATGGAAACCCATTTACTTGTATTTTTTATTCGGTACATGGGAATTTAACCGCTAAAGTTACTTTAATTTTTTTGTGTGCCCCACATCATCACACACAGCTTTTTAAAATTTGCAACAAGTTAATTTGATGGAAACAAAGTTTAGAATATTCGCATGAAAATCTGTCGCCAATTGGATGTAATACTGAAATGTATCATAAATTATTATTTCCCAAATCTTTATTTGGAGAATAGGCCTATTTGAAAAGTCAATCAGCAAAATACATGTATATCTTTATCTGAATAGATACTTATTTACCCCAAAAAAGTATAACTTACCTTAACTTGATGTGTCTTGCAAGCTGTGTTTAAAAACTAACTGAAACGTGCAGCAGAAGAAGGCAAAGGTCTTCTAGTGTTAAAAGACTCCTTGACATTTGTCTAGTGCACATGTCGGCATTGTTATCATACGCATGCTCATGCTACCCAGTCATTGCAATCCAACTTGGACGGTGTAAACTACAGTAAGATTGTCAACTACAAATAGATAGCCTACACCTTCTTTAAAATATACAATATACAAAAATATCATTGATAGCTCAGGCTCTTCTCTTGAACCAAGCCTTAGAGTTGTGTTGGGTTTATAAGTGGTCAGTCGATCTCTCTCTCTCTCTCTCTCTCTCTCTCTCTCTCTCTCTCTCTCTCTCTCTCTCTCTCTCTCCCTCTCTCTCTCTCTCTCGCTCATGGTTGGCCATGTAATTGCTGTAATTGGCAGCACTTCATCAATAGGCCAATCCTACCAATCCTACCATATCTGATGCTGGCTCTGGTCCGGGGTGTTACGTGCGTATTGCTGATGTTTAAGACTCTTGGTCAAGCCGCACGTAACGCACTGGACCAGAGCTAGTCCGAAGCTTGCTGTGGTGATTTTAAGTGTTGCAGTTTGGTTGTCACCTGTCTTTGCGGACGCATTGTCTGCAGTGCCAATGTGCTTATTACCCTTGGTCATCTTTACCAAATAGGAATAACATTTCTCTACGAAATTAACTCTATACGGAATTGCTTCCAACCGTTTTTGAAGGGGGGCAAATGTTTTAGTTGTCAATTGCACTAAATCATGTATGCTATGTCAATTGCTTTCAAGATGGCCACCTTTTCTTTTGGGCATCTTACTGTTGATCACCCTCTCTTTTTGCTTGCATCCCAAATGGCCCCCTACTTCCTATAAAGTGTACTATTTTTGTATGATCAAAAGTAGTGCACTATAAAGGGAATAGGGGGTCATTTGTGAAATACCCCTTAGCATGCCCTCAATGACTCTGTATTCGCTGCCCGCATTGCATGTGGCCAAGAGCGTCTGTACACAGTGTCCTGTTGAAGGGAAACACATAAAGAGAAACATCCGTGAGGAGAATACTGCTTGTCTTGGCTGTGTCCCAAATGGCACCCTATTCCCTATATAATAGTGCATTACTTCTGGCCAGGGTAGGGCACTATATAGGGAATAGTGTGCCATTTGGGACTCAGACCTGGCTTATGAATAAGAGGGTGACCAAGCGTTTCTCTAATGAAAGACAGAAAATGAATAAGATTCCAGGGGAAGTGTTAACACACACAGGTTAAAAAAGCTGGTCAAAATAACACTTTCACGGCAATGCAGAATTTCAAGTATTGTGATCCCATATGGGACAAAAATACAATGTCATTTACAAAAGTTAAATCAGTAAGGCAGGTCCTAATGGGTGTCACTTGTATATCTATTCAGTAAGCATAATATGGGCTCACTAGTGCTTTTTACAGCAACAGTCTTCCAAACAATGGTCAGTGCTTTCCGTGACGGAAGTTATCTCCCCTGAGGGAGAGGATACGTCCTTTGTTCCAACGATTAATCTAAACCCACGCCCAGGCAATCCAGGTGATTCCTCTACGACTAGGATTTTCCCGAGAAGTAGTGAGAGAAACTTCTGGGAATTCTGTCCGATAAGTGGTGGAAGACATGTCCAGCCATGAGCTCTTTGAACTGGTTACGAATGTGCTCTGCTCTTCTCAGGAAGAAGGACCAGTCTGGTCCTTCTTCCTCTACTCCCCACCCGGCCGCTGAGGATACCTTCAACAGGGCCCCTCTTGCTGTGGCCGTAACAAATGACCCCGTGCCCTCGACACCATGGGCTCTATTGAGGCATGATCGAAGGAGGCAGCTCCGCTTCCGGTATCGTTTCTAGCCTAACTGCACTGGCCCAAGTAGCAGTGGGGGTTCCCGCAGCCATTTCTGAGATGTCCTTCCCCATAGTGCCCATGTTTACCCTGGCCTCGGCTACACCGGCAGCACCCAATGGTAGGCCCTATGTGTCCTCCGCAGCCATATGTACTCCATGTTTCTCCTCAGGCGCAGGGAGCTAGATAGTTACGCCTCTTAGATGTGCGACCTTAGCATTAAGTGATGCATTTTGGAAAGTATCTTCTGGAATGTCTAATCCACCCCTGGCAGTCTTCAGGAGAAGGGTCTCCACACCCCGCATTCATGGCATCCAGTAAGGACATCTGGTCATGTGAATGGTGGTCATAAACCTTCCACCTCCATGCAGAGAAAAACTCCTCTATGGGGTTTAGGAAGGGGGAGTATGGAGTCAGGAATAGTACTGACATCCTGGGATGTGCAGCAAACCAGTCTGACTGCAGCAGAGTGGTGGAATGCCACATTATCCCACACAACAACGAAGGTAGGGGAGTTTCTTGCCCCTCTCTCCTCTGCTGGCACAAGTTGATTATGCAGGTCATCCAGAAAATAAATGAGCCTCTCTGTATTGTAGTGGCCAATGAGTGGTTTGTGTAACAGCAAACCATCATTGGACAGTGCTGCACACATTGTGATGTTAGCTCCTGCTCTCTGTCCGATCACATTTCTTCCCCTGCGGCGTGTTTTTGCCAGGTGGAATCCAGCTTCATCCAAAAAGATGAATGTATGTGCAGTTTCCCTGGCTTCCATCTCCATTACTCTCTAAAATACAGTACATCCACAGTTTTACAGTACTTTACATTATGCATAGCTGTGAATTAACCCTGTTTGGTTATTGAACAGACATCTTACCTGGACATATTGATACCGGAGTTATTTCAAACGTTCACCGTTTCTCTCAAATGGTACAGTGTACAACTGCTTCATCCTTATTTTATGTTTCTCTAGGACTCTAGCAATTGTCGTTGTGCTGACCGTATTCCCATTCCCAAAAGTGATATTGTCTGCCAGCACTCTGTCCCAAATTTCCCGCAGTTTTATTGCATTGTTGTCAATTACCATGTCAACAATGGCAATTTCCTGCGCATCTGATAATATTCTGCCTCTACCTCCTGTGGGAGGCAACCTTTGGAATCCTACTTGAAAAACACAAAACAATCAATATATTTCAAAATGTCAGTACATGTAAAAATGTGAACGTATTGTAGTGTAATATGTAGTTCAATTATCATTGAAGGATGCACATCTCACCTCACTATTGATGCAACTGTTGAACGCTGCAGATTTGGATGCACCCCTCTCAAAGAGAGACCATGGTTTACAACATGGTCAATAATTGTGGCCCTTATCTCATCAGAGACCATGTTTTACAACATTATCAATAATTGTGGCCCTTATCTCATCAGAGACCAGCACTCTTGGTCTTCCTCTCCTTTGTCCCCCACACATTATCTCTCTCCCTGCCACTCTTCTTTCCCAACCAACCTGTCTTCCTTGATCCATGTTTCCAAACTAAATCATTCCGAAGCCGTCCTCTCTTGTCTGTTAGGTAACAAGACTAAAACCAGGACACTTGGGTAGGCTTTCAGCTGAAATTGCAATCAGCTATGTTTGGAATGATTAAATATTCTGCTGAGATTTTCTATATGTTTCAATCTGGTTACTGCAGACATTTGCCATCGTTCTGTTTTGAATGTGTTTTTAACAGTTTTGGAAACAGTGTTTTAGCATTTGAAAACATGTGCTGCAAATATATAGTTTTTGCAGGTGGTGGAGTATGAATGAGAAAAGAGTTAATGGATTTCGTAGAATGTGTTCATTGAATGCATTTTGTGGGAAAGCAAAATTATTCACAGTTTGGTCCACATACATTTCTGTTTCGCTGACTGTGTGAAGAGTTTTGACAGTGTGACTTCAGTTTTGACCAATGCATGTTAGCAATTGAAAAAAACTGTAAATAGTTATATTTTTTACAAACGAGTGCTTGTATAAGGTGTACTTACATCAAATTGTATTTGTCACATGCGCCGAATACAACATGTGTATACTTTACCTTGAAGTGTGTGTGTGTGTGTGTGAGAGAGTGTATATAGTGTGTATAATATAGTCTTGTAAGTCTTGTGGTTCTTGTCCATATGAACCACGCTAATTAAATGTATTTTAGAAGATTACTTTTTATGAAATTTGTATAACAGTCACATGCTAATTGCTATCCGCTAGCTATGTTAGAGCTACGTACCCTACAATTTCGCTTTAGCTTTGTTTAGCTTCTGTTGTTGTTTGCTCTCCATTGGTTTTTGTTACATTTAATACACAGGCCTAAAAGGGATTTTAATGTATTCGAGAATTTGTTTCCATAGGCTGAATGGAGAGAATATGCTGTGCAGACCCCGAAGACGTGCAAATTACAGCAGAGAGGAACAAGCCTTGGAATTGTGTGGATCAATTCTAGGTAATAATTTTCTCCAAGGGAATAGACATAATATGTCAGAATAATGTTAAACTGTAAATCTTCAGTTTAACATTCAGACTAAATGTGGAAGAAAAATGTTAGCTGCAATCCTTTTTCAGAACAATGTATGTCACTTTAAATTTAAAATTGCTGATCTGCAATGAACACCTACCCCAAATTACTAATTTCCCTGTCCATGTAACATTGATGGTGCAAACTGTGGATGCCTGCCTGATGTCTTAAAGGTTCAGTGTCATTAATGAAGGTAAGACTGAACTTTAGACGCTCAAGCAATCTACATTTTTCCCCCAATTTGATTCAACATTTCCTTTTTCTTTACAGATATGAAATTAGATGAAACACCCCACTAGAGGCAAAATGCATCCCCAAAAAATATTTTAAATGCATTTTTAATGATGGTGGTCAGTGCACTGCACAACTAAGAAGCCTCTATTGAAATAATTTATTTTCTGGCCTCTCTCAATTCACCTTTGGCAGTTTAGAAGTTGGTCTAGAAACTTGCCGTTGTAGTGTTTGGTATGCTGAAGATTTTTCCAAATTAAACCAAACCACTTCCTCACTGTAAGAACAGGTTCAGAGAGGGGTTAACGGATAGACAGAGGAAGAGGGAGGACAGAGTGGAAAAAGAGAGGAGGAGAAAGTAGGGGGTATTGTACATGGCGGGGTCAGTGCTCTTGGCTCATTGCTACCGGTAATGTTACCTCCGCTTTACACACATACACACACAGAGTGCCGTTTCTAGGCATAAGCGATAACCAGGAAGTCAGTCGGTGTCTCAACTCACTGTTAGTTAGGAAAGTACAATGCATAACATGCAACCAAATCTTGCTTAGGGCCCCAAAAAATATAGAAACAGCCTTGCATACACACACACATACACACACACATACTGGACTGTAGAGTGTTACCTCCGCTTGGCTCTCTATAGCCTTTTGATGCAGTTTCCTATTCTGTCATCTGCATTAGCATTCACTTCCTTTGCTTAATCTGTTTTCATCCCAAATGGCACCCTATTCCCTACATAGTGCACTACTTTTGACCAGAGGGGTCAAAAGTAGTGCACTTTATTGGGATAAGGGTGCCTTTTGGGACACTCCTTTCGGTTTTTGTTTGGAAACAGGCTTTTTTATGCTTGTAGCTCAGTTCTTCTTCAGGTCCAAGCTTCGTGAAACCAGACTGATTGCGCTCACGATCGTTTCACTTCACTTGAAACGTGCAGTGAAAAAGAATGTGAGCTTGTTTTAACAAGCCAATAAAGCTGTTTCCTCTGGATAATCACAATTTAGCTCTACATTTCCTTCCCAAATTTTAATCCCAAAAACAAATAATATGATCATAACAATCTTCATTATAATGCATGATTCAATGGTAGAATACAAAACTAAAAGTAATCGCAAAGGACCTCTAATGTTTTATAAAACATTATATTATAATAATTTCTCACTCTGGCTATTCAGGAAAGGGTCTGCCGCGGAGAGGCTGCACAATGAGACTCACCAGAGTTGCTTTCATTAGTGCACACCGTAGCAAAATGTTTTGCAAAAGAAACAGTGTTTCTTATTGGACAAATTTAGATAGTCGCTCCCTGTTTCAATCCGTTTTCTTCTGTTTTGTCATAAATGAACATGACCCAGATATACCAGTATGTGACAGTGTAACTAACACAGTTTACCGTTTGGCCAGTAGAAGGAGCAAGAGGCCTATTCTTCTTCTTACATCTTAGCTGTTGGTTGATATGCAAGGATTATGGTTGATGTAGTGCAATACCTCTCCTGGAGCATTCCAGTCAAAGTATTTGGCTTCTGCAGTTTAGCTCAGTCTTCATACCTGGAAGTGCGGCTATAAAATGTAAGTCCCAAATGGCACCCCATTCCCTATCAAGTGCGCTACTTTAGAGCCAATAAGTAGTGCACTATGTAGAGAATCATTTGGGATGCAAGCAAAAGTCTCCAAACTGTAACATGTTAGTGATTTATTAAAGATGCAGTCCGTCACTAGTTTTGAAAAGTGTGGTCAACCCTTTTTTTGTGTACGACGTCATCCAATTGTGTACTATGTCATTCATTTTGTATGAAATGTCACATACTGCAAAACATTTAAATAAATAATCATGCTATATGTTACGAATTTGTTGTGCTTAACATCACAGATTGATTTATTAAGTAATTTAAATTGTTTTAGTTTTTTCACTGTTGGACAAAAAATACTATCCAATCACTAGGAAATCAACTCAACGTTTAGGAAATTCCTACGCAATGATATCCCAATGTAATCAATTATTGTGTTTTCTGTTTTGGGCTTCACAAAATATTTATAATTATGTTCCGGCCCCCAGACCAGAAAAAATTGGCCCGTGGGTGAATGTAGTTGGGGACCCCTGGTCTACATTTAGAGTATTTGCCCAATTGATCGTCATCTCATGAAATAATCAGATTTCTCTTGGATCCGTTACATCGGTCTTTTGAAGACTTTATCGTACCAGACTTTTATGTTAAGGGTGTGTCAGACATTCAAATGACCATTTCCTCTTTTACTGGCCACAGTCTACTTTATGGCTGGGTGTAGTACACCTGTAATTGCACAATCAAGTAATGAGAGTTGGGAATGCCTTCCCTGGAACTTGACAGTAAATATGACCTTTTAGCAGTGATGCCATTTCATCAAGAAGATCTTGGACCAACTTCCTCAATCCTCATCGTAAACGTGTACAGCTACAGTTAGAGTAAGAAAGATGACTATAGCGCCTCTTCCTAAGCCAAATTATGATAATTTTGTGCAACAACAAAAAAACATTAGACAGGCCCACTGGACTTAAGATGGACCAGCCATGTGGCATTTGCCAGAATTGCCATATGGCCAGTCTGTGCATAACTAATTTGAACCAGTGACATATTTGGCCGGCAGGCCAATGAACACACAGCTAAAAGGCCACTGATCTGAATACCAAATAGCAGTTACATGACGTTAGGCTAGATACATACCAGAACACAAGCTGCTTTGCTCTATGCACCCGGAAAAACTCCTGAATGCACACACACTCTAACACACTGGCTACCAAAGGTTTGTGTGTGTGTGTGTAATATATTTAATATTATTTGCAATGATTGCATTGCAAAACAACCCCTGGGTCCAACCCTTTTCCCTTACTGTCCTACAGCCACCTTGATAAGATCTGATGTCTTACCCTGAGGTTCACAAGCCACTTGTTATACAGATAAAACAGGAAGCTATGCTGTTCTCATTGTTCCTTCACCACATTGTTTGCAGTGGTTTGTAGAAAACTAGATACTGTAACTGATTAAATTATCACAACACTTGAAAAACAAAACATTTTAAATGTCAGACTTGTAGTCAGTTCTACTATTTTTGACAAGGTTTTTGTTTGCATACTGTACATTGTAAGATCCTTCCACAACATACAGACATGCCACAATGACATTCACCCAGCGGCGACCCGTCATTCAGGGCAGGTGGGGCAGACCTGTGTTGCATGTTATTTTGGAATCAATACGTGCCACATATCAGTTTGCAAACAATGTAAAAAATATGTATATCATTGAGTTAATAAAGCCACATACAAACATGGTCTCTTTTTTGCTTCATTGAGTAAGGCAGCTCCAAAATGCAGGTGTTTCAGCCTAGCTCAGTGCTTTCTGTCGTGCTGGGGCAGCCATCTGAAAACACGGAGCGTAGGGGTTGGTAATGTTCTTTAGTTTCGCTGTGATTGGCTCAGTGTTCTGTCACTCATGGGGACACTAAGCCATCCCCAAGTTTAAGTCCTTAGTAAGAGTAGACATCCAACATTTCAGCCCTTTGGGTCCTGCCATAGAGTTATATTACAAGTGCCCTTCCATGAAGGCTCAAGGTCATTGGCCACAGAAATGACGTCAAATCGTGTTACATGTACATTAGCTTTGATTGGACTGATCATGTCAACATCTTACTTACTTAGCTAGCAGTCATCAACATGAATCAAGTCTACTGTCAAATGAAGAGAAATAATATAGAGAAATTATAGATAAAACGTATTGGTGCTCATCGGCCATTGGACATAAACATAACACAAAAATGTGGAAGTCGCAAATTCAACAAGGAGTGGTTTGTAAGGAATCGGTGACAGTGGCTAACTGCAAGAATTGCAACTGGAAAGTCGGGAATAACAGCTCAAACTGGGAAAATACTTTTTGAATGGTCATTCAACTCGTAATTGTAAATCCGGCATCTTTCTCTTTGATGACAAAATCTGCCCATGAAGGACAGCCATGCCACCATTGTGTTCCAGTGAGCACATCACAACAACGTGAGTCAAAAACTGTCTTATGCTACTTCATAAATTATGTCGAATGCCAGGGAGATATGTATACTGTAGCTAAGAAAGTAATACTAAGTGTGTGTATGTTGTGTAGTAAGCTGTTAGTAGCCCATGTTCCTCACCCTAATCATTTGGTCTATTTTCACCTCTTAATTTCGCCTACTGTTCTGACTCGGTGGTACACATGTAACATTACACTATAACCTGTTTTTGAGAAATGTAATCATTGAATATTGTAAGAGCTTTTATTGTCTGCTTGTATGCCCTCTGACTTGGTGTACAGGGAGAACACTGTAAGAACAGCCCATGTTCTGAATTCTGTCGCTGAACAAATAGTTATATTGACTACGTCCATTCTAGTTTGCTCATTAATGTCTTAATCGGAATTATGGATTGCCTCTTATCCGCTTGTTGTCCCCTTATGCCATAGCTTGTACATCTCAAATGTCAGTAGAAACCACATGCAAGTCAGCCATATCACCTATGTTTTTTTTTAAAGGCAGTAAACGTGTCATACCCTGATCTGTTTCACCTGTCTGTGTGCTTGTCTCCACCCCCCTCCAGGTGCTCCACCATTCCCTTTCTGGGCTACATCATCCAGATGGATCCCGGGAAGGTGAGAACGGTGGTGGATTGTTCTCAGCCCTTGTCCAGAGTCCAGCTGCAATGCTTCCTTGGGTTTGCCAATTTTTATCGCCGCTTTATCCGTGGGTACAGCACCCTGGCCTCCCCGCTGTCCACACTCGCCTCCACCAAGGTTCGGTTCACGTGGTCTGCGGCCGCTGACCGGGCGTTTCGGGACCACAAACACCGCTTCACCACGACCCCTAAATTGGTTCATCCAGACCCTTCCCGTCAGTTCATGGAGGGGCCGATGCTTCGGATATCGGAGTGGGTGCTGTCCTGTCCCAACGTTCAGCCCAAGACCTTAAGCTGCATCCCTGTGCTTTCTTCTCCCACCTCAATGCCACAGAGAGGAACTACGATGTGGGGAATCGGAAGCTACTAGCGATGAAGATGGCGTTGGAGAAATGGATGCACTGGCTTGAGGGGGCGGAACATCTGTTCATTGTGTGGACCGATCACAAAAACCTGGAGTATCTCCACACCTCCAAGCGCCTCAACTCCAGGCAAGCAAGATGGGCCCTGCTGTTTACCCGGTTACATTTTTCCCTCTCCTACCGGCCGGGGTCCGCTATAGCCCTATGGGGACCACCCTGGAGCCCGAGACCATCCTTCCCACCTCATGCCTGGTGACGGCACTCAGCTGGGGTATAGGGAAACAGGTCTGGGAGGCACAGCGGTCTCAGCCGAACCCTGGAGGGGTCCCAGATAACCTGATGTTTGTGCCTGACGCGGTCCGCTCTGCGGTCCTGGAGTGGGCCCATTCCTCCAGGCTTGCCTGCCATCCTGGCCTGTGTGCGCCAACGCACTCCTTGGCAAGCTCCGGCGGGCCTGTTGCAACCACTGCCGGTCCCGCATCCTCCCTGGTCCCATATATCCCTGGATTTCGTCACAGGCCTCCCCCTTCAGAGGGCAACACGGCCATCCTGACGGTGGTCGACCAGTTTTCCAAGGCCACCCACTTCATTCCTCTCCCCAAACTGCCCTCGGCCAAGGAGACGGCCCCACTCATGGTGCAGCATGTCATCTGGATCCACGGACTCCCGGTGGACATGGTGTCCGACCGGGGTCCCCAGTTCTCTTCCCGGTTCTGGAAGGCGTTCTGTACGCTGATTGGGTCGTCAGCCAGCCTGTCCTCCGGTTTCCATCCCCAGTCCAACGGTCATTCGGAGCGAGCCAACCAGGTTTTAGATACGACCCTTCGCTGCCTAGTCTCCGCCAACCCCACCACCTGGAGTCAGCAGCTGGTATGGGTCGAGTACGCCCGCAACACCCTTCCTTGCTCCACCACAGGGCTCTCAGTGCTCTCTGGGCTATCAGTCCCCACTCTTCTCTGAGCAAAAGGAGGAGGTCGGCGTACCTTCGGCCCAGATGTTTGTCTGCCGCTGTCGTCGTACCTGGAGGAGAGCCCGATCGGCCCTTCTCAAGACCACCTCCAGGTACCGACGACAGGCGGACTGCCACCGGACCCTGACTCCCTGGTATCGGATAGGGCAGAAGGTTTGGCTATCCACCCGTGTCTGCGCCAGGGTCTTACCTTCAAAGTGATAAAATTAGGCTGAATTAACTGTTTCACTGCCAGACAAAGCTCTGCTGATAGCCATGTGTAGCGTAAGGTAAGGTTTTGTTACTGCTGTTGGGACTATTTTGGGGCAGCTTTATGTGGGCCCTAACAGTTTGTGGGCACCGTTATATTATAGTGAAATTAATGTATTGTTTAGTGTCATGTTGTGTTTGGGCATCTAAAAAACTTTTTTTTTTGTATGCCCCACCAAGATTTACATGCTAAAATCGCCACTGCATTCACCCCAAGCTGTAGTTACAGTAGTAGCTCCCACATGTAATTTGCTCTGATCAAGTCTTGTGCTACGCGCTTCAGCACTCACCGGTCCCGTTCTGTGAGCTTGTGTGACCTACCACTTCGCAGCTGAGCCGTTGTTGCTCTGAGACGTTTCCACTTCACAATAACAGCACTTACAGTTGACTGGGGACTGTAGAGCTCAGTGACTGGGTTGACTGAGAAATTTGACAAACTGACTTGTTGGAATGGTGGCATCTTATGACGGTGCCGCATTGAAAGTCACTGAGCTCTACAGTGAGGCCATTCTACTGCTAATGTTTGACTATGGAGATGGCATGGCTGTGTGCTTGACTTTATACACCTGTCAGCAGCAGGTGTGGCTGAAATAGCCAAATACACTAATATGAAGGGGTGTCCACTTATATACACTGGGGGCCAAAAGTTTGGAATATTACTCAATCAAGGGTTTTTCTTTATTTGCACTATTTTTTACATTGTAGAATAAAAATGAAGACATCAAAACTGACCTTACACATATGGAATCATGTAGTAACCAAAAAACTGGTGAACAAATCAAATTATATTTTATTTTTGAGATTCTTCAAAGTAGCCACCCTTTGCCTTGATGACAGCTTTGCACACTCATAGCATTCTCTCAACCAGCTTCACGATGACCGCCACAGGAATGGAAGACCCAGAAATACCTGCAGAGGATAAATTCATTTTAGTGTCCAGCCTCAGATTGCAGCCCAAATAAATGCTTCACAGAGTTAAAGTAACAGACACATCTCAACATCAACTGTTCAGAAGAGACTGTGTGAATCAGGCCTTCATGGTCAAATTGCTGCAAAGAAACCACTGCTAAAGGACCTCAATAATAAGAAGAGACTTGCTTGGGCCAAGAAACACGAACAATGGACATTGCTCAGTTTGGCCGGGCGGCCAGCTCGAGTCTTGGTGGTTCCAAACTTCTTCCATTTAACAATGATGGAGGCCACTGTGTTCTTGGGAACCTTCAATGCTGCAGAAATGTTGTGGTACCCATACCCAGATCTGTGCCTCAACACAATCCTGTCTCGGGGCTCTACGGACAATTCCTTCGACCTCATGGCTTAGTTTTTGCTCAGACATGCACTGTCAACTGTGGGATCTTATATAGACAGGTGTGTGCCTTTCCAAATCATGTCCAATCAATTGAATTTACCACAAATGGACTCCAATCAAGTTGTAGAAACATCTCAAGGATGATCAATGGAAACAGGATGTACCTGAGCTCAATTTCGAGTCTCATAGTAAAGGATCTGAATACTTATGTAAAAGGTATATTTAAAAGAAAATTACAAAAATTTCTGAAAACCTGTTTTCGCTTTGTCATTATGGGGGGTCTGAAGTTAAGGGGTCTGAATACTTTCCAAATACACTGTAAGTGTGAGAAACCGGTAAATTATATTTCTACAGTATGAACATTATATTCAAATAAATGCCAATGAGGCCTAATGCAAAACCAACCTGTTAAAAATCCTGTCTAAGGAATTACAGATAGGCCGATCTACAATTATAGTTACTATTTTTTACCTAGTCTGTTTTTCATGTATGTGTATTTTAATGAACGCGAATTGAACAAGCATGTTTTATGATAATGTTTGTTTTTCTATCTGGTTGGGTGTTGACTTAAATTATACACTGGGTGTACAATTAGGAACATTAGGAACACTGTCCTAATATTGACTTGCACCCTCTTTTACCCTCAGAACAGCCTCAATTCGTAGGGGTATGGACTCTGCAAGGTGTCAAAAGTGTTTCACAGGGATTCTGGTCCATGTTGACTCCAATGGTTCCCACAGTTGGCTGGATGTCCTTTGGGTGGTGGACCCTTCTTGATACACACAGGAAACTGTTGAGCGTGAAAACCCAATGTTGCAGTTCTTGACACACTCAAACTGTTGCTCATTCACCCTCTGAATGGCACACATACACAATCCCAATTGTCTCAAATCCTTATTTAACCTGTCTTCTCCCTTTCATCTATACTGATTGAAGTAACATCAATAAGGGTTTATATCTTTCACCTGTATTCACCTGTTCAGTCTATGTCATTGAAAGAGCAATGTTCCTAATGTTCTGTCCACGTTTATGTAGCCAGAAGGTTCATTTATTTTATACTGTGACTAAATAAACATTTTGAAACAAAACCTTGAGAGATTATCTTTATTGCTAGAAATGGGCCAACCACTGATTTTTAGGCTAACAAATGTAAATGTTAGCTTTTATGTCAAATACAGCCTACTTTAGATTCACACATGATTCACAGTGGATTTAGATTTGTGGGCAATTGATCAACCCCAGTGCTGAATAGATAAGTGAAGTTAAAACAGCCACAACCTTCCTAAATGCCCACGACGGCCAGGTGCAAGGGGAGAGAAAAGGACCAAGCTGCATCTTTCATTCGAAGGTAGGCTAAAAACTAATGCAATTTTCACTAGACTGTAATAACCTTATAATAGACTGTACTCATAGTGCTTCATAGGCCTGTTAAAACTAGGCTACATCAACAAAATACTGTGGTGTCAGAGAACTTTGAGTTGATTAAATTGCAACAAATACAACAACAAACCGTTTAGATTAATGTGTATATTTCTCAATTTACCTCAGTTTTTATACTGAACAAAAATATAAACGCAATATGCAGTTACAGTTCAAATAAGGAAATCAGTCAATTTAAATAAAGTAATTAGGCCCTAATCTATGGATTTCACATGACTGGGAAAACAGATATGCATCTGTTGGTCACAGATACCTTAAAAAAAGGTAGGCGCATGGATCAGAAAACCAGTCAGTATCTGGTATGACTACCATTTGCCTCATGCAGCGCCACACATCTCCTTCGCGTAGAGTTGATCAAGCTGTTGATTGTGGCCTGTGGAATGTTGTCCCAGTCCTCTTCAATGGCTGTGAGAAATTGCTAGATATTGGCGGGAATTGGAACACGCTGTCGTACACTTCGATCCAGAGCATCCCAATCATGCTCAATGGGTGACATGTCTGGTGAGTATGCAGGCCATGGAAGAACTGGGATATTTTCAGCTTTCAGTTATTGTGTACAGGTCCTTGCGACATTGGGCCGTGCATTATCATGCTGAAACATGAGGTGATGGCGGCGGATGAACGGCACGACAATGGGCCTCAGGATCTCGTCACGTTATCTCTGTGCATTCAAATAGCCATCAATAAAATGCAGTTGTGTTCGTTGTCTGTATGAATGCCCATTCACCACTGCCACCACGGGGCACTCTGTTCACAATGTTGACATCAGCAAACTGCTAGCCCACACAACACCATACACGTGGTCTGTGGTTGTGAGGACAGTTGGACATACTGCCATTCTGAGACATACTGTCTCTAAAACGGTGGTAGAGAAATTCCATTCTCTGGCAACAGCTCTGGTGGCCTGCAGTCAGTCTGCCAATTGCACGTTCCCTAAAAACTTGAGACATCTGTGGCATTGTGTTGTGTGACAAAACATTTAAATTTGTGCACAATATTTGAGAGAAATAAGCTTTTTGTGTGTATGTAAAATTTCTGGGATCTTTTATTTCAGCTCATGAAATATGAGACCAACACTTTACATGTTGCGTTTATATTTTTGTTCAGTGTATATTATTTGCTTTTAAATAGCCCGATTTGAATGGGAATACCCAAGTATTGGTAGCTGCAGCCCAGTATGGCGACCGAAGTATGGGTGAGTGGGTGGGTCGGAAGGAGTGGGTGTATGGAAAGTGAAAAAAACTGACCCAAGATCAGCGTCTAGGGGCAACTTCACCCTACTCCGATTGAAGCAGGAACTGTAGATCAGAAAGTGACGTCAGTATTTCTAAGTGGGGAGGAACGCTAAGACCATTATTTCCTCTGTAAAGTCTGTTTAGCTAACATTCCACTCCTTTGGAGTACAAGGAGTGGAATATTAGCTAAGCAGACTGGTACCCAGCCTAGTCATGAAGCTCTTAACTGTTGAAAGGTTACACTCTGCCCTGCTTAAACAGCAGCTTAGGTCATACCGTAACTTTTCAAATTCATTACTGTTGTAGGTAGCACAACGGCTAAGAAGTTGTACATGTGGCCAAAAGGATAGTCAGTTCAAATCCCAGGCCTGGTGCTGGAAAAATGTGCAGTTCTGGCATCTAGAGGGTTGCTGGGTTCACATCCTTAAGCTATTCCCCCACTGTTGGGCCTTTGAGCAAGGCCCTTAACACCACAACATGGTCTCCATTAAAGGTTGCTGCACTGCAGCTTGACCCTGTGTTCGTCTCAACCGTATGTGTGCTGTCTAGGGAGGGGGTTGAGAAACTTTTCCGTTGTTTGCTGTAACTAATAGAAAATTAAGTTGTGTTGTTTTGAAAAGCCCTTACTTCTTGGAAAAGCACCATAGCTTTCTCAATATTTCTGCAGAGTTGTGTATATTCTGTTTGACCCTTCTCTGCTGAGATCAGAACACACGTGGTTCCTAATTACAGTAAAGGATCAACTTGAATGGTGGGTTACTTCTTGTTCCTGTAGCAAAACCAGTGACTGTGACCATTTGCTATTTTTTGAATGATGGGTTACACTGCCCTCTGGTGTGTTGCAATGTACACAATTATTTACAGTTTCAGATCCAAATCAAAAGTCAGGACTCTGGTCAAAAGTAGTGCACTAAATATTGGATATAGGGTGCCATTTGGGATGTAGAGCTGGTTATTTGTCAAATAATGAGTTAAGACATAATACTGGTTTATAATGTTAATAGGCAATAAGTACAATAAATGTTACTAGAAGACTGTCAACTTGATTATGAAGAGTTATTAAAAGTATTCACATAATATATTTGTTTAATAAATTAAGAAAAATGGTTGAGGACCATATTTAGCTCCAAAATGAGACATGCCCCATGGGGATAAGCTCTAAGTCCCCCTCAGCTGTCTCGTGGCCGGACCATCTTTCAAATCTAGTCTCGTACCCTTAGCTATTTATCCAGTGTGAATGATCCTGTGCCTCTTCAGATGGTGCAGCAGAGTGAAAGTCTTCTCACACAGAGAGCAACAGTACGGTCTCTCTCCACTGTGGACGCTCTGGTGCGTCTTAAGACTGCTCTGCTGGGTAAACCTCGTTCCACATGGGGCACAGCTGTAGGGTCTCTCTCCAGTGTGAATCCGGTGGTGTATATTCTCTAGACACAGACTAAGATACATTTACTTTCTCTTTCATAAATCATTTGTAGTACATTGATCCATTGCATGGTCTCTGTGAAGGTGAGATGGCTACTTTACCATGGCCTTCCACTGGGGTAGAGGGGCTGGGGCTGAGCTTCGGAGCAATCTTTAAAAAAAAAAAGAACTCTGAATACTGGTCTGCAACAAGAGAAATTAGGAACGTCAGTGTCTATGACTATGTCAGTGTCATTCACTTGAATTATAGACAGCCCACAGTTGATTGTCTCTTTCATCCATTACAAACTCAGAGCTTCAGTGGGGCCTGATTCTGATGATTCTCAATGGGGAACTTCTGAACGGCATTACTGCTGTATGTGTTGTTTCCTGCAAAAGACATCACTCTGTTATAATTGCAAAGCCCCAAAAAAAAATATATACATGTACTTACTTATGTCAAGAATTGTATGTCCCCAAAGAATTATATAATTGTAAAATGTTGTCAAACATGGTCGGTATAACACCGTTTGGAAACCAAGTAAGCTCACCCTATGGATGAGCTCCAAATGGCACCCTATTCCCTACAGAGTGCACTACTTTTGACAAAGCCCTAAAAGTAGTGCACTATATAGGGAATAGGCCTGTCCAATGACTCAATGGAATTCAGTTACTACATCCACTTGGTCCTCCATGTTGCGCCCTGCTCCATGGTCCTTCATCCAGTCTCACTACCTTAATGAAAGGTGATTCTATATCTGCAAACTAGAAGGATGAAATTATCAGACAGCATTGTCAATTTGTCAGGTTTTAAGTCTTTAAGATTGAGTTTTCTAGAGTTACGTTATGTGTCCCTTGCAGCTCCTACTGGAGCAAAGGGCCTCAACAGAGATATACCGTTTGGGCCCTTTGCTCCCCTAGGAGCCAAAAGGAATAAGATTGCACCAATCTCTGATTCAACTACACATTAATGGGGCACAGAGACCTTGACATCTACCAAAGCCGACCCAAGTGGAATGTCCGTTGCACCAAATGCATCCTCATCTCCTCGCTGATTGGCTCTCCAGTCTGAAGCACAGCGGTCTATGTACTTCTCTGAAACAGCAAAGGATTACAGACATCAAGAAAACTGCTTGAGGGCTCCTACAGGATTCTCAGCTATAGTGTTTCAAAAAAAAATTGGCAGGTAGGCTAAACTGAAAATACTCTAAAATCTATACTCAACAAAACTATGTGAAGTGTTGGTCCCATGAGCTGAAATAAAAGATCCCAGAAATGTTCCATACTCACAAAAAGCTTATTTCTCTCATATTTTGTGCACACATTTGTTTACATCCCTGTTAGTGAGCATTTCTCTTTTGCCAAGATAATCCATCCAATCCACCTGACAGGTGTGGCATATCAAGAGGCTGATTAAACAGCATGGTCATTAACCAGTCAATCAAATTGATTTATAAAGCCCTTTTCAATTTTAATGTCAAAGTGCTATACAGAAACCCAGCCTAAAACCCCAAACAATGCAGATGTAGAAGCACGGTGGCTAGGAAAAACTCCCTAGAAAGGCAAAACCAAAAACCTTGGCCGGGGTATGCTGTCATTGTAAATAAGAATTTGTTCTTAACTGACTTGCCTAGTTAAATAAAGGAGAAATAAAAATGTAAAACAGATATAATTAAAAGCTCACTGTGGTGAACAGAAGCTTCTGGCAGCCAATGTGGCATGTTGAATTTATTTTCTTCCTATGAATTTGGCTCTAGCATTTGAACCATTATGACCCCATTGCTGAAATTAAGACTCTCTGGAATATGGATGTGCCTTCTGTTCCCCTCTCTGATGATCCCAGGCCGCATTAGAAGGGAGTGTCAGAAAATTTTGACAAATAAGAACAAAGTTGAATAGCCCTGTCAAATTCTTTCTAAGGATATTCTTTCCACTCCTTATTTAATCTTGCTCTTGTGACTGACTGGGTTCAAACCAGGTCTTCTTCCTGTCACAAGACTGTGTTAGCCCACTAAAGCCAATAGGGATTAGATCAGGAAGCTAACACAAGTCTTCAAGTCTCCAGCTAGGTTATTCATCAAAAGAGCATGGTTCATCAAAACACATCAGTTACAGATCACAGCACCAATAGAACTGACTGGGTTCGAAATCAGGCCTAATGCACAACAACACTTTTTTGTGGCAAACAGAAGAATATGTAAGGATCTGTGCACACCATTTAATAAATGCAACAGGGGTGGTTTGGTGATCCATGCATGTGATGAGCAACCTTGCCTGAGACCTGGAGACATGTGTTAGTTTGACTGATGGGGTTCTAACCCATGTCTCCTGTGTGCCACACAATGCAACTTTTCTGTAATCAGACAAGTTACTCATCACACGAGCGTGGTCACAGAACCAACTGTGTTACACTTCACCCCCCTTTGACCTCCTTGAAGAGACCCATTCAAGTCACAGAACCAATGCCTAGGCTTTAGCTCAACAGGCTAACACAGTCAAACCAGTCAGACGCATGTTAATCTTAAAATGACTACCCTTGCCGGAGACTTTAAACTAACACGTCTTCAGGTCTCAGGTAAGGTTCTCATCACATAAGTATGGGTCACCAAACCACGCTCTTTTAATTAGTAACTTTGCCTTATCTTGAAGACTTGTATTAGGGTAGCAGATGGGGTTCTGTGAAACTCACTTCTCAGACGGAAATGTTGTGTCTTGCTCAATTAAAGAAGGCCTTTTTTAATAGCGGTGTTTTCAAGGCAGAGGTCATGAGTTTAAATCTCGGTATGAGCTGAAATCAGGGGGAAGCGGTACTCGTTAAGCAAGAAATGGGTCATCCTTGACATTAACTTCCTGAACTTATCCCTAAAGGTTTTAGCTAAGTGGCCAAACACAGAGCAGGGAGATATGGACAAAAATCCATGTCGTGCTAAATTACCTGAATTGATGCGATAATGATAAATAGGACGATATGTTTATAACCGTTTTTATTTATTATCCTTTAAACTGTTACTACTAGTTTGATTATTGTAGCCATCAATTGTCCCATTAACAAATGTATTTAATTCTAAACTTCACATTTCTCTACTATAGGCTACTTATCATAATAAACCATAACAGCAAAATGCCTGCAATAAGTGATCGATGTGGTTGGTGTCGATAATTGGCACTGAAATCGCTCCATATATATAATACAGTGAACTCCAAAAGTACTGGGACAGTGACACATTTTTTGTTGTTTTGGCTCTGTACTCCAGCAGACGCACAAATATCATACGCCTCCAAAAACACTAACCTCCCCTGTTATTGTAATGGTGAGAGGTTAGCATTTCTTGGGGGTATTCTATTTGTGAACTTTCTCACTCATCATTATTCACGATTAATTCAGGCCTATCCGTAATCATGGTAGCATCCAGATTTATGTAGAAGTGTTAAGAAACATATTATATTCTTATTTACAATAAAAGTGAATCCAAAATGACACAATACATTATTTACCATAAATTTATATTGGGCACAAAATAATCTGAAAACAAACACTTAATGCATCCAACAAGTTTGTAGTCACACGCTTGATGTAATCATTGTGTGCTAGGAATATGGGACCAAATACTACTTTAATACACATAGGTGAATAAGTAATTTCTAAATGGTTCACCCGATATGGATGAAAATATCCTCAAATCAAAGCTGCCTTCACTTTAACAGTCATTGTATCATTTAAAATCCAGTGCTGGAGAACAGAGCCAAAACACCAACATAAATGTGTCATTGTCCCAATACTTTTGGAGCTCACTGTAAAGACATCAAAGTAATGTATTATAATGTATTTAAAATGTGACAGATTACAGAAAGGGGGAGGAGTGGCCATATATGTATGATCAAATTTTAGGACGTCCCAAACTTTAAATATTTATGTCCCCAAGATATTTGAACTCCTGGTTGTAGATGTGTCCATAAACCAGAATGCACATTTATTTGTTGTTGGGATTGGCTATCCCCAGCCTAAAATCAATTTAAGAGTATATGCATTGAATTGAATCTTACTCAATTGATCTCAAAACCCACAGGGCTAAAATGCAATTGATTTTATTATTATTCCTAATAACTCCCTTAAATATTTGTCTAGTGGAGTATTTGCATATTATCTCAGTGATAATTGTCCCACAGTATGCATTAGAGAACCAAAAAAATGAGAAAACAGAAAAATATGCAAATCCAACTAATCAGGTGAAGGACAGAATAACGTATCAAAGAAATGTATTGTAGGTAGGCCATGACTGACCTCACACTCCAGTACAGTAGATGGCGGTGTATGCAGCCTAAAAGTTGGATGCGATCCGCAAACCCAATCTCAAAGAAGATGAAACTAGCAGCGACACAGAACTACACGGGTGACATTGTGGCTAGCGTTTTTAAACCGAATTATTAGGCCACTATATATTGATATAGCATATTAACTTTACTTCGATACAAAGTTACAATCTTTTGCAGGAGTACGACAGAGCTCTATTTAGATTTCTTAAACATCTGAAAATGTTGAGCAGTGTTTCTCTACGGGCGCAAATAGCTTCCATCTTAGAGGTACTTTCTAAAGCTGCGGTAGCAGAAATTAGCAAAGTAGTCGACGATGGTATAGTTGTGTTACGTGTGGAAATGTGTCAACGGGAAAATGAAATCAACGTCCTGAAAAAGAATTTGCAACAACTTGACAGCGAGCTTCGAAGAGCTCGAGCTCGTGGGATTCAAGCTCGAAGACGCATTCATCATGGTCGATCAGTAGCTGCTGAGAATCTTGGGAGAGAAGGTGGGTACGAAGACGTGTAGTAGCAATCGATCAATAGGTAGTTGTGCACGTAACATTGGTCAGCTAGCAGTATCACCATTGTGCAGGTAAACAATGTTGGTTTATTTAATCAATCAATCTACTCACGTTCACATTGAACTAGAATCTGGATTCTAGTTGAATGTTGGTTCTACTTAAACTCAGGACGCAGCCATTTAATTTGCCATTCACGAGCTGTTCAAGATTAATAATGTAAAAATGCGTACGGTACTTACTAACGAATGTAGTTTAATGGCGTTACGGCCGGTGTATACTTCCCAAAAAAACTCTAAATAAAAAGTTACATGCACCGAAAAAATGCCTAGTATTGTTTTTGACCAAGTGCGCATGCACCTCCTCTGGACCTCCTGTAATATTTGTAATGATATTAATATACACTAAATAAAGCCTATGTACAATCACAGTAAAAACGTACACTATTGTCTACTTAATCTACTTACATAAAATATTATTGCGTTCCGAGTAGCGCTAGTGAAACAGATTGATATGTTCATACACTGTTGTAGGAGATAAAACAGAGACCTATATATAAGGACGAGATGTCTCCGCCCTAACAATGGGAGTCGTTGTCCCAAAGGCGGGAACGACGGGACAAGTTTAGGTCAAAATAACGCATTGGGTTTATTTTGGACAGATTTAGGCCAGACTGAAACCTCTTGTTTAGCCGCCTCCTCTCTGGATAAAATGAATTACCTCTGGATTAAATGAATTACCTGTCCTCCTGCAGGATCAGCCGATTTGTGCGTTGTAGTAATGAGTGATAGGGGCAGAAGGTAGCCTAATGGTTAAGAGCGTTGGACCCGTTATCGAAAGTTTGCTGGTTCGAATCTCTGAGCTGACTAGGTGAAAATCTGTCGATGTGCCCTTGAGCAAGGCACTTAACCCTAATTGCTCCTGTATGTCACTCTGGATAATAGTGTCTGCTAAAATGTTGATTATTTTATTGGAGGTGTTCTGGCTTGGACAAGGCTAGTGATAGTGTGATTGTGAAATCATTATTATTGCATACCATTACACCCTTTGACACAACCCCTCAGCCACTAAGGTTGGGCTGATATATGATTAAATCGAATATTGCGATATTTGACATTGACAATATATTTTAAAGTGCAAGAGGATACTCTATCTGAAATGTACAAATCAAAACTGTGAAGTTTTATCATTTATGCTGTATCAATATGTATGCACATACAGTTGTATTTGTCACATGTGCCGAATACAACAGGTGTAGACCTTACAGTGAAATACTTACTTACAAGCCCTTAACCAACAATGCAGTTTTAAGAAAATAAGAGTTATGAAAATATTTAATAAATCAATGCACTTATTGATGAAGCCGGTGACTGGGGTGGTATACTACTCAATGCCATCGAATGAATCCCGGAACATATTCCAGTCTGTGCTAACAGTCCTGTCAGTAGCATCCACATCATCTGACCACTTCTAAATGAATAAAATAAGCCTTATTTTTTCGTCATAATAACATTATTTAATGAGAATGCAAATAATATCGTAAGCAAAACATTTGCAAAGTCTGGAATTATCTAGTCATTAACGGTGTAAAACAATTATATCGGATATCGTGATATTTGGAGTTGCATATCATATGAGGTCTCCCGATCGCCCAACCCTAACAGACACAGACATCCGTTTTGATTATAATTAAAACAAACAATGAAGGCTTTTGACGACATGCAATACTTATTCGTTTCCACAGGGCCAGGTAAAAGCGGTCCCACTTGTGTAGGGAGGACCTCGCTTGAGAAAATGCAGTCTGGGGAACATGGTAATGAAAAGGATGAAGAAGACATCCAGCGTGCAGATGAGACGCGGGTGAAGGCTGAGCCAGGAGTGGAGCTGGAACAGGCAGAGCAAACTACAGGGAGAAAAGACCAAGTTTGTCTGGATGCTGAACTGTCAATGTATGACAGGGACAGCCAGCAGTGGATGTCCAGTTCACAAGCAGACAATGATATGGAGACAAGCAATTCTGAATATTTTAATAGTTCAGGGCAAAACTCACAGGGTCTCTCTGATCACTCTACTGTACCTCCTGGAAAGGCAGAAGCATCATGCAGCAGTGTTTCGTTACCAGGGAAACCATATTTTGATGTTAGAGAGGATATGATTTCACAGCTCCGACAGCCACAACATTATCGGCAGTCAGACATACTCAGGAGAACAAGCGACGGCACAGTACAGTCAAACCCAGACCCCAGAAGTGTATTGGGTTTTGGCTCAAATTATTATACTGCAAGGAGAGTGAGGACCAAGAGATTTTGCCAGGTTAAGAAACACTTCATATGCACACTGTGTGGAAAGAGTTTTGAACGTTACGGTCATCTTGAAAGGCATCTGCGAATTCATACGGGTGAGAAACCATACAGTTGTGATATATGCGGAAGATGTTTCAACCAGAAGAGTAGCCTCAAAGGGCATCTGAAGACTCACAGAGGTAAGAGATTAGAATCACTATGTAAACAGTACATTGGTTATAGATCATAGACAATTCCATGTCTGCATACCAAATCACACCCTATTCCCTATATAGTGTAGAGCCCATAGGGCTCTGGTCAAAAGTAGTGCATTATATAGGTAATTGGGTACAATTTGGAACACTCACTAGATGATGATAATAATAACAATACCTTGGTTATTATAGGACATTCTATGCCTATTTTTTTATTTTTTATCAAATGTAATATTTCCACACAGTATCGATGGACGGACAAGCTAACAACGAGGAGAAGCCTCCCCTGGATAGATGTCAGTCTGAGGAAGAGCCTAGCAACAAAAAGAATGAAGTGGTCCAAACTACTCCTGAGATACCTGTAAAGTTGGAGCCAGGGGAGGACAAGCATGCATCCCAGACACTGAATCATAAAGAAGAACCGACTGCAGAAGAACTGGCTGCTGACTTGTCATTGTATGAGAGGGACAGCCAGTCGTGGGTGTCCGGTTCACAAGCAGACAATGATATTGAGACAAGAAATTCAGAATATTTCATCAGTTCAGGTCATAAGTCACAGTGTCTCCCTGACCACTCACCTTTAAATCCTGTCCCAGGAATGGTGGAAGGGTCATGCAGTAGTGTTTCATTTACAGGAAAACCATATGTTGATGTCAGAGAGGATATGATTTTGCAGGTCAGACAGCAACATTATGGACCTTCAGACACACTCTTGATAGCAAGTGATGGCACAGTACAGTCAAACTCACAGGGCATGGAAGGGGGTACACTGAACCATAGGCCTATCCTCTCTAGTTTTCCAAGGAAAGTGAGAACCTTCCAAGGAGTCACCAAGGACAAGAAGTGCTTCATCTGTTCATTCTGTGGGAAAGTTTTTGAGCGTGTTGGTCATCTGGAAAGGCACCAGCGAATTCATACGGGTGAGAAACCGTACAGATGTGAAATATGCGGAAGGTGTTTCAACCAGAAGAGCAGCCTCAAAGGCCATCTGAAGACTCACAGAGGTAAGAGACAAACATAATATTGATGTTTACTTTTAACACATGAAACATATATCTCATAAGTGTGTAAATCTGTTAATTGTTCTATAATGAGCTAAGGTTCAATCCTAAATGACACTCTACCTCTTTATAGTGTACTACTTTTGACCATGGACCTTAGGGCTCTGATTTAAAGTAGTGCACTTCATACAGAATATGGTGTCATTTGGGACAGATACAAAATGTTTTCCTGGTCTCTTTCAGTGGTTTAGTTTAACAGCTAATGTTGGATTGCCATATTGATGTTATAATCAATACTAAAATATTTGGTACTCTTGTTTTGTCAAGCAGATGGTGTTGAAATGCTAACGGGACAACCTGAACTTGATGATAAGATTCCTGATGTCCATCCTAGTCCCTCAGAGAACCCAAAGGAACAGAGGGCTCAGCCCTCACCTGTTGAAGCACAGCCTAGCTCTGGGGACAGTGAAGACGAGGAGGGGGGGAGGGGTCAGGGGTTAGTAGTGAAAGCAGAGCGAAATAAGGAGTTTAAAGCCCAGACAATCGATCTGTCTGGACATGAACTGCAACAAAGCACAGAGAGACCAGGTTATCAGGACGACCCAGAATATGTCATGGATGAGAGGGAGAGTCAGCTGTGTAGATCTTTTACAGCAGAGAGGCACAATGATGGCGAGTCTGGTTCTTTACATCCAGGTTGCTCCTTCGATGGTACAAAGGTGCAGAATTCCCATCCAGTTTCACCCAGTGTCAAATACAATCATGGTCTTTTTGATGGAATGCACCACCACGGGTTCTATACGTCAGCTTCTAGAGAGGTGGAACTTGAACACTTGTCTTTTCAGGATGAGAAAGACAAGTTGGAAATGATTGAGCAAGAGCAGTATGCAGGAATGGCTCTACATGCAAGGAACAGAGAGGATGGCAATGGGACGGTACTACCCAGGTTTCAGGACCGGGTACCACTACCTGTAGAGGAGGAAACGGCAATGAGAGAGTACATCACAGAACCAAGCAGTCAAGAAGGCATTTTATTTGCCCTTGGTTTAGACAGTTTTGACAGCACAGAGGGCAGCAGTGCCAGTGCCACCACAGACGACACAAGAAATAGATGTTTCATATGCTCGATTTGTGGAAAGAGTTTTGATCGTCATAGTCATTTTGAAAGACACCAGCGCACTCATACTGGTGAGAAACCCTACTGCTGTGAGATATGTGGTAAGAGTTTCACACAGAAGAGTAGCCTGAAAGCTCATCAGAGACTTCATACAGGGTAGTTAATGAAAGGCCAGATGGGCTTCATCAAAATGCAATCAATACCAGTGTTGTAAAATGAGTATAGGACATATGGTTGCTACTGGTAACAACTTGGCGGTGTTGCAACAATTTAGACGTTTTGATTTGAAAATTTTGAAATTTGGTCTTATCAAACAAATTTTGTTGATAAGACTTAATGTTTGTTTTATATAGTTGTTTCCATTACACTTGATTAAATGGAACATTTGAGTAGTGCTTAGTGTATAATGTTGTTATCATCAGGTATCTCTCCAATAATGTATAAAAAAAAAAAAAGTGTTAAAGAAAAACCTTGAATAATGAAATGTTTGCTTTCTTATCTTCCTGCATCAAACATATAGATCATTTATCCAAGTTAACATGGTTACATAACTATTTTTTTCTGAGAACCTTGATGGTAGGGTTGCCTACTACTCAATGAATGAGTAGAGTAGGTCAAAAGATTTCCTTTTTTTACTCAAGCTACCAAAAACACAGGAAAATCGTCCTAGTTTGAGTTAAATTAGCTTCCTTTTCTTTTTTTTTTGCTTGTATTTATAAATGTAAAATTGTGAATGTTTCAATCTTGTGGGTTCACTGTTTTACTTATTGTCAGTTAAAGAAATAAAATGTTTTATAAGAGGATTCCTGATTTCACTTTTCTAGACTTTTAACATTGACTCGTTTTTTAAACCTGTGTCGCCTTTCAGACACAACTAACCTTGATCATGGAGGTTTTAGCCAAAGCAGCGGTGGCAGAAATCATCAAACTTATCGATGTACACTGTATTACATTTAGAAATATCTCGGAACCAAAATGAAATGCTGAGGAGAAAATTGCTACTGGTAGAGAATGAACTGAAGATTGCAAGGATTCCATGACAAAACTGGTGAGTACCATATCAAATCTTGTGCGCATAATGTTAGATAGCTCCAAAGCGCACAGGTAGCTAGGCCTATTGTTCTTTGTAGATGAGGCTATTCTGCTGGCCATCATGGACAACGTCACCCACCCTCTGCATGCCATGGTTATGACACAGAGGAGCACCTTCAGTCACAGACTGATCCCACCACGGTGTGCCAGAGAGCGTTACAGGAGCTCCTTCCTGCCGGCGGCTATTAGACTATATAATGCCTCACCAGGGTGCGTGCCGTCGGCAACACAGACCTGGAACTGTTGGGGTGTTAGGACCTAGTTTAACAATTATGCATCCATCCGTGAGTAACTGGTCTGTAATCACTCATTCACTCAGGACTTATTTATTCATTCAGGTCTATACATACACATGTACAGTTGTTATATCATATCACGTGCAATATTGCAAGTAATTCTTGGACTTTTTACGTAGTCATTCACTCAGGAATGCATATTAGTATCCTGTCAGTTGCATCTTTTTTCATTGCTTTTAGTATATTGAATGTGCAATACGTGCAGTTATCTGTAATTAAACCCTGCGCACTAAGAACTGTATTTTAAGGGAATTACTATTATTACCCCAAATGATATCATACACATATTTAGCTATTTAAGTATCTCTTCCTGTCATTTACCTGTACAGCTAATTTAAGCATGAAAAATATTCACTTACCTGTTCATTTAACCTGTCTGTCTATTAAGTAAACTATTATTACAGTCACTCATATATGCATTTTTAGCTATTGAAGTAGTTCCCTGCCATCGACCTGTATAGTTGTCATCGGAATTTCTATCTCAATGTTCTAAATGTTATAACTATCTGTATCCTGAAGGTTGTAATTTCTTCAGTTTGTTTAAATAATACAGAGAGAGCTCCAGCTTGCAAATGGTCAGTCTTTATTCATGAGAACGTTCTGACGAAAAACAGTACACATGGCTTTTATACATTCAGTGAAAGGAGCCCCCCCCCCCCCCCCCTGCTGGATGATGCCTGTAAGTTCTCAGGGTCTGCCTTCTAAGACACTGTCCTGTTATCTCAGGTCACTCCCCTCAAAGACATCACTCAGTTGCTAATGTTTTACCCACATCACAAAGAGACAAGAGACCCCCACTCTGATTGATGGGGGCTGTGAACTTTTATTCTTACATAGACATGTTTACATTTTAGTAATTTTATCAGGTGCTTTTATCCAGAGCAACTTACAGGAGCAATTAGGGTTAAGTGCCTTGCTCAAGGGCACATCAACACATTTCTCACCTAGTCGGCTCGGGGATTCAAACCAGCAACCTTTCAGTTACTGGCCCAGCACTATTAACCGCTTGGCTACCTGCCGCCCATACACTGACTTGTTTGACTGGCATGTTTTAATTTACACTGAAATAATATTATTTCAGTAGTCCTCTATTATGATACAAAAAAATGTATAGCTCATTAGTACACTGCTGTGGTTGAATATATCTATTGTAGGTCCTAGGATACAACAATTAATAATGTTGAACTAACAAATACCATCAAGGGATACGTTACAATTTACAATAATGAACACTTGAAACAGCTGTCAAAACCAATCTGGCAATATTTTCTGGATCTGGATTTTTTTGTACACTCACATGGCAATCATAGACTGAAATACTGAATTCTGGTGTGTGGAATAGAGAGGAGGTGGGTGCTGTGTGGATGGCAGGTTCTGCCTGTCACTTGTTTTCAACAGGTAGTCAGTCTTGGAAGGTGTACTCAAAGAGGGAAACATCTATCTATCTAAGAACACAGTATGTGATTGGCACATTTTTAAAGTTTTTAACGTCTATGGTTGAGATTTAATTAATATAAACTATGCACCTTATGAATTTCATTAACACGCAACGCAAGTGTCACGCAGACGTTAGTAAGGTGTTGGTATGACGACATGTACAGTGGGGAGAACAAGTATTTGATACACTGCCGATTTTGCAGGTTTTCCCACTTACAAAGCATGTAGAAGTCTGTAATTTTTATCATAGGTACTCTTCAACTGTGAGTGACGGAATCTAAAACAAAAATCCAGAAAATCACATTGTATGATTTTTATGTAATTAATTTGCATTTTATTGCATGACATAAGTATTTGATACATCAGAAAAGCAGAACTTAATATTTGGTATAGAAACCTTTGTTTGCAATTACAGAGATCATACGTTTCCTGTAGTTCTTGACCAGGTTTGCACACACTGCAGCAGGGATTTTGGCCCACTCCTCCATACAGACCTTCTCCAGATCCTTCAGGTTTCGGGGCTGTCGCTGGGCAATACGGACTTTCAGCTCCCTCCAAAGATTTTCTATTGGGTTCAGGTCTGGAGACTGGCTAGGCCACTCCAGGACCTTGAGATGCTTCTTACGGAGACACTCCTTAGTTGCCCTGGCTGTGTGTTTCGGGTCGTTGTCATGCTGGAAGACCGAGCCACGACCAATCTTCAATGCTCTTACTGAGGGAAGGAGGTTGTTGGCCAAGATCTCGCGATACATGGCCCCATCCATCCTCCCCTCAATACGGTGCAGTCGTCCTGTCCCCTTTGCAGAAAAGCATCCCCAAAGAATGATGTTTCCACCTCCATGCTTCACGGTTGGGATGGTGTTCTTGGGGTTGTACTCATCCTTCTTCTTCCTCCAAACACGGCGAGTGGAGTTTAGACCAAAAAGCTCTATTTTTGTCTCATCAGACCACATGACCTTCTCCCATTCCTCCTCTGGATCATCCAGATGGTCATTGGCAAACTTCAGACGGGCCTGGACATGCGCTGGCTTGAGCAGGGGGACCTTGCGTGTTCTGCAGGATTTTAATCCATGACGGCGTAGTGTGTTACTAATGGTTTTCTTTGAGAATGTGGTCCCAGCTCTCTTCAGGTCATTGACCAGGTCCTGCCATGTAGTTCTGGGCTGATCCCTCACCTTCCTCATGATAATTGATGCCCCACAAGGTGAGATCTTGCATGGTGCCACAGACCGAGGGAGATTGACCGTCATCTTGAACTTCTTCCATTTTCTAATAATTGCGCCAACAGTTGTTGCCTTCTCACAAAGCTGCTTGCATATTGTCCTGTAGCCCATCCCAGCCTTGTGCAGGTCTACCATTTTATCCCTGATGTCCTTACACAGCTCTCTGGTCTTGGCCATTGTGGAGAGGTTGGAGTCTGTTTGATTGAGTGTGTAGACTGGTGTCTTTTATACAGGTAACGAGTTCAAACAGGTGCAGTTAATACAGGTAATGAGTGGAGAACAGGAGGGCTTCTTAAAGAAAAACTAACAGGTGATCAAATACTTATGTCATGCAATAAAATGCAAATTAATTATTAAAAAAATCATACAATGTGATTTTCTGTATTTTTGTTTTAGATTCCGTCTCTCACAGTTGAAGTGTACCTATGATAAAAATTACAGACCTCTACATGCTTTGTAAGTAGGAAAACCTGCAAAATCGGCAGTGTATCAAATACTTGTTCTCCCCACTGTAAGTTACACAAAGGCGTCACGCAGACGTTAGTAAGGCGTTGTTATCATGTCATATCAGTCAGACGTTCAATGGTAGGCGACAGTCACACAGTGGTACGGTTGCCTAGGTTTATATAAGGCATGAGTAATCACCCATAGACATCGGCTGCGCTGATAGACAGACTTGATATACTCTCAATCAGAGACACATTTGAAAGAAGTACCAAAAGTAACAACAATTCTAGTACTGATCAATTTTTCATGTTCTAGTATCAAAAAAAAAAAAAAACAGTAATTCTGCTCAAGAACTACACATTGACACATCCTGCCCAAAGTAGGAGACACCAGTGCAATAGCTGCTGGGTTTGGTCTGCTTAGTTCATTGACTTCCATTGAACTAGAAAAAAATAAGGTAGTGTCTCACTTCTTCTGTCTCTGACACAAACACTTGCTGTGGACCCTGTAACCCTCAAGACCTTCAACCTTTTACCCCTCTGGGACTAACTGTTAAACTCAACCACCTTCTGCTGACTCAACACATTTTTTTATGCAACAAATTATGGTGAAAAGCAACAGATTTTTTTTCTCATGGAATCTTTTTCCAGATACGTCATAATTGTCATTTAGGGCTATTTGCAGGTGTAAATGTATTACATTTGATGTGACTTCTGTGTAGTCATGGCCACCAGAGGGAACTAGTCTCCTGGGAAAGTCAGAAAGTCCCACATAAGCCTTGTCTGTCCCTGCTTTGCTTGTAACAATCTGGCAGGCAGACAGACAGACAGACATACAGACAAGCAGAGAGACAGGCAGACAGGCTGTGGCATTGGCAGGCTTCCCTGGGTAGTCCCAGGAAGATATTAAAGGGATAGTGTAAGATTCTGTCAATTAGGCTGTCTATTTACCCAGAGTCAGATGAACTTGTGGATACCATTTTTATGTCTGCATTGGAATTAGTTTCATATGGTGCTAGTGTACATAGATAGATAGATAGGTACTTTATTGATCATTTTTATTTCATACTTCCAGTCATTGTGGTAACGTTAGTTAGCATTGTCTTGCGAAACTACCTCCAACTTCCTCCAAACTGTATGCGGAGACGGGTAAGTAGAAAAACAGCTTAACTGCCAGAATCTTGCACTATCCATTTAAACTGGGTTCTGTTCTGCTGTTGTCCTTTTTCTCCTCTTCCTGGTCCTCCACCTTGTCTGCCCCAGTAGCAACTAGTTCTGAGCGGTTAACCAAATTGTGTTTTTTCCCCCCCTGGTTGTTAAACAACTAATTGACTGATGTCGGTTTTCTGTGAGCTCAACGCATAGCCGCGAGAAGTAGGGGTGTTGAGTAGGGTTGAATATTTTCCAGGTATTTGACAAATGTCCCATCCCAAGAATAAATCACTTTTCTCCCAGGTAACCCGCTATTTCTTGCCCAAAAAAGTGTCATTCAAAAGCCTTATAAAGCATATAAATAGGCCTATGTCTGGATTCGATTAGAGATTTGATCAAAAATTCAAGCCTGATGCTACCTGAGCCTGATGAGCCATACATAAAATACATTTAATGAGCCCAAGCCCCAAAAAGTTCAAATGATTGTGCCATTATCCAATACATATATGATATAGGCTACTAAACATTACTCACGACAGAAAAACATAAAAGTCCATAAATGTAGCTAGCTATATGCTCTCTTTGGTAAATAAATGAAACTAGCTCCAGTAGGCTAATCTTTTTGAGTGTAAACTGTACTGTATCGTATTACACTGTATTATATGGACTGGTACACATTTTCCTGTAGATGGAAAGTGTAAAACCAGCCAAGCCGAGCAATCGTAATGTGGAACACTGAAATCAGAGAACGTCCAGACCACAATAAGCAGGCATCCTAACCGCTGCATTTTATCAGCAACGGATAAAACTGGAAAAATAGTATACATGTAAAATGGTTAAGTTTAGTGTTAGTTAAGGGTTATAGTTTAGAGTTTATGGCTGTGGACAAGAATGAGACTACAAATAAAAAAACTAGGCATATCGGAACGGCGTGCGCATGGATTAGATGAACAAACGCAGGAATTGGCTACGGCGCTAGAAAATACTCAAAATCTAAACCAGGAATCAGAGGGAGATCTTGAGGATAGACAAAAACAAATAAAACAACCCAGTATTACGCTTCAACGGTATCAAGATACGTGTGGAGGAGCATATGCAATTGCCACTCCTCCACCTTTCGCCCCATGCTATAAGGTGAAAGGTCACATTTAGTGGGGCACCATTATACCCCTCTCTTAAAGAGGAAAAAGAGCGATATGGGTTGCGAGAGGCAGAGGACGGGCACATTACGAATCTGGACATAGTAGTCCCGGACTGGATAGTGGATCAGCATCATAGAGACGTGCGCCTAGTACGAACACACGCGACCCCAGTTACATATTACCCCGGACAAATAGTACCAGGGGAGGACAACCCTATACCCGATGACACGCATCCCCAAGTACGGATCCAAATTCAGCAATACCATCAGCCACTGAGCGTGAGCAAATTGTGTAGTATTATGAAAGAGGCGCTGGATCCAGTAATGGAGGGACAGGAATTTATCCGTTTTCTAAAGAGACAGGGTAGAATTTTTGGGTTCCATGCTGGTGATTACGATCATATTGTACGCTCGCTTTTGCCAAGGGCCATGTTGCCAACACTCGCGAAGGGATATCGAACGTCGGGAAGCGTGTGACTACAGTTGTGAATGTATTGTTTCGACCGGATGCGAGTAAAACAAGTAACTGTACTCTGGGTCCGAAAGAAGGAATACACAATTATGTGGATAGGATGGATGATACATTATGTATCAAAACGGCTATTGCGTGGATAGTGGACCAACATTCTCACAGTACCAGCGGCAATGAGAGTGCAAACCCACTATTAGCCACAGTGAAAGTCACTAATAGTGGGTTCAATGGCCTAAGTAAGACAAAGAAACAGGGAGGAAAGGCCTGTTTTAGGTGTGGGGCTGTTGGTAATTGGAAAAGGGAGTGTAGGGTGGTAATGGAGCCTACTGCATGCGATGCAAGTAGGCTCCATCAAAACAACAGCAGAAAACACTTTTAAAGGCAGCGCGGCAGGACACTTTTACATAGCGGTGTATGGCCTCGGTTCAATCAATAACTTCATAATAGATACCGGCGCTCAAATATCACTGATTCCTTACGATGTGAAATTGGCTAAATTTGCGACAGGAGAAAGTATCACATTTAGCGGGGTTACGGGCACAATCTAAGGTGACACAGCTATTACCCATGTCTTTAAACATAGGTCCAGTAACAATACCCAGATAATTTTAAATGGCGACGTAGAACCGATTTTGGGGTTGGATAATATTTGTGAGATGCCAGGAAAATGGATTCTAAAAAGTAACAAATAAAAATAGGCAGTAAGAACGGCGAAAGCCGAGCAAGTGTTGTTTCAGGATCATCCACTATGGGCAAAAGACGCATTAGATTGTGGTCTGATCAAAGGTTGCAAGCCTGTTGTGGTGGAGGGAGAGCCGCCGCCACCAATGAAGAAATACCTTATTAAATCAGAGGCTGAGAAATCGGTGCTGGAGGATCTTCCAATATTACTTGAACACAGCAGCACGATGCAACAGCCCTTTATTACCAGTAAAAAAGGGACTAAAGTTGGGTATTACTGTGGATTTCTGCGGCATAAACAAACATGCAGTGAAAATAACCACACCAGTGGTAGCAGATTTGGCAGACCTGTTGGCATCTATTCCCACAGACTCCGTATGGTACAGTGTACTAGACATTTATTTTGGTCAGTGCCGGTGGCTGAGGAGTCACCACACTGGTTTGGGTTGTGTTGCCAAGAGGAGCAGTATACGTGGGCGAGGGCACCAATGGGATTCACAAATAGTCCAACTTTGTATCACGTAGCATTGAAACAATCGCTAAGTGTGTACATTTGAGGGTTCTGTGTTGGTACAATACGTAGATGATTTGTTATTACCATAAAAAGATTAAGAAACTGTTTGGCAGAGCAGGGTCACAAATCATCATATGAGAAAGCACAACTAGCGAAACAAGTGGGTAACATATTTGGGGGTTTCGTTTTCAAAAGGCACGAAACACATTACACGGAATCGAGTAGAAACAATGTGTTCTCTGGCACGACCAAACACACCTCGCACACTCAGGAAAACCCGAAGTAATTTTTTTATTTTGTGAGACCGTTTATTCCGTTGTTTTCTGAAATTACCGAACCACTTACAGAATTGACCAAAGGGGTGAAGGGTCCCCATGAAAGGATAGAGTGGAGTCAAGAGTGTGAGGAAGCTTTTGTTGAGCTAAAGAAGCAATTGTGACAAGCGCCAGCATTGTGGTTGCCAAACCTAAAATTACCTTTTAAAATGTTTGTTCATGAACATGAAGGACCTTGTGGAGCGGTGGTTACGCAAAATCATGGGGGAAAAGAGAGACCAGTAATGTACTGGAGTAAATTGTTAGACTCGGTGGCGAGAGGAATGCCACCGTGCCTGAGGGCAATACATGTGACAGAAATGGTCTTGCATAGCACGGCTTCGATTACGATGGGGCAAAAAGTGGATCTATATGTTCCACATGCAGTAGCAACTATATAATTAACGGCACAAAAGCACAACAGGAGCAGGCGCCAGGAGATAAACGAGAGCACGGGCTGAATCCTGGAGATCGAGTGTACATCATGATCCACCAAGCGGGGGTGTTGGTCTGGACCACACACCATACTCCTTACAGCACCTGCAGCGGTAAAGACCACAGCCTCTCCTCGGTGGGTTCACATTTCTCACGTGAAACGAGATCCAGCTGCATAATGGGTGAGCTGGAAGCTGCCATGACAGAGGAAGCAGAGTTAAAAAGAGAGAGGAAGAGTAGATTCCACTGTAAACAAGCAGTTGGGTTGGGTCTGGGAGCTACTTTAACCACCATAGTTTTTGTGTCAGTTGGTTTATTGGTTAATGCACCATGTAAAAAGGATAGAAGACACAAGAATGTTTTTGGGTAGAGTCAGTACTACGGCTATGGATACCACTAATCACAAAGGTATGGTGATCTGGGTGAAGCCACTTGAGAACAGGACTAGTACATTGGATATAGGCTGTTCAGAACAAGGTGTAGCTTTATTACAGACCGGAGTGTGGAAGGAACGTAATAACACAGAGTCTAAAGAACAAACTAGATTTTCTCTTTTGCCGCAGGACGTAATGTGCGAGCGTTCTAAATCAGCAGAAGCACAGTCGATAACTTTAAGATGAATGCTACCAGAACTTAAAACATTTCAGGAGTTTGACACAACCATTGCTGACGATTGAGCAGCAAAGGATAGTGTGGGGGAAGTGCTATCTCGTAAAAGGTGGTTTTATTCACCAGTAATGCCCTTTAGTACAGCAACTAAGGGAGTGAAGTGGTCAGGGAACGTTTTAGACCACGAACCTGGGGAAAGATAGCTTGTTGGGGTAATTATACTCTGGCCAACATCAGAAGGGGTGAATATAGGAACCAAACTCAAGCGTCAGGGGGAAGAAGACTCATATGAGCAGATGAAGGCATACTTAGACTCATTTAGGGGCTGAACTAGTGACTGGTGTAGATGGTATGATGGGGGGGGTCAAGGTTCAGTCCTACGGAGTGTTAGTTGTAGATTCTAGCAGGACCGATATCAGTGCATCATATTGAGTCCCAAAAACCAAGGCGTTAACGTTACAGGGAATTGGGAAAGCAGAATTTTTTATGAATGGGGCGTAGATTTGTGTGGCTAATAAATTAAGGATGTGGGTAATAGAATCTCTGGGGAATGATACCACTCCTCTATGTATATTGTTACAGGGGATTGCTCGTAGGAGACGGAGGACCGCTAACTGTGCACAATATAGAGACTACTATGAAGTTCAATGGAACGTCACACATACCCAGGTCATGGTGAGAGTTGCAGAGATGTGTTCTCATTTCAGACACTATTGTCAACTCATTCAGTGATGGGTTTGTCAAAGAAGGTACAACGGTTAAAAGAATAGCCACAGATCCCTGTATACAAGAGGCCACATCACCGGAAGGGAAGTTCGCTATAATAATAGCATCTCCTGCAGAGTGTGATTAAGAAACATGTGACTCAGTTTTGTTAGGTGGATACTCTTCCAACGCCACTAATCTCGCCCCCATTTCTAACATCTAGCAAACACTTGTCATATCTCCCAGAACATTGGGACTCAGTGATGGTAAACGGGAAGTGTCAGAAGGTGGCTGCTTATCAACCGTTGGGACCCAAAGTTTACACTCTAACTAGGGTGTTCACACAGGGGTGGGGTGTAGATAGGCCTTGGGATGAGCGATGTTTACCTAACCTGAGCACAGGAAAGTATTATCCACAGGTACCGACTGTAGGAGAACATAAGAGGTCATTGGAGATGTTGGTTGCTAGGGAACCCGGTATGAGTTGGGAGACAGGTAGGGAGTATCTGAACGATTCAGTCCTAGATCTATCTGTGAACCACAAGGGCAATAGGAGAGCAGGAGAGAGATTCCATGCAATAACTATTCTCACAGCAGTCTCTGTAGGGACAGTAACTGAAGTAGCAGTAGTAATAGCGAAGGATGCTATAGAAACGGCATGGAACTGAACTACGGCACAAATTAGGGGTATTGTGAAGTATGCGTCATGGGCCGTGGTAGCAGGGGTTACTTTGGTAGCATTGTTGGGATATAATATTCTGAGGGCATTCATGTTAAAACGTATATACAGTACCTCAAGATGAGGTAAAGTTGATTAAGGCCAACGCATGTGTATATCGGGTGGCCATGGAGGAAGAAGGAGATGGGCAGCAAAGTGAAAATGACATGGCTTGGGAACGCCTTTTGGAGCCTGTGGCCTGATGGGGGGAAGACTGGGTGAAAGAATTAGGAGTTTTTTTAGGCCCCATTTTTGTGGACCCCAGCAGAAAAAGGATCCGGAAAGTCAGGTGAAGAGACGTCATGTTATCAACTTGAGTTTTTTCTTTGCATATATAATTATGCATAGCTTAACACATCATTAATACTTGTCATGTTTTGTGTTTATTTTTGCTTTTCAAGTCTTGTGTTATGTGGGGACCTGACCTTTTAGTTAATAACCTATTCATGCTTTGTTAACATAATATCAGGATGTTGCTGTAGGTGTACTTGGCTACTCGAAACAACTTTGCCCGGAGACAGAGCGCCAAGGGGTTGGGACCAACCCGTGCGCCAACGGATAGGCTGAGTAAGTCTAAACCACACTCAGCCTCTACCCTGACCGGTCTGTTCGGAAACCGGAACTAACTCTGTCTGGGGTATTTAAAGAAGAACACGTGAAACTGTAGTCAGTTCTCTGTCCGCCCTGCGTGGTGTTTCAGTGAGCCCGTATACGAACCTTCATACTTATCATCTATACATTTGCATTTAATAAACTTAGCTTAGTTTGAAACAGCTCCTGATGTCTTATCTTATTCCAATACCAGATTTGAATTGACGCGATCTAACAATTGGTGACCCCGACGTGATTTGGTATCGGGATTTCGCTGGGATTTGGCCAGCCCATTGGACATCACTGTCGTTGAACCGTGTTTCACAAAGTGTCCGGACTTCTAAAAACAGGTAAGCAGATACCTATTGTTTATATAACTGAAATTCTGCATATTGGCTTTATCCAAATTAAACTTGTGAAACACCTGTTTGATGTAAGTGGACAATTGAAATGTACAGATAATATGTTAATTTACTAAAACTGATATGATGCAAATGTTTGATAACTGTGAAGGTTAAAACCATGGTATAAGATTTTACCGTGTACAAGTATGGTTGGCACGAGGAGAAAAATAGTGTAATAGATTTTACCGTGTACAAGTATGGTTGGCACGAGGAGAAAAATAGTGTAATAGATTTTACCGTGTACAAGTATGGTTGGCACGAGGAGAAAAATAGTGTAATAGATTTTACCGTGTACAAGTATGGTTGGCACGAGGAGAAAAATAGTGTAATAGATTTTACCGTGTACAAGTATGGTTGGCACGAGGAGAAAAATAGTGTAATAGATTTTACCGTGTACAAGTATGGTTGGCACGAGGAGAAAAATAGTGTAATAGATTTTACCGTGTACAAGTATGGTTGGCACGAGGAGAAAAATAGTGTAATAGATTTTACCGTGTACAAGTATGGTTGGCACGAGGAGAAAAATAGTGTAATAGATTTTACCGTGTACAAGTGTGGTTGGCACGAGGAGAAAAATAGTGTAATAAATTATACCGTGTACTGGTCTGGCTGGCACGAAGAGAAAAATAGTGCAATAAATTATACCGTGTAGGGGCGTGGCTGGCACGAAGAGAGGAGTAGAGTAATAGAGTTTACCGTGTGAGTATGTAAAAATAGTAACATAAAAGCAACATCGTGTGATTATAAACGACGCTGAAGTTGAAGGAAGCTTATAATGGATATTGTTGAATAATATTTAAAAAAACACACAAGGAATAATAACTATATTCATAAGTATTGTATGTGTAGAAGGTTATTACTATTAGAAGATTATTGTTATACAGGAAAGGTGTAATTGACTAAAAAATATATAGATGTATAAATAACAACAATAATAATATATGTGTATCTGATAATAACAATTAATTAATAAAACTAAAAGTAAACATGTCGGATAAAATAGTCAAGGTGTTAAAATCTACTCTAGAAATTAATGGAGGAAAGGAGGGTAAAGAGTGGAAGAGAAGGGAAGAAAAACTGTATAAAGAATGGATTGAAGAGGTATGAAAGATTAAGGCCTGTGTTTGTATGTTGAAAGGACAGGACGATAAACCGACGAGTTTGTCGTGATTGTGTGTGGAACGGTAGGAACCAACATGTCCTGCCATTTAAACGTGGTATCGTTTGTCTCTGATTGTTGCTTGTTGATTGTTGTACGTCTTGCAAGGAACTGTAAGCGAAACGTTTGTCTGCGTGTGAATAACTAATTGTGTTGTTGTAGGTAAGCGAAGAGTTTGTTCCTGTGTGTGAATAACTAATTGTGTTGATAAGTATTGTTTTCAACGTTGATCAAGGGCTGGGTGTCGGACTGTGTTTTTATTTATTTTTATTTTTTCATATTGGGTAGGTAAACTTTAACTAACCACGGACATCGCGATAAACCTTGGTAGATATGATAAAATGGTTATAGGAATTTAGGAGTCTAGGTTGGCTATATTGAGTGAACTTTTTGAAACTAGTTTTAGGGCCATTTCCCAAAGGAGCTTTGCATGGGGAAGTTAGAGTAATGATCTACACTACTTCCATGGTAGCATGGTTGGCTAGTGCACGTAAAATTGTTGAACCATCTGTCCAATCGGGCCGCATTCATTTTAAAGTAAATGACTACTCAGTTTGTATGTGAATGGTGAGTTGGAAAGCATTTAGTACCGCGGGTTTTTCTTTCCTCATAATATAAATTTTACTCCTCATTAACCGACGTTGTGTGTAATAGATGGTATTATATATTGACTGACATGATAAATGAATTGGCATTTTAGGTTACAATACATGTATGATGACCACAGGGGATGATAGAGTTTTAATTTTGATGTATCTTAAATACATTCCAATGAAGGGCGATTGCCTGGGCTGTGATTTTAACGTTTGAACTTGATAAGAAACAAATGTGGGGGATGGGCTGTGTTAAAATATGAGATTGACTCAATTGATAGGACAGTATTTATAGAATATGGGTTAGTTTTATTTTTATTTTTTAGTTGACAGTCTTAATAGGACAATATTGATCAACTTTATTTGTGGTTTATTTCACTTTTGTGATTACAGGTTCTAATTTACTATGATGACCCTCACTGAGTCATGTAAACTAGGTAGTGGTGTACATGTGAACAGATATTCTGATTTAGATTGGTGTTTGCCTACCATGAGTAGGAGTTTGGAAAAGCAGTGATTTTATGAATCCATATGGAAATATTAGGAAAATAATTGATTTGAGGCCCTGCTGGAAGCTATGTTGCTCCCAGCTAGGTTGGCATTTTGAGGGTTTGTGCCAATCAAGACAATATTAGCTTAGGTAATAAAGTTGCTGCTGAAAGGTTTCACACCCATGTTGTGTATCTGGTTTTTGCTATGGCCTCGCCTGTTGTTGAGTTGCAACAACAACAGGGGACTGACCATATGTCTCACTCCCTAAGGGAGACCAGAGGTTGCTCCCAGGGCCCTGATGGCCCTCTGTGACAACACCTTTCAGGTAAATTTGTGTTGCTAGAGTAGCTCATTCCGTAGGTTTGCCGAATAGGCTCATGGTTGGTGAGTCATTCATCAAGAGGGAATATGTTACATAAGGTTCTAGGTTTTTTACAAGATTGGTTTGGCCTAAACTTAGCAGAAGTTAAAAGAACATAGGATAGAATGAGACTATTTTTTAATATGCGTTGTGTATTTAATATAACATTGCCAAGTAGACGCCTCTTAAACTAGTTAATTTTACTTAGTGGTGTATTTACACACATTGCATTAGACTTTATTGATATGAATGAGAGAAAGGAGATAAAGTGCTATTGTCTAGTGATAAGTGACAGTCATACGAGGGTTATACCTGCTGTGATGCCAACATAGTAGCTAACAGTCTGGTAAGGGAAATATTCCCTGGATTCAGAATCCCAGAAACCTTGTCTGTAGACACACGGCACCCCATGTTACAGGAGATACCGTGACCCAAATTGTCCTTATAATAGGAATAGATCAGAAATTTGTATGTCTCTATTATCCAAAAAGTAATGGCTAAGGCCTAGATTAACAGGTTGAACCAGAGTAGAATGTATACATCTGGTGCTGAGGGGAATGTGAAGCAGCCCTTATAGGGGTACTGGGTCTAGCCCTCATGTGATGTTAACAGGCCGTCCCATGAATGTTCTGTATTATATGCCGATGACTGACAACCAGACTGACTAGACTGGAAGATGATCTGTTAAATTATATGTAGAAACTAACTTCTACTGTTAGGTTTTTGTATTTCTCGTATCTAGGAAAGCCCAGGAGGTCCCAGCCAGAGGACCGAGAAATGCCTATCCTAATCAGAGGGAAACTGAGGGAGCTCAGGGGAGAGAGGGGGATGAGACCGATGAAGAGATAGGTATCACAGACATTTTAAAGGAACTATTGGTGAGACAGGGAGGCAAGGGAGTTGGAGGAGAGAAACAAAACTAGGGAGAGGTCATAGAGGGTGGAAAACCCAGATCCCTAAAGAGACTTGAACCTTATAAGAGTCCAGTTATGAGAAGAGCTCAGAGAAGGATCAGAGTGAGTCTGTTGATGAGGTAACAGGAGGTCTCCCTGCAAACCAGTGCCCATTGATAGCCTACCTAATCTATTAGCAGGCATAGATGGGGCAGCGCCCACATTAGATGTGTATAGGCCATGTTCCTCACAGAAATGAGACCTGTAATAAGTAGAAGTCATTAAGAAAACATTGGTGGGAATATGGGGGACTGCACCATTGGCAGAAGTTAAAAGATATGCGATCCATCACAAGCAGAATGGAAAACAGGATCAAGCTAAGCATAGTTTAATTTTTTTTATGTTTCCAGTAAAAGAACAAGCAGCTCCTAGTAATGATTGGAGAATGGTATTAGATCAGTGTGATAGAGCTCTAGGTGTATCAGATTTACACACCCTGCATAGTCAAGTGAGATGGAAAAATATTTAGCTAACTATGATGAATTTGGCTAAATGGTTTTTTAGCATACCTGTACATCCCGTTAGCCAAGGGTGGTTTGGTTTACCTTTTAGGGGAAGAAATTGCCATATATAAAGGGGTTTTAGTAAGGCTGTACGGATTTTTTTTTTTTTTTACAAGCTATCATTAGTAATCTAGTAAAATTAGAGCCTCAAAGGAAACAGACATTTTGATTTATGTAGATGATATTCTAGTGGCAAACACTACTGGTGTAGGATGTGGATGGGATAAACTGTAGTTGTTAAAGTATATGGTAGAACAAGGCCATAAAGTGAGCAAAAGGAAACTACAATTGTAGCAAACTGTGGTTGTGTATTGGAGATATACTATACCTTGAGAAGGGCGTACTCTGAACGCCTCTAGAAAAGAGATAAGATTTATAGACAGATGATGAGTTTTTAATTACTGTAGCCTGGGTGCTACATTCTGCTCTTCACACAGAGAGAATTAGAAATATGGAAACAGGGAGGGGCAATCCTCCGAGATGATATTTGGCATCAGGGTAATTTACCAATATTACCAAAGTCTTTGTTTAGAGAGAGAGTAATTTTGATACATGGGCGGAGCATGTATCAACAGGGGAAATATGTAATTAGAATTAATTACTTAAAACAATTAGGAAATATGATTGTAGCATATGGAGAAACAAATTACTTTAACAAAAATTTTTGTTCCAGGTGTGTTATATGTGCACAAAGTAATGATCATATAACTTACAAGGGGTGAAGGAAAGAAATGGTGATTGACTGTGATAGAAGTTAGATATTACCAGGAAGAAATATTGTTCATGTCATCCGCAATCGGTAGGTTTAATTAAACGCATGAATGGAACAATAAAAAGTAGACTAAGGAAGACCTATATAAGTACTGGAAGAAACTTAGTAAGATGAGTACCTATAGTGTTAATGACCATTAGAGTAACGGCAGACAGAGATGGGTTATCTTCCTCTGAAGAGAGTTTGGGAGACCATATAGAATTCAGAGTTAGGAGGACCAGAGTAGGCAGAGATAGACACTGAGAATACTCTGGCTGAACACATGAGAAGATTGTTTGCTAATCACACCCGTATGTCAAAGATTTTGTGACCTACAGGTGAACTGAAGGAGAGTGACCCACTCTATCCAACCAGGTGATTGGGTGCGGGTCCAATGATTGAAAAGGAAAGACTGGAAGCAGCCCGTTGGGAAGGCCCCTACTAGGTCTTGTTGGAAACTGCCTATTTGCCGTTTAGATATGTTCAGAAAGAGAGCGACCTGGGTCCACGTTGCCCACTGCAAGGAGGTAAGAAACACATACAAACACTGCTGAACACATACAGAGTTAAGGAGCAGAACCGAGTACCAATAGGGTCCGGGGGTTACCTCCTTAACGAAGATTCCCTACCCCGACCTATCATCACTGTAGTGTGTTCCTAGAGGTGTGAGTATGGGGTGGAACTCAGCAGACGGACTAAGGGCAGGAGAGGGTTGGCGGTTCTTGGGAATATGGGGGACCCTGAGCTGCATCAGTCTTAATTTTGATACATCCAGATCCACCACTCACCAAAAATATAAATGAAACTCTACCATGGGAAAGAATTAAAAGACAGACGACTCAGGATAAGGATTCCACTAGAAGTGAATATTATAACATAGTGGCCAGAGAGAGGCAGGATGTGGTTTTCAAAATAAATATTGATAACCTCTCCATTAAGTGTTGAGCATGTAGTTGAGAGAAAGGTGTTCATACGTATGCATTATACCTCTGTACAGGACCTACTGCTAGTTGCCCTTGGACTACAGTTTAAACATATTTGGGGAAAATATTAAGTGAAGGCAGTGAGCCAAGAGGATTTATACAAGTATTGGGCTTGCGCGGATTACTATGGTTAGGATACCTGTATAGACGTAAATAGCACCAAATTAACTGAGCAAAACAGAGGGGAAAACTGTACAGGGATGGGGTTGGCGAGATTGAAAGAGGCTGCTAACCCACCCCAGTTCACTCTGACTCCAGGGGAGTGTTATAGACAAGAATGGCACCAGAGATTTGGGTGATTTTAATGGAGTAAGTCAGTAGTTAATGTTACTGATCTGAGTTCAGAGGGACAGGAGAAACTACTTACAGCCTGGTAAGATGTGATGGGCGTGTACCAGTAAATGACGTATGTGGCAGACACTGCAAAAAGGGTGGGTAGGTACCTGCACCCCGGTCCTATTGGTTCAGCCAGTTAGAATTAGACACCAGAAACCAAGGAAAGGTTTAATCAGACGTAGGAGGAGTTTGGACAAGGAGGAGAATAGCCCTATCTGGATTGATGCGATTGGAATTCCTAGGGGAGTCCCTGATGAATATGAAGCTATGAATCAAGTAGGTGAAGGTTTCACGACGACATTCTTTTGGTGGGTGACGTTTAATAAACAGGTGGATTGGATCAATTATATCTATTATAATCAGTTACGATTCGTAAATGGGACTAAGAATGCAGAGGAGGGGATCTCAGACCAATTATCCGCCACCTCGCTCATGACCTGGGAAGATAGGTTGGCTCTAGACATGATGTTGGCGAACCAATAGGGAGTGTGTAAAATGTTTGGAGAACAATGTTGTACTTTTATCCCTAACAATACTAGCCCTGACGGGAGCATCACGAAGGCCCTCGTTGGCTTGGATAAATTATCGGCAGAGATGAAGGGCATGGCTGGAGTGGAGAGCGGGGGGATGTTCTCCTGGTTGGGTGGCTGGTTCGGCAAGTATTCTTCTATGGTGGTTACGGGGTTTCTGACCCTTGTACTTGTGTTTTTGTTGTTAATGTGTTGTGCGGCATGCTTTGTCCCTTGTCTCAGGAAGTCAGTGGTAGGAGTGGTGGAGGCGTCAGGTATGATGCCGTTGTTGCCGGTACAGGATAATGCAGATGACTCTGCTACTGACTCTGAGACAAAGTTGGATGATCCATGGTATGCCTAAAAGGGAAAGTACATGTGTGTTCTCTTTACAGATTTTATTCATTTCTTTTTACAGCTTATCCTTTTTACCTTTTGTTTTATTACTCATGTGATTGTTTACTCCTCCTAATGTGAAGGTAAAGGATTCCTGAGTGACTGGTAGTCAACTCAGTACATGTTCGGTGTAGAGGAGGAATAGCAGGTTTTTATATTTTCATATCTTGTACCAGTTTTTATATTTTCATATCTTGTACCAGTTTTTATATTTTGATATCTTTCTTGTGTTTATGTTCTGTCTAAACTGTCATTTGTAGTGACACCATTGAATGGTGTCAAAAGGGGGAATCCTAAAATTCGCCTGCAATTTTATGGGGGTCCAAATGCATTTTGAAGTCACACCCAGAGGGTGTGAAAAGGGGGATTGTGGGGACCTGACCTTTTAGTTAATAACCTATTCATGCTTTGTTAACATAATATCAGGATGTTGCTGTAGGTGTACTTGGCTACTCGAAACAACTTTGCCCGGAGACAGAGCGCCAAGGGGTTGGGACCAACCCGTGCGCCAACGGATAGGCTGAGTAAGTCTAAACCACACTCAGCCTCTACCCTGACCGGTCTGTTCGGAAACCGGAACTAACTCTGTCTGGGGTATTTAAAGAAGAACACGTGAAACTGTAGTCAGTTCTCTGTCCGCCCTGCGTGGTGTTTCAGTGAGCCCGTATACGAACCTTCATACTTATCATCTATACATTTGCATTTAATAAACTTAGCTTAGTTTGAAACAGCTCCTGATGTCTTATCTTATTCCAATACCAGATTTGAATTGACGCGATCTAACAGTTATCACTCTCTGGAGAAAGTCAAAAGCTCCAGCTGTAATGTCATTATGTTGTCCGACGAGAAATGGAAATCAGTGTGCATGGTGTGATTATAGAACGGAAGTCTCAGTTGTAAACCTAATCATCAACTGTGAATGTTAATCATATTTTCATTCTTGTTCATGATACATTTTCTTTGTTAATTTATAAGTAATTTACAAGTTTCTATAATGTTGAACAGTATGGAGTTAATGTTCAAAAAGGGGGACTGATGGGTTCTAAACTTTAAATGTGTAAGATCCTATTAACCTTTTCACACGTACCAACAAACGGGTGTGATCATTCTAGAGTGGTCTAGAACGCTTATTTAGAACGTCCAGTTACGATTGACGTAACAATCAGCATTTGAGCTTGCCACACAGTTTTTTCACAGAAACATTTTACACAAACACAGTACTTACAAAGTTATGTCCAGAATGTGAGCAGTTTATTTTTGGATGCAAAGTTCAGACATTCACAGAAGTAGCTACAGCATAACACAAATGAAGGCTACATTTGTCCTATCGCTAAATGAGGAAAGATTGACGTAACAGAAACTACAATATGAATTAGCTAACAGAAATTACTATTTATAATTAATCACATCACGGGTGAGCTCACCATTGATCGAAATAGTTGAGTAAAACACTTTCTAGAAATCAAAAGTAATCCGACAATGGGTAGTTTGTGCGCGCTGCCATGTTTGTTTTTTCGCCTCAACCGAAGATAATAAGAGGAGACAAGATGAGTTTGGTCTGTTTGCAGTATTCATGTTGAAGAGGGTGTGTCGTCTACGATCATTCACTTCCCTTCATTCACTTCCGGAAGTTTACCCTAAAACTAAGTTACATACATCATAGGTGTCCATTACAATCAATGCAATAATCTGAATGCATTATTTGTCACCAGTACTTGAAAACGTGAATAAAACCATAAATACATTATGCTCCATACATGCATACAGTCGTATGAAAAGGTTTGGGCACCCCTCTGAGGCTGCATAATAATTTACTCTGTCGTCACAGAAAATGATCACAGTGGCATGCCATTCATTTTCTAATAAAAGCTGAGTACTGGGGTATTGTCCAGACAAAGATTTTTTGTGTAGCAATATTACGTTTTATGAAATTAAATCAGATGTGAAAAATAGGCTATGCAAAAATGTGGGCACCCTTGTCATTCTGTTGATTTGAATACCTGTAACTACTTAGCACTGATTAATTGGAACACACAATTGGCTTGGTGAGCTCATTAAGCCTTGAACTTCATAGACAAGTGCATCCAATCATGAGAAAAGGTATTTAAGGTGGCCAATTGCAAGTTGTTGTTCTCTTTGACTCTCCTCTGAAGAGTGGCAACATGGGGGCCTCAAAACAACTCTCAAATGACCTGAAAACAAAGATTGTTCAACATTATGGTTTAGAGGAAGGCTACAAAAAGCTATCGCAGATGGAAGACCACATGCACAGTTCTTGTTAAGGCCAGAAGTGGCAGGCCAAGTAAAATATCGGAGAGGCAAAGGCGAAGGATGGTGAGAATGGTCAAAAACAGCCCACAGACCACCTCCAAAGACCTACAACATCATCTTGCTGCAGATGGTGTCACTGTGCATCGTTCAACAATTCAGCGCACTTTGCACAAGGAGAAGCTGTACGGGAGAGTGATGCGGAAGAAGCCTTTTCTGCACACACGCCACAAACCGAGTCACTTGAGGTATGCAAACGCACATTTGGACAAGCCAGCTTCATTTTGGAATAAGGTGCTGTGGACTGATGAAACAAAGATTGAGTTATTTGGTCATAACAAGGGGCGTTATGCATGGCGGCAAAATAACACAGCGTTCCAAGAAAAACACTTGCTACCCACAGTCAAATTTGGTGGGGGTTCCACCATGCTGTGGGGCTGTGTGGCCAGTGCCGGTACTGGGAATCTTGTTAAAGTTGAGGGTCGCATGGATTCCACTCAATATCAGCAGATTCTTGGGAATAATGTTGAAGAATCAGTCACAAAGTTGAAGATACGCCGGGGCTGGATATTTCAACAAGAAAACGACCCAAAACACTCCACAAAATCAACCCGGGCATTTATGGAGAGGAACAAGTACATTGTTCTGGAATGGCCATCCCAGTCCCCAGACCTGAATATCATTGAGAATCTGTGGGATGATTTGAAGCGGGCTGTCCATGCTCGGCAACCATCAAACCTAACTGAACTGGAGATGTTTTGTAAGGAGTAATGGTCCAAAATACCTTCATCCAGAATCCAGACACTCATTAGAGGCTATAGGAAGCGTCTAGAGGCTGTTATTTTAGCAAAATGAGGCTCTACTAAATATTGATGTGATTTTTCTGTTAGGGTGCCCAGATTTAGGCACCTGTCTAATTTCGTTTTGATGCATATTGCACATTTTCTGTTAATCCAATAAACCTAATTTCACTACTGAAATATTACTGTGTCCATCAGTTATTTGATAGATCAAAATGAAATTGCTGATCCAAACACCCAATTATTTATAAATGGAAATCATGGAAATTGTCAGGAGTGCCCAAACTTTTTCATACGACTGTACATACAGTATGTCAAACCTAATGAAGAAACGGGCCCACCTTGCTTGGCTCGGATTCAGCCTCCTCGCTGTCCGAATGTACTCCAGGTTCCTAAGGTCGGTGAGGATGACAAATGGTTCCTTAGCGCCCTGCAGCCAGTGTCTCCACTCCTCTAATGCCAACTTCACCGCCAGTAGCTCACATCGTAGTTCCTCTCTGCAGGGGACAGTTTCTTAGCGTAAAACGCACATGGGTACAACTTCTGTGGATTACCTTGTCATTGAGACAGAACTGCTCCCACGCCTACCTCGGAAGCGTCCAACTCCACCACAAAAGATATCGTGGAATCTGTATGTTTGAGCACTGGGGCGGAGGTGAAACGACCCTTAAGAAGGCAGAGGGCCTCGTCGGCTACTGGACTCCACACCAACCTACGGGGTCCTCCCTTAAGGAGAGAGGTGAGAGGAGCGGCAACAGAGCTGAAGTTCCTGATGAAACGATGGTAGAAGCGATGGTAAACGTTGTAACCCCTTAATGGTTGGGACTGGCCATGACCTGACTGAATCTACCTTCTTGTCATCCATCTTCACTCCCTGCAGACTGATTTGGTAACCCAAGAAGGAGACAGCCCTCTGATGAAATTGACACTTCTCAGCCTTGACGAACAGGTGATTGGCCAGGAGGCGTTCCAGGACTGCTCGAACGTGGGTGTTGTGATCTTCCAGGTTGGCCGAGTTGATCAAGATGTCATCTATAAGCTTGGCACATCTAGCCACTGGGATTTCTGCCCATTCTTCAAGGCAAAACTGCTCCAGCTCCTTCAAGTTGGATGGGTTCCGCTGGTGTACAGCAATCTTTAAGTCATACTACAGATTCTCAGTTGGATTGAGGTCTGGGCTTTGACTAGGCCATTCCCAGACATTTAAATGTTTCCCCTTAAACCACTCGAGTGTTGCTTTAGCACTATGCTTAGGGTCATTGTCCTGCTGGAAGGTGAACCTCTGTCCCAGTCTCAAATCTCTGGAAGATTAAAACAGGTTTTCCTCAAGAATTTCCCTGTATTTAGCACCATCCATCATTCCTTCAATTCTGACCAGTCCCTGCCAATGGTGTTTCCCAGTCCCTGGGATGGTGTTCTCGGGGTGATGAGAGGTGTTGGGTTTGCGCCAGACATAGCGTTTTGCTTTATGGACAAAAAGCTACATTTGAGTCTCATCTGACCATTGTACCTTCTTCCATATGTTTGGGGAGTCTCCCACATGCCTTTTGGCGAACACCAAACGTGTTCGCTTATTCTTTTGATGTTCAAAGTTTCTGATATTTTTTTATAACCCAACCCTGATCTGTACTTCTCCACAATTTTGTCCCTGACCTGTTGGGAGAGCTCCTTGGTCTTCATGGGGCTGCTTGCTTGGTGGTGCCCCTTGCTTAGTGGTGTTGCAGACTCTGGGGCCTTTCAGAACAGTTGTATGTATATATACTGAGATCATGTGACAGATAATGTGACACTTAGATTGCACACAGGTGAACTTTATTTAACTAATTATGTGACTTCTGAAGGTAGTTGGTTGCACCAGATCTTATTTAGGGGCTTCATAGCAAAGGTGGTGAATATATATGCACACACCACTTTTCCGTTATTTATTTTTTAAATTTCACTTCACCAATTTGGACTATTTTGTGTACAGTATGTCCATTACATGAAATCCAAATAAAAATCCATTTAAATTACAGGTTGTAATGCAACAAAATAGGAAAAACCAGCCAAGGGGGATGAATACTTTTACAAGGCACTGTATTCCATTTTGTTGCAACCTGAGCATTACCACTCCATCCATTTTAGTAGCTAAATACCTACATCTCTATACTGAGAGCTTTTCAGTGTCTAAAAGGATGTATTTGGAGCATTTGTTAGTTTTTTCAGGGCTCCGGTACTGCACAACGGGGATGAGGAAGTGACTCGCTGGTTGGGGTAAGTTTATAAAAAAAAAAAGTGTAATTGCAAAGAAAGTGTCTGGACCCTTCTATAACATAAACTTCTCCTTTAGGTGGATCTACAGCCATATGGCCTTGGAAATAGCAATTTCAACATTCGTACACACACACTTTTACTTGCTTATGGCTGTCCTTTGATGTTGATTATGATGTTGCGCACACACGTAGGCACTCACTCTTATGCACCTCTCTTTCTCTCTCTTAGAGAAACCTCTCTAACTGAAGCTGCGTTCTGTTTCTGTCCCTGTAGGTCCCAGATTGCAGCGGCCCCCACCATTGCAGACAGTAACCGAGAGGGCTTCAAAGCCTAAACTTTCTTCCAGAAGATAGAGAAGAAACTACAAGAGGTAAACCAACTGGACAAACTAAAGTCTAGGGACAACATTCATTATGCGTCTCAAAGTACGAGTGCCGATGTAGGTTGCTTCACATTGCTGCTTGTGGTCATATCATCTCTCATAAAGTCTGTCACCAGACTAATGTTGAGGTAGTCTCGGAACCCAGAACCTTGCACTTGCTAGCTAGCTACTTGATTTATGTTAGACTGTCTGCAGAAAATGTTTACATAAGTTAACCCAACCCAACAGAAAGAAAACTTATAACAGTCCATCACTCTCTCTCTCTCTGCTTTCACATTGGTATCATGTGCAGGAAGGAGAGGGGATTGTGAAGAATATTGGAAGAGTTTTTGCCTTCAAGGTGACAGATGGCCCAGAGGGGAAAGATGCTCTGTGGTTCGTAGATGTGAAAAATGGACAAGGCTCTGTGAGCAACAGTGCAGGTGTGTGTCTTTGTGTGTCTGTTAATGTTTTTTACACCCAGAGATCAGAATATTTGGTCTTAGTTTTTTTTTACAAAGTTGACAGTGTTAATGTTAGCATTAGAGTATGTGGAGGAGATATGTGGAGGCTGGGATTCTGCCATATTGAATTTTTGTCAACAAATAGAAAAAACGTCTGTCTGAAGAGATGAATGTCTGCAGAATATCAATGACACACGAACGGATGGTCTTCTAGGGCAGCTATGGAACGCAAACTCAAAGAAGGATTTTAATCAAACACCAAACACACACACACACACACAAAACACAAAGAAGGATTTGAACAAAGGATATGTACCAAACACCAAATAAATAGTGCACACACACACAGAAAACATTGAATTGCTTCCTTTAGGAAACATACACACACACAAATACATACAACTTTTGAATTGCTTCCATTAGGCTCGTCTAGACTAGTCCTGTTCTTCAGTCAGCCCATTCAGCTCTGCAGAAGAAAAAAAGTACATTCAAAAAGTCTCCAAAGTTCAGCAAACTTTTTATAAAATCAACTTTCATGTTTGAAATGGCAAGTGTGTGAAGGAGAACACAGCACAGTACACTTCATCCTCTCCCTGGTGCAGAAATAACAACATATTTTATTTGTTAATAATAACTTTTTCCCTTCATTATGACATGTAGAGTAGTCTATTATTTTGTTTACCTATGAACAGCACAGTCCTAATGATTATTGTGCATGGTATTTTAAGCTAACTGTAATCAAGGTTCCCATGTACTTGCATTGTTAATCGGACCATTCTCACCTCACCTCACCTCCCCACTAATGTATAGCTGCATCTCAAATGGCACCCTATGGGGCCCGGTCAAAAGTAGTACACTATAAAGGGAACGCAGCCTGTATCACATGTACAGTAGTCATTTCATGCCAGGAAGGTTTTGTAGGGCATGATAATTTATTCTCTCCTCCTTTCAGATTAAATGGCGGACTGTACTATCACCATGGAAGACTTACTTAACCTGATGAAAGGCAAGATGAATCCAAAGACAGTGAATCTCTTTTAAAACAACAATGACTAAGGATGCATCCCAAATGACACCCTATTCCTATATATAGTGCACTACTTTTGACCACGGGAGTACCATTTTATATAAAGCCTAGGACTATTGTCCTATTTTTCAGTCTTCAAGAGTTATAAACCATTATTACTTGACCTTTTATAGCACACATGCATTTACAAACATGTTATGTTACGCTTGAGAATGAAAGGTCCTTGAATGGATCCCTGGACTTAATTCAAATCCTGCTTGCAAAAGGGAGCATACTCACTTCAAGACAAACTTTAAATACAGTATAATGGATCCCTATGGCTCTGTAGCTGCATGACTGTCCAATGATGGAGATCACTGTCTTTCATATTGAGATTCTTCACTCACGTTTTGTCCAAATAGAGTTCCCCTGGAGAGACAGATGGTTACATAGATGAGTAGAGATGAGCTTTTCTGAATCTTGAAAGTAATTTTTTATTATTTAGATTTTTGGTCAAAATGAGTGTGCGAAGCCTAATCGTTGGCAGGAAGCTGAATCTTATTTGATTGTTTGCTGAAAATAGGTTTGGAAATTGGCCAGTGTAGTGGGATTAGTCCTCATCCAGAGTGCACACTGTTATGACATGTGGTCTCTCTCTCTCTCGCTCGCTCTAGTAAATTAATGTCTAGGCCTCCAGATGTACTAAGTGCATTCTCCAGCCCTCTGGTTGTTCAAGGACATTGACTCAGGCCATAATGGACACAGTCTGACATTTCTATAACACCGAAAGAGCAAGGACAAATCTCTTAACGTGTAATAGACGGAGAGAAAAATAAATGGAAAGAGTTTGTTGACAGACTTGCGTAAAATGACTCATGTATGCTCATACACACCATACACACGCTCTCATACACACAAAGGTAATGAAAGTTTGTTCACAAACTTCCATAAAACGTCACGTGTACACATACTGTGTACAGTGTCTTCAAATAGTGTTCACATCCCTTGACTTTTTCCACACTTTGTTTTTACAGCCTGAATTTAAAATGGATTAAATTGAGATGTGTCACAGCCGAAACAAATATATAGATTTTTTCTGTTAGATATTTGTAGGGGTTGCCCTAATGACTTAGCCTTTCTAACTCTTACTACCCCACCATAAGATTCTTTAACATGGGAAATGCCCATAAAGTTACACTAGAGAGATTTCCATTAATTTCAAGTACTGACAACTACTTGGATTTTGAAGAATGACTTAGAAATACTTCAGTTCCAACTTTCCTAATGTACTCCTCTGTAGTCTGTACATTGCTTATTGTTGTTATGTAATGGGATGCAAATGCTTCTTGGTTTTTACAAATGTTTACAAATCAATAAAAAAGTAAATAAGTATTCAACCCTTTTGTAAATGGCAAGCCTAAAAAAATTCAGTAGTAAAAATGTGCTTAATAAGTTTCATCGACTGTCTGTGTGCAATACAGTAATAGTGTTTAACATGATTTTTAAATGACTACCCCATCTCAGTACCCCACACATACAATTATCTGTAAGGTCCCTCAGTCGAGCAGTGAATTTCAGGCATAGATTCAACCACAAAGAACAGGGAGGTTTTCCAATGCTTCGCAAAAAGGGCACTTATGGGTAGAATTTTTTTAATTAGTATTTATTTTTATTTTTTTTTATTTTTTTTTTACAGACATTGAATATCCCTTTGAACATGGTGCAGTTATGAGTTACACTTTGGATGGTGTATCAATATACCCAGTCACTACAAAGATACCCCATGAGGCAAATGGTGATTTTAAATCAGAGTTTAATGGCTGTGATAAAAGATAACAACATTGTAGTTACTCCACAATACTAACATAAATGGAAGAGTTTAAAGAAGGAAGCCTGTACAGAATAATAATATTCCAAAACATGCATCCTGTTTGTAATAAGACACTAAAGTAAAACTGCAAAAATGTGTGCAAAAATGTTTACTTTTTGTCCAGAATACAAAGCATTATGTTTGGGGCAAATCCAACACAACATATCACTGACTACCACTCTTCATATTTTCAAGCATGGTGGTGGCTGCATCATGTATAGGTAGTTCATGTTCTATGATTAAAACGGTTGTGTTATGTGTTTATGTTTTAGTAGTTAAGCTAATGTTATGTGTTTATGTTTCCTTAAGTGTCTTAGTTCAGGTTATGGGGGTAGGGGAGTATTCATTGTTAATAATTGAAGGAGGATGAATAAAATGTGACGTTCCTGGAGTCGTGCGGTGTATGGGTCACAGGAACTCTCCAGTAAAATCAATCTCTGTCTCATGCCATCTTCTTCTGGCTGAGCTCGCCACATTATTATTATTATTATTATTAAAACCTTTATTTAACTAGGCAAGTCAGTTAAGAACAAACTCTTATTTAGAAATGACGGCCTACCTACAGGGTCAGCCCTACCTACAGGGTCAGACCTTTCGGCTACTGGCCCAACGCTCCCAACCGCTAGGCTACCTGCCGCTTTTTATCGGCAAGGACTAAGGAGATTATTGGGATAAAAGAAAACGGAATAGAACTTAGCACAGTCCTAGATGAGTACATGGTTCAGTCTGATTTCCAACAGACACTGGGAGACAAATTCACCTTTCAGCAGGACAATTACCTAAAACACAAGGCCAAATATACACTGAGTGTACAAAATATGAGGAATTGAGTTGCACCCCTTTATGCCCTCACAACAACCTCAATTCATCGGGGCATGGACTCTACAAGGTATCGAAAGCGTTCCAAATTGATGCTGGCCCATGTTGACTCCAATGCTTCTCACAGTTGTATCAAGTTGGCTGGATGTCCTTTGGGTGGTGAACCATTCTTGATACAAACAGGACATTGTTGAGCGTGAAAAACCCAGCAGCGATTCAGTTCTTGACACAGTCAAACCAGTGCGCCTGACGCCTACTACCATACACCGTTCAAACCAGTGGAGGCTCCTCAGAGGAGCCTCCAATGCTTCTCACAGTTGTATCAAGTTGGCTGGATGTCCTTTGGGTGGTGAACCATTCTTGATACAAACAGGACATTGTTGAGCGTGAAAAACCCAGCAGCGATTCAGTTCTTGACACAGTCAAACCAGTGCGCCTGACGCCTACTACCATACACCGTTCAAAGCAGTGGAGGCTCCTCAGAGGAGGAAGGGGAGGACCATCCTCGGTGAAATTTGATAAAAATATAAAGAGTGAAACATTATTATTTTAACATAAAACTATACTAAATATATTCATGTCACCAAATAATTGATTAAAATACACAATTAGTTCTACAGTTACTTCAACAGCACTGTCTGGGGTAGCACGAAGGTGTAGCCGGAGGACAGCTAGCTTCCGCCATACATTGACTTCAATACAAAACCTAGGAGGCTTGTAGGCCTCACCCCCTTCCATAGACATACATGTTAATTATGACCACTTCCGTAGGACATCCACCAACAATCACAGCTTTTGCAGTATGAACTGACTTGTTGTCCATCCAATCATATAATTAGGATCAGAGAATGAACCTAGTGTGTTGTATTGTGGGGGTTCTGCGTGTTGAGAAGCTTGGTGACATTGTTGGATAGAGATTAAGAATGAAGAGTGATAGGAGGTATAATTTGCCTTGCTAACTTCAGTAGCTAGCTACAGTTGAAGTCAGAAGTTTACATACACCTTAGCCAAATACATTTAAACTCAGTTTTTCACAATTCCTGACAATTAATCCTAGTAAAAATGCCCTGTCTTAGGTTAGTAAGGATCACCACTTTATTTTAAGAATGTGGAATGTCAGAATAATAGTAGAGAGAATTATTTATTTCAGCTTTTATTTCTTTCATCACATTCCCAGTGGATCAGAAGTTTACATACACAATTAGTATTTGGTAGCATTGCCTTTAAATTGTTTAACTTGGGTCAAAGTTTCCCACAATAAGTTGGGTGAATTTTGTCCCATTCCTCCTGACAGAACTGGTGTAACTGAGTCAGGTTTGTTGGCATCCTTGCTCGCATACGCTTTTTCAGTTCTGCCCACAAATTTTCTGTAGGATTGAGGTCAGGGCTTTGTGATGGCCACTCCAATACCTTGACTTTGTTGTCCTTACGCCATTTTGCCACAACTTTGGAAGTATGCTTGGGGTCATTGTCCATTTGGAAGACCCATTTGCGACCAAGCTTTAACTTCCTGACTGATGTCTTGAGATGTTGCTTCAATATATCCACATAATTTTCCTTCCTCATGATGCCATCATAAGTCCCTCCTGCAGCAAAGCACCCCCACAACATGATGCTGCCTCCCCCATGCTTCACGGTTGGGATGGTTTTCTTCGGCTTGCAAGCCTCCCCCTTTTTCCTCCAAACATAACAATGGTCATTAAGGCCAAACAGTTCTAATTTTGTTTCATCAGACCAGAGGACATTTCTCCAAAAAGTATAATCTTTGTCCCCATGTGCAGTTGCAAACCGTAGTCTGGCTTTTTAATGGTGGTTTTGGAGCAGTGGCTTCTTCCTTGCTGAGCGGCCTTTCAGGTTATGTCGATATAGGACTTGTTTTACTGTGGATATAGATACTTTTGTACCCGTTTCCTCCAGCATCTTCACAAGGTTCTTTACTGTTGTTCTGGGATTGATCGCACCAAAGTACGTTCATCTCTAGGAGACAGAACGCGTCTCCTTCCTGAGCGGTATGATGGCTGCGTTGTCCCATGGTGTTTAGACTTGCGTACTATTGTTTGTACAGATGAACGTGGTACCTTCAGGCGTTTGGAAATTGCTCCCAAGGATGAACCAGACTTGTGGAGGTCTACACATTTTTTTCTTAGGTCATGGCTGATTTCATTTGATTTGTCCATGATGTCGAGCAAAGAGGCACTGAGTTTAAAGGTAGGCCTTGAAATACATTCACAGGTACACCTCCAATTGACTCAAATGATGTCAATTAGCCTATCAGAAGCTTTTAAATCCAAGCTGTTTAAAGGCACAGTCAACTTGGTGCATGTAAACTTCTGACCCACTGGAATTGTGATATATTGAATTATAAGTGAAATAATCTGTCTGTAAACAATTGTTGGAAGAATTACTAGTGTCATGCACAAAGTAGAGGTCCTAACTGACTTGCCAAAACTATAGTTTGTTAACATGAAATCTGTGGAGTGGTTGAAAAATGAGTCTTAATGACTTCAACCTAAGTGTATGTAAACTTCCGACTTCAACTGTAGCTACCAGCGCGAGTGTGCAATTTTCTCTGCCATAGATAGATAGATAGATAGATAGGTACTTTATTGATCCCCCGGGGGGGAAATTTCATAATGGTGAATGACACACGCTGCCGAAAATGTTGTGGACTTTTTGTTGAAGAACACCTTTCATTCTCTGGGGTACACGGAAAAGTTGCAAATTAAAAGCAAGGGTCGACCGTTGTCAGTTTCATGAAGAAGGTGAGGGCGTTCAAAACCAACTGCTATCATAAGTATAGCTGGTTAACAGGGGAGCCTTTCATTAAGCTGCCTGTATTGCTGGCCTTGCCTGCTTTTTGGAAAGTCTGAGCCTTGGTCAAAAGGTGGGTACTGTGACCTAAAGAACATTGATTGTTCAGCTAAACGACAAAACAAAAGCAGGGAGCATATAAATGCTCACATCAGATTCAAGGTTCTGGGAAAAAGCTGCAATGATTATGACAAAGGTCTGTGAATTGAAAATGCGCAACACAATGAGAGAGTAAGAAGAAACAGAAATGTTCTCAAGTGGCTTATCAACAACACTGTGTTTTTGGGCATGCAAAATGTGCATTTAGAGGATGCTTTACTTGCTGAACATGTCGAATTTTCGACTGTCTTTTCTGTGATGTCGAAAACATTTCAGAATGATTTGATAGCTTCCATCGCATCATCCATTAAAAGTTAGATTAAAGAGAGTTTGACGCAGCAAAGTTTTTCGTGTGCGCTCAAGTTGGCTTCCCACTTCTTGCCACTATTTATTTAGCAAAGATGATAACACATAATCACTCCGGACAGACACAAGCAAAAACTCATGACGTGAATGTTGCAGCAGCCTAGGCTACACCTAAACATTATAAATCTGAAATGCCGTATGGGATGAAAACAAGACAATTTTTCAGTCTGATCAGCTGTAGGCTACTAATAAGAGCAGCTGCATACAGCCTATGCGCCCTGTCCATCTGGTCAGGGTAAACTAATTGGTAACGTTATGTATTTATAGTCCGTTTGTGTGTCAGGAGAAAATGTGAATGTGATCAAATTTTGTTAATATTCAAACTTGGCTGGCTAGGCTACCTATACGTTTTTAATCCAAAATTATTTACTGGAATTAATCAATCAACATAATAGTGATGACAGATGACATGTGAGTATGTTTTTTATAAGGCCTACAGTTGCATAGGCCTGCATGAGGCAAACATGCATAAAGCAAGCTCAGCCCTTGCTTTATGACAGTGATTAACCACAACTGATTAATCACTGTCATACCGTATAGGGTCCAGAGTTTTCCTAGTTAGGTTAACATATAAAAACAAACTCCAGGCCGGGGGGTAATAATTGCCTGGGACCTATGGTGCCACCAGTCTGCTTGCAGTTGTCAGTTATCGTCAGGTATGTGGATGATCAGGGCTTTATTCAGGAATGTTTCTTGGGCTACTTTGATGTGTCAAGTGTGTGAGATACACAGTCTGTGTTTGACTTTATGAATTTTTAGATGTCTGAGTTTATCTTCATAGAGAAACTTGTTTTATCCAAACCTACGATGGCGCATCTGTAATGGAATGTATGTCAACTTTCTCCTGACATGAACTGAAGCCACGTCTCGTGCCCGCTCATCCACTGGCACATTGAATGTTTTCCCTCCAAGCACTGTGAGTACCCCTATCAATTGTCTTTCATTACTGTATGTAGAGTCAATCACATACACAAACACGATCACATTATTACACATTAATGAAGTCACTCCTTGCTTGGACTAACTAATTCTTTGCTCTTTTGTCTAACTGTGTAGTGTGTTGTTGTCAGGCTCTGGCCATAGAGAGGCCTATTTGCTTCTCTATGTAGCTATGGTCAGAGTCTGACAGTGTCCTTCTTTTCTGTTTCTGTTTCTGTGTGGGTTTTGGGTTGGATCCCTAATTGGAGGCAGCTGCACCGCATTGCCTCTAATTAGGGATCCTATACGTAGTATACTAAATAAATACAATGTCGAACTATTACTGTGCTGCGCCTTGGTCTCTCCACACACACACATCTGTGACAGAACGACCCACCAACGTGAGACCAAGCAGCGCGACTGGGGAGAGACGGACCAAGAGGAGTTCGTACCAGTTCCCACGTGGCCTAGGGTGAGGCCTGAGGACTGTGGGAGGGTTTTGGAGCAATGGAGGAGGATGGAGAAGCAAAGGTCCGTCGTTGCTGCGAGCACCACACCATCGGTGAGCAGCCAGAGCCCGGAGAGGCTGAAGAAGGGGAATCGCACACCACTTCGTCTGCCCACAGTTCAGGATCGGGAGAAGCCCGAGGGATTCTATAAATACCCGGAGGAGGAGCAGACGAGGTGGTGGAGAGCCTCGGTTGCGCTTCCGCTGGAGGCTCAGAAGGACCCTTTCCTACGGGAGATAGAGGAGGAGAAGGACGTCGAGCGCCGACGGGCACTAGTGCTGAGGCTACTGGACAGACGGGCTCCTCCAGCAAAAGTCCGGAGCCCGGAACCTCCAGCGAAGGTCCGCAGCCCCGAACCTCCAGCGAAGGTCAGCAACCCCGAACCTCCAGCGAAGGTCAGCAACCCCGAACCTCCAGCGAAGGTCAGCAACCCGGAACCTCCAGCGAAGGTCAGCAACCCGGAACCTCCAGCGAAGGTCGGCAACCCCGAACCTCCAGCGAAGGTCGGCAACCCCGGACATCCAGCGAAGGTCGGCAACCCCGGACCTCCAGCGAAGGTCGGCAACCCCGGACCTCCAGCGAAGGTCGGCAACCCCGGGACCTCCAGCGAAGGTCCGCAGCCCTAAGCCTTCATCCACGGCCCAATGCCTGGAACCTCCAGCTACGGTTCGCAGCCCGGAACCTCCAGCGAGGGTCCGCAGCCCGGAGGCTCCAGAGGCCAGCACATCGCTGTGGCTGGAACCAACCCCCCCAGTGGAGCAGGACCCCGTATTCCACCGGTATCCATTCCGGGTTCAGCCGTCTGCTCCGCTCCTGAGCCAGAGCAGTCCGCTCCACCGGTGCCCATTCCGGGTCCAGCCGTCTGCTCCGCTCCAGTGCCAGAGCAGTCCGCTCCACCGGTACCCAATCCGGGTTCAGCCGTCTGCTCCGCCCCAGGGCCAGAGCAGTCCGCTCCACCGGTACCCATTCCGGGTCCAGCCGTCTGCTCCGCTCCAGTGCCTGAGCAGTCCGCTCGACCGGTGCCCATTCCGGGTCCAGCCGTCTGCTCCGCTCCTGAGCCACAGCAGTCCGCTCCCCCGGTGCCCAGTCCGGGCCCGGTTGTTTTCCCCGCTCCATGGCCGGAGTCGTTTGCCCCACCGGTGCCCAGTCCGGGCCCGGTTGTTTTCCCCGCTCCATGGCCGGAGCCGTTTGCCCCACCGGTGCCCATGCCGAGCCCGGCTGTTTTCCCCGCTCCATGGCCAGAGCTGTTTACCCCACCGGTGCCCAGTCCGGGCCCGGTTGTTTTCCCCGCTCCATGGCCGGAGCCGTTTACCCCACTGGTGCCCAGTCCGGGCCCCGCTAATTGCCCCGCTCCATGGCCGGAGTCGTTTGCCCCACCGGTGCCCAGTCCGGGCCCGGTTGTTTTCCCCTCTCCATGGCCGGAGTCGTTTGCCCCACCGGTGCCCAGTCCTGGCCCGGGTGTTTTCCCTGCTCCATGGCTGGAGCCGTTTACCCCACTGGTGCCCAGTCCGGGCCCGGCTAATTGCCCCGCTCCATGGCCGGAGTCGTTTGCCCCACCGGTGCCCAGTCCGGGCCCGGTTGTTTTCCCCGCTCCATGGCCGGAGCCGTTTGCCACACCGGTGGCCATGCCGGGCCCGGCTGTTTTCCCCGCTCCATGGCCAGAGCTGTTTACCCCACCGGTGAAAGTTGATGCTGTTGCTATGTAACCTCTTGCTAGGTTGTTAGCATAACATAGCTACACATTTTACGATTTTGGGTGTGTTATTCAATTCAATCTGGAGTGCCAGATTGTGCTCTGGGTGTTCGTAAATCCAGAGCGTTGTCAGATTAATACAGTCACTCTGACCATTTTACTTGCACTAGCATAGCTGGTTAGGCTGTTTTCATGTTATCCAGAGCGTTGGTAACTGTAACTGGGCTGCTAGCAACAATTTAATTACACTTTTCTTGCCAACGTTTACTGACACCAGCCATATTCAACGGGTGGTGAGCGTTTGTAAATTCATCAGTTATTCAGCGCTCTGGCACACTCAGACGAGAGTGCTCTGAAATCGGAGTCGATAGCCAGAATTAACTCCATTGAAATGCACAACAGCTATTTCACTTAGCTAAGCATGATGTGAATAATCAAGTCAATAAACGTTGGCTAGTTAGTTAGATAGCAGATAGTTAATATACTGCCTGGCAAGTTCGATGTATTAGTAGCCAACTAACGTTAGGTAACTAGCTAACATACCGGTACATACTGTTGTAATGCTATGCGGTTTGTAAGGATAGCGTAGCTAACAAATTGTCAGCCAACATAACATGTAACGTAACTTATTTGAAAAGTCATTACTTTATTACATTTGTAAGGGTCTGACCGAGGCCAGGTCCCTGACTCCCTCTACTGGGAGTGGGATGACCACGGTCTGGTCCTTACACCCAGGGTTGGGTTATTGGTGATCCCCAATTAGAGACAGCTGTCGTGAGTTGTCTCTAATTGGGGATTCTATTTATGTGCACAGTACAGCCACCTGCGTGTGGATCATTGTTTGTAATTGTCTCGCTAATCAAAGCCGACGTCACGGTGCAGTACATTTCTTGTTTTGTTGATAATTATTAGTTTAATAAATATGTTTAACCTCACCTCTCGCTCTGAGTCTCGTTCCCTCACCCCACATCGTGACAACATTGCTCAACAATTTCTTAACATTTGTCATAATCAGTTAAAGCAATTAATTTTTATCCGCTCTCGTTGGACTTCGGCTGCATATTTTACGCCATTTTCTTAAAAGATTGTGAAGCCACACCCATTTTCTGAAGAATTGCATTATGGGCCCTAAAAATACGGAAAATAGTGTCCACTGCGTGTATACTTCGTATTTTGGTGAATTTAGTACGACATCCGGTAACTTTTGGCATACTAACTATATCCATACTATGACCAATAAGCATACTATATACTCAATTCACGTCACAAATAGTATGTTTAGTGCGGTTAGTATGAGTATTCGAACACAGCTAAGGTTTAAAAATCCTTCTTTAACTTGTCTCCTTCATCTACACTGATTGTGACATCAATAAGGGATCATAGCTTTCACCTAGAGTCACAAGGTCAGTCTATTATGTAAAAAGCAGGCATTCCTAATGTTTAATAGACTCTGTGTACTGGAGTTGCATACCAATACGACGTTGAATGTTCCTAAGTGGTCTAGTTAATGTTTTGACATAAATTGGCTTGAAAATCTATGGCAAGACTTTTAAAGAATAATGGGCAAATATTGTATAATCCAGGTGTGCAAAGCTCTCAGAAACTTACCAAGAAAGACTTGCTGTAATTGCTGCCAAAGGTGATTCTAACATGTATTGACTCAAGGGTTGAATACTTCTGTCATGTCCTGATATGTTTCACCTGTCTGTGTTTGTCCCCTCCCCACACCAGGTGCACCCTATCACCATCATTAATCAGTTTGGGTATTTAGCCTCTTGGGTGCTGTTGGCATTTGCCAGATCGTCTTGCCTAGTCAGTCGTTCCAGCGTTCTCTTGTGTTACTAACTCTGCCAGTCTGTTTCCCGGTATTTGGACCTCTACCTGCCTTTTGGATTACGTGCCTGTCTATCTCCTTCTGTGCCTTCGACCTTCTGAGCTCCTGCTAAAACGAATTCTGCCTGTGTTACGGATTACGAGCCTGTCTACTCCTCTGCACTGCCATCCTTCTGATTCCCTGTACCGAACGCTGCCTGAATTACGACTATGAGCCTGACTCCCCTTATTGGACTATTGCCTTTCTGATTCCCTGTTACGAACACTGCTTGTCATTCACTACGAGACTGTCTTGCCCCATATTCTCTATTAAACAGTCAATCATATCTCTGCCTCCGTGTCCGCTTTTGGGTCCCGTATATCTGTCGTTGTGTCAACTTCTAATCAAGATAAATCCAACAAAATGTTAATTGTCACATGCCCCGTATACAACAGTTGTAGACCTTACTTTAAAATGCTTACAAGCCCTTAACCAACAATGCAGTTTTAAGAAAAGTAATAATATTTAAAAAATATTTATATAGATTTTTTTTTTTTTAAACAATAACGAGGCTATATAGAGGGGGCATACAGTGGGGAGAACAAGTATTTGATACACTGCCGATTTTGCAGGTTTTCCTACTTACAAAGCATGTAGAGGTCTGTAATTTTTATCATAGGTACACTTCAACTGTGAGATATGGAATCTAAAACAAAAATCCAGAAAATCACATTGTATGATTTTTAAATAATTAATTTGCATTTTATTGCATGACATAAGTATTTGATCACCTATCAACCAGTAAGAATTCCGGCTCTCACAGACCTGTTAGTTTTTCTTTAAGAACCTGTTCTCCACTCATAACCTGTATTAACTGCACCTGTTTGAACTCGTTACCTGTATAAAAGACACCTGTCCACACACTCAATCAAACAGACTCCAACCTCTCCACAATGGCCAAGACCAGAGAGCTGTGTAAGGACATCAGGGATAAAATTGTAGACCTGCACAAGGCTGGGATGGGCTACAGGACAATAGGCAAGCAGCTTGGTGAGAAGGCAACAACTGTTGGCGCAATTATTAGAAAATGGAAGAAGTTCAAGATGACGGTCAATCTCCCTCGGTCTGGGGCACCATGCAAGATCTCACCTCGTGGGGCATCAATGATCATGAGGAAGGTGAGGGATCAGCCCAGAACTACACGGCAGGACCTGGTCAATGACCTGAAGTGAGCTGGGACCACAGTCTCAAAGAAAACCATTAGTAACACACTATGCCGTCATGGATTAAAATCCTGCAGTGCACGCAAGGTCCCCCTGCTCAAGCCAGCGCATGTCCAGGCCCGTCTGAAGTTTGCCAATGACCATCTGGATGATCCAGAGGAGGAATGGGAGAAGGTCATGTGGTCTGATGAGACAATAATAGAGCTTTTTGGTCTAAACTCCACTCGCCGTGTTTGGAGGAAGAAGGATGAGTACAACCCCAAGAACACCATCCCAACCGTGAAGCATGGAGGTGGAAACATCATTCTTTGGGGATGCTTTTCTGCAAAGGGGACAGGACGACTGCACCGTATTGAGGGGAGGATGGATGGGGCCATGTATTGCGAGATCTTGGCCAACAACCTCCTTCCCTCAGTAAGAGCATTGAAGATGGGTCGTGGCTGGGTCTTCCAGCATGACAACGACCCGAAACACACAGCCAGGGCAACTAAGGAGTGACTCCGTAAGAAGCATCTCAAGGTCCTGGAGTGGCCTAGCCAGTCTCCAGACCTGAACCCAATAGAAAATCTTTGGAGGGAGCTGAAAATCCGTATTGCCCAGCGACAGCCCCGAAACCTGAAGGATCTGTATGGAGGAGTGGGCCAAAATCCCTGCTGCAATGTGTGCAAACCTGGTATGATCTCTGTAATTGCACCAAATATTAATTGTACCAAATATTAATTTCTGCTTTTCTGATGTATCAAATACTTATGTCATGCAATAAAATGCAAATTAATTACTTAAAAATCATACAATGTGATTTTCTGGATTTTTGTTTTAGATTCCGTCTCTCACAGTTGAAGTGTACCTATGATAAAAATTACAGACCTCTACATGCTTTGTAAGTAGGAAAACCTGCAAAATCGGCAATGTATCAAATACTTGTTCTCCCCACTGTAGGTACCGAGTCAATGTGTGGGACAGTGGAGGCTCCTCTGAGGCCCACCCTCAGTGAATTTCATTTAAAAAAAACTTTTTAAAAGTTATCCTTACTAATTATACTAAATATATTCACGTTACCAAATAATTGATTAAAACACACTGTTTTGCAATGAAGGTCTACCGCAGCCTAAACATAATTCTGTAGGGTAGCACCATGGTGTAGCAGAGGACAGCTAGCTTCTGTCCTCCTCTGGGTACATTGACTTCAATACAAAACCTAGGAGGCTCATGGTTGTCATCCCCTTCCATAGACTTACAGAGTAATTATGACAACTTCCATAGGACATCCTACAACCTATCAGAGCTCATGCAGCATGAACTGGCAAGTTGTCCACCTAATCAAAGGATCTGAGAATGAATCTAGTACTGAAAGCATAGGCTACAGCTAGCTAGCATTGCAGTGCATGAAATGTGGTGACTAGTTGACACAAAGAGAGAAAGACAATAGTTGAACAGTTTAACAAACAAATTTCTTCCAAAATGAAGAAGGAGCGAGAGAGAGAGAGATGTCTTATTTTTTGTCACTTTCAGTTACTTAGCTAGCAAATGTAGCTATCTAGAGTAGCCTACTCAAACACCCTGTTCAAACAGAGGGATGCAATGTTAGCTAGCTGGCTATGACTGTCCAGCACAACACTGGAACTCTTCCAAGTCAAGGTAAGCTTTTGATTTTACTAATTTATTGCCACCCGGGCCTGCCGGTGTAAGTACTAAACTGCTTACTGACTGTACACTGTAACGTTACTGCATGATTGTAGTGGGTTTACTAACACGTTAGTTCTATTAGCTACAGTGCCTTCGGAAGTATTCAGACCCCTTGACTTTTTCAAAATTTGTAAAGTTACAGTCCTATTCTAGAATGTATTCAATAAATAAAAAGTCCTAAGCAATCTACACACAATAACCCATAATGATAAAGCAAAAACTGGTTTTTCGAAATAAAAACAGATACCTTATTTACATAAGTATTCAGACCCTTTGCTATGACACTCGAAATTGTTTCTATTGATCATCCTTGAGATGGGGATTGGAGTCCACTTGATTGGAGTCCACCTGTGATAAATTCAATTGATTGGACATGATTTGGAAAGGCACACACACCTGTCTATATAAGGTCCCACAGTTGACAGTGCATGTCAGAGCAAAAACCAAGCCATGAGGTCGAAGGAATTGTCCATAGAACTCCGAGACATGATTGTGTAAAGGCACATTCTGCAGCATTCTTAAATGAAAGAAGTTTGGAGCAATCGGGGTAGAAGGGCCTTGGTCAGGGAGGTGACCAAGAACCCGATGGTCACTCTGACAGAGCTCTAGTTCCTCTGTGGAGATGGGAGAACCTTCTCCGAAGGACAACCATCTCTGCAGCACTCAACCAATCATGCCTTTATGGTAGAGTGGCCAGACGGAAGCCACTCCTCAGTAAAAGGCACATGACAGCCCGCTTGGAGTTTGCCAAAAGGCACTTAAAGACTGTCAGACCATGAGACCAGATTCTCTGGTCTGATGAAACCAAGATTGAACTCTTTGTACTGAATGCCAAGTGTCACGTCTGGAGGAAACCTGGCACCATCCCTACTGTGAAGCATGGTGGTGGCGGCATCATGATGTGGGGATGTTTTTTAGCAGCAGGGACTGGGAGACTAGTCAGGATCGAGGCAAAGATGAACGGAGCAAATTACAGCGAGATCCTTGATGAAAACCTGCTCCAGAGCGCACTTTCCAACAGGACAACAATCCTAAGCACACAGCCAAGACAACACAGGAGTGGCTTCAGGACAAGTCTCTGAATGTACTTGCGTGGCCCAGCCAGAGCCCGGACTTGAACCCGATCAAACATCTCTGGAGAGATCTGAAAATAGTTGTGCAGCAACACTCCCCATCCAACCTGACAGAGCTTGAGAGGAACTGCAGAGAATAATCAGAGAAACTCCCCAAATGCAAGTGTGCCAAGCTTGTAGTGTCATACCCAAGAAGACTCTATGCTGTAATTGCTGCCAAAGGGGCTTCAACAAAGTACAGATTAAAGGGTCTGAATACTTATGCAAATGTTATATTTCCTTTTGTTTTCTCTAAGTTAGCAAACATTTCTAAAAACCTGTTTTTGCTTTGTCATTATGGGGTATGGTGTGTAGATTGATGAGGGGGAAAAAACAATGTAATACATTTCAGAATAAGGCTGTAAATTAACAAAATGTGGAAAAAGTCTAGGGGTCTGAATACTTTCCGAAGGCACTGTATGTTGACTATGACTTTACTTTAGCCAATATGGTGGCACCGATGTAGGCTGTGTGTAGCTGTTATGATATGGTTTGCCTTGGAAAGCTTTTTTCGCCTGGTCACATACAGCTGATGTGTTGTGCATGGAAGTCCACAAGCGAAGGGAAAATGAGAGGAAGAGAGTACATAGATGCGAGAAGGAATGTGTTTACGGATGATCAGGTGTGTATTCATTCCGCTGATTCTGTTGAAAACGTTCTTTAACAGAAGCAAACAATTCAGGGATAAACATAACTGAATTTGTCCAATAGAAACTCTTGTTTGCAACTGTTGGACTAATGATTACACCCTATATCAGCTAGATGCAGACAAGAGTGTGCAAGGCGGTATTGAATGTGTCACCGTCTGTCCATGTGTCACCTTACTGTCTGTCACCTCAAAAGGTGAATGGAATATGAATGACAATCATCCATTATGCTGTAATAGAATAAGGCCATGTCCTCCCTCATCTTAAAAGTCACGACCTCCACTGATGCGGGGGTACAGGTTATTCAAGGTAATTGCGTTAATATGTACAGTACATGTAGGTAGGGGTAAAGTGACTATGCATAGATAATATACAGCAAGTAGCAGCAGCGTAAAATGAAAGGTGTCAATGCAAATAGTCTGGGTAGCCATTTGATTGCTGAACAGTTAGTCTTAAACTACATTTAGTTTAAGACTGCTGAACAGGAGTATGGAGTACTTTTTACTCCATACATTTTCCCTGACACCCAAAAGTACTCATTACATTTTGAATGCTTAGCATGACAAGAAAATTGTCTAATTCACACACTTATCAAGAGAACATCCCTAATGCCTCTGATCTGGCAGACTCAATTAATACATGCATCGATTGTAAATCGATAGCCAGAGTGTGCCTCTGGCTATCTGTAAAAAAATATATAATAAGAATGGTGCCATCTGGTTTGCTTAATATAAGAAATGTAAAATGACTTATACTTTTATTTTTTACTTTTGATACTTAAGGATATATTTATGTGATTACATGTACTTTTCATACTTAAGTATATTTAAAACCAAATACTTATCTTTTACTCAAGTAGTATTTTACTGGGTGACTTTTACTTTTACTTGTCATTTTCTATTAAGGTATTTTTACTTTTCACTTTTACCAGAGGGAGAATAACAGGCCAGGTTTGGTTTCAAAATGATTTAAATACTTTTAAAGACTTCAGAGAGGTGATATCTACGCAGCCCACGACCCGTCTCCTGTTATTATTGAACTAACCTCATAACCAGGCTGGCTGGTGGACAAAGCAAATGTTGAATTCCCAGGTTTTATTGTCTGACATTGTGGAGTCGAGAGAGGAGGGTAGCGGAAATTAAACAGTGGGGAAATAAAATGTATAACACAGAAGATTTTAACAGGTGGGTGTTTTCCAATCCAACTTTTCGCCATTGATACAAAAACAACAATATGAAGAAATTCAACTGGGGAAGAATGTGATTAGTGATGGTGGAAGTTTCTGAGCAGAGGCCAGAACTAGGCCCACTCCCCCATTGACTCATGCCTCGGGCCATTGTAGAATTTAATTATTTGATTTAACTTTGTTTCAGTTGACCCCTCGATTTCCCCCCTGCAGATGTCTGAAATTCAGTAGTTAACAGAATAGAAGGGGTTAGGAAAAACTTCAATAAACAATACACACACTCACAAGTACACTCATCCATAATTTCTCTGGGATGGACTGTATCATTTAATGTTAGTTTTTTGGTGGATTTAGGACTGGACCATTTAATCCTGTATCACATTTTCTGCAGTGCTGGGTTTTTAACTGAATATCGCTCTCTCTCGCTCATCACAGTTTTCAGGGCCTCATATTACACTTTTGTTTTACAATCGCTTACACACTAAAAGTGGTAGTTGAGGCGCACTCAGTGAAACCATTAACTCATGTTCCTAATCTTCAGACCAAGTCTGCAAAACTGCAAGCACATTATATGCTTTACACTTCACACTTTTTGCAAAACACTAAACACAGTTCTCTACTTTAGACACATCATTCAAAACGAACAGGTCTTGTGTTTCGTTTGGAGAACACTGCCATTCAAAATGCCACACTCATTTACCGATAACCTTCACCCAGTGCTCGCTTGTGAAAACACTTATAGCTAATTTCTTCACTTAGAAATCAGAGCTTGGGCACTATAAATAGGCTTCAGGTTGGCTTTCTTAGAGTTAGAGGAAGAGGAGTGAGAGTAAGAGGGGAACAAGGAGGTGGAGGAAGAGGACAAGGACATGGAGGAGGCCTGTGGTGACATAGACGAGGGGGCATGCCAGGGCTGGATACACCACTCCAGATGCTACTTCCCCTGCTGTTTAGCCAGAGAGAACATTGCTTGTTTCTTTATAGAAACAGGCCTATTTGTTTTATCTTTGTCACGAGAATTTCTATCTCAATGTTCTAAATGAACTCTTTTATAACTCTATCTGTACCTTGAAGATTGTAAGTCCCCAGTTTTAAATAATACAGAGAGAGCCCCAGCTTGCAATGGTCAGCATTTATTCATGAGAGCTCTGCCCGAACATACAATGCACATAGCTTTTAATACATATCTCAGTCAGAAAGCCCCCACCCTGCTTGATGGGGGCTGTAAGTTCTCAGGGTCTCTCCCTTCAAGGACACATTAGATACCTAACTGGACCCACACTTAATCACGTTGTATAAACAGCCCACTCCCCTGCTTGGGAGAGCTGGGACCAAAATCCCATTATCCAGTTTTTACAACCGTCATAAATAGCCTTCCTTCTTAACTACTTCTTAACTGTTCCACCAGATGGTAACCTATTAACTTTGTCTATGTACCCACATTCTTAAGAGTATTTCCTAACATCTCACACATTACACAGTTTCAGGGTGGAACATTTTAGTCATTCTTTATCAATATTCTACTCTTTGTTATGTCTGTTACTGTTCATCCCCAAATCTGGATGGAAATTTTGAGAAAGAAATACATTTAGTTTCTGCATTTCTGTTTATAGTGTAAATATATACTGAATATGCATACATACTGTATATATTTGTGCACATACATGTACGTGTGAGTGCTATGACAAACTGCCGTGGACTCCACTGCACACTGAACATGCAAAAGACACAAGATAGTAGTGTTTTACATTAGTGGAAAGACAATCATTTCACCATAAATTTGCCTCTACCAGGTGATCCTCGCAAGATTTCTGACAGAGGTGTGAAAAGAATAATCAGAAGAGTTGTCCAAGAGCCAAGGACCACTTGTGGAGAGCTTCAAAAAGACCTGCAATTAGCAGGTACTGTTGTCTCAAAGAAAACAGTAAGTAATGCACTCCACCACCATGGCCTGTATGCACGCTCACCACGCAAGACTCCATTGCTGAAAAATGTTGAAGCTCGTTTAAAGTTTGCTGAACATTTGGAAAAGCCAGTGAAATACTGGGATAATATAGTGTGGTCAGATGAGAGCAAAATTGAACTGTTTGGATGTCATAATACACACCATGTTTGGAGGAGAAATGGCACTGCACATCACCCTAAAAACACCATACCAACAGTGAAGTTTGGAGGTGGGAACATCATGGTGTGGGGCTGCTTTTCAGCAAATGGTACTGGCAAACTTCACATAATTGAAGGAAGGATGAATGGGCAAATTTACAGAGACATTCTTGACAAAAATCTGCTGCCATCTACCAGGATGATGAAGATGAAACGAGGGTGGACATTTCAGCAAGACAATGATCCCAAACACACAGCCAAGGAACCTCTCAATTGGTTTCAAAGAAAGAAAATAAAGCTGCTAGAATGGGCCAGCCAATTACCTGACTTAAATCCCATTGAAAATCTATGGAAAGAACTGAAGATCAAGATTCATAGAAGAGGCCCACGGAACCTTCAAAATTTGAAGACTGTTTGTGTGGAAGAATGGGCCAAAATCACACCAGAGCAATGCATGCGACTAGTTTCTCCATACAGGAGGCGTCTTGAAGCTGTCATTACCAACAAAGGCTTTAGTACAAAGTATTAAATAAATATCAGTAAGTGTGTTCAATACTTTTTCCCTGTGTCATTTCACATTATTACACATAACTTAATTTCTGAACTTATTTGTTTTGGTTTCTTTGTATGTATGGATTACTTGGGTTGTTACCAACATCTGGTGAAAACGTCATGTCAATAGCACCTTTGGAAATACAGTGGGGAGAACAAGTATTTGATACACTGTGAGTGACGGAATCTAAAACACTTATGTCATGCAATAAAATGCAAATTAATTATTTAAAAATCATACAATGTGATTTTCTGGATTTTTGTTTTAGATTCCGCCTCTCACAGTTGAAGTGTACCTATGATAAAAATTACAGACCTCTACATGCTTTGTAAGTAGGAAAACCTGCAAAATTGGCAGTGTATCAAATACTTGTTCTCCCCACTGTATATTTACTGAGAAAAATGGTGACGTGTTCAATACTTATTTCACCCGCTGTATCTGCACATATGTGATGTGGTACGCAATTTTCGGCGACCACTTTTGGCTCGTGGGGGCTGCTTTCAGAACTACTGGCTAAAAAGTATTTAAAAAAGTACTGGAGAATACCTTAAACTGTTAAGCTACAATGTTCTGACCATATAAATATTCATTATAATTATATGATTCTGCTACCAGCTGGGATAAGCTGGAGGAAGAGATATTGTGACAGTTGTGAAAAGCAATTGAGGTCTCTTTGGACTCTTGGACGCCCAGTTTATAAACAGCTTATGAAACTGCTGGTGTGTCAAGAAAAGGAAAATATCTTTAAGCATCAACTAATCTGGTTTGATCTCCGGCACTTCTGTTGAGACATTTAATACCACAGTGACCAGGCATTTGCGTCCCAAATGGCACCCTATTCCCTACATTTGGCACTACTATTAACTAAAGCCCTATGGGCCCTGGTCAAAAGATGTGCACTGTATAGGGAATAGGGTGCCATTTGGGACAAAAGCCAGGTGTTTGCTGCTAGAGCATGGCAGTGTGGGACTTGCCTGCTTTCATGCCTGTGTGCCCACATCAATAATAACACTGTGTGCGTCCCAAGTGGCATCCTATCCCTTTATAGTGCACTACTTTAGACCAGGGCCCATAGGGCTATAAAGGGAATAGAGTGCCATTTGGGACACACACACTCTCATTGTTGTACAATATTTCACGTTTGTGTAGTAAATTATGTTTAATAATAATGTTACATAATGGACTATTTGATAACAATGCTGTGTGAATACCATTATGTGCACTGGTGTCTTTCTCTCTGATATTTCTGAATATTCAATATTCATTTTTTTATAGAATGTTTATCTGTAAATGAACTAACACTATTGATTTTTAATCAAACACTGTAAAGACAAGCAGACTGAGTACATTTGATGAGTTACTTCCAAGACGTGAATGAGAAGAAAACAATGGTTTGTCTGAGTCTATTTGTCTGAGTCCCACTCCCAAATGGCACCCTATTCCCTTTCCAGTGCACTTCTTTTGAACAGGGCTCATAGAGTTCTGGACAAAAGTAGTGCACTATAAAGGGAATAGGGTGCGATTTGGGAAGCTCTGAAAGAGCTTTTTAACTTGTAGATGAGACACTATATATTATGCCTGTTTTCTGCATTAGTGGTTGTATAACTGATTACATTAATTACTTCACAACCAATTCACTGTACGTATGTTTATTTTCTTTATCAATATTTCATAAACTATTATACATTTTTCTTCTTAGGGTTTTGTACTATCATGTTGCTGTATACTTGTCTGGCAGAAATTGAGGATTTTGGTGTGCATCCCAAATGGCACCCTATTTCCTATATAATGCACTACTTTTGTTTATGTTTTGTATATAAGGGTCCAAGGTCATGTTGATATTTTTTCAACGAGCTCTGTGAGTCCAAAATGACTCCCTAAACTGTACAATAATTTTGACGTTTGCGTGCGGGTCTGACAAAGCGAGAAGGTGTGTGGTTCGTGCTCAGGCCCTGAAAATACAGATTAGATTAGTGGTGGAGAGGTGGCAAATGACTGGCCTCTGAATAGTATATTTCGAACGTGTGAAGGGTAGCCTATAAGGTTTATATCAAGGTTACTTTGTGCGTCTGTTGTATACTTGTCCTTGCACCTTATTTTATATATATATTTTTTTTTATAAAATGTTTTTCTTGGGTTTCTGGAAACCCCACTATCTGTAATTGATTGAATCCCAGCCTAAGCCTTTGAGGCTTTTTGGTAAAATGAAACAAACTGAACAAAAAGCACTGTTTCTAGATTATCCAAATTATTACAAATTCTAGATGCCTTTAAATGCTCTTGTAATTGTCTTTTTGTACATTCATCTCATGATGCCCTACTTTTTGATTTGTCTGTGTATTTTTACATTTTACATTTTTAGCTGATCCAGACCTGTCCCTGTTGGGTCCCAGCCCCATGGTCTGCACCTTCTGCCAGATACAGCATGGGCTCTTAATCTTTTCCTCCACCCCTCCTCCCATCCCTCTCTCCATCCAATGGTGCCAACTGGTGGCATTTAGCTGCTGCGGTGGCCATTTGGACTGGCCCGGTGACAGTTTAGTCCATCTTCCTAGTCCCGGGCCACCAGACTTATGGCTCCTTAACATTAACGTTCAACAGATAAGGGAAACTAGTGGGATCTGATCTGTGATCTGGGAGCAGGGCAGGCTTGTGTTAAGATGGAGGGAATTCCTTAAGTACTCCTGGCACCACACTGGGCTTGGGCTGCGTCTCAAATGGCACCCTATTCTCTATAGCGCACCAGTGGTATAAAGTACTTAAGTAAAAATACTTTAAAGTACTACTTAAGTAGCTATTTGGGTATCTGAACTTTACAATTTATATTTTTGACAACTTTAACTTTTACTTCACTACATTCCTAAAGAAAATGATGTACTTTTTACTCCATACATTTTCCCTGACACCCAAAAGTAACATTTACATTGAATGCTTAGCAGGAAAGAAAAATGGTCTAATTCACACGCTTATCAAGAGAACACCTGGTTATCCCTACTACCTTTGATCTGGTGAACCAACTAAACACATGCTTCGTTTGTAAATGATGTCTGAGTGTTGGAGCGTGCTCCTGGCTATTTGTAAATTATAAGGAATTTATACTTTTACTTTTAGCAATTACATTTACTTTTGATACGTAAGTATATTTAAAACCAAATACTTTTACTCAATTAGGAATTTACTGGGTGACTTTTACTTGAGTCATTTTTTCAACTGGGTACTTTTTCCACCACTGTAGTGCACTACTTTTGACCAGGGCCATACTATTGAAAACCATGTCACACAGGAGCTTATCTTCTCTCTCTTTGAGGCTGTGGGCCATGTACTGTACGTAAAACGGTTTCTATAGATTATGGTAACTATGGCCTAGATCCAATCTGATCAAGCGGTAAGCGATAGCCGACACCCGCATAGCTGGTGTTTTTGCATTGTCTGGTGTAACTGCATCAAATCGGTGAGCAGCTGCTCGTGTGGTCATTGTCACAGCAGTCCCATTCGTATTAGAAGTTCAGAATTAGAAAGTTTTGGCTATATATAAATAATGACACTCAAAATGAAAATCATTAAAGAAAATAATGAGGATTTCTATCAGCCTAATCGAGGTGTAGATTACATCTCAGATTCCAGTGTTCGAACTTGTAAACAAGGCTGCATGGGATTTCTCATAATGCGACTCTATGCAGCCAATGGAAATGTCCCCTTTATGGATAAAGTGTCGGCTAGCACAGATCTAATATAATCTAGCCCTAAGTCTTTGAGGGGTCTGAGAATTTATCCGTTAGAGGAGCATTTATATTTTTTTGTGTCGCTTTTGTGTTCTGGGTCTACTTTGAACGCTTTACATTTCCTGTATTTTTGTTCAACATGATAATGTACCAAGTATGTATTTTGTGATGGCAAGAAAATTCTACCCCAAAAATCCAACAAGCGTTCAAGAAATATGAAAACCAACTCATCAGACAATCAAAACATACTACACACCACAGTTCAATAAAATGTGTATTTGTGTTTCCTTACAATATATTTTCATTTTATTCATTTTTTACAGAAACACACTTTGTGCAATTGGTCTAGATGAAACAATTAGTTATGTTAATTTCATGACAAAGATAGAATATCACCTGTTGAGTCATACTGTATGTTTATACCAACTGCAAATGATTTTTCACCTTTAAAATAAATCTATGTACAGCATATATTATCATGTACATGTGAAGTTCAGAGTATTACCAGTTGTTGTTTTGTTGCAGCTTGCTGCTCTTGCCCTGAATGTATTAGGTGTACCCCGATATGTTTTGTGGTACACCCATATTGTATATGACTGTATTATCTACCCACATGCTTCTCCTTTGTACTTTAAGGCAAAGAGGGAATAGGATGGGTGCAAAGAACTTGACACTAGAAATGTTTCAACAATGGCTAACACCTACCGGAGCAGTATGGCTCTGACACATACCTGTCTCTGTCATTGTGTGTGTCCCAAATGGCACCCTATTCCCTACCGTATATAGTGCACTGTATAGAGAATAGGATGCCATTTGGTACGCAGCCATTGTCTCCATCATGCCAGTCGCCATATATGAGGCAGTTGTGTACTACCCTGTTTATAAGGGGATAAAAAGGCAAAGAAGATAATGGGATGGACATTTTAAGCAGAAAAGGTACCAAAAGGTTTAAATCAGTGAGAGAGAAGCAATATGGGTCAGTTTGCTGAAGAAGAAGAAGAAGAAGAAGAAGAAGAAAGTATGTGAGTTCTGTAAATCCCTTCTCTGTTTAATGTCAACACGAATGTCTTGAAAAGCCGTTCTAGGTATCAATAAAAGGTCTTCAGAAAACTTAACAGCCAGTGTAAATGTACCAACCACTTTCTCAATGATAGAAAACATTTAGATAGCCTATGTATCCCTTTGTTTAAAAAAACAACGTATTCTATATTGTACCTTAGCTGTAAAGTTTTACGAATAACCTGCAATGATGGTTGTGAGAGTAACCTGCTTAGTATATAAGACTAACCAATGAGCCTAAAATGTCCATAACCCCATGTGGGGGTTTTGAGGCAAAATTTAGTTTATAATATATTTTAAAAAAGAAATGCCTACTTCGTATTTTTCCATAGTCCCACAAGCATTGTCTATATAAGGAGTGTCGTTATATTCACCTCTCAGCTCGACAGACAGATGGACGGACTCGCACATCCACTTTGAGGGGGGTGTTGATTAGCTCAACTGAAGATGGAAGGCCAAAGATCAAGCTTAGATGTCCTGTCACTATCCATAGGTCTACAGATCCCAAAGCCCTCTCTGAAGTGTCCCACTGTTCTTCATTATCCCTTCTGTCTACTGATACTTGTCATATACACTGACCATTTTATTAGGTACACCCATCTTGTACTGGGTCGGACCCCCCTTTGCCTCCAGAACAGCCTGAATTCTTTGGGGCATGGAAACGTTGGTCAATTGGTATCAAGGGACTTAACGTGTGCCAGAAAACATTACCCACACTATTATACCACCACCACCAGCCAGTACTGTTGACAGCAGGCAGGATGGGGCCATGGACTTAAGCCAAATCCTGACTTTGCCATCAGCATGACTTAACAGGAACTGGGATTCGTCAGACCAGGCACTGTTTTTCCACTCCTCAATGTTGTTGATTGCATGCCTACTGGAGCCCCTTCTTCTTGTTTTTAGCCGATAGGAGTGGAACCCGATGTGGTTGTCTGCTGCAACAGCCCCCCCTTGGCAAGGACTGATGAGTTGTGCATTCCGAGATTCTGCTCTGCACACTACTGTTGTACTGCACCGTTAATTGCCTGTTTGTAGCCCATAGAGCTGCCATTGACTGGATGTTTTTTGTTTGTCGCACCATTCTTGGTAAACCCTAGACACTGTTGTGCGTGAAAAGCCCAGAAGTTCGGCCATTTCTGAGATACTGGAGCTGGCGCACCTGGCACCCGCGATCATACCACGGTTACATCACTTGTTTTGCCCATTCTAACATTCAATTGAACAGAACTGATTTCCTCCATGCCTGTCTGCCTGTTTTATATAGCAAGCCATGGCCACATGACTCAATGGCTGTAGGAGCAAACCATTTTCGTGAACAGGGTGGTGTACCTAATGAACTGCGTAGAATGTCTTCTCATCATATGTAATGTATCCTCATCATAGAGAATGTCTCTTCAGTGAATAGAATGTTTGCTCTTCATATAGAATGGCTCCCAACTTATCACTCTGCTGCTGGCGCATAGTATAGTAAGTCTTATAAATACATACACAAAAATATACACAATCATAGTGGGCCGTAATATAAATAATGTAGAAAATTTTCTTTTCTTTACACATCCTCTGAACTGCATTCATAGTGTGCCATAGAGTGTCAGCAAGGGTTGGGTTGGTCGTCCAGAGCTCTGGTGCAGTTAGTCAGTCCTTCCTCTCTCTCTTTCTCTGTAGCTTTGATACTGGCTGCATTCTGATTCTCCACCCTTTTTCCAAAGTATGCACTTTCCCACTTCTCATCATGGATTTAAAAGTGTAGTGTTGGTGTGGGCTAAGAATTGGCTGGAGGGAGTTGTTAGATCCATGACAGGGAGTGTGCAAATGCACACTGGGAGAAGTGTGAAGAATCAGGATGCAGCACAATGATAACTCTGTCTATACGTTGGTCTCCAGGCCGTTCATGTCGATGGAGCAGTGGTCCTTGTCCTTGTGCTCCCTCTTGTGTTGGGGAGTGTGGGGGTTCCTCTTCCTCTGTTCCGGCCGTACCCCCTCCTCCAGCTGCATTAGACGGGCCACGTCCGGGCCCCCCGGTCCGCAGGGAGGGGGCTGGTACACACCGTTCTTCTGGTACGTCATCATCTGCTGGATGCTGATCATGGGCTTGGTCTCGCAGATCAACGGCACCTGAAGTGGGTAGAAGACAACGGGAGGTAGAAGGAACCAATCTGTGAATTTGTGCTAAAGCAAAGAATACCCTACGCAAAACAAATAGACAGGTCCACTTCTGGTTCAAATGTCAGGACGCAATGGGAGGTACAAAGAAACGAAAAATGTTAAACGGCCAACACACTTGGATATATTGTAAGTTGCAATTGAAACATTGTTTTAATGTTCTTGGATATACTGTAAGTTGCAATTGAAACGTTGTTTTAATGTTCATTTATCTCACGTCTTCATAGCCAAAATAATGATTCCCTATGCAAAACAAATAAATAGCTGTGGTAGTGATCTAATATTTGTATTGTGTCCAGAGAAATTAGGAAATGAAACCGGTTTAGTTGAGTGAGTTGGAGTGCAACTATAATTGAGAAGTTTATAAATATTTGAATAAGAGGGTAATTCCCTAATAAACCCAGTCTGATTGCCTCTGAATATCGTTTGAATGACAGGCTCTATTGTGTAGAGAGATTGGGCAATAGGAACATATAGTCAACTCCAGAATTATTGGCACCCTTCATGAAAATGAGCAAAAATTGATATATAAAAAGAACCACACATGCAATGAGTGATATTTTGGGCTTAAACAAACGGGTAAGCCTCATGATTTTATTTTCAAAGAGATTTTTGGAACAAAATAAAGTTTTCCTTTAGTAACACACATTTTAGTGAAAATGCAGATTCCAAAAAATATTGGCTCCCCAATTGTCAGTGTCCCCTGGCGAGAATGACAGCACTCAGCCTCTTTCTGTAGTGTTTAATAAGGTTGGAGAACACTTGTTGATGGATCTTGGACCACTCTTCCATGCAGAACATTTCCAATTTATTAAGATTCTTCGTTTTCTTTTGTGAACTGCCCTCTTCAATTGAGACCCACATTTTTCAATTGGGTTCAAGTCTGAGAGGGCCATTGCAAAACCTTGATTTTGTGTTGCTGCAACCATTTCTTTGTCGATTTTGATGTGTGCTTCGGGTCATTGTCTTGTTGGAAGACCCAACCGCGGCCCAGTTTCAGCCTTCTGACAGAGGCAACCAGATTTTGCCGTTCTTTGTATGCAGCCCCCTTTTGTCGCCAAACATGACGATGGTTTGCGTGGCCAAAAAACTTTTTGTCTCATCTGATCATAACACACGATTCCAGTTGCACCTCCAATGTTGCTTGGCAAAGTTCAGACGCTGGGATTTGTGTCTTGGTCTTAGGAATGGCCTCTTATCATCCTCCTCACTGTGCGTGGGGGCAATATGCGGATGCGTCCCCTTCCTGGCAAATTTTCAACAGTTCCATGCTTTTCAAACTTCTTTACTATGGCCCTGATTGTGCTTGCTGATAATTTTAACTGACTACCTTTTTTTTTTTTGTAGCCATTCCCCAATCTATGCAGATCAACAGCTTTTTTTCTCATTTGATTTGAGAGCTCTTTGTTTCTACTCATGTTGATGGATGACAAAAGGATTTTACCCGTGTGTTACCTCATATTTATACCCCAGTGAAACAGGAAATTGTCATAGACAACAATAAAATTCCTAGACACTAAAAGCAATATCTGGTTTTATTTATAGTATTCTTCAAGAGTGCCAATAATTTTGCCACATATGTTTTTGATAGAATAACCTCAGAAGAATGGTTTTTATTAGAAGAATAGTCAGTAATTTCTCCAAACATTTTAGGAAAATTAGAATCATTATCTGTATTGTCCATATTATATTAATGTTTTTGCTCACTTTCTTGAGGGGTGCTAATATATCTGGAGTTGACTGTAAGTGATAACGAAGAGAGCAACAAAGAGACTGAGCAATAGAACTCTTAGAAGAATATAATATTTTGTGAAAAGATTGGAAATGACAAACTTTCGTGAGATAATTTTACTTCTGGGTAACCGAGATTAGTACAAATGTTTATATCAGTATTGAAAAGAGAGATTGGTGATAGTAACTTTAGTGAGAACAGAGCAATTGAGCAATAGAACTCTAGATAATAATCTTAATATCTGTATTCAACAGAGAAATTGGGCTATAACTTAAAATCAAATGTTATTTGTCATATGCGCCGAATACACAGGTGTAGACCTTAACCTGAAAAGCTTACTTACAAGCCCTTAATCAACAATGCAGCGTATTTGAAATTAATTAAGAAAATATTTGTTAAACATTTTGTTTTATAAATTAAAGTAAAAAAAAAAAAGTTACAATAAAATAACAATAACGAGGCTATATACAGGGGACACTGGTACCAAGTCAATGTGCGGGGGTACAGGTTGAGGTATTGAGGTAATATGTACACTACCAGTCAAAAGTTTGGACACACCTACTCAATCAGGGTTTTTCTTAATTTTTTACTATTTTCTACATTGTAGAACAATAGTGAAGACATCAAAACTATGAAACAACTTTAAAAAATTAAATAATGTATTTAACTAGGCAAGTCCGTTAAGAACTAATTCTTATTTACATTGACGGCATACACCGACCAAACTCGGACGACGCTAGGCCAATTGTGCGCCGCCCTATGGGACTCCCAATCACGGCCGGTTGTAACACAGCCTGGATACAAACCAGGGTGTCTGCGCGTCTTGGGAGCCCAATGGAATCATGTAGTAACCAAAAAAGTGTTAAACAATTCAAAATTTATTTTATATTTGAGATTCTTCAAAGTAGCCACCATTTGCCTTGGTGACAGCTTTGCACACTCTTGAAATTAATAATGAGGTAGTCAACTGGAATGCATTTCAATTAACAGGTGTGCCTCGTTAAAAGTAAATTTCTGGAATGTCTTTCCTTAATGCGTTTGAGCCAATCCGTTGTGTTGTGACAAGGTAGGGGTGGTATACAGAAGATAGCCCTATTTGGTCCATATTATGGAAAGAACAGCTCAAATAATCAAAGAGAAATGACAGTCCATTATTACTTTAAGACATGAAGGTCAGTCAATCTGGAAAATATCAAGAACTTTGAAAGTTTCTTCAAATGCAGTCGTAAAAACCATCAAGAGCTATGAGGAAACTGGCTCTCATGAGGACTGCCACAGAGTTACCTCTGCTGCAGAGGATAAGTTCATTAGAAACAAATGCACCTCAGATTGCAGCCAAATATATGCTTCACAGAGTTCAAGTAACAGACACATCAACATCATCTGTTCAGAGGAGACTGCGTGACTCAGGCCTTCATGGTCAAATTGCTGCAAAGAAACCACTACTAAAGGACACCAATAAGAAGAAGAGACTTGTACTTTTTAACACTTTTTTGGTTACTACATGATTCCATATGTGTTATTTCATAGTGTTGATGTCTTCACTATTATTCTACCTTGTAGAAAATAGTACAAATAAATTAAACCTTTGTCTGACTGGTACTGTACATGTAGGTAGGTGTAAAGTAACTATGCAAAGACAATAAACAGTGAGTAGTAGTAGCGTAAATAAGGGGGTTAATGCAAATAGTCTGGGTAACAATTTGATTAACTGTTTAGCAGTCTTATGGCTTAGGGGTAGAAGCTGTTAATGAGCCTTTTTTACCTAGACTTGGTTCTCCTGTAGTGCTTGCCGTGCAGTAGCAGATAAAACAGTCTATTATGTTTTCCTGTTAAACTATCTGGTTAGCTATATTATTACGATTCCCATATACAGTGCATTCGGAAAGTATTCAGACCCCTTAACTTTTTCCACATTTACAGCCTTATTCTAAAATTATTTTTTTTCCACATTCATCTACAGCCAATACCCCATAATGACAAAGCAAAAAACGTTTGCAAATGTTATTACTTAAGTATTCAGACCCTTTACTCAGTACTTTGTTGAAGCACCTTTGGCAGTGATTACAGCCTCGAGTATTCTTGGGTATGACGCTACAAGCTTGGCACACCTGTATTTGAGGAGTTTTTCCCATTCTTCTCTGCAGATCCTCTCAAGCTCTGTCAGGTTGTATGGGGAGCATCGCTGCACAGCTTTTTTCATGTCTCTCCAGAGATGTTCGATTGGGTTCAAGGCCGGGCTCTGACTGGGCCACTCAAGGACATTCAGAGACTTGTCCCAAAGCCACTCCTGTGTTGTCTTGGCTGTGTGCTTAGGGTCATTGTCCAGTTGGAAAGTGAACCTCGCCCCAGTCTGAGGTCCTGAGCGTTCTGGAGCAGGTTTTCATCAAGGATCGTTCTATACTTTGCTTTGTTCATCTTTCCCTCGATCCTGACTAGTCTCCCAGTCTCTGCCGCTGAAAAACTCCCCACATCATGCTTCACAGTAGGGATGGTGCCAGGTTTCCTCATGACGTGACGCTTGGCATTCAGGCCAAAGACTTCAATCTTGGTTTCATCAGACCAGAGAATCTTGTTTCTCATGGTCTTAGAGTAATTTGGGTGCGTTTTGGCAAACTCCAAGCTGACTGTCATGTGCCTTTTACTGAGGAGTGGCTTCCGTCTGGCCACTCTACCATAAAGGCACGATTGGTTGAGTGCTGCAGAGATGGTTGTCCTTCTGGAAGGTTCTCTCATCTCCACAGAGGAACTCTGGAGCTCTGTCAGCGTGATCTTTGGGTTCTCTGTAACCTCCCTGTTCAAGCACCTTCTCCCCCGATTGCTCAGTTTGGCCGGGCAGCCAGCTCTAGGAAGAGTCTTGGTGCTTCCAAACTTCTGATGGAGAACCCTGGGGAGCTTCAATGCTGCAGAAATAGTTTGGTACCCCAGATCTGTGCCTTGACACAATTCTGTCTCGGAGTTCTATGGACAATTCCTTTGACTTCATGGCTTGGTTTTTGCTCTGACATGCACTGTCAACTGTGGGACCTTATATAGACAGGTGTGTGTTTTTTCAAATCATGTCCAATCAATTGAATTTACCACAGTTGGAATCCAATCAAATTGTAGAAACATCTCGAGGATGATCAATGGAAACAGGATGCACCAGACCTCAATTTTGAGTATCATAGCAAAATATCTGAATACTTATGTAAATAAGGTATTTCTGTTTTTATTTTTAATACATTTGCAATAATAATAAATAAATACATGTTTTTGCTTTGTCCATTATGCTGTATTTTGTTTAGATTGATGAGGACATTTTTATAATTATTCCATTTTAGAATAAGGCTTTAACATAACAAAATGTGGTTAAAGGCAAGTGGTCTGAATACTTTACGAATGAACTGTAGCTATCTAGCTGATAGTTATGAAGTAAAAAGTTTGCTTTGTGTATATCTTGTTTCGTCTCTATTGCCATTGTCCTGGCTGAAAGAAAGTTCAGTGAATGGGTAGGTCCATAGTAAGTCAATAGGGCTAACTGGCTAGCTAGCTTGCCACAAAGGATTGGTAGCTAACTACCCATGAAAAATCTACATCTATGTCATTTTTGCCTGTTTAACTAGCTGGCTAGCTAGATTATTACAATTCACACATATCTAGCTGATAATTATGAAGTAAAGTGTTTGCTTTGTGTATATCTTGTTTTGTCTATTGTTGCCATTGTCCTGGCTGGAAGAAGGTTCAGTGAATGAGGAGGTGCGGTAATACAATTGGGGGAGTGTGAGTGCTTCTCAAATGTAATGTTTTATGCGTTCTCCACATTCTTTTCCTCAAAAGAACGTACTCAAGAGAACGTCCTCGGAGAATGCACTCGGAGCATGAGAGTGTGGCGCACGGTAGAATGCATATTGAGAAACAGAGTATCTCTAACCTGCTCTCCCTCCTTGACAAAGTCTTTTCTACAGATGTGAGCCATTATCCCTGTGGCTAGAGCGTCTCCCATCACGTTGACCATGGTCCTGAAACGGTCTCTGGAACACAAAATGGAGGTTGAGCTGCCTTTGTGGTGGATGGAGGCTCTGTTGGTGCACTGCACACTAGTAACACATTACAGTATCATGTTTTTTGTGGTAAATATTGAGATCACTTTGTTATATATCTTAAAATCAACTTGTCGTAATATCTCAGTACAATGTTATTCTTAATGACATGATCCTATAAAACAACTTTTTTATTGACTATGTAAAATATGTTCAACTTTGTTTGTTTAACTTGATCAATAACTCACGCTTTATCAACTTTTATTATCTCTAAATATAAAGAGAAACTGGGGGTGAAGACCAAACAGACGCGTTGTATACTTACAACGCCCAATCCACAGCAATGATGAGTGTGATGTCATCAGTGGGCAGGCCCACTGAGGTTAGCACGATCACCATGGTAACCAGTCCAGCCTGCGGAATTCCAGCTGCACCAATACTGGCAGCAGTGGCTGTGATACTGGGATCAAGAGAGAGAGGAAATTACACCAGTGACCTTGACTGGATTAGCAGAAATCTGTACAGTGTCCAACACCTCACAAATTATGTCATATAACCATGGATGCATTCCAAATGGCACCCTATTCCCTATATCAGGGTTCCCCAATAGGCGGGCGCTTGCCAATTTCGGCCCGTGGGTGATTTTATTTGGCCCCCAAAATCATTTTCATGTTGGACACAAAACTGGCAAATTTATGGTGAAATGATTGTCTCTCCACTTCCGTATTATGGCCCCAACAGTGCTCACTGGAACATTCAGAAGCTTAGAAATGCGCCAATAACCAATGCCATCATTATGTTTTGCAACAATTAGGTTGCGAAGGTCTTGAGACAGCTCTTTGCTTTTACCCATCATGAGATGTGTCTTGTGTGACACCTTGGCAATGAGACCTTTTTGTAGGCCATCAGTTGGGACTGAACCAGCTGATATTCATTTGCACTGACAGGGGGCTGGATTGCTTTTTAATTACTGATAGTTTTCAGCTGTTGTCTTGGCTTTCCATGCCTTTTTGCACCTCCCTTTCTTCATGTGTTCAATACTTTTTCCCTGTGTCATTTCACATTATTACACATAACTTATTTGTTTTGGTTTCCGCTGTATATATATATATATATATATATATATTTCACATGACTGTGTGTATATATATATATATATATATATATATATATATATATATATATATATATATATATATATATATATATATATATATATATATATATATATATATATATATATATATATATACACACACAGTCATGTGAAAAAGTAAGTACGCCCCCAGGAAAAATAATATGAAGACACAACTGACTTTTGCCAGACAACACCTGGGTAAAGTCAGTTGTGTCTTGATATTATTTTTTGAGAGCAGAGGCTTCTTCCTTCCTGACCTCCCATGTAGGCAAAGTTTGTGCAGTCTCTTTCTGACAGTGTAGCCATGCACTTCGACATTGATTGTGGCAAGAGAGGCCTGTAGATCCCTTGATGTTACCCTGGGGTTCTTAGAGACTTCTATGAGCATCTTCCGGTCAGCTCTTGGGCTGACTTTGGTGGGACGACCTGTTATAGGTAGTTTGCCAGTGGTCTGGAATTTTCATCGGACAGTGGAATGATGTACTTCGAAATGCATGGAAATGGAATGATGTACTTCGAATTGCTTGGAAATGGATTTGTAACCCCTCCCAGACTCATGGGCATCAATAATCTTTCTTCTGAGGGCCTCGGGTAGGTCTGTGAACAGGCTGCGTCACAAATAACACCCTATTCCTTTGATAGTGCACTACTTTTGACCAGAGCCCTATGGAGCCTGGTCAAAAGTAGTGCAGTATAAAGGGAACATGGTGCCATTTAGGACATAGACTGTGTGTCAGAGTATCTCTGGAGCCCTGCACACTACAGCCTACAGATTGACCAGCACTCCTCTACGAACAGCCTAACGTCACAGGAAAAGGCAGGACGCTACACAATAATATAAAAACCCTCCTGATAACTCTGCCGTGACAAGAGAGCTGAGTAATACAGGTCATATGGGTCTTACTGCCAGGAGATTACTGCCTGCCTGGCCATAGTCGGTCTGCGTCCAAAATGGCAACCTTTTCCCAATCTAGTGCACTACTTTTGACCAAAGCCCTATGGGCCCTGGTTAAAAGTAGTGCACTATATAGGGAATATAGTTCCATTTGGAAAGTGGCAGTCTGTGACGAGTAGAGGAGGATAGGATAGGTCTGCTTAATGTTATTACAGTTTAACATGTCATTAAATCAGGGGAGAGCAAGGCCATTTTACACCGCAGATCTGTAGGTGGGGAGGAGGAGGAGGGGTCTGGGCTAGTCTGCCTGCCTGCCTGCCTGCCTGCCTGCATGCCTAGCTGCCTGCCTGCATGCATTTATCTACGTGTTTGATTCAGTATAATCTCATAATATTCATTCATCCTAAAAACTAACACCAGATAAATGTCTGTGTTGCACAAAACGCAAAGCTACAGATTTGTTGTACCCTTGGTGCTATTTTGGACAAAATAATTCCACACATGCTTATCATTGGTGCCTATAAAATGTAACCCCACAGGGAATACACATGAATGGATGATTAAGCAATCAATTTGATAATTCCATGTATTTTGCACCCCATTCCATTCCAGGAAATTCCATTGCAATAATCGGATCTCCCAACAATTCTCCAGGTTTTTGAGAATTTGTTTACAGCACATGTTCTAATCATAACTACTTTCTACGTGTTTAATAAGTCTGTTTGTAATTGTTACTTTTTAAAGCGGCAATCTGCAGTTGAAACAATAACCAGGCTCCTGTTTCGGTGAAATGCTATTTGGATGGGGCTGAAGAAATGTGACCACTTTCAAAATTCATTGACAGAGCCATAGATGCAAGGACCGACCATCCATGATATGGATGTATATATCCAAAATTATAGTTCTAGGCCTAGATTCAATCAGATCAAGATTCAATCAGATTAACCTGGAGATAGCTGATGTTTTGGTGTCGTCAGAGGTGAAACTGTGTTGGAGCTGTCAAATTGGTGAACAGCTGCTCTTGTGATAAGTCACGAAGCCACACCCGTCCCACTTGTGTTAAAGTGTAGAACGAGAAAGTGTAGGCTACATACAAATATTGACGCTAAAATGGAAAATCATTAAAGAAAATATTAAGGATTTCTATCAGCCTAATCAAGGTGCAGATAACTTTTCACATTCTAGTGTTCGCACTTATAAACAAGGCTGCATGGGATTTCTCTTAATGAGACTCTGTGCAGCCAATGGCAATGTCCGCTTTAGGTATAATGCCAGAAGCCGCTTGTGGATTTGACAGCTCTAACCCAGTTCCACTCTGGCACCGTCAAAACATCAGCTATGCGGATGTCGGCTAAAGCGGATCTGATCTGATTGAATCCCTTAACCATGTTTTGTAGCTATATAATGTTTGTTTACATTTTCTTTGTTTACAAACATTGGTGTAAAACAAGCTTATATATGTGGCATTTTATTTTTCAAGAATCATTAATTCGGACTCATGAATTAATGGTTCTTGAAAAATATAACTTAAAAATGCCTCAGATATAAGCTTGTTTTACGCCAATGTTTGTAAACAAAGTAAAGTCAAACGGATGTATCATCTGCAGATTGACCATTTAAATGTAAGCGAATTCCGGCCTAAAACACTAAAAACCCTCTCACAAGTAATTAGTTGACTCTCCCCTCCCCCTAATAATGTTTTTTAGAAATGCAACCTTTATTTAACCAGGCAAGTCAGTTAAGAACAAATTATTATTTACAATGACAGCCTACCTACAGGGTCAGCCCCTGGAGCAAATTAGGGTTAAGTGCCTTTGCTCAAGGACACATCAACAGGTTTTTTCACCTTGTCTGCTCGGGTATTCGAACCAGTGACCTTTTGGTTACTGGCCCAACACTCTAACTGCTAGGCTACCTGCCACCCTAAGACTATAGGCTACATACCTGATAGTGATGATCTGGCCAAAGTCCAGCTCGTAGTTGTTGACCTGGGCGATGAAGATGGCCGCCACTGCCTCATAGAGCGCCGTCCCGTCCATGTTGATAGTGGCGCCCACAGGGAGTACGAAGCGGATGATGCGTCGGTCGATGTGGTTGTTCTCCAGGAGGCACTTAAAGGTGATAGGCAGTGTGGCAGAGCTGAGGAGACAGAGGAGCAGATTATGTTTTAGATTAGTATCAATATTGGATTAAACTCGCTCAACTCTATTGTCTTGTAAAGTTGAACAGTCAATACCATTCAAATCAACATAGGGATGGGTGGACAGGCGGCCATATTGAGTGTACCTCTGTGTATGAGTCAAATCAGCATGTTCTGTGGGGCTTTGTCCATTCTAGGGATTCTATTCCTATGATTAGATTAAGGTGAAACGGGCTCTGCTCAACTCTATTATCTTAGCTGCAGGCAGTCTGTGTTTACTGACAAACTCAGGTAACAGTATTTCACTGAGGAATGGTATTTGAAGATATTACTGCTTTCCTTAATGAGTAATATAGTTGCTTGGCGTAGCAGTTAGTCTAGCTGCTAACTAGCTATTAAACTAGCAACATTTCCTTGGTATACAGACGATCGCCCTATTTGGTAAAAGTCCATATTGTGGAAAGAACAGCTCAAATAAGCAAAGAGAAATGACAGTCCATCATTACTTTAAGACATGAAGGTCAGTCAATCTGGAAAATGTTAAGAACTTTGAAGGTTCCTTCAAGTGCAGCCGCAAAAACCATCAAGCGCTATGAGGAAACTGGCTCTCATGAGCACACAGGAAAGGAAGACCCAGAGTTAACTCTGCTGCAGAGGATAAGTTAATTAGAGTTAACTGCACCTCAGATTGCAGCCCAAATAAACGCTTCACAGAGTTCAAGAAACAGACAAATCGCAAAATCAACTGTTCAGAGGAGACTGCGTGACTCAGGCCTTCATGGTCAAATTGCTGCAAAGAAACCACTACTAAAGGACACCAATAATAAGAAGAGACTTGCTTGGGCCAAGAAACACGAGCAATGGACAATTAGACCGGTGGAAATCTGATGAGTCTGTTGAGTCCAAATTTTAGTTTTTTGGTTCCAACCGCCGTGTTTTTGTGAGATGCAGAGTAGGTGAAAGGATGAGCTCTGCATGTATGGTTCCCACCATGAAACATGGAGGAGATGTGATGGTGTGGGGGTGCTTTGCTGGTGACACTGTGTGTGATTTATTTAGAATTCAAGGGACACTTAACCAGCATGGCTACCACAGCATTCTGCAGCGATACGCCATTCCATCTGGTTTGCATTCCATCATTTGTTTTTCAACAGGACAATGACCCAAAACACACCTTTAGGCTGTGTAACGGCTATTTGACCAAGAAGGAGAGTGATGGAGTGCTGCATCAGGTGACCTGGCCTCCACAATCACCCGACCAATTGAGATAGTTTGGTATGAGTTGGACCACAGAGTTAAGGAAAAGCATCCAACAAGTGTTCAGTATGTGACAAGAACAGCTCAAATAAGCAAAGAGAAATGACAGTCCATCATTACTTGAACTCCTTCAAGGCTGTTGGAATTCTTCAAGGCTGTTGGAATTCTACAATATTCTACAATGTAGGAAATAGTAAAAATATTAAGAAAAACCTGCACTAAATTATACCATACACAAATTTAGCTATTTAAGTATCTCTTCCTGTCATTTACCTGTACAGTTAATTTAACCATGCAAATATTAACTTACCTGTAAATTGAACTGTATATTTACCTGTACAGTTAATTTAACCATGCAAGATATTCACTTACCTGTTAATTTAACCAGTCTGTATATTAAGTAAACTATTATTACACTCACTTATATCATACGCACTTTTACCTATTTAAGTATTTCTCTGCCATCGACCTGTATAGTATAGTTAACCAGTGCCATCCACCAATGAATAGTGTACATATTCAGCCATCCACTATGCAATGTCTTTTTATAGCTTTTTTTCACTCCAAACTTCTTGTATTTCTATAGTTTTTCATACTGCCCCTCTATGTATCATGCATCTTGTATCTGTCTTTTGTGTATTTTCGTTCTGGCATTTTGCACCTGCCCTGTGTTTTTTCGTAGCTGCTTGACAAAGAAATTTCCTCTCGGGGATCAATAAAGTACCTATCTATCTTGAATGAGTATGTGTGTCCAAACTTTTGACTAGTACTGTAGCCCATGATGCGGTTAGCCCTTGTGGCTGGGACCACTGATTGTCCCGGGCTTGTGGCTGTCTAAATCCCTTCAGTTTGTTGTTGTTTAAATCTGACCTGTGACCTGCCCTCTCTGGAAATGCGTAGAGTGCAAGCATTAGCTTACGTTGCTACCATGGCATCCAAAGCCAAAGGTGGGAGTCATGGAGAGGACAGTGTTTCTCTGTCACAGGTGCAGGATCTTTTAAACTAACAAAAAAGAATGGACAATCTGACCAGAGAGGTCCAGGACCTTAATAACAGTTTGCAGTTCTCCCAGGGAGAGATGGATGTCCTGAAAGACTTGCGGCAAGATGACAACAAACTGTAAGTCCTCTTGAGGTGACATTAGCTCTCTCTATAAATCATTATTAACAATGAATGGGAAAACAGATTATCTAGAGCAGGCGTGGCCAACCAGTCAGAGACTAAGAGCCAAATGTTTTACTATGTTACTGCAAAGAGCCACATCATACATACGGGGACACATGAACATCCCCCATCGCGCCGTAAAACAATGTGCGCGCCGTAAAACAATGTAGTAAACAACAGGAAGCATGGTCGCCAGTGAGCCACAATACCTTATGTCTTGTACTTGTCACATCCTCCATGTTAGCGACAGTTTATGGCCACTGTGTGATGAGAGACCGCCTGATGAGGCCGTGTGTGTCCGCTGAAGGGTTGAAATAAAGTGCCTCGTTCTGAACCTCATCGATGATCTGGATCGTGTTAGTTCTTACCACCGACGAGCCAAAGCTAGGCTAAGCGAGCTAGCTACACGCAAGAGGTCTCTTTAGTACAGCTGGTGAAGGAACAACAGTTACCGACGGAGGATCGAGCCTTCGTTGCCTCCATCATGGTGCAAATTAGCGGGTTCACCCATGTGTGACGTTCACATCAATACCGATTGGAGGTGAAGCCGATAAATATTGGGTGTTAGTGGGTTTACATAGGTTTCGATATGAATGTAAGAGTCGCATGAAACCAGGCAAAGAGCCGCATGCGGCTCGGGAGCCGCGGGTTGGCCAGGCCTGATCTAGAGGGACAATCCAGAAGGAATAACATCGTTGTGGATGCCATACCAGAGTCTTCACACGAGATCTGTGTAGAGTCTGAGGAGAAAGTAAGAAAAATGATAAATGAAAAGCTGCAGATGGATCATAAGAAGATTGAGGTTGAGCCTGCCCGCAGGTCTGGAAGACATGTAAACAGCTTAGGTGACAGACCCAGGCCGATAGTGGTCAACTGAGGTTGAAGGACAAGATGTAGAGAGCCAAGAACTTGAGAGGAACCAACATCTTCCTCAACGAGGACATTTCTGAAGCTGTGAGCCAGAGGCGGAAATGTCTTATCCCACTTATGAAAGCTGCCAGAGAGCATGGGAACATTGCCTACATCCACTACTACAGGCTCATTTTCCTCCCTCCCTCCCTCCATCCCTCCCTCCCAAAAGACTGGGAAGAGTGAGAGAGCCAAGCTTCTGGGTCAATAGCTTCAGCCCAACATCAAATACACACACTCTTATTTAACAGTCAGTATTTTAATAATATGTGTGCAATGCTTGACAGTGTGTGTGATGTTAACAGAGGGATATTATCTGGGATACCTGAACATTGACTGGTTATCAACTAGCTGTTCTCTCAAGAGGAAGCTTCTAATTGTGTGTACTAATAATTCCTGTAATATGACCCAGGTTATCACTCAAACAACTAGAGTGTATACCAATAGTGTTGGATCTGTGACATCCACTTATATCGATCATATCTTCAGTAATGCTACAGAGCTTTGCTCCAAAGCTAGTGCTTAATTTGAGTCGGATCCTACCAGAACAGGATCCGGGACCTGTCACTTTTGAACTGTTTCGTTCCGGAACCCATTACTCTACTCTGATAGACATGAGCCTGCAACTATCAGCTCTCCAGCGTTGCACTTGTTTATTTCCTTAAATAATCATAGCTACGTGAGCATCCCAAACATACTCAATGGCTGACATGTCTGGTAAGTATGCAGGCCATGGAAGAACTGGGACATTTTAAGCTTCTAGGAATTGTGTACAGATCCTTACGACATGGGGCTGTGCATTATCATGCTGAAACATAAGGTGATGGCGGCGAATGAATGGCATTACAATGGGCCTTAAAATCTAGTCATGGTATCTCTGGGCTTTCAAATTGCCATCGATAAAATGCATTTGTGTTCGTTGTACGTAGCTTATGCCTGCCCATACCATAACCCCACCGCCACCATGGGGCACTCTGTCCACAACGTTGACATCAGCAAACCGCTCGCCCACACGACTCCATACACGTGGTATGCGCTTGTGTGGCCAGTTGGACATATTGCCAAATTCTCTAAAATGATGTTGGCCGCGTCTTATGGTAGAGAAATGAACATTACATTCTCTGGAAACAGCTGTGGTGAAGATTCCTGCAGTCATTATGCCAATTGCACACATTTTAGCGTCCGTTTATTGTCCCCAGCATCAGGTGCACCTGTGTAATGATCAAGATGTTTAATCAACTTCTTGATATGCCACACCTGTCAGGTGGATGGATGATCTTGACAAAAGAGAAATGCTCACTAACAGGGATGTAAACAAATGTGTGCACAATATCTGAGAGAAATAAGCTGTTTGTGTTTATGGAACATTTCTGGAATCTTTTATTTCAGCTCATGAAACATGGGACCAACACTTTACATGTTGCATTTATATTTTTGCTCAGTGTAAATGACAAGAAAGACACAGACAGTAGTTAGGCTAATATCATTTGTCATTTCAATTCAACCAAACTCAACACGAGACAGAGATGCTTATTTCAATGGCTATGATTCATTCAAGAGCAGAGAGATTCATTGAAAGATAACTAATTCTCATTATATTAACACCATTCCTGATGTCAATGTTTAATTATGGGTAGTCGAGGAACCTGACAAACTCCCCAGTCCATCCCGGTGACAAGATTACCCATAACACGATGCTAAAACAATACTTGAAAATGCAAAGGATCAACAACATTGCATTCCCTCCACATTACTGGTCTGTATGACAGTCAAAAGAAGAAAGCCTGTATTTTAAAAAAATCCACTCCAAATCATCCATTCTGTTTGTAATAAGGCCGTTAAGTGATAGACAACAGGGCAAAGGAATTAACTTTTCGTCCTAAACCCTCTGTATTTCAAGTATTGTGGCGGCAGCATCATGTTATGGTTATGGTTGTCACCGGCAAAGACTGGGGAGTTTGTCAGGATCAAAAGAAATATGAAAAAGCCCATATAAAACGTTTTAGGAAAACCAGCCATAGTCTTCTAAAACCTAACCCTTAAATCGTTTTTTTTTTTTTGGGCGGGACAATGACACACATCGTAATGCCACAGACACACCAGAATTGCTTTCCAAGAGGTGTTGAGTGTTCCTTAGTGGTCCAGTCTCAGTCCTGACTTGAAAATTGAAAATCAGAGACAAGGTTTGAATATTGCTGTCAATCAATGATTCCCAGCCAAAGTTACTGAACTTGAGCAATTTTGACAAAAACAATGGATATATGTTGCCCTAGGAGTTGTGCAAAGTTGGTAGAATCATATTCAAAATAATTCACAGCTGTAAAGGCCATACAGGGGCCTCAAGGGTTCCATACCAATAGATGCGATTAGATCTGAGTGAGATCAGTGTCTTATGATGATGTTTAGAAAAGATGTGACCACACTATTTATTAGGTTAGAGTAAGGGTTGTGGCTGGAGCTAGGGTTAGGGTTATAGGGTTATGGCTAGGGTTGTGGCTGGAGCTAGGGTTAGGGTTATAGGGTTATGGCTAGGGTTGTGGCTGGAGCTAAGGTTAGGGTTATAGGGTTATGGCTATGGTTGTGGCTGGAGCTAGGGTTAGGGTTATAGGATTATGGCTAGGGTTATGACTAGGGTTGTGGCTGGATCTAGGGTTAGGGTTATGACTAGGGTTATGGCTAGTGTTGTGGCTGGAGCTAGGGTTAGGGTTACGGCTAGGGTTTGGGTTAGGGTTGTTTACCTGGAGGAGGTTGCCAGGGAGATGAGCAGGGCCTGCAGGATGCCCCTGATGTAGACGATGGGGCTCTTCTTGGTGATGAAGAAGTACATGGCCGGTAGGATGAAGAGACCGTGTAGCACCAGCCCCATCACCACGGTGATAGCGTAGAACCCCAGCTTCTTCCCCATGGCCGACGGGTCGTCCATCTCCAGGATCTTACCGGCCACCAGGAACACAATGCCAAAAGGGAAGTACCTGCGGTGGGCCAGGAAGTTAAGAGTTGTTTACATTGTAGATTCTCACTGTAATTTGTTTTACCCAAACAGGCTAGTTTTTGGACTAGCCTAGGTCATTGACAGAGCCGGCTCTAGCCTTTTGGGGGCCTTAAGCAAGATTTTGCTGATCCTGCTCTTGTCAGTAGAGATAATAATTTTTTAAAAGTTACTTTCCTGTAATTCTACACATTTGGGGTGTATAGAAAAGTTTTAAAGCAAGATTTCTGCAGTTCTACACATTTTGCCATGTGGCGGAGAGAAACTTTTGCAATTTTATAAAAAATGTCATAAAATTCTACTAATTTCGCCATGGGGCAGAGGGAACAAATGTACAGTTTTACAGCTAATTTCCTGCAATTTTACCCATTTTGCTGTAGGGTGAAGATATATATTTTTTACACTTTTTGCCATTGTGACAAACAAAATCAATGCCCCCCACCCCCCCCCCGCTGGAGGTCAGGGCCCCTGGCTATAACAGATAGCTGGCTAGACTAACTTACCAATATATATTTTTTAAGCTGACATGGCTAATTGAGTGACCGTCAGTGACTGACATAACAAGCAAAAAATTGCTGATGCACAACCACATTTTGAACTTGCACCTTGTGTATTCTACTATTCTAACTCTCAACAGTAAGTTGAGACCCCAACTGAGTTCCTTGTTTTTGGTGAGGGGCCCTCTAGCAGCCTGGGGCCCTAAGTGACCTTTTATGTTTCTTATGCCTAGAGCCGGCCCTGACATGTACTACAAAGCAGGATCAAGGAGTTAGCCAGCTAACTAGCTTAAATATTCAGAAACATATATAGATAAGCTTGAAGTTGACATTCTGTAATTGACTCAACAACCAAAAACGCATCTCTAAGTTTAGCTTTCTTAATGAACTGGAAAATCAACAACTATTTCTGGCTTTTTATCATTGAGGTCATTACTAGGGTTAGATTTACTAGTTCGATTAGGGTTGCTCTCTCTGTAAGCTACAGCTCTTACCAAATCACTATGGCGACAATCTTCAGGACAGCCTCGTTCAGACTCTGACAAAAGTTGACCAAGGCGCTGCCATTAGGCCCCATTCTACCCAGCATGATACCTGGAGAGACCAACAACAACAACAACATGTGGGGTTAGACTGAGACACCAAATGTGGGCCAGATTGATTTGCTAATGGTTTGTGCTTTTACTATAGGGAATTGATAAACATTGAGTAAGGAACTAAAGGGCAGGGACGATAGTGATAGTGTCGATGATGTCACTCAAACATAATGATAGTACAAGGCAGTGTGCCTTTGAGGGTTTGTCTGTGTGTGTGTGTGTGTGTGTGTGTGTGTGTGTGTGTGTGTGTGTGTGTGTGTGTGCACGTCGGTGTGTGCATGTGTTAGTAGAACTGTCCCCCAACCATAATGACACCGCAGGGTGTCTGGAGGGTTAGGGTTAGAGGTCAGAGGTTAGTGATGACGTCACTCACCCATGGTGGCGGAGAAGATGACGATCCCCAGGACGTTCATGCCATCGCTGGTCCCGGGCAGCGTGCGCATCTGGATGTCGGGCGGAGGTGTCAGGTCCAGGGAGAAGTTCTGGATGTCGGTGCCGTTGTCGTCCTGGACACCGTAGATATAGACCCTCCGGGTGGTGCTCTCCATCAGGGAGGCTGCTACCGTGGTTGGGGGGGCCTTCATGATGGGGATGCTCCTGGTACGGTACTAATAAGACCAGATATATGCATTAATATCATACTAAAGTATCTAACATATACTCTCTGTCAGGGCAGCTGCCACTTTGGGTGTGGGGCAGGGGGGTGTTGAAAGCGTTCCACAGGGATGCTGGCCCATGTTTACTCCAATGCTTCCCACAGTTGTGTCAAGTTGGCTGGATGTCCTTTGGGTGATACACATGGGAAACTGCTGGGTGTGAAAAACCCAGCAGCATTGCAGTTCTTGACACAAACCAGTGCACTTCAATATTTTGTCTTGCCCATTCACCCTCCTTCCTTAACCTGTCTGCTCCCCTTCATCTACACTGATTGAAGTGGATTTAATGAATTGTCATCAATAAGGGATCATAGCTTTCACCTGAATTCACCTGGTCAGTTTATGTCTTGGAAAGAGACTAAGAGACTAAAATGTTTTGTATATACAGTATATACATTAATGTCATACTGAAGGCTCTAACGTGTTATGTATAGATATACAGTATATACAAGTTATGATGGTACAGGTGTGAAAAAGAGTCAGAATTAGTTCAAAGTACTGTATTGAATTCATTCCTGTCACTAACGGTCACCCATAATTTGGTGAATTTGTATTTCAAACATACACGGACTTCCATTCAAATAATCTCATTATTTTATTCATCTCCTGCTATCGAGACACTCCTTCTAAAAATCTTTAGGAAAATAAAATGGAAATGGCTATATTTCTACTATATACAGTATGATAATGTCATACTGCTCACCTGTTGGAAAGTTGCTTGGACCAAGTTGGCTGGGAACATGTTTCTGGAAGGGAAGAATATAGAAAAGTGTTAAACTCTGTAGCTGGTTGACAGGTTTCAGAAATTAAAGCGTTTAGATAACTGAAAAAGCATGATTCACAATTTTTCAATCCAACACTTCCATGTAAAGTTAAAATCTGTTATGTGACTAGACTTTCCTATTACAGGCATGGAAGCACCGAATGTTCCATATGAGGAGTCAGAGAACTTCATTTACATCATCTTGTGGATAACCAGTAATAGCATTTTCACTAGAATAAGACTGTCAGTTGGCCCTAAAACAGTCATGTATTATTAGACCATTCACCTACTGCTCTTAATTGATCAATTAATTATAAATAAAATTATACACACAGCTCTGATTATGATTAGAATGTATTTTGGATTGGTAAAACGTCTGTCCTTGCAGTTGAGAATATAATTATGTTGAGTAATAATAAACTACAGTCATCAATCTGACTCCATTATTATGTGAATAAACTCTATAGGTCATAAACGTATCCCGATGTGTCTAGCCAGCTTGAGAGTCTGCGTGTCCACACTCTGTACTATAATTACATGTGTTCTAAGATAGCTTTATGTGATTATTAAGTGGCTTATAGGACTTATGAGCTGTTTATAGCAACCACAGTCCAAGCTTTAATGTATCAAGTCTGTCTTAGCCAGAGACGTAAAGTTAGAACCTATGCATAATGCTATGTGTATAGTGTAAATAACATTTACCAATAGACCAACTAAATTATGAATGTATAGTTAATCAAATAGTTTACTCTATAAATGAGGAATGTATTTACTCATATCAACTAATATGATTTATTAGTCACGAATGAAATGACAAAAACAATTACAGTGTACATAAAATACATGATACATTACAGTATAAGACAGAGTAAATGACTCTCAACTAATAAGACATACACGTGTCTTTTAATGGAGCTTGCAAAACAAGTTCTCAGTTAAACCAAAGGAGACTCTGACCTTTTATCCATGGAAAAATGGAAACTCACCTCCAACCTAAATTAACAATACTTTGCGCTCTGCTGGTGAAAAACAAAAGCCAGGACATCACATCCAGATTCGAATCTAATCAACTTAATGAATTTAACTGTTATGACCAGACAAAGGGAATGTGCCTGATAACCGGTCAACCCAACATACAATTTTGACCCGGTCTCTCTGAAAATACATCAACTGCAATTTGCAGCTCTTTATGCGCTTGTCAGGGTCTGGCTGTATGGATGCCTCTAGGCATCTCTATGTTTGTATTGTGGGGACTATCAGGGCTTGTGTTCAGGGATGCCTCTAGGCATCTCTATGTTTGTTTGTTGGCTATCCCCAATTAAAGGCAGCTGCTCTGCGCTGTCTCTAATTAGGGATCCTATTTAAGGTTTGGGACTGTTTGTGCTAGTTGTGTATCAGTTCATGGTTGCTTCCTGTTTTGTAAAACCAAATAAAGGAATGTCTATCTACTACAGCTCTGCGACTTGGGTCCTGCCTACCAACCGTGACAGCTCTCTTGAAACAATGCGAGATTAGGATGTGCGTCGCTATTTGAAATACAGCTAACATACAGTGGGGAGAACAAGTATTTGATACACTGCCGATTTTACAGGTTTTCCTACTTACAAAGCATGTAGAGGTCTGTAATTTTTATCATAGGTACACTTCAACTGTGAGAGACGGAATCTAAAACAAAAATCCAGAAAATCACATTGTATGATTTTTAAATAATTAATTTGCATTTTATTGGATGACATAAGTATTTGATCACCTACCAACCAGTAAGAATTCCGGCTCTCACAGACCTGTTCGTTTTTCTTTAAGAAGCCCTCCTGTTCTCCACTCATTACCTGTATTAACTGCACCTGTTTGAACTCGTTACCTGTATAAAAGACACCTGTCCACACACTCAATCAAACAGACTCCAACCTCTCCACAATGGCCAAGACCAGAGAGCTGTGTAAGGACATCAGGGATAAAATTGTAGACCTGCACAAGGCTGGGATGGGCTACAGGACAATAGGCAAGCAGCTTGGTGAGAATGCAACAACTGTTGGCGCAATTATTAGAAAATGGAAGAAGTTCAAGATGACGGTCAATCTCCCTCGGTCTGGGGCACCATGCAAGATCTCACCTCGTGGGGAATCAATGATCATGAGGAAGGTGAGGGATCAGCCCAGAACTACACGGCAGGACCTGGTCAATGACCTGAAGAGAGCTGGGACCACAGTCTCAAAGAAAACCATTAGTAACATACTACGCCGTCATGGATTAAAATCCTGCAACGCACGCAAGGTCCCCCTGCTCAAGCCAGCGCATGTCCAGGCCCGTCTGAAGTTTGCCAATGACCATCTGGATGATCCAGAGGAGGAATGGGAGAAGGTCATGTGGTCTGATGAGACAAAAATATAGCTTTTTGGTCTAAACTCCACACGCCGTGTTTGGAGGAAGAAGAAGGATGAGTACAACCCCAAGAACACCATCCCAACCGTGAAGCATGGAGGTGGAAACATCATTCTTTGGGGATGCTTTTCTGCAAAGAGGACAGGATGACTGCACCGTATTGAGGGGAGGATGGATGGGGCCATGTATCGCGAGATCTTGGACTTAAACCTCCTTCCCTCAGTAAGAGCATTGAAGATGGGTCGTGGCTGGGTCTTCCAGCATGACAACGACCCGAAACACACAGCCAGGGCAACTAAGGAGTGTCTCCGTAAGAAGCATCTCAAGGTCCTGGAGTGGCCTAGCCAGTCTCCAGACCTGAACCCAATAGAAAATCTTTGGAGGGAGCTGAAAGTCTGTATTGCCCAGCGACAGCCCCGAAACCTGAAGGATCTGGAGAAGGTCTGTATGGAGGAGTGGGCCAAAATCCCTGCTGCAGTGTGTGCAAACCTGGTCAAGAACTGCAGGAAACGTATGATCTCTGTAATTGCAAACAAAGGTTTCTGTACCAAATATTAAGTTCTGCTTTTCTGATGTATCAAATACTTATGTCATGCAATAAAATACAAATTATTTACTTAAAAATCATATAATATGATTTTCTGGATATTTGTTTTAGATTCCGTCACTCACAGTTGAAGAGTACCTATGATAAAAATGACAGACTTCTACATGCTTTGTAAGTGGGAAAACCTGCAAAATCGGCAGTGTATCAAATACTTGTTCTCCCCACTGTATGTCCATCGATGCCATAAATTGTGATTGAAGTGAGAGACAGCCGGCCAGGAGAAGTAAAGTCAGACTTATGGGGAAGTAGAGATAGCCGGTTACCTGACTCGGCCCAGCTGCCCCACGCCAAGAGTCTTAACTGCTAGTTCTAATAGGTTATAATTGGGTCTCTGAAAAGGACTTAACTCACTTCCCAGCTTTATGTGGGCATTTGCAAGATATCTGTAAGTGTATAGTGCAGTAATTGTACTAATAATTGGACTATTTACAGTATATGTATTTAATTAACCTTTATTTAACTAGGAAAGTCAGTTAAGAACATTTACAATGACAGCCTACCCCGGCTAATCCCGGATGACGCTGGGCCAATTGTGCGCCGCCCTATGGGACTCCCAATCACGGCCGGATTGTGATACAGCCTGCAATCGAACCAGGGTCAGTAGTGACGCCTCTAGCACTGAGATGCAGTGCCTTAGACCGCTGCGCCACTCGCTGCACAAAATGCTCGCTAAACATTTGTAAAATTCACTGTATAAATAAAATGTGATTAATTTTGTTGATTGATGGTTTAAAGAAAGAAACATACATAAATTGTATTTGATTAAAACAAAAATACTGATATAGAGTATTGAAGAGCAGTATATTTAGTCACTAGGTCATACCTGTTGTGTATGTGACCAATAGATTTGATTTGAATTAGATTTGATTTATAGTAGATTCCATTACTAAGTCATCCATTCCGGTCCTCTATGAGAGGAAAGCGTGCTAATAAACCACTCTGGTAATCAAACACAGTGTGGATCCGAACGAAACACTAACCTCAATGCCACTAATTACACCTACACCATCACACACTTTCATACATGCATCACATTAAACACACACACATACACACACACACACACACACACACACAAGCATACGGCCATAAGCACAAACACACTTGGACATGCACACGCACACATGCACCTCACACAAACATGCACAAAAACAGACGCACGGACATAAGCACACATATACACTGGCATGATAGATAAAGGCGAGGGAGGCTCTAAAGGAGCTTTAGGGTAAATCCTGAGCACAGCTGTCCTCTGGGATAAAAAAACCCACACAGCAACAAGAATGACAGACAGGATCCCTCCTCCTGGCCTCACGTACATGTACCAAAGCTGCTGCCTAGGTAGGTTGGGGTCAATTACAATTCCACATCTTCCTCATTGAAAAGCATTAAAGAGAATTGGAATTTCAGTGTACTTCCTGAATTATCTAGAATTTAAATGGAATTGAGTTCAACCCTCAAAATGTCACAAAGTTAAAAAATAAAATAAATACTTGTGCAGTTAACCTCTGCATCAGTTCCCTATGTTTAACAGCACGTAACAGGCTACTGCTCGTGCTCAGCTCTAATAAAAATACACCTGAATGAATACCACCTAAAGACAGTCAATGTTCCTCAGTTATACTTAACTGTAATAAAGTTGTTATAAAGTAGCAATACAGTGCCATTGTCTGTGTAGAGTCTCTCACGTGAGGTCTCTGTGTGTAGGTAAGAGCCACAGAATCCATCAGTCTAGCTTAATATACACTTTTTCACAGTATAAATCTGATTACCTGTTACAGTTTCCTGATGCAGGAGAGCACATGACAAGGTAGGTGTTCAGCTCTAACAAAGAAATATACACGTTTGCCAAGACATACGCAAACAAACACGTATGCCAACTTACTGTATTTTTTTATTTATTATGATTACTATAAAAGATGGTAAATGTTTGTTAATCATTAATACTTAATAAAGTGCAATTGTCTGTGTAGTAAAGCCTCCCTACAAGAGATCCCTGTGTGTAGGTAAGGGCCATAGACCTGTGACTGGGAGCTGTGTAGGGCCATAGGCCTGTGCCTGGGTGACTGCTTGTGACAGTGGCCCACTGACCGACTGTTATGGTGATACACATCGGGATGCTCTGAGCCTGTCTAGCTTGTCCCTGTGTCTAACCCTAACCCTAGCCCCCACCCTCCATCCCTCAGCTGGCTAATTAGCTTAGCTGTGACCCAATGACAGAAGAGGCATTAGGCTTTACTTCCTGTGTGTGTTCATGTCACTGAGACACACATGCACGCGTACGCATGCATGCACGCACACACACACACACACACACACTCCGTGAGACTGAGACGGCACATGACACAGCACACATGGTTAACCACCAGGCTGCTTGGGAGAGAGACAATCAAACGCTGGAGGCGTAAGAGCTTTAAAGCTGGAATCCATAGTGGTGAAACTGCCATGTCCATTTGCGATATTACAACAATAAAGACGTTGCTTCAAACAACAAACACATCCTTGCACATCATTGCACGCGAGGTAGAACATCGGAGTATGTACAACAATTGTTTTTATACCACGATGATGGATGCTAATTTCCTCAGAACAAAAACATTAACAAATACGCCTGGGGGCAGTCAGTCGCGCAGTTTCGTCTATCGCAAATCTCATCTTTAAAATAACGGTTATATTGTCAATTAAGCAGTTCATAGCTGTGACGGTGCGAGGATGGTGAGCACAAAAAGGAGGATGTCGAACAAAAAGGAAAACAAGAAAGAACGTAGTTGACTTGGACATTTAATATCACGTAGCTCAGAAACAATAATTCACACGCACAACACAGGGAGGGGAACATATAAAGGGTGTGTATAAGCAGGTGTGTGCATGTGTGTTCGTGTGGAATCAGGGAATGGGCATCGGGTGTGGGCGCGTGAGCGCTGTAAGGTTTATGTTCATAGACGTCTCTGGAAACCTTTATGGTTTTCAGGTTTGGTGTCCAGAGACCTCTCTGGAAAACTCTGTTTTGGAGTTGGTCCCCAATTAGAGGCAGCTGCGCCGCATTGCCTCTAATTGGGGAGCCTATTTATGTTCAGCTTTCACACCTGTGTTTGTGGGTTTTTGTATGTGTTTCATTTTGGTTTTGTTTCACGCCGGTTCATGGTCGCTGTCTCCCCTTTTATTATTTTTGTTCTTTCGGTTTAATAAAAAGGACTTCTTCACACTACAGCTATGTGCCTCGGGTCCTGTTTCCTCACGACTGTGACAAGCGCGGCTGCCATCAAACTCATACTACCGGGGCGGGAGGGGCACCATTGAGGTCGGAGGCACAGGTGTTACAATAGCTTAATATTTTCCAAATATCTCTGGCACAGTTGAATTAATTAAACAGTTCAAAACTCTCACCAGATAAATATGAAAAGGACTGGTCTAGGTCCTTAAAAACTATCAACTGTTGTCTTGGGAAGCTACACTACCAAATTATATATTCTCTCTCTAGTTATGGTGAACAGGTTGAACCAGAGACATATGTTTTCTATACACATGATTGGGTTGAACTGAGGCAACTGAGGTGGTCATAGGACATAATAATGATTCATTAGTTAATTAATGTTAAGAGTGTTGACACTTTGGCATCTGATGGAAAAGAGAACAAACCAAGGGTTAAACAAAGTAGATGCCAGAGACCTTGTTAATAAAGCATCAAATATGCACTCAAACTTTTGCATAATTTTAGCCAGTAGTTTTGAAAGTTCACGAGCCAAAAGGTGGTCCCAGTTTTTTGTGTACTACGTCATCAAATTGTGTACGCCGTCATCCATCTCGTATGATATGTTATGTCCTGCAATTATATATATAGTTTTTAGGATGATATGTTACGAATCCAATTAGCACTATATCTTACAAAGTTCTTGTGCTTAAGATCCTGGAGTGCATCTTTAAGGCATTTTGAGGCCCATGGTTATTTGCTATATGGCTTGCGTCCCAAATTTGGGACGCAACCATGGTAATTATATTCCAAGGCTCTGCTGAGGGTTGTTGTTGTTGTTAAGTGATGAGGTGAAGCTAAGAGCTGGAAGCCTCTTAGCTGCTTGCTACAATCTCCACACGGAACGCACACGCATACATACACACATGGATGTGCACACTCACGGACATACGCACACTCTTTTACATGTCTTACTGGTTTTATGAAATCATTTTTCTAAAGCCTGCCTCAAACTAATTCTGATGAAGGGGAGGTCCCTTGCTGAGTGAGGTCTAGAGGGTCTTGGGAATCTGCAGTTGCCAGGTTACTGTGTAAGCACTTGTAAGAAATGTTGCTTTTATAAAAGTCACTATGTAAATACGTTTGATTTATTGAACAGCAAAGCCTTGTCAACAGTCACAGAGTACAGAGGCTTGAAGAGAAACTGATAAAGTAATAGTAATATTCCTGTCTTGAATATGTTTTACACTGGGGAAACAAATGTTGTGTTGATTGTAAACATGACTAATAAAACACCTCAACCTTGGAACCCTTGAACTACTGGACCTTCACTGTAGGCTAATTTTAGAACGATTCAATTCCGTAGGACATGCAACAACAAAGGTCAAAGGTTAATTTATTGATCTTCTTCCTGTCTCTTACCGAATCAGATCAAGCAGGGCATCAGCCGAGCTCATGATTGGCTTGCCGCTGTCCTCGTTGTCCTCTTTCTGGGCGGCGCCCCCTGGGTGGATGATGGTAACCATTAGGATGCCCACCACCACTGCCACAAAGGTGGTCCACAGGTAGTAGGACACAGTCATGATGCCCAGGCGGCTGGAACACTTGGCATCCAGGGCTGCTAGCCCCGACATCAAACTGGAGAGAGAGAGAGAGAAGAGAAAAATAATGGTTAGGAATGGAAAGAATCAGGTGGATCATCACAGAGAGAGAAGACAGAGAAACAGAATGGTTAGGGGGCACTTGGTAGACCAAAAATCTGAAAGATGTTGATGTCATCATTCTGCAGGAGACATGAGCTGTGTTCGAATACTCATACTAATCGCACTTATCGTACTATTTGTGACGTAAATTGAGTATATTGCATGCTTATTGGTCATATTGTGGATATAGTTAGTATCCTAAAAGTTCCCGGATGTCGTACTAAATTCGCCAAAATACGAAGTATACAAGCAGTGGACACTATTTGTTAACTACACTATCCTTACGAACCACATAGCATATCATTACAGCAGTATGTACCGTTATGTTAGCTAGCTATCATCCTAACGTTATGGCTGGTGTCTATAAACGTTGGCCAAAAAAAGCGTAATTAAATTGTTGCCAGTAGCACACTTACAGTCACCAATGCTCTGGATAACATGAAAATAGTCTAACCACCTCTGCTAGGGTGAGTAAAATGGTCAGAGAGGTGTTCTCTCATGTGTCTGGAAGTAGCTAGCCAACGTTAGCCAGTTAGCTTGGGTGCTTGACTGCCGTTCAACCCTACTCCTCTGGATTTACGAACACCCAGAGCGCACTCTGAACGCCAGTCCAGATTGAAATTACGAACACAAATCTTAAAATATCTAGCTAGTCATGTGTTATGCTAACAAGCTAGGTATCCAGGCTGCATCACATCCGGCAATGATTGGGAGTCCCATAGGGCGGCGCACAATTGTACCAGCGTCGTCCAGGTTTGGCCGGGGTAGGCCGTCATTGTAAATAACAATTAAAATAAAGGTTCAAGAAAAAGAAGAGGTTGCATAGCAACAGCAACAACTTCCGGTAGACAGGCAAAGCGCTAGTATACTAAACTGAAAGGACACCGTTCATTTACAGTATACTAAAATTAACTTATAGTATGTAGTGTATACTCATTAAGTATGTAGTATACAGTATGTTAGTATGGGTATTCGAACACAGCTATGGCGTAAGGCAGATATTGTCACTCACTGTCCCACAGGCTACAGAGAGGTAATTGTGCCGTCACAGAAACACAGATCTGTCAATAGAGGCAGAGACTCTGGAGGATTGATAATTTGGTACAAATCCGAACTACAAAATCTAAATGATCCCCTTAAAATTGGTAAATATCACATTTGGTTAAAACTGAAAAAATTACTTGTACTGACAGAAAAACGTGTTATTTTGTGCAATATATATCCCCCCTCAGAATCCCCATATTACTCAGAGGAGATATTCCTCACCATTGAGGAAGAGATGTGCCATTTCCAGGCCCAGGGACATGCGCTCACAGGAACACTATCTAACGACTACACGAGGGGACAGCTTTATTACAGGCCGTACTGTTTCTAACTGTCTTAATCTCCCTCATAGAAACAACAGTGACAGCACCATCAACAAATACAAAAGGGATTTGTTGCAGCTCTGTCAAAGCCTGGGTCTGTACTTTGGTAATGGTATGTTAGGGGGGGGGGACTCTTTGGGGAGATTCACCTATTGCTCAACTCTTGGCCACAGCACAGTAGACTATATTATTACAGAAATGTACCCTTTCTCTCTCAGCTCATCCAACATCAAGCCACTAACACCTCTGTCTGACCACAGCCAAATTACCTTCTTCCTCAAAATAACAGACTTGGAAACAACCACACATCCACACAGAAGAATACCAGGAAGCAATCAGTAACCAGAACATACAAACACTCTTAGATAACTTTCTAGATACCACATACACTCATAGTAAAGAAGGCATCAATCTAGCAGTAAAACACATCAACAATATTTTCAGGCAAATGGCAAAAGAAGCACAACTGAAATTGATTTAACAAATAAAAAATACAGATAACCACTGGTTTGATAAAGACTGGAAAATGATCAGGACAAAAATTGGAACACTATCAAACCAAAAGCACAAAGACCCAAATAATTGTGAATTGCACATTTATTACTGTGAGACTTTAAAACTCTAGAAATGTATAATTAGAACCAAAAAAGCACAGTACAACAGCAAGCAACTGACACTAATTGAGGAGTCCATAAACACAAACAACTTCTGGCAAAATTGGAAAAACCTCAAAAAGGAATTAGCGATACAAAATGGTGACATATGGACAATCCATTTTAACACTCTACAACACAATGAACAATGCCAAATTCATGAGAAGTTGAACGGATTAGAAAAAGCTTTAAAGGACAATCAAAATTCATTGGACTCCCCAATTACTGACCAGGAGCTCTATTAGATTGAATTTTTTTTTTGAAAAAGCATGCGGACCTGATGGCATCCTAAATGGCTATATTAAACTGTTTAATTTGATCCTGAGTGTAGGTTATTTCCTTGACATCTGGAATCAAGTACTCATAACCCCAATCTTTAAGAACAATTACAGAGTAATTTGTGAACAGTAACCTAGGGAAGGTTTTCTGTAGTATTATACATGTAAGAGTTCTAAATGTCCTTAATAAGCACAATGTCTTGAGAAAAACCCACATTGGATTCATACCAAAACATTGCATGACCAATCATATTTACACCCTACACAACCTGATAGATAAACATGTCCACCAAATTAAGACCAACAGTGAATGAACTGAGAGAGAAAGCACGCAGGGCATTCTACGCCATTAAAAAACGAATTCAAATTGAAATACCTATTAAAATTTGATTTAAACTAATTGAACGTGTCATTGAACCAATTGCACTTTAAGGCAGCGAGGTGTGGGGTCCACTTGCAAAACAAGATTTCACCCAATGGGACAAACACCCCAAGATTCTCCTACATGTCCAAAGGAAATATACAAACATTGCATGCAGGGCAGAATTAGGCCAATATCCACTAATAATAAAAACTAAAAAAAGGAAACATAAAATACAGTGATCCCTCTCATATCATTACCAAGCCCTGCAATGCCAAGAGCTGAGCAAAGAAAAGAGTTCTGGGGTTGAGTTCACAAACCTGTTCTACTAACACTGAAGCCTCAGGACCAGAACATCCAATCAATCAGAATAAACCAAATTACAACACAATCAAAACAAAACTACATTACCTATTGGGAAACACAAGCACAAAGCAAAATGCAGTGCTATCTGGCCCTAAATCAGTAAACCATGGCAAACTATTTGACCATGGTTACTTGGGAAGGGTAGACACAGGAAGGGCTGTGCAACCACTGTACCGCAGCAGAACCTGAGACACAGCTGTATTTCCTGACAAAATGTAAAAAATATAAAACAATTAGAGTGTAATTTCCCCGAATTTGAAGCCCTTATTCAAGGTTTCAGAGACCTCTCTGATGAGAATAGGCTACCCGTCCTATTCGGGGAAGACGCAGAGAGCTGTGGGTTGTCGGCACACTACGTTGCTCCCTGCAATAATATGAGGGACAGTGTCTGACAGACCAACTTGCACATGTCCACAATGCCATTTTTACCCTTGATTATTGTTGTTACTGATTGTCCCATAATAATATTGATGATTATTATTTTAATTATGTTAATATTGTACGTGAATCACTTAATCTCCTAAATACGCTTTGGCAATATGTACGTTGTTACGTCATGCCAAATTTAATTGAATTGAGAGAGTGAACGTGAGAGAAAGCGAGAGAGAAAGAGAGAGAGAGACTGGACAATCAAACTATAGACAGCAAGCGAGCAAAAGAGAGAGAGCGAGGGAGTGCTAACGGTTGTTGGAATGGTTAGCTACCTCTTGTTCTCGTCTGTATAGTGATTTGGGACATTCATGTGAAATACACTTTTTAAAGGTCCAACGCAGCTGTTTTTATCTCAATATCAAATCATTTCTGGGTAACAATTAAATACCTTACTGTGATTGTTTTCAATTAAAATGGTCAAAAGAAACAAGCAAGAATTGAGCTAGGACTGTCTGGGAGTGGTTTGAGTGGGGGGGGGGGACTAATTTATCACCTGGTGATATCACCAGGCAGGCCAAAACTCCATCACACCAAAACAGGCTGAAATTTCAGTCGGTCTTTTCAAACAGCTCCTATACTAAAGGGGCATTATCATCATTTTCACAGTATAATTCCAATATATACTGTACTGCAAAACATTAAGAAAACATTGACAACACTTTCCATGACACACAGTAGACTGACCAGGTGAATCCAGGTGAAAGCTATGATCCCTTATTGACGTCACTTGTTAAAGCCACTTCAATCAGTGTAGATGAAGGGGAGGAGACAGGTTAAAGACGGATTTTTAAGACAATCGAGACATGGATCTTGTATGTGTGTCATTCAGAGGGTAATTGGGCAAGAGAAAATATTGAAGTGCAGTTTAACAAACAGATGCCTCTGGAAAAAAAGTCAGTCGGTTGTGAGTAAACAGTGGTAGGGTGAGAGCATGCGCAGAGAAGTGCAACTAGAAACTAGTGAGACCGATTGTTTGACCACAAGTGAGAGTGGTTTGATATTGTTGAATCTTGTTTCACTATTGCAGAAATGTTGCAAGAGGGGAATGGGAAATGGCGCGGAGTAGTGCGGACGAAATGGAGAAAAAGTTGGTGAAGCAACAGCTGTGCTGGATTGCGAACAATATGGGTGTCAGTTCTGATGGTATGGAGCGGGAGGATGAGGGTCAAGGGCCGGAATTATCGGTAGTGTAAAGACACAGGAAGAAGAGAGATGATCAAGATACAGAAAGCAGTGGATTGTCTAGTAAAAAAATCATAAAGAGAGCCAAGGTAGGAAGCAAGAGTGGTGATGTGTTGGAGTGGAAAGTGGTGATAGTGTTTGACGAGATTACATGGCCTCACTTACACCCTAACCGACTAACTAATGTCGTAGAGAAAGAGGTAGGTGAAGTGAAATGAGCTTGGTTCATTGGAAATGGTAGATTGTGTGGTAGCCAGGCTCAGCAAGGGAAGATTTTGAAAATTGAAAAAATGGGATGAAGATTAAAAGCCATGTATCTGGTGCTTAAGCCAGGTTTAGGGGAATCATCACTGGGGTCCCAATATATATCTCCACAGATGATATTAAAGAGAATGTGAAGGGAAGCAGAGTGATTGAGGCCAAAAGGTTGATCAGTAGGAAAGAGGGTCAAAGAAGTGAAAGCTTACAGTGAAGTCTTGCCGGAAAAAGTACAGATAGCATTCCTTAGTGTCAACAGTTGCACTGCTGTGTTTTAAATGCCAAAGAATGTGACATGTCGCTGCTCAGTGTAAAGGAAAGAAAAGATGTACCAAGTGTGGAGGAGCACATGATTATGGTGAATGTGGAAGCAATGTGAAGGTTAAGTGCTGTAATTGTGTGGGGAGAACACAGTGCAGCATTTGGTGGATGCCAGGTACAGAGAGAGGCTAGAGAGGCTCAGGGATATAGGATCAGTCATGATGTATCTTATGCAGAGGCCGTAAAACAGATTGGTAGAACTACAGTGCGGACTGATGGAGCTTACATGGATGTACCTGTAGTAAGTGGACCTACTGTCGGGGCTGGTGCTTTTGATGGTCTTAGTAGAAGTTAGGGATTGATTTGGTTTAGAATTTTATTTTCATGGTAGTACAGAATTGGGCAGATCCTGATTGATCGTACAATTGATAGTCATCATGGAGAGACCTATTTTTTCCAAACTATTTTTCTGTAAAACATATTACACATCAAGAAATAATGAAGACAAAGCACTGGAAAACTGTGCTGATACACATCAAGAAATAATGAAGACAAAGCACTGGAAAACTACTTTGGGCGCACTAGAGCGCATTACATAAATTTGCTTGGAGGTGGTTTAAACTCCATTCTAATGTCTACATTGCTTAACGATATCAAGCGAAGTGTTTAACGCATGCTCCGTTCTTGGGTTTTGGGGGCTGCCAGTGGACATGGGGGCTGCGAGTTATGGAACTCCCTCGCATGGTTCTTTTTATGGTGTAAAATCCTCAATGAAACTGATATTAAATGTGGAGAATGATCCATTTGCCTCTGTTGTCCATCAATTAGCCTATTAATTCATATGCCATTGTAGGATACTGTAGGCTAACATTTGATCAAATAAATGTGTTGAAATAACGATATCACTGGAGTCATTGCAAATCAATTTGTGCCACTTCTGTAACCTACCTGGAGCTGGCAAACTGATTAAATAAATAGCCTATAACCTGTAACTTCAGTTTATTGTTGTTGTAGACTTGTGTTATTATGCAGTTATTAATGGCCATGTTAAGTTCATTAAACTGGAAGTTATCAAAGCTCTATCTGTCACGGTGCGAATATATGGGACGATTCACAGAGCGTTGGTGGAGCGTCATTCCTTATTTATGATGTGAGATGTTCTCCCGAAGCACAAAATAACAAAAGGAGATGACTAAAATAAACACTACACTAACAAAGCAAGGTGACTTCTCTGAGTTCTGCCACATGCAGACAAACAGAAACCAACAATGATCCACACACAGGTGGAATTGTGTGGAGCCTAAATACTATCCCCAATCAGAGACAACGCTAGACAGCTGTCTCTGATTGGGGATCATAATCTCCCTAGTTAGGGTGTGAGGACTTGATTGTGTGCCTCTCTCCTCCCCTAGGTGGGAGTAAGAGGCCTTACCACAACCAAGCCCTCACAGTACCCCCCCCCCCCCTAAGGTGCGGACTCCCGATCGCACAAGATCCCCCCCTCTCCTGAAAGAAAAATGCACAAAAAACTAGGGGGGACATGGCGGGGTACTGAGGTGGTTGCTGGTGGGGGCTCCGGTTCCGGCTCCGGGCGTGGCGCAGGCTGTGAGAGTAGCTTCCCTCCTACCTCTCCGTTGCACGCCCGGTCCAGTCCGGACCCCAGCGCGATGATTCCCCCCTCAGCACTCCCGCGTTGCACCAAATCCCTTTTGGACCCTGGTGTGGGAGCCCTCGACCCTGGAGAGGGGCTGACCTCAGGTCCCGGACCGGACCCCGGTGGAGCGGACTGCTCCGGCATGGGGGCGGAGTAGGCGATCGGACCCGGACTGGGCACCTGTGGAGCGGACTGCTCCGGCGCTGGATTGGAGCAGGCTACCGGCCCCGGACTGGGCACCGGTGGAGCGGACTGCTCTGGCACTGGAGCGACGCAGATGACCGGCCCCGGACTGGGCACCGGTGGAGCGGACTGCTCCGGCACTGGAGCGAAGCAGACGACCGGCCCCGGACTGGGCACCGGTGGAGCGGACCGCTCTGGTGCTGTAGCGGAGCAGACTGCTGGACCCGGATTGGGCTCCGGTGGAGGTTCAGGGCTGCTCACCTTCACCTGAGGTCCCGGGCTGCTGACCCTCACCGGAGGCTTCGGGCTGCTGACCTTCACCGGAGGTCTCGGGCTGCTGACCTTCACCGGAGGCCTCGGGCTGCTGACCTTCACCGGAGGCCTCGGGCTGCTGACCTTCACCGGAGGCCTCGGGCTGCTGACCTTCACCGGAGGCCTCGGGCTGCTGACCTTCACCGGAGGCCTCGGGCTGCTGACCTTCTCCGGAGGCCTCGGGCTGCTGACCTTCTCCGGAGGCCTCGGGCTGCTGACCTTCTCCGGAGGCTTCGGGCTGCTGACCTTCACCGGAGGCTTCGGGCTGCTGATCTTCACCGGAGGCTTCGGGCTGCTGACTTTCACCGGAGGCTTCGTGCTGCTGACCTTCACCGGAGGCTTCGGGCTGCTGACCTTCACTGGAAGTCTCGGGCTGCTGACCTTCCCCGAAGGCTTCGGGCTGCTGACCTTCACCGCAGGCCTCGGGCTGCTGACCTTCACCGGAGGTCTCGGGCTGCTGACCTTCACCGGAGGCTTCGGGCTGCTGACCTTCACCGGAGGCCTCGGGCTGTTGACCTTCACCGGAGGTCTCGGGCTGCTGACCTTAATCGGAGGTCTCGGGCTGCTGACCTTCATCGGAGGTCTCGGGTTGGACGCCGTGCCCACCCTGGGCACCGACGTAGAGGTGGTCTCCAGCCCTGTAGTTGGCCTGTCTGTCTGCCACAGGTTGAGCACCGACACGCTACAGAGCTCCTGCTCCATAGCGGGGCTGAACGTCGTGCCCTGCCTGGGCACCGACGCAGAGGTGGCTTCCAGCCCTGTGGTTGGGCTGGCTGTCGGCCCCAGACTGGGCACCGACACGCTATGGAGCTCCTGCTCCACAGCGGGACTGAACGTCGTGCCCACCCTGGGCACCGACGCAGAGATGGTTTCCAGCCCTGTGGTTGGGCTGGCTGTCGGCCCCAGACTGGGCACCGACACGCTATGGAGCTCCTGCTCCACAGCGGGGCTGAACGTCGTGCTGGTGCTGTAGCGGAGCAGACTGCTGGACCCGGATTGGGCTCCGGTGGAGGTTCAGGGCTGCTCACCTTCCCCTTTTCCCCATACCGAGGAGGATATCTCCCAAAGTAATCCCCTGTTGCGTCCCAGGGTGGTGGATCATTCTGTCACGGTGCAAATATATGGGACGATACACAGAGCGTTGGTGGAGCGTCATTCCTTATTTATGATGTGAGATGTTCTCCCGAAGCACAAAATAACAAAAGGAGATGACTAAAATAAACACTACACTAACAAAGCAAGGTGACTTCTCTGAGTTCTGCCACATGCAGACAAACAGAAACCAACAATGATCCACACACAGGTGGAATTGTGTGGAGCCTAAATACTATCCCCAATCAGAGACAACGCTAGACAGCTGTCTCTGATTGGGGATCATAATCTCCCTAGTTAGGGTGTGAGGACTTGATTGTGTGCCTCTCTCCTCCCCTAGGTGGGAGTAAGAGGCCTTACCACAACCAAGCCCTCACACTATCACAATTGCCGATCAGTTGTTAGAACGCATTAGATTGATGATAACAGATTAGATTACAGGTCAAAATAAATAAACACTGAACAAATAAAATATATGTTTTTTTCCACCTGGAACCGGTGGGTTTGCTAGACCTTACTCATGGTTTCCTCGTGCGTAAAGGTGATGGAATTATTAGGGAATTAAGTCAAGGTCAGAATACAGCGTATCTGTTGACACACCACCACACCTTCATTTTGAATAGCATGCTATTCTCATGCTTAAATTCAAGGTCAGATTATGCATAGAGAGAAAACTGCTTGAAAAAGGAATTACGTTCCATTTAAGCATGCTTAACTCGGGTCGGAATTCCCCACTTGGTCCATTAAGATAGGAAAGCTCAATTAAGCACGGACAAAGTATTTTAAATGATTTCCATCCAGGTCTGCTGCTCTCAATGAGTCATAAGGAGAGATCAACCAATCGTAAAGAAGAAAATTGACTACTTCAAAATGGAGATTGCCTCGATGGCGCTGTCCATGCTGTCACAGACACTATAATGGCACAGATACAAAGTCTATCTATCTCTATGGGAGAAACTCAATTGCATACTCCTCGAGTCCTCTCTCCTCTCTACTCGACTCCTTCTCAAAACCCATTGGAGGAAAAAGTCAGAGGGGCGTGACCTCTGGCTCATCCAATGGGTTTTGAGGAGGTGAGGAGAAAGGAGAGAGGGCGAGAGGAGTATGCTATTTAGATTCCCCCATAGTGTGTGTTGGAGTTGGTTGGAGCAGCAGCAAATTGATTATACAGACTGGGCATAACTGTCACACCCTGAGATGTTTCACCTGTTGTCTTGTCCCCACACCAAGTGTTTCCTATTCACCATTAGTCCTCTGTGTATTTAACCCCTGTTCTCTGTTCTGGCAGTTGCCAGATCGTCTTGTCCCGTACAGTCGTTTCCAGCGTTCCTTGTTACCAGTGTTTTTCCCGTTACCCGTGTTCTGTTTCTGTTCTGTTTTATTCCCCGGTGTCGATGTCTGCCTGTTTGACCCGACTACGAGGCTGCCTACTCCTTTGTACCTCAGCCCTTCTGCTTCTGCTATCGTCTTCTGCCTGTCCACCGACCAACGAGTCTGCCTACCCCAGTGTACCTCTGCCGTGCTATCCTGTTGCCAACCATTGCTTGCCCACCGACTACAAGATTGTTTGCCTATTAAATAATCATTTATTCTATTGGAATCAACTCTGCCTCTGTGTCCGCATTTGGGTCCACTAGCCTGCTTTGTGTCAATAACGGGATTGCGGGAGGCTTACAATTCTCTCCCAGTGCAGGGCGGACGATGGAGGACAGGGACGTGACCCTGGTGAATACTGCTGAGGGAACATTACCTAAAAATGTAAATTCTGCTACAGCGCTGAACTTCCGCAATATGGTTTGAGTCTAGCCCTTAGATAGAATAATTTTCTCCCAGTTAGATGCTCATTCATATTCAGATTTGATTAATGTAGCCCTAACCATGAATTTAATGTACAACTAATTGTTGTACTGGTACTACAAAATGAAGGCTATGTGACATCACTGTCAGTAATGAAAATACAAAGAAATCCCACTGTATCAGTGAGACCATTTGTTGCATATTTACTACCATTTAGTACCAGAGAGCATTAATACTGAACAGGAAATGGAGGAGACATCGATCTGACTCTCTGATCCCCAGAAAACACAGGTATAAATACACAGGGGATGATGAGTAACACGTGGAGGGGGTGGAGACAAGCACAAGGACAGGTGAAACAGATCAGGGTGTGACAGAACTTGCCAGGAAGAATATTAACTATCTGCTATCTAACTACCCAACGTTTATTGATTTTTTTAAAATTCTGTCTCTCTACTCCGATTTCAGATCACTCTCGTGCAGACTAACTGATGAATTTATTCTCAACACCTGTTGAATATGGCCGGTGTCAGTAAACGTCGGCAAAAAGTGTAATTAAATTGTTGCGAGCAGCACAGTTATAGTCACCAACGCTCTGGATAACATGAAAAGTGAGGTGTTCTCTAATTAGTGTCTGGAAGTAGCTAGCCAACGTTAGCCAGTTAGCTTGGGTGCTTGAGATACAATATGCGTCCCAAATTGCACCCCATTCCTTGACCTACTTTTGAACATCCTGCTCTGGAGATCGTGCTGAGGCTGAGATAGCTTTTTGGATGTCCTTGATCTTCACACAGTCTCTTACCAGCAGGAGGTGGGCACAGGATGCAGTGAATGAAGGGGAGAGGTGTGTGTGTGTGTGTGCAGTATGTATATAACTTTATATATCACTAAGATATAGTCGCTCATAGCCTCCAATGTGCAAGTCTGAGTCTCTCATGACACAGTCTTGACACTCATTTGGGTCTGGGTGCCGAGATTAGTGTGTGTGTGTGTGTGTGTGTGTGTGTGTGTGTGTGTGTGTGTGTGTGTGTGTGTGTGTGCGCCCTGATCAAAAGTAGTGCACCACAAAGAGAATAAGGTGCCATTGTGGACGTACTCGTATTCATCCAGTCTACACCAGCTGGGTGATGACTGATGAACACTCTTGCTAATTTTCACACAGGAACAATCCGTCCGTGTCATCACAAATAAAAGCAAAATCAATGATTTCGTCAAATATGGTTTATCAGAGGTGTTGGGATGCAGTAAAAATAGAAAAATAGACAGCAAGGTCAAAAGAGAAGACTCATGAAGCATCAGACATCTCCCAATTAACAGTCTGCTACAGAACTCAGACAGCATCATTCTGTGGTTATAAATGAAATGAAAACGAATACATTCGTTAGATGTTAATTAATTACTTAACTATGGTTTATTAGAGGTGTTGGGATGCTGCAAATGTAGAACATCCAAAATGATAATCAGAACACGAGGCATCAGACAGGCATCAGACATCACCCAACTAATAGGGAGGAACTGATCACAATTCTCATTTGTTGATTTCTCAAGGTCAAATTCAACAGAGTTGTGGAGCGAAATTCATCATCATATCTTCATCATATCTTCCGATGTCTTCTATGTTAATCACACTTTGCAGTTGTTTACTTGCATATCACGTTGAGGACTCCCTGGCTGCAGGGGGTATCTGATCTTCTTTGTGGAGAAGAAGGACAAAACTCTGCGTCCGTGTATCGACTACCAGGGCCTGAACAACATCACGGTTAAAAAACGTTACCCGCTTCTACTCATCGCCTTGGCATTCGAGCCTCTCCACGGGGCTACCATCTTCTCTAAGTTGGACCTCCGGAACGCCTACCATCTGGTACGGATCTGGGAAGGGAATGAGTGGAAGACTGCCTTTAACATCGCTAACGGGCACTACGAATACCTGGTGATGCCGTTCAAACTGACCAATGATCCTGCTGTGTTCCAGGCCCTGGTAAACAACGTTCTCCGGGACATGTTGAACCGGTTCGTATTCGTCTACCTTGATGACAGCCTTGTGTTTTCCCACTCGGCTCAGGAGTCCTCCAGCTGTTTGTCAAAGCAGAAACCATCTCCTTCCTGGGCTACGTCATAGCTGCCGGCAATATCAAGATGGATCCTGAAAAGGTGAGAGTGGTGGTGGATTGGCTGCAACCCACCTCCAGAATGTAGCTGCAATGCTTTCTGGGGTTCGCCAATTTCTACCGCCGGTTCATCCGGGGCTACAGCACCTGGGCTTCCCCCCTGTCAGCACTCACCTCTCCTAAGGTCCCGTTTACGTGGTCTCCAGCTGCAGACCAGGTGTTTGTGGGCCTCAAACACCAATTCACTACCGCCTCCATCATAATCCATCCGGATCCGTCCCGGCAGTTTGTGGTGAAGGTCGACGCCTCGGATGTCGGAGTGGGGGCTGTCCTGTCCCAACATTCGGCCCAAGACCAAAAGCTGCACCCTTGCGCTTTCCTGTCCCATCATCTCAACCTCCCCGGAAAGGAATTACGATGTGGGTAACCGGGAACATCTGGAGGTGAAGATGTCGTTGGAGGAGTGAAGGCACTGGTTAGAGGGGGTGGAACACCTGTTCATTGTATGGACAGATCACAAAAACCTGGAATATCTCTGCACCGCAAAGCACCTTAACTCCAGGCATGCCCGGTGGGCCCTGCTATTCACCTGATTTAACTTCACCATCTCCTACCGCCCGGGGTCCAAGAATGTGAAGCTCCTCCATTGCCCCTCTGCTACACCATCGAACCCTGAGACCATCCTCCCTACCTCCTGTCTCGCGGTAGCACTCATCTGGGGCCTGGCTAACAGGATGTTTGTCCCGGACTCATGGGCTCATTCCTCTCGACTGGCCTGCGATCCTGCCCCTCTGGGTAGAGTCCCGCAAACTATCCCCCCATTTTATAACCCTTTCTCCATTTCCAAGATCCAAAAGGTCATACCTGGACAGCCTGAGCCTAAAGAGATTGATCCCATCGCCATGATGATTGATTGATTGACTGACTGACAACAATTTTCATAAAAATGAGAGCAAAGCAGAGCAGAGGAGGTTTCTCTTCTTGATGCAATTTGCTAATTTTGCAAATCTTATAATAAAGCAGTTGTTGGTAGAATCTACAGTCTCTCTCTTCCTATAGAATTTCTCAGACAATTTGGCGACGAGGATGGGATGCCTAACTCCGCTTGCTGATTGCTCCCGAGAAGACCGAGGTTACCTGCACGCAGGGCTGCGTTAAAAAGGGTCCCGCCTCAAACCGGCTTTGAGAGTTAGTGAGTGGATACGCCATTCTGGAGAGGGTGAAGTTATTTCTGAATAGGGGAAGTCCTGGAAGTAATTCTAGGGAAAACATCCTATTGGGATATTTTGTAGGTATCCTGATTAGAGACAGGGGTTGTGTTTCTCTGTTGAAGCAGGGAAGTGGCCATAGGATGATATGACACAGTTACGAGTTATGTGATCCTAGGGCACAATCCTAAGATAGAAGTAAAAACATTGTAAAAGAAAATTAATTAATGAGTGTACTGGTAACAGTTGGTTATGATTGGGAAACCAGCTGTACATTTAAAAACCTACATGGATATTTGCATAGGAGGAACTACCATGTGGGTATAACATTTAGAATTACATAGAATAATGAAGAATGTATATTAAAAAACAAGCATTGGACTTTCTGCTGCTTTGACGCAAAAATTAGAGGGTTTCATACCCCCCCTATGGGAGTATGTTAATACAGTATGTCGACGACCTGTTACTGTGTTCTGAAACCCAACAAGCATGCGAAGTAAACACCAGAGCTCTGTTAGTGTTTCTTGCTGAAAACAGCCACAACGTTTCTAAGAAAAACAGTTAAATATCTGTGACATGACATTACACCTAATGGTAGGAAATTGTGTTTGGAGCGTGTGGCTGCAATTCTCTCGATACCACAGGCAGTTACAAAACAGCACATTATGACACTCACAGGAAGGGCAAGCTATTGCAGAGCCTGGCTACCTGATTATACTGAAGTCACTCAGCCACTTTCTAATCTAATTCACGGCCACAAGATGGTGACGAATAATGATAAAGTAGACACCAGAGGGTTTGGAGGCACTTGACAAATTGAAACAATTGCTAACCCCTTCTCCTTGTTTAGGATTGCCAGATCACTCTAAACCATTTAATCTATTTGTTTGCAAAAAAAATGGTTTCATGTCATCTGTCCTCACTCAGGACCATGGTGGGAAGCAACGGCCTGTTGCTTACTATTCTAAAAGACAGTGTGATAAGAGGGTTGTTATGTTGTCTCAGGGCTGTAGCGGCTGCTACAGAAGCAGTGCTTGTGCTAGCATTGTTGCAATGTACTCATTAACCGTTCAAGTTCCTCACGCTGTCCATGCCCTTATCTTACAGGCACAAACCGCCCATCTCACTCCAGCACAGCGATGATGGGGAACCACACGATTGTGCTGTCCTTGTGGACCAGGTCTGTAAACCCCGCCCTGACCTCTCTGATGTGCCATTACTGAATGCTGACCTAGAGCTGCTTGTTGATGGCTCTGCCCAAAAGTCACCACAGGTTGAACCATTGGTGGCCTACGCAGTCACTACTGCTGTAGATACTCTAGAGAGTGCAAAACTGCCATCACATCTGTCAGCTCAGGCTGCAGAATAGTTTGCACTGACTAGGCCATGCATTCTAGCTAAGGATAAAACTGTTAACATTTATACTGACAGCAGGTACGCGTTCGAGGTGGTGCACAACCCAGACGAGGATGTACCAGCCGATGTCCCGTCATAGGCAACCCCAAATGCCATGGGAGGACCAGGACCGGACGCATCATTTTTGTTGCTTTCGTGGTCAGTCTTCTCATTGCAGCTGTTGTATGGGACCTGGGAGGAGCAGAACACCCCAGATCGAGAAATGGCCAAAATGCAACTGAAGAATACAACACCAGCATAGTCCCTTAAATTACAGTCGCTCCAGCTCGAGCCAACGGCAGGCTCAGGACGGGAGTCCAGCGAACAATGGCCACCCCGATACCAGAAGAACAGGAGGTCGATGCATCCACTTGACGAGCATCACAGCCGGAATCATGAGGGAAACACTTGGTGGTCACTGCTTAATCATACAGTAAAAACTGAACTGATGGTAGAAAACACCTCCTGCTATGTATGTGGTCTTTTTCCACACTCACCGATCTCACCATTCTTACAGTATTCAGTAGAGGCCAGCATTAATGACACTCTATGTGCACTGGAAGTGCTTTTGTCAAATGAAACTTCATGGGGTAAACCTTCACACGGTAAAAAAAATATGAGGCTAATTTGATTGTGCACCCAGACACCATGAACCTGTTCTAACCCCGGCGAACACCATTCCGAACCTGCCATTGTCACAACCCAAGTAATATCTCCATACCATTCAATGAATCCTATCTGGGAATGTCAACATGTGTTCATTACAGTGTCTTCCCAATAGGATGTAGCTGGATAAATGGAACATGCGCTTCTAGCATTCCTGTTAAACTGAATGAGGGTACACCACATTTGGCTCAGCCACGTTTACTGATCATTATTGGATCTGTGGTGATAAAGCATATCTTTATTTTGTTAAACTAAATATCTCCATTGTTGTAATGCATAAAACGAAGGTGCACCCTCTGCTGTTTCCAGAAGTCCACGATCATCTCCTTTGTTTTGTTGACGTTGAGTGAGAGATTGTTTTCCTGGCACCACACTCCCAGAGCCCTCACCTCCTCCCTGTAGGCTGTCTCGTCATCATTGGTAATCAAGTCTACAACTGTTGTGTCGTCTGCAAACTTGATGATTGAGTTGGAGGCATGCTTGGCCACGCAGTCATGGGTGAACAGGGAGTACAGGAGGGGGCTGAGCACACACCCTTGTGGGGCCCCAGTGTTGAGGATCAACGAAGTGGAGGTGTTGTTTCCTATCTTCACCAAGGGTGGCGGCCCGTCAGGAGTACAGGACCCAGTTGCACAGGGCGGGGTTCAGACCCAGGGCCTCAAGCTTAATAACGAGCTTGGAGGGTACTATGGTGTTGAATGCTGAGCTATAGTCAATAAACAGCATTGAAACCCATCTTTAAATAGGTATTCCTCTTGTCCAGATGGAATAGGGCAGTGTGCAGAGTGATGGCGATTGCATCGTCTGTCGATCTATTAGGGCGGTAAGCAAATTGAAGTGGTCTAGGGTGGCGGGTAGGTAGAGGTTATATGATCCTAGTCTCTCAAAGTACTTCATGATGACAGAGGTGAGTGCTATGGGGCGATAGTCATTTAGTTCAGTTACTTTTGCCTTTTTGGGTACAGGAATAATGGTGGCCATCTTGAAGCATGTGGGGACAACAGACTGGGATAGGGAGAGATTGAATATTAGCTTGTCCGGAAGACGTCGGTCTCGGCGACGTGGTAAGTTTTCCTTTTGTAGTCCATGATTGTCTGTAGATCCTGCCACATACGTCTCGTGTCTGAGCCATTGAATTGCGACTCCACTTTGTCTCTATACTGACATTTAGCTTGTTTGATTGCCTTGCGGAGTCAGTAAGTACACTGTTTATATTTTTCCATATCCCCAGTTACCTTGCCATGGTTAGTTTTAGCAGGGCGAGTACTACAGTCGATATGTTGATAGAACTTCGGCAGCCTAGTCCTCAAATTTGCTTTATTAAAATGCACACCTACAATAAATGCAGACTGAGGGTATGTGGTTTCCAGTTTGCATAAAGTCCAGTGAAGTTCTTTGAGGGCTGTTGTGGTATCGGCTTGAGGGGGAATATAAACCACCGCGGCAATGACTGAGGAGAATTGTCTTGGGAGTTAATACGGTCGGCATTTGATTGTGATGTATTCTTGATCGGGTGAACAAAAGGACTTGAGTTCCTGTATGTTATCACAATTACACCATGAGTCGTTAATTATAAAACACACACCTCCGCCCTTCTGCTTCCCGGAGAGATGTTTATTCCTGTGAGCGCGATCAACTGAGAACCCAACTGGCTGTACGGACTCAGACAGTATATCCTGAGAAAGGCATGTTTCCGTGAAACAGAGTACACGAAAATAGAGCTCTTTGGCCACTCACACCAGTGGTGGGTTTGGTGTCAAAAGAAGGAATGCATATGCAGAAAATACACCTACTGTACAATATGGTGCTGGATTTTCTATGTTATGGGGCTGTTTTGCTTCCACTGGTTCTGAGGCCCTTGTTAAGGTCAACCGAACTCTACCAAGTGCCAGTACATTTTAGCCAAAAACCTGTTTGCCTCTGCCAGGAAGCTGAAACTTGACCGCAAGTTGATCTTCCAGCAAGACAATAACCCGAAGCACATATCAAAATACACAAAGAAGTGGTTAATTAATGGCTCAAGACTTGAACCACATTGAAAACCTGTGGTTTGAATTTTAGAGAGCAGTCCATAAGCACAGACCAAAGGATAGCAAGGATAGCAAAGATAGCAAAGATTCTGTATGGAGGAATGGTCTAAGATCCTCCCAATTTGTGCTTCAATCTCATAAAACATTATAGAAAAAGGCTAAGGGCTGTTATCATCGCAAGGGAAGGGTGCCCAAACTATTGCAAACTGGGGTGCCAATAATGTTGACACCTATATTTTAGTATTACTTTTTCTTTTTCTTTTACTTGTTAAACTAAATATGTTTCCTCTGAACAATTGTATTATTACCCAAAATTGAGCAAACCCAAAACTCAGTATTTATTTTATACAGTCTTTTCTGCTCATCTTTATCAAGGGTGCCAATAATTTTGGATGTAACTATCTGCCATCTGGGGTTTACTGTACTATACTGTACTCTACCTTCCCTTCGCTGGACAAGAGACTTACACTAATCCACCCCTCCTCCTCCTCCTCCTCCTCAAGTGGAAACAGTGGAGCTGACTGAGTGCTCCTTTACTTTACTGTATCCATAACTAAACACACATGCGCACGCACGAGCCAGGCTGAAATAGTCTCAGGAAGTAATATAACTTGGCCAACAGTTCCTGATCTTATGTATGCAGCAGGGAACAGCCTCAAATAAATGACATGCCTGCCTTCAGTCATTAAACCTTAGATCTCTGTTGTTTTTAGCTTTAATTTATCTTGCACACCAAAGGAAAACAAGACCTCACCAAATCTGAGTTAAGGAGGCGTCATAAATCCTTATTATTGATCTCTTTTATGTAAAAACAATGACATTCCAGCCCTCACATCGTTGATCCAATATGGTCAGCAAACAGACATAAAACATAAAAACAGTAGGATTAAATGATAGCATAATAAATAATTATATATGAATACTATTTTCAGACGTGTTGCAGTACAAGACCACTATATGACTGTACATACAAAAGAGAACAGCCGGCCAGTATTTCTAGCAACCCTACTTGCCCTTTGCTGCCCAGCTAGTGTATCCTCCTACAAGAACACCATACAAGTAGTTTCCAAAGCTCTGTCCTGTCCATCAGGATTAAGAAGCCAGAAAAACAATTCACTCTAAAACTCATATTTCATCTGACTTCAATACAATGTTTAACCTGCTCTGCTGAACTAATAATCAGTTGGGATAAGGGGTTTATACATCAGAGGGCTGAGGCCTTTAATTACTAGTAGAGTCAGACAGACGGATGGACGGGGGGCGGGTGGACGGACAGATAGGACAGACAGGCAAACGGGTAGACGGGCAGATGACAGAGACAGATGGGTTGAATCAGTTGGAAAATATTGTGTATTGCTTACTATAGAATTTTGTAGTATACTGTAGAATACTATAGTAAATCCTACAGTATTATCCCGAGTGATGCAGCGGTCTAAGGCATTGCATCTCAGTGTTAGAGGCATCACTACAGACCCTAGTTTGATCCCGGGCTGTATCACAACTGGCCCATAGGGCAGCGCACAGTTGGCCCAGCGTCGTCTGAGTTAGGGTAGGGTTTGGCCTGGGTAGGCCGTCATTGTAAATTACTTGACTGACTTGCATAGTTAAATAAAAAATTATACAAAATTATCGGCAAAAAATACTAGAGTATTGTCGGCAAAAACACTACAGTGTCGGCAAAAACACTACAGTTGAACTATAGTAATACTACAGTGTTTAGTTTGCATATACCCCACCCATTCCCATGCCAAGTATAGACCATATATTGTGTTCCCTACAGGTTATAGAAAAGAGCAGAAGCTCTGAATTCTGTTCAGACTCCAGTCCACCTACCTACAGGTTATGGAAAAGTTGCTCTTTTAGTATTTGTCCAGTAGGTTACCTGAAGGAGAGAGCCCCCACTTCTATGTCGAAGATAATAAAACAAAAACACTATAGTAAATACTACAGTAATTACTATAGTATATACTATAATTTTTTTATATAGTAATTCTACAGTATTTATACTATAGTAAACGGTAAATACTACAGTATACTACATTCATATCTGTGCATGCATGTGTATGCATGTGTTCACAGGGTGTCAGTCTAGGTGTGTGTGTGTGTGTGTGTGTGTGTGTGTGTGTGTGTGTGTGTGTGTGTGTGTGTGTGTGTGTGTGTGTGTGTGTGTGTGTGTGTGTGTGTGTGTGTGTGTGTGAATGTGTGGGTAGAGACCAGTGAGTGAGCATAGAGTCTGTGCAGATAGTCACTGCAGATAGTCCATGAGAGAGGGTGGGCAGCCGTTGTGTAGCTGTTCTGCACTCTTCCCAGCAAACCAGGAACATTTGGTCCCAAGTGGCTCAGTTGGTTGAGCATGGTGCCTGAGTTGTGGGTTTAATTCCCAGTGGGGACCAGCAAGTAAATGTATGTATTCATTACTTCATATAAGTTGCAGTGGATAAGGGCGTCTGGTAAAATGGTATTTGCAATAAAAGGCGGTGTTGCAACCAGTCAAGATGCTCTCAATGGTGCATCTGTAAAGGTTCTTGAAGATCTGAGGGTGCATGCCAAATCTTTTAAGCCTCTTGAGAGAGAAGAGGCACTGTCGCGCCTTCTTCACAGCTGTCCTGGTGTAAGAGGACCATGTTAAGTCATCAGTGATGTGGACACCAATTAACAGAGCCCATATCCAGGCACTTGACATTAGTTACGTTAATTACAACTTTTCTACAGTTATGTCCGCAAAAACACTCAACTGTAGTCTGCAAAACACTAGAGAGGTAGAAAGAGGTTGAGAGAGAGAGAGAGAGAGAGAGAGAGGTAGAGATAAAAAGAGGGAGGGGGGATCAACTTCTCATCCAGTCTTTGCCGTAGCAGAGATTGTAAGTAGCTTATTCCGCAAAGCATCCTGTATGTAATCAGTCCGTTTGCATGATTTGTTATTTAATTTTTTGCCGGTCAACATCGCTGTAGCCTCGTGTAGACAGGGCACAGAGGATTTGGTTCCAAAATAGAGCCGGGCTGGAGAGAATCTGTCCGGCTCACCATTAGCAAGAACATATCAAACCCCATAAAACGGCATCAGATTTATAGTACCGCTACAGAAATATTATTCCCTGCTTTTTCTCTGTGAGGAGAATGCAGGTGAAATGCTTTTGACATAGAAATCATAAAATAATCATTTGTAGAGATGAACTGACATTCAGTTGCATGAAAGCCTTGCATAAACACCACCGCCTTTTGGACCTAGACTTGGTGCTCCGGTACTGCTAGCCGTGCGGTAGCAGAGAGAACAGTCTATGACTAGGTCCGGGATGGCAGGAAGCTTGGCCCCAGTGATGTACTGGACTGTACACATTACCCTCTGTAGTGCCTTGCGGTCGGAGGCCGAGCAGTTACCATACCAAGCAGTGATGCAACCAGTCAGGATGTTCTCGATGGTGCAGCTGTAGAACTTTTTGAGAATCTGAGGACCCATGCCAAAGCTTTTCAGTCTCCTGAGGGGGAATAGGTGTTGTTGTGCCCTCTTCACGACTGTCTTTGTGTGCTTGGACCATGATAGTTTGTTGGTGATGTGGACATCAAGGAACTTGAAACTCTCAACCTGCTCCACTACAGCTCCGTCGATGAGAATGGGGACGTGCTCGGCCCTCCATTTCCTGTAGTCCACAATCATCTCCTTTGTCTTGATCACGTTGAGGGAGAGGTTGCTGTCCTGACACTACACTGCCAGATTTCTGACCTCCTCCCTAAAGGCTGTCTCATCATTGCCGGTGATCAGGCCTACCACCGCTGTGTCATCGACAAACTTAAATGATGGTGTTGGAGTCATGCTTAGCCACGCAATAGTGGGTGAGCAGGGAGTACAGGAGGGAACTAAGCACGCATCCCTGAGAGGCCCCCGTTTTGAGGATCAGCATGGGGCGGCCCGTCAGGAAGTCCAGGATCCAGTTGCTGAGGGAGGTGTTTAGTCCCATGGTCCTTAGCTTAGTGATGAGCTTTGAGGGCACTATGGTGTTGAATGCTGAGTTGTAGTCAATGAACAGCATTCTCACGTAGGTGTTCCTTTTGTCCAGGTGGGAAAGGGCAGTGTGGAGTACAATAGAGATTGCATCATCTTTGGATCTGTTGGGGTAGTATGCAAATTGGAGTGGGTCTATGGTTTCTGGGATGATGGTGTTGATGTGAGCCTTGGCCAGCCTTTCAAAGCACTTCATGGCTATAGACATGAGTGCTACAAGTCAGTAGTCATTTAGGCAGGTTACCTTGGTGTTCTCAGGCACAGAGACTATGGTGGTCTGCTTGAAACATGTAGGTATTACAGACTCGGCCAGGGAAAGGGACAGCTGATGTAGTAGAATTCAATCTTAGTCCTGTATTTACACTTTGCCTGTTTGATGGTTCGTCTGAGGGCATAGCAAGATTTTCTATAAGCGTCCGGGTAGGAGTCCCGCTCCTTGAAAGCGGCAGCTCTACCCTTTAGCTCAGTGCGGAGCTCATCCAGTTTATTCTCCAATGATTGCACGTTGGCCAATAGGACAGATTGTAGAGGCTCGCCGACTAATTCTCACAAGGCACCCGGATCTGCGTCCCCCTGTATCGGCGTCTTTTCTTCATGCGAATGACAGGGATTTGGAGTAAATCCTTCGCATCTGACTCGTTAAAGAAAAAAATCTTTGTCCAGTTCGATGTGAGTAATCGCTGTTCTGATATCCAGAAGCTCTTTTCGTCATAAGAGACGGTGGCAGAAACATTGTGTACAAAATAAGTTACAAACAATTTGAAAAAGTATGGAGGCCACTGTGTTCTTGGGGACCTTCAGTGCTGCAAAAATGTTTTGGTACCCTTCCCCAGATCTGTGCCTCAACACAATCCTGTCTCAAAGCTCTACGGACAATTCCTTCGACCTCATGGCTTGGTTTTTGCTCTGACATGCACTGTCAACTGTGGGACCTTATATAGACAGGTGTGTGAATAGTGAAGACTGAAATAACACATATGGAATCAATAGTGAAGACATCAAAACTATAATATAACACATATGGAATCATGTAGTAACTAAAAAAGTTTTATAGTTGAGATTCTTCAAATTAGCCACCCTTTGCCTTGATGACAGTGTTGCACACTCTTGGCATTCTCTCAACCAGCTTTCAATTAACAGGTGTGCCTTTTTAAAAGTTAATTTGTGCATTTGAGCAAATCTGTTGTGTTGTGACATGGTAGGGGTGGTATACAGAAGATAGCTCTATTTGGTAAAATACCAAGTCCCGTATTATGGCAAGAACAGCTCAAATAAGCAAAGAGAAATGTATATTTTAAGACATGAAGGTCAGTCAATCTGGAAAATTTCAAGAACTTTGAAAGTTTCCTCAAATGCAGTCACAAAAACCATCAAGTGCTATGAGGAAACTGGCTCTCATGAGGACCTCCACAGGAAAGCTGCAGAAGATAAGTTAATTAGAGTTATCAGCCTCAGAAATTTATGAGTCCAACAATTTGATATTTCGTTCCAGCCTCCTTGTCTTTGTGAGACGCAGAGTAGGTGAACGGATGACCTCCGCATCTGTGCTTCCCACCGTGAAGCATGAAGGAGGAGGTGTTATGGTGTGGGGGTGCTTTGCTGGTGACACTATCTGCGATTTATTTAGAATTCAAGGCACACTTAACCAGCATGGCTACCACAGCATTCTGCAGCAATACGCCATCCCATCTGGTTTGCGCTTAGTGGGACTATAATTTTTTTTCAACAGGACAATGACCTCCAGGCTGTGTAAAGGCTATTTGACCAAGTAGAGTGATGGAGTGCTGGATCAGATGACCTGGCCTCCACAATCACCCGACCTCAACCCAGTTGAGATGGTTTGGGATGAGTTGGACCGCAGAGTGAAGGAAAATCAGCCAACAAGTGCTCAGCATATGTGGGAACTCCTTCAAGACGGTTGGAAAAGTATTCCTCATTAAGCTGGTTGAGTGTCAAGAGTGTGCAAAGCTGTCATCAAGGTGAAGGGTGGCTACTTTGAAGAATCTCAAATATAAAATATATATTTGTTTAACACTTTTTTGGTTACTACATGATTCCATATGTGTTATTTAGTTGCTGTGATGTCTTCACTATTATTATACAAGGCAGAAAATAGTAAAAATAAAGAAAAACCCTTGAATGAGTAGGTGTGTCCAAACATTTGACTGGTGCTGTATATGTTGTTGTGTTTTGCCATACTGTACACAGCTTTTCACTCATAAAAAGCTCCTTTGAGTACACTTTATGGCCATACAGAACCAGAATGTAAGCAAGCCACAGTCCCATATGGGACAACAGTCATGGTCAATTCCCGTTGGATGCATTAGAAATTCACAAAGTACACAGCAACTGTCACATCACACAGGTCACACATATTTCTCTGCAGCCATATGTAGTAAACACCATATACACTCACAGTTCTGCAAACAACAGCACAACTGCATGACCTGAAAGTGTCATCTTATAAATAGAAAACAGCAAATTCTAGGACGTACTGTAGCTAGTTCCCAAGACAGAAGGACAGGGCATGGAAGTAGATGAAAACTAGAATATTATCTGTTTTTTGTTGGGGGTTTTTGTCAGCAAAGATCAATACAAACACAAATATTTTCCAAGTACTGTGTGTGTGTGTGTGTGTGTGTGTGTGTGTGTGTGTGTGTGTGTTGGGGGAGGGTGGGGATTGTGTGAACTACCCAGCATGCCCTCTATTGTGTTCCTACCTGGAGACGACGAGGGGCAGAATGAGCATCTTCAACATCCTCATCAGGAGCTCTCCAGGAAACTGGAAGTACTTCACCTCCTACGGAAACACAGAGAAGACACATAGAGCAGAGCAAGATGTTAGTTAGGGTAGATAGGTAGATATATCTACTGTAAATATTGGGTAGGCTTACTGTTGATAGGAATTTTGGATTTATCACACTGTTAAAAGCCAACTTAACCAATTCCTAATCAGCGTTATAATTTGAAGTAATGTGTTCAAGTTTGTTTACTCAACCAACTCTTCACCTGTGAGTTGAATTTCAAGAAGCTTATTGAGTAAAATTCAGCGTTAATATGCGAGTTGAGCGGACTTGAAAAGGACAAGAATTTCAGCTAATGTGTTAGTGTATTTACTCAACAAACTCTGCTCGAAGTCAACTGAATTTGAAGAAGCTTGTTTGATGAAAACGACTCAAAACCACCCTCATCGTTATCATATTTTCCAGCATGCTCTCTTACAGATAGATTTTTCAGAATTGTTTGTTTCAATACCTGTGTTTTTGCATGTACTTTGATTGGTTGGTTAATATTATGCTACTCAAACATAAATAAGATATGTTTTTCTAAACTAATCCAATCAGTTAGTAGTTGCACTTATTGCACCTGTTACTGAGATGGCTGTTCCAGTTTATATGATTTAGGTAGTCTCACTGATACATTTTCCCTACCCTGGCAGTCATTCTGAATGCAGGTTGGGGGTGATTAAAAGTTTTAATTGTTGGATTCCATTAGAAATTACACATTGCTTTGCAAGCCAGCAAAATGTGACATGCAGGCTTAATGTGGCCAGACCAACTTAAAAGCTTTATGCCAAGAATAAATACAGTAATATACACACACAGGTAAAAACACATTTAACGGCACCACCATCAGACCAACTCCTTGAATGGCCTACTCCATGAAGTTTGTATTTGTGTATAAAAAAAAAAGAAATCACTACATTGCTCAAAACATTTTTTTTACCCTTAAGTGGTCTGAGAAGATTCATGGTTCTGAATTATTCACTAACATAAAATTATCCACTTTAAACTTCAGTGCCAAGTTACAAACAGTATGTGATATGAATGGGAAAATTCAATCCAGATAAATAATTAAATAGGCATCTGTTAGTAACTACCTGAGAGGTTGACGTTCTATCATCTGTTCTACTGTATTTAACAAGATGGGAGGTGTTTACAATTCATGAGGATGTGGATGTGAGTAGGATAGAGAGAGGGATGGTTGGGGGGATGGAGAGCAGGGGGAGAAACAAAGATATTGGGAACAGAGAGGTGTGGAGAGATATTGATAAGGTTTTGAGAGAGAGCGGAAGGGAGAGAGAGAGATAAGTTAGAACACAATAAGTCTGAGAGATGACAGCTGAAGAGCTTTAGCTATTGTTTTATATTAGGAAGGAAGAGGGGGTGGAAAGACAGGAGGAGAGGGAGATTATGTCAGGATCACTGCAGTCAAATGGCGGGCTGATTAGTAGTGAGTGTGTGTGTGTGTGTGTCATGGGTGAGAGAGACACACACACAACTGGTATCAGGCCCTGGCATCTGCCAAACACAAGGCTGACATGTAGCACATACACACACTGCCCCAATTATAACTCCCTAATCCCAATGTTAATAAATGAAACACTTTTCCACATTTTGGGAAATTGATCATATCATGACCAATAAATTATCGCTATATAACACTTGATGGTTCATCTTCTATGTAATTTAATCCAATACATCTGTTGCATGATATCAGGACAGTAAAATGGGAGGGAAGAGTGAACAGGGTTAGGGTTCAGAGGGTTTTAAAATAATTTTGTGGAGATCTAGATTTAGGCAGATTAGTTTGAGTCAGTTGCTCTAAAGCCTTGTTTACACTGCAGGCCTTAATGCATTTTGGAATACTGACGGTCCAAACAGCAAGTTACAAGTGACCAAACCGGATTTGTGTGTGTTCAGACAGCAGTCATTTGCTGACATGGCTACGCTAGTTGTCATAGTAACAACGGGTGTGTGTTCAAAACAAGTCCTTTTTTGGCTAACCACAGCAGTCAACTAGCTAACTAGGTAGCTTTTACAAATCGGTTTGTAAACAATTAACAAGCTAGTTAGCTACCACATGTTCTGTCAACAGAGTAGCTAGTAAGCAACAAGATATGCCAAATAACAGTCTAAAAACCACTTGATGGCAAATAAATCAGATTTGACAGTTCAGACAGGGTGGCAGGTAGCCTAGTCGTTAAGAGCATAGGGCCAGTAACCAAAGGTTACTTAATCCTAACTGCTCCTGTAAATCACTCTGCTAAATGACATAAATGTGAAGTCGTATGGCCAGGAATCAGATTAGTATCTGCTTTCAAACAACATACGAAAGTGGTTTGAAATATCAGATTCCATGAGCTTTTTGTCTCTTCAGACTGCAGGAAACAGAACAGACTCGAATATGCATAAAACATGTATTTTAGTTACTTCAAACTGCGAGTGAACAAGTCTTAAAAGCCGTGACATCACAGTCTCTCAAATGAAACAAATGATTAATCTGGTTAATCACGCCAATGAAGAATACACAGATTATATTAGATGATCCTTTTGCTATAGACTAGTTTTAGGTGGCTTCGCCTCCATTGAACAACATTAGCCTAATCCATGTACAATAGCTACTGAATTCACTGTGACTCTATGGCTATGCTTAGACAAACAGCTCAATTCTGATATTTTTTCACTAATTGGTCTTTTGACCAATCACATCAGATCTTTTTCAGGGCTGATCTGATTGGTCAAAAGACCAATTAGTGAAAAAATATCAGAATTGAGCTGTTTGTCTAAGCATAGCCATAGAGTCACAGTGAATTCAGTAGCTATTGTACATGGATTAGGCTAATGTTGTTCTATGGAGGCGAAGCCACCTAAAACTAAAATAACAATTACTGAAAGAAAGATCAGAATTGGGATGCCTGTCTAAACACAGCCTTGTGTCTGTGTTTGAAGAGGCCTTGGGAGGGTTTTGGTTTTTCTGTTGAAGTAGTTCCTTAATATCTACTCTTCTGTCTAAGAATTTTAGCCAAAACATGCCTGTTCAAGGGTGCTGTATCTCTGCTCGACCTGGTGGAGCTCTATCTGCAGTACTACTAGTGTCTTCGAGATGGCCTTCCAAAATATCCAGCATTTCCCTAGTTTATATGACTGACCAAGTGGGAAGTTGTTGGTTGCTCCCTTCCTACCTTCTGGCTAGTTGCTACCCATTGTGTTCACCTAGGCTGCGTTTACACAGGCAGCCTAATTCTGATATTTTGCCACAAATTTGTATTTTTAACCAATCAGATCAGATCTGTTACCAATAATTGGGCAAAAGATCAGAACTTGGCTGCATGTGTAAACACAGTGAGTAGCAACTAGCCAGAAGGTAGGAAGGGAGCACAAAGCTCAGTAAAAACAACCAACAACATCCCACTTGGTCAGTCATGTAAACTAAGAAAGTGCTGGATATTTTGAAAGGCCATCTCAGAGACTTGTGGTATTGCAGATAGAGCTCCACCAATTCGAGCAGAAATACTGCACCCTTTAACAGGCACGTTTTTGGCTAAAATTCTCAGACAGAATAGTAGCTATTGAGGAACTACTTCAACAGAAAACCAAAACCCTCCCAAGGCACCATTAGATGCATCTTGAATTCCATTTCCATCATACTTCCACCTAACCCTAACCCTAAGTCTCCTCTCCCACTTATATGACAGCACTGGAGATAACTTTTTTGGGGGGTAAATCTTTTTGGGATTAATGTTTAGAACATGGAACCATATGGAATGTTCAGTGAAAACCAACTAGGCTGTTTTATATCAGTTATAAGTAACTCTTATCACTACTACTGTAAACTGAAGCCATTTCCTTCTCCTTGTTCTCTTATCCACCAGTCTAATTGACCTTTAAACGGTTGCAGTATTGTGGTATTATCAGAGCTTCAGACTCTTATCAAATATACTACTTTGACAAAATCAACTCTGCCTCGTGGGCTACAGACAGCAACTGCCTGTCCCCAAGAAACCTTCCTTTACTAATATGAGATATTATTTTCTGCAATTTTGTTATCTCCATAGATGTATACATTTGATTTTTCTTCTTCAATTATACACTGAGTATACCAAAGATTAGGAACACTTTCCTAATATTGAGTTGCACCCCACCTTTTGCCCTCAGAACAACCTCAATTCGCCGGGGCATGGAGTCTACAAGGTGTTGAAAGCATTCCACAGGGATGCTGACCCATGCTGACTCCAAAGCTTCCCACAGTTGTGTCAGGTTGGCTGGATGTCCTTGATACACCCAGGAAACTGTTAAGAGTGAAAAACCCAGCAGCACTGCAGTTCTTGACACAAACCGGTGCACCTGGCACCTACTACCACAACACATTCAAAGGCACTTAAGTATTTTGTCACATACACAATCCATGTCTCAATTGTCTCAAGGTTTAAAAATCCTTCTTTAACCTGTCTCCTCCACTTCATCTACACTGATTTAAGTGGATTTAACAAGTGACATCAATAAGGGATCATAGCTTTCACCTGGATTCAACTGGTCAGTCTGTCATATTTTGTACACTCAGTGTAATGTATAATGTCACATAACCAATTCTTCATACTGTCTTGTTTTATTGCGTAAATCATTGATACCAGTACACCGGTACACAATGCAATAAGACAGTTGCTAAGCACAAACAGTCAAAGTTCACAGCGAATTACGTGCTTGAGGCTGGTCTAGCGTTTAACTCTGTCACCTACAGCACATGTATAAGCCATCTGGCCTTAATGCTTTAATGGCCACAGGTACTCTTAAATCTTTCCCCGATACAGCCAGAAGAGGACTGGCCACCCCTTTATGAAATACATTTGATTGATTGATACATGTCACCCCTTAGTGTGGGTACTGGGTACCGCTACTCTGCATATTCCCCCCCTCTCTGTATCACCTGTCTTATTCAAATCGATCTCTGTCCAAATAAAGTGAATATACCTATAAAACAAATATTTAAAAAAAAAAACATACAGGGAATGACGATAGTGTGCTACTTTATAGCCTGTCTATGTGATTCACAGCTAAGCCTCCACAGCCACAGCAACAGCCACCAGCAAATGTGGAGCGCTACATCTGAGACTGATGAGAAGTTGTTTATTTTGAGGACACAGACAGGACAAGTGAAGCCAAACAAATCAATAGGGACAGGATCGGATGGAATTACCCAACAGCATGAATCACTGGATGAGTTGTGTTTGGAAGTGTTTGAACTTTTTTTACTGAGCGCCCTAGCTATTTTGTAAACAGAAAATGTGTCTCTTTCCATAAGTCAGTCTGATCAGAGTCATCCTAGAGACAGATCAGTGATCTAGCCTCAGGTCTAGCCAATAAGCAACAGCAGCCATTGGTACAGTGACATTATTATTCTTTTCATTCAACCAGGCAAGTCAGTTAAGAACAAATTCTTAATTACCATGACCACCTACCTACAGGGTCAGCCCCTGGAGCAAATTAGGGTTAAGTGCCTTGCTCAAGGACACATTGAGTGGTTTTTTCACCTTGTCAGCTCAGGTATTCGAACCAGCGACCTTTCAGTTACTGGCCCAACACTCTAACCGCTAAGCTACCTGCCGCCCTAAAGAGCAGGGCAGCTTTGTTGGATTGTCTGTACTCAGCAACAGCTTATAGAGTGATCTCCCTTTTTCTCAACCCCCTCAGCTCCCTGCACGCACCTCAACACTCACACACCTACAACATAAGTGTGTGTGGTAATTCACACTTCAATCACACGGGTGTTACTAAGGTTAGTATTGTCACTTGATAGGACAAGGTGGGGTTGTTTTTTTCACATGGCAGGACAACAGTTGTGTTTGAGGAGAGGTTGGTGTTAAGAAACAGGGGAATGTTTGGGGATATTTATGGGAAGACACAGTTCTTATGAAGGGTGGTTTTCAAGGATAGGACGAAAGAGGGTTTAGTGGACAGGATGGACAGGAAGGTAAGACAGGGAGATCAGGATGCAGCAGAGTAGTAGGTCAAGGACTTCAGGGGCACCACATGAGTACGGAGCAGGGATAGTCCCTTTCAGGAACATGGGGTGGGGAGTAAGGGACCAGGAGATCTAGGTGTTTCAGGTGAACAGAGGAGTGGTAACTATAGAGGTGGTGTGAGGGAACAGGTCCTTTATGGATGGTGGGAATAACTATTGAAAGAAGGGTACAATTGAAGAGAGGGTTGGTTGGCTGAGGGAACAGGACAACCTGCAGGTGTTAGTTTTGACACTGACCTGGTCAGAGAGCTGCTTGCCCCGCAGGTGGAACCCCATCATACAGCCGATGACCACGGCCAACACAGACAGGATGAGGAGCCCGTTCTGCGCACACACATTCTTCACCCGACCCCGCACCTCCGCAAAGTTCACCGCCATCCTGACTCCCCCGGAAAGTCCTCCAGAGTCCCGGACACGGACACTCACTCCACCAGAGTCCCTGGTCGGTCACTCAGTCTGCCATATAGAGCCAGTAGAGAAGTGACAGACTGGACGGCAGGAGAGGGTTGGGTGAAAGACGGAAACAGAGAGACGTGGAGAGAATGGAGGGACTGAAAAGCGATTAAAGAGAGAAAAATGACTAAGAAGAGGAAGATAGAGATAGAAAGAGAGAAAGAGGAGTAGGTGGAGTAGATAGAAAGTAGTAGGATAAAGAAAGTAGTAGGGAGAAAGGCTCCTTGGATAAAGCACTTTAGGGGGTTTTCTGCGACTCCATCGAGCTGCTCTTTCTGTCATTCCACACAGGACTAAGAACATCACACTTTCCAGGCACAAACACGTTCACTCTCTCTCTCTCTCTCTTTCTCTCTCTCTCTATCCCCCTCCCACTCTCTCCATCCCCCCTCCCTTTCTTTCTCCCTCTTTCCCTCCCTCTCTCTCCCAGTAGGGGGAGTAGGGGGCTCTGGTCTGCGACAGCTGGCAGTATTGTCCTCAGGGTTAATACATTAGATCCTATTAGGAGTAGACCGGGCCGCGCTACACTGCACTGTGCTGCATTACTTGGATCTCAGGAGGCCGGATTAAAGACCTACCAACAATTGGACAGAGGATTGTTCCAGCCAGGCAAACACAAAAAGGATGGAGGAGACAACAAGAGGAGGGAAACACAACTGGCCTCGGAAGGGGGAGGGAGAGGAGGGGGATGAGGGGACACATTAAGGATATTTTGGTTATTGACCTGTGGTGTTACACATACTGTACACAGACACACAAGCAAACACATGCTTACGCACACAGGTATGTACGCACGCACACACACTTACACCACACACACACACACACACACACACAATGGTATGACTGTGAGCTGTAAGGCGACAGAGGGCAAATAATAAGGAAATAAACACCTGCATGTGTGTGGGATGGAGAGAGAGAGACTTAGTGCTTCACAACAGGGGCGAGGGAACCGGACACACTCGTGTGCTGAGCTTAGTTCCCATGCCAATGTGTGTAATCAGGTAAAATGAGGCCTCCTGGAACCTCCCTGACACTGCATGTGACCACAGAGCCAATCATAGCCATTCACCCAAACCCAACAGCCACCGACAGCCATTGTTAATATGGAATGTTGTTATATATACACTTAATAAAAACAAAATAATGGAATCAAACCATTAAAACTGTCTGGCTAGCTAACAAACATATTGTGCTGATATATCTACAAAAGCATTGTTTTACACAATATTGTATCATATTTGATGAGTTATTTGATCAAAGTTTTCCTTTACCAAGATGGATGATTTTTTGTCATGATGCTAGGTTCCCAATGTCTATTCTAAAGTTCTAATACCGGTATTCAATTCTATGTCCACGACCCACAGCTGCCACCCTGCGACCCTGCCAGACGGTCTGGGCTGTTGGCCTGCCTGACACACACCTGTGGAGGAGTGTGAGGGAAAGGGATAGAGATGTCTTAAAAGTTGGCAACTTTAGATCTACTAGATGGAAACGCAAATTAGGTTTTCCACTCAACGCTGGCAGCCCCGGACATAAACACACCCATGCAGACACACGGTCCTACATCCCCAGTTCACTGGAGGCAGAGTGTGTGGGAATTCAGAGAAGGTGAGAATTCTGTGACATACTGAGATGCTCTCTAATCCTAATCCTACCTAACTTTAATAGGCACGCACACCTGCTGCTGTGACCATGCCGACCACACACCCCTGTTACTGACCCAGTGCCCAGTCCTGCTCCAGGGGCGGAGCCTCCAGACCCGGTGTTCAGTCCTGCTCCGGGGGCGGAGCCTTTCCCTGTTGCGGCGCCCAGTCCTGATCTGGGGGCGGAGCCTCCTGACCCAGAACCCTGTCCTGCTCCTGGGGTGGAGCCTTTCCCTGCTGAAGCACCCTGTCCGGCCTCGGGGGCGGGGTCCTCGCAGGATCAGGTGGCCAGTCCTGCTCTGAAGAAGGAGCCTCCACCTGACCCGCCATCACGTCCTGCTCCGGGGCCAGAGACTCCACCGACGCCTCGGGTCCTGCCTTCGCAACATGACGTTGCCTTGATGACAGCTTTGCACTCTTGGCGTTCTCTCAACCAGCTTCACCTGGAATGCTTTTCCAACAGCCTTGAAGGAGTTCCCACATGCTGAGCACTTGTTGGCTGCTTTTCCTTCACTCTGCAGTCCAACTCATCCCACACTATCTCAATTGTGTTGAGGTCGGGTGATTGTAGAGGCCGGGTCATCTGATGCAGCACTCCATAACTCTCTTCTTGGTCAAAAAGCCGTTACACAGCCTGGAGGTCTGTTGGGTCATTGTCCTGTTGAAAAACAAATGATAGTCCTACTAAGCGCAAACCAGATGGGATGGTGTATCGCTGCAGAATGGTAGCCATGCTGGTTAAGTGTGCCTTGAATTCTAAATAAATCATTGACAGTGTCACCAGCAAAGCACACCCACACCATCACACCTCCTCCTCCATGCTTCACGGTGGAAACCACACATGCAGAGATCATATGTTCACCTACTCTGCGTCTCACAAAGACAAGGCAGTTGGAACCAAAAATCTCAAATTTGTACTCATCAGACCAAAGGACAGATTTCCACCGGTCTAATGTCCATTGCTCATGTTTTTTGGCCCAAGCAAGTCTCTTCTTCTTATTGGTGTCCTTTAGTAGTGGTTTCTTTGCAGCAATTCAACCATGAAGGCCTGATTCACGCAGTCTCCTCTGAACAGTAATAGCTCCTCTTTCACCCCAGCTGCCAAACTAACCCTGATTCAGATGACCATCCTACCCATGCTAGATTACGGAGACATAATTTATAGATCGGCAGGTAAGGGTGTTCTCGAGCGGCTAGATATTCTTTACCATTCAGCCATCAGATTTGCCACCATTGCTCCTTATAGGACACATCACTGCACTCTATACTCCTCTGTAAACAGGTAATCTCTGTATACCCGTCGCAAGACCCACTGGTTGATGTGATTTTTAGGCCTCACTCCCCCCTATCTGAGATATCTACTGCAGCCCTCATCCTCCACATACAACACCCGTTCTGCCAGTCCCCAAAGCACACACATCCCTGGGTCGCTCATCTTTTCAGTTAGCTGCAGCTAGCGACTGGAATGAGCTGCAACAAACACTCAAACTGGACAGTTTTATCTCAATCTCTTCATTCAAAGACTCAGTCATGGACACTCTTACTGACAGGTGTGGCTGCTTTGCGTGATGTATTGTCATCTCTACCTTCTTGCCCTTTGTGCTGTTGTCTGTGCCCAATAATGTTTGTACCCTGTTTTGTGCTGCTACCCTGTTACGTTGCTACCATGCTGTGTTGTCATGTGTTGCTGCCTTGCTATGTTGTTGTCTTAGGTATCGATTTTGGTTTTGTTGTTTTGGCTCTCTTGTCATGATGTGTGTTTGGTCCTATATTTATATTTTATTAATTTTTATTTTTAATCCCAGCCCCCATCCCTGCAGGAGGTCTTTTGCCTTTTGGTAAATAAGAATGTGTTCTTAACTGACTTGTCTAGTTAAATAAAAGTTAAATATAAAATTAATAAAAAACAGTTGATGTTGTCAGGCTCTGGCCATAGAGAAGCCCATTTGCTTCCCTATGTAGCTATGGTCAGAGTCTGACAGTGTCTCTCTTTTCTGTTTCTGCGTGGGTTTGGGTTGGATCCCTAATTAGAGGCAGCTGCACCGCATTGTCTCTAATTAGGGATCCTATATATGTTAAGTCTGTAATTCACACTGGTGTGGGTCGTTGTCGTTATATGTCGCAGTCACGGTGAAAGTAAGTGTGCTCTGTTTACGTCTGTTCATTCGTGTTTTGTTTCGAGTACGTGACGTTTTGTACATCGTTTGTTTGTTTTGTAGTTCGTCATTTGTTTTGTGCATTTACTTAGTAATTCATTAAAATGTCGAACTACTAACCCTGCGCTGCGCTTTGGTCATTCCCACACCCACATCGTGACAGAACGACCCACCACTGCGAGACCCAGCAGCGTAACTGGGGAGAGACGGAGAGAGAGAGAGTGCCGCGTAATAGACGGGGCGGGAGACGGAGAGGTGCCCGAAAGCAACCCCAAGGTGATTTTGGGGAGGGGCTATGGGGGTGGTCGGTGTAGAAGAGGAGGCACCAGTCCCACTTTCCAGGTGGCATTCTCCGAGGCCGGAAAATGAGTATGTGGGGGAATACCGATGGAGGGAGGAGTATGAGAGGATCATGGAGCTATGTTGGCGCAATATGGAGGAGTGTGAGAGAGAGAGGAGGGAGCTGGATTTAAAGGTGCCCAAGGTGAGCTGCCCCAGTCCGGGTCCGGTCGTCTACTCCACCCCCATGCCAGAGCAGTCCGCTCCACCGGTGTCCTGTCTGGGTCCGGACCTCTACTCCACTCCCCGCATCCGACCTCCCATGAGTGTGCCCAGCTAGGTGCTTCCAGTGCCGGCTCCACGCCTCCGACCTCCGGTCCGCCTTCCCAGTCCGGTACCTCCCATGCCAGAGCAGTCCGCTTCACCGATGTCCAGTCCGGGTCCGGACCTCTGCTTTACTCCCCGCACCTGAACCTCCAGCGAAGGTCAGCAGCCCTGAACCTCCAGCGAAGGTCAGCCGCCCGGAACCTCCAGCGAAGCTCCGCCGCCCGGAACCTCCAGCGAAGCTCCGCCGCCCGGAACCTCCAGCGAAGGTCAGCCGCCCTGAACCTCCACCGGTACCCATTCCGGGTTCGGCCGTCTGCTCCGCTCCAGTGCCAGAGCAGTCCGCTCCACCGGTACCCAATCCGGGTCCGGACGTCTGCTCCGCTCCAGTGCCAGAGCAGTCCGATCCACCGGTACACATTCTGGGTTCAGCAGTCTGCTCCGCCCCAGTGCCAGAGCATTCCGCTCCACCGGTGCCCATTCCGGGTCCAGCCGTCTGCTCCGCCTCAGTGCCAGAGCAGTCCGCTCCACCGGTACCCAATCCGGGTCCAGCCGTCTGCTCCGCTCCAGTGCCAGAGTAGTCCGCCGTACCGGTGCCCAATCCGGGTCCAGCCGTCTGCTCCGCCCCAGTGCCAGAGCAGTCCCCTCCACCGGTACCCATTCCAGGTCCAGCCATCTGCTCCGCCCCAGTGCCAGAGCAGTCCGCTCCACCGGTACCCATTCCGGGTTCAGCCGCCTGCTCCGCCCCAGTGCCAGAGCAGTCCGCCCTACCGGTGCCCAATCCGGGTCCAGTCGTCTGCTCCGCTCCAGAGCCAGAGCAGTCCGCTCCACCGGTGCCCAATCCGGGTCCAGCCGTCTGCTCCGCTCCAGTGCCAGAGCAGTCCGCTCCACCGGTACCCAGTCCGGGTTCAGCTGTCTGCTCCGCTCCAGAGCCTGAGCAGTCCGCCCCACCGGTGCCCAGTCCTGGCCCTCGGTTGTTTTCCCAGCTCCATGGCCGGAGCCGTTCATTCGTGTTTTGTTTCGAGTACGTGACGTTTTGTACATCGTTTGTTTGTTTTGAAGTTCGTCATTTGTTTTGTGCATTTACTTAGTAATTCATTAAAATGTCAAACTACTATCCCTGCGCTGCGCTTTGGTCATTCCCACACCCACATCGTGACAGATGTTGAGATATGCCTGTTTCTTGAACTCTGTGAAGCATTTATTTGTGTAAGCGTTGCAGTAAATGCAGTGGAACCAGGCACAGGAGATGAGTTTGATGGAGTTTGATGGAAGGAGACTATGGGGGTGGTCGGTGTAGAAGAGGAGGCACCAGTCCCACTTTCCAGGTGGCAGTCCGCCCTACCGGTGCCCAATCCGGGTCCAGTCGTCTGCTCCGCTCCAGAGCCAGAGCAGTCCGCTCCACCGGTGCCCAATCCGGGTCCAGCCGTCTGCTCCGCTCCAGTGCCAGAGCAGTCCGCTCCACCGGTACCCAGTCCGGGTTCAGCTGTCTGCTCCGCTCCAGAGCCTGAGCAGTCCGCCCCACCGGTGCCCAGTCCTGGCCCTCGGTTGTTTTCCCAGCTCCATGGCCGGAGCCGTTCATTCGTGTTTTGTTTCGAGTACGTGACGTTTTGTACATCGTTTGTTTGTTTTGAAGTTCGTCATTTGTTTTGTGCATTTACTTAGTAATTCATTAAAATGTCAAACTACTATCCCTGCGCTGTTGAGATATGCCTGTTTCTTGAACTCTGTGAAGCATTTATTTGTGTAAGCGTTGCAGTAAATGCAGTGGAACCAGGCACAGGAGATGAGTTTGATGGAAGGAGACTTTATTGTTAAGTCCAGCTCCGATGCAGAAGCCCTCTGCACCGGTGCCGGTGTCCAGTCCGACTCCGAGCCCGCTGCACCGGGGTCCAGACAGGACTTGGTGTCCAGCCCTGTTCCAGGGATGGAGTCCGCTTCCAGGACCGGAGCCTTCCTCTGCGCCGGTGACCAATCCAGGCCCGGCGTCCAGTTCAGCTCCAGGGCCGGAGCCTCCCTCCGCACCGGTGCCCAGTCTGGGTCCGGAGTCCAGTCCAGCTCCAGGGCCAGAGCCTCCGCCCGAACCAGTGCCACATCCGGCTTCAGAGATGGGGTTATTGCCTGCCCACATGTGTTTGTTGGTCATTATTGTGTTCAGGTGCTTTGTGCGCGTGCACACACACAGGACATGTGTTTAGAGAGATTTCTAGTATACTCTATGTGTAATTTGTGTTTGGTCCCCAATTAGAGGCAGCTGCTATGCATTGTCTCTAATTGGGGATCCTATTTAAGTTATTGCCTGCCCACATGTGTTTGTTGGTCATTATTGTGTTCAGGTGCTTTGTGCGCACACACACACACACACACACACACACACACACACACACACGTTACGGTTGCTCTTTGTTCTATAAAAGAGGTTGCTCTCGTATTTCGTGTACTCTCTTTGTACTACTCTGTTTTCTTAGTTCCTCTAATAAAGTCATGTCGAACTATTACAGCGCTGCGTCTTGGCCCTTGCCTACACTCAGCTGTGACAATGTTAGCACAGCTGAAAACTGTTGTGCTGATTAAAGAAGCAATAAACTGGCATTCTTTAGAGTAGTTGAGTATCTGGAGCATCAGCATTTGTGGGTTCGATTACAGGCTCAAAATGGCCAGAAACAAATAACTTTCTTCTTAAACTCGTCAGTCTATTCTTGTTCTGAGAAATGAAGGCTATTCCATGCGAGAAATTGCCAAGAAACTGAAGATCTCGTACAACGTTGGGTACTAACAGCGCAAACTGGCTCTAACCAGAATAGAAAGAGGAGTGGGAGGCCCCGGTGCACAACTGAGCAAGAGGACAAGTACATTAGAGTGTCTAGTTTGAGAAACAGACGCCTCACAAGTCCTCAACTGGCAGCTTCATTAAATAGTACCCGCAAAACACCAGTCTCAACGTCAACAGTGAAGAGGTGACTCCGGGATGCTGGCCTTCTAGGCAGAGTTGCAAAAAAAGCCATATCTCAGCCAATAAAAATAAAAGATTAAGATGGGCAAAAGAACACAGACACTGGACAGAGAAAGATTGGAAAAAAGTGTTATGGATAGAAAAATATAAGTTTGAGGTGTTCGGATCACAAAGAAGAGCATTCGTGAGATGCAGAACAAATGAAAAGATGCTGGAGGAGTGCTTGACGCCATATGTCAAGCATGGTGGAGGCAATGTGATGGTCTGGGGGTGCTTTGGTGGTGGTAAAGTGGGAGATTTGTACAGGGTAAAAGGGATCTTGAAGAAGGAAGGCTATCACTCCTTTTTGCAACGCCATGCCATACCCTGTAGGCAGCGCTTAATTGGAGCCAATTTCCTCTAACAACAGGACAATGACCCAAAGCACAGCTCCAAACTATGCAATAACTATTTAGGAAAGAAGCAGTCAGCTGGTATTCTGTCTATAATGGAGTGGCCAGCACAGTCACCGGATCTCAAGCCTATTGAGCTGTTGTAGGAGCAGCTTGACCGTATGGTACGTAAGAAGTGCACATCAAGCCAATCCACCTTGTGGGAGGTGCTTCAGGAAGCGTGGGGTGAAATCGCTTCAGATTACCTCAACAAATTTACAACTAGAATGCCAAAGGTCTGCAAGGTTGTAATTGCTGCAAATGGAGGATTTCAATTAAAAATCATTCTTTATAACCTTGACAACATCTTGACTATATTATCAACTAATTTCATGTATGTTTTCATGGAAAAATAAGGACATTTCCAACTTTTGAACGGTAGTGTACTGTATATACAGTGCATTCGGATAGTATTTAGACCCCCTCAATGTTTCCACATTTTGTTACGATATAACCTTATTCTAAAATGAATTTAAAAAAAAAAATCCTAATCAATCTACACACAATACCCCATAATGACAAAGCGAAATTAGGTTTTTAGAAAAGTTTGCAAAAAAGCAGAAATACATTTTTTACATGCTATGAGACTCAGAATTGAGCTCAGGTGCATCCTGTTTCCATTGATCATCCTTGAGATATATCTACAACTTGATTGGAGTCCACCTGTGGTGAATTCAATTGATTGGACATGATTTGGAAAGGCACACACCTGTCTATATAAGGTCCCACAGTTGATGGTGCATGTCAGAGCAAAAACCAAGCCATGAGGTCAAAGGAATTGTCTGTAGAGCTCAGAGACATGATTGTGTCAAGGCACAGATCTGGGAAAGGGTACAAAGACATTGAAGGTCCCCAAGAACACAGTGGCATCCATCATTCTTAAATTGAAGAAGTTTGGAACCACCAAGACTCTTCCTAGAGCTGACCACCCAGCCAAACTGAGCAAGAAGGGCCTTGGTCAGGGAGGTGACTAAGAACCCGATGGTCACTCTGGCAGAGGTCCAGAGTTCCTCTGTGGAGATGGGGAACCTTCCAGAAGAACAAGCGTCTCTGCAGCACTCTTATGGCTGATCAGTACTTGCATCCATAGCTCTGTCGATTGCCCTTTTAATACAGCCCCGGAAATAAAATAACCTAGGAGCATTTAGCCCCATGAGGGGAAAATGGCATTTCCTAATATCTTAACATTTTAACAAGCTTTGGGATGATAGATGATATTACAGTAATGGTAATCCTACATACAGCTGTGTGCTCAGGATTCACAGATTGGGGCGTGATGACACACGCACACAAATGCATGTGTGCACCTACAGTACGCATACACAAGCACAGCACAAGTGAGCGCACACACACACCATAATGTACATTCTTAGAAAAAAAGAGTTATTTGGGTTTATATAGAACCTTTTGGTTCTTTGGATGAGATTAAAGAACACTCTACTAAAAAAGGTTTTATATATATATATATATATATATATATACAGCGGATGAAATAAGTATTGAACACGTCACCATTTTTCTCATTAAATATATTTCCAAAGGTGCTATTGACATGAAGTTTTCACCAGATGTTGGTAACAACCCAAGTAATCCATACATACAAAGAAACCAAAACAAATAAATTCATAAATTAAGTTATGTGTAATAATGTGAAATGACACAGGGAAAAAGTATTGAACACATGAAGAAAGGGAGGTTCAAAAAGGCATGGAAAGCCAAGACAACAGCTGAAAACTATCAGTAATTAAAAAGCAATCCAGCCCCCTGCCAGTGCAAATTAATCAGCTGGTTCAGTCCCAACTGATGGCCTACAAAAAGGTCTCATTGCCAAGGTGTCACACAAGACACATCTCATGATGGGTAAAAGCAAAGAGCTGTCTCAAGACATTCGCAACCTAATTGTTGCAAAACATAATGATGGCATTGGTTATAGGCGCATTTCTAAGCTTCTGAATGTTCCAGTGAGCACTGTTGGGGCCATAATACGGAAGTGGAAAGACAATAATTTCACCTTTGGAAATATATTTACTGAGAATAATGGTGACGTGTTCAATACTTATTTCACCCGCTGTATATCTCCCCAGTGAAGACTACCCTACCCCAGAGTGTAACGTGGATTTTAGCAAACAGCTAACAAAAGCTAACCGGTCACATCAAACTCAAAAATTCATTTGTTTTAGCTGTTTTGCATTGACATATACTGTATATCCATATTAATCATGCTGCTGCATGATTTCGCCTGGTCAGAAAAATGGCTGGCTGTCGTCCGACACCGTTAACTCTTTATGGCAGGGGGAGATCGAATTCTTATTTTGCAACGTTGTTGCCGAGGTCAGAGTGGCAAACACAAAGGTTTATACAACCTGTGCTGTTGCAAACTAAATGCTAGCTAGAAGCAAGAGGAAATAGTGTTTAATAAAAAAATAAGATAAAAAAAAGGTTCTAATGCCATTCCGATTCAAAAACCAACAGCGTGATGAGGCAAGAAGATGGTGGTTGAACAAGGTCAGTGATTGATTTGGCAAATAGCCTAACAATAAGCTAGTTATTTTCAATGTATTGAGGTAAGCAAAGTTGATTGTTTAATTTAATTTAATTCATTTAAGTCATATGATAAACTGTAGGCTAGATAAATAAAGTTGCATTAGAATTTGAGCACCGTTTGTAAGAAAGCTAGCTCGCTAGGCTACTTTAAAAAGCCATTTTACAAGCTAGCCAGCTAACTAATAAACTTACTTTTTTATTATGGAATATGCCAAATAGAGCTACCCAGCCTGACATTGGAAATTAGGTAATTGTTACTTTTATTTCAGTATTTCAGTGTGGAGTCTGATGAGGGAACTACTGTGTTTCATGAAGCCAGTAGACTGTTGCTGACCACTGTTGAATGCATGTGATGGGCAGTGAGCAGGTATGTATATAAATAATTTATAATAACTTATGTATAATAAGTATAGGTGATTCAATAGCCTAGTTAATCATTACATTACTTTTAACCAGTGGTGTAAAGTACATAAGTAAAAAAATACTTTCAAGTACTCCTTAAGAAAAAAACTTGACTTTACTATTTTTATTTTTGGAAAACTTTTACTTTTACTTCACTACATTCACAAAGAAAATAATGTACTTTTTACTCCAAACATTTTCCCTGTAGCCCATCACAGCCTTGTGCAGGTCTACAATTTTATCCCTGATGTCCTTACACAGCTCTCTGGCCTTGGCCATTGTGGAGAGGTTGGAGTCTGTTTGATTGAGCGTGTGGACAGGTGTCTTTTATACAGGTAACGAGTTCAAACAGGTGCAGTTAATACAGGTAATGAGTGGAGAACAGGAGGGCTTCTTAAAGAAAAACTAACAGGTCTGTGAGAGCCGGAATTCTTACTGGTTGGTAGGTGATCAAATACTTATGTCATGCAATAAAATGCAAATTAATTATTTAAAAATCATACAATGTGATTTTCTGGATTTTTGTTTTAGATTCCGTCTCTCACAGTTGAAGTGTACCTATGATAAAAATTACAGACCTCTACATGCTTTGTAAGTAGGAAAACCTGCAAAATCGGCAGTGTATCAAATACTTGTTCTCCCCACTGTATCTACTCTGTTGGTTGGGGATCTCTGTATGTGACACAGAGGTCATCTAGTTGAAATGGTATGCAGTGAGTGGAGCAAGAGAGGAGGGGGTTAAATTACAGGCACTCAGTCCTAATTTTCAATTAGTCAACAGTGTGGCCCCATGTTTGTTTAAGACCAGAGGGAATAATTGCAAAAGAGAGACGTAAATGTTATTTTTGTGGTGTTTGTTTTGTTGAAGCCGTAATTGTGAAGGAACATTTTTCTGCAACCAGCGGCAGGGGTTCTAATCAAGTAGGTGTAGGTGGCTTTTAGCTGAACCCATTACACAGTGCCGTTCTTGTGCTGCCAGGAAACAGAACATTTATGAAAATACGGAGAAGTTATGCAGTGCTGTTCATTGAGTTTAGGCCTACTGAATATTGGCCCTTGGAATATGTGAGAGAAGTAGTCAGACAGAGGCAGAAAGACCATCTATAATGAAGCAAAAATATAAAGCAACATGCAACAATTAAGATTTTACTGACTAAGGAAATCAGTCAATTGAAATAAATGAATTGGGCCCTAATCTCTGGATTTCACATGACTGGGCAGTGGTGCAGCCATGGCATATGTCCACCCACTTGGGAGCCAGGCCCAGCCAATCAGAATTAATTTCTCCCCACAAAAGGGCTTTATTACAGACAGAAATACTCCTCAGTTTCATTAGCTGTCCGGTCTCAGACGATCCCGCAGGTGAAGAAGCCGGATGTGGAGGTCCTGGACTGGCGTGGTTACACGTAGTCTGTGGTTTTTAGTCCGGTTGGACGTTCTGCCAAATTCTCTAAAACGACGTTGGAGACGGCTTATGGTAGAGAAATGAACATTAAATTCTCTGACAACAGCTCTGGTGGACATTCCTGCAGACAGCATGCCAATTGCACGCTCCCTCAACTTGAAACATCTGGCATTGTGTTGTGTGACAAAACTGCACATTTTAGAGTGGCCTTTTATTCCCCAGCACAAGGTGCACCTGTGTAATGATCATGCTGTTTAATTAGCTTCCTGATATGCCACACCTGTCAGGTAGATGAATTACCTTGGCAAAGGATAAATACTCACTAACAGAGATGTATACAAATTTGAGAGAAAAAAGCTTTTTGTGAGTAACATTTCTGAGATATTTTATTTCAGCTGGTGAAACATGGTTTTATATTTTTGTTCAGTATACTATGGAAATTATATTTCAAGATTGTTCATTGGTCATTGAGTTCACTGGCCTCTGGAATAAAAACCATCTAAACTGACCGCTGAAGGCAGAGGGTTCAGAAGATTTCGTTTTTATTTATTTAGCCAGGATAGTCCACTCAGTAACAACTTTTTTCCAGGGAGAGGAGTAGAGAGTTCAGAAGAGCAAAGTGTTCATTCACCCTGAATAACAAGCCTACAGTATGTACAATGTTAACAATTACATTGGAGACTAGTTAGTATTTAAAACCCTCAAGCAATACAAAGCTGTAACTTCACACTGCTTTACCACTACAATACTGTAAAATACAATACATGATTACAATACAGTTAGAAAGTGTATGATTGCCATCCGCATGAGCGTGCCACACTCCTTCAGGCCATGGATGAGGCATGCAATGACATTAATCCAGACTAGGGTTGCCAAAACTTGGAATACATTTCCTGGTTTTCCATAAATCCCGGTTGGAGAAGGGAATAAGCAGGAAATCCGTATACTCCAACCAGGATTTCTGAAAAAAAATGGATTTTTTATTGAAAGTTCGACTAATTTTGCACACCTAATCCAGACATATGTCAGGCTTGGATTCACCATGCGAAAAGGTTTTTCCAAAGGTGCATGAACAATGAGGACATTTTACTGTGATGCTCAAGACAGGCTTGATGCAAACTAGACCCTGCTAAATGTCTTCAATGATCGTACCTTTGATCACACATGGGACAGAAATGATGGGTAGTGTAAGTGTATTGCCTGATATGAAACAGTGTAATGTACTGCAATTTACTTTTGCTATTGGATTACCTGGTTGTTAAAAGATCTTTAAGTCTATTGACACACCCGTATCATCAATCTAAGTAACATAATCAAAATATCCCCATCAAAATCCATTAGCTTGAGAAACCTGTTTTTTTTTGCATGGGCTGGATCTCAATCCACCACATCCGCCTTCCGCATCTGTGGTGGAAGGTGGCCTAGTTACAGCGGTGTTAGTCAGATCCTGAGCTTTGTTATATGTGACTCACCACCTGGATCAGGTCTTATGTAGCAAAATTAGAATTTCTGTTTTTTACATTGGATGAAAGTAGAGACCCAGAGCTACAAAATGGTATATCATACACAGCATTTTTGAACAATGGGAAAGTAATTCTGCTTTGAATGTTGATAAACTTGGAAACTCACTTTTGAGAAAAGGGCCTTTGAAAGTTTTGGTACCTACTAGAGAAGTCTCCTTTGTCTACACCCATTGAGCAATGTTCACACCCTCTTATGCATTAGCCCCACCCATCTCTTTAAGGATTCACATGTGAGGTCATGTGCTAAACAGTGAGTAGTGTAGTAAATCTTAAGACTAAAAGTGGTAGTAGCCTACAATAAGGAAAAAACAGGTAAACAGAGTGTCCAGATAAAAATACTTTAAACATTTTAGATGACGCTTACCCAGACACACTTGTCTAAATTGATGGGTCATGTGAAATAAATGCTATAACCCCCAGCCACATCCAGTGGTGGGAAAAGTACCAAATTGTCATACTTGAGTAAAAGTATAAATCATTTCAAATTCCTTATATTAAACCAAACGGCACAAATGTTTTACTTATTTTTTATTGACGGATAGCCAGGGGCACACTCCAACACTCAGACATAATTTACAAACAAATAATTTGTGTTTAATGAGTCTGCCAGATCAGATGCAGTAGGGATGTTCTCTTGATAAGTGTGTGAATTGGACAATGTTCCATTTAGGAGAGAGTCATTTGAGAAGAGGCACTGCAGATAGTGCTGATAACTGGTCCGTCCGAACCACGCATGAACAAGGGAATCTATATTCGGAGAGCCCGTTTCTGTCCTGCCCTTGACTTCGGTGCAGGGCATGTGATGTCCATAGCCTCTTCGTCGCAAAACTCCCTGATCTTCTCAAAAAGATAAGTTTGCCTAGCTGTGTCCAGTCCAGGTGGTGCATGTGATGTCCATAGCCTCTTCGTCGCAAAACTCCCTGATCTTCTCAAAAAGATAAGTTTGCCTAGCTGTGTCCAGTCCAGGTGGTGCTTGTATGTACAGGCAGACCATCTATGGGAGGAAGGATGTCAGCGTTGCGCAGCAGCTGAAACCTGGTCCCGACAGTCCGAACGCTCCTTGGTGACAACAACAGCAGGCTCCAGAGCATCGACGCTGTAAAACAGGAAATAACAACAACCCTGCACAACATCAATTCACCTCCCAAGTTTAGATAAGAAGAATAACATACAATCCAATGAAAATTATTTTCACCTGAAGTACTGGTACTGCTTGATCTGTGGCAGCGGCCAGAAGTACAGTCAGGTGTTGTTGCCAGCCATAGCTTGCTTGGGCCAGCTCTCTTTTTGATGGGAGGCATTAGACCATTCTCATTGTATGACTGGTGGAGGAGTGTCAGGCGTGTTCTACTGATGCTGAAAGACAAATTCCAGATACATTATTATATATAGCATTATTATACAATAGATGCGAAATGTCATTCTGAGTAAACATCATTATACACAGTTAGCTAGTTAGCCAGCCATCTAACTTCAGCTGGCTAGCTAACAGCAAGCTTTAACTAGCAATACAAAACGATTGTCTGAGAAAACATCACTAACGTTACAGTGCATTCAGAAAGTATTCAGACCCCTTAACATTTTCCACATTTCATTACGTTACAGACTTATTCTAAAAATTGATTAAATAGGTTTTACATTTACATTAGTATTCAGACCCTTTACTCAGTGTTTTGTTGAAGCACCTTCGGCAGCGATTACAGCCTTGAGTCTTCTTGGGTATGGCGCTACAAGCTGTATTTGGGGAGTTTCTCCCATTCTTCTCTGCAGATCCTCTCAAGCTCTGTCAGGTTGGATGTGGAGCGCCGCTGCACAGCTGTTTTCAGGTCTCTCCAGAGATTTTCGATCGGGTTCAAGTACAGGCTCTGGCTGGGCCACTCAAGGACATTCAAAGACTTGTTACAAAGCCACTCCAGCGATGTCTTGGCTGTGTGTTTAGGGTTGTTGTCCTGTTGGAAGGTGAAACTTCACCCCAGTCTGAGGTACTGAGCGCTCTGCTGCAGGTTCTCATCAAGGATCTCTCTGTACTTTGCTATGTTCGTCTTTCCCTTGACCATGACTAGTCTCCTAGTCCCTGCCTCTGAAAAACATCTCCACAGCATGAAGCTGCCACCACCATGCTTCACCGTAGGGATGGTGCCAGGTTTCCTCCAGACTTGACACTGGGCATTCAGGCCAATCTTGGTTTCATTAGACCAAAGAATAGTGTTTCTCATGGTCTGAGAGTCCGTTACGTGCCTTTTGGCAAACTCCAAGCGGGCTGTTGTGCCTTTTTATGAGGAGTGGCTTCTGTCTGGCCACTACCATAAAGTACTGAGTGCTGCAGAGATGGTTGTCCTTCAGGCTCACCTCCCTTACAAAGGCCCTTCTCCCCCTATTACACAGTTTGGCAGGGCGGCCAGCTCTAGGAAGAGTCTTGGTGGTTCCAAACTTATAGACATATAGACAGGTGTGTACCTTTCCAAACCATGTCCAATCAATTTAATTTACCACAGGTGGACTCCAATCAAGATGTAGAAACATCTCAAGGATAATCAATGGAAACAGGATGCACCTGAGCTCAACTTTGAGTCTCATAGCAAAGGGTCTTAAAAATTATGTAAATAGGGTAATACATTTTTATATATATATACACATTTGCAAAAAAATAAAACTGTTTTTACTTTGTCATTATGTGGTATTGTGTGTAGATTGATGAGGAAAAAACGTATTTTAATCCATTTTAGAATAAGGCTGTAACGTAACAAAATGTGGAAAAAGTCAAGGGGTCTGAATACTTTCTGAACACACTTCAAAACCTTATTCCTTATGATGTATTTTTTTACTGTCTTTTTCGCCATATATGAATGTTATTCAATGCTGCTATAGTATGGGCTATAGTAGTAAAGGCAAATTCATTTCTAAATATTTGTTTTTATACCTAAAGGGATCCTAAAATTAGCTAAATCAAATAGCTAAATGATCCGTGGTATGACCATATGAAAACAATTCCATACGTTAGCTTAGTAGAGTTTTTTTTTTTTTTTTTTTTTAAATGGTCAACAGTTTTTATATTTTTATCCCCAATTTCATTATATCCAATTACGATCTTGCCTCATTGCTGCAACTCCCCAACGGGCTCGGGGGAGGCAAAGGTCGAGTCATGCATCTTCCGAAACATGACTCGCCAAACCGTGCTTCTTAACACCCGCCCAACCCAGGAAGCCAGCCGCACCAACGTGTCGGAGGAAACTGATGACCGAAGTCAACCTGCAGGCACCTAGCCCGCCACAAGGAGTCTCTAGAGCGCGATGAGCTAAATATAGCCCACCCAAACCCTCCCCTAACCCAGACAATGCTGGGCCAATTATGCAATTATTGTGACACAGCCTGGGATCGAACCCGGGTCTGTAGTGACGCCTCAAGTACTGCGATGTTGTGCCTTGACATGATCAAATATTTTTACGCTCCAAAAAGTTGAATACATTTCACAAAAACAAAGCTGTGTGTGTGATAGAGAGTGAGTGAGTGTGTGTGTGTGTGTGTCCACGCTTGCGTGTGTGTGAGAGCATGATGAACATGCCCTCTCCACCACATCCCCCCACCAACATTCCCTACACCAATGGACAAATAATCCCTTTCTTTTGCCAATTTTGTCCTGTTTCAGGATTGGACTCAGAGATAATCTGGGATTAAAAAGACCAGTGAGGGCTGGTCTATCTGTCCCTCATTCATTTAGAATATCTGACCAACATGTTCAACATCCACTGTTCATGTCCTGTGAGTCCAAACACATACCAGAACAGATCCTCACATACTTGGAATTTATCAAACTAATTCACTATTTACCAGAGCTAGCGTGCTAAACAATGTGTTATGAATGACTGCTGTTTGTCAGAGTTGAGGAATTAGATTATAGCCTATTCCCAGTCTGTCATACACTGAGTGTACAAAACATTAGGAACGGCTCTTTCCATGACAGACTGACCAGGTGAAAACTATAATCCCTTATTGATGTCACTTGTTAAATCCACTTCAATCAGTGTAGATGAAGGGGTGGAGACAGATTAAATAAGCATTTTTAAGCCTTGAGAGAATTGAGACATGGATTGTGTGTGCCATTCAGAGTGTGGATGGGCAAGACAAAATATTTAAGTGCCTTTGAACGGGGTATGGTAGTAGGTGCCAGGTGCACCGGTTTGTGTCAAGAACTGCACCGCTGCTGGGTTTTTCACGCTCAACAGTTTCCTGTGTGTGTCAAGAAGGGTCCACCACCCAAAGGACATCCAGCCAACTTGACACAACTTTGAGAAGCATTGGAGTCAACATGGGCCAGCATCCCTGTGGAACGCTTTCGACACCTTGTTAAGTCCATGCACTGACGAATTGAGGGGGTGCAGATCAATATTGGGAATGTTTTGTACACTGTGTATATGAGTCATAGACATTATTACTGTGATAGAATACATTTTTAATTTGATTGGTAGACCAAGCTGGGTTAAAACATAACCTGGCCAGGGCATTAGTATGCATAGTTTATATACAGTATATTAAGAAAGTATTCAAACCCCTTCCCATTTTCCACATTTTGTTATTACGTTACAGCCTTATTCTAAAATGTATTAAATCAAAATGTTTCCTCACCGATCTACACACAATGACCCCTAATGACAAAGCAAAAACAGGTTTTAGCGATTTCTTTTGCAAATGTATAAAAAATTATAATAATTAAATACCTAAATATTCTTGACTCTTCAGTTGGATCAGCTAATGAACGGGAGAGCTATACTTAAGCAATAAGGCCCAAAGGGGTATGGTATATGGCCAATATACCACGACTAAGGGCTGTTCTTGTAGTTGGATGGAAATTATCCAACCATTATGTTGAGTATGATTTTTATTTATTTAACCTTTATTTAACTAGGCAAGTCAGTTAAGAACAAATTCTTACTTACAATGACGGCCTACCTACAGGGTCAGCCATAGTAGTAAAGCGCCCCTGGAGCAAATTAGGGTTAAGTGCCTCAAGGACACAGCAACAGTTTTTTTTAACCTTGTCGGCTCGGGTATTCAAACCAGTGACTTTTGGCCCAACGTTCTAACCGCTAGGCTACCTGCCGCATTTATCACTCTCTCCAATATTATGTGAATAAACTCAACAGGCCCTGAGCGTCTCTAGAGGATCTAGTCAAGGTAGCGAGCCTTGAGTCAGCACTTAGTATGACTATAATGAACATGTCTAACTTCCACCGTAATGCATTATTAAGACACTAGGTGCAAATAGCTAATCCTGGCTACCAATGTTGTAGCATTAATTCATTGAGGCAAGCAGATCAGGGATGTCAAGGTGGGACCAAAGCATATGCTATGTGCATAGTGTATGTAACAACCACCAATAGACCTAATCAATTCTAAGCGTGTAGTCAATCAAAGAATTACTATGTAAAATGAGGAATGCATTTACTCAACTCAACTAATAGAATTGATTATTCATGAAAGAAATACTCAAACAATTACAGTGTACATGAAATACATTGTGTCACAGACTACTCAGAGTAAATAACTATCATCAATACGTGAATAAAGAACCATGGATAATGCATGCTTGAAAATGGCCTTGACTCTTCAGTCTGCAGCTCAAGAAATGCTATACAGAACCATAAATCTATACATGAATAGAAAGGAAATTCTGATGAGAAAGAGGCCTTTCTATCCATCTAGTCTTCTACTCAGTATCCCAAATCAGTCCGCAGGGACAGACTGGCCATCTGGCAAATGCCAGATGGGCTGGTCCATTTTTTGCCTAGTGGGCCAGTCTAACTTGGGTTTTTTGTGCAAAATGACAATTATCTAGCTAATAATGGGGCCCTTGAGGAAAACAATGGTCCGGTTTGTCACAAATGCCAGAGACGATTTCTGGTCCCAGTCCACCCGACAGTCCATAGTACTTTTAGATTAGTCCTCAGAGAGGCCAAGATTTTGACATGTGAGATTGTGTTCCTAATGTTTGGTATACTCAGTGTATGTTTACATACAGTTAGGCCCGCCCATAGAAATGCCTGGGCCCCTGAAAAGGTCCAGTGAATGGGCCCACCCCAAATCGGCTTTACTCATATCAACGCATGCGCTTGCTCTCTCCCTCCTACATAAAACATATACATGTAAACTGAGAGAGACACTCAGTGATGGGAGCTACATTATAGCAAAACAAATCTATTTTTCTATAGATACATAAAACTTAAACATAAAGTTTAATAAATATAACTGAGAGGCCTTAACAACCTGTGTGGCGCCGAGCCAGACACACACACACACAAACATAAAATAACTCTTTGACACACAGAAATCTGCTACACTTACACCACACAATTCTTAGTATAAAATGCATTTTACCTGGCTTCATCCTTGCCTATTATACAGCCATCTTCCTTGTCTTTCTAGATGCAAAGTCTTTTATAATGTATTTGATGTCAATCTGTTTAGCCATTTCACACTCAATGGCAAGTATTGCCAGGTTATTGTAATTTGTTTTATGAGTTTACTGAAGGACCTTTCTCCTCCTGCCACAGTTACAGGTAAAGTGCAAAATATCCTCAGTGCAATGGAAATGTCACCATAAATGCTCTCAAGCTTCATGTCATGAATCCTGTTGAGCAACTCCATGGGTGTTGATGTTCCTGAGAATGTGCCACTGTATATTCTTTTCAGATGGAGCATTTGTTTTTCCAAATCTTCAGATAGATCTTTGGGATATTTTGTTATCAAATTTCTACTAGATGACTTAATATCCTACTCAACCAACTGCTGGAACTTGAGTATTCCCTTGAAATCATTGCAAATGTCCCTGATCGACTGAAATCTGGATGTCAGCTGTGCAATGATACTGTCCACTACAACATAATACACAGAATTCCGAAATGTTACATCAGGAGTCTCCTCTCTCTTTCTTCAGTGAGCTGGCGCTTTCTCTTCCTGCTATGGGTGTCCCCTCTGAAAGCTAGATTTCTAGATGCCAAAAAGAGCGTAACATCTAATAATCTCTCCAACAAAGCGCTGTTTTTTTCCACTTGCGTTTGGAATTCCTGTTGGAACTGGGCATCAACACCTGTGCCATGTATTAGGGAATGCTGTAGATTCCGCCACTTCCAGTAGCAGTGTTTATGTGGGCTGCTATTTTCATGCTCTGGTAATTTACTGTAGAGTTTCTGCCACTTCGTTGTGGACACATTAAACCCCTCTCGGCTATTAAGTGCGCTTATAGACTTCTTCTCTAATTGGTCAGAAAAGAGAATGCATGGAACACAGTACAATGATTTTTTACATTCACTAAAAAACAGCCAGTCTCATTTCACCTTCTCACTTCCGTTTGCTGCTTTAGAGTGTGACAAATATGCTGGGAAAGGCTTGTCTTCAGAATCTTTTGCGGACATACTTTTTATCAAAGTAGTGCTGTCAACACCTGCCAATGCTCTAACAATGTTCTCTCTCTCTACACTTGAATTTTTTTGGGGCCATTTTCCCAGGTCATTGTAGCTCCCTGGGTTGATGACACTTGCGCAGGCTTCCCCTTCATGTCCAGCATCCTGTGATTTGGGTTCTGGCTCCATAACACACTCCTCCACCACATTATTGCTGTCCACAAAAGTCGCTGTGGGTTTAAATCCTGGTGTCGGGCAATGCAGGACATGCTCTTTCTCAGTGGCTGCTTTACTCAAACTAGCTACCTCTTGGCTAACATTAGCCTCATGGCTACTGCTCGTCTCTGCAGCCTGGCTGGGGGCAGCTTTCAGAGTTGACTGAAAAAATGTATTAATTACATTTATTTTGGGGTCTAATGCCCTTGCTAGCTCCCTACTTTTTTTCTCTTTTCTTTTCTGACATCCCGATTTATGAACAGGTCCTGGCATAGCAACGAAATGTACTCTGACATTAGCTAGTGTTAGCTTAGATCAAGAAATTACTCATACCTTTTTCAGGAGAGAGGGGGGGTTCATTATGAAACAGGATACATTTTACTAAAGCAACAGTACAATGTTTATTTTTGCTCTTTTTATTAAGTAATGGTGAGTATTTTATGGGCCGCGGCTGGGCCCCAGAAAGCTTTCCCCCCTTATGGGCGGCCCTGCAAACAGTAGCTCTAAGGTCTACAGTATCATTCAGTTGGCCTAAGCTAGGGACACCAATGGAAATAAGTCTCTGACTTTATTGTGTTATTTACTGTGTATGCATTTTTTTAACTGACAAATAAAATCTATCTATCAAGCAGAGTGCTAATCAGAGCTGGTCAGTGAGGTGTGATTAATGACTCAATGACAATGAGCCCCAGAGGAGCAGACAGGGAAAAAATTGTCTGGTTTAACTCGGTATTGGATCTTTACATACAAACGTGTAGGCCTTCTAGTATCTTTACATCAGTAATGGTCGTCCAGACTTTGGTTGATAGACCGACTGTTGGCTGATACATGTAGCTAACAGCTATATCGCCTGGAACTAACTGATAAGAGCCAAGGTGTTGTGTTGCACTAAGAGGTGTGTCACGTGTAGACTATAAGAATGCACTTGCGAGCGCTTTTCTGTTTTATCAACACTTCAACAGACAGCTCCACAAAGTAGACTGGTCTTTAGAAAGGCATCGTAAACAATGCTCTGTTCTTGTTTGTTTCTATATCCAGCCCCATGGGAGCAGCATGCACTGTGTGTAGTGCAGGGCCGGCCCAAGCCTTTATGGGGCCCTAAGCAGAATTGATTTGGGGGCCCCTCTGTGCCGCCAATACGATTGATTATTGTCAATGATTGATTAGTCGCACACTATAAATCTAACAAACCAATAAGCAGTTTTATTAGTTGTAGCTGTGTTGCTTACTTTAAATATTCAGTCTTACAGTACTAAGTGGCATAGTTAATGTGGTGTACTGAAAAGTAGCCAAATGAACCAGATGCATTTACTGTAAACAAGTTAACTAGTTTATTTGCTTTTGGTTAAAACTAATTAGCAACATGCAAAAGTGCAGAACAATCAACTACAAATAAAATAACCTGAAATAAACAGTATCTTCTTCTATAAAAAATAAATGCAAATGTGAAAAACAGACAATATTAAATAAAATATTTAAATAATTACATAAAATGAACAGATGGACCTGTAACAATATATCAATAATGGTTCAAGAATCAAATATAAAGCTGAATAACAATTACAAATGAAATACAATTTAAACAGTATCTTCTTTTATAAAAAAATATTTAAAAAATTATTAAACAGACAATATTAAATAAATTAAACAGATACTTAATGGCATGAATTGAACATAGGAACCTGTAACAAGATAACAATAATGGTTCAAGAATACAACTATTTACAGACGTGCAAAATGTTAGGAAAAGAATGCAACAAAATAAACACTTTAATTTAGACAAACTTCCTCAAATGTAATACAAACTACCTCAATATTGCACTTTTTGCATAGAATTTGTGTTTCCGGGCTTTTCTGGAGGCAAAGTCGTTTATGACATCACTATCTAACACTATCTATCTATCTATAAGAGATCTGGCGGCCAATGTTAATAATGCGTTTTTGTGTAATTACAAAAAGAAGAAGTAAGCTAGTTAACACGGGCCCCAGTGCACGTCATTATGACGGGCCCTAAAATACGCTAGTTAGTTAGTTAGTTAGTTAGTTAGTTAGTTAGTTAGTTAGTTAGTTAGTTATGAACAACAATGTGTTGAATGTTACAGTTGAATGAGTTACTTAGACTATTATATTGGTAAAGTAGAGAGGTAAAAGAGAAAGCTATCAGGACCATGGGTTGCGCTTTGACACGCGTTAACGTAAACAGACGGTCAATGTGCTGCAACACACACAGTGGATTACGCAGATCGTAAAAACACATACTATGAAACAGGTGCTCGGCGGTGACCTGACTGAAATAACAACCTATTAAATAGGGGCTACAGTAGCCCATCAGATACCCCAAATACTCTTGAAAAAGCACTTGTACTCACCTATTTGAATGGCATTCGACGAGCTTTGCGTTGAGCAAATCCTCGACAATGTCCTTAATGTTAATCTCCCGGGCTCTGATGCGTTCAATGGACAGGATAGCCAGCCCATTCAGCGTGGGCTGGAGACTGGTATAAAAGAAACCAAATTAATCCAATTTAGGAACCTTTGCTACCTTCTCCTCCTGTACTTTTCGCTCAATTATTTTCTTGCTTCCGCTTTTATGTTTGTAAGGCATGATTGCTGCTCGCTCGGCTTGCAGATGTGCTCATCTTGTCAGTCTTGACCTTCAGATTTGGCGCCTAAACTAGCTATATCTCGTCATGATCAAATATAGACTTTGCATTGGACAACATACATATTACCCAGCATTCAATGCATTTCTGTATATGAAAAAAGTACAAAATAAAATAAGGAATTATTGATTTAGTTGAATAGTATTCATAGTTTATGTAGAATAAGCATATCATTTTGTTATAGATAGCTATTTTACCAAAGTAAATTAAAACCATGACAGAGAAGAGTTTGGTTTTCAAGGGTATAAATAGCAAGTGGCACATTTCCTTTGTCAAGCTCAACTTGGCAATTTGAACCAACCTTCAAGCGAAGGTGTACACTCCCAGCTGGAGGAGCCCCAGTTCGACTGCACTGCATGCATTGTCTATATTTACGCCTCCGATTAAAATTGACATAATATATTTAAAAAATTCAAGGTGTCATTTCATGGGCTGGCTCTGGTGTAGTGCCATTATTATTGACAGTTACCACAGTGGACAACTCCGGTGGGAGTTCTGTAAAGCTATTTTTGTTCTCCTCCTGCTTTGAGAGTTTTGAACACATTAGGACTGTTAGTCAGTGTTGTGTTCACACCTACGAGTGTTTGTTTTAAATGAGGAACTAGCAAACCAATGGAAAATCGTTGTTCGCTGTGCTAGGAAAGAAAATATGCAGTCCGTGAAATAAAATGTGGCCAAGAAATCTTCTGCCGCATCGAAACTCGCACACATAGCAAGCTATCCAATCTCATCTTTGAAAGAAAGGGTTACTGGTTTGTTTAAAAAATGTTGTCTTCCACAAGCATACACTGATTGAACACTGCTCAATACAATTATTTGACTCTACTGAGAGCTAAAAGGACTAGAAACAGAAGTCATTTGTTGTGATTTTTGACTTCGTCAACAGGCTGTTGTAATAGTTTAGTTGTTTGAATGGCAAACAAACAAAATATTCAAATGATGAAAGTTGGTTTTCACTTTTTCTTTGGAAAGGGTTATATAGCCTACGCTACTTTTCTATAGGCACTTTGCACAAGACAATCAAAATTGCGGATTTGTTGTAGTGAGCATGTAGTGCTTCTTGGAAATGTTCAATGCAATAATTTATCTACAAATGAAATAGGTAGCCTAGTGGTTAGGGCGTTGGGCCAGTAACCGAACGGTTGCTGGATTGAATCCCCGAGTTGACAAGGTATCAATCTGTAGGTCGCCCCTGAACAATTATGAAACTTAAATTATCAACATTTTGCCTACAAGTTTGTAACAACAAATGAAGATCTGGATTAGATACTAGGTCACTCAGAAATATTGTTTGTGTATTCTGTAAAAAAAATAATCTTAAATGATGGAGAGAGAGAGAGATGGAGGTGGTGTGGGGTAGGGGGGACTATAATTCTATATAGCAGGAGGAGATGGACATTTTTATCCCATTTCACTGGCATGCTCGAACTAAATGCATTACACTTTTCAGCAGGGCAAGGGATATTTATGTGGACGACATTGGAATGAACCCCTTGCGTTTGGCCTAACATCTAAGGAAATTATCTCACGGACTCTCCTCCCCGAGAGTGTATTTTCTATCAGCATGAGTGCAGAGTGCACGAGCTACTACAGCGCAGAGAACGTGTTTGTGAATGGTTCATCTTGTCCTAAAGCGGGGGGCGATGCGCACGCGGCATTCTGCTGCGGATTTAACGATATCAAGTATTGCTGTGATGATCCCAACAGCTTTTTCCCTTACGAGTATGGATACATGTGGTGGCTCAGGTATGTAAGGTATCTTTACAATGCCTCTGATGGTGGGCGTTTGCCCCTATCTTTTTGGATTCTCAAGAAACTACAACATAAGAACTTTAAAATTGTTAAAGTGTAAACTATGATATTAACAATTCCGTTGTCTTTTGCACATATTTTGGGGCAATCTCAAGAAACTACATGATGAGAAAGCTTGAGCAATTTTCTACTCTGGCATCAAAGCGCACACATAATAATATCCTTTAACTGCAGTGGTCTAAATCAGGGTCACACAGAGTGATTCTTGGTAGGCTTAACTAAATCTACTTTGAAACAAAAGAATACACCTCACACACATGGTTATGGGCTTAAAAAGAAGACATGTACCATGTCAGATATACAGTTGAAATGTATTACATTTTGTTTGCATCCCAATATTACACTTTATATACATCACATAAGACTGAAATATAACAAAAGTGTTTGACATAGAAACACCGAATTTTCGTTGTTTTTCTTAAAATAATCTTTATTATGAAAGTATTAATAACGATCCACCCATGGTCATTGACTGCAGGAAAGGGCTGCTACACTAGAAACAATTTTTATTTTTAGGCTACTGATAACAGATGTATAGGATCTTCAAATTTCAATGGACTTTTAAATTTGCTGAAGTTTTTAGTGGTCTCTATAAATAGGTTGAATAAATACCTGAATTAAAATGAAACGTGAATGAAACGTGAAAATGTAAATATAAAAAGTTTAAATCCTGGGATACTGATTTCCCCCCCAACAATGAGCTCTGAGATTTCATCATAATATGAAAGAAGGACCTTATCAATATCACTTTCTGATAAGCAATCAAAACATTCTATTTCATTTAATTTTGGTCTGATTCAAATCTCCATAGAAACTAAAGTTATTCAGGTTACTTACAATGGATAATGTGATATCTTCTTATAATGGGATTGGTCCTTACAGGAAGGCTGCTGCTCACATATGAATAAGGCTGCATCCAAAATGGCACGCTATTGCCTATTTAGTGCACTTCTTGTAACCAGAGGCCATAGTGCCCACAGGGTGCCTGTTCCTTATATGGGTCGTTATGTGTCATGAATGTGGAGTAAGGCGGCTGTGTGGCAAATATCTCATAGAAATCCAACAGTACCATTGTCAGGCATAGAGAACTCTCTTTTAATATCTTATTTTCCTCTTTTCCCTCTCTCCCTTTGCTTTCCCCTCTCACAATCAATCTCTCTCTACCCCTCCCTCCCTCCCTCCCTCCCTCCCTCCCTCCCCAGTGTTGGGGCTCTGATAGGTCTGTCCATAGCAGCGGTGGTCCTACTGGTCTTCCTCATCACCGTATGTGTTCTCTGCTACCTCTTCATCGCCACAAAGCCCAGTCACCTTGACAATGGCCTGCCGCTACGAGCACCAGGTAACATATCTGGCCAGAGGTGGCGACATGTTGTTATCATAGACTAACTAGCAGCAAGACATACCATGATGATGGGCTGGCTAGCGACATGTCATTGTAATAATGAACCTTGAGCTTAGCGAAACAGGCCAGTAACTAAAGGGATTGCGGTTGGAATCTGTTGGGCTGATGAGGAAGAACTGGTGGCATCTACTACCGTTGTGCCCTTGAGGAAGGTGCTTAACCCCTAGCCTACTCTTGGGGTGTATATGTGGTGTCCTGGGGATTGTGAAGAAAAATACAAGACAGCAAGAAGACACGTTTCTGTCTCACTATGAACAAGTAAAGCTGCTGTGTATGTGTGTGTGTGTGTGTCCATGCATGCGCCTGCATGTGTGTGTGTCTCCCTTCCAGGGTTGGACCTCAGTGAGGGCCCCAGTCACTCCGGCCCAGCCCCTCCCACCGGCCCCCAGGGCTTCAGGAAGCACTTCCTCAGCAGGAAGCTGGACTGTGACAACCAGCCGCCCGACCCCGAGAGACTGTTCCAGAGGTGCTTCATGGCCACCGTCACCACCGTCAACATGGAGGGCCCTTTGTAGTGCAAATTTTTAGGGAGCTTAGAATGGCATGGATGTTATGATTCAGATGTAGAAGGGCATGGAGATCCTGATTCAGATGTATTCCATCCCCCCCTTCCCCAATACACATGTAAATATTGGACTATAAATTGTGCCTTCCTGTATTATGCTTATGCTAAAATGTTTATTATATTGCACTGCCATTTACTTTATGGTTGTATTCTTATCTTTGATTATTTTTATTGTTGTTGTATTGTCAAGAAGGAACATGCAAGTAAGTATTTAGTTGGACGATCTATACCATGCGTATCCCGTACATTTGACTAATAAAACTTGAAACTTGAAATTAGTTGTTGTGTGGAAGGTTACCTAAGGCATTCAGATTCCACTGTCTCTCTCTTTTCTGATACTTCTGAAGCTCATTTCACACACTAGTATTCCTCTCAGGGTGGGTGTTTGGTAAACAGTGAATGTACAAATACACTCCCCTACGTATTTATTTGGACAGTGAAACGTTTAATTTGGCTGTATACTCTGGCATTTTGGATTTGAAACCAATTGTTTCATATGAGCCGAGAGTCCAGAATGTCACCTTTTAATTTAGGGTATTTTCATCAGGGGTTGGAACCAGTCCAGAATTTCAACTTTTATTTTAGGGTATTTTCATCAGGGAACAAAACCAAAAACAGGAAAATAATTAAGTGTTTCGAAGAATAGAAAAAGAACCAGGAACGAATGTGATCCTGAGGGGCGCAGCGGTCTAAGGCACTGCATCTCAGTGCTAGTGGTGTCACTACAAACTCTGGTTCGATCCCAGGCTGTATTACATCCAGCTGTGAGCAGGAGGCGCACAATTGGCCCAGCATTGTCTGGGTTAGGGGAGGGTTTGGCTGGGCTAGGCCATCATTGTAAATAATAATTTGTTCTTAACTGACTTGCTTAGTTAAATAAAGGTTAAAAAAATACTGTTCTGGTTATTTTATATTCCAGGCATACAGTCCCCCCCCCCCCCTAAAAAAACAACAACAAAGCACCTATGCAATGCCCTTACTTTTTCACTCAAAAACTTCCAGTGTCTGCCTGCCAGCTGAAAATCTTTGCCAGTGTGTGTGTGCATTGTGCATGTGTAGACTAACTGCCCCTCCCCCCTCCAAGGCAAAGGCTACAGTAGGGTTACTGACATTTCAAGCGTGGTTCAGAAGATAGGGAGAGAGATTTTTAATTAGAGAAGAATGGATTAGCTATTTCAATGTTAGTTAGGGATACTATAGTTATCACGTGTCTTATTGGATTTATTAACTACAAAAAGTTAAGACGTGTTTTTAATTCTGGTGCCGCTCTACAGTGGTGGAAAAAGTACTACATTTTCATACTTGAGTAAAAGTAAAGACACCTTTAATAGAAAATGATTCAAGTAAAAGTGAATGTCACCCAGTAAAATACTACTTGATATAAAAGTCTACTTGAGAATAAAAGTCTAAAAGTATTTGGTTTTAAATATACTTAAGTATCAAAAGTAAATGGAATTGCTCAAATATACTTAAGTATTAAAAGTAAAATTATAAATCATTTCAAATTCCTGATATTAAGCAAACCAGACGGCACAATTTGTATTCTTTTTTTCTATTTTTGATGGATAGCCAGGGGCACAGTCCAACACTGAGACATAATTTACAAACAAAGCATTTGTGTTTAGTGAGTCCGCCAGATCAGAGGCAGTAGGGATGACTGGGGATGTTCTCTTGATAAGTGCATGAATTGGATCATTTTCCTGTCAAAATGTAACAAGTACTTTTGCCTATCAGGGAAAATGTATGGGGTAAAAAGTACATTATTTTCTTTAGGAATGTAGTGAAGTAAAAGTAAAAGTTTGTTAGCTAGCAAGCTCTGGTCCAGTGTTAAGCCAACTCTCGGAAGTTCAAAGACATGTAGCCCTTTCCTGCAGTCAGATAACCTAGTAGCCTCATGGAATGGAATGTTATTAATATTTTTCAAAATGTCATAATGAATAAACGCTTTTTTTTTTTTTTAAAGCTGACAAATCCAGTGTTTCTATGTCAAACGGTTTTGTTATATTTCTTCTGTGATGTATTGTATTTAAAGTGTAATATTGAGATGCAAACTCAAAATGTAATACATTTGAACTCTATATCTGACATGGTACAAGCCCATAACCATGTGTGTGAGGTGTATACTTTTGTTTCAAAGTACATTTGTTTAAGCCTACCAAGAAACACTCTGTGTGACACTGATTTAGTCCACTGCAGTAAAAGGTTAAAGTGTCTCCATAGAAACCGTTCCTCCATAGGTTTAATTCTGTCGGCCTAATTCCGATAATGCATGACAAGTGCTTCAAGACAAACCTCCTCCTCCACCCTCTTTCGCTCTCTCCACACCAGCAAAATTTCAGTCAAATCTCGCACCCTACACTTGTCTGTCCATTACACACGTAAATACTTCATGGCAAGCTGCTCTATCCTCACTGATTGGTGAAGTAATTAAATGAGCTTAATGTCCCAATTTTTTTTTTGTAGATTTCACAGGTTAAAAAAAGGAACAGAACATAATGATATAAACCAGTACTTTTTTGGGGTTTGAACCGGTTCAGAACATTATTTTGCTGGTCGGAACAGTGGAACGGAAGGAAAGAATTTGTGGTTCTGTTCAGAACGAAACAACTGGAAAACGGTACATAATAGCTTTATAACATAATATCTGTGTAACAGCATGGAAGACATGAACAATATAGGGCATCCGTCACCACCTCATGTGATTGATGTTACCTGTTACTACAGTGTAATGACAAATTGATTAGAGTCATGACTGATAGGTAGTAAGGTCATGAAATGACAGGAAGACTACATGGGTGAATGGCTAAGAGATACTATTTAAGATTAAGATAACTTTATTCGTTGTACACGAGGCACAACCAAAATTTGACTTCTGCTTTATCCAAACCCCTCTGAAAAACACACACATATACAGCTAAGAGAGGTTAGTGCAGGGGGCTGCCACCCTGGGCGCTCGTGATGAGTTCACGATAGGCTTGGGTGGTATACCGTATATATCGTATACCTGGGTATTTGGAAAAAGCCACAGGATGGTTTTTCAATACTGTCAGTACTGTTTGGAAGTTAAATGACGAGAGAGAGTCATTGATGCGAGTAACCGGTCTTGTCAGCAGATTGCAATGCACACTGGTCAATACACTGGTGTTGCAGTATTTAACATTGACCAGCAGATGGCATCAACATGCCATATTACACCCATAACATCTTCCCTTTTATAAAATAGGACAGAAGCTGCCAATTCACTAAGAAAACAAACCTAGTAATAATATCCATCATGAAGAGTTTAGGTTTTTTTTCTGGTATAAAATAAACAAATTTTGATAGTCTCTTCAATAAAACATTTTATTTTTACTTTTATTTTTTTGTCTGTCAACAGTCCATAATGGGAAACCTACAGATTCAGTATTTTAGGTGGCTGGGACAGCCGCCCACAGCGGGAAAAGACCGGGCTTTTCTGTGAGGAATGTGGAAACACGTGCAGGTGTGTCACCTGACTGTCTGAGGTGAGTGTTGATGGGCGAGGGAGTGGCCGCCCTGTGATCCCCTGGCCCTTCGCCCAGTGCCTCAGGCCCCACGTGACTTGCTGGGGGTCCATCTTTTGTCATACGACCCTATGACCATCAGGGTTCTGAGTAGGTGCTGAGGGTACAGTGGTCCATTTACTTTGACCAAGTAGGAGCGTGGTGAAACTTTCTGCACACAGGATCCAAGTCTCCAGAGGCCGATTCAGTCCCCTGGTAGTGGCTTCATCCGGACCGCTTCACCCACCCCTTTGACGATTTGTCGTAGATTAACTTGAATGCCTGTCTTCTGTGACAAAGCTTCTCCAGCACGTCTGTCACCACACAGGGCTCCAGGAGAGTGTTGGCTACTGGCAGAGATGCTTTTTAGCACCGTGCCATGAGGCGCTGGGCCGGGCTGATAGTCATGCCTTCCGTTGGGGTATTGCTCCACTGCAGGACCGGGCATCCTTAACCTCTCGGGGAGGAGGTCAATCTCCCAGAAGTCTGAGTAATGATCAACTACCAGAAGAAAGTATTTGCCACTATGCTTGAAGAGATATAGACTTATTATCTACCAGGAGCACGTCGGTAGCTCATGGGACATAATTGTCTCTCTATGTTGCTCAATGGCATATTCATTGCAGATTGTGCATTTACTGACATAGTATTTTATTTCACACTGCATTCCTGGCCAATACAGTGTATCACATGCTTGTCTGTAACAGGTCTCACCTCCAATGCGACTTGAGTGAACACGCGCCAACATCTCAGGGCGCAGAGACCCTTGAATATCTCTCCGTTTTGAACACTGAGCTCCTGTTTGACTGCCAATATTCTCTGACGGCTAGAGCAGTTTCTTCCTTGCAGTCGGGCCATCAGAATCACAGACCTCAATGCCTGGAGGTGCACTCTGGATGGGTGGGTAGGTAGGTAGGTAGGTAGGTAGGTAGGTAGGTAGGTAGGTAGGTAGGTAGGTAGGTAGGTAGGTAGGTAGGTAGGTAGGTAGGTAGGTAGGTAGGTAGGTAGGTAGGTAGGTAGGTAGGTAGGTAGGTAGGTAGGTAGGTAGGTAGGTAGGTAGGTAGGTAGGTAGGTAGGTAGGTAGGTAGGTAGGTAGGTAGGTAGGTAGGTAGGTAGGTAGGTAGGTAGGTACTCCCCGAGGGGAAATTTCTTTGTCAAGCAACTTGATGAAAAAACACAGGGCTACAGTAGGATTACAAGTGTGATTTAGAAGACATTTTCATACTTGAGTAAAAGTAAAGATACATTAATAGAATAAATAGAATATACTTAAGTATCAAAAGTAAATGGAATTGCTCAAATATACTTAAGAATTAAAAGTAAAAGTATAAATAATTTCAAATTCCTTATATTAAGCAAACCAGACAGTACAAGTTGTATTATTTTTCTATTATTGATGGATAGCCAGGGGCACAGTCCAACACTGAGACATCATTTACAAACAAAGCATTTGTGTTTAGTGAGTCTGCCAGATCAGAGGCAGTAGGGATGACTGGGGATGTTCTCTTGATAAGTGCGTGAATTGGAACATTTTCCTGTCAAAATGTAACAAGTACTTTTGGCTGTCAGGGAAGATGTTTGTGGTAAAAAGTACATTATTTTCTTCAGGAATAAAGTAAAAGTAAAAGTGCTGAGGCACTCCTTCTCTACTGGGCGTAGTTCTGCTCTGTTGGAGTGAGTGCCCTAGAGATGAATGCCACAGGCTGGCCCTCCTGCGTGAGGCAACAGCCCAGTCCTTACTGGCTCGAGTCACTCTGAATCACACATCGTAGTATAGCTTTATTTCCCTCTCCACTGCATCGTGTTTTGGGAGCCAATGCCAGATGGCATCCTTGTCCATGAGCCTCCTTAGTGGCTCACACACTTCCGAGAGCCGTGGCAGGAACTTGGCCAGGTAGGTGAAAAAGTGCTGCAGTGCCTTCATGTCAGATGGAGGGGGTATGTCCAAGACAGCATTCACTTTCTCAGGATCCGCCTTCCTGGGAACGCTTTGACAATGGAAAATATAGCTTGTGTGTGCATTTTGTTTCAACAAGACTTTTAATAACACTGCTAGCTTATTTTGGGTTATCTTTTTTAAACCAGAAAATACATTGTACAATGAGTAGATTACTACATAAACAAATTGATAGCATAACTCAGAACAGTAAATAAAAGGACATTTAAATCACTACCCATTTAACAAACATTACCCTTTTCAAAAACAGGCTACGTAGACAGGCTCCTGGATCTCCTCTTCAATGAGGTCACCCTTGATCCAGCGGCGTATGTGGGGAACCTGTGCCAGTGTCTGCCCAGTGTGAGAGACCTGACAAGGAGGCCATAGCTGGATTTGTCTCCCCCTTCAATCTTGTGGATGACTGAAGATAAGTGGGTGACTGAAGCCTGCTTGATTGAAGTGGGGTACATGGGTCCCCCTCCTTTCCCACTCCCCTCCCCATCAATCTCCGTAGCATTTCCTAAAACCTAAAAGTAATTCACTTTTACGTGACATGATATCACATTTTCAAGCTTTCGGACTGAAAATTAGTGTTAGAAGTTGTACGAACCAATAGGGTCCTGCACACTGTAGGGGGGCCAGGTGCCTACAGTGCCTTCGGAAAGTATTCAGACCCCTTGACATTTTCAACATTTTGTTACGTTACAGCCTTATTCTAGAATGGATTAAGTTTTTTTTCCCCTCATCATTTTTTTTCCCCCTCATGCAAATGTATTGAAAATTAAAAACTGAAATATCACATTAAATAAGTATTCAGACCCTTTACTCACACTGGACCCTATTCCAACTAAACTACTGAAAGAGCTACTTCCTGTGATTGGCCCTCCTATGTTGAACATAATAAATGGCTCCCTATCCACCAGATGTGTACCAAACTCACCAAAAGTGGCAGTAATAAAGCCTCTCTTGAAAAAGCCAAACCTTGACCCAGAAAATGTAAAAAACTATCCGCCTATATCGAATCTCCCATTCCTCTCAAACATTTTTGAAAAAGCGTTAAGGTGGTAAATTACCTTTTAATGCGTGTCCTGTCCTCGTGCTCCTAGACCACAGCGCTGCTTTTGACTACCCATCGGTTTCTTGGTCCCCTCCCTGACCAAGGCCCTTCTCCCCCAATTGCTCAGTTTGACTGGGTGGCCAGCTCTAGGAAGAGTCTTGGTGGTTCCAAACTTTTTCCATTTAAGAATGATGGAGGCCACTGTGTTCTTGGAGACTTTCAATGCTGCAGACATTTGTTGGTACCCTTCCCCAGATCTGTGCCCCGACCCAATCCTGTCTCGGAGCTCTACGGACAATTCCTTCGATCTCATGGCTTGGTTTTTACTCTGACATACACTGTCAACTGTGGGACCTTATATAGACAGGTGTGTGCCAAATCATGTCCAATTTACCACAGGTGGACTCTAATCAAGATGTAGAAACATCTAAAGGATGCTTAAGACTTAAAGACATGCTCCGGTATTTTGGCAACTAGTAAGTTTTAAGCCTCCTGCTTTGGGCTGGATGTGTCAATGTGTAGTTGAATAATTTATGTATAATCTATGAGCAGAATTACTGTTTTACCTCAATTAGCCACGAAATCTCTACTTTTACTGCAACAGTTTTCTGGAACTAATGCGTGCCATTTTCCCCCACGTGGGCCATCCCTCTAGATATTTGAGTTTCAGCCAATGAACTTCAGCCCCTCGCCATTTAAGTGACAGCTAGCAAGATGCACACACAGTAGAGCGAGAGAGAGCAATGACGAGGTGCACATATCTGCACATTTGTGGTGTAGTACCCATTTTTGGCTCGTGGGCGCTACTTTCAGAACTACTGGCTAAAAAGTATACAAAAGTACCAGAGAATATCTTTAACATCAGGAAGTTAGATAAATACTATGCCATGCTGCAATGTAATGTATGGAAGAATATCTACACTGAGTGCACAAAACATAAAGATCACCTCCTAATAATGAGTTGCACCCCCCTCCCCCTTTTGCCCTCAGAACAACCTCAATTCGGGGCATGGACTCTACAAGGTGTCGAAAGCGTTCCACCAGGATGCTGGCCCATGTTGACTCCAATGCTTCCCACAGTTGTATCAAGTTAGCTGGATGTCCTTTGGGTGGTGGTTCATTCTTGACACACACAGGAAACTGTTGAGCGTGAAAAACCCAGCAGTGTTGTAGTGTCTTGCTCATTCACCCTCTGAATGGCACACATACACAAACCATGTCTCAAGGCTTACAAATCCTTATTTAACCTGTCTGCTCACCTTCATTTACACTGATTGAAGTGGATTTAACAAGTGACATATTGCAGCTTTCAACTGGATTCACCTGGTCAGTCTATGTCATGGAAAGTGCAGGTGTTCATAATGTTCTGTACACTCAGTGTATTTGTCTTTGCAGCATGGCCATCTAGTGGCCATCTGTTTTCAACCTAAAGTGAAAAACATGCACCATCCACAGAAACAGAATGGGTTCTATCTCATTCTATTTCTATGGCATCACCATCAAGTTGTGTGGTCTGTACAGGTCAGCTGAACTGTACAGGTCAGTTGAAATATTTGGAATGCAACTGGATACTACAAAAGAGTGATGATTATAACTATACTAATTCATATGCTGCACGTGAACTAAATCATCCATGGGCCCCATGAAAACCACAGTCACTTAGCATCATAACCTGTTCAACATGTGACTGCTATACACTTCCCTGCCAAGACTGTGTCTGTGCTTGCGTGCTTGTGTGTTTTCAGTTCCTATTTGTATGTGTGTGTGTGTGTGTGTGTGTGTGTGTGTGTGTGTGTGTGTGTGTGTGTGTGTGTTCAGCTCTCTGTATCTGAGGAGTCAAAGACATCGTTGGCCAGACGAGCCTGTTTCTTCCTCACGTTCCAGTGCAGACACTGGGCTAGGCTCTCAAACCAGTCATACACCAGGTCATGACAACAGATAGACGACACCGGGTAGCACGTCGTAGTGATCTTCACACTGCAGCGAGAGAGGGAGATGAAGGAGAGAGGAGAGGAGAGGAGGGAGAGGGGTTCAGGGTCGATTAATGCTCTAGCATCTGTTATTATACAGCGGGTGAAATAAGTATTGAACACGTCACCATTTTTCTCAGTAAATATATTCCAAAGGTGCTATTGACATTACATTTTCACCAGATGTTGGTAACAACCCAAGTAATCCATACATACAAAGAAACCAAAACAAATAAGATCAGAAATTAAGTTATGTGTAATAATGTGAAATGACACAGGGAAAAATAATTAAAACGCAACATGAAACAATTTCAACGTTTTTACTGAGTTACAGTTCAGTTAAGGAAATCAGTCCCTTCTATGGATTTCACATGACTGGGAATACAGATATGTATCGGTTAGTCACAGATACCATGATAAAAAAGGAGGGGCGTGGATCAGAAATCCAGTCAGTATCTGGTGTGACCACAATTTGCCTCATGCAGCACGACACATCTCCTTGGCATAGAGTTGATCAGGCTGTTGATTTTGGCCTGTGGAATGTTGTCCCACTTCTATTGAAAAGCTGTGTGAAGTTGCTGGATGTCGGAGGGAACTGGAACACGCTGTCGTGCACGTCGATACAGAGCATTCCAAACATGCTCAATGGAAGAACTGGGACATTTTGTCTACAGATTCTTGCGACATGGGGCCTTGCATTATCATGCTGAAACATGAGGTGATGAATCACACGATAATGGGCCTCAGGATCTCGTCACGGTATCTCTGTGCATTCAAATTGCCATTGATAAAATGCAATTGTGTTCGTTGTCTGTAGCTTATGCCTGTCCATTCCATACCATACCGACCACAGGACGCTATACATGCTGTCTGCGAACTGCCCAGTACAGTTGAAACCGGGATTCATCCGTGAAGAGCAAACTTCTCCAGCATGCCAGTGACCATAGAAGGTGAGCATTTGCCCACTCAAGTCAGTTACCACGCCAAGCTGCAATCAGGTCAAGACACCTGGTGAGGACGACAAGCACGCAGATGAACTTCCCTGAGACGGTTTCTGACAGGTTGTGCAGAACTTATTCGGTTGTGCAAACCCACAGTTTCATCAGCTGTCTGGGTGGCTGGTCTCAGACGATCCCGCAGGTGAAGAAGACAGATGTGGAGGTCCTGGGCTGGTGTGGTTACACGTAGTCTGTGGTTTTAAGGCCGGGTGGATGTACTGCCTCTTGGAGGCGGCCTATGGTAGAGAATTTAACATTAAATTCTCTAGTAACAGCTCTGGTGGACATTCCTGCATTCAGCATGCCAATTGCACACTCCCTCAAAACATGAGACATCTGTGGCATTGTGTTGTATGACAAAATTGCACATTTTAGAGTGGCCTATTATTGTCCCCAGCACAAGGTGCACCTGTGTAATGATCATGCTGTTTAATCAGCTTCTTGATATGCCACACCTGTCAGGTGGATGGATTATCTTGGCAAAAGAGGGATGCTCAAAAACAGGGATGTAAACAAGTGTGTGCACAAAACTTGAGAGAAGTAAGCTTTTTGTGTGGGATCTTTTATTTCAGCCCATGAAACACTGGGCCAACACTTTACATGTTGCGTTTATATTTTTGTTAAATGTATTTTCTTCCGATCGTGTAGGGTCCGACATTTTAATGATAGCCCGCTGGACCGGGGACAGTGGATCTCCTCAGTCACTGGCCCGACATGCTATTTCTATTTGAGCAATATGATTGGCCGTTCATTAAAATAATATCAAATTGATCAGAAATAAAGTGTATACATTGTTAATGTTGTAAATGACTATTGTAGCTGGAAACTGCTTTTTCTTTGCAACTCGGCCTAGAAGGCCAGCATCCCGGAGTCGCCTCTTCACTGTTGACGTTGAGACTGGTGTTTTGCGGGTACTATTTAATGAAGCTTCCAGTTGAGGACTTGTGAGGTGTCTGTTTCTCAAACTAGACACTCTAATGTACTTATCCTCTTGCTCAGTTGTGCACCGGAGCCTCCCACTACTCTTTCTATTCTGGTTAGAGCCAGTTTGCGCTGTTCTGTGAAGGGAGTAGTACACAGCGTTGTACGAGATCTTCAGTTTCTTGGCAATTTCTCGCATGGAATAGCCTTCATTTCTCAGAACAAGAATAGACTGATGAGTTTCAGAAGAAAGTTCTTTGTTTCTGTGTATTTTGAGCCTGTAATCGAACCCCAAAATGCTGATGCTCCAGATACTCAACTAGTCTAAAGAAGGCCAGTTGTATTGCTTCTTTAATCAGCACAACAGTTTTCAGCTGTGCTAACATAATTGAAAAAGGGGTTTCTAATGATCAATTAGACTTTTAAAATGATAAACTTGGATTAGCTAACACAACGTGCCATTGGAACAAAGGAGTGATGGTTGCTGATAATGGGCCTCTGTACGCTTATGTAGATATTATATAAAAATCTGCCGTTTCCGGCTACAATAGTGATTTACAACATTAACAATGTCTACACTGTATTTCTGATCAATTTGATGTTATTTTAAATGGACAAAAAAATTGCTTTTCTTTCAAAAACAAGGACATTTCTAAGTGACCCCAAACTTTTGAACGGTAGTGTATGTCAATGTGGAATTATGTCAAAGTGGAATTAAGTTTCTATAAATGTTTACTAATTAATTAAAAATGAAAAGCTGAAATGTCTTGAGTCAATAAATATTCAACCCCTTTGTTATGGCAAGCCTAATTAAGTTCAGGAGTAAAAATGTGATTAACAAGTCACATAATAAGTTGCATGGACTCTGTGTGCAATAATAGTGATTAACGGTATTTTTGAATGACTACCTCATCTCTGTAACACACACATACAATTATCTGTAATGTGTGCGGTACTGAGTCGAGCACTGCATTTCAAACACAGATTCAACCACAAAGACCAGGGAGGTTTTCCAATGCCTTGCAAACAAATTCAATGTCTGCTTTTTTTTTTACCCATGTACCAATTGGTGACTATCCCTTTGAGCATGGTGAAGTTATTAATTACACTTTGGATGGTGTATACAGTGCATTCCGAAAGTATTCAGACCCATATACTTTTTCCACATTTTGTTACGTAACGGTCTTATTCTAAAATGGGATTACATTTTTTTTCATCAATCTACACACAATACCCCATAATGACAAAGTGAAAACAGGTTTTTAGAAATTTTTGCAAAAAAACAGAAATACATTTATATAAGTATTCAGACCCTTTGTTATGAGACTCGAAACTGAACTCCGGTGCATCCTTTCTACAACTTGATTGGAAAGTTCACCTTCCAACAGGACAATGACCATAAGCACACAGCCAAGACAACACAGCCAAGACAATACTTCATTTTTTTTCTTCATATATATATATATATATATATATTAGCTAAAATATCCCATGTCATTATGGGATATTGTGTGTAGATTGATGAGGGGAAAACATTATTTAATCAATTTTAGAATAAGGCTGTAACGTAACAAAATATGGAAAAAGTCAAGGGGTCTGAATACTTTCCGAATGCACTGTAAACACACCCAGTCACTACAAAGATACAGGTGTCCTTCCTAACTCAGTTGCCCGGAAAGATAGGAAACCACTCAGGGATTTCAATTCATTGGCTGTGATAGGAGAAAACTGAGGATGGATCAACAACATTGTAGTTCCTCCACAATACTAAACTAATTGACAGAGTGAAAAGAATATTCCAAAACATGCATCCTGTTTGCACTAAAGTCATGTTATATAAAGTGTTATTTTGGGGGGAAATCAACTACAACACATTACTGAGTACCACTCTACATATGTTCATGTTATGGGTGTGCTTGTAATCTTTAAGGACTAGGGAGTTTTTCAGGATAAACAAATATATGTAAATAAATCAAGGGGTATGTATACTTTCTTAAAGGCATTATATCCTTGTCATTCATCATTCATACAATGTAGTTATACAGTGGGGAGAACAAGTATTTGATACACTGCCGATTTTGCAGGTTTTCCCACTTACAAAGCATGTAGAAGTCTGTAATTTTTATCATAGGTACTCTTTAACTGTGAGTGACGGAATCTAAAACAAAAATCCAGAAAATCACATTGTATGATTTTTAAGTAATTAATTTGCATTTTATTGCATGACATAAGTATTTGATACATCAGAAAAGCAGAACTTAATATTTGGTAGAGAAACCTTTGTTTGCAATTACAGAGATCATACGTTTCCTGTAGTTCTTGACCAGGTTTGCACACACTGCAGCAGGGATTTTGGCCCACTCCTCCATCCAGATCCTTCAGGTTTCGGGGCTGTCGCTGGGCAATACGGACTTTCAGCTCCCTCCAAAGATTTTCTATTGGGTTCAGGTCTGGAGACTGGCTAGGCCACTCCAGGACCTTGAGATGCTTCTTACGGAGCCACTCCTTAGTTGCCCTGGCTGTGTGTTTCGGGTCGTTGTCATGCTGGAAGACCCAGCCACGACCCATTTTCAATGCTCTTACTGAGGGAAGGAGGTTGTTGGCCAAGATCTCGCGATACATGGCCCCATCCATCCTCCCCTCAATACGGTGCAGTCGTCCTGTCCCCTTTGCAGAAAAGCATCCCCAAAGAATGATGTTTCCACCTCCATGCTTCACGGTTGGGATGGTGTTCTTGGGGTTGTACTCATCCTTCTTCTTCCTCCAAACACGGCGAGTGGAGTTTAGACCAAAAAGCTCAATTTTTGTCTCATCAGACCACATGACCTTCTCCCATTCCTCCTCTGGATCATCCAGATGGTCATTGGCAAACTTCAGACGGGCCTGGACATGCTCTGGCTTGAGCAGGGAGACCTTGCGTGCGCTGCAGGATTTTAATCCATGACGGCGCAGTGTGTTACTAATGGTTTTCTTTGAGACTGTGGTCCCAGCTCTCTTCAGGTCATTGACCAGGTCCTGCCGTGTAGTTCTGGGCTGATCCCTCACCTTCCTCATGATCATTGATGCCCCACGAGGTGAGATCTTGCATGGTGCCCCAGACCAAGGGAGATTGACCGTCATCTTGAACTTCCATTTTCTAATAATTGCGCCAACAGTTGATGCCTTCTCACCAAGCTGCTTGCCTATTGTCCTGTAGCCCATCCCAGCCTTGTGCAGGTCTACAATTTTATCCCTGATGTCCTTACACAGCTGTTTGATTGAGTGTGTGGAGTCCGTTTGATTGAGTGTGTGGACAGGTGTCTTTTATACAGGTAACGAGTTCAAACAGGTGCAGTTAATACAGGTAATGAGTGGAGAACAGGAGGGCTTCTTAAAGAAAAACTAGCAGGTCTGTGAGAGCCGGAATTCTTACTGGTTGGTAGGTGATCAAATACTTATGTCATGCAATAAAATGCAAATGAATTATTTAAAAATCATACAATGTGATTTTCTGAATTTTTGTTTTAGATTCCGTCTCTCACAGTTGAAGTGTACCTATGATAAAAATTACAGACCTCTACATGCTTTGTAAGTAGAAAAACCTGCAAAATCGGCAGTGTATCAAATACTTGTTCTCCCCACTGTATGTCCATTATATTGCATCGGGACAAGTAAACTAAAGATCTCCTTTGTATTTTCCATATGAAGTTCATTAGGACTTGTCAGAAAGTGACGTTAAAGTGAGTGACTCGTCAGTAGCCTACCGAATCGGTAAGAGAGCTTTTCATTTGGCTTTTTTATATAAATGAATAAGGTGATCTTCCTCACTGCAGGGACAACAGGTAGGCTAGTGGAGAGATCTCTGGTCCAAAATATGATAAAAGAAAACAGATGTAATTGTTTTCAAAGCTAATGATACTTATATGGTATTTTCAAAGATCTTGATATAGGTCTATTGATTTAATCAAAGTATTGACAATGGTGTAGTCAACTGCTGCTTTCTTTGTAGTATGGCCCATGTTTAACACCTGCTTCATTCTTCAATCATACCTGTATTGCAGAAAAAATGCATATTAAAAGGAAGCTTGAAGCCTGCGGAAGTCAGCTGATTCTTTAAAGGCCCAGTGCAGTCAATAGTACGTTTTTCCTGTGTTTTACATAATATTGTACAACAGATGATTAACTAAAATATATTAGTGTTATTTTCTTATAGTTGTTGGTTTAAAATATAATCCTCACAGAACCTTTTAAGGTTTGCATGGGCGGGAGTTCCAAACATCTCTTCCAATAACAGCTAGTTGTCAGTTTTCCTCAGCTAGTTTTCAGTTTTTTGCCCATTTGAATGGAAATCTATCACAATAAGGTAATTTATTTTTACTCAGAAATCATTTAATATTTACATAAAAATGTCTGCATTGGGCCTTTAAGAAGAAATATTTTGCAAAGTTGCAAACACTTGTGGAAATTCTTTCAGTAATTTAACTGATGTTGTTCTCTCTGTTCTCTTAACAAGTATGGACCCAGAACTTAATCAAGCATCTGTTCAGTTCATTTTAGAGACCCATTTTGTCATTTGAAAAAGTGCCCATCACACAATTTGTTTGATTTTAAATGTAACATTGAATTTATTTTTCAAGATAATTTGGGCTATTTACTTAATATTTCGGTTTTAATAAAAATACAATTCATATCTTGTAGTAAAATACTTTTTTAAAAAAAGGTTAAATGTTCTCCACTTAGAAAATAGTCCTGATCATATAGCCCTAGGCCTAGCCCTAGACGATATCCAAAACAACTAACAATAGACTGAATTCATGCATTTTCAGTCATTTAAATTGTAAACACAACACCACAACTCCTTTTTCCAATCTGGGCGGTAAACTCAATAAAGTATTTAATCATTTAGTGGAGTATTTCGGATGGAATCAAGGCATTAGAATGTACCAAAGGCCAACCAAAATAGAGCTTGTTCGGCAACAAATGGTTGACAGAGGGGGAGCCTGGCTGGCTACTTTTTCTATTTTGCTGGCTAGTCCATGTGCTTGTTTAAATGTAATCAAACACTGTATAGTCGAAAAACATGGTTAAAATTATAATTTTTATGTTATGGATGGTCAGTCTTTACATCCATAGCTCTGTCTATGAATTTGAAAGTGGTTACATTCCTCCAGCCCCAAACCCTCATTACTTTACTAAAACAGTGGCGGTGTGTCCGCTTTGTTATTGTTTGAACTGCAGATTTTCACCTTGAAAAGATAATAAAGCTCCTGATGGTTGAGCTAGGACTTAGATATCCCTATCTTTCGCAAGAGTGGAAAATGCATCTGCAGAACAACATTAAAGTAAAAGCTCAACTTCAGCTCCATCTAAATAACTAGTAAATCATCATTACATCAGTGTGAGAAAAATCACTCACGAGTAGCAGGAGAGGAAATTGTTTTGCGGTGAAAAAACACAACATAATGTCTCTCCTCTGTATGACAGACTGAGGCATGTTGTTCTACAGACTGGTGTGTGTATGTGTGTGTGTGTGTGTGTGTGTGTCCGACTAAAAGCGTCAGAGCACATTATGGTCCCCGGTCTGAAACAGTCTGGGTGACGCTGTCGTAACCATGGCAACTGGCTCAACAGGGCCGCTTACATCCGCTTTATTTTGACTGCTGCCATGGAGACTGGTGACGCTCCCAGACAGAATGTTTGGAGGAGGAGAGGAGGGGAAGAGGGAATGCCTGGAAAGGACGTCACAAGGCCTGAAACTTTCAGGATGCATCCCAAATGGCACTCTATCCACTATAGTGCACTACTTTTGACCAGAGCCCTATCGGCCATGATCAAAAGTAGTGCACCATTAAGGTAATAGTATTCATACCATGTCTGAAGGATTAATTCAGTTAGCTTTCTGAGATTTCTCCACTGATAAAGTTCACCTAAATGTAGACTGTTTCACAGCTGTTGTCTGAAAGCCTATGAGTCTGTCTGGCTCTGGACACTAACCTGAATCTATTTATTACCAGGATTTATTTTATAGGTCTGGAGGAGATTGCCTATATCAATTTAGTACTCTGTTTAATCTAGATATGACGTGCTAGATAACTTGTTAAATGTACAGTTAAGCTGTTTTATGTAGAAGTGTAGTTAGTCTTTTACCTGTTACGGGAAAGGAACAAAACCTCAAAAGGAATTTGAGAAAATGTCAATAAAATGTAAACATTCACCACATTCACTATCAGGGCTCTGTTCCATTCTCCCTCTGATGTAGCCAGGTCAGAGGAGTAGGTTTACTAACTTGTGCATTACCCCATGAAAAGATCAGGAAGAACTCCAGGCCTTATCTGCCCAGTCTAGCCCAGTCCTATTGCTTACACACCTATCCAATCCTCTCAGATCCACAACTGTGCCCAGGGGTTAGGGACTAGGAGAAAGGACTAGGGTTAGGGCTTAGGAGCTAGGGGCTACGTGTAAGGACTAGGGGTTAGGGATCAGAGGCTACAGGGAAGGGGCTAGGAGTAGGAGCTAGGGGTTAGTGCCTAGTGTGTAAAGGTTAGGAGCTAGGGGTTTGGGATTCAGTCCTGTGCTGTCCTATTCTCACCTGCATTTGCAGAGTAACTTTCCCAGCCTTGCTGTTGGTGTAACTGTGGGGCAGCATTCCGTTGTTCTCTGTGTCCGGCTGGCCCCCGGTGTGGACCCCAGGTTGGCCCAGGACCCCGTACACCTGGCCCCCAGACCCCATGCCCCTGGCCCCCATAGGCCATGGTACTGCTGCTGGCCTTTCTGGCCTGTCTTCTGGAGCATGTCCTTCACCATCTTTACCTTCAGACGACTACGCAGCGTGATGGCTGCATTACCTGGTACACACAGACAGACAGACATATCACTGATTCACAGCACTATATTCTTTTTATTTGAAAAGAGACCTGTACCTTCAAATACTTTAGCCACCTCTGTTTTGTATGATTCAAACTTGAACGGCGTCAGAGAACCAAAATGGAACGCCATAAGTGGAGGCTGCCCAGAGAGAGAGAGAGAGAGAGAGAGAGAGAGAGAGAGAGAGAGAGAGAGAGAGAGAGAGAGAGAGAGAGAGAGAGAGAGAGAGAGAGAGAGAGAGAAGAGAGAGAGAGAGAGAGAGAGAGAGAGAGAGAGAGAGAGAGAGAGAGAGAGAGAGAGAGAGAGAGAGAGAGAGAGAGAGAGAGAGAGAGAGAGAGAGAGAGAGAGAGAGAGAGAGAGAGAGAACGGAGAGGAGAGAGAGAGAGAGAGAACGGAGAGGAGAGAGAGAGAGAGAGAGAGAACGGAGAGGAGAGAGAGAGAGAGAACGGAGAGGAGAGAGAGAGAACGGAGAGGAGAGAGAGAGAACGGAGAGGAGAGAAGACGGAGAGGAGAGAGAGAGAACGGAGAGAACGGAGAGGAGAGAGAGAAGACGGAGAGAAAGAGAGAGAGAGAAGACGGAGAGAAAGAGAGAGAGAGAAGACGGAGAGAAAGGAGAGGAGAGAAGACGGAGAGAAAGAGAGAAAAGATAGAGAGAACATTGTATAACATACTGGAAATATGAAGAAAAAAATCTGGCCTCATTTCCAGACCATTACCTAACAGAATGTCTCATTCCAAGTCTGTGTCCCAAATGGCAAAAGTAGTGAACTATGTAGGAAATAGGGTGCTGCCATTTGGGACGCATCCAAGTCTGGCCAAGGACAACTCAGCTCAACACCACGTTATGTTCCAAGTACGACAATGACTAACCCAAACACACTGCCTCAGATATTTACATCACCAAACACACATACCCAGCCTGCCCTGAGCCACTCAAGTACAAGACCCTGGTCAGACTAAGCAGGTGTGTTGAAGCAGGGCTGGAGCAAAAGCCTACATAGACAGTAGCTCCCTTGGTGGTGTGTAGGCTACCCTGTTATACTGTACCTTGAAGAGAGAGAAGGCGTAGAGTAGAGTCCAATCAGGTCAATACAGTTAGAGATGTCATCTGACATTCAGTATAACTTTATTTGTTATGTAACCTAATACACACATTTATTGGAACTGTTTTGCTGGAGAGGAATGGATCTGACACATACATACTAGCTTCTGTGTGTGTGTGTGTGTGTGTGTGTGTGTGTGTGTGTGTGTGTGTGTGTGTGTGTGTGTGTGTGTGTGTGTGTGTGTGTGTGTGTGTGTGTGTGTGTGTGTGTGTGTGTGTGTGTGTGTGTGTGTGTGTGTGTCTGAGCGGACTGGTGTCGCATTACCATGTAGCTCTCTCAGACGGTGCATGGGGTACAGCAGGCATGGTGGAGCTGACTGGGGGATGAGCAGTCATCTTTCCCTCAGGTCTCTATGTGAAGGCTTATATGAACGTGTGTGCTCGTTCAGAACCAGGCTAGCAGAAACACAGACCCTCTGCAACTCTGAATCGTTGTCTCCTGTATGTAAGGTACCAGCCCATAGGACACTACTACCCAATCACAGCCCTGTCCTCAACTCTTATCTTACCTACTGATACTCAGACAGTTACGTAAGGATTCAATGTCAAATGATGCAAATAAAATTCTGGGTCTGAGAGATGCAGTCTACCTCCACCGTCAAAGACCCAGAGGGATCGGAGTGTTCCTGTTGTCCCGGAAACCTGTCTTGCTCTCAGTCGGGCAGCAGCAAGTGTGATGATGGAGTTTGGACCTCTTTCCCTCCCTCCGGCTCTTAGGTGACTTCCTGTGTTTGGAGGAACTGGATGGTTCTGAAGGGGTGGAGCTTCTCTCTGGTGTTGCTGAGGAACATAATAACTTTTGGCTTTCCTCCCTGTCCTCCATCCTAAAGGAACACACGCACACACTTGAAACTATAGATATCATTGGTTGGTTAACCACATATATTGCAGTAGAGTGATTTGTGTCACAATGTAGCTAGCTAACAACATCATGCAAATTGAAGCTACAGGGCAAATTGAAACTAGAGCCTGTCGTTTCCATTTGGGGCAAATTAATCATGGTGGGCAGAATAAGCAAGGAGGTGGGCAGAGCCAAGCACAAATAGTGAGATCCTATTGGCACGTTCTAGCATTTATTTTCATATTTCCGTTAGAGAATGCCTACTTGCCATCACAGGATCCTTCTGAGCCTGTGTAGGGACCTGATTAAAACAGAAAAACAGGCTGATTTAGTTTAATTAACATTTCGTTACCGATAGTTGGAACATTTTTTATCCCGCATTTCTTTTTATTTTCTGGAATCCTTATTATCAACCTGTACCGTAGGTGGCGGAATGCACATATAATTGTTGTGAACGTCATTATACCAAAGAAGAAGAAGAAGCAGAAGAGAACGCCTATTTTCTGTGAGGTGCATGTGTGCAATAAACGCAATTTTTTGAAACTTTTCCAAATGGTAAAGTCTACAAAATGCAATCCACTCTGTTTGTTACAGATTCTAGTTTTGGAAAAAGAATACTGAATATCGATGAGACATAATGTCCGTCAAAATCTCCCTCCATCTTCTCCCACTGCCGGCGACTGGGCTTCCTCTCATCACCATATTTGGTAGTGAGTTTAAACGACAGTCAGATGCTTCACATTTATACATCCGGTGAAGTATCTGGCTCATTGTTTCATCTGTGGCTAGTTAGTTAGCCAGGTATACTAGCTAACTACCTTTAGTTGCTTAATAAGGATCGGACCCTTTTTCTTCAATCTTCGCCTAAAATTACATACCCAAATCTAACTGCCTGTAGCTCAGGACCTGAAGCAAGGATATGCATATTCTTGATATAATATGAAAGGAAACACTTTGAAAGTGTAGAATATAACACATTAGATCTGGTAAAAGATAATACAAACAAAAAAATGCATGTATGTTCTATTATTTTTATTGTTGCATCATCTTTGAAGTGCAAGAGAAAGGCCAGACACTGATGTAGGATTCTAGATGTAATTTAGATGTTGTCAACCAGATGGCAGCAGTGTGTGTGCAAAGTTTCAGACTGATCCATTGAAGAATTACATCACTACACAATATTTTGTATAAAGTCTGCCAGGAGTTTACCCAAATGAGCTGAATTGGTTTTCAAGTACATAACTATAGAGAACACAAATGCTATGGTAATACAACATTTTAGTTTGCACACTCCCAGGAATGTCATACATGATGGATCATTAGCTTCCCCACAGAAAATACACTAACCTCCACACATCTAGATGGCCGGGCGGGGTGGGTGTGGAGCCAGAGGTCAAACTATAGAACCCAGTTCCTACATTTGAATTTAAAAATTGATTTTTCAAACAAAACTACACTACATTTTATCTCTGGGACCCTCAGGATGATAAATCAGAGCAAGATTACTGAATGTATGTAATAGCTACTGTAAATTGGACACTGCAGTTAGATTAACAAAAATGTAAGCTTTCTGCCCATATAAGACATGTCTATGTTCACGAAAGTTGGCTGTTGTTTACAACACCATTCTAGTCACATATCGCATATTGAGCTGCAACCGTCCCGTATAAGAGACACCGATCCCATAGAGGTTAACAGCTCTCCTTACAACATCAGTGTCAGCTTGATAGCTAAGCAATATTTTTTTTACAATGCTAATTGTTTGACTGTGGTTTCCGCTAGATACTCGCTACACATTAGAATGTCAGCCATTGGATATCAGTTGACAGAATCAAAACATAAAATTGCATGTGCATGCGCAGTGGAAGCCAATCAGAAATGGCTGCTTCAGAATGACTGTTCAAGAGAGAGTAGACCCAGACTGCCCTCTCTCTAACACAGTGGTTCCCAACCTTGGGCTACCCACAGGGGAAGACTCATGAGACCATAGGCTTACTGGTAAAATGCACAGGGGTATTCCGGCCAGAGCAATTCAGTTGGTGTTACTGTAACGGAAAAAGGTTGGGAACCACTGCTCTAACACAAGAGTTCTGTGCAACCTACTACTTAGTACTTTTCAACAGACTATTGCCAATTTAGTAGCTTATGTATCTCCCTATTTTTAAGTTTTGACTGAAAACATTCGAATCCTGAGTCAGCCATTACAATTTTGGAAGGGAAGTGAGCTTAGCCCATAAATCTGCTCCAGGGGAACTCGCTCACTTCACTGCAACTAATCCCTGGCTTCCAACCCCTCAGACATTATGTAAATGACTATTCATGTTTTTCTACCCTTTGACAATAGGACCTGTGATACACACCTGTGACAGCAGTATGTGTCTACTGTCTATAGGTCTTTACCGCTCAATTGACACACCTGCTGTGTGAACAAACACCTGATGTACTTATATTTTTGGTTCTTGGAGGTTTTTTTCCTCCTTCTGAACACTTCCTCCATTGTCCAACCTATGGACAAACAGGTCACTTGCGCTGTAAAATGATTGATGTCTACATTAACTACATTGCCTTTTATTCCCAACACTTCCAACACTTCCACACTTCCACACAGTAGGCCTACAGTACACATCAACAGAAGGTACATTTAGAATATTACTTCTACTAAGTTAATGCCTTTTTGTTAACCCAAGGTTGGAACCAAAAAATCTCAAATTTAGACTCCTGACCAAAGGACAAATTTCCACCGGTCTAATGTCCATTGCTTGTTTTTCTTGGCCCAAACAAGTCTCTTCTTCTTATTGGTGTCCTTTAGTAGTGGTTTCTTTGCAGCAATTCGACCATGAAGGCCTGATTCACACAGTCTCCTCTGAACAGTTGATGTTGAGATGTGTTTGTTACTTGAACTCTGTGAAGCATTTATTTGGGCTGCAATCTGAGGCTGGTAACTCTAATGAACTTATCCTCTGCAGCAGAAGTATTTCTGTGTCTTCCATTCCTGTGGCGGTCCTCATGAAGCTGTTTGAGAGAATGCCATGAGTGTGCAAAGCTGTCATCAAGGCAAAGGGTGGCTACTTTGAAGAATCTCAAATATAAAATAGATTTTGATTTGTTTAACACTGGTTACTACATGATTCCATATGTGTTATGTCATAGTTTTGATGTCTTCACTTTTATTCTACAATGTAAAAAAGTGCAGATAAAGAAAAACCCTTGAATGAGTAATATTCCAAACTTTTGACCCGGGGTGTATATATACAGTGGGGAGAACAAGTATTTGATACACTGCCGATTTTGCAGGTTTTCCTACTTAAAAAGCATGTAGAGGTCTGTAATTGTTATCATAGGTACACTTCAACTGTGAGAGACGGAATCTAAAACAACAAAACAAAAATCCAGAAAATCACATTGTATGATTTTTAAATAATTAATTTGCATTTTATTGCATGACATAAGTATTTGATCACCTACCAACCAGTAAGAATTCCGGCTCTCACAGACCTGTTAGTTTTTCTTTAAGAAGCCCTCCTGTTCTCCACTCATTACCTGTATTAACTGCACCTGTTTGAACTCGTTACCTGTATAAAAGACACCTGTCCACACGCTGAATCAAACAGACTCCAACCTCTCCACAATGGCCAAGGCCAGAGAGCTGTGTAAGGACATCAGGAATAAAATTGTAGACCTGCACAAGGCTGTGATGGGCTACAGGACAATAGGCAAGCAGCTTGGTGAGAAGGCAACAACTGTTGGCGCAATTATTAGAAAATGGAAGAAGTTCAAGATGACGGTCAATCTCCCTCGGTCTGGGGCACCATGCAAGATCTCACCTCGTGGGGCATCAATGATCATGAGGAAGGTGAGGGATCAGCCCAGAACTACACGGCAGGACCTGGTCAATGACCTGAAGAGAGCTGGGACCACAGTCTCAAAGAAAACCATTAGTAACACACTACGCCGTCATGGATTAAAATCCTGCAGCGCACGCAAGGTCCCCCTGCTCAAGCCAGCGCATGTCCAGGCCCGTCTGAAGTTTGCCAATGACCATCTGGATGATCCAGAGGAGGAATGGGAGAAGGTCATGTGGTTTGATGAGACAAAAATAGAGCTTTTTGGTCTAAACTCCACTCGCCGTGTTTGGAGGAAGAAGAAGGATGAGTACAACCCCAAGAACACCATCCCAACCGTGAAGCATGGAGGTGGAAACATCATTCTTTGGGGATGCTTGTCTGCAAAGGGGACAGGACGACTGCACCGTATTGAGGGGAGGATGGATGGGGCCATGTATCGCGAGATCTTGGCCAACAACCTCCTTCCCTCAGTAAGAGCATTGAAGATGGGTCGTGGCTGGGTCTTCCAGCATGACAACGACCCGAAACACACAGCCAGGGCAACTAAGGAGTGGCTCTGTAAGAAACATCTCAAGGTCCTGGAGTGGCCTAGCCAGTCTCCAGACCTGAACCCAAATAGAAAATATTTGGAGGGAGCTGAAAGTCCGTATTGTCCAGCGACAGCCCCGAAACCTGAAGGATCTGGAGAAGGTCTGTATGGAGGAGTGGGCCAAAATCCCTGCTGCAGTGTGTGCAAACCTGGTCAAGAACTACAGGAAACATATGGTCTCTGTAATTACAAACACATTTTTCTGTACCAAATATTAAGTTCTGCTTTTCTGATGTATCAAATACTTATGTCATGCAATAAAATGCAAATTAATTACTTAAAAATCAAAATTTTCTGGATTTTTGTTTTAGATTCCGTCACTCACAGTTGAAGAGTACCTATGATAAAAATTACAGACTTCTACATGCTTTGTAAGTGGGAAAACCTGCAAAATCAGCAGTGTATCAAATACTTGTTCTCCGCACTGTATATTTGTTTTACATATTTTATTGATTTGTCCTGGCAGAAATTTGACCATAAGAGATGAGACAAGTAGTAACCTATTGGAATCACATCTGAAAATACGTTTTTTGTTATTCATCAAGTTCACTTCATGTGCTTAATTTAATGTGTTCCATTAATCTGGTAGATATAAATGCGTTTGATGTATGGATAATATTGTCAATGAAGACACTGTTTATAATTCTGTGCTGCATCTACAACTTTTAAAGTGGTAGAGAATAGGTATCTATGCTTTGGTCCTGTGTGGCTCAGTTGGTAGAGCTATACTATATACTATATTATAAACTGGGTGGTTCCAGCCCTGAATGCTGATTGGCCACATCCTGCTGGAGAGGTATTTTCTAAAAGACGACTGGTGGTGGTAAGCCAACTCAATTAGGGCTTTTTAATTTAGTTTAAAGAATTAGTGCCTTGGCTTTTCAGTTTGAATTCAAGAAACATGGACATCTCGATTCCATCTCTAACCTTATTTAAATGGTTTCCATTTGTTTGATGCCATTCCATTTGTTCCGTTCCAGCCATTATTATGAGCTGTCCTCCCCTCACAGCCCCCTGTGGTATGCTGTACCTGGTGAAATTAACATATAGTATTGTAAATATTTGAGGCAGCAGTATAACCTGCTCCAGGGCTCCTAAGGCAGCAGTAAAAACCCTCTCCAGGACCCATAAAGCTACATGATAAACCGCTCCAGGGCCTCTAAGGCAGCAATATAACCCTCTCCAGGACCCCTAAGCCAGCAGTTATGCAGAGCTTGGCCCTGCTCCTCTTCCACCGAGCCTATCTGAACCAAAGCTTCCTGTGGCTGTTCTCCCTCTCTCTGACCCTGGTGGACACCCTACTGAGCTTGTGCCTATCTGTTCTCCACCTCCAGGTACAGCTGATTGATTGATTTTGATAGTAGGCTGCTCTGAAATTACTGAACTTATTTTTTACTTTCATCATTTGCTTATCATTTCATTTAGTATTGTCTATTATTGTAATATTTCAATGTAAGTTGTACTCGCAATTGAGCTTGTTGCTGCCACTTGTACAATGTCTTGCTGAAAAAGTAAAATAAACAAACATTCTCTCTCGCTCTCAGGGAGACACCTCCCTCCTGGGCCTCCACCTCACCAGGCACCATGTCTGTCTGCAAGTCCAGCTCGCCCGCTGGTCCTACGACCACCTCCTCTGGCCTGTGGTGGTTCTGACGGTGCAAGACCACCAACACTCTAGGTCATGTTCCCTGTCCGACTCTGAGACCACCTCGCTCTGGGGTGAAGTTTCACCTAGCTAGAGATCGAGTATCAGCTTCCCGGGCTCCCCCAGTCTTGACCATAATCATTAGTAGGCAAAATGCTAAACTCACCCAAGATCAGCATCTCCATCTAGGCGCAACTTCACCCTACACCCTGAGGTCTGCTCAACAGCTTCCTTCTTGGGGTTGTGTGTTTGCTGCCGGGCTGGCTCTTTAGCTAGCTCAGGGCTCAGTTACTACTGACAGATTCTGTGACTGGAGACAGCCCTACTGCCCCTAAGGACACACAATGCGCTGGAGGAGGTGCACTGATGCTTAAAGCTTGTAGCTACACTGAGCCGTAACTGATGCCTCCAAGTCTCCAGTGACAATACATAAACGAGTCCTTGTACTGTAGGTCCTTAGTTTTTTTGTCATTATCAGGCAAGAGCTGTACTAATCTTAACAAGGTATTTACAAGTCACACTCTTAGTCTTGACTTGTACAGTAAGACTGTATGTAGTCTCTTGTGATAGATTAAATATTACACAACGCAAGGTTTGGTTCTTGGTACCGAGAATAATATTAAAGACTAACTGGTCAGTTGTCATTCTCATGTAAACTTTTTTTTTTTTTTTTTATATATCTGCATGTTCACTTTCACTTAGTTCTGTCTACTTGATGTGTAGGCTATTGTTGCATTTTGGATAAAGATGCATACAATGTAAAGAGCTCATTTTATGATATACAGTTGTGTTTTTTGTATTTTGTACTGTAGTTACAGTATATGTATATACTTTGACTGGCTGATGTACAGCTTATTGCCTATAAGGGATAAAGATTATCTATTCTACTTTAAACGATCAGTGATAGTCTACGACAACAAGTGACATCGGTCTTGACTCCCGAAGAAAAGAAGATTCACGACACCAATTGTGACACTACAGAACTTTACTTGAATTTGATCCAAGTTCATTGTCTATACAGTGTAAATTTACAAGATCTGAAATAAGGGAGGGAGAAAAAAAAACGAACACTAGATATACAACTGAGGTATTAGCTAAAAGCAAGTACAGGTATGTCATAATTTACTAGTAAATATCAATTATGATCAATGGTTAAAGATGCAGTGTCCTCTGCTTAAAAAACATTTTATATCACAACATGAGGTAGGAGAACAGTGTCTCGTTTCATGCAAAAAAACAAACGTCTCAATCACACTGTATCGTTGTTGGCAACATGGTATGCAATGGTCATACACAGACACTCACTGCCATACAGGTTTCAGAATATAGCATAAAAAAAAAAAAGAACTGGTTTTGAAATATTTTTAACAAAGCCATAAAAAGATAACTTTTTTATTTTTTAAACTATGATTTGTCAGGTGTAGCCTACTAAGTTTAAACTGAAAACATGGCATGTTTATCCCAGGCATACATAATAAGAACCATTTTGTGAAATCATATTAACAAGGTGTAATAGCCTATGTCCTAGCTAGCTCCCACGCTTGTAAAGAATGGTGTTTGGAAATAAATATCCAACTACAAAGCATAAATTAAAAAAATTGATCCAGCATTAATTCGCAGATCCGAAATCCAACTTGTTGCTATTGTTAAAGAGTGCCACTTCTACACTACATCGCCCTCTTCATTAAAAGGGATAGTTCAGCGATTTAACATTTTTAGATACATAAAAATCGCTGAACTATCCTTTTAAGTCTGGGAACAATCCATTGGGGATGCATGTAAGAAATATATATAAAATGGAAATGCTAGTTACTGTTTAGCTGTGCTTCTGAAGCAAGGCCAGGACCAAGGCTAATGGTCTAATAAGTAGTGAGTTGGGCAAATCGTACCCCTATATATATATATATATATATATTAAAAAAAAAACTCTGTACAAAGCACATCTGTCTTAGGCTCTGTCCTAAATGGCACCCTATTCCCTATATAGTGCACTACTTTTGACCAGGGCCCATAGGGCTCAGGACAAAAGTGGCACACTATGTAGGGAACAAGGTGCCATTTGGGACACAGTATTTTAGTTCTCATAACACTGCGAATGCATGAGGGCCCAGCCCGCTGTGTTATAGTAGTCTGTCTTTTTTACTTCTTTTTAATCTATTTTATCTATCATATCATTATTATGGCATTCAACTAAAGTTGATATAGAGAGCCCTCTTGTATATAAAATGCAACTTACACCGACCGAAAATAAAAAATTACAGAAATACATTAGATACCCCAAAACTATTGTAAAAAAACTAATGCAGTAGACTGTAGCGATAGATTTGTTATTATCACCATAACTACCTAATACTGATTACCTTGTGATGTAAACAATGCAGTTACAAAGACTCCCCCAAGAGGACAAGGTCTCTGTGTGTTGGACAAAAATGAGGACAACCACAGCGCTACTTGAGAATAAGTATCTCCCTTTTTCATAGCTACTGTGCTGAGGGTCACTTTCAAATCGATGGCATACACATATGCATCCAAAGCCAGACACACATACATGCGCTCAGACACAAACTTAACACACACACACACTTCTCTCTCATCTTTGCAGAATCTAATGAGGATACATTTGTATGGTATGATTAGGTAGTTGGACTTAAGTTCCATTTAGCCATCTTCTTCTAAAGCCAGAAGTATATTTCAATGGCCTAACTAGCTCAGATGCCTTCAGTCAATGTGTCTCCATGCTAGTAGTGAGACAGGTCAACAACTTGTACGTTGGAGACACTGGTGGAAACCCAAATGGCACCATATTCCCTATATAGTGCACTACTTCGGGAATAGCGTGCCATTTAGGACAGACACTTATTTTTTTTTACATAAACATCAATTGAGTGGCTCAGTGAGAAGTAAGAAATCATTCTACTAACATAAAACAAATTAGGGGTATCGATCCACTCGTTACATGCAAACTTTAGTTTGTTTTCAATTTCGTATTTTTTTTATAAACAAATGTTCGGTGCATTTTCAAATTGTCTGGGGTGGGGGTTTAGAGTACAAAAAGGGAAGGTATTAAGGGAGAAAGCTTATACATCATTATTACACATCAACAGTCTATCAAGGTGAAACCACAAAATAAACAAATGAAAGCAATCAGTTCTGGGGAAGTACTGTAACAATGCTCTTTCTTTCCTATTCAACTCTGACCTCTGACCTGTGTCAGGTGGTCGCATCTGAACACCATGCATTTCAACTCCCAACAGCAAATTTACATCCTTTAAAAAGGTGCACTCCGCAATATGATATCATCGTACACAGCAGAGCGACAACAAATTCAAATCTGCCACTATTGGTTAGTCCCAATGTAGGCATGCTTCAAAAAAATGTAAAGAGCCAATTGTCAATCTTGAATTAGGTTATTGATAATCTGTAAACAGGAAGTCACTCCGCTGCATATTATGTCATATTGCCGGGTGTCCCTTTAAACAGGGTAAACAACAAGTCAACTCTGAAATCTTCAATGATTCACTTAACAAAAACATCAGGGCTGTTTAAAGCCTTAGGCCTGGTCTGGTCCAGTCAATAATATAATAACCTTTAGAAGATTATCCCATAATAACATAGTTAATATATTAAATGACTAATGTATGTACAAAGTGAATATAAATCTTTAGTTAATACATTAAATATATTTTTCTTTATTTTATTTTTTTACAATTTCCAAGAAAGGTTTATATGGAACAATGGTCGGTAGAGAGCATACATTTGCAGTACGGATTGGATTTTTCTGCATGCGAGTTAACTTCACAACGTTTCATTGTCATTTTAGTTTTTTTCTCCTCATCAAAATAACTGGTTTGGTAGCGTAGTTGAAACGTTGAGACTCAATTACAAAAGACCTACTATACTTTAGTACTCTGATAGAGCATTGAGTATGTTGTAGGGGACTCTTTCTTTAGAGATCTGCATTGAAATGTTGAGCACAGTGGAATGTCTATCAAATGCATGTATGGCAGATGCATAAAAAAGCAGCTTGGAGTTAAAGCCAAGGCCAATACCTCTTTTAAACAACTATTTACACGCTGCCTAGCTCGGAGTCTGCCTGGGAGGCTATAAAAGAAAGACTGCCTGGCAACTAGACAAAACCTCTGTTCTGTGTGTGTGTGCACGTTTGTGGGAGGGAGAGATGGCGGTAGTGTGTGTAGATGTGTGTGTGTGTGTGTGTGTGGCAGAGAGAGGGGCTCCTGTACCAGCTCCCCGGGGACAGGAGTGAGAGGTCCCAGACTATAGCAGCTGCCCCAATTCTGAAAGGACAAAAGGGGCTCCTCTCTCCTCCTCTCCCCGCTCCCAGCCCACCCAGCCTGAGAGAGAGAGAGGGCATCAGTCCCCTGCACTGCCTCCATTCCCCTTTCTTCCTTTTTCTCCCCGCTCCTCTCTTCCCCCGCCTCCATTTCTCTCTCCGCTTGACTGTACCTCCCTCCCTCTATCCTCGTCTTTCCCGCCTCTCCCTCCATCCATCCTTGTCTTTCCCACCTCCCTCTCTGGCTCTGTTTGTTCAGTGAGTTGGAATAACGCGGAGGGGAAAGAGGGAGCAGGGGCCTGGATCCAAGGCAGCAGCCAGCCCACACCACACTGTGTGTCAGTGTGCACTAATTCCTTTCACCTGTGACCCACATTCCCCACAGGCAGACAATGCTGCCAACAGGGAAATTAAATCAAAACTCCAAACTAAAAAACAGGACAAGCTACAGATTTCCACAAGGACATTTGGTGTGTGTGTGTGACATGTCCTATCAAGACAGACCTAGCCAGACTACTTCAGGTTTAACAATGACGACTGCAAATGCTCTGTACAATAATGTTTTCATATACCTTTAAGTTTTACACATTTTGAACTTTTTTCTTGTAACCTTTCTCTTCTTTGCAATTAATAGGTATAAGGAGTACAAAAACAAACTAAGGTGAAATGAAAATGTCTGTCAACGCAGTCTCCTGCTGTGTGTGGCTGGTAGATGATCCAGAGATGGAGAGCACGCACACAGGCTCCATCTTGGCTCCATTTGGCGTGCAGAGTAGTAGCAGAAAGAGCAACTGAGCGCTAGTGTAACCACGGTTCAGAACAGAGACAAGGGGCATGGCCAGGAGAGAACTGTCTTTCTGTCTGACTGACTTCCCAGTCTCTGTGTGGGCTACAACACATCAAGTCCACAATCCAAGGAAGGAGGGAGGTATGGACGAGAGGAGGGTCCTAAAAACACCCAACTCCTATCTGTCTGCCAAGCAGTCATCAGTTTGTTCCGTAAAACTATAAATTAAAACAAACATACTTCCCAAAATGTAAATACTGTTTAAGGATAGGGGGTGTGAGGGAGGAATAAAAAACAACAAACTCATTTGATGTGATTTAAATAAAAACAACAAGAGTTCCTTTTCCAAAGAACTAAAGATGAGGGAGGGATGAGGAAAGAAATGGATGACAGAGAGGAGAGAAGCAGTCTTGGGGGAGAGAGTACTCGGTCTGTCTGTCTGTCTGTTTGTTTGTCTAGGGCTGCCGTCTCTGCCAGCAGGGGGTGAGGGATGAGGGAGTGAGTTGGAGGAACAAAACAGAGGGGGGGTTGGGGGTTGAGAGACGAATGGAAAAGGGGCATTTCGTGAGAGGCAACTTCTGAGCATGGACGTTCTACTGCTCGACGCCTGCGGTGTGTCCCTCTGTGTGGGGTGTGTGTCTGGAGGGGGTGGGGGGTGAAGAGGGGCTCCCTGTAGCTATTGTGGTGGCCGAGGAGGAGGAGGAAGACGAGGAAGAGGCCGTCTGGTCCATCTGGTGTTTGAGCTGAGAGATGATCCTCTCCAGCTTCTCCCGGGCATCCCGCTCCCTCTTCAACTCCTCCTGGAGCTCCTCCCTGTCAGCCTCAGCACTATCTAACCTCGCACGCAGCTCCGCCAGCTAGAGAGGAGGAAGGAGGGAGGGAAAGGAGGAGGGGAGGAAGAAAGAAGGAGTGAGAGAGATGAGGTCAGGTTAGTCTGAACAGCACACAGACACTCACACACTCGGGGACAAACACACACACACACAGACAGACAAGCAGACACAAACACAGCCAGACAGTCTGAGCCAGGCGCCAAGGCTAACATACACACCCCAGCAGGACAGGAGGGGTGTGTATGTGTGCGTGTTACATTCCTCCCTGCAGCACTATCTGGAGATAAAACATGGTACTGGAAACCCAAACAAAGACCCAGTGTTCTCTACACACCACACACACACCACTACAGTGTCGCAAACAGATATGAGGAACAGACGAGAGTATATTTTCCCAGTCTGACTGATTAAGTGTTGTGTTGTCTGAGGTCAAGCAGGATGTGATGGTGTGTGTGTGTGTGTGTGTGTGTGTGTGTGTGTCTCTCTCTCTCCAGTGCCTACCTGGTTGGCGTAGTGCGCCTCCTGGTGTGTGTGTATGTTGTCACACACACAGCTCTGCTGTCGCAGCTGTTCCAGCCTGTGCTCCAGGTCCCTCTGTTCCTCCCTCACCTGCCCCAGCCTCTGGGTGTGCTCAGTGTGGACCGCCTCCAGTTCACTCTGCAGCTCACTCTGCTCTGCAGACAACTGCTGCAGCCTGGCTGCCTCACCTCCACGCAGCGCCTCCAACTCCTAGAGACGGAGAGGGGATGGTCAGTTAGAGCTCTAAGTTACAGTATATTACACACACAGAGACCTAGAGAGAGATACAGTGGGTCGCCAGTTACATTCCCCATAAGCAGTTCAGAGATGCAGTACTAAATGCTTTTGAAATGCTGTCCTATTTCTGATGCACGATAAAAAAATAAAAAAGCCACATTGAATTCAATTAATTGGGACAATTCAAGACAACCTAATGTCTTGGTTGTTTGGTCTATCAAGCCCTCTTGTTGGTTAAGGCAGTCTCTAGCTGCAGCTGTTTGTGCAGAGTGGAGTTATCTATCTTTAACGTCTCTAGTGTCTCACCATCTCTAGCTGCAGCTGTTTGTGCAGAGTGGAGTTATCTATCTTTAACGTCTCTAGTGTCTCACCATCTCTAGCTGCAGCTGTTTGTGCAGAGTGGAGTTATCTATCTTTAACGTCTCTAGTGTCTCACCATCTCTAGCTGCAGCTGTTTGTGCAGAGTGGAGTTATCTATCTTTAACGTCTCTAGTGTCTCACCATCTCTAGCTGCAGCTGTTTGTGCAGAGTGGAGTTATCTATCTTTAACGTCTCTAGTGTCTCACCATCTCTAGCTGCAGCTGTTTGTGCAGGGTGGAGTTATCTATCTTTAACATCTCTAGTGTCTCACCATCTCTAGCTGCAGCTGTTTGTGCAGGGTGGAGTGCAGTTTCTCCTGCTGTCTGCTGTACATCTGAACGATCTCCACTACGATCCTGTCCTTGTCGTCCTCACAGCCTGAAGACAGAACATCTTTACTCCCCAGCACCGCTACCGATGACGCTACCGCCGCAGTCACCGCGGTTCCCGCTACAGCAGAATAACTCTTGTTGCTGGGGCTGGTCTCCATGGAAACTGTCTGCTGGCGCTCCCGGTCGGCAGCGGAAACTACGTGCTTCTGAGACTTGGTCTCGTCGACTACAGGAGGATAGGGGTGGAGATCTGAGGAGGGAGAAGGGGGAGGAGGAGGAAGTTGAGAGATGGAAGCAGTACAGAGTCTCATCCACCTAAACACACAGCACAGTCAACCCACACACATGCATGGGCAATGCAGATATACACACAAATACACACATCCTCCCACACAGCTGGAGAACAACCATTCCCCTAACAACCCTGACACACACACCACATATTCACCCACACAAATGCTCCCTCATGCACACGCACACACACTTCTAGGGCTGAATCCCAAATGGCACCCCTATTCCCTTTATATTGCACTACTTTTGACCCATAGAGCTCTGATCAAAAGAAGTGCTCTATAGGGAATAGGGTGCCAGTTGGAACGCGACCTGGGACTGATGTATTCATATATGTGTGACAGGACGGTGCACTACACCAGAGCTGGGGGATTCATCCATGTGTGGCGTCTGTGTGTGTCGTCTGTGTGTGTGTTCACACGTGTGCGCATGTTCGTACTGACCCATAGCAATGTTGTCGTGGCCGTGGGTCAGTCTCCTGCTGTAGTGGTGTTTGAGCAGCACCCCCAATACCTCAGGGCTGACCTCTGGCTGACCCCTCAGAGACACGTTAGGAGCCACCATCTTATCATAGGTATACAGGAAGTGACTAGAGACACAAGGCGAGAGAGAGAGAGACAGAAGGTGAGAGAGAGAGACAGAAGGCGAGAGAGAGAGAAGGCGAGAGAGAGAGAGAGAGAGAGAGTTATCAAATGTATATACAGGCAGAGCGACAGAGAGACACATGCACACCATTATTCTACCTATATCACTTGTACATTTTTAGCATCCAAGTTGCACAAAAATGTATCCATCAATTATTGTAACTCTCTCTTTAAAGCTGCAATATATAACTTGTTGGGAAGCCACGCTGCTTCTTTACACACTGCTTGCTTAACCTGGAAGCCAGCCGCACCAATGTGTCGGAGAAAACACTGTTCGACTGACGACCGAAGTAATCTTGCAGGCGCCCGGTCCGGCACAAGAAGTGGCTAGAGCGGGATGAGCCCCCGGCCAAACCCTCCCCTAAGCCGGACGGCCCTGGGCCAATTGTGCGCCACCCTATGAGGCTCCCGGTCACGCCCCAGGACTTGAAGCCCAGGCCTCAGCACTGCGATGCAGTCCGGAGGTCCAAAACGATTCGAATTTTAGCAACAATGAAATGGCAGATCGATTTCTGCATAGTTCTGCATAATATGGTGCATGTTTTCACAGGCAAGCGAGACTCACTGGTGTTATATAAAACACTTGGTTCCAACGTTACACTTCAGTAACGACCATTGTGAAAACCACTGACTGCGGGAAACCAGCTTTGGTCTAGTCGGGTCTAAGTCTGTAGTCTAAGGCAGACATGTCAGTTGTAATCCCATAGTCTAGCTGCCTGTTTCTTGCCTGTGGTTCCATGCCATGCAATGCCTCCTATAATCCAGCTAATCGCCGCCTGAATCTGGAGCCGACTACTAAGAAGAATACCACAAAGTCACACACCAAGGTAGGGTCAACTGGAGGTAAGGTAGGGGGGCAGAGCAGGGTTTCAGCACTGCTCCAGCAATGGTCCCTGAGATGATGTTGGGAAAGTTACTTGGAATAGATTCTCAAGGGCCAGGTCTTCCCAGGAGGAAGAAACATCCTGTAGCTAGCCAGTCCCCAGGACTCTTGGAAGATTAGCCTCCATTGTGGGCTAAAAGAGATCCAAATAGGAAAATAAACGTACCTGGGATGGACCATGGTAGGTTGGCCAGGCTCTTCCTTAATGTGGGGGAACAGGCGGTTGAACACCAGAGTAGCCTGGGCTTTAGCCTGTAAACAACATAATAATACATGAATACACACTTTAATATACACATTAATATACACTGTAGGGGGGGTTCAAGGAAGGCTATGGGGAGGGATGAGTGTAGTCAATTCAACCTGCTACGTCATCAGCGTGACCAGTACACTGCTTCCTGTGTGTGTGTGTGTGTGTGTGTGTGTGTGTGTGTGTGTATGGTACCTGGTGGTGTGTGTGTGTGTGTGTGTGTGTGTGTGTGTGTGTACCTTGGTTGCTGCGTCACTGTCGGACAGTTTGCTGTTAGGAGACACCAGAGGCTCAGGAGGATGCGATCTCCTCATCTGGCTGTCCTTGTCCTCATCTTCTACCTTCTGAAACAGAGACCGAGAGAGAGAGCGAGACAGAGACAAAGAGAGACAGAGACAAGGGTTAGACACTGGAGAGAGAGCAAGATGGGCCTCTATGTGTTATGGCGCAGGTTAGCCAAAGGCTTCCACTCTTTTCAAGACATTATTTTCAAGGACTTTTCAATACATTTTTGGGGGGGAAATGGCATTAACTGTCCAGGGCGAACTAATGGCATTAACTGTACACACAGGCATCTGATGTTTTTTGTCTGGGGCTACAACAAAAATGTCTGCCCCTCCAATCTCTCTCTGCTCCTCTCAGTCATCTTAAAACCTGGGAGCAGCCATGATAGACTGTGTGTGTGTGTCATGTACATGATTCAGTTATTTGGTCTCACACACTCTCGGCTCAGTGTGTGTTTGGTAAATACTGCTGGAGCGGTTGCCGGTTGTGTGCATGTGTGTGCGTTTATCCAGGTCACTCTCAGCAAGAGGCCATGAGCTGATGTGCTAACGCTCATCTCGGACAGACACACACACACACACACACACACACACACACACAGTACTAATGCAACAAGACGGTTCTGCAGCTCAATAACAACTCTAACGGATGTGTAATGTACTAATGCAAAAAAAAAAAAAAAAAAAAAAAGAGTACACCTTCTCGCATGAGCCAGTGTGAATATTCCTGTGTGGGTGTGTGTGTGTGTGTGTGTGTGTGTGTGTGTGTGTGTGTGTATGGGGGCGTTGTCTGAGATTGTTTGCTGTTCTTCTCAGAGGCAGTGCACACTGCAGCAGAGGAGGGAGGGAGGGAGGGAGGGATGTAAGCAACAACAAATCAGCCACTGCAGTGGTGAGGCAGCCTGTCCCTCTCTCTCTCCCTTCCTCTCTCCCCCCTTTTCTCTCCCTCTCACCAACTCCCTTGCTCTCTCCATCACTTTCATCTCCCTCTCATATTAAACCAGACTAACACCAACACCAGGTCAGTTAGAGGCCTCTCCATTAGGACAATACAACTCATTACAAAGCTGTGTGTGTGTGTGTGTGTGTGTGTGTGTGTGTGTGTGTGTGTGTGTGTGTGTGTGTGTGTGTGTGTGTGTGTGTGTGTGTGTGTGTGCATGTGAGTGTGTGTGTGCGTTCTGTCAATCAGGAATCCCAGGGAGAAACAGGGAACCATTAGAACTCTGTGCTGATGTGATACACACATCACCAAGGGCACTCACAGTCTTCATTGGGAGCACACTGCCTTTGCATGTGACTAATAAACTCTAAATTAAATATACACACTGATTATTGCGTGACTCTGTAGTGTGTGAGCATGTGTGTTTATATACCTATGTATACAAGTAGCTATGTATGAGACTGCTAATCCCCCCCCCACACACACAGGTTCCCCGGACCCCCCACCCCCCCAGCGAGCTGTATGACTATGTGGATTAGTATTCTAGACAGGCCCAGCTCTCTCCTACTGTTATAATCCACCAGCCACAAACAAACACACACACAGCCAGGGGGAATTAGCAGTCTCACACATAGCTACTTGTATACATAGGTATATAAGCACACATGCTCAGCAGGCCCAACTAGACAGGGTGCAGAGGAGGGCCTTGAGGAGCAGTCCAACCACAGCTCCCGTCACTGCAGAGCAGGCAAGAGCAGGCTGCGGTACACCTGGTGAAGGACATGCACACTATTGACCATCCGCCTGCGAAACACCACTCACTGCTGTCAGGCTGTATAATAACTATAGCTTAAATGGTTTCCCAAAATTTCTCTTTTTAATATTTCAATTTCCTTAATGAAAAATGTCCAATAATGTTGTGTGTGTTCTGTATTCTATTTATGTACATATTAAGCATTATGTATTTTAAATGAGTGTTTTGCAATTATTAGTAATGTAAATTCTGCATTTCTTCAGTTTTATCTGTGAGCAAGAATACATTTACTAAAACTCAAACTTTTCTCCACATCTCCTCCACTGCTGAGGAGGGTCAGACCAATGATATATATATATATTCACTAGATGAATGACGGCAAGCTTTTCTGAAGTCACAGTCCACCCTTTTGATACTCCTAAGGAACGGCCTCCACAGGAATTCATGGGGACAAAAATACATGCATTTAAGTATTTCTTTGTTGTAGTGTGGACACTAACATTTTTATTGATAAATGATTGGCTTCTTTTAGTTCATACAATACTATATATTGTTATTTTTTTAAGTATGTATGTATTAATGTCTGTAATAAAAAACAACATGTATTTATCTTCTAAAACATGTAGCTCACCTCCGCACACTACAAAGCAACACAATTTCGATTACTATAATGCAAAGCTGGAGAAGTTAATGCATGATCCCATAATATGTTTTCAATACTGCTGACCAATTTAAGATCAATCTGATGTAAAGTTACTCCCCAACAAAGCCAGTAAAAAGAAACTGTAATAGAGTCAAGAAGATCAATAGATGACTGTTTGAGTGAATGAGTTTCTAGGGTCATTGTACAGACTCTAAAAAGCCTTTTTGTATACATCATGTCATGTAGGTACAAGGCTGGGTGCGAACGTTAACTACATTCATTGTCAATGCACAACAGTTGTGAAAAGACCATGCTTAATAACTTCAACAATGGGTTTTTGTTTTTTCCAAAAAAAGGTTGGTCAAAACAAACATTGTGATTGGTTGATACGCGTTCTATGCCATACTAAAAAACCTGTTTGAAGGGGTGCTGGTGAGCAGTTCTCGGTGCTCCTGTCCAGGGCGAACTATTTACTATTAATATTTCACCAACACCTCCCCTACAGTGTTAATGTTTTAACATTTTATTAGGAATCAAACCCAATTTGGCAATTTTCCGTGAAATGTTTTTGCCTTTTCATCGTAAAATGTCTAAACAACAACGGCCTCGAGTCACAAAAGAGCAGGCCTCTACTAAAGCCTCGGTCTCAGAGGACACTGACACGGACTCCGACCAAGCAAAGGTAATGGCGGCTATCACTAAGTCTGAACAGACTGGGCTGGCTAAGGTGGAGTCACTATCCACTGACCTATCCGCACAAATAGCAGCTCTCGCCACCGAGGTTAACACAAAGATCGACTCCGTTAACGAAGACTTGGCGAAACATGACTCCCATCTGAATAGCCTAGAGGGTGGCGCAAACACTTACTCCGACAGTGGTGACACTGGAAGAGCAAGTCACTCAGCTATCATCAGATGTCGTCAAACTTCCTAGGTCGAGAACCTTGAGAACAGACAGCGCCAGGTGAACAGTCGCAATTTTGGCGTGAGAGAGGGACTCGAGACCATAGGCGGATTGCAGCCTACCCTGTTCATAGCTAAACTGCTACAGGAAATCCTAGGCCTCGATTACGCCCCCACCTTTGACCGTGCGCACAGAAGCTTACAGTCCGCAAAGAAGAATTGGGAGCCACCCAGACCCATCGTAGTAAAATTCCACTACTTTCAGGAGAAAGAGGATGTCCTCCGTAAGGCATCACGAGCGGCTCCCATTACCCATGACGGCCAGAAGATTTGCATTTACCAGGACTACACGGCGGCAGTCATGAAGAAAAGGTTGGCCTTCAACGAGGTGAGGGGGCTCCTACATCGCTGTCGGGATACCAAGTAAGGCATTCTCTACCCAGTAGTGCTAAAGAAGATCTACTCCCTCTGGCGAGCAGAAGACCCAACCAGGGCCAAAGATTACATTGTCGCGCACCTACATACACAGGAGGACAGGCGACATACAACTAATTAGCCATTGTAAGCACGTACTCTGCCCCTGACCCTACACTAGCCATGCTACTGCGACTAAGGACCAACTAGTGAACTCATCTCTTGATCGGAAGCATACCTCCACCCTGCCGCCAAAAAGGACAATTATTCTTCCAGTAAGTTAACATTCTGAACAATAACGGTATGTATATGGTGACATGTTCTCACAAGAAAAATATAGTTTGAATAATGTTTTATTTACAGTACATGGCACAATAAGCTTTTACCAACTAGCTGCGGCTGGACAGCGACGGTACTAGGTGGCGCGATACAAATCGCTGACACGGTCGCCAGGTGTTTCCTCCGACACATTGTTGCGGCTGGCTTCCGGGTTAAGCGTGCAATGTGTCAAGAAGCAATGCGGATTGGCAGGGTTGTGTTTCGGAGAAGGCACGGCTCTTGACCTTTGCCTCTCCCGAGTCCGTACGGGAGTTGCAGCGATGGGACAAGACTGTAAATACCAATTGGATATGACGAAAATGGGCTTACTTTTTTTTTTTTTATAAACATTGTAGTATCTTGCTCTAGTCTAGGGGGTAGATGCAGCCTTCCAACAGGGGGAAGGCCAGCATAGGGGTCCAAGATTTTCTTCTGGGTATTTTTTATTTATTTTTGCTGCATTTACTTTTTTTATTATTCTGAACTTTCTGCACACTGGCCATGTGATTGTACAAACATTCATTTGTAATTACTATGACTATGCCTAATTCACATACTCTACGCTCCACTTGCTTTATCAGCTGAGAGAAAGCTGGCAAGTTCTCACCAGCTTCGACAATCCGCTGCTAGTAGCACAATACCTGAAATCTGTGTTGCAGCTGATTTAACTTCCACCAATCCCAAAGAAATCAACAATCAATTTAAGCAATTCTACTCTGCTCTTTACTCGTCAGAGGCTCTTCCTGACACATCTCGTATTCATGCATTTCTAAACAATCTGGACAACCCCTGTCTCAATTCAGATTAACAAACTAACATGGATGCCTCAATAAGTGATAAGCTTTCTCTATATTAACATCTAATCATCTCTTCCCAGCGTTGCAGATTGACACAGCGTCTCAGCTCTGGCATAGGAATGGTCAGGTGTTTTTTTGTGATCTATTTGTTGATAACACAATCATTTTGTTGTTCTTCCCCTAGATCAGAGTGTTACCACGCATCAGGCGAATGCATTTGCCTCGCTGCAAGCTCGCCACCTTGTCCTCTTTCACTGGAAGTCTGAAAAGCCGCCTTCCTTAATGCAGTCGGTTAAAGAGGTGATGTCATCTCTGTGGAGAGCCTGTCTTTTACTTAGTGTAACATATATTTTGGTCAGCTGTCATGTCTGTTCTAATGGCCATATATTGTGCGGTGTCAGAAGTCATTAAAACTCATTTTTCAACCACCACAGATTTCATGTTAACAAACTATAGTTTTGGCAAGTCGGTTAGGACATCTACTTTGTGCATGACAAGTAATTCTTCCAACAATTGTTTACAGACCGATTATTTCACTTATAATTCACTATATCACAATTCCAGTGGGTCAGAAGTTAATATACACTAAGTTGACTGTGCCTTTAAACAGCTCGGAAAATTCCAGAAAATGATGTAATGGCTTTAGAAGCTTCTGATAGGCTAATTGACATAATTTGAGTTAATTAGAGGTGTACCTGTGGATGTATTTCAAGGCCTACCTTCAAACTCAATGCCTCTTTGCTCGACATCATGGGAAAATCAAAAGAAATCAGCCAAGACCTCAGAAAAACAATTGTAGACCTCCACAAATCTGGTTCATCCTTGGGAGCAATGTCCAAATGCCTGAAGGTACCACATTCATCTGTACAAACAATAGTACGCAAGTATAAACACCATGGGACCACACAGCCGTCATACCGCTCAGAAAGGAGACGCGTTCTGTCTCCTAAAGATGAACATATTTGAAAGATGAACACATTTGGTGTGAATTTTGTGCAAATCAATCCCAGAACAACAGCAAAGGACATTGTGAAGATGCTGGAAGAAACAGGTACAAATGTATCTATATCCACAGTAAAACGAGTCCTATATCGACATAACCTGAAAGGCTGCTCAACAAGGAAGAAGCCATTGCTCCAAAACCGCCATAAAAAAGCCAGATTACGGTTTGAAACTGCACATGGGGACAAAGATGATACTTTTTGGAGAAATGTCCTATGGTCTGATGAAACAGAAATACAACTGTTTGGCCATAATGACCATCGTTATGTTTGGAGGAAAAAGGCGGACGCTTGCAAGGCGAAGAACACCATCCCAACCGTGAAGCACAGGGGTGGCAGCATCATGTTGTGGGGGTGCTTTGCTGCAGGAGGGACTGGTGCACTTCACAAAATAGATGGCATTATGAGGAAGGGAAATAATGTGGATATATCAGTCAGGAAGTTAAAGCTTGGTAGCAAATGGGTCTTCCAAATGGACAATGACCCCAAGCATACTTCCAAAGTTGTGGCAAAATGGCTAAAGGACAACAAAGTCAAGGTATTGGAATGGCCATCACAAAGCCCTGACCTCAATCCTATAGAAAATGTGTGGGCAGAACTGAAAAAGCATGTGCGAGCAAGGAGGCCTACAAACCTGACTCAGTTACACCAGTTCTGTCAGGAGGAATGGGCCAAAATTCAACCAACTTGTTGTGGGAAGCTTGTGGAAGGCTACCCGAAACGTTTGACCCAAGTTAAACAATTTAAAGGTAATGCTACCAAATGCTAATTGAGTGTATGTAAACTTCCAACTTCAAATGTATATGATTAAGATTATGCCTTTGCTGCTGGACAATAAAAAAAAAAGTTGATTTGAAAACCAAAAGAACATGAAAAATGCTGGTTTCAATGGCATATTAACTGTTTATAAAATAATTACTCAATACTTCTAATGGTTGTATTTTGGCTAGGCTACTTTGAAACAAGGTAAGACATGCTTCAGAAAATTACATAAAACGTCCAGGTTTTAAACAATTACGTTTCTGTCCTTCACTCTCCAGTCTTTGATCTAAAACGAACCGTGCCTCGAGTTTTTCGACCAAATCAAGCCTTTAGATGTTAATTATCTTCTATTATATTTGTCAAACATGACTGCCATTTAGCCTATTTTTTATGTAATTAAAAGGTCTCATTAACATGTCGCTACATTTTCTTGCGCCTCCCTAATGTCAGTATCGGTTTGGACATGAGACTAGCCAATATGCATATTACCTACACTTTGACATGTAGGCTTTATTATTTATGTACATGGAAAATAGATTTTAATATTCCAATGTTGCCCCCTCTGATCCAATCCCCCTCCTTTCATATGCTGGCATTCAGAAAGTAAAGGCACACGCATGCTTCCCATCTAAAACAGTTCAGAACAGTTTGTGTACAATATATTAACATTTTGGGATGTTTTTGATTAGTTCGGAAGCCAAAGTCTACACCACTTCGTCGGTGGTTGGTCAACAGTAGGGATTCTTCAATTAAGTGTTTGTCATTCAATGATAGACCACTCGTTTCCATGCCCATTTTTGCACCAAAAATCCTAGTTAGATGTAAAATTGCGGGACCAGGATCTCTGCAAAAACAACATTTATTTACTATTTTGAGGAAGTGTATACTGGTTATGGCGTCTCAAGATGGACAAACAGTACTACTGCGTTTTTCGAGCGAAGGTCAAAGGTAGGCGAGCACCCTCGTTCAATTCTCCACAAGCCTCACAAGACTCGTCTGAAGTTGGTACAGCCTCTTCTGTAAACTTCTGTCTGTAGCGTCCGAACGGGTTTGAGCTACACACTAATATGACCACTGTGGAAAGCGGAGACTCGCACAAACACAATGGAGTTCTCAGTTTTGTCCTAGGACGCCTACAAGACTCACAAGAGTCATCTGAAGGTCCCCGGTAGCAGTTAAAAAAATAAATTGAAGTATACAGTGCATTAGGAAAGTATTCAGACCCCTTGACATTTTCCACATTTTGTTATGTTACAGCCTTATTCTAAAATGTATTCAAACTTTTTCTTCCTCATCAATAAAAACCAAGTATCACATTTACATAACTACTCAGATCCTCTATTTTGTTGAAGCACCTTCAGCAGCAATTACAGCCTTAAGTCTTCTTGGGTATGACGCTACAAGTTTGGCACACCTGTATTTGGGTTTCTCCAATTTTCCTCTGCAGTTCCTCTCAAGCTCTGTCAGGATGGATGAGGAGCGTCGCTGCACAGCTATTTTCAGGTCTATCCAGAGATGTTAGATCGGGTTCAAGTCCGGGCTCTGGCTGGGCCACTCAAGGACATTCAGAGACTTGTCCCGAAGCCACTACCATAAAGGCCTGATTGGTGGAGTGCTGCAGAGATGGTTGTCCTTCTGGAAAGTAATCCCATCTCCACAAACTCTGGAGCTCTATCAGTGACCATTGGGTTCTTGGTCACCTCCCTGACCAAGGCCCTTCTCCCCCGATTGCTCAGTTTTGCCAGGCGGACAGCTCTAGAAAGTCTTGGTGCTTCCAAACTTCTTCCATTTAAGAATTATGGAGTCCACTGTGTTCTTGGGGACCTTCAATGCTTTAGACATCTTTTGGTAGCCTTCCCCAGATCTGTGCCTCGACATAATCCAGTCTCTGAGCTCTACGGATAATTCTTCGACCTCATGGCTTGGTTTTTGTCCTGACATGCACTGTCAACTTATATAGACAGGTGTGTGCCTGTCCAATCAATTGAATTTACCACAGGTGGACTCCAAATCAAGTTGTAGAAACATCAAGGATGATTAATGGAAACAGGACGCACCTGAACTCAATTTCAAGTCTCATAGAAAAGCGTCTGAACACGTATGTAAATAAGGCATGTGTTTTTTATTTTTTAATAAATTAGCAAAAATGTCTACAATCCTGTTTTTGCTTTTTTATTATGGGGTATCGTGTGTAGATTGATGAGGGGAAAAAAATATTAAATCCATTTTAGAATAAGGCTGTGAAGTAACAAAATGTGGAAAGGTCAAGGAGTCTGAATACTTTCTGAATGCAATGTATATGGTGATAGTTTAGTGCTTAAAGTAATGGGATAAATACATGGTGAAAATGTTTTATAAAATCTCTCAGATATATGACAGACACTTCAGAACATTCTTCCCGTTGTTCCATATAGTGAATCTGTTATTCAATGGGGTTGTATTGGCTAATAGTAGTTATGCCAAATTCAATGTTTCACCCAATAATTATTAAAAATTATTTTTGATACCTTAAGGGGTCTTAAATTCAAAATCAAATAGATAAATCATCATTGGTATGACCATCTTAAAACAATTCCATATGTTACCTTCAAACCCCACCTCCCCCGGCTTAGAAGGGGAAAGACTCTAGGTCTCTACCTAACTGGCTCTACAAGGAAGTAAAACTGTTTGGGTTAGTACTCTCTCTCCCCCCTCCACCCCCCCCCCCCCTCTCTCTCTCTGACAGTAAACAAGGGAGGAAGAGGGAAAGAGACACACAGACAGCAGTCAGTGTCTCCGCCCTGTCTGCAGTCTACCACATCCTGTTCCAGAGCTCACTGTTGTTAGAGCAGTATCACACATCATTCTCTCTGTGCCCTAAGAAAAAAACACGCTGACAGGCAGAGACAGACCCCTTGTGACTGTCTGGTTAAACACACAGACACACACCTGTTCCTCTGTCTCTCCTTCAGGAAGAAAAAAAACGTAAGCAGACAGACACACAGATAAGTATCAGTCACGCCACAAATACACACACAAAACAACAGATAAGGACAGGTTTGTTCCTGACCAGAGTTGGCTGCGGGCCTGGGGCACATTTTTCAGGTCACGTGGGCACTGTCTAGACACCCGTCATTGGTGGCAGCGTCACACACACACACACCCCGTCTGCCCCTCCCAGCCACTCAGTCCAATCTCTCTCTTCTCAGCCATCTTACAACTTGGTAGCAGCAATGAGTGTGCATGTGTGTGTGTTCTAGTTTCCTCTAGTCTGCAGCATTAATTACCCAGCTATCAATGCTTACCTCTGTGAGTCATCTCACACACACACACACACAGACAGACACACAAAGAGTGGGAGGACAGGATGATGACGCGCCTTACAGTAAGCACACCAAAGCGCACACACACACAATGTAAACAGACAGTAAGACACACACAAACAATAAAAGATGAGAATTAGGCCAGTGGGTCTAATACCAACACACACACACACACAAAGGAACCAGGGGATATTGTTTTGGGAGTACAGTAGTAATCCTCTAATGGATGTAGAAACAGTAGAATTGATTCCTGTCAGTCAGAATCCCATCTGACGATGAATCTGTGTCATGTTGTTGTGATGATTTTGAGTGGAGAGAAGCAGAGTGCACGCAACACGCAAGTGATGCAGCCAACACACACAGCCATTCATGAGTAATCAGGCTACAGACCTACAGGAAGCAGAGAAGTGACAGGGAGGAAGTGACCCGACGGAGGAGGGTGGGAGCTGTGTGTGTGTGTGTGTGTGTGTGTAGGGTACCATAGCCTGTGTGTGTGTCACAGGACCCCCTGCATTTCAGAGAATACATTACTTGTATATCAGTCAAATCTCCAAACCCCATCTTCAAAGTTTGAATGCGCTTATTATTATTATTATTATTATTATTATTATTATTATTATAATAATAATAATAACATCTATTTTTCCCCACGAGCATACTGATAATGGCCCCACGTCATACCCTCACAGTCCAGTAGCAACAAAGTAACGTACACTACCGGTCAAAGGTTTTAGAACACCTACTCATTCAAGGGTTTTTCTTTATTTTTACTATTTTCTACATTGTAGAATAATAGTGAAGACATCAGAACTATGAAATAACACATATGGAATCACGTAGTAACCAAAATTTAATTTGAGATTCTTCAAATTCACACCCTTTGCCTTGATGACAGCTTTGCACACTCTTGGCATTTTCTCAACTAGCTTCCTGAGGTACTCACCTGGAATGCATTTCAATTAACAGGTGTGCCTTCTTAAAAGTTCATTTGTGGAATTTCTTTCCTTCTTAATGCGTTTGAGCCAATCAGTTGTGTTGTGACAAGGTAGGGGTGGTATACAGAAGATAGCACTGTGTGGTAAAAGACCAAGTCCATATTATGGCAAGAACAGTTCAAATAAGCAAAGAGAAACGACAGTCCATCATTAATTTCAAGAACTTTGAAAGTTTCTTCAAGTGCAGTCGCAAAAACCATCAAGCGCTATGAGGAAACTGGCTCTCATGAGGACCGCCACGGGAAAGGAAGACCCAGTTACCTCTGCTGCAGAGGATAAGTTCATTAGAGTTACCAGCCTCAGAAATTGCAGCCCAAATAAATGCTTCAGAGTTCAAGTAACAGACACATCTCAACATCAACTGTTCAAGGGAGACTGTATGAATCAGGCCTTCGTGGTCGAATTGCAGCAAAGAAACCACTACTTAAGGACACCAATAAGAAGAAGAGACTTTTTTGAGCCAAGAAACATGAGCAATGGACATTAGACCGGTGTAAGATTTTTGGTTCCAACCGCTGTGTCTTTGTGAGACGTGGTGTGGGTGAACGGATTATCTCTGCATGTGTATTTCCCACCATAAAGCAAGGAGGAGGTGGTGTTATGGTGTGGGGGTGCTTTGCTGGTGACACAGTCTGATTTATTTAGAATTCAAGGCACACTTAACCAGCATGGCTACCACAGCATTCTGCAGCAATACGCCATCCCATCTGGTTTGGGCTTAGTGGGACTATCATTTGTTTTTTAACAGGACAATGACCCAACACACACCTCCAGGCTGTGTAAGGGCTATTTGACCAAGAAAGAGAGTGATGAGTGCTGTATCAGATGACCTGGCCTCAACAATACCCCGACCTCAACCAAATTGAAATGGTTTGGGATGAGTCGGACCGCAGAGTGAAGGAAAAGCAGCCAACAAGTGCTCAGCATGTGGGAACTCCTTCAAGACTATTGGAAAACCATTCCAGGTGAATCTGTTTGAGAGAATGTCAAGAGTGTGCAAAGCTGTCATTATGATACATGATGTTATTTCATAGTTTTGATGTCTTCACTATTATTCTACAATGTAGAAAATAGTAAAAAATAAAGAAAAACCCTTGAATGAGTAGGTGTTCTAAAACTTTTGACCGGTAGTGTACACTGGGGATGTAAAAAATAGAAAATAATACTTATCAGTTTTCCGCTTTGCACTTGCCTTTCTCTGCCATTTCTCCAACTTAACGACGATGATGTAGTGGTAGACTCAAAAATTATTGTTTCCTCAACTCCCGGTATTGACTCCTATTTCTGAGCGTCAAGATTAGTTGCCGTACTTCCGAGAACACAAACACCTGCATCTTTCATAGCGAGCTAGCGAGGGATGGCGATAGAGGGGAGGGGCACAGTATAGGCAGGTCGACCACAAGGCAGAGTCAGAACCGTGCACTAGGACTATCTATCCCCAATCAAAAGCTCCATCTCACAATGTAATGATGTATCTTGCCATTTCTTGGCTTGCAATGTCTCGCAACTTCAGTAAAGAGGGGCTTATCATCAATGAATAGGCTAGGATTTTGAGATGCAAAAATTCGCTATTAAACGGTCACACACAGTATCCCCACACAGGTTCACTTCACACTGTTCACAGCGTGGTAGCACCAAAAAACTGTGGAGAAGTTGAGCCTCGGGATCTTAGTTGACCCACTATGCAAGTTTTCGTTCAACAACTGCGTCAAAATAATCTTTGGTTAAGGATCCCAAACCCCCAACGTGCACAAACTATACAGGATTGAACCCTCATGTTCTTGTATGAAGCACATGCTGTGTGTATAGTTTATGATAACAGAAACAACAGCACTGTATATGGACTTCTCTTTAAGGCTGTGTTTTCCTCAGATACTTCGACAATTCTTATGTATTTTTTATTTATCCTTTATTTAACTAGGCAAGTCAGTAAAGAACAAATTCTTATTTACAATGACGGCCTAGGAACAGTGGGTTAACTGCCTTGTTCAGGGGCAGAACGACAGATTTTTTACCTTGTCAGCTCGGGATTCGATCCAGCAACCTTTCGGTTATGGGCCCAGCGCTCTAACCACTCGATTACCTGCCGCCCCAGTTAGAGGCCACACGGACACAGTGTGCACCTAGTTGGGTCAGGAGGGAAAACTGTTATATTCTGGGGGCCCAGAAGGGTGGTGGAGGCGGTTCTCCTGAGGTTCCGAATGACCAGAGAGGACACGATGTAAGTGCAGCTAGTTCGCAGAAGATCCTCAGCCTCTATCGCCTGTGCTTCCAGGCTTCCTCGTGTTCTATTTTCCAATAAGCCAAGTGATGAGCGAGACTTGGAAGTATGGTAATGCAAGACTGTTGCTACTTTAACTAGCAAGCTTCAAATTCAAACACATTGGCAGCCATGTTGACATGGGAGCTACCAACCAAAATGAGGATAAAATTGCTATCATTCAAATAAAGGACATGAGAGCAACCAGCACTCACCCATTAACACACACACGGACACTGTGTATACCTAATCACACACACCACCACCAGCACCATGGATGCGTCCCACATAGCACCCTATTCAGGGCCTAAAACAAACTTTTTGGTCCACCAGCCACTGTGGCAGGTAGACAAAAACTATATTTATCCAGCCACTCAGATTTACCAGACAAAATATTTTGCCATAATTACACCCAATTTTTTTTTCTAATAAACAGATGAGCATGCTTTTTAATGTTTCTTAAACAATACATGTATTACTAGTAAGTATCACAGATGAGGAAAAAATGTCAGCTGCCACTTTAAGGGCGGGAGGTTACTGTGGCAATGAGGGCAGGGCACTCAAGCCGCTCAAGTCTTCAGTGACCGTGTGCCTATGAGATAGAGAATCGGACTAGTAGCAAATGTGTCTTCGCTAGCAGTTGAAGCAAACTCAAACATTGGAAAACAACCTTTCTTGTGAACAAAACTATGTAAATAGCCAAGAAACACAAGGACAAAATGTCACTTTAGTACTTTCGAATAAATTAGACCAACTTTTATGCCTGTGCACAGCACTTCTAAAAATGAATCTTCAATCACAGTGTTCACAGCTCCCCAGCCAGGCAGTGTTGCTGTGCGCCGCGCAAGGTAGGATATATATTATAGGATTAGTAGTTCTGTGTGATTAGCTACCAGCTATGAAACAAAAATGACCAACACTTTGTAAACACTTACTGCTGCATTCATTTAGCTCTAAATGTGCTCATACTTGACTGCGAGTGAAATGCTTGCACTGTGGAGCCCTGACCACCCGCCAACGTGGCTGTTGAAATATACATATTACCCACCAATGCCAAAACCTACCAACATTTGGCAGGTGTTAATTTTAGACTCTCACCCTACTCCCTTAATAGTACACTACTTTTGACCAGAGCCTAATGGGCACTGGTCAAAAGTAGTGCACTATAAAGGGTATCATTTATTTAGGATGCACATCATCACTTCCCCAGCTTCCGCATGGAAATGACAGCCATTACAGAACCTGCTGCAGATATAGGAGTGAAGAGGATTCCTTTAATGGAATGGAATATGGGCTTTTCCCTCTTCCCATGATTTCCCCATGTATAATGGATAGATAGTTGTTGGAAGGAGAGAAGAGCGAGGGATGGAGAGAGGAGGGGGAAAAAGCTGCTTTCCGTAGATGTACAGAGAATAGAGATCACCCACTGGGAGTATGTACAGTTTTGATATGGTCCTCTCTCTCGGTGTGTGTGTGTGTGTGTGTGTGTGTGTGTGTGTGTGTGTGTGTGTGTGTGTGTGTGTGTGTGTGTGTGTGTGTAAAGTGTCGTTTGTCTGTGTATCTCTCCATTTATATCTTACCATTAATCACTACTCCCACTGGGGCCAGGCACAGAGGAGCTTTCCACATACGCACACACTCTCTCACGGATCTTTACAGTACGTACACACACATCCCTCAGGTTGCTCTGGGAGATCAGACACTTGGCAGTTAATCTTCTCATCGGTTCATTTATTTATGTATTAACTACTACTAACTACTCATTATTATTCTGGTCAGCATCCTAAATGGCAACCTATTTCCTATATAGTGCACTACTTTTGACCAGGGCCTATATAGGGCTGTATAAAGGGGAATAGGGTGCCATTTGGGACACAACCCTGGTTTCATGCTAACAACCTCATCTTCATGTTCTCCTCTCTATCATACCGCCTTGTTGGAGCCAGCTCCGTCTATCTATCGACTTTAGGTAGTGAGACAAGGGAACAGGCGTGTCTGTGTGTGTTTAGTCTGCTGCCCGACTGCCTGGCTGGAGCGTGTATGTAGCAAGCTGTAGTTAGAGTACCCCTTCCCCCTGCCCCTTGACAGGGCCCCTCACTGCCAGAAACAACAGGGCAGGAGCATGGCTCTATGGAGAGAAGTGAGATTTCCCTAGTAACTCAACGACGCACTTCCCTACAGGATGTACCTCCAAGTGTTTTACCCAAAAGGCTCAGACATTTCTGTTTCCATCTATGTGGGCTGGCACATGTGTCTCACTGGGCCATGGTGCCGGCAGACCTGCTCTCACTTGGGGTCTAAGCCCGGCCACTGATACCTTTCAGCTGGCATTTACATAACAACGGCTAACTGTGAACTTTAACACTTTCTCACAAAGAAACCGCTTTGATTATGCAGAGGTTGTTGATTCTGCTCTTCGCAAGTCCTCACAGTCAGCTCTAGCTATGGAAACACATTTCCCAAGAATAACATAAGGGTGTATATACTAGGGGTGTAACGGTATACGTACTCGTACCGAAACATTCAGACTCTGAACCCGAACTAATACATAAAAAAAAAATGTACACAAAAAAAAAACACTAAACCTATTGGCTATGCCCAAGTTGCGTTGTAGGCCTATGCCTCGAGCTGAAAAAAATAACATTTCAGGCTATTCCGTTAAAACAACTAGAGCCTATGCGCACGTTGTGTTCAAAACTCAAATCTTAATTGGCACATTTCAAACTGTCCTTTTGTGAGGCGCAGCCGGAAACTACTTCTGTACGATGGTGAGTGTTGGGGTCGATAAACCAGGACGATTTTCCATCATCGTTTTAAATCTCACGTTTAGATAAAATGTTAACAGCATGTCGCCACACTCCATGAGAATAGCCTAAGCAGCTGCCAACACCTCAAATATGTTGACACATTTACGCCGACATCGTTGCAGATATGTGCCCATTCTCAGTGGTTGAGAAGAGAGGGCTTCAGCACCTCATGAAAGTGCTCGAGCCACGTTACGAACTTCTCTCTTGCACCCATTTCAGCAAACAGGTAGTACCCGCTCTATATAAGCAAACCAAGCCAAAGTTTTTAATGAATTGGCCAATGCCAATGTGTTGTGCTTAACAGTGATAGCCCATCACATTACCCCAGAGGGGGAGATGTACCATGCTACAGACACGCCCCCTTTATGAGATTCACCAGTGCGCATCTGGCACGGTCAGTGCAATACGGGATCCTTACCACATATGACTCGGGAAAATCCACTTGAATGGCCCTCCAACTGGTAATTACTAGTGGGAAACTGACTATCATCCTGAGCACCCACTTCTCCCACATGGTGACCTCTGACCTACTAAGGTGGTTTTTCAACTCTATAATTTGTTTACAAGCATGATAGATGTACTTTTAGTTTATGGTTGACACAGTTTGTTGGCCATTAGCCAATCAGCGTTTCTCAATGAGTTCAAATCACATGAACGCATCCAACTGGTATTTATGACTTCACATCTGGTAAATTCCCACCTCCCACATGGTTACAAACGAAGCATCAGAGTGGAAACTTGAGGCTCAACATAACAATCCGGTCACAACAGACATTGCAAGAAAATTGTGAATGCTGAACATTGTGAATGGCATTTCTTTTTCCAACATGACCCAAAAACCGCAACACGTACCGAACCGTGGGTTTGGTGAACCGTTACACACCTGGTGTATACACTAGTGTAACACTGGTGTTACAGTCGAAAAGCAGCATTACTGCAGCATAACTGTGTAAAAAAAAAAAAAGAAATTAAGACAAACACGTCGACACGGGGGGAGAGAGAGGGTCTGGGAGCGAGAGGGAGGGAGGGAGGGAGGGAGGGAGACGTAGGGAGGAGACCAGCCCTAGCGTGTGATTGGCTGAACATGAGGGTTGTTCCAGGCTGAGCGTTCAATTCAGACAAGGTCTTGTGAGGTTAAAGTCTCAGCCTGAACGAGGGGAAGAAGAGAGTAGAGGAGCAGGGGAGGAGAGGAGGGGGAGGAGAGAGCGAAGCGAAGCGAGAGAGGAGAGCAGGGTTCATACACATGTTGACAGATGGAATTTCATGACTTCTCCGTGACTTCTCCATGACTTCTCCATGACTTCTCCATGACTTTTAACCAAATTTTAATTACCAACAAATGGTAACGTCTCTATGTATGTATAAAAAAGTAAGCGTAATGTGGTATCTACACTGGGAGGCTGCTCTCTGATCCCATGTACCATCTCCTGTCACTGTTGTTAGGCAACTGTATAAAACACATGTAGTCAACCCTAAGGCTGGAGAACTACTAGGTGTGCAGGCTTTTCATCAAGTCCTGCTCAAACAAATCAGAGACATTTTTTGAAGGTCCAGTGGAGCAGCTCATTTCGAAAATGTGGTTTGTTAGAGGGGAACTGTAATAAAAGCCTGCACACCCATTAGCTCTCCTGGAGGATGGTTGGCCTCGATGTATAAAATTGCAACATTACTACCAAATACAAGTTATACCTTTTGAAATAATCTGCTCATTCAATATATCAAAGATAAAATGGCTATGGTAGGCTACAAATATTGTTATATTTTATAAGTTCAGTCATATTTTACTTTGCAGGCTGACTAGCATCTATTGTGTTGCAATGTCCCATACATTGGACGCCCAAAATCAACTGGAAGTATCTACAAAACAAGTCACATAATCCAATTATTACTGTTTGCGATTAACAAATGATTATTTTCACCGCAAATGAACCGAATCTAATACAATGTCGAAGTGAATTGTTTGTTTTGTAAAAAAATAAATCACTTAAATGATATGATATGAGTCGTTCCAAAATGTAAATAAACTTTGTATGCCGTTATTTGGGAGGACATGACAAAAACATGAATACATGCTAATAGCTAAAGAGTTAACTAGAGGATACAACATATGGTTTGAATTAGCAACCTAGTAATTAGTCCGTTCTCTATCATATTTTATAGGCTATCCCTACCTGCTGCAATGTCCGACTGTCTCTCTCTCCTTGAGCAACGGCCCACTCATCTCGCACACATGCAGGTGATGCGTACAAACAGACGCACTAAAGTGTAATTCTGATCCTGGCTGATATGCTGATTTTTATTTGATTGATAAAATATTTGTAAAAACTGTGCTAAATAAATTACATTAACAGATATTATTAAAATCATTTCCAAAACTTCTGTTATTTGATCATTTTCCCAAACTCTTCCAAGCCTGGAAAACACAATTATTTATGACCGTAGAAACCCTGGGAAAGGAGTGGGGGATGAGAGGAGCGGGGAAAGAAAAGGAGAGTAAAGTGGCTTCATAACATGCTGCTGAATGAGAGAGAAAAAGGAGACAGAAACAAGACAGAGTCTCTGCTGAGTTATGTAAGCATTGACTTATCGGCTCGTTACGGTCTTCTAATTGGGCCCCCAGGGACGTTGACTGTTTAAAAACATTCACTACGTACACACTCAATGAGCACAGTCTGGCAATAGAAACCGGCCGTCACAGGCAGATCTGGCTACCCAGAGGACAGGTTGTGCCCACTCTGCCCTCAGAGAGAGGTCAAGAGAGAGCTTAATTTTATTTTCCACTGCGAGAACTATACAGACTTAGGGGCAAGTTTCTCCCCCAAAATGTAAAACAAATACAAAGATTTTGAAACAAAAACAGAAAAAACCTTTTTGCCGTATTAGTTGCAAAATATGTAGCTTCCTGCCACACCCGTAGGGAATACCAATATGTCTATGTGTTTGCTTTTGAAAAGAAAGAAAGAAAGAAAGAAAGAAAGAAAGAAAGAAAGAAAGAAAGAAAGAAAGAAAGAAAGAAAGAAAGAAAGAAAGAAAGAAAGAAAGAGAAAGAAAAAGAAAAGAGAAAGAAAAAGAAAAAGAAAAAGAAAAGAAAAAGAAAGAAAAAGAAAAAGAAAGAAAAAAAGAAAGAAAAAAAGAAAAAAAGAAAGAAAAAGAAAGAAAAAGAAAGAAAACAAGAAAACAAGAAAACAAGAAAAAAAGAAAAAGAAAGAAAAAAGGAAAAAGAAAGAAAAAGAAAGAAAAAGAAAGAAAAAAAAAGAAAAAGAAAGAAAGAAAATGAAAGATAGAAAAAGAAAGAAAGAAAGAAAACAATGGAGAGAGGAAGCGAGAGCATGAGCGAGAGAGAGCAAGAGCGAGTAAGAGAGCAAGAGCATGAGCGAGCAAGAGCGAGAGAGCAAGAGCGAGAAAGCAAGAGCGAGAGAGAGCAAGAGCATGAGCGAGAGAGAGAGAGCAAGAGCATGAGCGAGAGAGAGCAAGAGCAAGAGCATGAGCGAGAGAGAGCAAGAGCATGAGCGAGAGAGAGCAAGAGCATGAGCGAGAGAGAGCAAGAGCATGAGCGAGAGAGAGGATGAGCGAGAGAGAGAGAGCATGAGCGAGAGAGAGCGAGCAAGAGCGAGAGTGTGAGAGCAAGAGCAAGAACAAGAGCGAGAGAGAGCAAGAGCGAGAGAGAGCAAGAGCGAGAGCGAGCAAGAGCGAGAGCATGAGCGAGAGAGAGCAAGAGCATGAGCGAGAGAGAGCAAGAGCATGAGCGAGAGAGAGCAAGAGCATGAGCGAGAGAGAGCAAGAGCATGAGCGAGAGAGAGCAAGAGCATGAGCGAGAGAGAGCAAGAGCATGAGCGAGAGCGAGCATGAGCGAGCATGAGCGAAAGAATGAGCGAGAGAGAGCAAGAGCATGAGCGAGAGAGAGCATGAGCGAGAGAGAGCAAGAGCGAGAGCATGAGCGAGAGAGAGAGAGCAAGAGCATGAGCGAGAGAGAGCAAGAGCATGAGCGAGAGAGAGCAAGAGCATGAGCGAGAGCGAGCATGAGCGAGCATGAGCGAGAGAATGAGCGAGAGAGAGCAAGAGCATGAGCGAGAGAGAGCATGAGCGAGAGAGAGCATGAGCGAGAGAGAGCAAGAGCATGAGCGAGAGAGAGCAAGAGAACATGTGCGGGAGACAAATGCAGGTCTGGTCTGTGGTAATGAAGTCACTGGTGTGTAAATAGCCAATAGAGGAAGTATAGAGAAGCAGCTGTCTGCACCGCAGCCGTCGTGACACAGACACAGGGAGGAGGGTTGTCTATCTACCACAACTGACATGGTGCCAGGACTAGAACTACAGGGGTGGATTGGTATAGGCTGGCTCTTCTGGCGCACACACACACACACACAAACAAACAAACAAATACACACACCAAACCGCTCTCAGACAGACAGATACGTAAATGTTCCCAGCCTTACACACCATCCCAACAAGTACGTCACAGAGTGTTTTTCCAAATATGAATGTGTGTATATCAGAACACTGTGTCCCTCCAGACAGACTAGCAGGTATTTCACAACTAGGCCAAGGAGTCACACACTGGGAACAAGGAGGAGTCACACACTGGGAACAAGGAGGAGTCACACACTGGGAATGTCTGCTTTCCTCCAATCAGAGGAGACACAAAACCCCTCCCACCATAAATGACGCCACCATATCAGTGTGTGCGTGCGTGTGTCTGTCTGAGAAGGAAGTACAAGTTGCTTGTCATCCCCGCAGGCTCATTACATGATTGTTTGTACAACCCAGTGTATGAGTATTAAAGTAGTTAAAAGCTTAGTATGTGGTCCCATATTCCTGGCATTAATATGGATGCTCCCATGATTACAGATAGTCCTGAATGAATTGTGAATAATGACGAGTGAGAACGTTACAGACGCACAAATATCATACCTCCAAGACATGCTAACCTCTCACCACTACAATAATAGGAGGTTAGCATTTTTGGGGAGGGGGGTATGATATTTATGACTAACTTTCTCACTCATCATTATTTATGATCAATTCAAGAAGTTAAATCTGCTTCGTATTTTGTTTCCTTGCCACGATACTAACGAGTCATGCGATACTGGTATTGTCCCGGCACTAGCGAACAGCCACAATAAAAAAAAGCACAGCCAAACAAAGAGTCTGACTCTCTCAGACGAAAGCGAGACAAGCCGAGGAGCGAGGGAGGGAGGGAGGGAGGGGGGGGGGGGGTAGGAATGTGGTTTGGGCACTAGACTAGACGCCAGACGGTATTTCCGGCATAATCACGCACACTCACAAGTCAAACACACAGGGAGGGAGAGGCTGGGGCTTCTCTCTCTCACCTCACTCTTTTTCTGCCAGACTCAAACACAGTGGACAGGGAGTGCCAAATGACTGTACAGCAGGCAATGTTCTCACACCTGTCTGCACACACACACACACACACACAGACACTAAAGCCTGTCTGCTCCGAGTCCATAGCCTCTTATTTAACCCATAACTTGTCAGGCGGCTACAGCGAAGACAAATTTCTTGATCTAGAAAAACACCAGTTAAAGTCTGCGTTTTTCTCTCTCTCAACAATACAAAACTGAGCCTAAGACCCAAATGGCACCCTATTCCATAGATAGCTCGCTACTTTAGACCAGAGACTTATGGGCCCTGGTCAAAAGTAGTGCACTATATAGGGAATGGAGTGCCATTTGGGACCCACATAATTGTCCAGTTTGGTCAAGAAGAGAAGAGGTCATGAGACATGGATGTGAACCAGTCAAGGGAAGAGAACCAATCTAGAGCTTTTTGTGTTTTCAGCTATAAAAACAAAGAGTCGAACACTCCATATGTATAAACTCCCAGTAATTGATTGTGTAAAACAACATTTCAGCATCCCTGTGCTTCTTCATGGTGTCTGACATTTCTATAGGTCTTGGCCGGTGCTCTGTTCTCTCTCTCCCAACTGTCACCTTTTTTAGTACGAATGACTGAAAGAAAAAAACGACAAAACCCCCATCTGCTCTGTAGAAGCCTCCCTAGGATTCTGGTCTTTAGTGGAAAGCACTGGTGGTGATGGTGATGCAACACGGGCATTCCCCCATGCAAGGGCTGGGGTTGCCTTATACTGTACACTCCAGCTCAGTGGTACAAATAAAGATCAAAGGATGGTTTCCCAGACACATCTTAAGCCTAGCCTTGGACTAATAGGGTCCTATAAAATCCAAGGTGCAAAGACATAAGTAAAACATAATTCATCATTATAGAAAACATTTATTGAACTTTCTCCAAGATAATCATAAGACATTAACTAAATTAATCAGTGATTCGTATTTTCCTGCAACTTTCTGAAATGGCACAGGAATGCCCATCTCTGTGTGTGTGTGTGTGTGTGTGTTGCGCATGTAGCCTGTCTACACTTTGTGTAGCCGTTAGCGATGATGCTAATGATAACCTTCTGGTAGAGATGGAACAGCTATCCCAAAAACCTCCTAAATTAAATGTTAACTACAAAGTAGCCAATGCCTACATGGCAGAATGATAGCATGATTATTTGCATAAATCCAGTGGCCATTTGATTTGCAAACTCTGCAATCACATGAGCGCGCTACAGAAAAATTGCTAACCAAGCAATGGTCTCTTGCTGGTGCATGGTAACTACACCCAAGAATGAACATTCCTTAAATTTTTTCCAGACCTCAAAAATAGTCTCCTGAGTTAAGCATTGTTGTGTAATATAAACATAAAAACATTTTAAGTGTGGTTTTGAGAGCAAAAAACAGGGAAAAACTGGAATCAGTCAAAAGAATTAAACAGATTTTATAGGGCCCTAAACGAGGGTTGGGCGGTATACCGTATTTTACTATATACATCGGTAGTAATAATTTGAACGCTAACTCTCTATTGATAAACTGGGTAAATCAAGATGTAACCTATGTCTATTCATAATACTTATTTTATTGGCAACTGCTAAGAGAACATATTATTTTATTGTATTGATTAACAACATTTGCATAGAAGAAGCAATCTCTTTTCTAAAATTTTGCGCTGTCTCTTAGAAATTAATGACATCATTCACAAGGCAGAGTGTGGCTGTGAAACCTGACTTTGTGGCTATGTAATCGAGTGGAAACCAGACAGGAGGCAAAGGAAGACCAAGTGAGTTTTTGGTGGCGAGGGAGAGGAAGTGAATAAATAACGTTTTTGGTGATAGTCAGCTTTGAAATATTTTGTGTTGTGGTTTGTATATTAGCACAAAAAGTACTAATACTTTGTGAATACTAGTGAATTCAGCTGCAAGTAGGGCTGGCCAATATGGTCTAAAAAAAATCATATTTCGATTTTTTCAAACTTATGGGCGATTCACAGTTGAAGTCATTAAAACTCATTTTTAAACCACTCCACAGATTTCATGTTAACAAACTATAATTTTAGTCGGTTAGGACATCTACTTTGTGCATGACACAAGTAATTCTTCCAAAAATTGTGTACAGACAGATTATTTCACTTATAATTCACTATATCACAATACCAGTGGGTCAAAGGTTTACATACACTAAGTTGACTGTGCCTTTAAACAGCTTGGAAAATTCCAGAAAATTATGTCATGGCTTTAGAAGCTTCTGATAGGCCAATGGACATCATTTGAGTCAATTGGAGGTGTACCTGTGGATGTATTTCAAGGCCTACCTTCAAACTGAGTGCCTCTTTGCTCGACATCATGGGAAAATCTAAAGAAATCAGCAAAGACCTCAGAAAAAAAATTGTAGACCTCCACAAGTCTGGTTCATCCTTGGTAGCAATTTCCAAACGCCTGAAGGTACCACGTTCATCTGTACAAACAATAGTACGCAAGTATAAACACCATGGGACCACGCAGCCGTCATACTGCTCAGGAAGGAGATGCGTTCTGTCTCCTAGAGATGAACGTACTTTGGTGTGAAAAGTGCAAATCAATCCCAGAACAAGAGCAAAGGACCTTGTGAAGATGCTGGAGGAAACAGGTACAAAAGTATCTATATCAACAGTAAAGCGAGTCCTATATACAGTATATTGACATAACCTGAAAGGCCGCTCAGCAAGGAAGAAGCCACTGCTCCAAAACCGCCATAAAAAAGCCAGACTACGGTTTGAAACTGCACATGTGGACAAAGCTTGTACTTTTTGGAGAAATGGTCTCTGGTCTGAAGAAATGAAATTAGAACGGTTTGGCCATAATGACCATCGTTATGTTTGGAGGAAAAAGGAGGAGGCTTGCAAGCCGAAAAAACACCATCCCAACCATGAAGCATGGGGGTGGCAGCATCATGTTGTGGGGGTGCTTTGAATCAGGAGGAACTGGTGCACTTCACAAAACAGATGGCATCATGAGGAAGGAAGATTATGTGGATATATTGAAGCAACATCAGCCAGGAAGTTAAAGCTTGGTAGCAAATGGGTCTTCCAAATGGACAATGACCTCCAAAGTTGTGGCAAAATGGCTTAAGGACAACAAAGTCAAGGTATTGGAGTGACCCCAAGCCTATAGAAAATGTGTGGGCAGAACTGAAAAAGCGTGTGAGCAAGGAGGCCTACAAACCTGACTCAGTTACACCAGTTCTGTCAGGAGGAATGGGCCAAAATTCACCCAACTTATTGTGGGAAGCTTGTGGAAGGCTACCCGAAATGTTTGACCCAAGTTAAACAATTTAAAGGCAATGCTACAAAATACTAATTGAGTGTATGTAAACTTCTGACCCACTGGGAATGTGATGAAAAAAATAAAAGCTGAAATAAATCACTCTCTATAGTACTATTCTGATATTTCACATTCTTAAAAGTGGTGATCCTAACTGACCTAAGACAGGGAATTTTTAATAGAATTAAATGTCAGGAATTGTGAGTTCAAATGTATTTGGCTAAGGTGTATGTAAACTTCCGACTTCAACTGCATGTATGTATGTATGTATGTATGTATGTATGTATGTATGTATGTACAGTGGGGAGAACAAGTATTTGATACACTGCCGATTTTGCAGGTTTTCCCACTTGCAAAGCATGTATAAGTCTAATTTTAATCATAGGTACTCTTCAACTGTGAGTGACGGAATCTAAAACAAAAATCCAGAAAATCACATTGTATGATTTTTATGTAATTAATTTGCATTTTATTGCATGACATAAGTATTTGATACATCAGAAAAGCAGAACTTAATATTTGGTACAGAAACCTTTGTTTGCAATTAAAGAGATCATACGTTTCCTGTAGTTCTTGACCAGGTTTGCACACACTGCAGCAGGGATTTTGGCCCACTCCTCCATACAGATCCATCAGGTTTCGGGGCTGTCGCTGGGCAATACAGACTTTCAGCTCCCTCCAAAGATTTTCTATTGGGTTCAGGTCTGGAGACTGGCTAGGCCACTCCAGGACCTTGAGATGCTTCTTACGGAGCCACTCCTTAGTTGCCCTGGCTGTGTGTTTCGGGTCGTTGTCATGCTGGAAGACCCAGCCACGACCCATCTTCAATGCTCTTACTGAGGGAAGGAGATTGTTGGCCAAGATCTCGCGATACATGGCCCCATCCATCCTCCCCTCAATACGGTGCAGTCGTCCTGTCCCCTTTGCAGAAAAGCATCCCCAAAGAATGATGTTTCCACCTCCATGCTTCACGGTTGGGATGGTGTTCTTGGGGTTGTACTCATCCTTCTTCTTCCTCCAAACACGGCGAGTGGAGTTTAGACCAAAAAGCTCTATATGTGTCTCATCAGACCACATGACCTTCTCCCATTCCTCCTCTGGATCATCCAGATGGTCATTGGAAAACTTCAGACGGGCCTGGACATGCGCTGGCTTGAGCAGGGGGACCTTGGAGCGCTGCAGGATTTTAATCTATGATGGCGTAGTGTGTTACTAATGGTTTTCTTTGAGACTGTGGTCCCAGCTCTCTTCAGGTCATTGACCAGGTCCTGCCGTGTAGTTCTGGGCTGATCCCTCACCTTCCTCATGATCATTGATGCCCCACGAGGTGAGATCTTGCATGGTGCCCCAGACCGAGGGAGATTGACCGTCATCTTGAACTTCTTCCATTTTCTAATAATTGCGCCAACAGTTGTTGCCTTCTCACCAAGCTGCTTGCCTATTGTCCTGTAGCCCATCCCAGCCTTGTGCAGGTCTACAATTTTAACCCTGATGTCCTTACACAGCTCTCTGGCCTTGGCCATTGTGAAGAGGTTGGAGTCTGTTTGATTGAGTGTGTGGACAGGTGTCTTTTATACAAGTAACGAGTTCAAACAGGTGCAGTTAATACAGGTAATGAGTGGAGAACAGGAGGGCTTCTTAAAGAAAAACTAACAGGTCTGTGAGAGCCGGAATTCTTACTGGTCGGTAGGTGATCAAATACTTATGTCATGCAATAAAATGCAAATTAATTATTTAAAAATCATACAATGTGATTTTCTGGATTTTTGTTTTAGATTCCGTCTCTCACAGTTGAAGTGTACCTATGATAAAAATTACAGACCTCTACATGCTTTGTAAGTAGGAAAACCTGGAAAATCGGCAGTGTATCAAATACTTGTTCTCCCCACTGTATGTATGTATGTATGTATGTATGTATGTATGTATGTATGTATGTATGTATGTATGTATGTATGTATGTATGTATGTATGTATGTATGTATGTATGTATGTATGTATGTATGTATGTATGTATGTATGTATGTATGTATGTATGTACGGAAATCAAGTGGCCTACCTTGAGAATGAGTTGCCAATTCCTTATATAAAACTATTGCACATTTATAAAACACAGACTAGACAATTACAGTCGTGGCCAAACGTTTTGAGAATGACACAAGTATTGGTCTCCACAAAGTTTGCTGCCTCAGTGTTGATGATGTCAATTTGCATATACTCCAGAATGTCATGAAGAGTGCTCAGATGAATTGCAATTAATTGCAAAGTCCCTCTTTGACATGAAAATGAACTTAATCCCCCAAAAACATTTCTAATGCATTTCAGCCCTGCCAAAAAAGGACCAGCTGTCATCATGTCAGTGATTGTCTCGTTAACACAGGTGAGAGTGTTGATGAGGACCAAGCTTTAAAAGGAGGGTGGTGCTTGAAATCATTATTCTTCCTCTGTCAACCATGGTTACCTGCAAGGAAACACGTGCCGTCATCATTGCTTTGCACAAAAAGGGCTTCACAGGCAAGGATATTGCTGCTAGTAAGATTGCATCTAAATCAACCATTTATCGGATCATCAAGAACTTCAAGGAGAGAGGTTCAATTGTTGTGAAGAAGGCATCAGGTCGCCCAAGAAAGTCCAGCAAGCGCCAGGACCGTCTCCTAAAGTTGATTCAGCTGCGGGATCGGGGCACCACCAGTGCAGAGCTTGCTCAGGAATGGCAGCAGGCAGGTGTGAGTGCATCAGCACGCACAGTGAGGCGAAGACTTTTGGAGGATGGCCTGGTGTCAAGAAGGGCAGCAAAGAAGCCACTTCTCCAAGAAAAACATCAGGGACAGACTGATAGGTACAGGGATTGGACTGCTGAGGACTGGGGTAGAGTCATTTTCTCTGATGAATCCCCTTTCTGATTGTTTGGGCCATCCGGAAAACACCTTGTCCGGAGAAGACAAGGTAAGCGCTACCATCAGTCCTGTGTCATGCCAACAGTAAAGCATCCTCAGACCATTCATGTGTGGGGTTGCTTCTCAGCCAAGGGAGTGGGCTCACTCACAATTTTGCCTAAGAACACAGCCATGAATAAAGAATGGTACCAACACATCCTCCGAGAGCAACCAAGCATCCAAGAACAGTTTGGTGACGACCAATGCCTTTTCCAGCATGATGGAGCACCTTGCCATAAGGCAAAAGTGATAACTAAGTGGCTCGGGGAACAAAACATCAACATTTTGGGTCCATGGCCAGGAAACTCCCCAGACCTTAATCCCATTGAGAACTTGTGGTCGATCCTCAAGAGGCGGGTGGACAAACAAAAACCCACAACTTCTAACAAACTCCAAGCATTGATTATGCAAGAATGGCCTGCCATCAGTCAGGATGTGGCCCAGAAGTAAATTGACAGCATGCCAGGGCGGATTGCAGAGGTCTTGAAAAAGAAGGGTCAAAACTACTTTTTGCATAAACTGAATGTCATTGTCAATGAAAGCCTTTGACACTTATGGAATACTTGTAATTATACTTCAGTGTACCATTTTTTTTATTTAACCTTTATTTTACTAGGCAAGTCAGTTAAGAACAAATTCTTATTTACAATGACGGCCTAGGAACAGTGGGTTAACTGCCTTGTTCAGGGGCAGAACAACAGATTTTTACCTTGTCAGCTCGGGGATTCGATCCAGCAACCTTTCAGTTACAGGCCCAACACTCTAACCACTAGGCTAAATAGTAACTACTGACATAAAGATCTAAGAACACTGAAGCAGAAAACTTTGTGGAGACCAATTATTCTGTGCTTTGGTTTCCATATGACCGATTCTGTTGGCCCAAACCTCAAATGCAAATAGCGAGTTGAAACCTCTTGTCAAAGAGGAAGATGTGATCTCTCAACTTTGTTGGTGTGAGAGGCGAGGTGCTTGGTGTGTGTGTGTGTGTGTAAACCACAGAGGAAGAGGCAAAGTGAGAGGTTTCATGCTCTATAAAATCTGTCAAAAAATAAGGCCAATGCATTTCTATGGTCTTATTTTGGACCTAAGCTTGTTGCCTGCCTTCCCGCCTTTGGGACGACTCCCATTGTTAGGGCAGAGAAGTGCATCTCGTCATCATATACAGATCTGAATTTACATTTAAAATGGTTAAGGTAATCGAGCAAGCCATATTTAAATCACTTATCATTTAGATATTGCCACCCTAGGGTCCTGAACTACTCATATTATTATTCAAAAACTGTCAAATTAAAAAAAGTATATTTTATTTTTAATTTAACCTTTATTTAACTAGGCAAGTCAGTTAAGAACAAATTCTTATTTACAATGACGGCCTAGGAACAGTGGGTTAACTGCCTTGTTCAGGGGCAGAACAACAGATGTTTACCTTGTCAGATCGGGATTCGATCCAGCAACCTTTCAGTTACGGGCCCAACACTCTAACCACTATGATATGATATTTAGGCCATATCTCCCAACATTCTCAATGTTGATTCTCCATTAAAATTGTTTTGTTTTTTTAAACCGTCCATAAAACTATCAATTAACTAAATAACTTCAAAATGCTTAAAAAGTAATTTAAATATGGAAGGGTGTAGCAGGTGGATGTAATGGATGTAAATTATCAGCCCATCCATTCCAGCCCAGAAGTCTGTGAGAGAGAGTCCACTAGTCCAGTCAGTGTTGTGGCCTATTGTCTAGTGATGGTTCTAGTGACCTCCAGCTGACCTGGAAGACAAATGATGCCCTTCCCTCGTGTGACACACACACACACACACACACACACACACACACACAGGGGCCAACCGAGAGAGACCAGCTGGTCAGTGGTCATCCTGTCCGCCCCTCCTCAAATCAAAGTTGATTAGTCGCATACACAAATTTGCATATGTTATTGTAGGTGCAGGGAAACTCTCGTATCTACTACACTACAGCCTGCAGGAGGGATGACACCTGTCCACTGTCTTATACACAAACCCACACACAAATGCTGACACATACACACACACCTAATGAGACTCATAGCTGTGGCTGGCTTCTCGAGACTCAATAGAGACCAAATACCAACAAATGGTATGACCAAATGAACCGACCAAATAATAAATGTATGAGACACACAATAAGAGAATAAGTGCTTACTTTGTCAGTGGTCCTGTTGTAGTGGAACTTGTCCTTCATGTCCTCTAGAAGCAGTTTGAGCTGCGGCTCCTCAGCCGTCCCCAGGTACTTCCTCCCCAGCTGCAGGTAGCACGGCCACTTGGCCGAGTCAAAGCCCCAGTGACAGGTCCTCTTGTCCGGGGACTTGTGAGAGTGCATCACAAACTTCTGCGGCGAGAAAACCAGCTGGCACTCCACACACTGAATACAGGGCGCCTCGGGCTGCGTGTAGAACTGGGGTACAAACAGACCCTGGCATTTCCCTAGACACTGGTGCTCCACCTGGAAGCTAGCCTCTGTCTCCTTGAGGAGCCCCTGGCCGGGCCGCTTGGTGCTGGGGTCGGAGGCCAGGGCGGCCCCCGGGCGGAGCAAGGCGTTGCAGAGGCGCTGTGCGTCAGTAAGGGTGATGAGGCCACAGGACGGAGCATTGAAGGGTAAAATACCCAGCACCTTGAGGATGTGGAGCTGTTCGCCGTCGCAGCGCGAGCAGTACACGTAGAGCTCGTCGCACACCGCGTTGATCTGCTGCAAGGAGAAGTCGCGGAGCACCGAGTTGAGCACCTGGGGGAGGCAGAGGCGTTTCTCCCCACCGACAGCGAAGCAGGAGATGGATTCTCCCTCTAGAAGGGAGTGGCTTAACTCTGTGGAGCTGTCGCTGGGCACCAAGAGGGGTCCACCTCCTAGGACTGGTGGAGAGGGTAGAGGGGCCATTCCAGGGCAGGAATCAGGGCCAACCTCGGGGGAGGAGGAGGCTTCATGGCCGGAGCGGGCAGAGAAGGCTGCTGGGCCCCCCAGAGAACTTTGGCTGCTGAGGGTAAAGGCAGCCAGTGTGTGTTTCAGCCCAGGGCTGAGATCCAGAGCCTTGGCTCCACATACCTGGAGCTCCCCTCTACTGTCCAACTCTATGGATCTATCCATGCCTCTATCTGCCTCCCGGTGCTGGGTTTGCTCCTCCGCAGCCTCCCTCTTCACCTTGGGGGTCTGGGGCAGGGTGTCTAGGCTGCGTCGCTTCAGGTTAATCTCAGCCATCAGCCTCTTCTTGATGGGCGCGTCCTCTAGCCTCTCGCGGTACAGCCGCTTGATATTGCCCTTAAACGAGGACAGGTCTTTGAATGGGGTTTTCAGACTCGTCTGAGTACTGGCCATGTCGGCGTTGATAGAGGTCCGTCTCGTTCCACTACCACCTTCACTTGGATTTATAGAACCTGTTAACTTAATGTGGGTTTTGTTAGTTTGTTTTCTTCTCGTTTCAAATGTTCCAGGTCTTCTGGTGTTCAGAAAGGTACATGGCGGAGACTGCTGTGTTTCTGTTCAGATTGTTGTGTCTGTCTGCTTCCTGTAGGGGAGGAGAGGTGGGGCAGTGGGGGAGTGGAAAGGTTCAGGCGTTAACACAAACTGAAGGAGGAACATTTTCCTCACTGGTAAAACTCAAACTATGTTTAGCCTGCACGTAGCCTTTTTCATGTCATCTGAAAGGATTAGTCTAAGTACAAGACCATCCAATCAGATGTGTTTTCCTCTGAGCATAAAATAATGTTGAAGGTGTTTAAATGTTTTATGGAGGCTATCCTGGTTGGAGGTTGAGTGGCTCAATGGACCCATTGGGGGCCAAATGGCTATTACCATATCATACATCACCACCCAAACATCTGCCCACTCAGCCCTTGTCATTGAACCCCATGGGGCAATTTGCATCCCATGTTTTCACCCACCACACCAATAAAGCACCATTCCATTACCAACAGAAAGTGCTAGTTTTGTCAAGTAAAACCTACCAGGTGGCCAGACAACTAACAAATAGTATCTAGCAATTCTCTCTGGCCTTCGTTCTGTCACTAGACACTGCGACAAAAAGGGCAACACTTGGTGTAGCCTAGGTAATCAAATTACCTATTTGCCCAAATGGCTCTAAATTGACCAAATAGCCAGCCTCCCCAATCCCACCTGCTTGCTGTCCTCAAGCTAAGGTCTGCTCTGCTGGTAACCTCACGCTGACCCCATCAACTATGTGAAAAACAATTGATAAAAGAGAATAAAGACTCGCATTCAACCGGATTAATTGTTACCGAAATGCACAGCGTGACATTCAATGGATGTTGAACGAGGTATTTTCCCTATGCCACGGAATCTAGCTGCATGTACACTGCATCAATTCGAATAATAAACTGTTCATACCTAACTACACCTATAAACTACAGTTTAATTAACAGTAAATTGTAATCCCATTTTAGGCAAATGTAAATACCTGCGGCTACAACAATTCACTGGAAACCCTCAACATTGGGCGGTGTAAAAAGCCACCCTCCAATAAAGCTACAATCATATTAGTGCTTGTGTGGGTGACCAATGTATTTTATACCCTATTTAAAATCGGCTGCCAGAAAAAACACTAACGCGTTAGCTAGATTATACCAACAGCACCACTGACCTCCATGCAGTAACTACAGTAAATACACCGCCGCCAGATTTTTCGACCAAAGCGATCTACTATCGGGGTACAAAAAGTCGGACCGCAGAGGCGGCTTTGGTCGCAGTATGGTAATAATTACATAACTACCAGCGCAAGGATGTATGCGGCGATGCAAGCTTCACCACCCGTGATTCCTGGGTGGCCTTACAACCGAAACGGACCTTTCCCCCACGCAACAAAATAATATCGTTTCGGTTTTAGACATGTTTTTAGATTATATTAATATGCTAACAAATCAAACTATTTCTCCAAAAATATATATATATCGTTGAGTTTCCCAGTCATCCCCTTCTTCGTAGCTAGCAAGGACACCGCGCACAGTTTGCGCTCTACTCCATTCCTCCTCTGGCTCGCCACGATGGCACTGGTATGCAGACAGCACTGATAGTGACATTCACTGGCTAAACTGCCGTCTGAGACTAGACTGTCTATCCACCTAGTTAGCTACCTACAATTGCCAGCTAACATTAGCTTAACGTAGAACCAAATATATCAGCAAGTTCAGCCGACATGAGAATTATCCGTATGTGGTGTATTTTACCCTAAGAGCCCCGACAAAATACTTGTCTTTCGCGAAATGAAAAACACAAAATAGCAGATATAATGTGAACCATATGTAAGGAAACCAATAACGTTACAATTATTGTGCCAACACATTCGAGGACTGCGTAACAGCAAACAGAGGAAGCCAATTCGATAGCTCGAATTAACATTGCTTTCGCTATAAAAATGTCTATCTGAGCTGAGATTAGCGAGGTTGGGTTAGCATAGCCACTGCTGTTACACACCAAGCCATAGCAAGCTAGTTAACTATTAGCGAACGCTTGTTAAACAACTCAAAGCATTCCTCCATCTCCGTAAACCGTCAAATAATCACACACGGGATCCATAACGTTACCCATTTGATCATGTACATAGAAGCAAATAAAGACGTACCGAAACCCGGTAAAAAAAAAAAAAAAATACTTGCCTGAATGAGGTCGTTCCGTCTCCGCTTCACTCGGTTCTCGTCTGTTCTACCCAGCGTCAACAAGACGCAGCTAGAAACCACTGCCCCGCAACGTCACATCACTAATGGAGATACGTCACCCAGACTCGATTTGCGTTTGTCACGGAAACTGTGCGGTGGTTTCTGTCCGTCCGTCTGTCTCGCAGTGTGGTTGGTTTGTGTGGCCTACATCTGCAGTGGACAGAGAGCGAACGTTGCGCTGTCTCTCGCCTGCCATAACGATATTGTTTTTATTCCCATTCGTTCTGTCCTTGATGTTCAGACCTGTTATATATTTATATAGGTTAAATATTAACCAAGGTGTGTGTTCTTTGTAAATGCCCAACTACTAAGGACATTTTTTATTTCAAACAATTCTCTATTTGATATTCTCTAAATGAGCCAGGTTACAAAACTTCAGAAGGTTTTTTAAACCTCAAATACACTACACGTTTTACATTTCCTGAATTGCAAGAAAGTTATCCTGCAACAGGGGGATCAAAGGGATAGAAGGGGTCACTGCTGTTACATCATTTCCAACCAAGGTACATGAATTGAGGAGCAAACTGAGATAGAGGGGTCAAGTGAAGATCCTACACCTGTATATAGGCAATAGGGTACAATTTAGGATGCACACAATAATGATTTACGCCTATGACTGGGTTGCTGCTGCTGTGGCTTCCTCAGACTCAGGCCTGTATCATGGATGAGCCATTGGCTGGGTGTTTTTACATGACAAGTGGGAAGGGAAGGGGCAATGCAGGTCTGAGTTCAGCTCTATCTATTGTCCAGATACGGTTTAAAACCTTATACTATATAGCAGTACGTAAAGGGACTGTGTAATGTTTCATATTGGTCTCACTTTCTATACACCTTTCAGAGATTGTCAGTTATTTGGGACTCAGCCAGAGACTTGTCATGTATAGGTTATCAAAATGTGTTAATATAAATAGGAAAAAAATGTAAAAAGTTCACTCTTCTGTGGGGCAGATAGAGATCATTATAACAGATTTTAGATCACATTTCTTTGATCGTTTAAAGTAGCCATAGCTTTTGGGGCACTGGTCAAAGGTAGTGCACTGCATAGGGAATAGGGTATTATTTGGGACTCAGCCAGAGACTTGTCATGTATAGGTTATCAAAATGTGTCAATATAAATAGGAAGAAAATGTAAAAAGTTCACTCTTCTGTGAGTCAGATAGAGATCATTATAACAGATTTTAGATCACATTTCTTTGATCGTTTAAAGTAGCCATAGCTGACTAAACTCCACTCCATGGTGAATTAAGTTTCTGATTAACTCCACCAACGGAGTGGAGCAGAGACCACCCACTGGGCACAAACGGGTAAAATCACTGTTGTTTAAACGTAATTTGTCAACGTATTGTTCTCCTCTGGAGAATGTATCTATCTACGGCTACCTTTGGGTCTCCCATCCACAGCTATTGTTTCAATTCAACCCAGAATTCAACTAAAATAGACAATACAATAGGCCTAGGGTTTCAAGCACTGGTTGATTTCAAATTGAATGATATTTAGTGATATTGAATTGTGTTTGGTTCTCAACGCAACCGAATATATTAACATTTGAAGGCATGGGCCTGATGCACTCCAAAAATCTGAAGGGGCACAAAGTACGTAAGGATGGCTGGGGGTGGTCCGGAAAGGGGCTAGGCCTTGGACGTGACACGTCTGTTTGAAAGAGATGTATCTTCTGCTTGGATAGTTCCATCTGTGCCACAGACTTACTCTGGCTTTGATTCTAGTTTGTCTACAAATGTACAATTGATATGTCTCCATCTCAATCAAACATCTAAGTTAAAGAAAAGGAATAAATTAAATAAAGCCTGGTCTCTGGTCCACTTCGTTGGTGGAGTTCATTAGTAATACCTTTACCATGGAGTGGAGTTTAGTCAGCTAAAGTAGCCATTAGCTTCAAATTGTTTTATGGTCAGTTATGACTAAATATACATTTTCATCATGTATCTTTGTCCAAGCAATTGAAGATCTTCCGGACCAAACAGCTTTTCTCCAAAATGAAACCCAACCCATTTCTCCTCCTGCTGCCCCCAGCTGAGAGAGAGAGAGGCTGTGTCCCAAATGGCACCCAATTCCCTACATAGTGCGCTACTTTTGGGGATCTGGTCAAAGGTAGTGCACTGCATAGGGAATAGGGTATTATTTGGGACTCAGCCAGAGACTTGTCATGTATAGGTTATCAAACGGTGGCTGGGAGAGAGTCTGTCTGTCTGTCTGTCTGTCTGTCTGTCTGTCTGTCTGTCTGTCTGTCTGTCTGTCTGTCTGTCTGACCCGACCCACACTGGTGTCACTGTCTGGTGCGTGAATGTGTGTGCAAGTACGTTTTTTTGTGTGTGTGCATGTGTCTACATTTGTGTGTGTGTGTGTGTGTGTGCGTGTGGCTGTGTCTACGTTTGTGTGTGTGTGTGTGTGCGTGTGGCTGTGTCTACGTTTTTTTGTGTGCGTGCGTGTGTTTGTGTGCCTTCGTGCGTGTGTGTGAGCAGCATGATAAAGGTTCGATAAACAACCCCAGCCACCACCATTTGGCTGCATGTGGCTTCCTGGCTGGCTCTCTTACGTGCAATAACATGACCAGCACTGATTGTTCATTGGGAGTTGAACAACACAGAGCTGTTGGCTGAGGCATTAGTGTACAGGCTCAAGAGTCTTAAATGTGTGTTTCTTAAATGGCACCCTTTTTCCTATATAGTGCACTAATTTTGACCAGGTCCTGTAGGGAAACCCATTGGGCTCTGGTCAAAGGTAGTGTACCATATAGGAAATTGGGATGCAGTCAACTGGAGGTGTCAAAACAAAAAGCCTATTTGCACACGTCACTCCCCTTGTACTGTAAAAAACCTTGAACACCCTCCCCATATTATTGCACACAGAGTGAGTACATGCAACGTATTATGTGACTTGGTAAGCACATTTTTACGCCTGAACTTATTTAAGCTTGCCATAACAAAGGGGTTGAATACTGACTCAAGAAATTTCAGCTTTTCATTTTTAATCAGTTTGTAAAAATAATTTGACATTATGTGTGTAGGCCAGTAACAAAATGTCAAACTGTAATTAATTTTAAATTCAGGCTTTAAGACAACAAAATGTGGAAAAAGTCAAGGGGATGAATACTTTCTTAAGCCACTGTATAATTATAAAAAATATATGCAAGAAATGTTCCACCAACAGGTTTCTGTGCCAATGCACCACCAATAAGAAAAGCATACCGACTTGGGACTCTTCAACATCATGGTTAGCTTTTTCAACAGCACAGTCTGGATGCTGGAATTATATTTTGGACGAACGTGCGCAGGTAGCCTACTGGAGACTTTTGATGTAGCCTAATCAGATTAAAACATTGTGACTGGTTGTGTTTATGCGACACAAAAGTTAATAGTTAAATGACAAGTATTTAGGTGATAGGCTATTGAAGTGTTATGGGTTCGAGAAGCCAGCCTTCCCCAAAAAATTTACCAAGAAAAGAAGAAAAAGCATGTAAAATAATGTATCTTTCGTTTCTCTGTGTTTTCATAATTTTCCTTCAATTGGCAAGAGGCTGAATGTATCTCACTGCAGAAAGCATCTGAGCGAGCAAAACAGCGCCCCCTCTGTCTCTATACGTGTATGCCTTCTATCTGATGCTGTCTGGTCATAAAGAGTATGACATTGTTGCCACCCGTAGCATTGGATGCAAGGGAAGCCATCTAGCATTTGGCCTCCTTTGATAAAAAAAGTATAAAATAATAGCCAATCAGCGTTGAGTGGGAACTGTGAATGGTCCTGATGCACCAAAAAAGTGTCAAGAGAAGCTAGTTTGGATTTGACCCGGCTCCTATCACATCGCATCAAGCGAAATACATAATTGACAGAAACAACTTGAATTGTTGCATCTTGTTGTTTTGTTGTCCTACCGTGGCTAGCTAGCTAAAATTGTCCCTTTCCTAAATTTGCCATTTTGGACTTGTGATTTTACTTAATTCTCGGTACTGGCCAATGATTATAACGGTGATTCTGATCCAACTATAAACGTATACATTGTGGCCCTAGACTGAGAGGATGGAAGTTCAATATTTATTTATGTTTTATTTAACCTTTATTTAACTAGGCAAGTCAGTTAAGAACAAATTATTATTTACAATGACGGCCTACCAAAAGGCAAAAGGCGTTCTGCGGTGACGGCGGATTAAAAATAAATTAATAAATCATTCTAATATAGGACAAACACACAACAAGAGAGACACCTCAACACAACATAAAGAGAGACCTAAGACAACAACATAGCATGGAAACACAGCATGGTAGCAACACAACATGACAACAACATGGTAGCAACACAACATGGCAACGGCACAACATGGTAACAGCACAACATGTTAGCAGCACAAAACATTGTACAAACATTATTGGGCACAGACAACAGCACAAAGGGCAAGAAGGTAGAGACGACAATACATCACACGAAGAAGCCACAACTGTCAGTAAGTGTCCATGATTGAGTCAATATGTAGCTAGACACACACACACACACACACACACACACACACACACACACACACACACACACACACACACACACACACACACACACACACACACACACACACACACACACACACACACACACACACACACACACACACACACAAATAAGAACCATAGACAACCACATCATATTTAGCTTACGTTGATTGGACTAAATAGTTTTTGGTATCTTTTAGCTGTTACTGTATTAGACTAAGCATAGATGATTTGATGATATTGAAATGTTGAAGTTGAAATGGTGCTGGAATAGATAGATAGATAGATAGATAGATAGATAGATAGATAGATAGATAGATAGATAGATAGATAGATAGATAGATAGATAGATAGATAGATAGATAGATAGATAGATAGATAGATAGATAGATAGATAGATAGATAGATAGATAGATAGATAGATAGATAGATAGATAGATAGATAGATAGGTACTTTATTGATAGTGGAGGCAGCTCCAGTTTTCTTTGCGACTTGCGCTAACTCTCTAATAGTTGTTTAGCAGTCTGAAAATGTTGGAAACATGAACTTGCTTGACCATGCTGTAGGTCATTTAACTGTTTGTTGCATGCAATATGCTTTGTAGATTTCACCGCACCGAGGTTGCTCTCCGGTTTTGTGATGAAAAACATAGGTTGCAAAATTACTTTTTTTTCTGGCTTGGTTTCACCAGTGATTTTACCCACACACCGCTACTGCTATATAGTGCAATACTTTTGACTAGAACCCTATAGTCAAAAGTATATAATAATAATAATAATAATCACATGCATAATAGATTATTCTAATTGGTATAAGTATTGGATGCTTTATTTGGGGGGTACTAAGCTAACATATGGAATTGTTTTAAGATGGTCATACCATGGATCATTTAGCTATTTGATGTTGAATTTTAGGACCCCATTAGGTATCCAAAAAATATATTTTAAAATGATTTGATAAAATATTGAATTTGGCCTTTACTACTATAACCTATAGAAACGCATTGAACAACACATTCATAAATGTCAAAAAAATGTATTATAAGAAATAAGGTTTCGAAGTGTCTGTCATTTATCTAGGAGATATAGGAAAGCTCAGGAAATATATATTTATTTTCGACACATTTAACATCTTATTTTTGTTGGCACAAAACTACCTCCATACTTCCATATGTTTGTATGGGACTGAGAACACCATCTTGTTCCTGATTCTCCCTTTTCCATAGTGGCCACATCAGCGTTACCGAGTTCAGACCAGTCCCGTGACACTTGTGGGGGTCGTAGAGCAAAACGGAGAACACCATTGTGTTCGTGAGAGTGGTCATAATAGTTTATAGTGAAAATTACATTCGTTTTAGCAGGAGTGGACTGGGACAACAATTCGGCTATGGCATTATCCACACCAGCCCACATCACTACGCGCCGCCAACTCACCCCCAGCCATCCTCACACATATAACCATGACCCTACACACCATACTTAGACACAGGCAGTAGTGCTCACACATAACATTGGGAGCACAGTACAGCGTTTTTCAACCATTTCTGTACCAGTGACTGGCGAGACATGCTCCTCCTTCTCTTTTTTAACCACCTCATGTTTCAAAAAAATACAATATGTAAAAACCCTACTGAAGATACAACTCACCATTATAACTATGCCTCTGCTCTAGCCATTTTGTTTTCCTCCCTGTTGTGCTGTCCACCTGTCTCAGCATCTTCTCTGCTGTCGCCGTGCTTCTTCTTGTTCTCTGTCTGCCTGTCTCGCTAAGTGTTAACTATTATAGGGCTCCATGCTAACATTTTCCCCTGGTGTCACAAACCTTTACAGTTAAAGTCACTTTTACATCTCATAAAGTCATTCATAGTGCTTTATTAATTACTTTATTTTATTTAACCTTTATTTAACTAGTCAGTTAAGAACAAATTCTTATTTACAATGACGGCCTAGGCCGGCCAAACCCGGGCGACACTGGTCCAATTGTGCACCGGCCTATCGGACTCCCAATCATGGCCAGATTGTGATACAGCCTGGAATTGAATCAGGCTGTCTGTAGTGACACCTCTAGCACTGAGATTAGACCGCTGCGCCACTCGGAAGCCCCATTAAGAAGTATAATAAATAGACTACTAAGGAATTCAAGAAATAAGTTGTTGCATCTAACAAGTTCAAGCAATGCATGATTCAAGATATTTTGATGTGCAACTTAATCCAGTTATTGTCATGAATTGGGTTGACAATTAGACTATAGTTTAATGTCAAAATAGGACATTAATTAAAACTCCAGAATTTAACTTTTTCCCTCAGAACAGCCTCAATTTGTTGGGGCATGGGCTCTACAACGTGCCAATCGCCTTCCACAGGGATGCTGGCCCATGTTGACGCCAATGCTTCCCATAGTTGTGTCAAGTTGGCTGGATGTCCTTTGAGTGGTGGACCATTCTTGATACACACAGGGAAACTGTTGAGCGTGAAAAACCCAGCAGCGATGTAGTTCTTGACACAAACCGCTGCAACTGGCACCTACTACCATATCCTGTTCAAAGGCACCTGGCACTCGCAGTTCCATTTTGAAATGTTATACGATCAGAACACATATTTATCTCTGACGCATGTGGGGAGAGGAGAGTGGCTTGCTCATCACAGCAGCAGGCCCCAGTGAGGGCACAGGCACAGAGGTAGGGCAGACACTTTCATTACAGGAATCATGAGGATAATGGACTACACTGTTTGACCAAAAAATAGGACGTTTTGAGTGAGGTCACAATGTAGAATGTGTTCTTTCGACATTTATAGGCACCCTTTCCGTTTTTTATAATCCATGATCTTGGCTGTCTAACCGATGACAGAGTCTGAGCAGGTCTCTTTGCTGATGTCGCGTTCAACTTTAAAAGTGAGTTTGTGGGACCTCAGAAAACCGTTGCCCACTGATCAGCCAATGGCTCATTATAGATTAGTATAACAGAGAAAAAAGCATTTAAATTTTAACAGGCCCATGGACCTCACCTTTTTCATTTTTTTTGTTTTACCTACATTTCGACCAGCCCACCCAACAATAAAATGGTCCAGCCTATTTGGCATTTGCCAGAATTGCCAGATGGCCAATCCACCCCTGCATTTTAGCTAACCTTTGACTGAAATATGTCAACCATCTTGTTGGCCCTTTTCTCTCCCCTTGCATAGTGGCTATCAGGGGAATTTCGGAAGGTTGTGGCTGTTTTTACTTTATGACAACCCGATTATTGTGGTCACAGGGAACATCTCCACTAAATAAACAGACAAGCAAATAGGTCTAGTAGTGGAGATTCAGCACCATGGATAGCGGCGCGGTTGATCAAATCCCTGCGAATCTGACTAGTCAAGCCTGTGCACTCGCTTTTGTTATAGTAACATCATGGAACAATGTTGCAAATGTCTATTTGTACCAGCCATTTTGTTAACAGTGAGTAGCTGCAGTTTATATGTTGAGCCTCTGCCAGTACCACAAAGCTAGTTTGGAGATTTGTTAATGTGAGATGGAGATTGCCTTCAGTAACTGAGTGGAGAGGTCACTTGTAGCCTAGCCTACACATGATAGTCAGCAATGGAATTTATATAAGTTATGCATGTTATTTATGTTTTCTATTGGGGACTTTACATTGAGTAGGCTAAATATGGTAGGCTGCTATAGCGTTGTGATGACTGGTCTAATGTCTAAATGAGCCAGAGAGTTGATATGTCTGTTTCATGCAGATATTCGCAAGTGCATATTTTGTATTTTTGCATTAGTGCAGAATAAAAATGTTAAGCTATATTATTGGGCCATGGGGCCGTCGTTATTTTTCTCAGGAAAGGGGAAAGAGCTTGGTTGGGAAGTCCTGGGATACCAGTCACCGATATTAAACCCTAAATAGCATATGTGAAATGTATTTATTAGACTGTTAAAATATGGATCGCTAGATGACCAGCTTTTCTAGTGTTAATACTAGAGTAGAGAAACACACATTTTTGTATGACTCTGTGTCAAAATTCTACAAAAATGGACCTTATGCATTTCAGATGAAACATCAACGGAATGTTCATCTCATCTCCCAGGACAAATTAGCTAGCAATGTGCTTTATCAATTTACCTGATTTTGCTAACGGTTACGGTGGACAAAATCAAGATGTCAATATTCTTGTAATGCTTCTTTTATAATTAAATTATAGCAAATGCTGCAATTAACACAATAACCTTTTTGCATAACTCCATACAATTTTACAGGATATATTCTATATAGGATATTGATAAACCTCTGTCTATGGGGAAGACTCTATGGATAACAATACACTATGACACCAATGAACTATGCTTATTCTATTTCAATTTGCTGCCCAGTTGTCATACCCATGTGCTTTATGAACGTCTTCTCCTTTAACCCCCACTCCCTGTGGATCTCACCTTGTCTTGATACTGTTTTATATCAACTGATGGGTTATTCATCCATGTGTGCTTTGAGAGGAAGAGAAAGATGGATCTGGAAAAGAGCTGTACTGTGTTTACTTGGCTCTATTAATAGTGTATACCAGGTAGGTGTGTTTAAACTAAAGTGGCAATATATGAATAACCATTTCAGATGGAGTGTCGGTAAATTAAATTACACTCACAATACTCTACTGGAGATCAGATGCTGTTACTATATCATTGCAATTACTGCAGTAGCACACTATTACTGAATCCAAGCTGTGTATCTCACAGCTATATCACAGCGTTATGTGGTGTGGGGGATGTGACAAGAATTACTCATTGTTGATCCATTGACGAAGAAGGTTTATCACATACACTGATTTAACTGAGTTATAGAATTAAGAGTGCTATTGGTTATAACAGTGTTGCCTAGACTGTGTTTAGCATGAGGTATGCAGCACCTTGAAGTACATACACAGTGCATCCTAAATGGCACCCTATTCCCTATGTAGTGCAATACTTTTGACCAGAGACCTATGGTGCACTATATAGGGAATACAATGTGAATTTTACTAAAGGGGTTTTAGTAGAACAGTATGAGAGATTCCTTTATTGCTGAATTCAATCCCTCTAGGAACAGCAGAGAATAGCAGACGAGCAATTAAAGCATGTTTTTCAGATCCTCCAAAGTGGCACGCCTGGTGGGGACCAGGCCCCCGTTCCCCCAGCCTCCCCTTCTCTGAGGAAGAGGGCACAGGAACAATGTCAAACATCTTGTTTGACATTGTCTTGGAGAGCATGATTTTGGAAAGAGGCATGTAACCCTCCCTGTATGTCCTTCATGGAGGAAATATCATTTACAGTGCAGTATCCCATGCAGTTTTATGAGAGATACACTATATATACAAAGGTATGTGGACACCCCTTCAAATTAGTGGATTCAGACACTTCAGCCCCACCCATTGCTGACAGGTGTATAAAATCAAGCACAGCCATGCAATCTCCATAGACAAACATTGGCAGTAGAATGGCCTTATTGAAGATCTCAGTGGCTTTCAACATGGCACAGTCATAGGATGCCACCTTTCCAACAAGTCAGTTCGTCAAATTTCTGCCCTGCTAGAGCTGCCCCGGTCAACCTTGTAGTTCTGTTATTGGAAACGTTTTGGAGCATTAATAGCTCAGCCACGAAGTAGTAGGCCACACAAGCTCACAGAACGGGACCGCCAAGTGCTGAAGCGCGTAAAAATCGTCTGTTCTCGGTTACAACACATACTACCTAGTTCCAAACTGCCTCTGGAAGCAAGAACTGAGTCAGCCCAAGAACTGTTCGTCTGGAGCTTCATGAAATGGGTTTCCATGGCATAGCAGCCGCACACAAGCCTAAGATCACCATGTGCAATATGCCAAGCATTGACTGGATTGGCGTAAAACTTGCCGCCATTGGACTCTGGAGCAGTGGAAACGCGTTCTCTGGAGTGATGAGTCATGATTCACCATCTGGCAGTCCGACGGACAAATCTTGGTTTGGCGGATGCCAGGAGAACGCTACCTGACCGAATGCATAGTGCCAACTAAAGTTTGATGGAGGAGGAATAATGGTCTGGGGCTGTTTTTCATGGTTCGGCCTAGGCCCCTTAGTTCCAGCGAAGGGACATCTTAATGCTACAACAATTACATTCTAGACGATTCTGTGCTTCCAACTTTGTGGCAATGGTTTGGGGAGCCTTGCACAGAGCCTTGACCTCAACCCCATCGAACCCCTTTGGGATGAATTGTAATGTGTCTGCGAGCCAGGCCTAATCGCCCAACATCAGTAATGCTCGTGGCTGAATGGAAGTAAGTCACCGCAGCAATGTTCCAACATCTAGTGGAAAGCCTTCCCAGAAGAGTGGAGGCTGTAATGGACCAACTCTATATTAATGCCCATGATTTTGCAAAGAAATGTTAGACAAGCATACTTTTGGTCATTTTCAACCAGAGTTTTTAGATTGGTAGACAAGGGGTGTTGATGAAACCGTTGATACTATATAATAACAAACAGTTAAGAGAGAGGATGGAGAGGAGGGCAAATGAGGAGAGAGGGTAGATGAGAGTTAAGAGAGGACAGTAGAGGGGAGAGAAGAGGAAAAAAAGACTGGATTGGCGTGAGAGTATTTCAATTGGTTTTGCTTGACTCCTCTCAAATCAAAGTTTGAGTTGCGTCTTCTATATCCAGAGGCTGTGAGAGCCAAACGAGTGGCTACGTCACATGACCACACAGAAGACAAGTAAAATGTTTTACAGACATTAGCTAGCCAACTTATTGATACTGGTTTGCGATAAACCCCTCAAGTTCATTGCAAAATAGAATAGGTTTAGAAACCTACATACAAACAGAACCAGCAAGAAGGGTGAACACAGGAAGAAGGAAGAACAGACCAATGGGAAGATGAAGGGAAATAAAATGTTTATTTTGCGAAATATGGGTTTTTACATCCTGTTACAGTTCAGTAGGCTCCTCTGGATGAAATCACACATTCTTCATCCAAGTGTTTTCATACAGGTTTCACCCAATAACAAAGTTACCAATCAATGTAGTGATCAATCATTAGTTACAGCAAATTACATAAAAAAAACACTACAGTATAAAGTAGCATGGCAAACATTCTGAAGTGTGTTCGTTCCTCCAATCAATCACAACATGGCCCTGCTATAAACACTCCGGATGCAACTCGAATGGCACCCTATTCCACATGTAGTCCACTACCATTGACCAGGACCCATAGAGCTCTAGTCAAAAGTAGTGCTCAATATAGGGAATAGGATGCCACATACTTCATACTCTTAACAATAAATTCTTCAGCTACATCGACAGAATTGTTGTGCGTTCCAAATGGCACCATATTCCCTAAATAGTACAGTACTTTTGACTGCACTACCTAGGTAGTAGGGTGCCATTTAGGACAACATTTATTTTTAAATAAACTATTTGGGAATACATTTTTTTGCTGATAAATGCTTTGTATTGATAGTATTTGTAATTACTCAGATTTTAAGAACATCTCATTCAAGAAATGTATCTTTAGTGTTGTCAGAATCTGGTCCAAGAATCAGTGATGGTCCATTCTTTGTATACTCTAGAAATCAGATTCAGACTGACACAGACATGGAATGGAGACAAAAAAATAAAATAAAAAAATAAACTGAAAACAGAAATAAGACTTTAAAGGCATTGTATAGTAAAAATGAACAAAAAACATTTTCATATGTAATTTCTATGACTAATATTAGAAAAGCACATCTTCCTACTCTATATATATACTGTACCTTTTTCAACGTACCACCAAGACATTAACATCTCTTTTTTTTCTAGAAAATATTTGTTGGTCCTGTGTGAACGATAGATTGCATGATGGTGTTTGTCTGTATAGACTAATACACCCAGTCCCAAATGACACCCTATTCCTTACATAGTGTGCTACTTTTGACCAGGGCCCATAAGCGTCCCTAGACTTAGCTAGTGCTCCAGCCTTACCCGTCCTACTTTCCACACAGTCAATTATTCATTCACAGTTTGGTTGCATCCAAATTGGCACCCTATTCCCTTAATAGTGCACTTTTCGTAGTGTAGTATACTTTTGTAGTGCACTTGATAGGACATAGCGTGGCATTTGAGATTTGCCCTTTGTCAGTATCTACAATAGTGTTGGTTGGCTGCTGAGGTTACAGTCAGTCACTAAATCCTGTAACGGTCTCTGTACCAGAGGTTGCCATGGCAACTACTGTAAACAATAGTGGGCCAACCTACGTGGTTCTGACAGGACACCAGGCTTGAACACTATGTAACACTTTAGGACATTGGCCATCATACATAGAGAACAGCTATTACATTAAATAAAATGAGAAAAATATATAGATGTGTTTTGTTTTAAAAAAGGCTAGTGTTGTCTTGTTCTTCCTTCCTCTACAAACATGGTGCTGCAACAAAGCTAATAATACATGTAGTGGACGTAAATCATTAAATTATTTTCAACCTTGTCCCCCTGGAAATCTGGCTTGGAGTTAAAAAGGTGTTGTTGGGAACCACAGGTCTAAACATATATCCATCCTCAATGATTTGTAATATGTACAAATAAGATATCCATCAAACACCACCAAGTAGAGAAGAAGGAGGGTTAGTTTGTTCTCTGTGGACTGTCTGTGTCCCTCTTTCCCCTGCCCGTTTGTGTCAAGTAACCTAGGTACCCAACCACCTCCAAGCCTCATTGGTTACTGAGAGCAGGCTCCCTGATGACCAACGAGGAATTCAGTGCGGATTTGATACATGATCCAAAAATAATATAAAGAGAGAAGGTAGATTTTAAGGACTAGTGGTTATAAATGGCAGTGGCTTCCGTCCAAAATGGCCTCCTATTCCATAATGCACTATGTAGGGTATAGGGTGCCAATTGGGACGCGTCCACACTATGGAAGATTTGTTTGGCAAGTTAGCATCTCATTTCAGAGTCCTGGCAGCTCTCTCTCTCTCCAACAGCAGGGTGCTAGATGGGGATGTCATCGCTGGGTTGTCCGGTAACCATGCAGAGTTAACTAGCAACGTCGTCGTCAAGGAGACGCGGCGCTCACACACTCCTCACACACACTCCTCAGCTGACATCAGGAGAGGGTTGATGTACTCAAACCCTTCGAACTCTGACTGGTCGATCTTCTTCACTGCATCACTGCAACACAGACAGGAAACAAACAGTTATAGGGGGGGCCATATGACGATATTGATCAGTAGGTAAATTGCTTTTCTTACCACCACTAACTAATCTAGTAACCTGAACAGCCATCATAAAGCATTGATTTAAATGATCCATGAAAAATGATGGACGGAAGGACAGACAGAACGATGGGCCCTGGTAAAAATTTCACTGAACAAAAATAACCGCAACATGCAATCATTTCAACAATTTTACTGCGTTACAGTTCATATAAGGAAATCAGTCAATTGAAATAAACTAATTAGGCCCTAATCTATGGATTTCACATGACTGGGAATACAGATATGCATCGGTTGGTCAGACACCTTAAAAAAAGTGTGGATCAGAAAACCAGTCAGTATCTGGTGTGACCACCATTTCCCTCATGCAACGCGACATCTCCTTCGCATAGAGTTGATCAGGCTATTGATTGTGGCCTGTGGAATGTTGTCCCACTCCTCTTCAATGGCTATGCAAAGTTGCTGGATATTGGCGGGAACTGGAACACGTTGTCGTACAGGTTGATCCAGAGCATCCCAAATATGCTCTGTGTGACATGTCTGGTGAGTATGCAGGCCATGGAAAAACTGGGACATTTACAGCTTCCAAGAATTGTGTACAGATCCTTGCAACATGGGGCCGTGCATTATCATGCTGAAACATGAGGTAATGGCAGCGGATGAATGGCACGATAATGGGAATTCAAATTGCCATCGCTAAAATGCAATTGTGTTCATTGTCCGTAATTTATGCCTGCCCGTACCATGACACCACCGCCACGGGGCACTCCGTTCACAACTTTGACATCGGCCTGGTACAGTTGAAGCGAAGAGTTTTCAGTGAAGAGCACACTTCTCCAGCGTTCCAGTGGCTATCGAAGGTGAGCATTTTCTCACTGAAAACTGTTACGACGCCGAACTGCAGTCAGGTCAAGACCCTGGTGAGGACGACGAGCATGCAGATGAGCTTCCCTGGGACGGTTTCTTACAGTTTGTGCAGAAATTCTTTGTTTCAGCAAAAATGGGACCAAAACATAACATGTTTCTATTTTTAGTTCAGTATAGTTCACTATATATGGTACCATTTGGGACACATCCAGAGAGACAGATACTCACTCGTCATCAGGCGTGAGCTGGATAGGCTCGTTGGTGAATTGGGCGTCAAAGTTGTCTAGTCCAAACTCTCCTGAGATGTTGGGTTTGAACGGAGGAACCACCTGCTTCTGCTCCATCTGAAACAACACAATACAACGAGGTCAGACACACACACAGCATTGAGGTCAAAGAGACATCCACACATACAATGCATTCAGAAAGCATTCACTCCTTGAGTTGAGTTTTCCCACATTTTGGTACCTCACAATACCCCATAATGAAAAAGAGAACAGGTTTTTAGAGATTTTTGCAAATGTCAACAAAAAAAAACATCAGACCCTTTGCTATGAGACTCGAAATTGAGATCAGGTGCATCCTGTTTCCATTGATCATCATTGAGATGTTTCTACAACTTGATTGGCATCTACCTGTGGTAAATTCAATTGATTGGACATTATTTGGAAAGGCAGTGTCAGAGAAAAAAACCAAGCCATGAGGTCGAAGGAATTGTCCATAGAGCTCCGAGACAGGATTGTGTTGAGGCACAGATCTGGGGAAGGGTACCAAAACATTTCTGCAGCATTGAAGGTTTCCAAGAACACTGTGGCCTCCATCATTCTTAAATGGAAGAAGTTTGGAACCTCCTATAGCTGGCTCCCTGGCTAAACTGAGCAATCGGGGAGAAGGGCATTGGTCAGGGAGGTGACCAAGAACCCAATGGTCACTCTGACAGAGATCCAGAAGCCTGAATGCCAAGCGTCACATCTGGAAGAAACCTGACACCATCCCTACGGTGAAGCATGGTGGTGGAAGCATCATGCTGTGGGGATGTTTTTCAGAGGCAGGGACTGGGAGACTAGTCAGGATCGAGGGAAAGATGAACGGAGCAAAGTACAGAGAGATCCTTGATGAAAACCTGCTCCAGAGTGCACAGGACCTCAGATTGGGGCAAAGGTTCACCTTTCAACAGGATAACGACCCGAAGCACACAGCCAAGACAATGCAGGAGTGGCTTCGGTGACAAGTCTCAATGTCTTTGAGTGGCCCAGCCAGAGACCAGACTTGAACCCGATCGAACATCTCTGGAGACCTGAAAATAGTTGTGCAGCGACGCTCCCCATACAATCTGACAGAGCTTGAGAGGATCTGCAGAGAAGAATGTGAGAAACTCCCCAAAAACAGGTGTGCCAAGCTTGTAGCATCATACCCAAGAAGACTTGAGGCTGTAATCGCTGCCAAAGATGCTTCAACAAAGTACTAAGTGAAGGGTCTGAATACTTATGTATATGTTATATTTCAGTTTTTTATTTTTAATACATTTGCAAAAATGTCTAAACCTGTTTTTGCTCTGTCAATATGGGATATTGTGTGTAGATTGATGAGAAAAAAAACAAATTTAATTCATTTTAGAATAAGGCTGTAACATAACACAATTTGGAAATAGTCAAGGGTCTGAATACTTTCCGAATGCACTACACAGCTTGATTAAAATAATGTATATGAAGCGACTTACGGTCAACATAGTCCAGCAAGCACCATGTTTCAATCAAATGAGCCTTATTTACAAACAAAAATGTACGTACAAACTCCCCTGAAAACAGTTTAGAACCATTTTAAACCACAGAAAAAATGTGGCAATAAAATAATTGCACCAAAAGCCAATCTCTCTATCCGCTGAAGCTGTAAGATAGCCTGTGGCTCAATGGAAACTCCATTGTTAACTCAGACCCCAAACAGACAGGTAGCTTGCAGTGTTGACCTAGCACTGTCACCCCCTGGAGGTAGAGTAGTGCAGTGCAAGGCTGTCACGTGGTTTTATTTAACCTTAATTTAACTAGGCAAGTCAGTTAATAACACATTCTTATATACCATGACGGCCTACCTACAGGGTCAGCCCCTGGAGCAAATTAGGGTTAAGTGCCTTGCTCACTTAACCCTAAAACCCAGGTTTTTTCACCTTGTCGGCTCGAGTATTTGAACCAGCGACCTTTCGGTTACTGGCCCAACGCTGTAACCGCTAGGTTACCTGCCGCCCTAAAAGTGTGAGGTGAGACTGAGTGCAGGGGGAAACAGCTCAGCAGCGTAATGTCATCCCTCCAGACATCCAGTAAGCAGACAGGGCAGATCAAACTGGGAAAAGAGGTGAGGCTGCTCCTGAGTTGGTGTGGGACTGGATGCCTGTCTGGAGGCCAGCCTGTCTGTCAGGTTGGAGTCAATTCCTTTCCAATTTACCCAGCAATAGGACAATAATACATTTCTGAATTTGAATATTGAGGTAAGCCAAATGCTGCTTAATCTCTGGTGGTGATCCTCTGATTTTAATTGGTGAGAATTCTGCTTCTGCTGCTTTTATAAAAATTTAAACAATGATCCCCTGTCTCTGTATGTATTGGTCATGATTCTCTCACCTAAACACTAGATACAGTAGTAGGAAAGAGAGAGAGTTGCATTAAAGAGAGATAGAAGAGAGAGAGAAAGAGGGCAGCGAGAGAGGGGGAGAGATAGAAGACAATGACTCACAAGGTCCCAGTCTACGTTTCGGAAGAAGGGATGACCCATGATGTCAGCAAAGCCTGTCTGGGGATGACAGCCTAGCCGCTCCTTAGGTTCCTGAGAAGAGCGAGAGAGACAGGGAGGGAGGGAAATAGTGGGAGGGAGGGAGGGAAATAGTGGGAGGGAGGGAGGGAGGGAAATAGTGGGAGGGAGGGAGGGGAGAGGAAGGGTAGGAAGGAGGGAGAAGGGGAACGAGGGGGAGAGAGATAAAGATAGATAGACAATGAGTTCAAGAGCATTGATAACAAGAGACAGGTGGAGAGAGGGAGGGAGAGAGGGAGAATAAAGGTTCATTACATCATGGTCAAAGGGCATTGTGACATGACCTTGTTAGGATTGATCTTCCTGTGTGTGTGTCTGGTAGTTACCTTGTTGAGGAAGCCCTTGAGAACGCTGGCAGCTTTGACTGACAATGAACGAGGAATCCTGATCTGTTTTTCCAATATTACTACAGAGAGGAGACAGAGGAGATTAGACATGACTTTTCTGAAACTTTGCTCTTTATTGAAACAGTTAGTTAGGACCTAACTAACAAGGAAACAAAGTAATATTTACACTCCCAGGAAGAGAACGAGCGCAAGCTAGTTGGAGAGTAGGGTACTAGAGAATAGGACCCAGCAATCTAGTAGGTCAGCTGTTATACAGAGATATGTGTGAGTGTTACTTTGGAAGAGGTCATTTTAAGTATTGTGTGTGTGTGTGTTACCTTGGAAGAGGTAGTCTTCAGTGTTCTGGTCTGGGTTGTCGGAGCTCCCCACGATGTCAAAGGGCGACCGTCCAGCCATCATCTCAAACATCAGCACCCCCAGTGCCCACCAGTCCACACTGAAACCTGAACCCGCACAATTGACCGAAAGTCATTTAAATGACACTGCCTTACATTTCAATATAAATACACATAAGAGGACATGCTCGTACGGTGCAAACAAGGATGTGCAGGGAAATCTATAATGATGTGCATGTTATACGTTTGTCTTATACGTTTGTCAAATGTGCGTCATTTGTAGCAGACAGTCTTACCATAGTCCTCTCCTCTAAGTATCTCAGGGGCGATGTAGTTGGGTGTTCCACAGAATGTACTGGTGGTGTCTCCTGGCCTCAAGCCCTCCTACAGAGCACAGCAGTCAGCACACACGTCTCACAACGTAGAGGCATTAACACACAAACACCTCAGAGCTTACATTTATGCACACACAAACACAAAAAGATACACACACAATACACAGAGACAGAAACACACAGGCATAAGCACACCCACGGACAGACCACGATACCCACCTTGCACATGCCATAGTCGGTGAGTTTGATGTGTCCCTCAGACTCTAGCAGGACATTGTCCAGTTTGAGGTCTCTGTAGATGATGCCTCTCTCATGGAGGTAGTTCAACGCCAAGCTGATTTCTGCTGAGTAAAACCTGACAGAGAGAGAGATGGAAAATAACTGGTCAGACTCAAGTCACACACACAGATACATCACTGTCTAAGATCTACACAACTAATCACCAAGCTCTTCATTAGTTGAATCAGGGTCCTGTTCATTAGACACCAAACGGAAGAAAATGTGCTGAAACAGGAAGGGACTACCAGGACTTGTCCAATAAGGCTCATTTTCAATTGCAAAAGGTTCTGTTGTGTACCCTGTTGAACATAACCCAAGTGTAGCTATGACATTATTCATACCTGGCGTGTTCCTCAGGTAGCTTCCTCTGTCTCTGCATGTGGAACATCAGGTCTCCTCCGTTTACATACTCTATGACAAAGAATAGTCTGCTCTCAGTCTGGAAACAGGAGTGTAGCCCCACTAGGAAGGGGTGGTTGGACGCCTGCTCAAACACGTGCTTCTCTGTCTGGACCCAATCAATGTCCTACAACACAGGGAATAACACACACAGGATGCATTTGGAAAGCTAAATAAGCAGATCAGGTCAGCCATCTGATGAGGACAGAGACAGACAGACAGAGTGAAAGAGTGTATGTGAGGAGTGAGTGAGTGGTGCGGACAGATCTCTATTGACAGACAGACATAAAAATAGGTCTGGACAGAGCAGCCTTAGAGACAGACAAAATGGATGTGAGGAGAGTGAAAATGTCTGAGAACACAGTGAGTGGTTCTGCTGACAGGCTTCTATTGACGGACAGGTAACAATAGGTCAGGGCAGAGCAGCCTCTCAGACAGACAGAGGAGGGATGGCACAGATGATTGATCAGGTAGCGCCTGTCAACGTGTCAGACCAAGTCTGTCTGTTTCTTCAGTGTGTGTGTGTGTTCATATGCGTGTGTGACTCTCCGTCTGTGTGTGTTCACCTCATCGTCGTTGACCAGCTCCTTCTTGACGACCTTCATGGCGTAGATCCTCTCAGTCTTCTTGAGTCGGACCAGCAGGACCTTAGCATAGCTGCCCCGCCCGATCACCCTCAGCAGGTCAAAGTCTACCAGACCCAGACTGGACACTGACTTCCCTGTGTCTCTGCTGCTTCGCGCCTACAGGACGGAGGGATGGACAGAAATAGGCATGAGATAAGACGGACAGGCAGAAAAAGAGGGAGAGACAAGATAAACAGACGTGAGACAAAAAGACAGGTTGCCAACACTCTCCCTCGCAACAACTTTGGCAACAAACACAATCTCAGTCCATCTTCCTCACCTCTTTCTCTTCTCCATTGTAGTTTAGACTCTCACTGGAATCTTTGTTCTGAGGACCTGAGAGAGCGAGAGAGAGCGACAGAGAGAGAACAAGAGCAAGGGCAGTCACATATCTTCCTAGTCACTAGAGGGCAGACCTGCCAACATTGAATAACTTTTCTGAGTAACACTTCAGTGCCACCCCCCCGACGGTGCATGTGACACCCACACCGCACCATTTTTATACCTTATGAAAACAGCCTCAGTAGGAATGCAGGAAGTTGGAGAATTTTTCATTTTTCAAGTGCCATTTCCTGAAACCTAGTCTTAAATTATATCAAACAATGAAGCCAACACAGAAGTCTTTTGTTTGATCCTAAATGAAATTGAGGTGGTCTCAATGACACTAAACATTTTAGGTTAAATTTAGGAGTAATGATTGGTGTTTTTATGGTGACTTTAAAACAGTTATAGAATGTATTGGTGGTGACAGGGGAAAATTGAGGATGGATCAACAACATTGCAGTTACTTCACAACACAAACCTAAATGACAGAGTGAAAAGGAAGCCTGTACAGAATAAAAAATATTCACATATACACATTAACTTTAATACAAAGCGTTATGTTTGTGGCAAATCGAACACACCACTTCATATTTTCAAACATGGTGGTGGCTGAATCATGTTATGGGTATGCTCATAAAAATAAATGGAATAGAGCTAAGTACAGGCAAAATCCTAGAGGAAAACCTGGTTCAGTCTGCTTTCCAACAGACACAGATTCAAATTCCCGTTTCAGCAGGACAATAACCTAAAACACAAGGCCAAATATACACTGGAGTTGCTAACCAAGATGACATTGAAGTGGCCTAGTTACAGTTTTGACTTCAATAGTCCTTTTGCACAATGTAGCAACGCCCACCTCTGTTCAACTTCCTACCCGATACATCGCTTCCCTTACTAGCCTCGAAGACGCCCGTTTTGTCATTAATATACTGAGGTAATCAGTATATCATATTTCTATCATGTTTTTTTATCATTTTTCTTGTAGTTTAAGACATGCATTTTACAGTAGCTAGCTAACGTTATGATTGCTCATTCTTTTTATTCAAAACAGTTTTGATCAGAGACAGGAGAGGTCTGCGTAAGGGCTTGCTGCTACAGGTCCATGAGGAAAAACGAGAAACCACACAGTTTGAGTGTATGGTGAAAAGTCAGTTGTTTGTGTCACACTACATGCCAGTTACACAGTCAGAGATAAAGCCTAGTCTTAGACTAAGAAGTTCCTGTCAATGGAGATTGCTTAGTCTAGGACTTGGCTTAACCCATGTCTATGAAACCGTTCTTAGTGTAGTCGTCTTCCTTTCTGTTTCTCTAAGCTCTGTTAAGTTGGACACATTAGCTTACATTTAAACGAGGACATATACCCTTAATAGAGAAGTTTAAACCCGTATTTGCTGGTCGTGACATGTTGAGTGATTTTATAGTCTAATCATTGTATTTTTATATCCCCAAGTAGGTTGTACTGAAACCCTCTGAGCCAGTAACAACGACAACATCACTGTTCATGTGTTGCTGGCACTGCATTATGCAACCCCAGTCTGCACTCTATTCCCAGATGGGAAAATCAGTTGTCCCACCTGGTCACAGCTGCGCAAAGGCCGAACAGCAGTGGCATAAGCCAAGGACTATGGTATGTTTTAATAGCTATACCACATATCAACGTCATAATCACATCATAATGCTAAGAAATGATTTAATGAAAACTTAAATCGTCTCATGATTAGATTTAGAATAGTGCCCTTGTACTGTCTTTCTACAGGGTCTGAAACCTGGGCACATATGCAAAATGACCATCACCAAGCCCACCAAAAAAGTAATGTCAGAAGGAGGGATTAGGTGAGTATTCCCTAATAGCCAGTATAGTAGGTAGTAGCTGGTCATGTCATATTACACTGACTATATAAAATGATTAAATTTCAGGTGGTTTCAAGTACATTGTTTAGATTAGCTAACCACCGCGGCTGCTTTGCTTTGCAGAAGTACACTCTACAAAACACACACAACAATCAAATTACAAAAATCCCTAACTGAACAGATAAACACAATTTTCAACAAGAATGATGAAAAAAAACCGCAATAGAAATATGACAATATTAATATACTGAGGTAATGAGAAAACAAGCGACTTCGAGGCTAGTATGGCTACAATCAGGCTGACAGGACGCGATCGGGAGATTAAGCTATGTAACGGGTAGGAAGTTGAGCGGAGGTGGACGTTGCTACATTGTGCAAAAGGTCTATTGGCATGAAAATCTATGGCAAGACTTAACTCTCTAGCAATGATCAACAACCAATTTGACAGGGAATTTTTCAAGAATGTGCAAATATTGTGCAATCCAGGTGTGTAAAGCTCTTAGAGACTTACTCAGAAAGACTTACAGCTGTAATTGCTGCTAAAAGTGATTCTAACACGTATTAACTCAGGGGTGTGAATACTTACGTAAATGAGATATTCCTGTATTTAACTTTCAATACATTTGCTAAATTGTCTAAAAACATGTTTTCACTTTGTCATTATGGGGTAATGTGTGTAGACAGATAAATGTTTTTTTGTGAATTGAATTCCGGCAGTAACAACAAAATGCAGTATAAGTCAAGGTGTATGAATACTTTCTGAAGGCACTGCAATTACATCCCCTGTCACCCTTCACTTGAAGCAGAGAATTCTGAGATTGTGTAAATACTGCAACAAAAGATGTGCGTTTAATACCATAGGTAGGTCTAGGCTAACACATAAAAGGCTGAAAGACTGCCATTTCCAAATAATCCGCAAGGATCTCTGTTGGGACACACAGGTCTCATGGAACCCTCTAACTAAAAGCCTATTTTTGCCTATTTTAGGGTAGTTTTTCAACAGCTTACATTGACCTCAAATTGGTACGCAAAATGCATGCAGGTTGGCAGGTCTGAGAGGGGGATACAGAAGTGGTTAACAGTGTAAATGTTATAGGATAAGTTCACCCAAAATCCAGAAACTCCCAAGTGATTCCATACATTGAAACTAATTCGTTGGAGGTTGCCCTCTCCCCCTCTCTCTCCCTGTAGTGCTGTACTGAAACAGCTGCAAAAACGGGTCAATTGACTCGTGACGAAAGCGTACGGCCGAATGAGCTATTTCTGTCGAAAGTACTATTGGTTTTGAGTCAGAAAATTTGTACTTTCCCACATAAAACATTTGAGAACTGCCACAGCAGCGGAGATGAGTAACAACTAGTCTCTGCAAGAGTGTGTGATTTCATAGCGTAGCGGGCCTAGCCATTCACCGTGGGAGTGCAACGGTCAAGTGAGGCCATTTACCATGATCTAAGGGCACTCTCTGGTTGAATAATCTTTTAGATTTGAATCATTTTTCATTTAGATTTTCAATGTTAACCACAATGATACAAAGAAATTTCCCCCTCGGGGATCAATAAAGTACCTATCCATCTATCTAATAATATACCGTAACAGTCTAAAGTTTGGACACACCTACTCATTCAAGGATTTTTCTTTATTTTTACTATTTTCTACATTGTAGAATAATAGTGGTCATCAAAACTATGAAATAACACATATGGAATAATTTAGTAACCAAAAAAATATATATTTTATATTTGAGATTCTTCAAAGCAGCCTTATGAGGTAGTCACCTGGAATTCAATTAACAGGTGTTCCTTGTTAAAAGTTGAATTTCTTTCCTTCTTAATGGATTTGAGCCATGAGTTCATTGGAGTTACCAGCCTCTGAAATTGCAGCCCAAATAAATGCTTCAGAGTTCAAGTAACAGACATCTCAACATCAACTGTTCAGAGGAGACTGCGTGAATCAGGCATTCATGGTCAAAATGCTGCTGAGATTTTTGGTTCCAACTGCCGTGTCTTTGTGAGACGCAGAGTAGGCAAACAAATGACCTCCGCATGTGTGGTTCCCACACTGAAGCATGGAGGAGGTGTGCTGGTGTGAGTAGGTGTCCAAACTTTTGACGGATACTGTACATATATTTGTTCTTTTTCCTCAGGATTTTGGAAATTCTCCCGCGACCCCATTTTCATATCAGGCAACACATGGGGTCTCGACCCCTAGTTTGGGAACCGCTGTACTAACCTGTAAAGCACCTAGGCCTATATATCTACATGATATGGTGTAATGGTAATAACACAATAAGAACACCTCGAACGTCAAGAATCAGGGAAGGCTACCTAACTCTGCACGCTTGCTGTCACTTTCTCTTCTTAAACTGTGCCTTTGTATTTTGGCACTGTGCCAGATCCTATCTATGGAAATACAGTAACAGCTGTATCTTTAAGTATCCTTTAGTTTTCTGTCCCCAAAATTTCAGATTCCATATCTCTTTCATATGTATTGTCGCATGCTACACATGCAGCTATGCAGTAGTATTTATATCTTATTTACAGTGAAAACAGTGACATTTCTAGCAACGAGTCACGTGATCAGTTTTTGCAGCTGTTTCAGTACAGCGCTACAGGGAGAGAAAGAGAGAGATGGCAAACTCCACTGAACTAGTTTCAATGTATAGAATCAATTAGGAGTTTCTTGATTTTGGGTAAACTTTAAACCATTCAGTCAGCCACCAGTGGAGCACCTGATCGGACTTAAGGCTGTCTTAGTCCTACTGGATCCAGCTTAGTGACTGAGGTTTTAGTCCAAATGTCTGATTGTTTATGAGGATCTCTTAGCCGACCAGGGCTAGTTTTCCTTAAAAACTCAGTGTGTGTGTGTGAGAGAGAGAGTATGAGCGTGTGTTACCTGGCTGTTCAGATTGGTCTAATGGAGTGATTGCGGCCCCCCTATCATGCTCCATGATAGGCTCCTAGAAAGAGAGCGAGATGGAGAGCGAGAGAAAGAAAGAGGACACGTTGAGAAATAGTGTGTCTCAGTCCTTTCTTAATGAATATACAATGTGTAGGGCCCAGAGTTTTTCCCAGGTCAGGTCACGAGAAAAGACCAAGGTAAAACTCTGGGCACTAATTATAAGATGCGCCACTGACCGCTCCCGGTTCCTCACCTGTCGGCCACACTCCACAGTGACTAGTTTGTGACACTTCTTGTGGACCAGCAGTTTGCAGTTGATGCATTTGTAACCCTGTCGCCCCAGACCCCAGATACGGTCTGTGCAGATGGCGCAGTGAGCTCTCTGGAATACAAAGAAAAGATACCTTTAGAGAGAAAGAGAAAGGTGACGAAAGAGAGCGGAATTGAGACAGAGGGATATAGAGGGAAAGAGGTAAAAAGAGAGGAAGAGAAAGAGCGAAGGATAGAGAGGAATAGAGAGAAAGAGGTGAAGGAAGAGAGGACATTTAAAAGTGATGGATACCGTATATGCAGTGGTTCATCAATTAAAGGTTCAGAGCTTATGCCGCAACCGTTTGTGGTAGATGGTGGAAGATTGTGGTAAATTGCGTCATACTGTCATTGCACCACACTATCACAAAGGGGAGTTAGAAAACTGATCTATCGGTAGTCTGAACTGTGGTACAAATAAACTAAATTTTCGTAAATGAATGGAGGTGTGAATGTTTCAGTGCGAGAGTCTCTCTTCTCTGGCACTAGAGTCCGGCATAAGGCAAAAAAAAATGAACCTGTCGGGTGGTCCCGGAGTTGAGAGAGAACCTAGGTAAATTCAATGGCGCAATTACACTTGACATGTGGACTGGCGATTTTCAAAAAATAGGCACAGTGGGCTTTTGGTTTCTCTCACTCTAAAAAGACAGAAATAATTCAAAATAACAAACTGGCTTTATTTACCACAGTGTGAAAGATAGATAGCCCCTCTATATAAAGTGAGTTTCTGAAACACAGAGTACTTCTTTGCTGATGTGAAGATGAAACTGAATGAAAGATAGTCCAGCGAGGATAAGGAGGGCAAAAAGGTTGCCCATATTTTCAAGACCTAAGCTACTTCATTTATTTATGAAATGTACTAGTTTATTTAGGCAATTTAATATATTTGTTTAGGCTTGGCCTGTTTAGTAGGCTGTCGCAGCATAAAGCTGAGATACTCACTCATTTGTGGCTTAGGATCAAAATAAATAAGTTCCAACATTCTTTGATAGTCTTTAATAAAGAAATGTTAATCTGCTCATGTTGTGTGTGTTTAATTATTTGTGACGTTGTTACAATGAAGAATGTAAACAAAATAAATCTAATAGATCCTATTCATAATGAATAATCAGATGCGTGTTGCAAGCTTTTATATTTTTAGACAATACAAAACATACACATACAAACAACTACATCACAGTTGCCCAGAACCACCTGCTCACACCCCATCTCCAGCGCCCGCATCACTCTGCGCCATTTTGTTTCTCTCCGTTGCCCACACACACTTTCAACATTTGGATAATAAAGCATTTAAAAGCAGACATTTGTTGATTTTCAGATTTTAAGTATATGTTTTTTTCAAGATGACTGATGAGAAAAGTATCGTCCAATCCATAGGGTCTCACTGCACATATATATGCCATGTCTTGAAATACGCAGACAGGCGGATTTAAAGTTAATTTCCATTGTAATACTTTTGACAGCCATAACTGTACCATTGTATTTACCCAAGTTCTCAACTCCGGTACCACTTGCCAGCTGATTTACAAAAGGATAGTCTAACAGCTCGGCTGTGTGTCAAAAATCTCCCAATTTGTGCCACAGTTTAGACTACCGATAGATGCTGCGGTCAGTCAGAGTTGAATCCTATTGTAAAGTATAGCCTAATTGTCAAAAAAGGGCAAACTTGCAATGAAGTACCTATCTATCTATCTATGTATTCAAGGCTTGAGTACTCTAAATTTGTACATTTCTAACTCAATATCACAGACCAGATTTGCCCTACGAAAAATGCATCAACCTCTGTATATATAAAGAGAGGGGGAGATAGAAAGAAAGAGGAAGGAAAAGAGGAATATAGAGAAAGGGAGATTGATAGAAAGAAAGAGATGGACAGAGAGGTAGCTCACCCTGTTGAAGCGTTTCGCCTGGAAGGCATGGCCACTGGCGTAGTAGAGCTTCCTCCAGCGTCTCGCACCACGACGATATATAGACTCTGACGAGGAGCAAGAAACAGGGGTTACATAATCACCTTCAGAAAACAATGGTATGGATAGAAGAGGAAAAAGGGACAAGTAGTTTTAGACTTACTGTCCTCTCCTGGACAGGGCATGCCAGGCTTCTCTGGGACACAAGGAAACACTGAGAGGAGAGGGAAAGATCACCATTATGCCTACAACATTGCAGTCCCTACATCACACAAGAGCTTGCGTGTGCCAGAGTTGAGTGGTGGATGCTCTCTCATTAACTAGCAGACTTGGCGCACCCCCCCCCCCCCATCCCACTCTCCTGCACTTCCATTTCTGTGACCGTCACCTTGCTCTTAACCTGTGACCCTACCTGCTATCCAGTGTTGATTAAGGACAACCAATCGCACACGTGCAGACACAGAGTACTTAGTAAACCCGTGACTAGTTCCTGGTTATTGTGCGGCGACCTGATGTTTGCAGATAGAGGATCAGTGTAGCAGACAGAGTGATTCATGTTTGTTATGTATCCATTATGTTGTTTGCCGTTGTATCCTTGTCTGCAAGTCAGCCCAGCAGCCAACATTGTTATTTATTCAATGAGTAAGTTGAACTGAATGTAATGGAAGGTTAATGTTCTTAAGTTGTCTGATGTTGAATGTCAGTCTGCACGGAGGATAATTTAAGTTTATTGAATTGAATGCAAAGCCAATGTATGCATTATGTTGTCTGCATTGTCACTGCATTGTCAGTCAAGGAATGATTTCCCCTTATGTATAAATAAAGTTTATTGAATAGAATTGAAGGTCATGTTACCATGGATGATGAGTTCAGAGTCTTTATTGAGTTCATAGAGCCTCAGGGCTTCCTCCAGCTCCAGCTGAGACGATACTGTACACGGGTCACCTGGGAGGACAGTGGACACAGCAACACAACCTGTCAGTACAGCAACAGCATCTCACGACACCCTATTCACCATATAGTGGAGTTCTGTAATCCTTCACCACCACATCCCAACATTCACCACCACCTTCAGTCTGTCACAAAAGCAGAGGTGTTCCAAGATCTCTCAGCTGATTAGGGATGAAACTGTTACCGGTTTCACGATAAACCACGGTAAAATTCCTGACGGTTAGTATTACTGTTTCAAATTGTAATTATCATTAAAACCATGTTTGATTAACTCATGGTAAATACTGTCCAGCATAAACCAAAGTTAACAACAGTCTGAAGCAGGCGCAGCACGCAACTTGGGTTTCGGGAGATTTTTCAGCCTTCTAAGATGACCAAATCTGAAGTGTGGTCGTACTTTAGGTTTTAAAAGAGTGCTGAGGGAAACGTAATCGAAGATGGTCACCCTGTCTGCAGAACATGCAAAAAAATTGCTGCGAAAGGGGGCAACACTTTCAAATCTCGAGTCATTTTTGTGACCACTACCCACTACTTTATAGCGAATGCAAGGTAAGTTAACTCCTGCGTTGTCTTGGCTGAGTGCCTATGGTCGTTGTCCTTTAGGAAGGTGAACCTTCGCCCTAGTCTGAGGTCCTGGGATCTCTCTGTACTTTGCGCTGTTCATCTTTCCCTCGATCCTGACTAGTCTCCCAGTCCCTGCCTCTGAAAAACATCCCCACAGCATGATGCTGACACCACCATGCTTCAATGTAGGGATGGTGCCAGGTGTTCTTCAGACGTGATGCTTGGCATTCAGGCCAAAGAATTCAATCTTGGTTTCATCAGATCAGAGAATTGTTTCTCTCATGGTCTGAGAGTCTTTAGGTGCTTTTGGCCAACTCCAAGTGGGCTGTCATGTGCCTTTTACTGAGGAGGGGCTTCCGTCTGGCCACTCTACCATAAAGGCCTGATTGGTGGAGTGCTGCAGAGATGGGAGAACATTCCAGAAGTACAACCATCTCCACAGAGGAACTCTGGAGCTTTGTTAGAGTGACCATCAATTCTCCCTCAATTGCTCAGTTTGGCGAGCTCTAGTAAGTCTTGGTGGTTCCAAACTTCTTCTATTTAAGAATGATGGAGGCCACTGTGTTCTTGGGGACCTTCAATGCTGCAGAAATTTTGTTGTACCATGCTCTGTCAACTGTGGGACCTTATATAGACAGTGTGCCTTTCCAAACCATGTCCAATCAATTGAATTTACCACAGGTGGACTCCAATCAAGTTGTAGAAACAACTCAAGGATGATCAAGCTCAATTTGTACCCAAGCTCAATTTTGAGTCTCATACCAAAGGGGGGGGGGGGGGAGGGTTAGGGTAGGCCAGAAGGCTAAACTGAAAGAAAAAGTATACAGCTAAACAGCACTGCCCCATTAACAGCTCAATCAAAACCCCCGCCCATTTGAACTGAAAGAGAGGCTCCTTTTGTAGGGGAAGCCCCTCCCATCAGAACATGACAAAATCTTTAATTAAGACATTACAAGCATCAAAGCCTACATTTTCCACTCAGCTAAACATATCATGAATTATATTAATTGAACCTTTTCTCATAATACAATATTGAACATTTACATCTTCCAGTACACCCATTCACATGAACGCCATTCGGGACAGGCACTACAAAGCCAGCCTGATTGCCGTAGCTTGGGTCCTTCTTCCAGCATACCCGGAAGCTACAGAGACAGAGAGAGGAACAGAAACAAACAGCGCGCTCATCCATAACATGGATAAGTACAATAAACGTCACTTAAATTAAACATTAAAGTTTGTCCGTATATTCTTTATACCATACTGTTACTGACAGGAGGTAAGAAAAATGTGTGTAATGTATGAACTGAGAACCAAGTTAATTTGTGTCGACCCACATTGCTAACGTAGCTGAAAACGGAGCAGGGAGGGGAAGGTGTGTGTGTGTGTGTGTGTGTGTGTGTGAGATTACTAAATGCTGCCCACAGCCAGTGACAGACTTCTCCGTCACACACGGTATGGAATGCATTTCAATTAAAAGGTGTGCCTTGTTAACAGTTCATTTGTGGAATTTCTTTCCTTCTTAATGCGTTTGAGACAATCAGTTGGGGGGGGGGGGGGGTGGTATACAGGTAGGGGTGGTATACAGAAGATAGCCCTATTTGGTAAAATACAAAGTCCATAATATGGAAAGAACAGCTCAAATAAGCAAAGAGAAACAACAGTCCATCATTACTTTAAGAAGGTCAATCAATCCGGAAAATGTAAATAACTGAACGTTTCTTTAAGTGCAGTTGCAAAAACCATCAAGCGCTATGATGAAACTGGCTTTCATGAGGACCGCCACAGGAATGGAAGACCCAGAGTTACCTCTGCTGCAGAAGACAAGTTCATTAGAGTTACCAGCCTCAGAAATTGCACCCCAAATAAATGCTTCAGAATTCAAGTAACAGACACATCAACTGTTCAGAGGAGACTGCGTGAAATCAGGTCTTCATGGTCAAATTGCTGCAAAGAAACCACAACTAAAAGACAACAATAAGAAGAAGAGACTTGCTTGTGCCAAGAAACACAAGCAATGGACATTAGACCGGTGGAAATCTGTCCTTTGGTCTGATGAGTACAGATTTTTGGTTCCAACCGCTGTCTCTTAGTGAGACGCAGAGTAGGTGAACAGATTATCTTTGCATGTGTGGTTCCCACCGTGACGAATGGAGGTGGTGGTGTGATGGTGCTTTGCTGGTGACACTGTCAGTGATTTATTTAGAACTCAAGGCACACTTAACCAGCATGGTTACCACGGCATTCTGCAGCGATACGCCATCCCATCTGGTCTGAGCTTAGTGGGACTATCATTTGTTTTTCAACAGAACAATGACCCACACACCTCCATGGTCTCCACAATCATCAATAATAGTAGAGAGAATTATTTATTTTAGCTTTTATTTCTTTCATCACATTCCCAGTGGGTCAGAAGTTTACATACACACAATTAGTATTTGGTAGCATTGCCTTTAAATTGTTTAACTTGGGTCAAAGGTGTCAGGAAGCCTTCCACAAGCATTCCACAATAAGTTGTGTGAATTCTGGCCCATTCCTCCTGACAGAACTGGTGTAAATGAGTCAGGTTTGTAGGCTTCCTTGCTCGCACACAATTTCTCAGTTCTGCCCACAAATGTTCTATAGGATTGAGGTCAGGGCTTTGTGAAGGTCACTCCAATACCTTGACTTTGTTGTCCTTTAGCCATTTTGCCACAACTTTGGAAGTATGCTTGGGGTCATTGTCCATTTGGAAGACCCATTTGCGACCAAGCTTTAACTTCCTGACTGATGTCTTGAGATGTTGCTTCAATATATCCACATAATTTTCCTTCCTCATGATGCCATCTATTTTGCACCAGTCCCTCCTGCAGCAAAGCACCCCCACAACATGATGCTGCCACCCCCGTCCTTCACGGTTGGGATGGTGTTCTTCAGGTTGCAAGCCTCCCCCTTTTTCCTCCAAACATAACGATAGTCATTATGGCCAAACAGTTCTATTTTTGTTTCATCAGACCAGAGGACATTTGTCCAAAAAGTACCAACTTTGTCCCCATGTGCAGTTGCAAACCGTAGTCTGTTTTTTTTTTATGGCGATTTTGGAGCAGTGGCTTCTTCCTTGCTGAGCGGCCTTTCAGGTTATGTCAATATAGGACTCGTTTTACTGTGGATATAGATACTTTTGTACTGGTTTCCTCCAGCATCTTCACAAGGTCCTTTGCTGTTGTACTGGGATTGATTTGCACATTTCGCACCAAAGTACGTTCATCTCTAGGAGACAGAACACGTCTCCTTCCTGAGCAGTATGACGGCTGTGTGGCCCCATGGTGTTTATACTTGCGTACTATTGTTTGTACAGATGAACGTGGTACCTTCAGGCATTTGGAAATTGCTCCCAAGGACCAACCAGACTTGAGGTCTACAATTTTTTTTAAAGGTTTAAAGGTAGGCCTTGAAATACATCCACAGGTACACCTCCAATTGACTCAAATGATGTCAATTGGCCTATCAAAAGCTTCTAAAGCCATTACATAATTTCCTGGAATTTTCCAAGCTTTTTAAAGGCACAGTCAACTTAGTGTATGTAAACTTCTGACCCACTGGAATTGTGATAGTGAATTATAAGTGAAATAATCGGTTTGTAAACAATTGTTGGAAGAATTACTTGTCATGCACAAAGTAGATGTCTTAATCGACTTGCCAAAACTATAGTTTGTTAACATGAAATCTGTGGAGTGGTTGAAAAATAAGTTTGACACTTCAACTGTATATACACATACATACTCAGCAGAAAAAGAAACGTCCTCTCACTTTCAAATGCGTTTATTTTTCAGCAAACTTAACGTGTAAATATTTGTATGAACATAACAAGATTCAACAAATGAGATATATTGTCAAAAGTAACTGTCAGTATCTGGTGTGGCCACCAGCTGCATTAAGTACTGCAGTGCATCTCCTCCTCATGGACTGCACTAGATTTGCCAGTTCTTGCATTTTATCAATGGCGATTTCAATGCTCAGAGATACAGTGACGAGATCCTGAGACCCATTGTCGTGCCATTCATCTGCCGCTATCACCTCGTGTTTCAGCATGATAATGCACGGCCCCATGTCACAAGAATCTGTACACAATTCCTTCAAAGCTGAAAATGTCCCAGTTCTTCCATGGCCTGCATACTTAACAGATATGTTACCCATTGAGTATGTTTGGGATCAGTGGCGTTTTTTAATAGCATGACTGTTTTATTATTACAGCATATTGGATGACTGTCATTCATATTCCACTCACCCAGCTCAATGCAACACCGATAGGTTCAGGCTACTACATGATACTAGAATTTTCACCCTACCCATCATGAGGTTGCTACAACCTAGCCTATGAATGAAAGTTTACAGCGAAGGTGCACAGATCGAGAGAAATAAGAGCAATCAAGGTGACAGTGACACATTCAATACCGCATTGCACACTCTTGCCTGCATCTAGCTGATCTATGGTGTAATCCAACAGTTGCAAATAAGTTTCTTTTGGACAAATTCAGTTTATCCCGGTTTCGTTCCGTTTGCTTCCATTTAAGGGTGCGTTCGTAAATTCACTCTGGCTATCTACTCAGATTTCAGAGCACAGTGCGCAGAATAACTGAGGCAAAAATGCAACACCCGTTGAATATGACAGATGTCAGTAAACTTTGACAAAAACACGTAATTAAATTGTTGCCAGCAGCACAGTTACTAACGCTCTAAACAACATGAAAACAGCCTAACCACCTCGGCTAGGACGAGTAAAATTGTCAGCGTGAGGTGTTCTCTCATTTGTGTCTCTAAGTAGCTAGCAAGCTAGCCAACTTTAGCCAGTTAGCTTTGGTGCTTGACTGCCGTTGTGAGGTGAGAACGCTTAGATAAAACCTACTCCTCAGCCAAAATTTATGAACGCCCACAGTGCATTCTGAGCACACTGGCACTCCTGAGTGAATTTACGGATAAACGTTTTTCAACAGAATCGGCAGCCTTGAATACACCCCTGATCACACGCAACCACAGTTCACTTTCATAGCAGTCACATACAAACAGCTTGCTGTATATATAACTCCTTCTTGCATCTCTATCTACGTGTGCTCCTCTCACCTTAGCTTGTGGACTTCAGTGCTCAACACATCAGCTGTCTGTGACCATGCGAAAAAACCTTTCCAAGCCAAACCTTCATATCATGACCACTAACCGCTACACACAGCCTACATCATAGCCATAGCAACTAGAACTATGGGTTAGTAAACCTGCTACAATCATGCAGTACAGTCAGTAGCAAGCAATTTAGCAGATAAATTAATAAAACCAAAAGCTTACCTTGACTTGGAAGAGTTAGTGTTGGATAGCCATAGCCAGCTAGCTAACATAGCATCCCTCTCTGTTTGAGCCGGGTATTTGAGTAGGCTAAACTAGCTAGCTACATTCGATGCTAGCTAAGTAAGTGAAATAAATATATACTATGAATTACAGCTAGCTGTTTCTCGAATCTCCTTCATTTTGTAGTGTACGACAGCGTGTTTCAGTTCCTGACAATATCCAGCAACTTCGCACAGCCATTGAAGAGTGGGACAACATTCCACAAGCCACAATCAACAGCCTGATCAACTATGCGAAGGAGATGTGTCACGGTAAATATTTTTGTTCAGTGTATGTTTTTTCCTCGTTGGACCTGTGTTTACAATGCATCCAATTTCAGTTTGTGTAGTTGTTGATTTAGCTTTCTGTAACTGTATAGCAGGTACGGTCTGCATGTGTAGGCACATATTGTGTCATGATTGCAAGGTGTTCCAATATCTTTTCCAACTGTCCCGTTATCTGGTTTTAATGTCCATTCTAGAATTCCCATTCTAGAATGCCATTCTAGCAAATCAGAAACAAGTATTCAACAATGCTGTGGTATAATTTGTTATAATATAACCTTTGAGAACTAACAAATCACCAAAATAAAAGCTAGACAGTAAGGGAGAAATTGAAAATTCCCAAAACAATTAATTGAGCAGTATTTGTTATTACGTTTGAACAAAAGAACAGCATTAGCCATGGCAAAACGCATAGAACGCAGGAAATTTGCTTAGATGGATAAGAAAGAAAATACCTTCTTCATCAATCCACTTCATGGTGAAGAGCTGGTCGTTGTCCATGGAGCACATGTCTTTCACCTCCCCGTACAAGCCCTCGTAGGAGATGGATGGCTCAAAGTGTGTGATCATGATGTCCCTGGGAGAAGACCGGAGGAGATAGAGAGGGGGGACGACAAAACACTAAGTACACGTGCATAAACTTATTTACAGAATTTTTATTCTGTCAGACTTGGGCCCTGACAGTGAATCTCAGTAAGACTAAAAGAAAAGGTGTTTCAACAAAGGTCCAGTTGCCTGGACAACAAATGCCTGGACAACAAAAACAAATTAGGATCTGGCTAAAAACTCATTGCCCTCCATGGTTGTGAAGTCTGGTGTCCACTCACCAACCAATAATTCACAAAATAATGGGACAAACACATAATTGCTGAATTCTAATTGCAGAATTCAGCTAAAATATACTTTGTGTATAACTCAAAACCACAAACAATGCATGCAGGGCAGAAATAGGACTAACCCAGCTAAAGAGCTGTTCAATTCTACAACAACTTAAAGAGGGTGATGCCCACACATTCCACCACAACGCCCAAACCTACAGAGAGATTAACCTAAAGAACACTACACTCAGCCAGCTGGTTCTGGGGCTCTGTTCACAAACACACACACACAGACCCCACAGAGCCCCAGGACAACAACACAATTAGACCCAACCAAATGATGACACGGCAAAGAGAACTATTTGACACACTGGAAAAAAAATCTACCCCCAAAAAATCTGGCCCTAAACAGAGTAGACATTTGACATTTTAGTCATTTAGCAAACGCTCTTATGCACAGCGACTTACAGTTAGTTCATTCATCTTAAGATAGCTAGGTGGGACAACCATTTTGCTTACTGTGTGATAAGTAGCTAATCAGCAAGGTCAGAGCTAGTAAGAAAAAGTGTTAGTTCACAAAAGGCATAATTTTTTAAAAATGTTATTGTCTTATTTTTTTTCTGACCACTGACTGACCCAAAATCAATAAAGTCCTTATGTACACACTCAATGAGCATAGCCTTGCTATACTCCTGCACAACAGACCATATTGACTGGCTGCATCACCGCTTGGTATGGCAACTGCTTGGCATCAGACCGCAAGGCCCTAAAGACGGTAGTGCATACGGCCCAGTTCATCACTGGGCCCAAGCTTCCTGCCATCCAAGACCTCTACACCAGGCGGTGTCAGAGGAAAGCCCTAAAAATTTGACTCCAGTCACCCTAGTCATAGACTGTTCTCTCTGCTACCGCACGGCAAGCGGTGGCGAAGAGCCAAGTCTAGGTCCAAAAGGCTTAACAGCTTGTAACCCCAAGCCATAAGACTTCTGAATAGCTAAAAGGGCCACCAGACACCATTATCTATGCATAGTCCCTTTAACTCTACCTACATGTACATATTACCTCAAATACTTAATTACCGGTGGCCCCACACATTGACTCTGTACTGGTACCCCTGTATATAGCCTCGCTATTGTTATTTTACTGCTGCTGTTTTACTATTTGTTACTTTGGTTTTTTTAAAAGATCGGACCTTGATTTTCAATTTTCGCCTAAAATGAATAGCCTAATCTAACTGCCTGTAGCTCAGGAACTGAAGCAAGGATATGCATATTCTTGATATCATTTGAAAAAACAGCAACACCTCCACCATTGGCATTTCTATATTTTCTGTACATTTTATAACCTTGTATTGCTACCACTATCATCAAAGGTATTATCTAAGTGAGTTTCAGAGATGGTCATCTGTTACTAGCAAATTCTTGATTTCATGAACCTTGTTTCTTAAGCTACATATGTTAATGTGGGCTATTTTGAGCACTTTTCTTCTGGGGTGCTTACTTACTTGCTCATGTTCTTTATGTTAGTGCAGGGTGAGCTGCACACAGTGGACTTCCTCCTAGGGCACACCGGCTCAGTGCTAACAGTATACATCTGGTTCATAGGCATATGATCACTGCATACAATAGCTGTAGGATCAGCAGAGGCATTCAGGGCAGTTAGAGGAACATAAATGTGACCCTTTTCAGGAAACTAGGTATATGTCAAAATGCCTTCTGGAACATGTGAAAATCCATGTCCCTTAATAACAAACTTGTATGCCATCTGTAAATACGAATACAATTCTTAAATTACGAGCCTTGTTGATGAAGCCACAGAAAAAGACAGCAACCTTCCCACTATCCATGATTGGCTGAGATAATGAGCGGGCTGGACATGCCGAGAGAGGAGTTCGGATTGGTCTGCCATATACAGTGGGGCAAAAAAGTATTTAGTCAGCCACCAATTGTGCAAGTTCTCCCACTTAAAAAGATGAGAGAGGCCTGTGATTTTCATCATAGGTACACTTCAACTATGAGAGACAAAATGAGAAGAAGAAATCCAGAAAATCACGTAGGATTTTCTATGAATTTATTTGCAAATTATGGTGGAAAATAACTATTCCTGGAGTGGCCTTATCAGCTGCCCAAAATAATAGCTGGTGAGAAGGTCAAGGAAATCCAGCCACTCCCAAGATTCGGAGAACCCTTTATGGACGGGCGAGATGCCCGAATAGGGCGTCCACTCACTGCGCTCAAAATGACAGAAATAACATTTAGATTATGGTCACTCATATTAAGTACCGAATACATATGGGTCCAGTAAATTCCAGAAAATGTCAGGTAAATTAAAATACTGCCGGCGCCACATTTTCCAAACGGAAACCCTTTTCTTGCAGTCAGGTTATTTGTAATATTTTGACATGTTGCACATAACAATATCCATCATGCATTCCCTGGAAATGTTAGATGAAATAGCTAACTTCTTCCATGTCTTACTTGGCATTGGAAAAAGTCAAGTATAGAGCTCTCCTGCTAATGGAAAGTAATTTTGCATAACAAATGTTTTTGTTGTATTGTTGTATTTAGCAAAATGGGTACATTTATTGCGATAGGACTACTTTCACATCACGTCAGTCAAGTAATGCAGGAGCTGAAGGTAGTAGAGTAGGCCTACCTGAACACAGCATGCTACTGCCATATGTGGCAATAAAGAATATGGCAATGTACAACAGCGTATGCAGATATTTCTACTCTTTACATTTTTTCTGCCAGTCCTGCACCTGGAGAATTGTTGTATAGGCCTACATTACTTTGAAATGCATAGCCTACTGTAAGTGAGCATCATTCTAGCCTTGGAATGACAGAGGTTCTGAGCAGGCAAAAAATGGCTGGAATAAGCAGTCTCATATTCCCTGGCCCGCCTCTTTCTCGCTCTTGCTTACACCTACATATTCTCAAACTCTTCTTCTGCCTCTTCCTCCCCCTCCATACGGTTTGTGTTAATTAGTGACAGCACAGGAGGATATAGCAATATAGAGTGGGAAAGCGGCTGTGCGTCTAGACAATTAAGAGACACTGAAGTAAATAAAAACATTAAAAAAACAGGAGCGGAGTCTACGCAGACCGGTGCAACATAGCCAATCAGAGCTACAGTAGGCCTATATTCAAATAAGTCGTTTGCCACACGAGCCTGCCATTCACTTTGAACTGGACTCTGTGTTTACAGTTAAGTACAAACAGCGCAAATTTGGGAACTTCACAGTCCTATTGAACAAACAACCATGAAAATGGTAGGCTCAATCTTGATGTATTTTGGCCTGGATGAGGGCAAGGTTCTTGGCAGTCTGGCGAAGTAGTCGTGGCCAAAAGTTGAGAATGACACAAGTACTGGTCTCCACAAAGTTTGATAGATAGATAGATAGGTACTTTATTGATCCCCGTGGGGGAAATTTCTTTGTCAAGCAGCTACAACAAAACACAGGGCAGGTGCAAAATGCCACAACGAAGGTACACAAAAGACAGATACACAATACATGATACATAGAGCGGCAGTATGAAAAAGTATAGAAATACAAGATATCTGGAGTGCAAAATAGCTATAAAAAGACATTGCATAGTATGGGTGGTTGGCGGAATATGTACACTATACATTGGTGGATGTTGGATGGTTAACTATACTATACGGTCGATGGCAGAGAAATACTTCAGTAGCTAAAAATGCTTATGATATGAGCGAGGGTAATAATAGTTTACTTAATAGACAGACTGGCCAAATGAACAGGTAAGTGAATATTTTGCCTGGTTAAATTAGCTGTACAGGTAAATATACAGTTATATTTACAGATAAGTGAATACTTGCATGGTTACATAAACTGTACAGGTAAATGACAGGAAGAGAAACTTAAATAGCTAAATGTGTGTATGATATAATTTGTGGTAATAATAGTAATTCCCTTAAAATACAGTCTTATTGCACGTGATATGATATAACAACTGTACATGAGTATGTATATACAGACCTGCATGAATAAATAGGTCCTGAGTGAATACGGACCAGAGTTACTCACGGATGGATGCATAATTGTTAAACTAGGGCCTAGCACCCCAACAGTTCCAGATATAGGTTGCCACGGCACCCCGGTGAGGCATTATATAGTCTAATAGCCGCCGGCAGGAAGGACCTCCTGTAGCGCTCTCTGGCACACCGTGGTGGGATCAGTCTGTGACTGAAGGTGCTCCTCTGCGTCATAACCATGGCATGCAGAGGGTGTGTGACGTTGTCCATGATGGCCAGCAGTTTGGCCAGGATCCGTCTCTCTGCCACCTCCTCTAGAGTGTCCTCTAGAGTTGCTGCCTCAGTGTTGATGGCAATTTGCATATACTCCAGAATGTCATGAAGAGTGATCAGATGAATTGCAATTAATTGCTAAGTCCCTCTTTGCCATGAAAATGAACTTAATCCCCAAAAAACATTTCCACTGCATTTCAGCCCTGCCACAAAAGGACCAGCTGCCATCATGTCAGTGATTGTCTCGTTAACACAGGTGAGAGTGTTGACGAGGACAAGGCTGGAGATCACTCTGTCATGCTGATTGAGTCAGAATAGCTTTAAAAGGAAGGTGGTGCTTGAAATCATTGTTCTTCCTCTGTCAACCATGGTTACCTGCAAGGAAACGCATGCCATCATCATTGCTTTGCACAATAAGGGCTTCACAGGCAAGGATATTGCTGCAGGTAAGATTGCACCTAAATGAACCATTTATCGGATCATCAAGAACTTCAAGGAGAGAGGTTAAATTGTTATGAGGAAGGCGTCAGGGCGCCCAAGAAAGTCCAGCAAGCGCCAGGACCGTCTCCTAAAGTTGATTCAGCTGCGGGATCAGGGCACCACCAGTGCAGAGCTTGCTCAGGAATGGCAGAAGGCAGGTGTGAATGCATCTGCACGCACAGTGAGGCAAAGACTTTTGGAGGATGGCCTGGTGTCAAGAAGGGCAGCAAAGAAGCCACTTCTCCAAGAAAAACATCAGGGACAGACTGATATTCTGCAAAAGGTATAGGGATTGGACTGCTGAGCACTAGGGTAGAGTCATTTTCTCTGATAAATCCTCTTTCCGATTGTTTGGGCCATCCGGAAAACACCTTGTCCGGAGAAGACAAGGTGAGCGCTAGCATCAGTCCTGTGTCATGCCAACAGTAAAGCATCCTCAGACCATTCATGTGTGGGGTTGCTTCTCAGCCAAAGGAGCGGGCTCACTCACAATTTTGCCTAAGAACACAGCCATGAATAAAGAATGGTACCAACACATCCTCCGAGAGCAACTTCTCCCAACATCCAAGAACAGTTTGGTGACGACCAATGCCTTTTCCAGCATGATGGAGCACCTTGCTAAGTGATAACTAAGTGGCTCGGGGAACAAAACATCAACATTTTGGGTCCATGGCCGATGTGGCCCAGAAGTTAATTGACAGCATGTCAGGGAGGATTGCAGAGGTCTTGAAAAAGGGTCAACACCGCAAATATTGACTCTTTCCATAAATTGAATGTCATTGTCAATGAAAGCCTTTGACACTTATGGAATTCTTGTAATTATACTTCAGTGTACCATAGTGACTACTGACAAAGATCTAAGAACACAGAAGCAGCCAACTTTGTGGAGACCATTACTTGTGTCATTATCAACTTTTGGCCACGACTGTACACGTCCAAGCAAGGGCTTTGGGATGGAGATACAATATGGCAGTCGTGCCAACATATCTCATCAGCCACCTGGTGGAACGGACTTAGTGGCTCTGAGACTCTTTCCCCAGTTGCCTCCATCCTCCTCCAAATCCCACCAACATCAACCGCCTCAGAGCGCAACTGGTCCTCGTTTGGGAACACACACACCAAAGCACGCAACAGGCTGACCAATACAAGAGTTGAAAAATTGGTGGCCATCTGGGCAAATGAGGCTTTTTGAGCCTGACAACAAGCCATCCTCAACAGGGCTGGAAAGTGACAGTGAAGATGAGGCCTCAGAGTCTGATGTTCAAGAGGTGGACATTGAGGAGGTCCAGGGAGAAGCCATGGAAGCCTGAGAGGAAGACAACCAAAGCTTTAGTTTCTAGACTACCATTTTACAGATGTATGTTGACGGTTTTGGGAGATGCGATGGATCATTGGGATCATTCAATATTCCCTTTCTTTTGTTGTTCAGTGAAATCATCCCATGTTAAGAGTCAACTCATTTAATTCAATTCGTAATTAAAAATATATATGAATTTTTTTCCTATTGGAAGGATTTAATAATTTGCAATTATGCCTACTTATGATAAGGTAAAAGGTTTATGTTTCTGTCTCCATATGATATCCAATGCAAAAAACATCTACATTTAAATGGTATTAATATTAATTTGCATATATTTACATTAATTCCCATATATTCCCATTAATTCCCATGGAAATAGTTTCCACCTATGAATATTCCCCAAAATGTGCAATCCTAAACACCTTACACCTGGCGACCGCGTCAGCGTGCATGCGCCCGGCCCGCCACAGGAGTCGCAACAGCGCAATGGGACAAGGACATCCCGGCCGGCCAACGCCTCCCCTAACCCGGACGACGCTGGGCATCGCCTCATGGGTCTCCCGGTCACGGCGACTGCAACACAGACGGGGCTCCAACCTGCATATGTAGCAACGCAGCTTGACAGGAGCGCTCCAAACAAAATACAATAAATAAATTCACAAAACACATAAAAGGAATGAAATAAACCAAAACGTGTTTCCCAAAAGTGTAGCATATGTTAGGTGCTCTGCAAACAACGTGACCAATCCAACAATGAGAATGGTAAAAGACTGTAATAATAATAATAAATTGAATGCATAACATAAATTACCAAATAAACATTTTTCGTCAGAAATTAAATGTACTACTAGTGTGCCATCCCCACGGCCTCCAGAATGGATTAGTCCACTGAAACAGGCCGAATCAGACAGGTGTCTCGTGTGCTATAAAAAATATATATATTTGCAACGGCTCGACTGAAAAAAATCTTGGTCGACCAACAGCCTATTGACAAAACAATCGACCAGTCGACTAAATTGGGTCAGCCCTAGTGCAGTGTTTCCCCTACATGCATCTAGCAGAGGTGCACCGCTAAATTGTGGCCGCCAAAACTACAACATTTATCTATTTATTTTTTATAAATCTTGGGTATGGTAAAAAGTTCAGTGTAACCTTAAAACGACTAAAATCTGAAATAAGGTATGTAGACAAGATAATGGAGCAATGTATTTTAAAATAATATAATCTTTGAGAACTAACAATCACCAAAACAAAAAATAGACAGTCAAGGATAATCAAGAATTCCAAAAATGTCATGGCGTGGGGCCCCCAATGATTTTGTTATGTTTGAGTCACTCAGACCACATAAGAACATGGCAAAGTGTAGAATTGCAGGAAATTAGCTTTAAAACTGTAAAATGTTCTCAGCCCCATGACAAAATATGTAGAATAGCAGGAAACCAGCATTAAAACTGTAAACTTTTATCTCAGCACCATAGCAAAATGTGTAGATTTTGAAGAAAATCCTAGGGGAAACACTGCAGTGCTATGTTTGCTCATGCTTCGTAATGTTTACTTTACAAAGAGGAAGTTGATAGCAGCTGATGTTTGGTGCTGACATTGAAACTCCTAAGACAAATTGATGTTGCGTTAAAACTAAGAAAGAAGACAGGCTTACAAATAGGCTTATAGACAGAAAAATATGTAGGAATGTAAGCATTAAAATCAGAAGCTTGAGTGATGACTATGAACATGCCACTGTCAGTGTCGGTCAGGTAACATAAAATAATTGGAAACAGGTTGTTGTATCATTACTCAAATGTACTATATATGAATAGATACTAAGCTTATTGTATTATCATTGAATCCAGTATCCATTACCAGCCGCCATGCCTCTCTATTCTAAACACTACTCCCTCTATAACAGTGTTAATGAAGAGTAATGACAGTGACAAGCAGAGACTGCCACAGCCTGACACCACACATCACCAGACCCTGCCTGCTGCTGACCTTGACTGGAAGGCTGGCTGACAGAAGTGTGTGTGTGTGAATGAGACTATGAAAGTGAATGGAGATAGAGGGCAGTGCTCGTTATCTCCATCTCTCTTCTGTCAAACTGGCCATTATTATAGGACAGTATGAATGGATTCTGCAGCATTTACCAAACTCTGTCTTCAGGACCCCAAGGGGTGCACTTTTTGTTTTTTGTCATAACACTACACAGCTGATTCAAATGATAAGGGCAAAAAACTAAAATGTGCACTCCTTGGGGTCCTGAGGACCGAGTTTGGGAAAACCTGGCATACTGTGGTGTCAAAGCAGAGCCATGTATACACTATATGACTCCGATACAAAGTGCAGCAGATATAAAGGACCAGGCTTGATGGTTAGAATAAAAAATGAGATTTGGATGAGAACCAACTAGTGTATGTTGTAAGCCTGGATCCAATCTGAATTGTAAAATTCTGATTGGATGTAGGCTAACAGAGATTAGCTATTCCACTAAAATTCCCTTTATCCCTATCCTTCGCAAATGTATATGTACAACCGCAAATGCTGATTTAGGCCTTGCCTGGCTGGCTTGATGATGTGTGACCTATCACTGCACTTGACCAACCAATTAAATGTTTCATCACAGCGGTTCCCCCACAAACTTGACCTTCCAAGGCATTGATCTCTGAAATAGTTTGGTTTTTTTAAGTATCCAGGGACAACACCGTGCTGGCAGGGCAGTAAGTAGAGAGTGGGAAATACAACAGGTCTAGCAGAAGTTACTGGTAATACACGTTTGGCCAGTCTCTCTCTGGGAAAAACAACAATCACAGACTCCATCACACAACGAAGTGTCATGACAACACCTGTGTGTGACAAATGATTTCCATCTTTGAATACAATTACTTGGTCCATTATTCACTACCTATAAATAAGTAGATACATCCCAAATAGTGGCATTTAGAACATTAGGTATATTGTTGTAGTAGGCTCTCATCTATCTATGTCAAAGAAAATAAAACAAAACACGAGATTACATTCAATGGCAGCCTCACATAATAATAATCTCACAGGATGTTGTCAAAGTTTGTTTTACATAAATGATTGAAAACAATAACGCCCCAGGTTCAGTATGATGAGTATCACACATCCAGTTAGCCATCTCAGCTAACTTAATCATCAAAAACATCAGCTAACGTTAGCTGGTTAACGTTAGCCACTTACCTAACTAGTTAAGTAAATTCTATGTAGCTTAGTAATGCCTCAGAACCTGTAGTTAGCTAAGTTACCAAGCCATAATAAACAATGAAAGAAGCTTCACTTGCTAAAAAAAGAGATTCATATTGAGAACGTGAATGCTAACTAATAGTGGCCAACATTAAGTACTTAGGAAAGTTAGCAACAACTAACATTAGTGAGCTAACTACATTTCAGGACAGTTTCACTTGTCTGTTAAGTTTATAACGTTGTCTATTTAGCGAGCTAACTTAGCAAAAAGCTAACTGGCTGGCTAATAACGCCTAGCCCAAGTTCATAAATGAAATAACGAAGTACTTTATTCCGATACAAATTACCCAAACCCTAACCGTCAACTTACCCTTTGTAGTAAGCTTTTACCCGGACTTGGTGGGGGTTTTCGCCGGGGTGAGACATTGTGCTCTCCCGCAACGTCGGCATCATAAGCTCTCGGATTCGGAACTCCGCTCGCCGAAGTTGCTTTCCTTCTGGCTGCGACTAACTTAGCCGTGTACCACGCCCAAAACGATCTCCTCTGTAACTTGCCTCGATATCTAAAACAATTAGATAGCTGACTAGCTATGGAAACGAACAACTTTTGTTTTCTTAATTTTACAAAATCCAGATAATACAACTTCAGGAGTCCGCCGAACAATACTCCCTACTGCAAAAAGGCCTCACAACGGACGAACCCATTAGCGGAATGTGGGAGGGGCCAACAATAACTTGAATCAACAAACTAAACAAGATGCACTGTCTGATCGTAGATCATATTCTGTAAATGGAACATATCAATACAAGGCGAATCATATGAATGTCATATATTGTAATGATAGACAAGGAGTAAATGTTATTTTTAACACAATACGGTGAATGTGTTCAGCATTCCGATTGTACCAACTCAAATGCAAGAGGGGGCGATTGTGTGGTCATGGGAACAATTGTATATGGCCATTTATACATTTATTTTCTATAAAAAATATGTGGTAGTTGGAAATTCAGTTCTTGAAAAGAAAATCATATTTTGGAAATACAAAAGGGTAGTTTTGGCTGCCTTTCCCATACAACACTAAACCACTTTGCAGTCATAGAAGATAATACATGAGAATGACACATACCAGCATTTCTCTGTCTGATCAACATAGCCTAATCATGATTTATATATGGTCATTATATATGTAAAAACAACACATTTGCACCAATCTGCACCTATCCGGTGTATGTGACAATAAAACACACACACACATACTCAAACACTTACACCCCAGGTGGTGAAGGTAGGAAACAACACCTCCTCCTCGCTGATCCTCAACACAACATCAAAACTAAGGAGATGATCGTGGACATCAGGAAACAGCAGAGGGCACACCCCCCGATCCATATCGATGGGACCGCAGAGGAGAAGGTGGAAAGCTTCAAGTTCCTCTGCGTACACATCACTAACAAACTGAAATGGTCCACCCACACAGACAGTGTGGTGAACACAACAGCGCCTCTTCAACCTCAGGAGGCTAAAGAAATGTGGCTTATCACCCAAAACCCTCACTATCTTCTACAGATGCACAATTGAGATCATCCTGTCGGGCTGTATCACTGCCTGTTACGGCAACTGCACCGCCCATAACCGTAAAGCTCTCCAGAGAGTGGTGCGGTCTGCCCAACGCATTACTGGGGGCAAACTTCCCTCCCTCCTGGACACCTACAGTACCCGTTGCCACAGGAAGGCCAAAAAGATCATAAAAGACATCAACCACCCGAGCCACTGCCTGTTCACCCAGCTATCATCTAGAAGGTGAGGTCAGTAAAGGTGCATCAAAGCTGGGACCGAGAGACTGAAAAACAGCTTCTATCTCAAGTCCATCAGACTGCTAAACAGCCATCACTAACACACCAGAGGCAGCTGCCTATAGACACTGATTAGAAATCACAGGCCACTTAAAGGAATAGAACACTAGCCACTTTAATAATGTATCCGTATCTGCATCACTCATCTCTATGTATAAACTGCACTCCACACTATTCTACAGTATCTTAGTCACTGAATTTGTGTGTACATATTGCATCACCTATCTCATATGTATATACTGTATTGTACTCCATACTACGCCACCGACTGCTAAACAACCATCTCTAGCACATCAGAGACTGCTGCCTATAGACATAGTTTAGAAATCACCGGCCACTTTAAGGAAATGAAACACTAGTCACTTTAATAATGTTTACGTATCTTGCACTACTCATCTCACACGTTTAAACTCTACGCTATACCATTCTTCTGTATCTTAGTCACTTAATCGTGTTTATGTACTGCATCACAAACCTCTTAGGTGTATACTGCATACTATAAAGCTTACTATGCCACTGTATCTTAGTCCAATGCCGCCCTGACATTTATGTATATATTCTCAATCCATTCCCTACTTAGTTTTATGTGTATTTGGGAATATGTTGTGAAACTGTTAGATATTACTTGTTAGATATTACTGCACTGTCGGAGCTAGAAGCACCGCAATAACATCTTCTAACCACGTGTATGTGACCAATAAAATTAGATTTATATATATATTGTCACAATGTGGTTGAAGGGAACGAGGCGCAGAGTGAGAGTACTGAGCAAACATGTTTTATTATACTAATAAAACTCTACAAAACAATAAACTTTCTTCACCGTGACGTGAGTGCAGTCGAACACACATACACAATCAAAAATAATGATCCACACGCAGGTGGATGTGCGGTGCACATGAAAAGAATCCCAAATTAGAGACAACTCACGACAGCTGTCTCTAATTGGGGACCACCAATAACCCAACCCTGGGTGTAAGGACCGGACCGTGGCCATCCCACTCCCCCTAGAGGGAGTTAGGGACCTGGCCTCAGTCAGACCCTTACATATATCCTATTACTAGCCTGTTCAACCTCTCTTTCGTATCGTCTGAGATCCCTAGAGATTGGAAAGCTGCAGCGGTCATCCCCCTCTTCAAAGGGGGAGACACTCTAGACCCAAACTGTTACAGACCTACATCCATCCTGCCCTGCCTTTCTAAAGTCTTCGAAAGCCAAGTTAACAAACAGATCACTGACCACTTCGAATCCCACCATACCTTCTCTGCTATGCAATCTGGTTTCCGAGCTGGTCATGGGTGCACCTCAGCCACGCTCAAGGTACTAAACGATATCATAACCGCCATAGATAAAAGACAGTATTGTGCAGCCGTCTTCATCGACCTGGCCAAGGCTTTCGACTCTGTCAATCACCGCATTCTTATTGGCAGACTCAACAGCTTTGGTTTCTCAAATGATTGCCTTGCCTGGTTCTCCAACTACTTCTCAGTGTGTCAAATCGGAGGGCCTGTTGTCCGGTCCTCTGGCAGTCTCTCTGGGGGTCCCACAGGGTTCAATTCTTGGGCCGACTCTATTCTCTATATATATCAATGATGTCGCTCTCGCTGCTGAAGACTCTCTGATCCATCTCTACGCAGATGACATCATTCTGTATACATCTGGCCCCTCTTTGGACACTGTGTTAACAAACTTCCAAACGAGCTTCAATGCCATACAACACTCCTTCCGTGGCTTCCAACTGCTCTTAAATGCTAGTAAAACTAAATGCATGCTTTTCAATCGAACGCTGCCCACACCCGCCCACCGGACTATCATCACTACTCTCCTTCCAGACTCACATTAAGCATCTCCAATCCAAAATTAAATCTAGAATCGGCTTCCTATTTCACAACAAAGCCTCCTTCACTCATGCTGCCAAACATGCCCTCGTAAAACTGACTATCCTACCGATCCTTGACTTCGGCGACGTCATTTACAAAATAGCTTTCAACACTCTACTCAGCAAATTGGATGTAGTCTATCACAGTGCCATCCGTTTTGTTACCAAAGGCCCATATACTACCCACCACTGCGACCTGTACGCTCTCGTTGGCTGGCCCTCACTACATATTCGCCAAACCCACTGGCTCCAGGTCATCTATAAGTCTTTACTAGGTAAATCCCCGCCTTATCTCAGCTCGCTGGTCACCATAGCAACACCCACCCATAGCATTTGCTCCAGCAGGTATATTTCACTGGTCATCCCCAAAGCCAACACCTCCTTTGGCCGCCATTCCTTCCAGTTCTCTGCTGCCAATGACTGGAACGAATTGCAAAAATCATTGAAGCTGGAGACTACAATCTCCCTCAATAACTTTAAGCATTAGCTGTCAGAGCAGCTTTCCGATCACTGCACCTGTACACAGCCCATCTGTAAATAGCCTACCCTAATACCTCATCCCCATATTTATAATTTTTGCTCATTTGCACTCCAGTATCTCTAATTGCACATCATCTGCACATCTATCATTCCAGTGTTAATGCTAATTTGTAATTATTTCGCCACTATGGCCTATTTATTGCCCTACCTTCCTAATCTTACTACATTTGCACACACTGTACATAGATTTTCTATTGTGTTACTGACTGTACGTTTGTTTATCCCATGTGTAACTCTGTGTTGTTGTTTTTGTCGCACTGCTTTGCTTTGTCTTGGCCAGGTTGCAGTTGTAAATGAGAACTTGTTCTCAACTGGCCTACCTGGTTAAATAAAGGTGAAATAAAATCAATAAAAATAAATATATATATAGGTGTGTCCAAACTTTTGACTGGTACTGTATATATATATATATATATATATATATATAAGTTTGGACACACCTACTCATTCAAGGGTTTTTCTTTATTTTTACTATTTTCTACACTATATAATAATAGTGAAGACATCAAAACTATGAAATAACACATCGAATCATGTAGTAACCAAAAAAGTGTTAAACAAATCTAAATACACTACCGTTCAAAAGTTTGGGGTCACTTATAAATGTCCTTGTTTTTGAAAGAACAAGAAAAAAATGTGTCCATTAATATAACATCAAATTGATCAGAAATACAGTGTAGAAATTGTTAATGTTGTGAATGACTATTGTAGCTGGAAACGGCAGATTTTTTATGGAATATCTACGTAGGCATACAGAGGCCCATTATCAGCAACCATCACTCCTGTGTTGCAATGGCATGTTGTGTTAGATAATCCAAGTTAATAATTTTAAAAGGCTAATTGATCATTAGAAAACCCTTTGGCAGTTATGGTAGCACAGCTGAAAACTGTGCCGATTAAAGAAGCAATAAAACTGTACTTCTTGAGACTAATTGAGTATCTGGAGCATCAGCATTTGTGGGTTCGATTACAGGCTCAAAATGACCGAGAAACAAATACATTTCTTCTGAAACTCGTCATTCTATTCTTGTTCTGAGAAATGAAGCCTTCACAGAAAGCGGCACAGGTCATAATCCAGGCACTTGTCATCTCCCGTCTGGATTACTGCAACTCGCTGCTCCCTGCCTGGGCCATTAAACCCCTACAATTTATCCAGAACGCTGCAGCCCGTCTGGTGTTCAACCTTCCCAGTAAAAACCTTTTCTAACACTTGTTTTTTGTCTAAACTAACACCTGACTTATTTCCCTGCTAGCACTGGCTTTCCTCACAGCTGCTTGTTTAAAGAAATGTACTTATTGTGATCGAGATGTGGTTGTCCCTGATAGCAATGATTTTGCTCACAGCAACACCACTGGCTATCTTAAGTTGAATGCACCAATTTGTAAGTCGCTCTGGATAAGAGCGTCTGCTAAATTACTAAAATGTAAAATGTTTAACACTTTTTTGGTTACTACATGATTTCATATGTGTTATTTCATAATTTTCATGTCTTCACTATTATTCTAAAATTGTACAAATAAAGAAAAACCCTGTAATGAGTAGGTGTGTCCAAACTTTTGACTGGTGCTATATATATGTGTGTGTGTGCATACAGTATACTGTATATGTACAGTAGGCTAATGAAGCTGAGGACTGAGGAAAAGCTGGGGCCTCTTTTTCCGAGTATTGTGCCCCCTAGTGGTGATAGTGTTACAGTAGATACTGCCAGTAAAATAATGAATGTGTAGGTATAGGACCCCAGACTCCACAAGGTTACCTTTATAATGCGTTTCGTGACACAGCTTGAACTTGACTTGATATTTGTTGTTTGTTGCATGTTGAATAAAACCTTGACCTAGTCTCCAAAATGAGAACATTTATGAAAATCCCTTTTCACGCTAACCCCAGTGTAAGGTCCTCCCGTACTGCAAGTGGTGCTGTGTCTGGGTTTTCATTCCGTCCGGCCCGTTTGTTTTTCTCTCCATTTTAGCATTACAGGCTTGACGCATTAGAACATGACTGGGATTGTGACAGTCTGAACCGGTGGGTTTTCGTTCGGTCACTTCGCCATGGGTCAGGTCTAATAACAAATCCAGCCAGGTAACGCTAATGATAGGTGAACGATTGTGCATGGTGCATATATATATATACGGCTCTTATCGGTGGCTATATAATTGGCCGAGGAAATAGAGGATGATACCCAAACAGAATATATTTTATGTAGAATTATTATACGATGTTGTTTTAGAATAATGAATAAATAAATTATCGTATAGGTAGGTTACTGCAGCCTGCAGTTGCCAGCACTGCACATCCAGCGAGAAAAGGCCAAAAGGGGCGGCTGTAGCCCAATGCATGAATTGCCCAATTAAATGCATTCCGCAAATGATTTAACGACATTTGTTCATAGATTTTAAGTTGCATAACGGATTTGATGCATTGCTATTGCTGAATGAAAACGTATGTACATTTAACCAGTCTGTTTTTTGTCAGTGCATGGTTGTGGCTATAAGGTTTGGAATATATTCTCGGTCGGGCATTAGGGGTGTGTTGCACAAAAACTACATACATGTTTAAAAAGGAAATAGTATAGCCCCAGGAATTGGAACATAATCAATATCAGCAATCTATTCTGTCTTAAATGGTCCCTTTTAACCAAAATATTATGAGCGAATTAAAGTAGGCTATACTTTATTTACACAAATTAGGCTACATGTAAAACATGTGGACAAAATAGACTATTTCAAACTAGTTCACTTCATTTTGAAGGTTTGTGTAATTTTCTTTACATTTCATTAAACAATTCAAATGCTGGAAACATTTTTCAGATTCTTCCAGTATTTTTAAGTGTAGGCTATATAAACCTAATGAGTAGGCTCGACTAATCAACATGACATCCAAGCGCAGAGGCTTTATCAAAATTCATTTCTGATCTGATTACAATGTATATTGATTGTAAGGCTTATATATTTTAGGCTATAGGCTATTGATTTTCGATCATTTCAAACATGGAAAAACTTGGGAAATGTCAAGGTCATATGCGGAGAAATTCAAAAACAGAAATGTACTTCCATTATGACAAAGAAATTAACAAAACTTAATGATTTCGTTGAAAACGCAGCAGATCAAAGGAAAAAATAAGCTTGATCTGAATTGTAATATGAATAGGCCGATATAAGGTCGACCTGATTTTAGTACAATTCCTTGTTTAGGCGTATATAAGCCCCGCGCTGACCATTAGCTTCTTTCAATAAATTATTAATAAATAGGTCAATTGAAATGTAAAGTAGCCCTAAAAACATGCAATTAATACAGCTCGGGTCCTATTAAACAAACTGAATTAAAATATATTACACTTTTGCTAAGAATCTTTTATTACTAAGTAAAATAGCCTACTCTAGTGACCAGGGTCCAGGGACATAGCTTGGGGGCCTTCATATCTATATATCTTTTTTGTGAGGCCGTTGGCCCCAATGTCCCGTTTGTGATTTTAAGACCTATAAATGTAAAATAATATTTTTTATTTGATTAAAGGTTGCAAGAAATTAACAGAATGTGCACACAGAGCATGGAAACTCTTCACTTCTATCAACCTCTAGATTTATAGCTGCGCGAGGAGCACTCTGTCTTGGTCCAGTCAAGCAATCCTCATAACATCCGTTCGATCCAGTGCTATAGGCACCATTTCTCAAGTGTATTCAAACACACCCAGCAGGAAATTGTCATTGACATTATTATAGATAGGCCTATGCATCTATGATTAGATGTATTTTATGATGGGACAATTTATCAGCAAAATGACTTCCCAACAAATATTATCTTAGGGATGTAGAAGATAGATTTTTTTTTTTACTGAACAAAGTAGGCCACCAGATATTAATATTATTTTCCAATAAATACATCCAGCATCCCATGTGTCAAATAAAATAAAATATGTTTAGGCTGGTTACAGACTTTGAGAGAGTTGTTTTCTGTGTGTCCTTTCCAGTTGGCCCAGTGATACAGAAGGTAGCCTAGTTTTACCAGCAGCATGATGGACAGGCAGAGCCCTGAAAAAACAGAGGGAGGAGGAGAGAGTGAGACCAATGGGACTGTTGCTACTGTCACTGTCACATCTAACTCCAAAGCAGTTACAACGGTTGCCAACAACAACGCCACCTCGTCAGTGGTCATCGCTATGACGACAACAGCCAGCACCACAGCCCCACACAGTCAGGCCCCTCCCACCTCTCTGGGCACCACCCCTACAGAGAGTCAGGCGGTTCAGGTGAGAGGGGACAGGGAGGGAGCTAGAGGGGACAATGTCAGTGTGTGTGTTGAACTTCAAATAATGAAGCCACTAGTCTGGGTTTCAGTTTTAGCTAACATTCCATTGCTTGCCACTCCTGTAATTTGCCAAAGAGACTGGCCTTTCGGCAATCTCACCGTTCAATATGCAGCCGGATATACTGCAGTTGCTGATTGGTAGTTGAAAACAGCACTAATATTTTCCATTACAAAGTTATGGAACATGGGGTGCGCCAAATTTGGCGCAATAAGAACAACAAACAATACCGTTTTGACCTGCTGCGATCATTCTCTTGTGAGAAGGCAGTGTCGATGAAGTTCAATGTTGTTCAAAGTGTCTAGAGGACTCCATAATGAAAGAGATACATAATGATATGGAAAATATTAGCCTACAAGATTTAATCGAGCCAAGTTTGCTTCAGTTGCATCCCATTAATGAGAGGAAAGAAACTCCAAACCTGCCACCTGTCGTCATTCCTCGCACATATGCTGATCATCATGACTTGCTTAGGCCTACATTTGTATAATGTTGTTATGCTCATTTCAGTTATATTATTTGTCCCTCCTCTCTTATTAAGAGATGGAGTCCAGATAGGCTACTTTAGGAAATACACACACACACCCTAAAAAGACCTACACTTCAAATTGGCCAGTGTTGATTTTTCAGTGTATCATTTCTAGTATTGATTCAGGAGTTAAATTCACTCTGTAAGACTGAAATTAACACTCAGTGATCTAAAATAACCCCTAGTGTTGGTGTTAATAACCAGAGTTATTGTTTTACACTTTGGAGAGTAAAACAGCCCATGAAAACCAGCATGAGCATATTTCCCAGCATGCACTACTGCAAGTAGATTTTTTAAATGATTGTTTTTAATATCTGTGTTTTTGTATGTACATTGATTGATTAATCATATGCTACACAAAGATAAATAACATATTTATTTCTAAACTAATACAATCAGTTAGTTAAGAGTTTTCGCACCCGTAGTCTTCTTATCAACTTTCCCAACCCTGACAGTCATTCTGAATGCAGGCTGCGGGTGAATAAAAATTGTGGATATCCTAACAGTGTCTTATATTGAACTGTATATTAAATGTTGAGATTGCTGAAGGATCAGTCTCTTTGGCAAATTACAGGACTGGCAAGGAGTAGAATGTTAGCTAAAAAGACTGTCTTCATTTGAACACCACTTTGCAAGCCAACATTATTTGACTTTCAGGCCTGATGTGGCCTGTAAACCAGGAGTTTCCTAACAACACTGGGTTATGGTAAAACTAGGCCTTCAAAGTAAGGCCTTATGAAATACAGTATGTATGGTATTGTCATAGTCACATTTCAATGATAGCATTCGCCTAGGTACTCACATGGTAAAAGTCACAAGCCTTCATAAGGAAAGAATTCAATAACCATGTCTGTCACAAAAAAGTACAGAAAAGGCTAATTAGGCTTTACACCATACCGTTTTAAAACAACACCCAAAAATGATTTACTGTAACACTACAGGTGTTCATTTCTTACACTGAGAAAGTTTAACAGCGTTAGCACTAAGCAAAGTGTCCAGTTTACTCTAAAGGACGTGTTGTGTTTTACACTGTAGGTGTTGCGTATAACTCTACAGTAGAGCTATGCAAACATCACAATCGATAGAGAGAGCTATACTATTACTAGAGACGTTGGTTATTCAATTAATATCCCAGATTGTACCTTATTCCAGAGGAAGATTTGTTTTTAGTTTTTCAAACTGCCCCCTGTAATTCTTTTTTTATTCAATTGAGTCTATGATGGAAGCTTGGCGGTTTTTATTCTAGGCGTGAAGATATTTCAACATCATGTCTAGACGATGAAAGGCTACAGTGATCACTTGTGCTTGGCTGCCAAATGTATACAGTAGGTGTCCCCATACTGTAGGTCTTATATATAAATTGAGGAAATGTGATTGATCATATTCATTATTTTAGAGATCCCCGTTAGACGTCCCTCCGAATGAAAAGCCCCCCCCCCCCCCATCCTGCTGATGTGAGCTGCTGGTCTCCAACGCTGAGCAGCGCGGTTGATCACCAACGTTATGGATGAGAAAGTGAACTTGCTATTTCCAAAAAGGAGCTCATGGGAAATTGGGGATTCCCTGCTTTGTGATCTGCTGCCTACGTAAACAGCACTAGGGTTTCATTAAATAGGCACTATACGTTTTTATTGCACATTTAATTAAACGGACGCATTTGGCGATGTTCAAAATCAAATCAAATTGTATTTGTCACAAATGCCGAATACAACGTTTGTAGACTTTACCGTGAAATGCTTGTTTACGAGCCCTTCCCAACGATGTAGAGTTAAAAAATAATAATCAAAAATAATATAAAAATAGTAATGAAAGTGGAATAAAAAGCGGAAAAATAAAGTTGGATTTTATGGCGATGTGGATTGGGCGTGCTCTCCCCTCTTTCTCCTTGGTCTTACTGTTGAGGGAAAGGTTGTTGTCATGGCACCACATTGTCTCATCGCTGTCAGTGAAAAAGCCTACCAACGTCGTGTCATCAGCAAACTTGATGATGGTGTTGGAGTCGTGTGTGGCGAAACAGTCGTGGGTGAACAGGGAGCAAAAGAGGGGACTAAGCACGCACCCCTGAGGGGCTACCATGTTGAGGGTCAGTGTGGCAGAGGTGTTGTTCTCTACCCTCACCACGTGGGGCCGGCCCATCAGGAAGTCCAGGATCCAATTGCAGAGGGAGGTGTTCAGTCCCAGGGTCCCGAGCTTAGTGATGAGCTTGGAGGGGACTATGGTGTTGAATGCTGAGCTGTAGTCTATAAACAGCATTCTCACATAGTTATTTCCCCTCTTGTCCAGGTGGGAGAGGGCAGTGTGAAGTGCAATTGAGATTGCGTCATCTGTGGATCTGTTGGGGTTTTATGCGAATTGGAGTGAGTCCAGGGTGTCTGTAATGATGGTTTTGATGCGTGTCATGACCAGCCTTTCAAAGCACTTCATAGTTACATATGTGAGTGCTACAGGGCAATAGTCATTTAGGCAAGTTACCTTGTAGTTCTTGGGAACAGGGACAATGTTGGTCATCTTAAAACATGTTGGGATTACAGACTGGGTCAAGGAGAGATTGAAAATGTGTTTCCCAGAAGTAGCAATATAGTTTGGTCACTTATTTTGAGCAATAAAAAAAATATATACAGTGGGGAGAAGTATTTGATACACTGCCGATTTTGCAGGTTTTCCCACTTACAAAGCATGTAGAAGTCTGTAATTTTTATCATAGGTACTCTTCAACTGTGAGTGACGGAATCTAAAACAAAAATCCAGAAAATCACATTGTATGATTTTTAAGTAATTCATTTGCATTTTATTGCATGACATAAGTATTTGATACATCAGAAAAGCAGAACTTAATATTTGGTACAGAAACCTTTGTTTGCAATCACAGAGATCATACGTTTCCTGTAGTTCTTGACCAGGTTTGCACACACTGCAGCAGGGATTTTGGCCCACTCCTCCATACAGACCTTCTCCAGATCCTTCAGGTTTCGGGGCTGTCGCTTGGCAATACAGACTTTCAGCTCCCTCCAAAGATTTTCTATTGGGTTCAGGTCTGGAGACTGGCTAGGCCACTCCAGGACCTTGAGATGCTTCTTACGGAGCCACTCCTTAGTTGCCCTGGCTGTGTGTTTCGGGTCGTTGTCATGCTGGAAGACCCAGCCACGACCCATCTTCAATGCTCTTACTGAGGGAAGGAGGTTGTTGGCCAAGATCTCGCGATACATGGCCCCATCCATCCTCCCCTCAATACGGTGCAGTCGTCCTGTCCCCTTTGCAGAAAAGCATCCCCAAAGAATGATGTTTCCACCTCCATGCTTCACGGTTGGGATGGTGTTCTTGGGGTTGTACTCATCCTTCTTCTTCCTCCAAACACGGTGAGTGGAGTTTAGACCAAAAAGCTCTATTTTTGTCTCATCAGACCACATGACCTTCTCCCATTCCTCCTCTGGATCATCCAGATGGTCATTGGCAAACTTCAGACGGGCCTGGACATGCGCTGGCTTGAGCAGGGGGACCTTGCGTGCGCTGCAGGATTTTAATCCATGACGGCGTAGTGTGTTACTAATGGTTTTCTTTGAGACTGTGGTCCCAGCTCTCTTCAGGTCATTGACCAGGTCCTGCTGTGTAGTTCTGGGCTGATCACTCACCTTCCTCATGATCATTGATGCCCCACGAGGTGAGATCTTGCATGGTGCCCCAGACCGAGGGAGATTGACCGTCATCTTGAACTTCTTCCATTTTCTAATAATTGTGCCAACAGTTGTTGCCTTCTCACCAAGCTGCTTGCCTATTGTCCTGTAGCCCATCCCAGCCTTGTGCAGGTCTATCCCTGATGTCCTTACACAGCTCTCTGGTTTTGGCCATTGTGGAGAGGTTGGAGTCTGTTTGATTGAGTGTGTGGACAGGTGTCTTTTATACAGGTAACGAGTTCAAACAGGTGCAGTTAATACAGGTAATGTGTGGAGAACAGGAGGGCTTCTTAAAGAAAAACTAACAGGTCTGTGAGAGCCGGAATTCTTACTGGTTGGTAGGTGATCAAATACTTATGTCATGCAATAAAATGCAAATTAATTATTAAAAAATCATACAATGTGATTTTCTGAATTTTTGTTTTAGATTCCGTCTCTCACAGTTGAAGTGTACCTATGATAAAAATTACAGACCTCTACATGCTTTGTAAGTAGGAAAACCTGCAAAATCGGCAGTGTATCAAATACTTGTTCTCCCCACTGTATATATATATATATATTTGAGGAAAGAAGCACCTTGCTTGCTGGATATAAAATAGGCTACAGCGTTCACAATGAACTGGCAGTGAAGTTTGAAGGGCGAGAGCTTCTTTGGTGTGATGTGATCACAATGGCAAAAATGCAATAAACGGGAGTACTGTGTTCTCCCTGTGCCCAATGGTTATGTTTACAATTAAATATATTACGTCAGAATGCCCAATGTTAGAATGTTTACAATCAAATTGATTCATTAAGTTAAGTCTAATTTGCGTGAACATTGGATGATAGCTGTGAGGGTTATCGAACCAGGATCAAATCCTTTCATCTCCTCAAGCATATTAATGATATTTGGCAAATGACAGGAGTGGCAAGGAGTGGAATCAAATGTAGCTATGAAGCCATATCTGTATGTAAGCATAACCCAGCTAGCACATACAGCTAGCACATACTGTAACGTTTTGAGAACCATATGTTTCTTAGAGCATGGTGAGAGCGTGGTTGTTTTGCATACAACCTTCCCACAAAGTTCTGGGAATGGTGCAGCATACCCATAACGTTCTGAGAACCATATGTTTCTTAGGTGGGTATTTCAGTACTTCAGGATAACGTTTCCTAAAGGTTTCCTCATGGTTCTATTTAAAGTCATGTTCTCAGAACATGAAGAAAACCTTCCATTAAAACCACAAGAAAACATTAGTAATGTTCAAAGAACATTCTAAGAATATTATTTAAAAACAACATTCTGTTCTCAGCGTATCTTGTTAAGTATGTTCAGGTGTGTTTGCCACGCCCACTCATTGGCCACACCTGATCTTAATGATGCCTGTTTCCTTAGAAATTAGGTCTGTTAGAATAGACTAAAATTAACAGCTTTGTAGGATTTAAAAAAAAACATGGCATGCTAGCTAGAGGTCTTCACAGGTCCAAACAGTTTGACCAGTTCCGAAATGGAAACTGGAACTTTCCCAATCTGGACCTGCTTAAATACATTTTTTTTATATAGAGACCCGTTCTGAATGGACCCGAGTACAACTAATTCTGTTCTGTGAAGACCTGGTTGGATCAAGACCCACCCGGTCCGATCCGAGTGAGGGAAGCAGCAGAAAAGTCATTTTTAAGCTACTTTATTAGCCAGAGCTGAAAAAGCGTGAGAGGAGGGAGGCCATAGCAGGCGGGGGTGGGGCCATACTATGAGCGAGTGACACAGGGAGCAGGGAGGATTAGATCCTAATTTAGCCTTTTGGCGCTATGATGAATTGTGATTGGCCAACAATAACAACAAGCTACACGCACCACGCTCCAGTCTCATGAAAAGCACGAGCAGCGGCATAAATTATAACATCTCTCTCTGTCTCTGTTGCAGCTCTCGTGTTCGGATCTGTACGGTTCCTTCCGGAAAATTCAGTTAAAATTACACCTACCTGAGACCTGTGACAATCATATCAGATCTGACCCAGACGCGTGACATTATTTAGAATTCTGGATCCGGACCTGCTCAGGTCTCGGGTATTTGGGTACAGGTGGATCCGTAAAGACCTCTAATGCTAGCTCCATCTTGGTGGCTCAGTGGACTAATTCCATAGATAGAGAACAGAAGGTAATAGGTTAGAATCTCACTGACGCCGTGCCACAATAAAAAAATAAACGTGTTTGCATGATTAATGTCCAAGCAAATTAATTTCCTTGTGTCCTATCTGTGCTTCAAAATTGTCAACCCAAACTAAGCTAGCAGTGTTTTTAAAAGTCTTATTGAAACATGTTCTCAGAATGTTATTTAAATTATCATTTCTATTCTCAGAACATTAATAAAACCTCCCAGTAGAACATTCCCAGAACAAATTTTCACTTATTTTCTCAGAACGTTATTTTTTTTTTCAGTTTTACCAGTCAAAAAACATATGGCTTTGTTCCCAGAACCAATCGGAAAAAAACTAAAAATAAGTTCCCACAACTTCCAAGGAACCAAATGTGCTAGCTGGGAAGATTGTTAACTTGACCAAACCTGGCTTGTTCAGCATGCCTGGTATCAAACCCTGATCATGCACGTGCTGAGTGTCACGATGCTGATTAGTGAAGGGACGGTAAACGGAGCGCTCGTGGAGTGTCATCCTTTTATTTTATGAGATAGATCCACAAAGCATAAAATAACAAAGGAGAGTCTGAATACACTTATAAACATAAAGCAAAGTGACTTACGGTCTAGCGCAACATGCAGACACGAACAATGATCCACATGCAGGTGGATGGGAGAGAAGGCTAAATACCATTCCCAATCAGAGACAACGCTAGACAGCTGTCTCTGATTGGGGATCATTCACCTTCCCTCCCTGATGTAAGGACTGGGTTGTGGCTTCCCCTGAATGGACATAAAGGTTACCACAATCCAGCCCTTACAGTACCCCCCCCCCAAGGCGCGGGCTCCCGACCGCGATATCTCCCCCTCTCCCAAAAAAAATACACAAAAACAGGAGGGGAAATGGCGGGGTACTGAGGTGGTTGTTGGTGGAGGTTCCGGTTCCGGCCTCGGGCGTGACGCAGGCCGTGAAAGCTGCTCTCCTCCTACCTCCCTGTTGCACGCCTGGTCCGGTCCGGACCCCGGTGCGATGGTTCCCCCCCAGTACTCCCGCGATTCACCAAGTCCTGTCTGGACCCTGGTGTGGGAGCCCTCGCTCCTGGAGAGGGGCTGATGTCCTTCCCCGGCTCGGGCACCGGTGGAGCGGACTGCTCCGGCACTGGAGCGAAGTAGACGACCGGCCCCGGACTGGGCACCGGTGGAGCGGACTGCTCCGGCGCTGGAGCGACGCAGACGACCGGCCCCGTACTGGGCACCGGTGGAGCGGACCTTCGCTGGAGGCGGCGGGACGCTGACCTTCGCTGCAGGCCTCGGGACGCTGACCTTCGCTGCAGGCCTCGGGACGCTGACCTTCGCTGCAGGCCTCGGGACGCTGACCTTCGCTGCAGGCCTCGGGACGCTGACCTTCGCTGCAGGCCTCGGGACGCTGACCTTCGCTGCAGGCCTCGGGACGCTGACCTTCGCTGCAGGCCTCGGGACGCTGACCTTCGCTGCAGGCCTCGGGACGCTGACCTTCGCTGCAGGCCTCGGGACGCTGACCTTCGCTGCAGGCCTCGGGACGCTGACCTTCGCTGCAGGCCTCGGGACGCTGACCTTCGCTGCAGGCCTCGGGACGCTGACCTTCGCTGCAGGCCTCGGGACGCTGACCTTCGCTGCAGGCCTCGGGCTGCAGACCTTCACTGCAGGCCTCGGGCTGCAGACCTTCACTGCAGGCCTCGGGCTGCAGACCTTCACTGCAGGCCTCGGGCTGCAGACCTTCCCTGGAGGCCTCGGGCTGCAGACCTTCCCTGGAGGCTCAGGGTTGCAGACCTTCACTGGAGGCTCAGGGTTGCAGACCTTCACTGGAGGCTCAGGGTTGCAGACCTTCACTGGAGGCTCAGGGTTGCAGACCTTCACTGGAGGCTCAGGGTTGCAGACCTTCACTGGAGGCTCAGGGTTGCAGACCTTCACTGGAGGCTCAGGGTTGCTGACCTTCACTGGAGGCTCAGGGTTGCTGACCTTCACTGGAGGCTCAGGGTTGCTGACCTTCACTGGAGGCTCAGGGTTGCTGACCTTCACTGGAGGCTCAGGGTTGCTGACCTTCACTGGAGGCTCAGGGTTGCTGACCTTCGCGTACCGGACTGGGCAGACGCACCGTTTGGCTGGTGCGCTGAGCTGGCACGGGTCGCACCGGGCTTTTGTTGCGCACCGATGTTTGGGTGCGCTGAGTCGGTTTCCTCCTCCTCCGACTCTGGACCGGCGCTGAAGGCACCGGGCTGGGAACTGGCACTGGATTAAGACTGTTGCTGTCGTAGTCTCTCCAGCGCCAATCCCCATCCTGTGAGGGTTCCTCCGGGAACCCCCACGAGTGAGGGAACAGAAGCACATCGTCGTCGTCTTCCTCCGACTCCTCTCTGTACTTCCGCTCCCATGGCTGTAGGGGCTCCTCCGGGAACCCCCACGAGTGCAGTGGTCGGGGCTCTTCCTCCTCGATCCCCGACCACCCCCATAGCCCCCCCCCCAAAATCCGTTTGGGGGGTTTTCTGGGCTCCAGGCTGGTCCTTTGCCTTTTTGGCTCGCCGACTCTTTCCCCGACGTCGGCGCCGCTGCTCCGGACCCCAGCCTTCCTCCACCGCACGATAATGGGAGTATTCCCCCTCTGTAATTTTCCCCATACCGAGGAGGATACCTCCCAATGTCAGGCTCCGTTGCGTCCCTGGTTGGTGGATCATTTTGTCACGATGCTGATTAGTGAAGGGACGGTAAACGGAGCGCTCGTGGAGTGTCATCCTTTTATTTTATGAGATAGATCCACAAAGCATAAAATAACAAAGGAGAGTCTGAATATACTTATAAACATAAAGCAAAGTGACTTACGGTCTAGCGCAACATGCAGACACGAACAATGATCCACATGCAGGTGGATGGGAGAGAAGGCTAAATACCATTCCCAATCAGAGACAACGCTAGACAGCTGTCTCTGATTGGGGATCATTCACCTTCCCTCCCTGATGTAAGGACTGGGTTGTGGCTTCCCCTGAATGGACATAAAGGTTACCACAAATCCAGCCCTTACACTGAGCTAAAGCTGAGGCATTAGTTCTGGGAGCTAACATGAGTCATCAGCTCTGGTGAGCATAGTTTAGGTCTGTCTTGTTTTTTTTTTAAACATTTTATTTAACCTTGATTTAACTAGGCAAGTCAGTTAAGAACAAATTCTTATTTACAATGACGACCTAGGAACCGTGGGTTAAGGGGCAGAACCACAGATTTTTACCTTGTCAGCTCGGGAACTCGATCCAGCAACCTTTCGGTTACGGGCCAAACGCTCTAACCACTTGGCTACCTGCCGCCCCAGGTGAGCGTAGTAGTCACCAAACCATTCCCAGCTACACAATATGAGGATTGTTTCTCTGCGGTCTCTCTCTCTAGGTGATCCAGCAGGCCATCCACAGCAGGCCCCAGACCATGGCAGCTCAGTACCTGCAGCAGATGTACGCAGCCCAGCAGCAACACATCATCCTGCAGACAGCTGCATTGCAGCAGCAACGGCCACACAGTAACAGACAGTCCCCCTCCTTACCCCCTGCTGCCAACAGCATGGTGCCCCAGTCAACTGGTACCTCTGTAAGTTGAGCACTCTGGTATCAAGACTACCAAGACTACCAATGCCTAGTAAGACCACTGCAATTCTGCCTGTCTGTCTCCAGATCACCCTCCCAGCCTCTCCAGTAACAGGCCAGCTGATTGGTCGTTCTCAAAGTTCCAGCTCCACCACAGGCACGATTACCCAGCAGGCCATGCTCCTGGGGAATTGCTCTGCTTCCTGTAACCAAGCCCAGATGTACCTTCGCACCCAGATGGTACCTACCTTCTCTCTCTTATTGTAACAGCTTTGTAGCGCATGATAAACTATCTACTTGCCCAAAGATCATGGGAAGTTAAAATAAGTAAGCATGCCAAGTTCTCTGTCTTTTCTTCTACTAGTGTTTTCCAACACTTTTTCTTTCCCATTCCACTAACTTTTTCCTGCTCTATTCTCTTTTCCCTTGCTTCTCCCACTTTTGTCGCTTTCTCTTTTCTCTCTTGTCTCTGTAAGTTGATTCTGACCCCTGCGGCCACAGTGGCAGCAGTCCAGTCTGACCTGCCTTCTGTCTGCTGCAGCTCCTCTCAACTCTCCAATTCACAGGTCAGCAACCACCACCAGGGGCAAGGGTCAAAGGTGAAAGGTTAAGCACTACCAGGTTTTACATAGGCTGTCATCAGAGGACAAATAATATTTATACAAAAAATGTAAGCCTATGCACTCACTGAACTGTAAGTCGCTTTGGATAAAGGTGTCTGCTAAGTAGAATGTATCTGACTTTACTTGGTATGTCATTGCTCAACATCAAGTTGCAATTACCTGAATATACAGTATATCAGGTACAGTAGTGCCCCAGTATGGAACCCTGAGGGACACCACATGATATCCACAATATATTTTCTGATATCAAGCACTTTCTCAGAGACATTGGATGTTAGATTTACGTATATAATAATACTGCGTGTCCTCTCCTCTCTCAGGTCCACAGCCTCGCTGTGCAGGCCCATCTCCCAGGGGCTTTGGCCACCACCCAGAGTGTCCTGTTGAATCCGGTCTCCACCCAGCCCCAGAAGCTGGTCTCCTCTCTGCCCAAGATGTCCATCTGTCCCCTGAGATCCAGTCAGCAGTCTGACCCCTCCACAGAAACCTCTGGAGCTGAGCCTCGACTGGCTGACATCACTAGGCTAACATCAGCAAACCAGCTTATCGCGCCAGGTAAGTCAGTCACCATGGCATGGTCACCACTTTTGTGTTCTGTTGGTTTATATCAGTGTTCTTAAATAATACTGGTCCTGAGGTTGGCTTTTGTTCCAGCCCAGAGGAGGTTTACAACACATATCAATGTCTCAATCACTTAAGTCTGTTCACATGGTTTTATTTAAACTCCAGCGTCGTACATTTTGTTCCAACCTAGTGCAGGTTTAGACCACCTTCAGGTGTAATCATGTGGTTCTATTTCAGCGTCGTATACTCCTGTCCAGTCCCATTCTGTGGTCAGGCACCAGCTGCACTGTCCTCCGAGCCATAAGGGGGCACCCCGCCAGCACCAGCACCAGCTCCTCATCCAGCAGGCCAAAGCAGGATCCCACCGGCAGCTACACCCTATCGCCCTGCGCCTCGCACCCCAAGACACTTCCCCCTCTCTCTTCCCTCTTACCCTCCAGCCCCTGGCCACTCCCACCCACACCACCACCACTGTCCAATCCCAGCCTGGGGATGGCCTTCCAGTCCTTTCCACTTCCTGTGAGCCGCCCACCCCACCACCTCCCCAGCAGACAGTGGTAGTATCCTCATCATCAGCCCCTCCACCTCTTCTGTGTCCCAGCCTGCTCCAGGCCCAACTCCACCGCCAGCCCCAGCACCAGCCCCCCACCCTGCGTCTTGGCCCCATCTCCCAGGCCTCTCTCCCCAGGCTGCTCCAGTCTCCACCGGCCTCCCTCCAGAGGTTGTCCCTGCGCTCAGTCCAGGCCCTGGCAGTGCAGTCCACTGGGGTTCTGGTGTCGGAGGAGCTGCCTGTGGCAGAGGCGCTGGTCCAGATTCCTTTCCAGAACCTTCACCCGCCCCAATCCTTCCAGAATCTATCGCAGACGTTCCAGAACCCTGCCCAGACGTTACATAATCGCTCCCCGCCCCAGACTGTAGCCGTGGACCTGAAGGTGCAGCCAGCCACCCTACGCACCCAGAGCCCGGAGAGGAGAGAGATGAGAGGGGAGAGGACGACCCCTCCACCCACACTCTCTCCATCGACTGGTTCAGACAGACTCTGTAAAGACATACAGCCCGCCTATACAGAGAACTGCACAGGTAAACAGCATTTAATTTTTTCATTACTTAACTTTACCTTTTGCAAAATGTTTATACTAAATCGATAAAGCGCACTGACATACAGTAACTGCCTCTCTCTTTCTCTTTGCTCGGCTCCATCCTCCAGGCAGGTTAGATTTCCCCTGCGTCCCTCCGTCCAGCCGCTCCGTTATCCACTCGTCCCAAGACCCCTCCTCTTACACCAGCTGCTCCCCCCCTCCCCTCCTGCCCTCGGCCGTGGTAAGAAGCCCCGGCCAATCCCCCTCAGCCTCAGCCACCCTACCAGGGAGCCCTGAGAGAGCTAGACCTCTCATCCTCACTCACATCATAGAGGGGTTCGTCGTCAGAGAGGCCCTGCAGCCGTTCCTCCCGGTACCGTTCCCGGTATCGTTCATCCCGGTATGTCCACTGGTGGGTGTGTTAACCAAGCTCCACAGTGTACACAGGCACTGGCCTGGTTAAATGTCACCAAAGGCACTGAGGCCAGTGCCAGCTCTAGCCTTTTGGGGGCCCTAAGCGAGATTTGGTTGGGGTGCCCCCCCCCCCCCCCCAACAAGCGGGCAAAAACTTTTAGTGGCCTCCCTCTTGACGGCGGAGGAAAACCGTAAGTTTTAAAGTTAATTTCCTGCAATTCTACACATTTTGCCATGGGGTGGAGAGACATTTTTGCAGTTTTAAAGCAAATTTCCTGCAATTCTACAGATTTTGCCATGACTTATTTCAAAAACAAAAACATTTTTATTTAACTAGGCAAGTCAGTTAAGAAGACATTCTTATTTACAATCACGGTCTACACCGGCCAAACTCGAACAACGCTGGGCCAATTGTGCGCCGCCCTATGGGACTCCCAATCACGGCCGGTTGTGATCTGGATTCGAACCAGGTTGTATGTTGTGACGCATCTAGCACTGAGATGCAGTGTCTTAGACCACTGCGCCACTTATGCCATGTTATTTAGATCTGAGTGAGAGTGACTAACATACACCTGTATTCTACTATTCTAACTCTCAACAGTAAATTGAGACCCCGAATTAGTTCCTTTTTTTGGGATCCGGGGCCGCAACGCCCGCTTATGCCTGGAGTCGGCCCTGCGACTGAGCCCAGCTAGCACATAACGTTCTGAGAACCATTTGTTTCTTAGAGCTTGGTGAGAGCGTGGTTTGTTCTATGGTTATTTTGCATGTTCTCAAATTGTTCGGAGAACATTAAGAACATTTTCCATAAAAAAGATCAGGTGTGTTTGTTTCCTTTGAAATGTTGTCTGTTTGAATAGACTAAAATGAACAGCTTTGTAAGAGTTAAAAAAAACATGGCAGGCTAGTTAGAGGTCTTCCAAAAAGATGGACCAGTTCCGAAATGGACCTGGGACTTTCCCATCCGGACCCGACATGCATTAATTAATGTAAAAAAATATAGAGACCCGATCCGAATGGACCAAAGGACAACTAATCCCGTTCAGTACAGATCTGGTCGTATCCAGACCCGGTCCTATCCGATCCAAGTGAGGGAAGCAGCCGAAAAGTAATTATTTAAGCTACTTTATTAACAGGAGATGATAAAGCGTGAGAGGAAGGAGAGAGAGGTGTCGCTTTAGCAGACTAATTCAATGGATAGAGAACAAAGGGTTATAGAAATGTGTTTGCATGATTAATGCCTAAGGAAATTAACTATCTGTGCTTGGAGTTCAAAATGTTTTTACCAAAATAAACTAACAGTGTTATTAAATTATTGTTGAAACATTCAGTGAAAGTTAAGGAAGTTATTAAAAAACCTCAAAATAACCTATAATTTCCATCCTCAGAACGTTAATAAAACCTTCCAGGTACTGTTCAGGGAACCATAGCAAAATGTTCTCAGAACCTCTGCAACCTACAAATGTACAATCCCAGAACAGGCAACATTTTCAATTCCATTGTCAGAACATTAAAAAAACGTTCAGTTTTACAGATCAAGAAACTTATGACTTCGTTCCCAGAACCAATGGGAAACCAAAACCGTACGTTCCCACATCTTCCAAGAAACCAAATGTGCTAGCTGGGAGAGTAGCTTAATCCCAGCCAGTCACTCTCCCTCACTGTGAGAGCACTGCATCAAGAACCCCCAACCACCCAGATACAAAATGTCGTCTTGAACAAGCAGTCTCCCACTGGTAGTTGATTAGTAACCATTATGTTCTGCCCTATATAGTGGTATATGTTGTGTATGTGATCCAGTGGTGTGTTCCTGTTTCAGATGGGCCGTTCCTCTTTGGGGGCAGACCAGCAGGCCACGCTTCCTGAAGCCCGGGAGGTGAGAACCAATGGGGATCCAACTCCTGAGATGAGAACCAATAAGGATTTGGCTCCTGAAATGAGTACCAATGGTGATCAAGTGTCTGAGATGAGAACCAATGGGGATTTAGGGCCAGAGGAGAGCCTGATGGATGATGAGCAGCCAGACAATGACTCAGACATGGATGATACGCCCACCCAGGATGGTCAGTACCGGTGTGTGTGTGTGTGTGTGTGTGTCCGTCCGTCCATCTGTCTGTCTAACAGCTTGTCATCTCCTGCTGTACTATAGAGCCTGCTTCTGAGAGCCTGGTAGACGTGCTGCAGTGTGAGTTCTGTGGGAAGAGAGGCTACGTTCACACCTTCCTCCGATCCAAACGATTCTGCTCCATGACCTGTGTCAGGAGGTGAGTTCCTGGGTTTTCCAGATATCCCAGTTGGACGATTCCTGTAGTTCCTGGTTATTCACTCCTGATTCCTGCCTATCTGTATTTCTTGAAAAATCTTAATTTTGGTACCGTTACCAGAATTTTGCAACATTATTCCCGACCCAGATTAAGCCCCTGAAGCCAAGATGTGGACTTGTAGTCAAATCCATATGTAACTGTTCTCTTCCAGGATCCAGGGGAATCTAGACACCCCAACTGGAATTTGTTGAATGTTATGGTGTTCTGTGGAATATCACCCATGGATGGCAAAACTCCAGAAACCTTATTTACAGATCTCATCTCTCTCTCTCTCTCACGTGCTCTCGCTCTCTGTCCCCTCCCCCCTCCTGTCAGGTTCAATGTGAGCTGTACGAAGCGTCTGAGTGTGTTGAAGGTGGACAAGGCCAGTCGTTGGGGCCACAGGCCGATGGGCCGAAGAGGACGACCCCCGGGGAGGGTCAACGGGGGCACCAGGGAACACTTCCTCCTCAGACAGGTCAGATGTCATAGCCTGGTCCCAGATTCAGCATATCTAGCTAACTATCCTATGGTCATTGTCAAAGCCAATCATGACAAGACAGTTTGCAAAACAACACAAACAAGTGTAATAACTATAGTTCCCGTCTTGGGCCAATACATTTTGTAAATGCCGGATTTCTATGGCAAGACGCATTATTCACCCAAGTTTCGTCTAAATCGGGCCAGTTCTGTCTGAGATATCGCGTGTGACTAACGCACAAATGAACGGACGGACAGAGACAGATCTAGTCCCCTCGCCAATGTCATCCTGGGCGACAACAAATCTGAAACCAGGCTAGGTCAATCAGACAGACAGAATTTATAAACAACTTTGCAATTCTCCTGCCTACTCACACTATGAAACCCCAAACTGTCATCACTCGTAGAGTATCACATAGGTAAATGTCTGATCGTGGTCATGCTGGTTTTTCCACTGCAGGTGCAGGGGCCCTACGGCTCTGAGGAGAGCCAGAGAACGTTGAGGAGAGAAGGGGAAGAGGAGGATGAGCCCCCTGTCCCTATGATCACCAGGCTGCGCCGGCAGGAAGAGAGGGAGAGGGTGCAGAAGAGAGAGAGGGAGCAGGGAAGACAGAGAAAAGATACGTTCAAATCCTCTGGTGAACAGACCGCAGGAGGACGAGAATGTAGTGACAATCCAACACAGTGGAGCGTGGAACAAGTCTGCTCCTACATCAACTCTCTACCAGGTATCATGATTATGTCGTACCATGGGACTTAAAGCTGCTGTAACCAATACTGTATTGGATGTACATTACATTTCTTATACAATATCACTGGGGCCAGGAGTTTTTCCTGCTCTGGTCAAATCCCCTGGACCTAAACTTTTCTCTTTCCACCTTCCTCTCACCCACTTCTTTCTCCCCCGTCTTTCTTCTCCTGCTCTAGGTGGACGGGACATATCAGAGGAGTTCCGTTCCCACGAGATTGACGGCCAGGCCCTCCTATTGCTGACAGAGGACCATCTGATGACAACTATGAACATCAAACTAGGACCCGCCCTCAAACTCTGTGCACACATCAACTCTCTGAAGGAACCATGAGCACAGGACAGGGCCCACCTCGTCAAAAGTAGTGCACTATATAGGGTGCTAGACTTAAGAGGATATGGGATTCTAGAAGGAAATTACACACACACAAACACACTTGCTCTCTGCCTTTTAAGTCTGTGAGAAGCTTGTAAACTGTTCATTCAACGTGTATCACCGTAGTGATTGTAGCAATAAGGCTCAAGGTGGCCTTTTTTCTGTGTATTACATTGTAAGTACTGTACATGCTGTTTAAACTTACGTTTTCAATGTTTTTCAAGCCTGAGAGGTGGAATTTAACAACAACTCAAAGTGTACGTCCCAAATGGCACCCTATTCCTTTTATAGTGCACTACTTTTGACAAGGACCCATAAGGCTCTGGTCAAAAGTAGTGGACTATATAAGGAATAGGGTGCCATTTGGGATGTATCCTGATTGACTGAAGTTGCATAAGGAAATCCACTTCCAACCCCTGTAGCATAGCAACTGCAGAGCAACCAGGACATGTCTTGTGAATTCCAAGGTTGATGAGACATTAGATCAAGTAACATGTTTATTATTGCTATAATAAATACACTGAACAAAAATATAAACTCAAGATGTAAAGTGTTGGTCCCATGTTTCATGAGCTGAAATAAAGATCCAAGAAATTTTCCATTCACACAAAAAGGTTATTTCTCTCATTCTGTGCACAAATTTGTTTACGTCCCTGTTAGTGAGCATTTCTCCTTTGCCAAGATAATCCATCCACCTGACATTGGCATATCAAGAAGCTGATTAAACAGCATGATCATTACACAGGTGCACCTTGTGCTGGGGACAATAAATGGCCACTCTAAAATGTGCAGTTGTGTCACACAACACAAAGGTGTCTCAAATTTTGAGGAAGCGTACAATTTGCATGTTGACTGTAGAAATGAACACCAGAGCTGTTGCCAGATAATTTTATGTAGGGCGGTTCTAGTCAGAGAACGCGCCTTTACTGGGCAACATAAAATAAACGTAACAACTAAATAACTTAGGGTTGGCTCAGTCCTTCTGGGCCGCCTCCTCGTATTCAGTTCCGTGAGCTTCGTTCCCATCGGTAGGCCCACTCCCTGCCTCTCTTTTTCTCTCACAGTGTGCCAGTGCTCCATTTGTGGCCTGCAGGGCTGGTTGGCACTCTCCCCTAATTGGTGCCATCAGCGTCGTGGTGCCCAGCCCAGGTACTCCCAGCAGAGGGAGCCAACGTCGCGGCACATCTCTCTCTATCGCAGAGATACCGTGACGAGATCCTGAGGCACATTGTTGTGCCATTATTCACCTCATGTTTCAGCAAGGATCTGTACCCAGTTCTTCTATGGCCTGCATACATAGCAGAGATCTCACCATGTTTGAACGACACGTACGACAGCACGTTCCAGTTCCCACCAATTTCCAGCAACTTCGAACAGCCATTGAAGAGGAGTGGGACAACATTCCAAAGGCCACAATCAACAGCCTGATCAACTCTATGTGAAGGAGATGTGTCGCGCTGCATGAGGCAAATGGTGGTCACACCAGATACTGACTGGTTTTCTGATCCACACCCCTACCTATTTTTTAAGGTATCTCAGAACATGCATATCTGTATTCCCAGTCATGTGAAATCCATAGATTAGGTCCGAATTCATTTATTTCAATTGACTGACTTCCTTATATGAACTGTAACTCAGTAAAATCTTAGAAATTGTTGCATGTTGCATTTATATTTTTGTTCAGTATATATTACAAATAAAATCCTTTATCAGACTTGCATGTATTCATGATCTGTCATGGGGGAATAGTCTCGTTCCTGTACTGTCATTGCAAGTCATGGGATGTGTCCCAAATGGCACCCTATTCCCTATATATTGCACTACTTGGGCCCTGGACAAAAGAAGTGCACTATAAAGGGAATAGGGTGCCATTTGTGAGTCCACATGATTCACATTCAGAATGTTGTATAGCTTGATGTTCCAAACACTGTCACCAGGAAATGGGTACATTAACTTACTGACAAGCTAACCTTACATGACCATAGAATAAGACTATTTATTAAAAAAAGAGCAGACTTTTTCCATATAAAAATAGAGCAGCCTAAACGGTCGACCATGTTGGATCAAACACTGTTGCAGATGGTCTAAAATGAAGTCCCAGTTTCAACCAGCGGTGTACGTCTGCCTTAGTGATACAAGGTCCCACCGTTCTCAGGAGTATCGTGCTGTAAATATTGACCAGTCGATGACAGATGAGTTGATTAACCTGGTAATTCAATGTAGTTTTGTTCAGTCACATCACTGCTAGCATGTACAACAGCAGTTGATGTTCCTCAGAGCCACATTTAGAGAGTTATATATGGCTTTTATTTTCTGCGATAGACCAGCTTCCTGGCTAGAGGGTGTACTTGTACATGAAGTTGCTTCACGGTACAGAAAAAGGGGATAGGCTCCTACCTTACTGGTTGTTCTTGCTTGGACAAGGCTACCTACCTACTTACTTCTTCTTCTTATTATTATTATTATCCTAAAATGCTTAGAAGCATTGTTTGATTAGGACACTGGCATTATGAGGCTTCATCCCAAATGGCACTCTATTCACACTACTTTTGAGCCCTAGGGCACTCTTAGTCTGAGGGTTGGAAGTCAAGTAGGCTGTGTTATGTTCAGTGTGCAGGACGCTGACGGATCGATGCTTTCATCTTCATCTGTTGCTCGATCATTGCATCAAACTCCTCTCTTTCCCTGAGGAGATAAGTAAGGAGAGGAAAACTGATTTAGACCCAGAAATAAGTGTAGCGGAGTTGGTGCGATACATTTTTATTGTATTTTTTATTTTTATTTTTTTTATTTAACAAATTCTTATTTACAATGACGACCTACACCGGCCAAACTCGGACGACACTGGGCCAATTGTGCGCCGCCCTATGGGACTCCCAATCACGGCCGGTTGTGATACAGTCTGGATTCGAACCAGGTTGTCTGTAGTGACGCCTCTAGCACTGAAATGCAGTGTCTTAGACCACTGCGCCACTTGGGGAACCCATTTGCGTTAGCTCCCCAAGCTAATGCTTAGGCTTTGACTCGGTGAGCTAACACACTATAACTTACCTTTTACTTAGACAGGGCCCTTTCAGGTATTTGTCCTCTGCCTTCACCAGTGACAACTCGTCCACTCCAGCTATGGCATAGATAATAGCCTACACAAAAAGAAGACATCACCCTTCATAATAATAACACATTTTCCTGTTGAAAAACAATATATCAAGTATAAATACAGCAATGTACACACACTTAAGGGTAAAACAAAATTGTTTTGAGTAAAATTGTGTTTTTTAGACAACTGCACACTTCAAGGAGTAAGTCTCCCGCCCCCCCCCCACTTGTGCCATGTCATACCTGGACCACCTATTGAGATGTGCCTTTTGTTAAGTATATCATGTTAAGTAGAATTTTTTTTTTTTTTTTACCCCTTCTTCTCCCCAATTTGTAGTTACAGTCGATGCAACTCCCGTATGGACTCGGGAGAGGCTTAGGTTGAGGGCCATACGTCCTCCGAAACGCACTGCTTCTTGACACACTGCTAGCTTAACCCGGAAGCCAGTCGTGCCAATGTGTCAGAGGAAACACTGTACAACTGGCGCATGCGCACGACCTGCCACAAGGAGTTGCTAGAGCGCGATGGGACAAGGACATCCCGGCCAGCCAAACCCTCCCATAACCCGGACGACGCTGGGCCAATTGTGCGCTGTCTGGGATCGAACCCGGGTCTGTAGTGACGCCTTAGACCACTGCGCCATTCGGGAGGCCCATGGAGTAGGACTTTTAACGTCACTTCAACAATAAAGAATGGTAATAAAAACAGACGGCAAAAAGACACATTTGTGTTTTGATGGACAATAAAGTTGTATTCTATTCTACTGCATTCTGACCTCTGGTAAGAGCACGTCCAGAACCAAGCGGATGCAGTCTACATCGGCTAGGCAGGGTGCGGTGAGGGCGGCAGACTCGTACACCCCTCTCAAGTACTGGTACACCTGGTCCAGCTGCTCCTCGTCCTCCAGGTACGTGTCCACAACTGACCGACTGGCCACCAGGAACCAATGCAGCCACTTAGACTGCTGCTGACCGCTGATCACACCCTGGGGTTAGAGAGAGGGGTTATCTTATACATATAAAGCTAATCCAGTTTGGAGACCATATTACATACAGAGAAAGATGGAAGGAAAGAGAGAATGGGGATGGAGAGAGGGAGAGAAGATACTGACACATGAAGGAGAGGGATGGACAGATTGAGGGAGAGAGCAACTGCTGGGAGAGTGAGACAGGCATCGGCATGGTTACTCACCAGAAGGCGTGTCTCCACCCGGCGCTGCCTGACGATGAAGTCCACCAGTTTCTCATTGGCACGGTTACGTGCAGCCTTGGAACGGTCAGGCAGCAGCTTCCTCCTCCTCTCCTCCTCCTGCCGTTTGCTGCCCTCCTGACATACCCCTTCCGGGTCAGAGGTTACGCACTGCTCCTCCAGAATTAGCTTACTGGGGAAGGTCAGGTCTGAGGTGTCCTGGGGGTAGCGCCTTCTCACCGGGCAGCCTGGGGGAGGTGGGGAAGGGATCAGAGAGGTAATGTATGGATCCATCTAACCCTTTATTTAGTCACGTCAGTCACAGAGAATACATTCTGTTGTACTAATGACCTGTTAACATTTTTTAGATGACTTGAGGGAATGTCACTGTATCAACAATGGAAAACAAACTTACTTATGTCATCAGAAAAGTATTCAATGAAGGAACCGGTGAAGCCGCATCCTGCAAAGACAATACAAACATCAACGACAGTAATGGACAATATAACATTGAGTTTAATCTGGGTCAAGGTGCTCATTCAAAGAGAAGTGTAGAATAGTTTACCGATACGGATTCTATAGTCGGCTATCAACGCCAGACACCATGTGATGGCAGCATCATACTTTTCTCTGGCTTTACACTACAGACAACAGGAAACATCAACACAACAGTTAATATAAATATTTAAAAAATACACACTGAACAAAAATATAAATTGCAACATACAACAATTTCTAAGATTTTACTGAGTTGTATAGAAGTAAATCAGTCAATTGAAATAAATTCATTAGGCCCTAATCTATGGATTTCACATGACTGGGAATATAGCATAGCAACTGAATATATATGCAATCACCTTTTAAAAACCAGTGAGTATTTGGAGTGATCAACATTTGCCTCACGCAACGCGACGTGACATCTCCTTTGTATAGAGTTGAACAGGCTTTTAATTGTGGCCTGTAGAATGTTGTCCCAATCCTCTTCAATGGCTGTGCAAAGTTGCTGGATATTGGCGGGAACTGGAACACGCTGTCATACACGTCAATCCAGAGCATCCCAAACATGCTCAATGGTTGACATGTCTGGTGAGTATGCAGGCAAAGAAGAACTGGGACATTTTCAGCTTAGAGGAATTTTGTAGAGATCCTTGCGACATGGGGCTGTGCATTATCATGCTGAAACATAAGGTGATGGCGGCGGATGAATGGCACGACAATGGGCCTTAGGATCTCGTCACAGTATCTCTGTACATTCAAATTGCCATCGATATAATGCAATTGTATTTGTTGTCCGTAGCTTATGTCTGCCCATACCATAACTCCACCACCAACAAGGAACACTCTGTCCACAACATTGATATCAGCAAACCGCTCACCCACACAACGCCATAGACACTGTCTGCCATCTGCCCGGTACAGTTGAAACCGGGATTAATCTGTGAAGAGCTCACTTCTCCAGCGTGCCAGTGGCCATCGAAGGTGAGCATTTGCCCACTGAAGTCGGTTACAACACAGAACTGCAGTTGAGCACGCAGATGAGCTTCCCTGAGATAGTCTCTGACAGGTTGTGCCGAAATTCTTCGGTTGTGCAAACTTACAGTTTCATCAGCTGTCCGTGTGGCTGATCTCAGACGATCCCGCAGGTGATGAAGCCAGATGTGGGTGTCCTGGGCTGGCGTGGGTACACGTGGTCTGCGGTTGTGAGGCAGGTTGGACATACTACCAAATTCTCTAAAACAACGTCGGAGGCGGCTTATGTTAGAGAAATGAACATTACATTCTCTGGCAACAACTCTGGTGGACATTCCTGCAGCCAGCATGCCGATTGCATGCTTCCTCAAAACTTGAAACATCTGTGGCATTGTGTTGTGTGACAAAACTGTACATTTTAGAGTGTCCTTTTGTTGTCCCTAGAACAAGGGGCACCTGTGTACTGATCACGCCGTTTAATCAGCTTCTTGATATGCCACACCTGTGGATGGATTATCTTGGCAAAGGATAAATGCTCACTAACAGGGATGTAAACAAATTTGTGCACAGAATTTGAGTTTTGAGCATATTGAACATTTCTGGGATCTTTTATTTCAGCTCGTGAAGCATGGGACCAACACTTTACATGTTGCGTTTATATTTTTGTTCAGTGTATATGCAAAAACAGTTGTATCTATTTTATATATTAGTTCTGTGGAGTCGGTATTCTTAAGAAACAGTTTTCTTCAGTTATCCTTACCACTAGTTGAACAGCCTCTTCACAGTCAAAAGGCTTCAATGTTTTTAGGGCCACAGAAAAGCTTTAAAAGAAACACAAAAAGACGACAGTTAATGTTGGAGCGCGGAGGGTAATCGAGCAATCAGGGAATGGACACCAGTTACAGCTGAAAGGGAATGACTGTGGGAAGAGCTAAACAGAGTTTTGGATCCTACAGAGTTTTGGTTCCTACCCTTTTCGTATCCTCTTCTTGTCAAACAGCAGGTCGTCAATAAACACAATGCTAGCTTTTTTCAGCTTACGGTTCACACTCTTCACCTATGGAGTAAAACAGTTTCCAGTTCAGTTACTACTGATGACTATACAAAATTAATTTAGTTGGAGCACAGCGATCAATACTCACCATTGCCGGCCAGAAAGGATAGTTTCTAAATTTGCACCAAACACATATTCCTTCTGTTATGGACAGCGGCTCTGAAAGAGACAAATAACTACAGGTTATTTTAGTTTTAGTATTCATTAACAACTCAACATAAGCTACAGTACACATGCAGGAAGGCATCATATCAGCAAGGGAGTTCTCTCTCTCTCTCTCCCTCTCTCAGCCCCCACGTCCATCCACATGCGCATGTTGATTTTGGCTATCCCCACCAGACACGTTCATGACATGCAGGTTAAAATACCAAAAACAACTGTGAACAAACTATTTTAAGTTGGGGACAGGTCGAAACACACATGAAACATTGATGGACATTTAGCTAGCTTGCTGTTGCTAGCTAATTTGTCCTGGGAGATAAACATTGGGATGCCATTTTACTTGAAATGCATATGGTCCTTTTTTTTGCTGGATCTGTGTAGAATTTTGAGCCATACAAAAATATATGTGTTCTCTACTACGACAATTAATCCACAGATAAAACAGGAAACCTAGCTAGTTCTTTGATTTATCGCTCCTCGTTCATCGTTCAATCACCCACGTTGGTTAGTATGCTTGTGAAAACTAATGAGTAGATGGAAGAGGGACAGTGCTTCAAGCTTCTCCAATAGAACCAAGCTCTATTTTAGTGCCTAGCTATGCAGACGCACGTTGACGCGCGCGAGCAGTTGGAATTAAATGATTGGATATGATGTAGGGCCGGGACGATATCAGTATCACAATATTTTTTCCATGGCAAAAATTAAAACACGAAGCAGTCAAACTCCTTGGTCCTTTAAAAACCTGCTTTATGTAAAATATTGTGTGCTAATAGCTTGGGAAAAATGTATAAAACGTGACTCTGGATGACAAACAATTATATTTGTTACCAACATTAGGGCTGTTTTCCTACAGAAATTAAATCGGCTTCCTGTTTTGTTTCCTTGTCACGATACTAGGAGTATTGCAATACTGGTATGTCCCAGCCCTAATAACTTTAATGGGTAAATGCTCACACACGCAACATAGCCAGTCTAGTCAGCATGTTACTCACTTGTGTTATTTAAGAAACTGGGCAGATCTTCCTCATCCTCTTGCTCTTCCTCCTCCTCTTCAAGAATCAGTGATGTTACATGGTCTTCCTGTACGCTTAGCTCGATGGAGAGGTCTGAGGACAGGGAAGCATCTCCTGTCTCTTTGTCTGGTGAGTCTGACTCCTGCAGCTCAAACCTTGGTCTGGAGCGTTGGAGTGGCTCAGCGCTGGTAGTGTCGTTGCTCTGCAGGCCAGTTCCCTCTGCTGTCTGGCCCTTCCTGCTTCTATGCCTGCGTTTGGCTGGGGGGCCCTCCTCAGAGCTGAACGTCTGGGACCCTCCCTCTCCTGCAGCCTTCACCTCCTTCTTACCACCCTGAGTCTTCACTCCCTTCACTGTAGCAGGGTGCTTCCTTGGCCTATCTCTGGGTCCACCCCGAGGTTTACTGCCGCGTAAAGCTAAGTGTGTCTGGGAGAGATCAAATATATTTTTTGTACTGAACATATAAATACTGGGATTTAATTGAAACAATAGGCAAGAGAGAAGGTTATCGAATGGTGATTACTTTTAAACACAGACCACAATCTAGAGCACTATTCAGTGTATGACCATTCACCTGACAACGTAATGTTTCTAATCAGTGTTGATGAAGACGATGATAATACAGTACCTTCTCCAGAGGGCTTAGTTCCAACAGCTTACAGGGGGTGATGGGCGAGGCGTTCTGGGGGCCCTGCGTCTTGGAGCCCAGTCCCAGCTGAGACAGCGAGACAGAGAAGGGGTTGTCTGTTCCTGTGGAGGATCTGGGGTGAGGGCCTGGCGTGGAGCTAAGACAGAGCTGCTGCTGGACCCGCTGAGGTCTGCCTCTGACTCTCTTAGGTGTGTTTGGTGAGAAGGGGATGCCAGGAGGGGTGAGAGTAGGAGAGGAAAGGTTGGGGGAGAGATCTGCAGACAGCACAGGGAGTGAGGAGGGGACCCCTGAGTCTACTTTGCGGGTCTTAGATTTCTTAGTATATTTCCTATTTTTTACAACCTCCTCCTGTGACTGTTCCGTGTCTTGTAACTCTACCTTATGCTGCTTAGATTTTTTGCATGTCTTTTCCCCATTTCTCACAGTCTCATGAAAGTCCTCCTTATGGCTCTGTGATTTTTTTGTATAGTTCCTCTTTCTCACAATCTCCTGTGATTGGTCAATCCCCAGTGACTGTTCTACCATATGGCGTTGTGATTTTCTAGATGCCTCCTGGTCGACCTTATTCGTCTGTGATTTCATAGATGGTTTTTTTTCAGTCTCCTCCTGTGACTGTGATTTTTTTGTACATTTCCTCTTTTTCACAGTCTCTTGTGTGTGGTCTACCTTGTGAGTTGAAGATATTTTAAACACCTTTTTCCTATTTGTTACAGACTCTTGTGACTGGTCTACCTGATGGGTTGGTGATTTTATAGATGTATTTTTCCCATTTCTCACAGTTTTCTGTGACTGGTCAGTCTCTTGTGGTGTGTCTCCCTTATGGCTCTGTGTTTTTTTTGTATATTTCCTCTTTATAACAGTCTCTTGTGACACCTCTCCCTTATTGATTGGAGATATTTTAGAGGCCTTTTTTTGTTTTGTTACAGACTCCTGTGACTGGTCAACCTTAGGGGTCTGAGATTTGTTTGTATACGTCCTTTTTCTCACCGTCTCCTGTGACCAGTCTATCTTACGGGTTGGTGATTTTATAGATGTATTTTTCCCATTTCTCATAGTCTCACTCTCCGGTGACTGGTCAGTGTCCCTTGGCTGGTCTACCTTATGGCTCTGTGATTTTTTTTTATATTTCCTCTTTCGCCCAGTCTTTTGTGTCAGGCAATTATCCCGTTCTACCTTAATGGTTGGTAAGGGTTTAGATGTATTTTCCCCATTTCTTACAGTCTCACCCTTGTGAATTTGTGATTTTTTTGCTGCCTTTCTCCCATCTCTCAGAGTATGTGCTGACTGACAGAGAGTCCTTTGCTCTTTGGCACATTTTCTTAAAAATATCCCAGTGGCAGTGATACTGTCATTCTGGCTAGGTTCAGCCCCCAGCACCCTGGCCTCAGTGGCCTGTGAGTATCTGTATCCACCAGTGGTTAGAACATTAGGGCCTGTTGTGTCTCCTTGTCCAACAGAAGCACTGGAGAGATGGGGACCATTCTTACTCTGTCCCTTATTGGGTCTCTGTAAGTCCAAGGTGGGGCATGGTAGTTCAGAGGTGGCCTCAGGTGACTGGCACCTATCCTCAGGCACAGGTGAGCTGGGTGACCGGAGCTGTCTCTCAGCCTTTGTTTGGGCATCAGGTGACTGACACCTGTCCTCAGGAATCACAGGTGAGTTGAGTGTCAGTGTCACAGCCTCTGTTTTGTCCTCCGGCTGTAAACATGGATGTGTAGCTGTAGGGGACTGGGCTTGATGGATCTGGTGTTCTGTGTCAGTCTGGGGTTTCTTGTGTTTGGGTGGCCTCCCCCTCTTGCGACGTCCACCCTGTGGCTGTGACGCGTCATGAGTTATTTTCTCTGCTGTCCTCTTTTTTTGGGGTGTAACAAGTGTTTGAGACAGGCTAGAAGGGTTGGTTGAAACTGGTATATCAGATGGATTAGCAGAGCTGGTTCCTTCCCCATCCTCAAAGCAGTGTGTGGGAGACGGAGGGCTAACTCCTGGCTGTTGAGTGGCTGTTTGTTGGTCCGCCCAATCCAAGGTCTTCTGTGTGGAAGAGGGAGAACTGTCCTCTGGAGAATTCATGTTCAGGGCCAGGGGAGCTCCAGTGCTTTAACTCCTCAGGAGGGCAAAGCTCGTCATCTTGAGCTGTGGAGGAACCATGCAGGATGAGAACAGGTTTATTCTTTGTGTTGATCAAATAACAGCCATGTGAATTTCAGAGAGTGCTGTAATCTGTAGGATTGTAGTGTACATCTAAGAAACATTTTAGCAAAACTCTGAACTTCTTGAATAATTGAAAGTTCTGCTGAACTAGCTATAACTTTAACAACAGACCTAAATGCAATTGCACGTAACTAGCTAGTTGTGGGGTTTACCATCGACAACAATACCAAAAGGTAGATCAAGTAAATTAGTTAGCAACACATCTGTTAGTCGACACTCCACTGCTCAGTCTCGTCGGACATTTCAACGGCGTTACAGACAGTTGCCTTACTTTGATAGCTTTTCGTACTCACTTTACATCCGCATATGCATGCCGACCGTGCTTGATAGTCAAGCAACTGTAGCAAGCTAACGATAATTATATCGCCTACTCTGTTCTGGCTATCCAGCTAGCTACTGTATCGGATTGCAATTCATATTTCGCTTACAACCCAGCAAGAAATAATAGTAGTATAGCAGGTTCCAAATACTGATTTGCAAAAAGATGTATACATACACATAGACACAGCAGGGTAGATGGGAAAACTTCTAGATTCTTGCAACTCGTCTAAGCGTCTCGTCAGCGACTCTAAAAAAGCACTTCCGGGACACGTAATTTCGAACGTTTTTTAAATAAAACTCGCCCACCTAGAGAAAAGTGTCAATAACCTGTACATAATAGTTTAAACATGAACATTGTTCAGATTTAAGTTACATTTGCATAAAATGTGGGTTTTAATACATGTTCCAAGGTCAAATAAATGCCCCCAAATACGAATCACTGTATAAGGAAAACATATTGGCTTGTAGAGCAAAAACTATTATTGATGTCGCACTAAAAGTATTGTAGGAAAAGTCAGTAAGGTCTGTAGAATGTATATAGGGTGTCATTTCATGGGGCTCTGAATAATACAGAGTGTTTCTGGCCTTTTACTGTGGTCAAACATCTTAAAACGGGATGCCTGGACACTATCTGTATGTATACAGTACAAATATACCACTGTACAGGAAAAACTATTATTTATTTGCGCCAATGTAAAATAGGGTGCGGAGTACTTAGTAGGGTCTGTAGAGTCTATATATGATGTTATTCCATGGGGGACTCTGGTCTATATGCCCAGCAATACTTTCTACTCCACCCATTCCATTTGTCCCAATGCAATATACTGTAGGCCTATAAATGACATATTGAAAAAACTATTCTAGTAGGGTCGTAGCAATCCCTGTAGAATCTATATATGGTGTTATTTCATGGGGCTCTGGATAATACTGATTGTTGCTGACCCTTTACTGTGGTCAAATAGCTTAAAATGGGGGCTTATATAGAAATACATTATTCTATGTGCAGAGGTAAATGTGTGGTCGGGAGTACTCAATAAGGTATGTAGAAACCACCTTCTATCTATGGTCCTGAAGTCAATGCCTATATACACACTAAACTATCAACACTCAAATAAAAAAGGCAAACTTTTTAGTCAATTTAAACATAAACTAGGCTATATGCACACAGTCACTAGTCACCAATTGTATCAAATGTGTCAGTTAAAATTAATTAATTAATTTCAGTCTCCCATTTCATAAAATGTTTTGGCAAAACATTTATGGTCTAACACACTTCATGATACATTAATTAATAGCAATTCCTCATTGAATAAAGCCATTAAATTAGTGATGGGCACCAATAAGTAAAATTGCATTTTTCGATTCGATATTGATATTATATAGGTTCGTAGAAAATACATTGCAACTGTGTGAATGTTCACTTTTCTGTGAAGTCCAGACAACTGCTTGCGGATTGCCCATTGGGCCAGGAGTGTTCTGGTGGTATAACCCTACCTAACCCGTTTTAATACAATGGGAAGCCCATCCACAATTGATGGCCCATCAGCAGGCACTTAAATACTACACCACTTTACTGTAGCACCCAGAATAGTTTTGCTCTATAAGCCAATATGTATTCCATATACAGTGATTTTTATTGTGGCCGCCAATGGAATGGGTGGAGTAAAAGGCCAGCAACACTCCATATTATTCAGAGCCCCATGAAATGACACCACATATACATTCTACAGGCCCTACTTAGTACTTATTTCCCTACTTTTACATCACAAATAATCATTTTTTTCCCTGTACATTGCTGTATTTGTACTGTATAATGTCCAGACGCCCCATTTTAAGATATTTGACCATAGTAAAAGGCCAGCAACACTCAGTATTACTCAGAGTCCCATGAAATAACACCATATATAGGTTCTACAGACCCTACTAGAATCGTTTTTTCTCTATAAGCCAATATGTAATTTACAGTATAGGCCTACAGTGTATTGCATTGGGGCCAATGGAGTGGGTGGAGTAGAAAGGGATGATGGGTATTTAGACCACAGTCATCCAAGAAATAACGCTAGTGCTGCATCAATAGGGTCTGTAGAATATGATGTTCTTTACATTCATTTACTTAAGCTCCAAAAATGTATCAATGTGCTCCACCATATAATGTTATTCATCTTATATGAAGTAGTAATTCTCTTTAGTTTTAACATTATGCGCTATGCAAAGCTGCACAAATGATTGATTTCATATCATACACATATCGTTTTACCGCATACTTTTATTTTAAAGGCAAAATCGGAAAAACGGAAGTCTTAATGCTGCTGCCGGGACACTAATGCTGCTGCCATGACGCTAATGCAACTCCTGAACTAAAACAACTTCTATCGTCGGGTTTGAGCCCTTTGATTCATGGCATATGTAGCATATTATAATGAATTTAGGAGCAACGCAATTGTATTTTCCTTTATTTGAAGAAACGTTGACAACATTAAATATTTAGGCAGAAAACCATAACAAATAAACAAAAAAAACAACACACACTAAAAAGCATTTACTATAACATGTTATGCTCTGTAACAAACTAGTGATTGAACATTTCAGTCTGAGCCTATATCTATAGGGTTCTGGCCATGGCTGGAAAATGTCATGTTATTCCATCACCATAATGTCATGATTGTAATACTGTATTGTGAAAAATATATGGGGGATTAGAAATGATGCAGACAATTACATTGATAGAAAATACAATCTATCTGCAATATTAAAGCTGATATAACCCCAAGAGTGTTTTATCCACAGAGGAACAACTCAACACAGACATATGGCAAAGCAGTGCAAAATGTTTCCAATCCTACAGAAAAATATAATATATAACAGTACACACAGAGCACAGTGAAATAAGTATGGTCTTAATCACATTAATAAACCCTTCAGATTTACAATGAGGCCACCCTTGTTCTCTCCTCACAGTCAAAAAGCTCTGGTCGACAATCCTGAGAGAAAGTAGTAAAAAACAACAGTAGGACACAGATAAACTAAAGCAATTGCAAACTATAATGCCATGTTGGTTTGATACAAGCCTGCATATATGAGGTTATCAATCATAGTATGTATGAGCAATAAACAGAAGTGATTCTTATGGTGAATCACCATTGATCTAGCAACCTCTTCTTTCCCTGTAATACAAAACATCAAGTACTTTTTAAAATCTTTTTTTTAGTGGAAATGAAACTGAACAATAATGGGATTGCATAATGGTGCACAACAACTTTTTTGTTTTTTGTGTTTTTTGAATGTAGATATATTTTTTCATATGAGCTGCTGTATACTCACATTTGTGTCCTCAAATAGTGTTTGCCGGACTCGCAGGCTTTCATTTGACTCATTGCTGCCACCTCCTGGCTATTTGAAGCATCACATGAAGCAGAGCAGGAGTGAGATTTGTGGACAGCTTGGATGAAGTTGAGTTGTAACCACTCAAAATGGTCTACAGAAATAAAAAAAAACGAAACATTATTAAACATCTTCCAGTTCCATAAAATAACAATTAGAATGTTGGTTATTCTATAATCACCATCATGAGAGTGAAATGATTCATGACTAGGTCTCCCTTGTATAAGAGACTCTGTGTTTCAATGGGACTTAAATAAGGGTTAAATAAAAAAATGTACAATATTATTTGATCCAGTCCTACCATACCTCTCTGTAGACTCAGATCTAGGGACACATTTCTCTGTGTGTCTCTGTGCAGGCAAATAGCATTCCTTAGTGCTGTTTCATTCTCATGCAGCATCGCCTGTATACAAAGCAGTTTTGATTCCAAGGAGTTGTATTCTGAACATGAACAGCATACAATCTATAATCTATGTATTCTAAACATGAACAAGGATGTCAAACATGCAAATGTCTAAAATTACATTGGAGGCTACAAGTAAATACTCACATTCTCTTGCAGGCTGAGGCTCAGGAACACATTAGTCTCTCTCAGTCTCTCAGCGACAACCTCCATCTCCTGCTGCAGTGTGGTTTGGTTCTCCTGGCTCAGCCTTATCGCCTCCAGCAAGGCCTGCTTTTCCTTCTCCCACACAACCTTTGCCCCCTCCATCTTCTCTGTCAGGGACTGTGTAACAGAGTTAAAATTGCACCGGTAAGCTCACGGTATGCCCTGGCTCTAACTATTGTACAGACAGTGTACCCTGGGTTGTACCCAGATAAGGAGGGCTCCATACTGCTAAACAAGCAGGTACATTGTGGTCCACACACCTGTTGGGCTACCTTGCACTGGGCCACACCCTTCATGTGAGGAGAGGTGGCCCACACCACGATAACGATGAGGGAGACCATGGACCACAGGGTCAGCAGTGCCATCACCAGGTTACAGCAGGTCTTGGATGACTTGGAACTCTTGGACCGAGCCATGGTGTTGAAGGCAGCAGGAGCTGTGGTTGCGCTGGGAATGACAAAGATCATATCCCTTGCCGGTTATGTTTGACAACAGAGACAGACAGCAGTTGTACAAGCTCCATGCGGAAGGACTCGTGTCCACTGTGATGAAAACAATATAACTCCCCAAAAGCCAGCAATAGTTCCAGACAGAAGTTTACACTTGTCTTTATCAACTGAGCCTAACGACTCATGTTAAGAAGTATTGTATATTGTAAGGTTTTCCGTTTAACTGTAGTCTTCTTTCAACAAAAACACCTCACTTACCTTTGTCCAAATGTCCCCTATAAAACCAATAGCCAGTCTTTCGCCACTTCTTAGTTAGAATGCTTTTACAGAGTAAGAATTATAGCAGCCTCTCTGTGTTTATTTTACCATGCCAGGACTAGTGTACAGTACACTCTGTGCTCATCACTTCACATTCCAACTCACTAGTTTTTAAACAAATCCTTTTGTAGAGGGTTGTTCACATGCCAACTACTTCTAGAAATAAGCCTATACTTTGCCCTGAGAAATGGCTGTAGACTCCTATGACATCACAGTGCCTAGAGAGGTCAAACAAATCCCAAATGGCACCCTATTCACTACCTTTGACCAGAGCCCTAAGGGATTAGATTTTAGCTGGTCAAATGTTGAAGTTTTTATAATTTTCCACATACCTTCATTTGACCTGAAAGGTAAACTCTTTATCTCAATGGACACAAGAAATACACACAAGGAAAGTTAAGTTACATGTATTTAAGCTTGTTTATTTAAAACACAAACCTGTCTAAAACTGTCATCGTTCAAATTTACCAATTAAAAATAAAAATAATTGAATGGGAGATGGAACACTGCTGTATTCTTAGGTGCAAATTAGTATATTCAACTAGGGAAATATACAGTATATATACGGGTTCTATAGTGAACATGGAATGTGATAAAAGTATATGTATATATAATTTGGTATGAATCTTATTTGCAAAAGTTGTACTCAGATTAAGCCTAGTCCTGGGCTAAAAACCGAATTCAATAGAGAACTTCCATTGAGCATGCTTTTATCCAGGAAACCGCCCCAAATTGTTTTGAAGAACAGTCACTACGCCTGCATTTCCACTAACATGTCTAGCAATTACTACATATTTGCTTATGTATAGGCAATAAGGTGTTCTAGATCCAGGCACAGCGTACAAATTGCAAAACAGGTTTATACAATCTATATATTTTAAGACTACTCTCTCCATACGTAAGACAACTATATTGTTTGCATTTCATTTGCATCGCAGTACAACAAGTCTGCTGAGTGACATATGGTATAGAATAGATAGCCTACTGTCAATAAGATAAAGTACTGGGATTTCCCTATAATAGATAGACATGAATTTCCTGTTATTTCTATGCAATATTTCTAACAATCCAAATCCTTAACTTCAAAGTAAAAAATGAATTGATCATTAAACACATATTTTGTTGACCAAACATATTCATAGTAGAGACTCTGCATTGCTAGTTCTCTCATTACAAAGTGACAGAGGAGGAACCTTTTTCCCAATAAAATGTCTGTAAGGGGCAGCATGGCTTATGATCGGGGGCCCAGCGTTTTCTCTAACTCAAAGAACTCTCAAACCTCGTTCTGAATCTGATGAGAGCTGGTGTTCACATGAGCCCTGTTTGTGCCATAAACACACAGACACAGAAAGAAGAAGCTGAGTGCAGAAGCAGAACACTAACACCAGAAAAACTCTGGGCCCTACTTTCAAATGTGATGACAGCTGGTGTACATGTACATGTACATATACATGTCCTGACTGTACCTGTACCATACACACACACAGACATGGACATAGTAGGAAGTAAGCTGAGAGCTAGAATAATGTCATTCAGTGATTCCGGCCTTCGCTTTCAGGCCATGACCAGACTGCCCTATAAGGAAGAAGCTGAGAGTATAGATTGAGAATAATGTCAGTGATTCTAGAAGGCAGGCCAGGCTCAGGACGATTCTTAAAGCCAAGCTGGAGCCAGGTTTCAGGGCATGACCAGACTGTCCTTCTCCCCCTCTATACCTATGACCAGCTCGTCCACCCAGAGCACCTCCGACGCCACCTGCTCCGCCAGGACCTCGTAGCGGTTCTCTAGGCGCCCAAACGTCCTCTTGAGTGCGTTAGCGGCCAGCACGGTGGCGCGGGCGTCCTCCTGGCTCTGTCTGGGTACACTGCAGCGCCTGGCGGATGTGACATAGGTCGCTGGCGATGCTCTTGTTCTCCTCCTTGTACCAGCCCTCCCCTTCTCCTCGTAAATAAAGAGTAGAGCAGCCACGTCCTCCTGACATGACCTGGAGAAGTGAGGGGGATGTTAGAATGAATGGATAGATGTACTGTTGTATCTAACTAGAGCGGCTTTACATGTATTTTTAATAATCCCAAAGTAATTAACCTGCCCATTCATTGAATCATCCATCCATCCATCCACCCACCCACCCACCCACCCACCCACCCATCCATCCATCCATCCATCCATCCATCCATCCATCCATCCATCCATCCATCCATCCATCCATCCATCCATCCATCCATCCATCCATCCATCCATCCATCCATCCATGCATTTATCCCTCCCTCCGGTGCCCCAGGTCTCTCAGCCCCTCCTCGGCAGCAGCGATCTCCTTCAGCACCTGGGAGAAGCGTTCGAAGTTGACGTAGGTGTTGTTGGGGGGCATGGAGGAGTTGGACTGGCTGGTGTACTCCTTAAGACGCGTCGTCTTCAGGCGCCTACGCTCCGGCTTTTTTCCACTCTCCTCCTGGCGCACGTTCTGCCTCTTGATCACCTGGGAGGAGAGGGGGTTTAATGGATAGTAGATAAAAGGGTGGGAAATGGGCTCAATTCTTTTGTCTGGACAAAAAACATCAGTATAATAGGTGCTATAAGCCAGCAGTTGCATATATTTTGGGGGATTACTGATTTGTGAGGTACAGTATGTATGGTGAGAGGTGCCTACCTTGCTTTTATGCCTTGGTATTTGCAATTCTAACATTTACACTGAAGACCAAGGTTATCCTAGGCTATGGTGCAGAAAGGTACAACAATTTATTTCTTGCTAGGGTCCCTAAGATAATATACTATTAAAAAGGACAGAAAAAGTGCATGGTTCCTGTGTATGTTATTTTAAGCATTCCCTGGCATTTTCCATCCAGAGTAAATCAGGCTTACTTGGGATCCTTGACCAGCAGCCGTCTGATGAAGTCCTTGGCCAACTCGCTTGTGTTCATGAAGGACACCTCGTCAATGTCATAGTTGACTGCTGAGATGTTGGTCAGAGTCCTGCTTGGTCTCCCCCATGAACGGAGAGGCACCACTCAACCTGAGAACCAACAGACAGCATGGTGAGAACACCATAAGAACACTCAACCTGAGGACCAACAGACAGCATGGTGAGAACACCATAAGAACACTCAACCTGAGGACCAACAGACAGCATGGTGAGAACACCATAAGAACACTCTACCTGAGGACCAACAGACAGCATGGTGAGAACATCATAAGAACACTCAACCTGAGGACCAACAGACAGCATGGTGAGAACGTCATAAGAACACTCAACCTGAGGTAAAACAGTAGTATCATGTCATCTTTCAGGCCATGGCCAAACATTATATACAGTTTATTGGCTTACTTGCTATGTCATCATTTTGACGATGGAATTACTGAGAAATAACTGTCACTTCTATAGTTGTCATTTGTAATGCAAAAATGTGTGTAGATTTGAAATAATTTAAGGTAACACTGTTTATGTTGCTCAACTGACTGTATGAAAAGAGACAACCATTATAATGTGAACCAGTACTTACAGAATGTATGTGATGACTCCAATACTCCTGGAGAGACCACTTAGTGAGATTTACCCTCAGAGCGAAACAACAATGAAACATTCTCAAAATCATTAAAAAAAAAACTTTACAAACATTACAAATAATCTTAGTCCATTTTACCACGTGTCAGCCTCAAGGCCTAGCGGTTCATAGTTGACTATCTCTGGAGCTGTAAAACAAGCAGTATTATTAGCAGGATCGCTTTAAAGCTTTAATTCAACCCATATGGTCATCAAGAATATCTCAACACACAGACCTCCACTTAATAAATATGAAGGAATATTTTCCCCATGTGGGCATACCATAACAATAAGATATTTGTGGATAGACATTTTATGAATACTGTATGTGTTAACAAGGAATAAGGAATGAGTAGGATAGAATAGAACAGCTTTATTTTTTCCAAAGGGAATCCGAAACCCGAAGTGAAAAGAATCCATTTGAACATATAAGCCGTACTAATGCCGGTAAAAAACAGTTCATGGCTCTTTTGGTCTTGAGCGGTAGGAGAGGGTCTCACCAACGAACTCTGGTGTTCCGAAGATGTTCTTAAACTCGTTCCCTGCTTTGATCTGATGAGCGATGCCAAAGTCGATGAGTTTGATCCTGGGGTTGGGAACATTCTTATCCAGCAGCATAATGTTCTCCGGCTGCAACAAAAACAAACAAGCATCCCATTATACAAGTTAGAAGATAATGGATACACTACAGATGTTTTGAAATATAATAAAAACATTGAACGTAAAAAAAAGGAAAAGAAAATGACCTCAATTATTATTATTATTATTATTATTATTATTATTATTATTATTATTATTATTATTATATCCTAAACAGTATAATATTATGGTACAGTACATGACCAAAAGTAGGTGGACACCTGCTCGTCAAACATCTCATTCCAAAATCATGGGAATGAGTATGGAGTTGATCTCCCCTTTGCTGCTATAACAGCCTCCAATCTTCTGCGAAGGCTTTCCACAATGGAGATTGCATGGCTGAGTGTTCGATTTTATACACCCGTCAGCAACGGATGTGGCTGAAATAGCCGAATCCACTAATTTGAAGGTGTGCCTACATACTTTTGTATATATAATGTATGTGTTATTAAGGACGACTGTTGACTGTTTTAAACACCAGCCTGGCTAGTGTTCACTAGGCACCAAACATCCTAGTGAACACTTCCCAGGCTGAACACTACCCAAACAGAAACTACCTGGATTTAAGAATAAGAAGCATATTCCACGATTTCCGTTGAACATTACCCTGGCTTACCCAGCTCCACAGCCTACGGTCCACCTTAAGGTCAAAGTGTGCAATGCGTTTGGAGTGCAGGTAGTGGACCCCATCCAGGATCTGTGTGTGTGTGCACCTTGAGGTCAAAGTGTGCAATGCGTTTGGAGTGCAGGTAGTGGACCCCATCTAGGATCTGTGTGTGTGTGTACCTTGAGGTCAAAGTGAGCTATGCGTTTGGAGTGCAGGTTGTGGACCCCATCCAGGATCTGTTTGAGGAACTGTGTGTCCTCCTCCTCTGTTAAAGACTCCTTCTCTGCCAGGAAGTCAAACAGCTCCCCTCCAGACAGCCTGAAACACAACATACACAGATTAATCTATAAAACAAAACACACAACTAGCATCTCAACAGAACCACATCATGATGTTTTTTGATTTTTCACTTTTACCAGAAAGCAAGGAACAGACTGGCACCCAGGCTAATTTGAACCCAGGTTTGTGGCCGTATGTATAAAATGTCTGAGAGTAGTTGGGCTGATCTAGGATCACGTCCCCCGGTCTATGTAATCTTATTCATTGTGATCTTAAAAGGCAAAACTGATCCTAGATCAGAATTTCTACTAGGACACTATTTATGAATTACGAACCTAGTCTCATCTAGTCTCCCTTACAGCTCCAGGATGAGGATGACGTCGGTCTTGTTCTCAAAGATGTTGTGCAGCGTGATGATGTTGCTGTGCTGGATCTCCCTCAGGATGTTCATCTCCCTCTCGATCTCCTCGCGGCACACGCCCCGGCGGCTGGACGACAGGCGACGCTTCTTGGTGAACTTGGCGGCGTACTCAGAGCCAGAGGGCTTCTACGATGGCAAACTGTCCACTGAGGGGAGGGGGGAAATGACATCATGAGAATGATGATACAAATTTGAAGCAATATACCAATCTTGACTACAGATTGTATAGGCTAGTGTTCAGTTGCCGCATTGCAACACACTGACTGGCAGTTTCATAACTTTGATGTAATAATAAGATTAAGATTAAGACCCTAAGCAAATGTAAAGTGGGTGATAAAAAATATCTAAAGTCACCCAACATTTGATTTAGCGCATGGTAATGCTATAGGAAGAAGAAGCTATGAATGCTGCATTCCAGAGTGAATCCGTTTCTAAAGGAATGTCTTGGGTTAGGCTAAAGCATGGGGTTTGTCCATCTGCATTTACCCTATTGGACATAACATCCTGATTGTTATTATTAATGAATTATTATTATTCACTTCCCCAATTTTTGTTGTTGTTTCTATTACGGAGTAGGCTTATGTCGTTGGCCTCTTACCCCTTTAAGAGCTCTGTTACGCAGCTGCGCCTAACATGCTTGAAACGCTGGTTGTAACTGCATTTGTAAAACGAAGCCACGTGTGCAATTGAAGGAGCAGAGAAATAAACGTGGTAGCAATGGAAAACTGGGACCCACCTCTTTTTTAACAAAATACCAAAACTGCTTTTAAAATGTTTTTTCCTGCGATTGTATTAAGAATGATTGTGCATTGACTGCTTGCCAGAATACGTTTCCCTGTAGCTTACACACCACTGTTAGAATTGAGCGCTGTAGTGGTGCACAGTATAGACTATTCAATTCCCTTCATTTGAACATCGGAGTGTCAGCAACAATCATGCATGTCAGTTCAGTGCACACAGTGTAACAGAGAAAACATTTATTTGGGAATATATTTTGTAGAACAGAAATGCTTCTGTATTAGGCCATGTCATCTCCCCCCCAGAGATTTTTATTGCGGATTTACACTGATCTCAAAAACGACCTCTCCAGAATCCATATGATGGATATCTGTAGCAGGAGAACTTTAACTCCTGCAGTTTCCTGAGCAAACTCAGTCTCCCCTCCTCTCATAGTAAGTCTCAACCTACAGGCATGGAGAGAAAATAACTTTTTAACTCTTAACAGATGACTAGGAAAAGCTCAAACCAAGTTTAATTACCCACTGGGTCAAGCAGCTGTAAAGACAAAGACATGTTTACACAAGCACATAGATTTATACCTTCCTCCAATGCGGAGTCTCCTCCTTGCATATCTGGACAGCCAATACATCTCTGTTGCTAGACAGGATATTAGTGACTCCTGTTCTTTCTCACTTCATCTGACCTCGGCCCAAATTCCTCACTCCTCCCCAATTCACAGCTGTCCTACCTTATCTGTTGACTGAAACCAGACTGTGGCCCTTTTCCTCTCCCTATGATACCTGAGATTTAGCAATAACATGTTCTTCCTGCACTCCCCTTTCTCACTCAGTAGAGTTCCATACCCTCAGTTCTAATATGATAACATGAATAAGGATATTTCATATTTTGAAGTTAGTAGTCAACACAATTATGTAAATATTCTGTTGCAACACTAGCAAAAAACCCTACTTCCATATAAAGCTAGGAAGTCAGGTTTGTGTGTCCCAAATGGCACCCTATTCCCTTTATAGTGCGCTATGTAGGGAATAGGGTGCCATTTGGGATGAAGTCCGGTTCAACCCTCTACAAGCACATGACTCATTCTATTGCTCTAGCTCTGTTTAGTTTACAAGGACTTGTTAAAAACAGAGCTTGCATAACAAGGCAGAGTGCAATGCAGTTTAATAAATGAATGTTTTCCTCCTACTATGCATTTTTCAAGTTAAATAAGTGGTATTATACTGGTATATCATTATGAGAGTCAAACAACGGATTGTATATTAAAAAAATATTGTTTAGAGAAATTGTGTTTCACTTCACATGCAAGCGAGAACTAAAAGGTGACAGGAGATCTGTATTATTCTGACACCTCATTCAAAACATATTCATTAGTAGGCATACTTGATAGAGCTTGTCCGAGGTGCTGGATAGGCCAGGTTTAGAGTTTACCTCACTTGTCCTGAAGTGCGAACTTCACCCAAGCTGAATCATGTCAAGGCTAGTTTCATCCAGCAATAGTGTCACACACACACGTCCAGTCTTGAAAAAGCAGCATAATCTGTGCCTTCTCCGATAGTTAAACTCCATGCGTGAGTAACTCTGGTCCGTAATCACTCATTCACTCAGATCTTATTCATTCAGGTCTGTATATACATACTCATGAACAGTTGTTATATCATATCACATGCAATATTGCAAGTAATTCTTGGACTTAAGTTACATAGTCATTCACTCAGGAATGCATATTATTATCGTGTCAGTTGTATCTTTTTTCATTGCTTTTAGTATATCGAATGTGCAATATGTGCAGTTATCTGTAATTAAACCCTGCGCACTAAGGACTGTATTTTAAGGGAATTACTATTATTACCCCAAATTATATCATACACACATTTAGCTATTTAAGTATCTCTTCCTGTCATTTACCTGTACAGTTAATATAACCATACTAATATTCACTTACCTGTAAATGTAACTGTATATTTACCTGTACAGCTAATTTAACCATGCAAAATATTCACTTACCTGTTCATTTAACCAGTTTGTCTATTAAGTAAACTATTATTACCCTCACTCATATCATACGCATTTTTAGCTATTGAAGTATTTCTCTGCCATCGACCTGTATAGTATAGTTAACCATCCACCAATGCATAGTGTACATATTCAGCCAAGCACCCATACTATGCAATGTCTTTTAATAGCCTTCTTGCACTCCAGACTTCTTGTATTTCTATACTTTGTCATACTGCCGCTCTATGTATCATCTATCTATCTATCTATCTATCTATCTATCTATCTATCTATCTATCTATCTATCTATCTATCTATCTATCTATCTATCTATCTATCTATCTATCTATCTATCTATCTATCTATCTATCTATCTATCTATCTATCTATCAATCTATCTATCTATCTATCTATCTATCTATCTATCAGTAATACTAATGATAGTAATACTAATATATACAGTGGGGAGAACAAGTATTTGATACACTGCCGATTTTGCAGGTTTTCCTACTTACAAAGCATGTAGAGGTCTGTAATTTTTATCATAGGTACACTTCAACTGTGAGAGACGGAATCTAAAACAAAAATCCAGAAAATCACATTGTATGATTTTTTAAATAATTAATTTGCATTTTATTGCATGACATAAGTATTTGATCACCTACCAACCAGTAAGAATTCCGGCTCTCACAGACCTAGTTTTTCTTTAAGAAGCCCTCCTGTTCTCCACTCATTACCTGTATTAACTGCACCTGTTTGAACTCGTTACCTGTATAAAAGACACCTGTCCACACACTCAATCAAACAGACTCCAACCTCTCCACAATGGCCAAGACCAGAGAGCTGTGTAAGGACATCAGGGATAAAATTGTAGACCTGCACAAGGCTGGGATGGGCTACAGGACAATAGGCAAGCAGCTTGGTGAGAAGGCAACAACTGTTGGCGAAATTATTAGAAAATGGAAGAAGTTCAAGATGACGGTCAATCTCCCTCGGTCTGGGGCACCATGCAAGATCTCACCTCGTGGGGCATCAATGATCATGAGGAAGGTGAGGGATCAGCCCAGAACTACACGGCAGGACCTGGTCAATGACCTGAAGAGAGCTGGGACCACAGTCTCAAAGAAAACCATTAGTAACACACTACGCCGTCATGGATTAAAATCCTGCAGCGCACGCAAGGTCCCCCTGCTCAAGCCAGCGCATGTCCAGGCCCGTCTGAAGTTTGCCAATGACCATCTGGATGATCCAGAGGAGGAATGGGAGAAGGTCATGTGGTCTGATGAGACAAAAATAGAGCTTTTTGGTCTAAACTCCACTCGCCGTGTTTGAAGGAAGAAGAAGGATGAGTACAACCCCAAGAACACCATCCCAACCGTGAAGCATGGAGGTGGAAACATCATTCTTTGGGGATGCTTTTCTGCAAAGGGGACAGGACGACTGCACCGTATTGAGGGGAGGATGGATGGGGCCATGTATCGCGAGATCTTGGCCAACAACCTCCTTCCCTCAGTAAGAGCATTGAAGATGGGTCGTGGCTGGGTCTTCCAGCATGACAACGACCCGAAACACACAGCCAGGGCAACTAAGGAGTGGCTCCGTAAGAAGCATCTCAAGGTCCTGGAGTGGCCTAGCCAGTCTCCAGACCTGAACCCAATAGAAAATCTTTGGAGGGAGCTGAAAGTCTGTATTGCCAAGCGACAGCCCCGAAACCTGAAGGATCTGGAGAAGGTCTGTATGGAGGAGTGGGCCAAAATCCCTGCTGCAGTGTGTGCAAACCTGGTCAAGAACTACAGGAAACGTATGATCTCTGTAATTGCAAACAAAGGTTTCTGTACCAAATATTAAGTTCTGCTTTTCTGATGTATCAAATACTTATGTCATGCAATAAAATGCAAATTAATTACTTAAAAATCATACAATGTGATTTTCTGGATTTTTGTTTAAGATTCCGTCACTCACAGTTGAAGAGTACCTATGATAAAAATTACAGACGTCTACATGCTTTGTAAGTGGGAAAACCTGCAAAATCGGCAGTGTATCAAATACTTGTATCAAATACTTGTCTCCCCACTGTATGTTTTGAATGAGGTGGCAGAATAATACAGATCTCGTCACCTTTTGTTCTAGTTCTCGCTTGCATGTGAAGTGAAACACAATTTCTTTAAACAATATTTTTTTATATAGAATCCGATGTTTGACCTACTGGTTATTGCTTATTTTATAAAAACCCTCTTAGGCCTCACTTCCCCCTATCTGAGATATCTACTGCAGCCCTCATCCTCCACATACAACACCCGTTCTGCCAGTCACATTCTGTTAAAGGTCCCCAAAGCACACACATCCCTGGGTCGCTTGTCTTTTCAGTTCGCTGTCGCTAGCGACTGGAATGACCTGCAACAAACACTCAAACTGGACAGTTTTATCTCAATCTCTTCATTCAAAGACTCAATCATGGACACTCTTACTGACAGTTGTGGCTGCTTTGTGTGATGTATTGTTGTCTCTACCTGCTTGCTCTTTGTGCTGTTGTCTGTGCCCAATAATGTTTGTACCGTTTGGTGCTGCTACCATGTTGTGTTGCTACCATGTTGTTGTCATGTTGTGTTGCTACCCTGCTATGTTGTTCTTAGGTCTCTCTTGTCATGATATGTCTTTAGTCAAATATTTGTATTTAATTGATTTATATTTTGAATCCCAGCCCCCATCCCTGCAGGTGTTTTGCCTTTTGGTAGGCCATCATTGTAAATAAGAATTTGTTCTTAACTGACTTGCCTAGTTAAATAAAGGTTAAATAAAATAAATAAATAACCCACGTCAGAACATACCTTCCCAGCTCCTCCCACATATCGTAGAATACCTCCACATCCTCTCGCCTGAAGCCAGCCATGGTCTGAATTAGGGATGGGCATTTGAAATGATTCCACTATTAGAATAATATCCAATATTTTTTCGAATATTCGAAAATGTTTTAATGCTGCTGCCGGGCCATTATGTAATTAGCCTGACATGACGCAACGCATTCAGTGACAATAATTGTGACTGTTAAGCTATTAGAATAAATAACAGTTAAATAAACAACACAATTGCAAGATACATTTATTGAACACGACGAAAAGACATTGAACTTGAAAAATGCTGGTCTTCAGAAGTAGGCTCTTAAACGGAGTGCAATAACGCCTAGCCTACGATTGAGTTAAATAAAAAGGTAAAAACGTACATTGAACAAAATGAAACACATTATGTAGGCTATCCTTTATAAAAAACGAAATATACACATGTAGAATTATAACCTATTAATTTGCAGAGATAAATCCTTGGAACTGGGATCTTATAGAGGCTACGGCGCACGACAGATTAAAAGCCATTAACAAAGCTCAGAGGTAGCATGTCTTTTGTTATCATTGTGGTGATCAACTGCGTGATGTGCTCGCTTCTTACGGGGTCACAGCTTCGCTTCAAGGTAGAAAATGAGGTGATGCGGGGCTGCGTTTGTTTGTCCTGTGACAAAGTTGTTTCTTTATGCTTAAACCTCATGTGGTTTTGCATTGAAGTGGTAGACTTGTGGTACACTAGCTTGACATTGCATATTTTACATTTATCGTTTGTTTGGTTGTCAATATCTAAATACCTCCACACCTCTCTTCGCTTGCTTGCCATTTTTCCGGTTTTGAGCGCCAAATGATAGACTGCAGCAGAATGGCCTTCCTTTTATGCTTATTATTTATTAAATAACTTAAAACGTCACAACTCTTATAATACATGACACATGGAACACTTAAGTTCATATAACATTCATAAGTATTCGAAACAAGTATTCGAATACTAACTTCATTGAGTAATCGTGCCCATCCCTAGTCTGAATGGGTTGCTGCTGATAGAAACGGTCTCTAATCCATCTGAAATACAGAACAGGGAGAAAATGATTGTTAGTAACTGCCAGAGAAAGAGCAAAGGTTTAATACCAATATCACAACAATAACAGATTAATGTGACGTTGACATGAGCAGAAATGCCTAAATTAACTACATGATTAATTGTTATAGACATGTTTTAACAACACATTAGGTGGCAGGGTTAATCAAATAAGCTCAAACAAACACATACAGTATGGATGTATGACAGTGAACACATTCAACCCCAACTGTGTCCTTCCTTATTTGGCCAAAGTCAACACTGCAGGCTGATGATGCAGAAACAATTCTGCATAACAGTCCTTTTACGTCATATTCATATTCAACGAAGTTCCCTAGCTTTGCTAACTTCCGTCATCAAGAAACTAACCTTTCGATTAGTTAAATAGGCCTACTATTTAACACAAACGATTTTGTTTACAAGCGAAACAAATCTAGCTAGTTAGCTATGTCTGGCCACTCTTTTTTATAAGACAATAAACCTAGCTAAAACACCGGACTGATATGATAAGTCGAATCGATAACTATTACTAGTGCCACCCCCGCGATCAAACCGCCATAAAACACTTTATGAAAAGCAACCTAACGATTATTGACAGCTGCCTTGAAGGACACAAATAAAAAATGCTTTATGCTACTAAAATCTGTGAAATGTAGGCTAAACTGACAACGGAGTGAAGAGCAGAAATCTCAACTACCAAGCAAGTCGCAGAAATGAAGAATTGAGTGTGTGCGCGTTCACGCGAAAGGGGGGGGGTGGGTGCCTGAGGGTGGCGCTGTTACTAATTACATGTGATCATCTGTACTTGCAGTTGACCCATGACATCTGATAAACATAGTTCTTCTACCTGCCTCAGTGTGCTAATATCTTACAAAATACATAGGTGATAGGGAAAACTAACCTAATCCACACAAATATATATTTTTAAATGTAACCTTTATTTATGCAGGCAAGTCAGTTAAGAACACATTTTTATTTACAATGACGGCCTACACCTGCCAAACTTACAGACTCCCAATCACGGCCAGTTGTGATAGTCTGGATTTGAACCAGGTTGCCTGTAGTTACGCCTCTACCACTGAGATAAAGTGTCTTAGACCACTGCGCCATTCTGACAAAAACCAAACAAACTCCCAGTTCTTCCTTCAAATCTCCATATGGCTTGGCTTGTGACAATACTCCATGCAACTCCTCCGTCGAGAAAATGTTCTGTCCCAGGAACCGCACCGCCACACGGACCTTCTCTCCACCTTGACAGTACCATTAATCACCATAGCTATGAAGGCCACAATGTCCACCTTCTTAACCTTATCCATCACCATGGACTCTTCTGGAACACCATTTGAACCCTCAATCCTTTTAACAGCCGCTGCATATGAAATGCTCTGGACAGCCCTGACTTTGTCCACCTTATTCTCCTTCACCCTTTGCATTGCAAAGTTGTGGTTTCATGGTTTCCACCGCAATTGCAACATGTCACATTTTCAACAATTTTAAAACATGACATTATCTTTCCCACAACTTGGACATCTCGGTATTGGTCTGTGTCATTAATCACAATTATTTTCTCAAGTTGGGCCCTATGTTCCATTGATGCTCAAAGACAACGCAAAACACAGAAGACACATCAATAAAGAAAACAGTAAATGTATTACATTTGGAACATAAAAACATAACATATCTTTCAATCCTGGCCTGACTGGGAAAACAGTAGTAAAAAGTAATAAAACCATTTTCAGTGTTTACGGTCACAGCAAAAAATGTTTAACTGCAGTCAGAGAAACTATTCCCAACAAAATAAAACAAAACATTTAAATCACTATTCTTCATTTATAAACAAAACATGCCATCACACCATTCCCTGCTAGATCAATATTCAGGTTGGCAACTCCAATTAAATTACAACAAAATTATTTTCCTGATTATAGGGACTCAAAAGACGTGTGGGGCTGATGTTGAGAGTAAACATGAAGTACATCTTGGGGAGATGGGACAGAGGAGTATAGGAGTTAAATCTCAATTATATTTAATTGAATCCTCACATCCTTCCTCCTAGTTCCTCACAACCTCCCTCCTAGTCTCCTTCTCAAAGCACATTGGAATAGATATTAGGTTCCTCCCCTCGGATCTTCTCCTCCAATGCATTTTGAGAAGGAGGCAAGTAGAGGATGCAAGGAATCAAGGAAATACAATTGACATACACCCCAGGAGTTGGACTACTGTGAGGTAATCCGAGGAACGAGGCTGTCCGACTATCCGTCCTGCTGCTGGACAAAGGGGTTGGGGATGGCTTCCATGCCGTCCTGAGGACAGATCAGCACCACAGACGTCCCTCTACAAACCACCAGGCCCAGCAGCCGCGTATCCTCGGTAAGCTTGAACTGGTCGTCAGGATCTGGAAACAACAGAAGGAAGTGACAATATGTGCAACTTCACCATGAATGACCCGGCACAACCTTCTTAATAAAATTGGCAAATTATGATCTTTTGCTTTCATTGTCCATTTTTTTTTTACTGAGGGGCTACATCACAGATACAGTTGAAGTCGGAAGTTTACATACACGTAGGTGGAAGTCATTAAAACTTATTTTTCAACCACTCCACAGGATTCATGCTAACAAACTATAGTTTTGGCAAGTCGGTTAGGACATCTACTTTGTGCATGACAAGTAATTCTTCCAACAATTTTACACAGATTATTTCACTATATCACAATTCCAGTGGGTCAGAAGTTTACATACACTTGTTTACATACACTAAGTTGACTGTGCCTTTAAACAGCTTGGAAAATTCCAGAAAATGATGTCATGGCTTTAGAAGCTTCTGATAGGCTAATTGACATAATTTGAGTCAATTGGAGGTGTACCTGTTTATGTATTTCAAGGCCTACCTTCAAACTCAGTGCCTCTTTGCTTGACATCAAGGGAAAATCAAAAGAAATCAGCCAAGACCTCAGAAAAAAAAGTTGTAGACCTCTGGTTCATCCTTAGGAGCAATTTACAAATGCCTGAAGGTACCACATTCATCTGTACAAAATATAAACACCATGGGACCACGCAGCTGTCATACCGCTCAGGAAGGAGACGCATTCTGTCTCCTAGAGATGAAGGTACTTTGCTGAGAAAAGTGCAAATCAATCCCAGAACAACAGCAAAGGACCTTGTGAAGATGCTGGAGGAAACAGATACAAAAGTATCTATATCCACAGTAAAACGAGTCCTATATCGACATTATCTGAAAGGCTGCTCAGCAAGGAAGAAGCCACTGCTCCAAAACAGCCATAAAAAAGCCAGACAACGATTTGCAACTGCCCATGGGGACAAAGTTCGTACTTTTTGGAGAAATGTCCTCTGGTCTGATGAAACAAAAATAGAACTGTTTGGCCATAATGACCATTGTTATGTTTGGAGGAAAAAGGGGGAGTCTTGCAAGCTGAAAAACACCATCGCAACCGTGAAGCACAGGGGTGGCAGCATCATGTTTTGGGGGTGCTTTGCTGCAGGAGGGACTGGTGCACTTCACAAAATAGATGGCATAACGAGGAAGGAAAATTGTGGATATATTGAAGCAACATCAACACATCAGTCAGGAAGTTAAAGCTTGGTAGCAAATGGGTCTTCCAAATGGACAATGACCCCAAGCATACTTCCAAAGTTGTGGCAAAATGGTTTAAGAACAAAGTCAATGTAATGGAATGGCCAATGCGAGCAAGGAGGCCTACAAACCTGACTCAGTTACACCAGTTCTGTCAGGAGGAATGGGCCAAAATTCACCCAACTTATTGTGGGAAGCTTGTGGAAGGCTACTAGAAACGTTTGACCCAAGTTAAACAATTTAAAGGCAATGCTACCAAATACTAATTGAGTGCATGTAAACTTCTGACCCACTGGGAATGTGATGAAAGAAATAAAAGCTGAAATAAATAATTCTCTCTACTATTATTCTGACATTTCACATTCTTAAAATAAAGTGGTGATCCTAACTGACCTAAGACAGGGAATCTTTACTAGGATTAAATGTCAGGAATTGTGAAAAACTGAGTTTAAATGTATTTGGCTAAGGTGTATATAAACTTCCGAATTCCAACTGTATGTGTTCCATTTAAGTTTGTGGGCAACAGTCTCCTCACCACCCAAGGAGTGCATTTTCACTTCTGTAGAAGTGATATGAGATCATACAAGCAAGTCTTAGTTTCTGCTACATACCCCGCAAGTACTCGATGGTGCTATCCAATACCAGGTTCAACAGGGGGTCAAATCCCTTCAGGACTCCACTGGCTGAGACAAATAAATTAGGATTATTATCTTGAATGGAATCATGAAGAACACAAAGAAGATGAGGACTGTGGCCTGTCATGGAACAGCATTTCCAGACAGGCAAAAGTTTGTCAGTGTTCTCGTGTGAAAGCTGCAGGTCACACAGTATATATATTTTTTCAATGTTTCACATAGTAATGAAGAGGACTAAGTAAATGTTACCTTCACATTCTTTTCAATAACTAGATCAATTAGGTACAAATGTAGGCCTACCCTCCCGTCCTCCCTGAAACTTCACACGGATTTGTTTATCAATGTACTTTGACAGGTCAAAGATACTCTCTTTCTTCTTCTTTTCTCCCTCCTTGTTTCTGTCCTGGTTTCTGTCCTGAAAGGAAAACATTTTGTATAATTTAGGATTAGGCTGATATTAAACCTTCTGGCCTAATCACAGGCACTTCAGTTCTATCCATTTGTATGCTGAAAGTATATAAGAGTACTTGATGTGGGCAACTGACGAACCAAACATTATCTAATGTTGCAGATAGAAAAGCCACGAATAGAGCCAACGTGATTCCTTATTCACCATCTCAGAGGCATGTTTGCTTTACATAGCATATTTATATCTGCATGTTCTAAAACATTGCATCCTGCTGAAGGCGCCCCAGGTTTCCACTTCCTACTTGATTGATCAATTAAAGTCATTGATTAGTTAGGAACTCCCCTCACCGGTATGTCTTCTAGGTCTTAATTGAACACACGTTGAAAGGAAATAACAAAAACCAGCAGCCACTCAGGTGCTTCATGGAATGAGATTGACACTCCTGGGGAGAATCTCAGTTGCATTTGCTTGATTCCTTGCATCCCCTCTCCTCCTCAAGAGGCAGAGCAGAGGTCCCTGCCCTTCGAACTTCTCATCCAACGCGAGGAATCAAAGAAATGCAATAGAGATTTCTCCCCTGGTACAGCCCATGGTAAGGGGCTCGTCCTCCCGTCGCCTACTCTGAAAGCATTGACCAGGGAACAGTCAACCCAATCAAAGTTGAGCTTCCACCTGTCAAGTCCTTTCCAAATCAGAGCAGATGAAGGGAAGGAGACAAATGGACAGATTTTGAACAGAAAACAACTGTGTTGTTTATCTCAAATGTAGTCTAAAGATTGAGGTGGGGAGAACTGAGCTATGAACATCGCATGATATTTATTTAACATGCTGCTATGAATCAATCATGAGTTTGCACCTTTGCCTAACATAGATTTCAACCCACTCCATCTCTCGCTAATAGTGTTCAGAATACTGTAACTAGATTGAAAGACGCTTATTTTAAATTTGTAAGAACTAGAGAACAGATAGTGGAAGGTAAATTAGGTGGTTTTGGATAAGTTTATGCAGGGCCGGTTCCAGGCATAAGCGATATAAGCGGTTGCATAGGGCCCCTGGACGCTAGGAAGCCCCGACCCCAAAAAATATAAAATGTATATACACCAGGAGTAATTTAAAAAATTTGGTTGTGCATGATTAGTTTCTCTTATGTCAGTCACTGAATTAATTAGCCATGTAAGCTAACAAGTTTTAGATCGGTAGTCAGCTGGCTAGACTTGTAGTAATCATCAACGAATACCAACAGGAATGCAGGGCACGTGCCCAGGGGCCCTGACCTCCCGGGGGCAACCATTGATTTTGTTAGTCATTCTCAATCAAATATCATATTGACAAGGCATAAGTCATTACAAAATGTGTATAATTGCTGGAAATTAGCTGTTAAACTGTGTAGAATTCTAGAAAACCTGCTTTAAAACGCCAATATTAGCTAGGTTTCCCTACAATTGGCATCAGATTTTTATGTGAATATTCTAAAACCGGCATAAAAACAATATGCACATTTTCCACCATAGACGTGTTTCTATCAAATTGACTTGTTGCAGATAAAACGCTGTGCGTGATGACGTAGTGCACATAAAAATAACTTGTGGTTAAGTACTCATGCACCGAATAAAAACTTGTTAAATGTCTTTCCATCGCATTTTCAACTCTACTGATGGTTTTGTCACAAAGAAATGTGTGTTAAATAGCAATTGTGCCCACTCGTCTTGGCACGTGCACTCTAACCAACAGCTCGCCGATTCAGTGTGGGTAGGCTACTCCAATGAGATTATTATGGACAAAAGAGCTAGTTTTTTTAAAATTATTTGTCAAAACAGCAGCCAAGCATCAATATCATGGAGTAAGTTATTCATTTTAGAGGTATTTGACCCTGTTATGTTAGAGACATGAATACTTAAATAAATTTGGTCAATCTGACAAGAATAGAATAATGTTTGAATAATACAAGTAAATTAAGTAAATCTGCAATAATAATTGACAAAACCTGTGGTGCATAGATCTCCCCCTAAACATGAATATTTGAGCCTTATATATAAAACATGTCTAGGCGGCAGGTAGCCCAGTGGTTAGTGTTGGGCCCCGTAACTGAAAGGTTGCTGGATCGAATCCCAAAGCTGACAAGGTAACTGACTTGTCTAGTAAAATAAAGGTTAAAAAAAATGTCTAGTTAGATACCTCGCTTTGAAGTATCCTACTGTATCCATTTGATCCCTGATTCATTTTATAAAGACAAAAGTATTTGGTTGTAATGTTGAAAAAGCCTGCCCACCCAGGAGCTCTCAAGATAGAGGTTTGAACGCATTGTTAACAACATGTAACTAACAGTGCAGTTCTATGTGGGCGGTAAGTGCCTTGATCAAGGGCACAACCACGGCAGGAGGTGGTAGGTCTACATGGGATCAGACACAGCAGCTTTCCAGTACCAATAACGCTTACATTTTCATGTAGGCTATAATAAGTCATGACAATTTGGTTAAGTCATGGAAAATTTGTATAACCGTTAACAGTGAATAATCAGAGGTCTCTCTAGCATAATGTAATTTGTGAATATCTAATGGACCAATTTGAATAAGACAGCAAATGCACTTCTTCCAAGTCAAGCACCGCTAAAAGGGAAGTAAACACATTTTTGCACAACATTTGAGAAATAAACTTTTTATGCGTATGAAACATTTCTGGGATCAATTTCAGTTCATGAAACATGGGACCCACACTTTACATATTGCGTTAAAATGTTTTTGTTTTGTTATATCTATACGGCATTTTCTTATGTAATCTAGCGCAATGTTCCACGTTTTGCTGAATATATTGTCGTAATCTGCAACGTCCCAAAGGCGTTTCTGTAGACCCTGCCACGTTATTTGCATTGTCGTTTTCATTGTCAACACGATGTCGTCTAAACAGCACGCTACCAATTATCTCTACTCTGCCCTCTCTTGCACTTGCTAGTTATCAGAATAATGTAGTTAGATTGAAAGATAAACGTATTTTCAATTGCCAAGTAAATAATATAAAATAGACAATAAATAGCTAACGACGTTGTAGAAAAGTTTATGGAAGATATGATTGACTCACCGCCATTTTTAAACTGTTCCAGCCACGCCTTTCAAACTCCAACCTTTAACCCGGAAGAAGCAACGTTTAAATGTTTTTCTCTCAGCTGTTTCAAGTTGGTTCTATATACATTAAATACAATTTAAGACCCTTTTAACGCCTCAATATATTGTAAATCACAAGTTTAATTAGTATGCTGACAGAAAACCTCTTGATTTTATTTCAATAATTTCATAGACATGTACCTCGGCGCTGGATCAAAATTAACCAATGACAAACGTGTTGGATAATATGGGCGGAAACTGGCAAAACAGCTGGTCGTCGCATTGTGTGTGGAGCAGTGGGTCATTAAAACGTATATAAAGCAAAATGTATTCGCTACAAGCAGCCCTCATCCTCCACATACAACACCCGTTCTGCCAGTCAAATTCTGTTAAAGGTCCCCAAAGCACATACATCCCTGGGTCTCTTGTCTTTTCAGTTCGCTGTCGCTAGCGACTGGAACGAGCTGCAACAAACATTCAAACTGGACAGTTTTATCTCAATCTCTTTATTCAAAGACTCAATCATGGACACGTACTGACAGTTGTGGCTGCTTTGCGTGATGTATTGTTATCTCTACCTGCTTGCCCTTTGTGCTGTTGGTTGTGCCCAATAATGTTTGTACCATGTTTTGTGCTGCTACCATGTTGTGTTGCTACCATGTTGTTGTCATGTTACATTGCTACCATGCTGTGTTGCTATCTTAGGTATCTATTTTGGTAGTGTTGTTTTGTCTCTCTTGTCGTGGTGTGTATTTGGTCCTATATTTATATATATATATTTATTTTTTTATCCCAGGCCCCATCCCTGGGATCCCCCTCTGGCTGTTCTGTTTTTTTGTGTTTTGCATGTTACTGTTTATTTAAAAAAAGTTTAAATGTTTTAAATAATTTGTTTAAAAGTGGGTATCGTAGAAATTAATGAAAATACAAATTACCTTTTTGGTTTTCATTTAAGGTTAGACATGCGGTTAGCAGTGTAGTTAAGGTTCAGTTTAAAATCAGATTTGAAGAAGATACTTTTTAGAAATAGACGGGGTTTATCCATAATTATGACTGTGGTAACCAGTGACGACCACCCAGGAGCAGTGCAGTTAATGGGAGACAACAACAAGCTAGGCAGCATGAAGGCTTCGCTAAGCCTGGTTTGGGCAGTTCTCATAAAACAGGTGAGATTGGTCTCATGTCTATTCACCCAAGATATTGTGGCATTCATCTGTAAAACAAGTCGCATGCCTATTTAAACAGTCAGCACTTGTACTTTGTTGTCGATGTAATTAGTGTGCATACATACATACAACATACATGTTAACTGGTTTAAGATTAATTTCCTAATCGTTTAGACGCATCTCATATCATGTTCGCTGGTATTGTCAATTTGAGAAATGTCTACCTACTCTTGTGCATAACCATAAGAGTAAAGTTATATACAGTCGTGGCCAAAAGTTTTGAGAATGACAAGTATTGGTCTCCACAAAGTTTGCTGCCTCAGTGTTGATGATGGCAATTTGCAAATACTCCAGAATGTCATGAAGAGTGATCAGATTAATTGCAATTAATTGCAAAGTCCCTCTTTGCCATGAAAATGTACTTAATCCCCAAAAAACATTTCTACTGCATTTCAGCCCTGCCACAAAAGGACCAGCTGCCATCATGTCAGTGATTGTCTCGTTAAACACAGGTAAGAGTGTTGACGAGGACAAGGCTGGAGATCACTCTATCATGCTGATTGAGTCAGAATAACAGACTGGAAGCTTTAAAAGGAGGGTGGTGCTTGAAATCATTGTTCTTCCTCTGTCAACCATGGTTACCTGCAAGGAAACACGTGCCGTCATCATTGCTTTGCACAAAAAGGGCTTCGCAGGCAAGGATATTGCTGCTAGTAAGATTGCACCTAAATCAACCATATCGGATCATCAAGAACTTCAAGGAGAGAGGTTCAATTGTTGTGAAGAAGGCGTCAGGGCGCCCAAGAAAGTCCAGCAAGCGCCAGGACCGTCTCCTAAAGTTGATTCAGCTGCGGGATCAGGGCACCACCAGTGCAGAGCTTGCTCAGGAATGGCAGCAGGCAGGTGTGAGTGCATCTGCACGCAAAGTGAGGCGAAGACTTTTGGAGGATGGCCTGGTGTCAAGAAGGGCAGCAAAGAAGCCACTTCTCCAGGAAAAACATCAGGGACAGACTGATAGGTACAGGGATTGGACTGCTGAGGACTGGGGTAGAGTCATTTTCTCTGATGAATCCCCTTTCCGATTGCTCCGGACAAGGAAAACACCTTGTCCGGAGAAGACAAGGTGAGCGCTACCATCAGTCCTGTGTCATGCCAACAGTAAAGCATCCTCAGACCATTCATGTATGGGGTTGCTTCTCAGCCAAGGGAGTGGGCTCCCTCACAATTTTGCCTAAGAACACAGCCATGAATAAAGAATGGAACCAACACATCCTCCGAGAGCAACTTCTCCCAACCATCCAAGAACAGTTTGGTGACGACCAATGCCCTTTTCAGCATGATGGAGCACCTTGCCATAAGGCAAAAGTGATAAGTGGCTCAGGGAACAAAACATCAACATTTTGGGTCCATTTTAGGTCCATGACAAACTCCAAGCATTGATTATGCAAGAATGGTCTGCCATCAGTCAGGATGTGGCCCAGAAATTAATTGACAGCATGCCAGGGCGGATTGCAGAGGTCTTGAAAAAGAAGGGTCAACACTGCAAATATTGACTCTGCATAAACTGAATGTCATTGTCAATGAAAGCCTTTGACACTTATGGAATACTTGTAATTTTACTTCAGTGTACCATAGTAACTACTGACATAATGATCTAAGAACACTGAAGCAGCAAACTTTGTGGAGACCAATACTTGTGTCATTCTCAAAACTTTTGACCACGACTTTAGACTTTGATCTGAAGCCATTCGTGTGATTATTGTGATTGTGCTATTCATTGTAAGTGTTTGTAGGCCTATGTAGCCAAATTGTGTCTATGATTGTATGCTATCCATTCATGTTTTTTGTATGTTCTGTTTTTATCTGTGAATTAACCAATGATATCAGGCCACACCTGGCCATGACTACAGACACCTGTGTGTGTTCTTTGACACTATATAGAGTGTTGGGCCCGTAACCGAAAGGTTGCCGGATCAAATCCCGGAGCTGACAAGGTAAAAAAATCAGTTGTTCTGCTTCTGAACAAGGCAGTTAGCCCACTGTTCCTAGGCCGTCATTGTAAATAAGAATTTGTTCTTAACTGACTTGCCTAGTAAAATAAAGGTTTAATAAAATATATACAGTGGGGAGAACAAGTAGTTGATACACTGCCGATTTTGCAGGTTTTCCTACTTACAAAGCATGTAGAGGTCTGTAATTTTATCATAGGTACTCTTCAACTGTGAGAGACGGAATCTAAAACAAAAATCCAGAAAATCACATTGTATGATTTTTAAATAATTAATTAGCATTTTATTGCATGACATAAGTATTTGATCACCTACCAACCAGTAAGAATTCCGGCTCTCACAGACCTGTTAGTTTTTCTTTAAGAAGCCCTCCTGTTCTCCACTCTTTACCTGTATTAACTGCACCTGTTTGAACTCGTTACCTGTATAAAAGACCTGTCCACACAGTCAATCAAACAGACTCCAACCTCTCCACAATGGCCAAGACCAGAGAGCTGTGTAAGGACATCAGGGATAAAATTGTAGACCTTTACAAGGCTGGTTTGGGCTACAGTACAATAGGCAAGCAGCTTGGTGAGAAGGCAACAACTGTTGGCGCAATTATTAGAAAATGGAAGAAGTTCAAGATGACAGTCAATCTCCCTCGGTCTGGGGCACCATGCAAGATCTCACCTCGTGGGGCATCAATGATCATGAGGAAGGTGAGAGGTGAGGGATCAGCCCAGAACTACACGGCAGGACCTGGTCAATGACCTGAAGAGAGCTGGGACCACAGTCTCAAGTAATACCATTAGTAACACACTACGCCGTCATGGATTAAAATCCTGCAGCGCACGCAAGGTCCCCCTGCTCAAGCCAGCGCATGTCCAGGCCCGTCTGAAGTTTGCCAATGACCATCTGGATGATCCAGAGGAGGAATGGGAGAAGGTCATGTGGTCTGATGAGACAAAAATAGAGCTTTTTGGTCCAAACTCCACTCGCCGTGTTTGGAGGAAGAAGAAGGATGAGTACAACCCCAAGAACACCATCCCAACCGTGAAGCATGGAGGTGGAAACATCATTCTTTAGGGATGCTTTTCTGCAAAGGGGACAGGACGACTGCTCCGTATTGAGGGGAGGATGGATGGGGCCATGTATCGCGAGATCTTGGCCAACAACCTCCTTCCCTCAGTAAGAGCATTTTCTTCCAGCATGACAACGACCCGAAACACACAGCCAGGGCAACTAAGGAGTGGCTCCGTAAGAAGCATCTCAAGGTCCTGGAGTGGCCTAGCCAGTCTCCAGACCTGAACCCAATAGAAAATCTTTGGAGGGAGCTGAAAGTCCGTATTGCCCAGCGACAGCCCCGAAACCTGAAGGATCTGGAGAAGGTCTGTATGGAGGAGTGGGCCAAAATCCCTGCTGCAGTGTGTGAAAACCTGGTCAAGAACTACAGGAAACGTATGATCTCTGTAATTGCAAACAAAGGTTTCTGTACCAAATATTAAGTTCTGCTTTTCTGATGTATCAAATACTTATGTCATGCAATAAAATGCACTCTCATATCAGTCTCTGAACGGTCGCAGCCTTCTTGGATCTGCAAGAACCCCAGCTTTACTTATGATTCAGCACTACACAAATTGTTTGAATTATTCATTTACTAACTAACTAAATAGTAACACAAAATAACATACACACTTAAAACATAAGAAAAAGTCCCTAGTGGACTAACAACAACATGAGTGCTTGGCTACCAAAAGAGGGAGGGGTATAAAGAGAGAGGGAGAGAGAGAGAGACAAAGAGAAAATTATCACACATACATTTGGAAACTACTCTCAAAGTAATAATTTACTTTGCACACGAACCACCGCCTGTTTGGAGTAAGAAATCATAAATGTATTTATGTGTAGATGTCTTTGTTCGTCGTCTATCTCTGTTGAAACCTTGCCTTCTTAAAAGGGGGTTTTAGTGGGGTCCTGTGTCGGTGTAAGGCTCTGGTTGTCCACCAGATGTCACAACGTCCTTCTTCTTAGTTGTTCTGAATCCAGCTACTTAGCTGACCCAGTGATTGTCTGAAGGGATTTTCTTCTTTCCTTCACCTTGTGTGGTTAGTCAGAGTTTGAACCACTTTACACACAAAGCTGCAGCCTCGCCATGTACAGGTCTAGTCTGGTAGTTGAGGTTCAAGGCTCTAACCATTTAAAACGTGTAGACCGTTGTCTCACATCTTTCTGATCTGATATGTTCATTCTTAACCTGGCCTTTTATGCACTCTGGGTAAAAGAGGTGTTCCATCATGCTGACAGGATCTCTGAGCTCACTCGGGCATGGATAATTACTGGTGCAAAGCTTATATGAAAAACAATTATCTCATTAAAAAACAAAAAACTAAAATACTCATCATTTTTCATATTTTATACACAACGTATTAGATGAAAACTAGACAGATAAAGGAGATATACTTTACTTTAAGTTACAGTATTTTCTTGATACCCTTCTTAATGACATCACAAAATAATAAACAATGTGACATGATTATTCTTTAGATCCCCACTGACCATTCCCCACATTCTTATCTTAGAAATATTGTTCCAGTATTCTTTTTTTGGACGTTATAGTTTTGGTGGCAAAAGTCTTCTGGAGACAAAGAGACATTCCTATCACCAAGAATGCTGGGTAGAAAGAGATTTCCCTCCTGCCTAATTTATGACCGGGTGTGAGGTGTCAAAACCGGCCCAGCCCACTTCCTCCTCCACTGTGCGGGTGAAGAAGGGTTCTGGTTGGAGTTTATTCATTGCAAACCTAATCTACCATTGGACCCTCACGTGTAGTCATGACAGGTGTAAAACGTATTTTGCCTAGGGGGCCGCATTTGGTCATTAACGCCATTTTAACTGTTTTAAAGTTACCATTGACCTCATGGTGAAACCCCTGAGCGGTTTCCTTCCTCTCCAGCAACTGAGTTAGGAAGTATCTGTATCTTTGTAATAAATGTGTGTATTGATGCACCATCCAAAGTGTCATTAATAACTTCACCATGCTCAAAGGGCTATTCAATGTCTGCTTTTTTCATTTTTACCCATCTACCAATAGGTGCCCTTTGTTGCAAGGCATTGGAAAACCTCACTGGTCTTTGTGGTTGAATCTGTGTTTGAAATTCACTGTTCGACTGAGAGACCCTACAGATAATTGTATGTGTGGGGTACAGAGATTAGGTTGTCATTCAAAAGTCATGTTAAACACTATTATTGCACACAGAGGAAGTCCATGCCTCGTATTATGACTTAAGCAAATCTTTACTCCTGAACTTATTTGTGGTTGAATACTTTTCAGCTTTTTCTTTTTTTATTAATTTGTACATGTGTGTAGGCCAGTGACACAAATAATCTATTTTAAATTCAGGCTGTAACACAACAAAATGTGTAAAAAGCCAAGGGGTGTGAAAACTTTCTAAAGGCACTGTAGGTGTACCCATATCCTCTGGCCAGACATTTGTCCCAGGAGTGGCCCACCACCTCCAAGTGTCTAAAGAGGTTTCATTTCAAATTCCAGAATGCATCAGCCAGAAAATCATTACTCCCATCCCAGGCCCCAACTGGGATGCCAAGAAACCAGGCTCAGACTCACACTGCACCTGCTCAGGTGTGGAGGAACAGACACTCAGCCCTACCGACGAGGTGGAGCGCAGCATCGCCCAAGAGGCAGAGGTGCATCATACCGGAGGCCACGTCCCCTCTGCACCACAGCACACATAGCCTCTGTCCTGATGGGGCCGACTCTAGCGCAACACCGTTTCCTCTAGCACAACCTTTCCAGCTGGAAAAGGTCAACGGCCAACCAATTGGTCTTACGCACTCAATTTTGAGTCTACGCACTACAATTCTGTCAGCGACCCCCACGCTTCAGGGGTGTCTTGAAAACAACAGCTCACAACCCTGCTCAAAAGCAAACACTCTGCTCAGAAATTGCTTTGCTCCTGGAAAAGCATGCAATCGAAGAGGTAGAACCAGCGCAACAAAATTGTGGGTTCTACTCAAAAGGGTGGAGGCCTCCGTCCGATCCTGGACCTAAGGTGCCTGATTCGTCATCTTTTAACACTTCCCTCAAAATACTGTCAATCAAAACTATCCTTTAGTCAGTACAACCAAGCGATTGGTTCTCCACAGTGGACCTGAAAGACGCATACTTTCATATCCCCATTCCACCAGCACACAGAAAATACCTGAAATTTGCCTTCGGAAAACATTTTTCAGTTCTGCGTTCTACCCTTCTGTCTTTCGCTCGCCCCTCGCACTTTCACAAAGTGCATAAGCGCAGTACTTGCCCCCCCTCTCAACGCAGCAGTCGCCCAATTTCTGTCATTTTTACTTACCTCCAAGAGCTTATGGCTGCAGGGAAGTCCCCATCTACATTGAAAGTGTATATGGCAGCCATCTCTATGGGTCATGACCAGAACGCGGTTGCATCAAGAGGGGCACACCCTATATTATCGCAATTCATGAGGTGCCCACAGGCTACGGCCCCCCATGTCTCCTTAAGTACCCTCATGGGAGTTAGATGTTGTCCTACGATCACTTATGAGCCCACCATTTGAGCCCCTATCTTCACTTGAGCTATGTGAGCTCTCAGTTAAGACTGCCTTTTTTACCCATCCTTCATGCCTCACTTTAGCAGATGATGGATCAAAGTCAATGCTTCAGCCAAATCCAGCATTCTTACCTAAGGTGCTTTCATCATCACATTCTAACCTTAATCAAAGCAGCATTTCACCCGCCTCCTCACTCCTCACGGGAGAGTCATGAGCTGCATACACTTTGCCCGGTTAGGGCATTGACTGCCTATCTTGCTGCAACTAGAACTGTTCGTCAAACGGAACAGCTTTTTGTGTGTTATGTGGAGAACACCAAAGGTCATGCTGTCTTGAAGCAGAGACTGGCACATTGGTATCAAACTCCACCAGGGGTATGGCCACTTCATGGGCCCTGTTTAGAGGGGCCTCCCTGGACTATCTGTGCTGCTGCAAGTTGTGCAACACCCATGACTTTCATGAGGTACTACAGACCTAATATTATGTCCATACCATCAGTGGGGGCTGTGGTTATGGACACGGCACACTTTCTCAACCCAGATAAGTCAGCGTACCGTTAAGTACATACTTATCAACCATCAGTGAGATGGATGTTCTATACAGAGGCCTTCCACTCTTGGCTCTGTTGTACCCAATTGAAGCCTCATGTTTTAAGTTCTAGCTTTCAGCTTGCTTGTGTATACGGTTGTGTACCAGAGTTGAAATTCTGTGCCTGTTGGGTAATTATATTATTTTGCATCCTGTGGTGGATACAAGGACGTCCCAGGGACTTATCTGGACTAATTTAAAATGGTGAGTTATTCCCCTCTATTGGCTGAACGACTTCTTTGGTACAGCCTCTCGCATAGGTCATTTGGTGACCCGTTACGAAAACGTGAATGTTAAAGTCTTTAATATTAAGCATCTCAATCACATCGCGTGAAGGGGAAGGAGTTCCCATATGTCGTTTGGCGACCCGTTACTCTACTCAGAGAACCAAGGTTACAGCAGTAACCCAAAGTTAGATTTCCTCGCTGTCAAAATGTGCAAAAAAGAAAATGTGTATTAAGTAATTTTTAAACTCGTTTCTTTACTCAAACCACCTGCGGTACGGAATAGACCAATGATGTATATCAACTCTGGATTGGTGATGCTATGTATTGGCCATTGAGAGGCGCTGAAGCCAATGGCCGGCCATATTGGCACTCCCCAGTAGGAGTAGTCTTCCATAGAAATTAAAGGAATTCTACAGTATTTCAATTAAATGTATCAAGGACCACATTGTTTATTATTTGTAGTGGGGAAAGTAATCTAAAAAATATATACTTTAAGGAAAATATTTGCATATACAGTGGGGAGAACAAGTATTTGATACACTGCCGATTTTGCAGGTTTTCCTACTTACAAAGCATGTAGAGGTCTGTAATTTTTTTATCATAGGTACACTTCAACTGTGAGAGACGGAATCAAAAATCCAGAAAATCACATTGTATGATTTTTAAATAATTAATTTGCATTTTATTGCATGACATAAGTATTTGATCACCTACCAACCAGTAAGAATTCCGGCTCTCACAGACCTGTTAGTTTTTCTTTAAGAAGCCCCCCTGTTCTCCACTCATTACCTGTATTAACTGCACCTGTTTGAACTCGTTACCTGTATAAAAGACACCTGTCCACACACTCAAACCTCTCCACAATGGCCAAGGCCAGAGAGCTGTGTAAGGACATCAGGGATAAAATTGTAGACCTGCACAAGGCTGGGATGGGCTACAGGACAATAGGCAAGCAGCTTGGTGAGAAGGCAACAACTGTTGGCGCAATTATTAGAAAATGGAAGAAGTTCAAGATGACGGTCAATCGCCCTCGGTCTGGGGAACCATGCAAGATCTCACCTCGTGTTGCATCAATGATCATGAGGAAGGTGAGGGATCAGCCCAGAACTACACGGCAGGACCTGGTCAATGACCTGAAGAGAGCTGGGACCACAGTCTCAAGTAATACCATTAGTAACACACTACGCCGTCATGGATTAAAATCCTGCAGCGCACGCAAGGTCCCCCTGCTCAAGCCAGCGCATGTCCAGGCCCGTCTGAAGTTTGCCAATGACCATCTGGATGATCCAGAGGAGGAATGGGAGAAGGTCATGTGGTCTGATGAGACAAAAATAGAGCTTTTTGGTCTAAACTCCACTCGCCGTGTTTGAAGGAAGAAGAAGGATGAGTACAACCCCAAGAACACCATCCCAACCGTGAAGCATGGAGGTGGAAACATCATTCTTTGGGGATGCTTTTCTGCAAAGGGGACAGGACGACTGCACCGTATTGAGGGGAGGATGGATGGGGCCATGTATCGCGAGATCTTGGCCAACAACCTCCTTCCCTCAGTAAGAGCATTGAAGATGGGTCGTGGCTGGGTCTTCCAGCATGACAACGACCCGAAACACACAGCCAGGGCAACTAAGGAGTGGCTCCGTAAGAAGCATCTCAAGGTCCTGGAGTGGCCTAGCCAGTCTCCAGACCTGAACCCAATAGAAAATCTTTGGAGGGAGCTGAAAGTCTGTATTGCCCAGCGACAGCCCCGAAACCTGAAGGATCTGGAGAAGGTCTGTATGGAGGAGTGGGCCAAAATCCCTGCTGCAGTGTGTGCAAACCTGGTCAAGAACTACAGGAAACGTATGATCTCTGTAATTGCAAACAAAGGTTTCTGTACCAAATATTAAGTTCTGCTTTTCTGATGTATCAAATACTTATGTCATGCAATAAAATGCAAATTAATTACTTAAAAATCATACAATGTGATTTTCTGGATTTTTGATTTAGATTCCGTCACTCACAGTTGAAGAGCACCTATGATAAATTACAGACTTCTACATGCTTTGTAAGTGGGAAAACCTGCAAAATCGGCAGTGTATCAAATACAAATGTATTTATAAAGCGCTTTTTACATCAGCCGATGTCACAAAGTGCTATACAGAAACCCAGCCTAAAACACCAAACAGCAAGCAATGCAGATGTAGAAACACCCTAGAAAAGCAAAACCTAGGAAGAAACCTAGAGAGGAACCAGGCTCTGAGGGGTGGCCAGTCCTCTTCTGGCTGTGCCGGGTGGAGATTATAACAATTCATGGCCATTAAGGCCAGTTCTTTCTCCAAGATGTTCAAATAATAATAAAAGTAGTTGTGGAGGTTGCAACAGGTAAATACATCGGGAGTGAATGTCATTTGGTTTTTCAGCGCAATAGAGCGCAGGTGCGGTAGAGCGAGAGCGAGATGAAAACAGCAGGTCTGGGACAAGGTGGCACGTCCAATGAACAGGTCAGGGTTCCATAACCGCAGGCAGAAGAGTTGAAACCGGTGCAGCAGCACGACCAGGTGGACTGGGGACAGCTAGGAGTCATCAGGGCAGGTGGTCCTGAAGCATGGTCCTCCGGGTAGGCTCAGGTCCTCCGGGAGAGGAGGTAGAGCTCATATATCATTTAAAAGTATGCATTAAGTTGTCTGTAATAGAATAAAATAAATGTAGATGTTAATAAATGCATTTCTATAGCTTACAATATATTTTTTACAATGGGGTGTAGGCGTGCCAAGATGGAAGCGCGGTGGCTTCAACACAGCGCCCCCCATTAGGAATCTAGTGTGTATACAGTGCCTTCGTAAAGTATTCAGACCCCTTGACATTTTCCACATTTTGTTACGTTACAGCCTTATTCTAAAATGGATTAAATAAAAAAAGATCCTCTGCTATCTACACACAATACCCCATAATGGCAAAGCAAAAATACCTTATTTACATATGTATTCAGACCTTTGCTATGAGACTCAAAATTGAGCTCAGGTGCATTCTGTTTCCATTGATCATCCTACAACTTGATTGGAGTCCACCTGTGGTAAAATCAATTGATTGGACATTATTTGGAAAAGGCACACACCTGTCTATATAAGGTCCCACAGTTGACAGAGCATGTCAGAGCAAAAACCAAGCCATGATTTTAAAGGAATTGTCCGTAGAGCTCAGAGACAGGATTGTGTCAAGGCACAGATCTGGGGAAGGTTAACAAAATATTTCTGCAGCATTGAAGGTCCCCAAGAACACAGTGGCCTCCATCATTCTTAAATGGAAGAAGTTTGGAACCACCAAGACTCGACAGAGCTCTAGAGTTCGTCTGTGGAGATGGGAGAACCTTACAGAAGGACAACCATCTCTTATTTAATCCATAATCAGAGGGCTAATATCAATAATATGTATGCCAGTCTCTCTTGGCTAAGAGTTGAGGAAAGACTGACTGCATTGCTTCTTGTTTTTATAAGAAACATTAAAATGTGTTGGAAATTCCTAATTGTTTGCATAGTCAACCTACACACAACTGACACACACACTTATGCCACCGGGGGTCTTTTCACAGTCCCCAGGTTCTGAACAAATTCAAGAAAACATACAGTATTACACAGAGCCATGATTGCATGGAACTCACTTCCATCTCATATAGTGCAAGTGAATAGTAAACCTGGTTTAAAAAAAACAAATAAAGCATTGCTTCTCCCCATGTGACCTACTTTCTTTGTGTATGTACTGCCATGAAATGTGTAACTGATAGATGCAAACACACATGACATGTTAATGTTTTTAAATGTAAATTGTAAAGTATTTTGTCTGTATGTGTTGGACCCCAGTAAGTCTAGCTGTCACAATTGGCGATGGCTAATGGGGACCCTAATAAAATCACTTATTTCAGGCTGCTGTTTTAGACTGGAAAGGGTAGGAGGGGAGTAATTTAAAGATGACATTGACTCGAATGAGCCTTAAACAGGCAAGGTTTATTATTATTTGTATTATTTATATTATTTATATCAGCTGTGGATGGGAACAACAACAGTTCAGCAGGACAATGACATTACAACAGAATGGTCAGACCATAGCGATCTACAGTGCCTTCAGAAAGCATTCATACGCCTTGAGTTATTCCACATTTTGTTGTTACAGCCAGAATTCTAAATGAATTTAAAAAAAAATAATAATAATCCCCCTCACCCACCTACATGCACTACCCCATAATGACAAAGTGAAAACATGGTTTTAGGAATGTTTTCTAATGTATTGAAAATTAAATACAGAAGTATCTCATTTGCATAAGTAGTCAATACTTTGACTAGCTAAACAGAGATTTTCTCAAACTCTGTTAAGCTAGATAAGAAGCAGTGGTAAATAGCAATCTTTACGTCTTTCCATAGCTTTTCAATGGGATTCAAGTCTGGGCTTTGGCTGGGCCACTAAAGGACTTTTACATTCTTGTTCTGAAGCCATTCCAGTGTTGCTTTGGCTGTATGCTTTGGGTCAATGTCCTGTTGGAACGAAAATCTTCAACCCCAGTCTAAGGTCGTTTTCACTCTAAAGCAGGTTCTCATCAAGAATTTGCCTGTATTTGGCTCCATTCAATGTTTCCTCGATACTTACCACTCTCCCAGTCCCTGCTGCTGAAAAGCATCCTCATAGCATGATGCTGCCATCACGCTTCACGGTAGGGATGGTGTTCGATGGGTGGTGAGCTGTGCAACGTTATCCAGTTAGCTTGGGTGCGTGACTGCCGTAGAAGGCTCGGATCAACCCTACTCCTCTTATATAATAGTATATACTCATTAAGTATGTAGTAAACAGTATGTTAGTATGGATATTCCAACACAGCTCAGGTGTGCTGTCATGTGCCTTTTTCTCAGAAGTGGCTTCCGTCTGGCCACTCTCCGATAAAGCCCAGATTGGTGAAGTGCTGTAGACCATTGTCCTTCTGGCAGGTACTCCCATATCAGCCATGGAACTCTGTAGTTCTGTCAGAGTGGTCATTGCGTTCTTGGTCATCTCCCTGACCAAGGTCCTTCTTGCTCGGTTGCTCAGTTTAGTTGGATGGCCAGCTCTAGGCAGAGTCTGGGTAGTTCCATATTTGTTCAATTTCCCAATGATGGAGACCACTGTGCTCTTGGAATCTTTCAACACTCTAGAAATTGTTTTTTATACCCTTACCCAGATACAGCGGGTGAAATAAGTATTGAACACGTCACCATTTTTCTCAGTAAATATATTTCCAAAGGTGCTATTGACATGAAATTGTCACCAGATGTTGGTAACAACCCAAGTAATCCATACATACAAAGAAACCAAAACAAATAAGTTCAGAAATTAAGTTATGTGTAATAATGTGAAATGACACAGGGAAAAAGTATTAAACACATGAAGAAAGGGAGGTGCAAAAAGGCATGGAAAGCCAAGACAACAGCTGAAAACTATCAGTAATTAAAAAGCAATCCAGCCCCCTGTCAGTGCAAATTAATATCAGCTGGTTCAGTCCCAACTGATGGCCTACAAAAAGGTCTCATTGCCAAGGTGTCACACAAGACACATCTCATAATGGGTAAAAGCAAAGAGCTGTCTCAAGACCTTCGCAACCTAATTGTTGCAAAACATAATGATGGCATTGGTTATAGGCACATTTCTAAGCTTCTGAATGTTCCAGTGAGCACTGTTGGGGCCATAATACGGAAGTGGAAAGACAATCATTTCACCATAAATTTGCCTCGACCAGGTGCTCCTCGCAAGATTTCTGACAGAGGAGTGAAAAGAATAATCAGAAGAGTTGTCCAAAAGCCAAGGACCACTTGTGGAGAGCTTCAAAAAGACCTGTAATTAGCAGGTACTGTTGTCTCAAAGAAAACAGTAAGTAATGCACTCCACCGCCATGGCCTGTATGCACGCTCACCACGCAAGACTCCATTGCTGAAAAAAAAGCATGTTGAAGCTTGTTTAAAGTTTGCTGCACAACATTTGGAAAAGCCAGTGAAATACTGGGAGAATATAGTGTGGTCAGATGAGAGCAAAATTGAACTGTTTGGATGTCATAATACACACCATGTTTGGAGGAGAAATGGCACTGCACATCACCCTAAAAACACCATACCAACAGTGAAGTTTGGAGGTGGGAACATCATGGTGTGGGGCTACTTTTCAGCAAATGGTACTGGCAAACTTCACATAATTGAAGGAAGGATGAATGGGCAAATTTACAGAGACATTCTTGACAAAAATCTGCTGCCATCTACCAGGATGATGAAAATGAAACAAGGGTGGACATTTCAGCAAGACAATGATCCCAAACACACAGCCAAGGAAACTCTCAATTGGTTTCAAAGAAAGAAAATAAAGCTGCTAGAATGGCCCAGCCAATCACCTGACTTAAATCCCATTGAAAATCTATGGAAAGAACTGAAGATCAAGATTCATAGAAGAGGCCCACGGAACCTTCAAGATTTGAAGACTGTTTGTGTGGAAGAATGGGCCAAAATCACACCAGAGCAATGCATGCGACTAGTTTCTCCATACAGGAGGCGTCTTGAAGCTGTCATTACCAACAAAGGCTTTTGTACAAAGTATTAAATAAATATCAGTAAGTGTGTTCAATACTTTTTCCCTGTGTCATTTCACATTATTACACATAACTTAATTTCTGAACTTATTTGTTGTGGTTTCTTTGTAAACATTGATTACTTAGGTTGTTACCAACATCTGGTGAAAATTTCATGTCAATAGCACCTTTGGAAATATATTTACTGAGATAAATGGTGACGTGTTCAATACTTATTTCACCCGCTGTATATACCTCATCACAATTTTATCTTGGAAACTAAGGACAGTTCCTTGGACTTCATGGTATAGTTTCTGCTCTGACATGCACTGTTGGACCTTATATAGACAGGTGTGTTTATTTCGAAATCATGTCCAAACAATTGAACCAAGTTGTAGTGACATCTCAAGGTTGATCAAAGAAAATTGGATGGACCTGAGCTCGGTTTGGCGTGTCATAGCAAAGCAATGTGAATACTTACTGTATGTGAATGAGATATTTCTATATTTCATTTTCAATACATTAGCTACAAAAATTTTAAACATGTTTTCACTGTGATTATGGGGTATTGTGTGCAGATGGGTAAGAAAAACAAATACATTTAATCCATTTCGAATTCAGGCTGTAACCCAACAAAATGTGGAATAAGTCAAGTGGTATGAATACTTTCTGAAGGCACTGTATATAATGAGTTCTAATTCTATTTCTGTGTTCAATGGAAATTGTGAGCAACATAATTCACAAATCCTTCTAAACAGCCTCCCCATATTAAAACAACATAATTAAAAAAGTAAAATCTTAATATTATTATTTACAAGTTACCCAGAACATAACCTTATTACAGTTACACAATGAGGAAAAAGGAAAAACGATTTGATCCAGTTCAAACTAAACACATATCAGAGAGTGTCCTAACATTTCTGTACATTCACACACACAGGGCAGCTGTTGTGTGGTAAAACTCAACTAAAACTTGACTGACAACAATCCATGTTGAGCGTTGATATCACGTGGTAAGGCTGTCTGCATTCAACAGTCCGCCAAGTGCACGAAATGTCATGACACCCACTCCTGTTTCTCTCATGACAGAAACCACAGTAGAATTGGCATAATTTAAGTCCAGTAGTCATTATTATTCAGTGTTAAAATACACCATAACCCCATACCATTATTATTCTCTCTAACAGATAAATCTACATTTACTTCCATACTTTCTATGACATTCTATGACAGAAATGCATTATTTTGATTAAGACATTCTGATTTCAAGCAGCAGGTCAACAATAAAGATTAAAGTAGTTTCTAATGCGCTTTGAGAATAAAATGTGCTTGGCACCTCAGATCTGTAAACAAGTTAAAATAATAAACAGCTTCCTAACAACACCGCTCAACATTCATATAAGAATCCTCTAAAAGTAAAGATTTGAGTGCAGAGTGGTTAGAGACAATTCCTCTTAAACCATGACAGAAACACTCATCAGAACAATATAAAAGTCTTTGGAAATTAAACAGGCACTCAAGAAGTACCAGGAATTAGAAAAGCCCAATCAGTAAAGAAATAAAACATCACATATTTACTTTGAGCAGAACAGACTGCTTTGGCGGGTCAAATAAAGTCACTTGTGGACCGGTTTTGGCACACGGTTGCAGACCCCATGAATAGGCCCTATGAGTTAGGGTTTTGGTCTTACCCTGTATCACCCTGTGTCCTTACAGGTGGATGACGCGTTCCTTGGTTGGTTTGCTTTCTATGTCTTTGGGGAAGGGTGGAGGATGGGGAGGTTCGGGTGGAGGGAAGTGGCTCTGGCTGTTCCTCGCCATGCTGCTGCTGGACAACAGGGTCTGGGTCTGGGAGGGCTTGGCATTGGACAGAGGCTCTGGAGGACTAAAGAAACAATCTGAGAAGGGATAACAACAAAGTGTTAACTTACTCATCGTGTGCTTGTACGTGCGTGCGTTCGTCCGTCATGTTAATTTAGATCATGAGACGTCAAAACAGATCTCCAGTCATGGTCAAAATCAGATAATGTGTATATCGTCTTACCTGATTGGTAGCTCCGGTGAGGGTTCACAGTCCTCTTCCCTCTCAGACTCCCGCACTCTTTTCCTGTCACTCTGATCGGCACCACCTGAGACATGTCTATAGATGCTGCAGGAGGAAAGGCAACTAAAGAGAAATACTCACTTCCTAACAGATAACAGAAAATATCAACTGTGGGGGTAAATGTTATGATTTGCTCAAATATCTGACTTGTGATTGACATCCTGTTCCTACCAGTGGCGGTCAGTGCTGTTCTGGCCTTATTTCTATAACAGCATATTGGATGACTGTCATTCATATTCCATTCACCCAGTTCAATGTAACGTTGATAGGTTTAGGCTACTACATGATACTTGAATTTTCCCTATACCCATGAGGTTGCTACAACCTAGCCTAAGAACAAAAGTTTACAACGTGATACCACTCCACGAATTCCGCTCCAGCCATTACCATGAGCCCATCCTCCCCAATTAAGGTGACACCAACCTCCTGTGCTGTGTAAGTCTATGGAAGGGGTTGATAACCATGAGCCTCCAGGTTTCGTATTGAAGTCAGTGTACCCAGACGAGGACGGAAGCTGTCCTCCAGCTACACCATGGGGCTACCCTACAGAGTGATGTTGAGGCTACTGTAGCAAAATAATGTGTTTTAATCAATTATTTGGTGACGTGAATATATTAGTATTTTCATGAAATTCACTGAGGAGGACGGTCCTCCCCTTCCTCCTCTAAGGAGCCTCCACTGAATCCCATTCAGCCTGATGAAGAGCCTTTGTGTTCAATACATTGCAAATAAAAACTACAGGACCATCTAACCATCCAATGTGTGGGTAGTTTTCTTATGTGATCATTTCTACCATGTCTGTAATTAAGTATTCTGTTATATTCTACAGTGCTGTGCTCTGACCTGCACTATGCATGCGCTGGTGCGATCCCTTTTTTCTGCTCTTCTCCTTGCCCTTGCTGCTGAGGGCAGCCAGCTTGGTGGGGATCTGCTGCTGCACAGCCCCTGGCTTGTGGACCACCTGGTTGGTGGTGCTGATCAGGTGAACGGGAACCTCCGCTTTAGGGGGCGCAGGGCTGATGCTCTCCCTACGAAGGGGCACCTACAACACAATACGATAATGTAAAGTTATGAATACTGTAACCTCGTCCCTAAGGCTATTGCGCACAGCACATATTAACCTGGTACATCAACGATTCAAAGTTGGGCCTAGTGGGAGTGACCATAGAATTCTACGGGAGGGACCTTACGAAGTTAAGTATTTGTCATAATAAAATCAGTACTTGAGGCGTCACTATAGACCCTGGTTTGATTCCAGACTGTATCACAATCTGGCTGTGATTGAAAGTACCATAGGGCGGTGCACAATTGGCCCAGCGTGTCCGGGTTTGGCCGGCGTAGGCCGTCATTGTAAAAATAAATAAGTTCTTAACTGACTTGCCTAGTTAAATAAAGGTTAAAAATTTAATAAATAAATTATTAATGGCTGTGATAGGAGAAAACTGACAACGGATCAACATTGTAGTTACTCCACAATACTAACCTAAATGACAGAGTGAAAAAATTAAAAATATTCCTAAACATGCGTCCAACTAAAGTTGCAACAAAAATTGGCAAAGAAATGTACTTTATGTCCTGAATACAAAGTGTTGTGTTTGAGGCAAATCCAACACATCACTGAGTACCACTCTTCATATTTTCAAGCATGTTGGTGGCTGCATCATGTTATGGGTATGGTTTTCATCAGCAAGGACTGGAGAGTTTTTCAGGATACAAAAATTAATGTAATGGAGCTAAGCACAGGCATATCCTAGAGGGAAACCTGGTTCAGTCTGCTTTCCACCAGATACTAGGAGATTAATTCTAATGGCAAGACCTGGAAATGGTTGTCTAGCAATGATCAACAACCAATTTGAGCTTGAAGAATTTTGAAAATAATAAAATGGGCAAATGTTGCACAATTCAGGTGTGTGGAAAGCTCTTAGAGACTTAAGCCAAGGGGTTTGAAAACTTTCTGAAGGCACTGTATATCCAGCTCGGGGCTCCAGCTATGCATTTGGCTTGCTGACTTGCTAACTAAGTGGCTATATGTCAAGATCAAGCTTCTTGGTTCCAGCACAGACATTCAATTTCCTCCTGGATCAAGATCCCTGTTGCCTAAATTGTTTTGTGCGTCAATATTATTATTATTTTTTGTATATATTATTTTTTGAAATAGCGTCCCTTGTGTGCACTTCCGGTAATACCGTATACCCCGGGTGGTACAGAAACTGTATGACGGTATGAAAATCGGAATACCTCCCAACCTTAGTTATCGGAGATGATTGGTTGGTAGATTAAGCCGATTAAGCCAATGCTTATGCGCCAGGAGTTTCTCCTGGTCTTTCTGTATTGGCTAACGAAGGCCAAGTTTGACGCGTTGGTCCACCAGATTTGCATTAGGGTGGAAGTGTCTGGGATGGAGATTATGAATACTGTGAACTACTGGGAAATGAGGTACAACACACAGCTATGGGGATCGAACTCGTAAGAGTGTTGTACCGAGTATACCATCTGATAGGGAACTGTCATTTTTCATGGAAATGCATTTTGTGAGGTCAGCATACAAAATATCAATACACTATAGTACAACAAATATAATTTTGAAAAAACTTGAAGGTGAACACACATATTCACATAGTCCTGTGGATAGGGTTGCAAAGTACCGGTAACTTGCCAAAATTCCCAAGTTTTCCAGAAATCTCCTACATATTTCCTACTTATTCTCTCCTGATTCCGGGAATCTTCTAACCGGGATTTCTAGAAAACCTAGGAATTTGAGGAAAGTTACTGGAATTTTTCAACCCTATCTGTGGTTGGTATACTGTCCATCTATGTAGTCTAGTCTGCGTTATGTCCAAGCTATGTCTCACCTCTGGGGGCTGCTCCAGGGAGAAAGCTGTGGCTAGAGAGGGGATGGGTTTGACGTGGACCTTGGAGGTCTGAATGGGTGTCACGTCACCTCCCGCGGTCCAACCACTCATCAGGTCCCCTCGAAAGGAGGCAGAGTGGGGGAGGTCCCCTCGGAATGACTGGGAGTGCGGGAGAGCCTGAGGAGAAGAAGAGAATCACCAGATTACCTAAACATCCCACACATCAATATCTATAAATGCATAATTAACAGCCCTCTCATTATTGGTCCTCAGTCCTTAACGACCACACCACCTCCTCACCTGCTGAGTGTTGAAGTTAAAACTCCCAGGGTTGGCGATGGTCTTGTTCTTCTTCAACTTCATCTGTATATCCAGGCGTTCCTTCTGTTTCGCCACAGTCCTTGTAGACTCCCTCAGCCTCTCCAGATCCTGTTGGTTCGGTACGTCACATGAACAATGGAAAAAGGCCAGCAGCACTCACTTGGATAAAATTGGCAATTGAAACTTTGTTTTAATTTATTTTTAACTCTTAATAGACCACTTAACATATTTTTATTGTTATTTTACGGTAAGATCACAATTATTATATTGTAACATTGTATAATGTAACAAAACGAAGCAGCAACCTGTTGGTAGGTTTCTCTCCATCTCTCCAGCTCCCCCCTCTCCTCTGCTAGGTTCTCCTCCCCTCTCCTACACTCCTCCTCTCTCTGTCTTAGCGCCTCCTCCAGGACCTCCACCTGAAGCTGGTGGCGCTCCTGCTCCTTCTCCCAGCGAGCCTGGGGATGAGATAGAGGGAAATGAGAGAGAACTGAGATAGATAAGCAGGGGTGTCAAACTCATTACATGAAGGGCTGAGGTTCTGCTGGAACAACTAGAAAACTAGGCGAGGAAGGTTCCTAACTAATCAGTGATCAATCAAGTAAAAGGGAGAAGTAAAAACCCTGCAGACACTCGGCCATCAATGGAACAAGTTTGACACCTGAGAGACAGAGAGAGATGAGATAGATATCACAGATAAACACAATCAATAGTTCAATTAATAGATAGAGGATTTATCGAGATCAATAGATCAATAAAAATAAAAAGACACAGGAAATCTTATGCACAGACAGACACGCAACATTCATCCAGCAGGTGGCCTCCCGAGTGGCGCAGCGGTTTAAGGCACTGCCTCGCAGTGCTAGCTGTGTCACTACAGATCCTGGTTCAATTCAAGGCTGTGTCGCAGCCGGCCGCGACCGGGAGACCAATGAGGTGGCGCACAATTGGCCCAGCGACGTCCGGGTTAGGTGAGGGTTTGTCCGGCCGGGATGTCCTTGTCCCATCGTGCTCTAGCAACTCCTGTGGCGGGCTGGGCGCATGAACGCTGACACGGTCGCCAGGTGTACAGTATTTCCTCCGACACATTGGTGCGACTGGCTTCCGGGTTAAGCGGGCATTATAGGGTTACATCCAGCAGGTGTAACCCTATAACAAGATTGTATGTGTACATATACAACATATGGCTATATTTTGGTAAAAGCTGAAAGATGTAATAACTGATACAGTGTCTGCAGTTTAAAGCTAGCAGCTTGTGGAAGTCTCCTCTCTCCGTTTCTCTACCTTTGTTAAGTACCCATTCCTGTCGGCCATCTCCTCTCTCTGTTTCTCTAACATAATAAACTATTTTCTACCTCAGGGTTTTAAAACTGTGTTCTAGTCTGCTCTTGTCTGTGCTGCCTGCAGCTTGAGGAAGTTGGCAATCTCCTCTCTCCATTTCTCTAATGTAATAAACTGTGTTCTAGTTCAATACCTGTTCTTGTCTGTGTTGTGTCTGCAGCTTGCGGAAGTTAGCCATCTCCTCTCTCTGTTTCTCCATGTTACGTTGTTTCTCCTGCTCCAGGAGCATGTTGCCACGAGGACGGCCCGGATGCTCGCGCTCTGACAGCGAGGCACGCTGCAACTCAATGTGGCTGTCCTGCTGGGAGACGATGGCCTACGGGGAGGGAACAAACTTAACACCAGGAGGCAGAGGACAAACTTCAGACCAGGGGACGGGCTGGGGACACACTTAAAATGGTAAGATAAGACTGGTCAAACCTAGCAACTGTGTCTGTAGAATGTAAAGAATAGATACAGTATGTCTTACCAGCAGACTGTAGAGTTTCTGTGAGAGCAGCAGCACTCTGTCAAAGAACTGGGGAAAGAGATAGAAATAAGATTGTGTAGCAGCTTTCGAATAGCCGTGGGAAACCAATTGCAAGATTTGAGATTCACATCCAAAATCCAATCGAAAACCCAAGAATCCAAAATAAAAAACTTTCAACATTTATTTTCATAGAATCCAAAATAATAAGTGCAAGGTATACAAAGGTTCCAATATTCCAGGTAAACACATTTGATAAAGGTAACACGTATGGTAAAAAAAAAAATAGATGCTTTCCCGGTCTCCCAAACATTCGCCATAACTCGAAGGCCTTACTTCCTGTGGCTATCTGGGCAGGCCCACCCGTACTTACAACTAATTGAGGATAGAGGGAGTAATTGGCCTATTATAATTCAAATAATAGAACCATAACAAGAAACCACATAACCAAATTAATGCATAAACCATATAGAGTGCCGTAAAAAAGAATTTTCCCCCTTTCTAATATTCTTTATTTTTGCATATTTTGACACTGGATGTTATCAGATCTTCTACCAAAACCTAATGTTGAATAATGGGAACCTCGTGAACAAATAACACAACATTTTGACAAAGATATGCAAAACCCCTGTGTGAAAAGGTAATTGCCCCCTTACACTGGTTGTGCCACATTTATCTGCAATGACTGCAACCAAACACTTCCTAGAGTTGTTGATCATTCTCACATCGCTGTGAAGGAATTTTGGCCAACTCTTCCATGCAGAACTCCTTTAACTTAGAGATATTTGTGGGTTTTCGAGCATGAACTGCTCATTTCAGGTCCTGCCACAACATCTCAATCAGGTTTAGGTCTGGACATTGACTAGGCCATTACAAAACTTAAAATTTGTAGATTTTCAGCCATTCAGATGTAGACTTGCTTGCAGGGCCGGCCCGCCCATTAGGCAAGATTCAGCGATCGCCTAGGGCGGCACTTGAATTTGGTATCTTACCTCAGCTTCAGGAAAGGATGGATTTTGGCATGGAGAACTCCAGTATGATGCTGGTAACTCATCAACCTGTAATCACAATACCATGAATCAGACAAACTAAACCAGTCATTACCTCCCTCCCTCTCTGAGGCGAGAAAAAGAGCACACTTGTAGGAGGGAACAAGCGCCCACTTGGAAGAGAAAGGGAGAGAATGAGACAGCCAGTCACTCACCGACAGTTCCACACTCTCTGATTGGTCAAGGTCCTGTAGCTGAGGGTCAGAGTTTGAATGCTGACCTCTGTCTAGAGGTTGTACCGCCACACTGCCTGGACGTTCTCCCACCCGTATATTACCATCTGGAAAACATGTACATCAAATGTTTAACAAATAATGTTCAACTGTGTTCCAAAGAAAACACTGGATTTGTGAGATAAGAGGAATGATATGACCAGATATGAATATGAACAGTGGTATAACAAGGGAAAGTGGGGATACTAGTCAGTTGTACAACTGGATGCATTCAACTGAAATGTGTCTTCCGCATTTAACCCAACCCCTCTGAATCAGAGGTGCGGGGGTCGATCCAGCAACCATAGTCCATCTGTATGTGGTAGACTGAGTGGTAGACTTACTCTTCATAGGGCTTATGGTATTACAGACATAGCCCCAAAAGGTTTCAGCTCTCCTGAGTGACGCCAGGTTCCGCAGCCCCCCAAGGCCTAGCCCCACTTCTGGCCTCAAACTGTATCTCCCTGATCTCAGGCTGTCCTCTGGAGGGGGGTAGGGATCTCTCACAGTCACACTGGACAGGAGAAGGTTCTGCAGATTCTCCACTGGAGAGAAGAAGAATAAACAAAAAGCTGATTATCTGACTGACAAGCTGACATTGGATTCTCATGGTGGGTAAATAAGTATTTATTAACAGATTTACTAAAGAAAATGGTTAAGTTAACTATTATCATATCCTATCAGACCTAGCAGGAGTACCAAGGCCAGCATTATAAGAGATGAAGGTGGAGCTATTACAATATTGCTTTAACCAATAAAATCCTCTCAGATCTCCACAATTGCTTAGGGCATAGGATCTAGGGTTGGATATGTCATTCATTCCTACCCTCAGTGATGGCCCCCTTGAGCAGTGTCTCCCCCTGCTGGAAGTCTAGGTCGTCACTGCGGAACAGCAGACGAGAGTTATTCGCTACATCCTCCAGCCCGGTTACAGCCTCTGCCATGTCAGCAAACATATGCAGCTTCTCTGTCAGGCTCTGCATTATCTGGGCATCCTTCATACACAGACTCCCTGGAGAGACACACAGATTCTATGGTCAGAAAAAAACACAGACCTATAGATGCTCTGGACACACACACACATATACAGTATATTCCAAATGACCTGACAATGGGAGTTGAGGGCATTTGGACAGCGGTTATTGAGGACATTTTAAAGCGCTCATGTAGAGCTGGTATGGGTAGAGTCCTTCCATCACGTGTATGGTCAATTTTCATGTCATCCAACAAATGTAAAAGCCTGGAGTTTGCTAAATGGCATTGGCACTTGGATTGGATCCATTTTTTTTTGTTACCTTTATTTAACTAGGCAAGTGAGTTAAGAACAAATTATTATTTACAATGACGGCCTACCCCAGCCAAACTCTCCCCTAACCCGGACGACGCTGGGCCAATTAGTGCCGCTAGCACAGCGATGCAGTGCCTTAGACCGCTGTGCCACTCGGTCCCCTACGGTCAGATGACGTTAAAATAGATATCTTTGGCCATGTACACCAGTGGTGGGTTTGGCATCAAAATAAGGATGCATAAGCATAAATTAACACTATACCTAGTTAAAGGTATTGAAAACAGCGGGTGCCAATAATTTTAACCCCAATCTTTTTGAGAGAAAAAATATTTTGTATATAAAAAAATTGTTCTTGCATACAATATAGCGCAGTATGTTTATTATTTATTTTATACCGTGTTTTTTTTCTCATTTTTATCAAGGGGGCCAATAATTTTGGATCTGACTGTATTTTTATATCACCTTTCAGCCATCCGTTGGCCACCCGCCAGTTGACGGACCCCTCATGGAGCAGGGTTCTGTACCCCTCTGCCAGGTCCTCTCTCCTGAACACCCTTCCGTCCTTCAGACTGCCCTGGGAACGAGATTCCAAACAGCTGCCTATGTCTCTCAGCCTAGAGGCCCTTTCATAGTCATGGACCTGAGAGTCCACAGCAGAGATGGTCTCTTTGATCAGAACCAGGGCTTGGGCCAGGGCCCTGTGCTCCTCACTGTCGGCTGATGGGAGAAGATGGGAGGAGAGTAGAGGATTGGGTTAATTCAATTTGAATAGAGTCAATTCAGGAAGTAAAATCAAATTTCATTTGTGAACAGCGCAGTTATCAAGCATGGCTGGGCCTGGGGGCTGATAGTGCAAAGAGATATGCAGCCTAGCCCAGCTGAGCCCACCTTAAAGTCATTCAGTTACCTAACTGAGTCCGTTAGTTACCATCAGTGTTCTGTAGAATGCGTTCGACCAGGATGGGGTACTTTGTGAGCCGCTGAGTCACCAACAGAATACATTCTGGGACTCCTAACCGCCGCACGATGGATAACCGACCGATTTTCGTAATCAAGTTTTGGAACTTCTTGTTGTTCTGTAGCTGTTCTTTGTAGAAGCTGACAGCATCTGCGTGGTGACTGCAGCACACTCCATAGCTCTCCTTCATCCTCTCTCCCATCACACCTGAAAACTACACCACCACAAGATCATCATCAAGTAAACAACAAACAAGCAAACATTCTGATCATGTATGACTCAATGTATGACAGTGTAATGGCTCCTAACTGTTTGTGTTACAGTGTAATGGTTCCTACCGGTCTGTTTCAATTACTGTTTCAAAACACACACAATCACGTGAAACCATTCATTCCTATGTGAAGACGCAATAGCGCATTGAAGCCAAATGACAGCACAGTTTAAGCTACTCCAGGAAGTGATGTTGCAGGCTAGCTCAGTGCTGCCCCCTTCCATTGATTAACTCATGTTGAAGGTCGACCTGGGTAGCAACTATTTTTTACCTTTATTTAACTAGGCAAGTCAGTTAAGAACAAATTCTTATTTACAATGACGACCTACAGGGTCAGCCCCTGGAGCAAATTAGGGTTAAGTGCCTTGCTCAAGGACACATCGACAGGTTTTTCACCTTGTCGCCTCGGGTATTCGAACCAGCGACCTTTCGGTTACTGGCCCAACGCTCTAACCGCTATGATACCTGCCGCCAAAAACTAAACTAAATGATCCTCATAACTTCTTCTGTGTTAAATGTTTTTATACATCTGGTGTATTAGAAGCAATTATTGGTACTTTGATTGTCTTTTATATTTACACAAAGATTACGATTTTTTCCATTCACTAAAATGGGAGATCCTGTTTTTTTGCTAACAATGCCTACATACCGAGGTCGGCCTTCAACTTCCGTGGCTTCAATGAGAGGGGCATAGTCGTTTACCATTGGTCGGTGTGACTGTGTAATGGTTCCTACCGGTCTGTGTTACTGTAGTGGTTCCTAACTGTCTGTGTAACAGTGTAATTAATGCTTGCTACCTGTTTGTGTAACAGTGTAATGGTTACTACCGGTCTGTGTAACAGAGTAATGGTTCCTACCTGGTTAATGAGTATAGCACCCAGCTGTGTGACTGTGTAGTAATTCTGTCTGTCGCGGCAGCCTCGAAGACAGCACAGGAAGTGTTGGTGGATGTGCAGCAGGCTATCCATCTGATGGAAGCAAATTATTACTGTACATGCAATACACACCTATTGGTTTTAAGTATGAGATGGAGTCACCGGAGGAACATCCTGTCCAGCTTATGCTCCTCCATCTGCATGCTCTGTCTCAGATCTCTCTCTCTCTCGCTCTCTCTCTCTCTCCAGCTCTCTGTATGTATGGGTGTGTTACCTGAGGGAACATTCTGTCCAGCCTAGTCTCCTCCATCTGTAGACTGTGTCTCAGCTCATACTGGTACACACTCAGCAGCAGCTTCAAGGTCTGCATGTGGTACACCTCAGTCTGGATCAACTCTAAAACACACACAAATACAGCATCAACATTATTACCATTATATACAGTTGAAGTCAGAAGTTTACATACACCTTAGCCAAAAACATTTAAACTCAGTTTCACAATTCCTGACATTTAATCCTAGTAAAAATTCCCTGTCTTAGGTCAGTTAGGATCACCACTTTATTTTAAGAATGTGAAATGTCTGAATAATATTTTTTTCATCACATTCTCAGTGGGTCAGAAGTTTGCATACACTCAATTAGTATTTGGTAGCATTGCCTTTAAATAGTTTAAATTGGGTTAAATGTTTCGGGTAGCCTTCCACAAGCTCCCCACAATAAGTTGGGTGAATTTTGGCCCATTCCTCCAGACAGAACTGGTGTAACTGAGTCAGGTTTGTAGACCTCCTTGCTCGCATATGCTTTTTCAGTTCTGCCCACAAATATTCCATTGGATTGAGGTCAGGGCTTTGTTTAGGCCACTACAATACCTTGACTTTGTTGTTCTTTAGCCATTTTGCCACAACTTTGGAGGTCATTGTCCATTTGGAAGACCCATTTGCGACCAAGCTTTAACTTCCTGACTGATGTCTTGAGATGTTGCTTCAATATATCCACATAATTTCCCTTCCTCATAATGTCATCTATTTTGTGAAGTGCACCAGTCCCTCCTGCAGCAAAGCACCCCCACAACATGATGCTGCCACCCTGTGCTTCACGGTTGGGATGGTGTTCTTCGGCTTGCAAGCCTCCCCCTTTTTCCTCCAAACATAACGATGGTCATTATGGCCAAACAGTTCTGTTTTTGTTTCATCAGACCAGAGGACATTTCTCCAAAAAGTACGATCATTGTCCCCATGTGCAGTTGCAAACCGTAGTCTGGCTTTTTTTATGGCGGTTTTGGAGCAGTGGCTTCTTCCTTGCCGAGCGGCCTTTCAGGTTATGTCGATATAGGACTTGTTTTACTGTGGATATAGATACTTTCGTACCTGTTTCCTCCAGCATCTTCACAAGGTCCTTTGCTGTTGTTCTGGCATTGATTTGCACTTTTGGCAGCAAATTACATTAATCTCTAGGAGACAGAACGTGTCTCCTTCCTGAGCGGTATGACGGCTGCGTGGTCCCATGGTGTTTATACTTGTGTACTATTGTTTGTACAGATGAACGTGGTACCTTCAGTCGTTTGGAAATTTCTCCCAAGGATGAACCAGACTTGTGGAGGTATACAATTTCTTTCTGAGGTCTTGGCTGATTTCTTTTGATTTTCCCATGATGTCAAGCAAAGAGGCACTGAGTTTGAAGTTAGGCCTTGAAATACATCCACAGGTACACCTCCAATTGACTCAAATTGTGTCAATTAGCCTATCAGAAGCTTCTAAAGCCATGACATCAATTTCTGGAATTTTCCAAGCTGTTTAAAGGCACAGGCAACTTAGTATATGTAAACTTGTGACCCACTGGAATTGTGATATAGTGAATTATAAGTGAAATAATCTGTCTGTAAACAATTGTTGGTAGAATTACTCGTGTCATGCACAAAGTAGATGTCCTAACCGACTTGCCAAAACTATAGTTTGTTAACACGAAATCTGTGGAGTGGTTGAAAAAACGTGTTTTAATGACTTCAACCTAAGTGTATGTAAACTTCCGACTTCAACTGTAGTTACTACCACCGTCATCATTAATACTGTTATAAAGAAGTAATCAACAACGTAATTGTAGCAATGGCTATCATCATCATCATCATTATCCAAAACAGTTCATGATAAGATCAGCTACCCCAGCTAGATTCTTACCATAGATTACATCTTGTCTCTTTATAGCGTCTTTGTGTAGTCTCTTTATGTACTGCTGGTCCACAGAGACACTCCAGGACTCTCCCTCCACGTCCTGAGCATCAGCCTCCAGCTCCGCTCGCAGGGCACTGTAGTGGCCATCTACACACACACAACAACACACACACACACACACACACACACACACAGCTTAATGGGCATCTAGACACACACAACACAGTGTTACAATAACACACAACAAACATAAGACAGGTACAATAACACATACAGGACTTACTGACTAACTACTGTAGTGCAACTGACTCCCTGATCATGTACCTTCTAAGTTGATGATGTCGGTGCTGGACGAGGAGAGGGACACAGAGTCCTCAGGAGGAGGGGGTCGAGGAGAGAGTCCTCTGAGAGCATCCAGGTCATCCATGTGTTATGTGGGGGTTAAAGGTCAGGATGACGGGACAAAGGCCATGGGGAGGCCATGAGAGGCTGGAACCTGTATACAGAGAGGAGAAAGATTGCATTTTTATTACATTGTGTTTTATTATTTAATTGCTCATTTGTAAATCTAATGAGTATAAACCTGGCCAGGTCACAGTTACTGCATACAGTACTGGCAGTTTGGTTTCATGTAAAGACAGTGTTTTGTTTGTTGTGGCCTACTGTAATTTGAGATGTTTAGACAGATTTTAGATTAGATACACAACATTCTTTTATATATGTGGACAACCCTTCAAATGAGTGGATTCGGCTATTTTAGCCACACCCGTTAATGAAAGGTGTATAGAATCGAGCACACAGCCATGCAATCTGCATAGACAATTATTGGCAGTAGAATGGCCGTACTGAAGAGTTCAGTGACTTTCAACGTGGCACCGTCATAGGATGCCACCTTTTCAACAAGACAGTTCATAAAATTTCTGCCCTGCTAGAGCTGCCCCGGTCAACTGTAAGTGCTGTTATTTTAAAGTGGAAACGTCTAGGAGCAACAAACGGCTCAACCGCAAAGTGGTAGACCACACAAGCTCACAGAACGGGACCGGCGAGTGCTGAAGCGTGTAGCACGTAAAAAAAATACCCCAGACAGGAAGAGAGGATTAGATGGTATTGAATCCTGACAAAGACTATTTTCTATTATAGAACAGAAAAAAAGCATGTAGTGTGGAAAGGAAAGGAAAGAAAACAGTTGACACACTTACAGCACCACAGCCCTAGTCAGACCAGCTCATTGACAACACACATGGGGGGGGGAGAGAGAGAGAGAGAGAGATCAGGGGGCAATTCCATGCTAACGAAATTCCGCAGAGACTGATTTATTTATTAAAAAGTATGCCAAACAAAAAACATTGATTTCAAAGTTTAACAACCCATACAACTCTATGCACAAGGACTACTTTTAACAATTTACACTGAATTTCAGTAAAATCTCCCTCCATTTTTTGTGTCCACGTTTTCCGAATTAAGATTCAACGACATCTGCAGAAAGAATGGGGTATCTGCTATAGCATTATTGAACTACAGTAAGTGAAGTGGATTTACACCTGGTAACGTAATGGTGGTAATCAAATCTAAAGTAATCATAGACGTCTATGTTTGACAAGTTTGGACATCAAAGTAGAGCACATTACAGTACAGTAGAGTATAGTTCAGTACATTACAATACATTAGTGTACTCAGTACTAATGTGCTCTACTGTATACTAAATTGCATTGAAATAAAATCAAATCTACTATCAACTTAATGAAGCCTTCATAGATCCTTTATAAGGCATATATAGATTAATAAAAAAATATTCATAAGCATATGTCATGCTAAAAAGGATGGAGAAAGGGTTATGTCACATGTAAAATGACACTATACCATCAGTATGTATGGACCTCAGAGCATGTTATTTGCCCAACCACAGTAGCTCATAGATATCTCTCTACTGGGTGGACACACACACACACACACACACACCCTCACACACACACACACACACACGGCAGTGACAGCCTAGTGACGCCAAGGCTGGCCAAAACATACAGACAGGAGTGTGTGCCATAGAGAAAAGTAACCCTCTGGCTGGCTGTGTGTGTGTGTGTGTGTGTTTAGTTCCCACAGCTGGGTACTAAAGACACAGTTCACACACCCTTCTCTGTCTCTACAGCCTCTGGCTCACCTGTTAAGTACACAGACAGACACAGCTTCCTCCTACAGTACACTACACACAGAGAGTCAAGAGGCACCCTATTCCATACATGGTGCACTACTTTTAACCAGGGACCATAAAAGTAGTGCACTACATAGGGAGCCATTTAAGAATTAAAGTTCTACAGTCCCCTACTGACCTGGGAGGAAAGGGGCGGAAGGGAGAGGGTGTGTGGAGCGTGAAATACAGGTCAGCCCGTGTGTTAGTCAGAACAAGAACTAGACTAGCAAGTCAGCCAAGTATTCCATTGGGTGAACACAGTGTCAGTAAAGTAACACTTTATCTACTTTCAATGCATTTTCCCAGAACTATTTGGTAAACGATCATGCGTAAATGGCATTTATACTCCACTACAATACTGACTGCCTGTAAAACATTAGTCAGTACACTGCCACTAGCAAATCTTCATGTCCACAGGGCAGGGGCCTTGACACACTGTTTACTGATTAACAGGAGCTAGCTACAGTATATTTTTCTCTGTCTTTATCTCTCCATCTCCCTTCTCTCTTCCAGTCTCTCCCTCTCTGTACATGTGTGTGTGGACTGTGGAGGCTAATCCTAATGGTGAGAGTCTAAGTCCTTGAGCTGAGGAAGAATGATTTGAGGGGTGTGTGTGTGTGTGCGCGAGAGTGTGTGTGTGTGTGTGAGCGCCACCCGAGCTAGCTAGGCCGAATTATAATCATGTGACCTGCTCCCATCAGGGGTTCTGCGGGGACAGACTGAAAAATACAGAATACAGCCTCATTAATGGCAGGTCTGGTCTGGCCCAACCCAGGGGCTTTTTCCCTCACACGCACACACCCTGCATCTTATAGGTAGCTTGCTGAACAAAGTCTCATGTTTAGTTGCTATCTGAGAGGTGATAGACACACCTGTCAGGTCTTCTAGCAGGTCCCATGATGATCATGAGAGGCCATTCTCCATGGAAACAGAGAATGTATGGAATGTTTCTGGATAATTATTGGAGAGGAACATTCCACAAGGATCTGTCTTTCTAATGTCATGTACTGTATTCAACACAGACACTGAGGTTTAGAACCTCTTCACGTCCTAACAAGGAAGTCAGTAGTGTGAATGGCAGGTGTTAATTTCGGTAGTGGAGAGTGTGTGGAGAAATAGGTACAAGTAGGTGTCTGTTCACGTTTATGCTTTAGTGTCTTGGAGATATCTGTTGTCAAACTAAAATGTTGAATATATAACATCCAAGTGACTTGAATTACTTTCAACACCTTCTTTTGAGCAAATATTGCATTCAAGTTTGAATTTGTCATTTAAGTTTGAAGGCTACAAGGCATATGTTTGTAAAGAATTTCATTACTGTAAGTCAAATACATGTCGGAGGAATTTTCGAAAAGTTAATTAAAATTACTGGGATCATTCCAATTTTATACCGTTTTTATGGCGACCAACCCAGCAACAGTCATTTGCCAGTTCCAACACCTGACCTGACTAAGTCAACAATAAGTATTTCCTTTAGCCGTGAAAGAAAACTATAAAATACAACATCAAACCGCTAGCCTCGATCAATTCTTACCCCACCCTCGAACTAATTCCAGCGCGAGCTGTTGTAAAAATGTTGTTACTTTGTATCAGCTGCTAAGGATCCCGGATAGTATCGACCGCGTTGGCATGTAAGAGCTTGTGTCCGTTTCCTACATAGATACAGATAGAGGACTTCTTCTTCTTCTTCTTTGGGGCTTCTTGGCGGATCGCAACAATCATTTGCATCTACCGCCACCTACTGTTTAGGAGTGTGGTCGTCTATGGCAATTTAAACTTATATTCTTATTGTCAGGCCAGTCTCCCTACTAAAATATATAATTTCCCTATCTACCTCACTGGTTCCATCTCCCCTTCCCGAAATACCATCTAACCCCCATTTCCGTCCCATTCTCCTTACTCCTTCAAACAATATTTATCTCTGTGTATCATATAACTGACAGTATAACAACACGTCCCACTGTCTCCCCTACCAAACATGCATCACACATCCCATTTTCATGTTTTTCTATTAATTTCAATGTTGAATTCAGTCCTGTATGTCCAAATCTTAATCTTCCCAGTAACACTTCATCTCTTCTATTCCCAGCACACCCGTGATATCCAACTTGTTTTATATTCTTCCTAATACTATAGTAAAATCTACCCTTACTACTCACTTCCCACATCCTTTGCCATATATCTAGGCCTTTTTTCCTAATCAATGTTTTAACTTCCCCTCTACTTAAATTCACCTCCACATCTACTCTATTTCTCCTTAGTGCTTCTTTTGCTATTAAATCTGCCTTTTCATTTCCCTGTACACCCACGTGCTGGAACCCAACAAAACTGGACTACCACCCCGCTTCTCTGTATTCCCATCACCATTGTCATTATCTCTACCCACAAATCTTCCCTTCCTGACTTTCCGGATCTTAAACTACTTAACACAGCTGCTGAATCCGAACATATAATTACCCTACATGGTTTAATCTCTTCTACCCACTGCAATGCCAATATGATAGCAATCATTTCTGTTGAATATACTGATAAATCCTTAGTCAATTTTTTACACATTTGAATTTTGAATTCCGGAATAACAATTCCTGCTCCTGTTTGTCCTGTGTTTGGATCCTTTGACCCATCTGTGTATACATCTACATATGAGGAGAATGTGTTTTTAATGTATTGATCTACTCTTTCGCCCACATTGTCTTCATACCATTCTTTATTTTTTTCCAGCAATGTTAAATCCACATATGGTTGATTAAATAACTATGTTGGAATCGTACTCCATACAACCCTCGGTCCAATCTCGAGATCTGTTAGTTCATATGTAACTGCTTTGCTTTCTATTCCTGCTTCATATCCCTTGCGTTTACACCTGCTATATTCCCAGCATTCTTTTAATACACCTTGACCAGGGTGATCAGTCCCACTGCCTATAGTGTAACCCAATATACAAGCCCTAGTTTGTGACAATGGTATTTCCCCAGTATCTATTTGTAATGCCTCCACCGGTGTTGTTTTAAATGCTCCTGTACATATTCTTAGTGCCCTTGACCTTATTCAATCTAATTTTGACAGTGTTGTTTTAGCAGCAGATCCATACACAAAACACTCATAATCAAATGTAGATCTAATTAATGATCTGTAAATATCCAGTAATGATTGCCTTTCTGTACCCCAGTCCCTACCTACTATTGTTCTCATTAGGTTTAAGACCTTTTTACACTTTGTTTCTATACTTGATATATGTGTTCTCCATGTAAGTTTCTCATCTAACCATCAACCTAGATATTTAAACTTGGTTACCTTATCTAATCTTTGTCCATATAATTTCATAATGTCTTCCTTAACCTTTTTCCTAGTAAACAACATATGGCATGATTTTGTAATTGAGAGTTTAAATCCCCATGTTAACGACCAATCCTCAACCACTGTTACAGCCTCCTGCATTTTTCCCATTACAAACAGAATATTTCCACCTCTTTTCCATATGGTGCTAAGGCCAAATTGAGGGAGATAATTGCTGGTATTGACTTGACGGTAACTATGGAGGAAATTAAAGAGTTGTTGAAAGGAGGGAAAGTGTTTGAAGCAAAAATAATGAGTAGTAAAAGGAATGGAGTTAAAGTTGAAACTACAACGGTTCTTACACATTTTGAAGAAATGTTACCAAAAAGAGTACAATTGGGATCAATCAGTATTCAGGTTAGAGAAGTGTCAAAGAATTGGACATACTGTTTGTAGAAGTCAGATGAGATGTGCAAGGTATGGGGGAGGGCATGAGTATGGAAAATGTGCACATGAAGATAAAGTGAAATGTTCAGTGCGTGCACCCAGCCAGGTACACAGGCTAAACTCGGACAACACTGGGCCAATTGTGCGCCGCCCTATTGGACTCCCAATCACGGCTGGTTGTAATACAGTCTGGATTCAAACAAGGTTGTCTGTAGTGACGCCTCTAGCACTGAGATGCAGAGTCTTAGACCACTGCGCCACTTGGGAGCCCAAGTTAGCCACTGATTCCTTCCAAAACTACTCATTGCGATTTCCAACTTGTTGTGTAATGTTTGTCCAATGGCTGATACGTTTTATCTATAATTTCTCTTCATATGACAAGGATTGCAAAAGATTTGCCAGTAGATTGACTTGACTCATGATGATGACTGCTTGACAGCTAAGATTTTGAAAGTGTGATGTTGACATGATGTCAGGCTCTGGCCATAGAGAAGCTTATTGAGTCTGACAGGTCTTATTTTCTGTTTCTATGTGGTGGTTTGTGTTGGATCCCTAATTGGAGGCAGCTGCAGTGCATTGTCTCTAATTAGGGATCCTACATATGTTTGTAGGTCCCACACCCTAGGTGGCTTGTCCAAATGTGCGTTTGCATATCTCAAGCGACTCTGTTTGTGGCGTGTGCAGAAAAGGCTTCTTCCGCATCACTCTCCCGTACAGCTTCTCCTTGTGCAAAGTGCGCTGAATTGTTGAACGATGCCTAGTGACACCATCTGCAGCAAGATGATGTTGTAGGTCTTTGGAGGTGGTCTGTGGGCTGTTTTTGACCGTTCTCACCATCCTTCGCCTCTCCGATATTTTACTTGGCCTGCCACTTCTGGCCTTAACAAGAACTGTGCCTGTGGTCTTCCATTTCCTCACTATGTTCCTCATAGTGGACACTGACAGATTACATCTCTGCGATAGCTTTTTGTAGCCTTCCCCTAAACCATAATGTTGAACAATCTTTGTTTTCAGGTCATTTGAGAGTTGTTTTGAGGCCCCCATGTTGCCACTCTTCAGTGGAGAGTCAAAGAGAACAACAACTTGCAATTGGCCACCTTAAATACCTTTTCTCATGATTGGATGCACTTGTCTATGAAGTTCAAGGCTTAATGAGCTCACCAAACCAATTGTGTGTTCCAATTAATCAGTGCTAAGTAGTTACAGGTATTCAAATCAACAGAATGACAAGGGTGCCCAAATTTTTGCATAGCCTATTTTTCACATCTGATTTAATTTCATACAACTTAATATTGCTACACTAAAAATCTTTGTCTGGACAATACCCCAGTACTCAGCTTTTTTTAGAAAATGAATGGCATGCCACTGTGATTTTTCTGTGACGACAGAGTAAATTATTATGCAGCCTCAGAGGGGTGCCCAAACCTTTTCATACGACTATAGGTTGAAATCATTAAAACTCGTTTTTCAACCACTCCACAGATTTCATGTTAACATGTTGGCAAGTCGGTTAGGACATCTACTTTGTGCATGACACAAGTAATTCTTCCAACAATTGTTTACAGACAGATTATTTCACTTATAATTCACTATATCACAATTCCAGTGGGTCAGAAGTTTACATACACGAAGTTGACTGTGCCTATATTTGATAGAACTAACAAACAGGTTTAGTGGAAGGATGAAATAGTATGAATTTACTTCTTAAAATGTCTATGAGAATATTTTGGTAGCATTGCCTTTAAATTGTTTAACTTGGGTCAAACGTTTTGGGTAGCCTTCCACAAGCTTCCCACAATAAGTTGGCCCATTCCTCCTGACAGAATTAGTGAAACTGAGTCAGGTTTGTAGGCCTCCTTGTTCGCACACGCTTTTTCAGTTCTGCCCACACATTTTCTATAGGATTGAGGTCAGGGCTTTGTGATGGCCACTCCAATACCTTGACTTTGTTGTTCTTTAGCCATTTTGCCACAACTTTGGAAGTTTGCTTGGGGTCATTGTCCATTTGGAAGACCCATTTGTGTCTTGAGATGTTGCTTCAATATATCCACATAATTTTCCTTCCTCATGAGGCCATCTATTTTGTGAAGTGTACCGATCCCTCCTGCAGCAAAACACCCCTGCAAAGTGATTCTGTTACCCCCGTGCTTCACGGTTGGGATAGTGTTCTTTGGCTTGCAAGCCTCCCCCTTTTCCTCCAAACATAACAACGGTCATTGTGGCCAAACAGTTCTATTTATGTTTCATCAGACCAGAGGACATTTCTCCAAAAAGTAAGATATTTTTCCCCATGTGCAGTTGCAAACCGTAGTCTGGCTTTTTTATGGTGTTTTTGGAGCAGTGGCTTCTTCCTTGCTGAGCGGCCTTTCAGGTTATGTCAATATAGGACTCATTATACTGTGGATATAGATACTTTTGTACCTGTTTCCTCCAGCATCTTCACAAGGTCCTTTGCTGTTGTTCTGGCATTGATTTGCACTTTTCGTACCAAAGTACGTTAATCTCTGGGAAGAATGACTTGTGACATCCACGACTTGCCAAAACTATAGTTTGTTAACATGAAATCTGTGGAGTGATTGTTTCCAGCTGACCCCATTTCTCACTTGAACCCTGTAAAGTGATGTGTTCTACAATAAACGCCTTCTTGTATGTCTCCCTACCAGCAGACTCACTCTCTCCACCCTCAGCCTCTCTGATGGACTGTCTCAATCTTCCACCACCGTGCGCCAAATACTTAAAATGTGAAGGCTGGCACCCTGAGCCTGAGCTGGTGTGGCTGGACAGTAGAGGAGACAATATCAAACGTGAAAACTGTTTAAGGGTGTGTAGACTTTCACTAGGCACTGTATACCCATTAATTATTGAAGAAAATAAGTAATAAATGCTTGTTTTGCTTAGTTTACAGGTTCTTTCCCATCAGAACACTATAGCCTCAAAACATGGTTAAAATCCATAGTTCCTATACATTTAAGGTCAGGGCTAACTGGGATCCTTGGGACATCCATACCATAACAATAACCCTTACACCTTACATTTACATTTTAAATGTCAAGTTCAATGTGGAAGGGACGTCCAAAGGATTCTGCATAGCACGGACCATATGTTTATCATCTGAGATCTGTATCCATGAATACTGGGCAGGGGAAACAAGATAAGAGAGACTGGTGTGAGAGAGTAGCCTCACCATAGAATTAGGAATTAGAATACTTTCATGACATATCCTGACAATTTCCCTTATTTTCCAAGGGAAATTGATCCGAGACTTTTGTGGCCCATGGGCCACCAGTTGCCCATCCCAGACCTAGTATCCTGAAATTCTGTGCATAATTCCCTCTTCTCACAAGGTGCACATTTGCCTCAAGGACCGCCATGATGGATTTTCCGCCATTTATAATTTTTTAAAAACATCTCTCCTGGAACCACAGTGCCGATCTGGATGAAACTTGATATATAACGCAATATTTTCCCGACTAGTATGTTAAACAACTGACCAATAAACATTCATGTGGGTGTGGTCTGGCACATAAATGCATATAAATCAGACAGATATTTGTATTCTAAACAAACTTGGTACACGTTCCAAACCCTGTCAAGAAATTATTCAGACCCCTTCACTTTTTCCACATTTTGTTACGTTACAGTCTTGATTAAATCGTTCCCCCCCCCCATCAATCTACACACAATACCGCATAATGACAAAGCACTTTTGGCAGCGATTTATGCCTTGAGTCTTCTTGGGTTTGATGCTACAAGCTTGGCACACCTGTATTTGGGGAGTTTCACCTCTCAAGCTCTGTCAGGTTTGATGGGGAGCGTCACTACACAGCTATTTTCAGGTCTCTTCAGAGATGTTCAATCGGGTTCTGGCTGGGCCACTCAAGGATATTCAGAGACTTGTCCCGAAGCCACTTCTGCGTTGTCTTGGCTGTGTGCTTAGGGTCATTGTCCTGTTAGAAGGTGAACTTTCACCCCCAGTCTGAGGTCCTGAGCACTCTGGAGCCGGTTTTTATCAAGGATCTCTCTGTACTTTGCTCCGTTCATCTTTCCCTCGATCCTGACTAGTCTCACAGTCCCTGCTGCTGAAAAACATCCCCACAGCATGATGCTGCCACCACCATGCTTCACCGTAGGGATCAAATCAAATGTTATTGGTCACATACACATATTTAGCAGATGTTATTGCAAGTGTAGCCAAATGCTTGTGTTCCTAGCTCCAACAGTGTAGTAGTATCTAACAATTCACAACAATACACACATCTAAAAGTAAAAGAATGGAATTAAGAAATATATAAATATTAGGATGAGCAATGTCGTAGTGGCATTGACTAAAATACAGTAGAATAGAATACAGTATATACATATGAGATGAGTAAAGCAGTATGTGAATATTATTAAAGTGGCCAGTGATTCCATGTCTATGTATATAGGGCAGCAGCCTCTAAGGTGCAGGGTTGAGTAACCGGGTGGTAGCCGGCTAGTGATGGTATTGGCCAGGTGATGAGTGGTGACTGGTTTCCTCCAGACATGACGCTTGGCATTCAGGCCAAAGAGTTCAATCTTGGTTACATCAGACCAGAGATTCGTGTTTTTCATGGTCAGAGTCCTTTAGGTGCCTTTTGGCAAACTTCAAGCGGGCTGTCATGTGCCTTTAACTGAGGAGAGGCTTTGTAAGAAATATATTCTTGATGTCGCTTATTACCAACGCTGTATTACACACATTAGCTCGAAACATTACACAACCTGTATTACACACATCTTTTAGAATATCTAATCCTAAACACACACAGATTTATGAGGTCTGGACTCCGAGGACAAAGAACACTGCCAAGAGCCAATGGGAAGTCGATACTGCCCGAGGAGGGACTGCCCTCCATAACAACGACCAGTCAGGAGTGTGAATCTACCTACGTCATTTTATTACTATTGCTCTGTATAAATATGTGTGCCACGTGTTTAGGAGGTCTCTTTGTTCCGGACGACTCCCTAAGAGCTGAAGGAACGAGCCCGTGCACGAGTTACCAAATATCTTTGCATCAAATAAATCGCTTGATTGAATATCAATTCCACCTGGTCCCGAGTTATGACTTGTCTCCTTCTCGAGTAATTGTAAACATTAACAGCTTCCATCTGGTCACTATACCATAAAGGCCTGAGATGGTTGTCCTTCTGGAAGGTTCTCCCATCCCCACAGAGGAACTCTGGAGCTCTGTCAGAGTGATTATCGGGTTCGTGGTTTATCCCGTTTATACCACGGTTGCCAAAGAAAACAAGCACACATTTACTGGTAAAAATATTCTCATAGACATTTTAATAAGCAAATTCATACTATTTCATCCTTCCCCTAAACCTGGTTGTTAGTTCTATCAGTTAGGTAGTTAGATGTAAGGTCCTGACTGAGGCCAGGTCTCATTCGAATGTGTCACACCTGCTGTACTAGCAGGAGGCAGAGGCAACCGGTAGACAGTGTCCTTCGCCCCCCGACTGTCGGGCACTGTTTTACTGCAGTTCTTTTAACAATGGTGAGGGCAGCACGTGGGAGCTAAGGACACTGTCTACCGGGAGTGACACTGGTAGACAGTGTCCTTAGCTCCTGTTGATATTTCAATTACTCGAGAAGGAGACAAGTCATAACTCAGGACCAGGTGGAATTGATATTCAATCAAGCGATTTATTTGATGCAAAGATATTTGGTAACTCGTGCACGGGCTCGTTCCTTCAGCTCTTAGGGAGTCGTCCGGAACAAAGAGACCTCCTAAACACGTGGCACACATTTATACAGAGCAATAGTAATAAAATGACGTAGGTAGAGTCTGGTAGATTCACACTCCTGACTGGTCGTTGTTATGGAGGGCAGTCCCTCCTCGGGCAGTATCGACTTCCCATTGGCTCTTGGCAGTGTTCTTTGTCCTCGGAGTCCAGCCCTCATAAATCTGTGTGTGTTTAGGATTAGATATTCTAAAAGATGTGTGTAATACAGGTTGTGTAATGTTTCGAGCTAATGTGTGTAATACAGCGTTGGTAATAAGCGACATCAAGAATATATTTATTACACTCCCACGTGCTGAACACCTGCCCTCACCATTTCCTTGGTCCTCTTCTAAAATTAAAACTGTTGTCATACACCAACTTGTGCCAAGAATTGGCCACGCCCAAGTGAACTTTCATTGGGTTAGAAGGATGAAACACGCCCCTTCTCTTCCCAGTACAAAAGCCCATTGACGAAAGTTAACGTCAGTTCCCGATGACGCTAGGACTGGTGTCCATGGGTTTAAAAAGGGCTAAATTTAACTACAACTCTATCGAACGAAAGCTACATGAACTATAACTTGGAGATGACGATCGCCAAGTGAAAATTGTGAATTTCGATTAGACCAGCCATAACATCGCGTGAGCCGATTATGGCAACTTGGTATGAACTTTGAATTGTGACTCACTAAAAAAGAAGAGATTAAATCTTAGTCATCACGGTTACTAGACTGCAGTTGAGGAACTCGACCTAGGATGAACACAGTGCCTGCATAGAACTGGGTAATTGCATTACCTTTTCTGAATGGGCGGTTATTACTGTATAAATTGTGTTTACGTTCGCATAGCTTCATCCAGGTCGATAAAAATATCATCAAGGACATCAACCACCCAAGCCACGGCCTGTTCACCCCGCTACCATCCAAATCAAATCAAATTTTATTGGTCACATACATGTGATTAGCAGATATTATTACGGGTGTAGCGAAATGTTTGTGCTTCTAGCTCTGACAGTGCAGTATTATCTAACAAGTCATATCTAACAAATTACACAACATATACCCAATACAGACAAATCTGAGTAGGAATGAATTAAGACTATATACAGTGGGGAGAACAAGTATTTGATACACTGCTGATTTTGCAGGTTTTCCCACTTACAAAGCATGTAGAAGTCTGTAATTTGTATCATAGGTACTCTTCAACTGTGAGTGACGGAATCTAAATCCAGAAAATCACATTGTATGATTTTTAAGTAATTAATTTGCATTTTATTGCATGACAAGTATTTGATACATCAGAAAAGCAGAACTTAATATTTGGTACAGAAACCTTTGTTTGCAATTACAGAGATCATACGTTTCCTGTAGTTCTTGACCAGGTTTTCACACACTGCAGCAGGGATTTTGGCCCACTCCTCCATACAGACCTTCTCCAGATCCTTCAGGTTTCGGGGCTGTCGCTGGGCCATATGGACCTTCAGCTCCCTCCAAAGATTTTCTATTGGGTTCAGGTCTGGAGACTGGCTAGGCCACTCCAGGACCTTGAGATGCTTCTTACGGAGCCACTCCTTAGTTGCCCTGGCTGTGTGTTTCGGGTCGTTGTCATGCTGGAAGACCCAGCCATGACCCATCTTCAATGCTCTTACTGAGGGAAGGAGGTTGTTGGCCAAGATCTCGCGATACATTGCCCCATCCATCCTCCCCTCAATACGGTGCAGTCGTCCTGTCCCCTTTGCAGAAAAGCATCCCTAAAGAATGATGTTTCCACCTCCATGCTTCACGGTTGGGATGGTGTTCTTGGGGTTGTACTCATCCTTCTTCTTCCTCCAAACACGGCGAGTCATGCAATAAAATGCAAATTAATTACTTAAAAATCATACAATGTGATTTTCTGGATTTTTTAGATTCCGTCTCTCACAGTTGAAGTGTACCTATGATAAAAATTACAGACCTCTACATGCTTTGTAAGTAGGAAAACCTGCAAAATCGGCAGTTTATCAAATACTTGTTCTCCCCACTGTACATACACTGCTGGTCAAAAGTATGGAATATTACTCATTAAATTATTTTTCTTTATTTGCACTATTTTTTACATTGTAGAATAAAAGTGAAGACATCAAAACTATGACATATGGAATCATGTAGTCACCAAAAAAGTGTTAAACAAATGAAAATATATTTTATATTTGAGATTCTTCAAAGTGCCACCCTTTGCCTTAATGACAGCTTTGCACACATGGCATTCTCTCAACCAGCTTCTTGAGGACCGCCACAGGAATGGAAGACCCAGAAATACCTCTGCTGCAGAGGATAAGTTCGAGTTACCAGCCTCAGAAATTGCAGTCCTAATAAATGCTTCACAGAGTTCAAGTAACAGACATCTCAACATCAACTGTTCAGAGGAGACTGTGAATCAGGCCATGGTCGAATTGCTGCAAAGAAACCACTACTAAAGGACACCAATAAGAAGAAGAGACTTGTTTGGGCCAAGAAAACGAGCAATGGACATTAGACCGGTGGAAATTTGTCCAAATTTGAGATTTTTGGTTCCAACCTCAACCAAATGTAAACGGTTTGGGATGAGTCGGACTGCAGTGAAGGAAAAGCAGCCAACAAGTGCTCAGCATATGTGGGAACTCCTTCAAGACTGATGAAAAAAGAATTCTAGGTGAAGCTGGTTGAGAGAATGCCAAGAGTGTGCAAAGTTGTCATCAAGGCAAAGGGTGCCTATTTGAAGAATTTAAAATATAAAATATATTTTGATTTGTGTAACACTTTTTTGTTTACTAGATGATTTCATATGTGTTATGTCACAGTTTTGATGTCTTCACTTTTATTCTACAATGTAAATAAAGAAAATATATTCCAAACTTTTGACCGGGGGTGTATATGGATGAGCGATGTCAGAACGGAACGGACTAAGATACAGTATAATAGTATAGAATACAGTATATATATATATGAGATGAGTAATGCAAGATATGTAAACATTATTAAGTGACTAAGATACCATAGAATAGTATAGAATACAGTATATACTGTCCAGTTGAAGTCGGAGGTTTACATACACCTTAGCCAAATAATGAAATTTCCCCCCCGGGGGATCAATAAAGTACCTATCTATCTATCTATCTATCTATCTATCTATCTATCTATCTATCTATCTATCTATCTATCTATCTATCTACATTTAAAGTCAGTTTTTCACAATTCCTGACATTTAATCCTTGAAATACATCCACCTCCAATTGATTCAAATTATGTAATTTAGCCTATCAGAAGCTTCTAAAGCCCTTACATCATTTTCTGGAATTTTCCAAGGTGTTTAAAGGCACAGTCAACTTAGTGTATGTAAACTTCTGACCCACTGGAATTGTGATATAGTGAATTATAAGTGAAATAATCTGTCTGTAAACAATTGTACTCGTGTCATGCACAAAGTAGATATCCTAACCGACTTGACAAAACTATAGTTTGTTAACATGAAATCTGTGGTGGTTGAAAAATGAGTTTTAATGACTTCAACCTAAGTGTATGTAAACTTCCGACTTTTAACAGTACATCTGAGATGAGTAATGCCTGATATGTAAACATTATTAAAGTGACTACTGTTCCATTCCTTTAAGTGGCCAGTAATTTCTAGTATATGCCTATAGGCAGCAGCCTCAAATGTGCTAGTGATGGCTGTTTAACAGTCTGATGACCTTGAGATAGAAGCTGTTTTTCAGTCTCTCCATCCCAGCTTTGATGCACCTGTACTGACCTCGCCTTCTGGATGATAGCGTGGTGAACAGGCAGTGGCTTGGGTGGTTGATGTCCTTGATTATCTTTTTGGCCTTCCTGTGACATCGGGTGCTGTAGGTGTCCTTTTGGGCAGGTAGTTTGCCCCCGGTAATGCGTTGGGCAAACCGCACCACCCTCTGGAGAGCTTTGTGGTTGCGGGCGGTGCAGTTGCTGTACCAGGCGGTGATACAGCCCGACAGGCTTTATCTGTAAAAGTTAGTGAGGGTTTTAGGTGACAAGCCAAATTTCGATCATCTCCTTTGTTTTGTTGACGTTGAGTGAGAGAGACTGTTAAATATCCATCACTAGCCGGCTAACACCCAGTAACTCAACCTTGCACCTTAAGAGGCTGCTGCCCTATATACATAGACATGGAATCACTGCTCACTTTAATAATGTTTACATACTGTATTCTAGTCTACTGTATTTTCGTCAATGCCACTCCGACATTGCTTGTCCTAATATTAATATATTTCTTAACATTCTTTTACTTTTAGATTTGTGTATTGTTATGAATCGTTAGATACTATGGCACCGTTTGAGTTAGTAACACAAGTACATCTGCTAAATATGTGTATGTGACCAATAACATTTGATTCATACAGAACAAAAATTGTAAAGATTTTTACTGAGTTACAGTTCATATAAGGAAATCAGTCAATTTAAATAAATTAGGCCCTAATCTATGGATTTCACGATGGGAATACAGATATGCAACGGTTTGTCACAGATACCTTAAAAAAAGGTAGGGGCGTGTATCCGAAAACCAGTCAGTATCTGGCGTGACCACCATTTGCCTCATGCAGCGCGACACATCTCCTTTGCATAAAGTTGATCAGGCAGTTGATTGTAGCCTGTGGAATGTTGTCCCACTCCTCTTCAATGGCTGTGTGAAGTTGCTGGATATTGGGAACTGGAAAACGCTGTGTAAATGTCAATCCAGAGCATTCCAAACATGCTCAATGGGTGACATGTCTGTTGAGTATGCAGGCCATGGAAGAACGTGGACATTTTCAGCTTCCAGGAATTGTGTACAGATCCTTGCGACATGGGAGCCGTGCATTATCATGCTGAAACATGAGGTGATGGCGGTGGATGAATGGCACGACAAGGGGCCTCAGGATCTCGTCACCGCATCTGTGTATTCAAATTGGCATCAATAAAATGCAGTTGTGTTCGTTGTCAGTAGCTTATGCCTGCTATACACGTGGTATGCGGTTGTGAGGCCAGTTGGACGTACTGCAAATTTCCCTAAAAGGATGTTGGAGGTGGCTTAAGGTAGAGAAAACAGCTTTGTTAGACATTCCTGCAGTCAGTATGCCAATTGTACACTCGCTCAAAACTTGTGGCATTTGGCATTGTGTGACAAAACTGCACATTTTAGAGTGGCCGTTTATTGTCCCCAGCACAAGGTGCACCTGTGTAATTACCATGCTGTCTAATCAGCTTCTTGATAATTCATCCACCTGACAGGTGTGGCATATCTTGACAAAGGAGAAATGCTCACTAACAGTGATGTAAACAAATTTGTGCACAAATAAGCTTTTTGTGCATATGGAAAATTTCTGGGATCTTTTATTTCAACTCATGAAAAATGGGACCAACACTTTTATATTTTTGTTCAGTATATATTGACAATGCGCAAAGACCAACGTATTAGATGAATTGTACACATGACACCATGACATAGTAAACAACAACAAAGTAAATGGTAACAGAAGCATGTGGACAGAGAAAGAGTGTGGTCATGTTGCACTGTGCTGCTTTATTTATCTAGAGCAGACAGTTTGATTTGATCTGATATCAACGGGCCAAGCCAACGTCCTCCTCTTACTGTGTATCTGATATGGAGAGAGAAAATACCAAATTCTGCTGGTTTATCAAGTCCAAATGATTATTAGTATGAATTCTGGATTAGAAAAAATAAACATAGGAGACAAAACATTTTTCTACAGCCTGGAAATACCTCATGAAAGACAACATATGTCAACCACTATGTACAAAAAAAATATCAATAATATATTTATATATATTTAAAATTTTCTATACCCACTAAAGTATGTCAAAAGAAGCAGCTATTTGTCTTCTGAGGAACTCGTTTCTTTCGACAAAATGTTTTTTTGAAACAACTTTTTAAATATCCTTCAGCTGTAAATGTGAAAACTCAGAAAATGAAACGTAAATAAATTAAAAATATATAACCCAAAAAATCTGTTAATTATTTCTGTGTGATTCTGGAATACTGCAGTGTGAGACGAAAAACGACAAGCTTCTCCAGTGGATCGATAAAGTTTGTTTGAAGATTTAAAGATGGGTTTGACACAATCATCCATCCAAAAGTTGGTTCTAAAGTCTCAGAAAGTCTGTAGTTTGTTGACGACTTGAGAGTACAAAGATACAGATACACAGCTCCATGACATAAGATGCAGGCTACAGCCAGAGATAGAAGAGAAGGACACTTTTACATTGAGCGACCCAGGTGGACCTCCATGGCCAAGGGAGACCCAGGTACCCAGTGAGGGCTGACCTGCCCAGGGAGAGTGCCTCAGCCTGGGCAAGGGAAAGTCTGGAGAGTCCTGGGGTTAGCAGCCTTCTGGTTGTCCCAAAGTTAGATTCACAGTTGATTCCCCCAAACTGCCACCCATTTGTGGAATATTGACAATATATTTTTTAAGGATCGAGAACTAGAAAAAAGCTATGGGGAGGGAGGTTCTTTCTTAAATACAAAAAGTGTCTGTGTGGTTGTGTCCTGTGTGAACATTAACATACATACCGTAGTGTATTGGATGTGGCATCTTGACATGAGAGCATTAACGTCCTGAGATATGTAATGTACACTTCGAGAGGGCCTCTGTGTGATAAAAGTGATAATCTATATAAAATGGAAAAAAAACAAAACAAAAATATATTCATATATTTATATATCTGTGTGAGGGAAAAGGTTGGGCATAAGGGGAGACATTGATACGATATCCATATCATGTTCTGTTAGGAGGGACTAGACCGAGGCAGGGCTAGTGTCCGTCCGTTAGTCTTTCCCCCGTTCATGTGTGTGTACGGGATGTGTTCCTCGTAGCTGTTTTGCCTCAACCCCAGCGACGAACCCGCTTCATCCCTCTCCGAGCTGTGGTTTCCCCTCTGAGAGTACGAGGAACTGTGGTCCCCTCTCTGGGAGTAGGAGGACGGGTCCAGGGGAATGCTTTCCATGTTGTCCATGTCTAGGTCAAAGTCCTCCTGCTCCTGAGGCTTGTTTTCCTGGCTGTAGTAGAAGGAGACCTCCTGGAAGGACTGGTGAAGGTCCTCTTGGAGCATTTCAATGATCTCCTGGAAGCTGGGACGCAGCTTGGGGTTGTACTGCCAGCACATCGACATCAGGTCATGTCTGAATAGGAGGAGAGAGGAGCTGTTACATCATATAGTTAAAAGCTGATGTTGGTTGTCGTTAAAACATGATTTCATCAAAATCACACACGAAAGTGTAATCCATGTTCCATACAGTTCCCTTCAATAATTATTAATCATGTTATGACCAGTCACAGCTGGACATAGATACAGTGAGCACCATCATTCATTGGACAGTAACCATTTATTGTTATTTTGGTTCTGTACTCTAGCACTTTGAGTTTGAAAGGATACAATGACAATGAGGTTGAAGTGCAGACTGTCAGCTTTAATTTGAGGGTATTTTCATACATATCGGATGAATCGTTTAGAAATGACAGCAAAAGTACATGGTCCCCCCATTTTAAGATACTTTGTTGAATTGGCTTCACAGTTGTGTTTCGTTAGGCAGGTGTATTCATTTGTGTCATTAGTGAATGCAGGAGGGCTGTTGATGAATAGTATTGACTCTAGACTTTGCTATTGCCTTTGGAGGTTGTTGTTGGGGTGTGACAGCATGAGGGAGATAGCAGTGTCGATGCAAATGAAGTGGCCGTCATAAGGCTCAGAAAGGAAAATCAATCAATCAGGAACATTGCAAAAACCCTGAGCATGCCCAAGTCAACAGTTTGGTTCATCATTAACAAGAAAAAAACTATCGGTGAACTCAATTATGTCAAAAGACCCGGTAGACAGAGGAAAACCACTGTAGTGGATGACCGGAGAATACTCTCTATGGTGAAGAAAACCTCCCTGACAACAGCCCAACAGATGAAAAACACTCTCCTGGATGCAGGTGTAGATGTGTCAAAGTCTACCATACGTAGAAGACTACACCAGCAGGACTACAAGATGCAAACCACTGATAAGCCTGAAGAACACAAAGGCGAGATTACAGTTTGCTAAAAAGCACCTAAAAGAGTTCAGGAAAAAAGTATTGTGGACAGATGAGACAAAGATTAACATGTACCAGAGTGATGGAAACGAGGAAAGTGTGGAGAAAAAAAATAAGAAATGCCCATGACCCAAAGCATACCACCTCATCCGTGAAACATGGTGGAGGGGGTGTTATGGCTTGAGCCTGTATGGCTGCCATTGGAACAGGCTCACTTGTTTTCATCGATGATGTGACTGCAGACAGAAGTAGAATTCTGAAATCTACAGAAATATTTTATCCAGTGAGTCAATCACCGGATCCAAATCCAATTGAACATGCATTTTACATGCTGAAGACAATAAGTCCCTGAAACAAGCAGGAACTGAAGATGGCTGCAGTACAGGCCTGGCAGATCATCACCAGGGAAGATACCCAGCGTCTGGTGATGTTGATGCATCGCAGACTTCAAGCAGTCATTGCATGCAAAGGATATGCGACCAAATATTAACAATGATTACTTTATTCTACATTATGTTAAACTGTCCAATGTTTTTTGATGCCCGAAAATGGGTTGGACTATGTACAAAAGGTCTACAATTTCTAAACGGTTCATCCGATATGTATGAAAATACCCTCAAATGAAAGCTGACAGTCTGCACTTCAACCTCATTGTCATTGTATCCTTTCAAACTCAAGGTGCTAGAGTACAGAACCAAAATAACAAAAAAATGTCACTGTCCAATGAATTATGGTGCTCACTGTAGGTACACTGTGAGACTTACAGCCGGTCAGCACAGTTGTCTGGTCGGTCCAGATATCCTCCGTCCATAACGAACTTCAGAACCTGCTCGTTGGACAGGCCCTGGTACGGCTGCTCAGCTAGGGTACTGACCTCCCACAGCACCACACCAAATGACCTGGGAGAGACACACGAAAACATAGGAGAGAGAAAAACAATCAGTGGCAAGGAAAAACTCCATAGGCACATAGGTAGGGACAAAATCTTGAGAGGATCCAGATTCTGTACATCTGGACCAGGGATGGGCAACTCCAGTCCTCAGGGGCCTGATTGGTGTCACACTTTTGCCCCAGCCCCAGCTAACACACCAGCCTCCAATAATCAACTAATCATGATATTCAGTTAAGAATGCAATTAGTTTAATTGCAATCAGCTTTGTTCACTAGGGACACGACAGTAGTAGGCCAGATCACCGACCACAATGAGACAGCCTATATGGAGGAGGTCAGTGACCTGGCAGTGTTTGTTTTATTTGATGACTATTATTTAATTCCAACAGCTGCTGCCTATGCTGTCTGACAAAAAGCACTAGCTCTTCAAAGTAAATAAGGCAGTGAACGTACTTTAGTTTCTGCCCTAGCACTACACAGCTGATTCAAATAACCAAGTTGTCATCAAGCTTTGATTATTTGAATCAGCTGAGTTTGCGAAACCCTGACTTAGATCATGTATTTTCAGATTGCATGTTCTCTCTTCTCTCAGTCTCCATGCCTTGCTCCGCACAGACCGGACAAGTTTAAGCGGGCGCGCAATGGATTATGGTCATTGTAGTTAAACTATGTAGAATATTGGCCTGTTGGAAACTACAACTCCCTATTACATTGCACAGTTCATTCTGGATCTGATTTATCTACACAGAAAACACATCTAGCTTACAGAACAAAACTAAACAAAATGGAATTCAAATAATTGAACAGATGTCGGTCAATTAGTTGTTTAAAAACTGAAAAATAAACAAAATGTCAGTTATTCGCTCAGCACTATAAGCAAGACAAAGGAGTTTATTGTGGACAACAGGAAATGGAGGGCCGAGTACGCCCCATCCACATCAACGTGGCTGTAGTGGAGCAGGTTGAGCGTGTGAAGTTCCTTGGTGTCCACCTCACTAAGGAATTAACATGGTCCACACACCAACACAGTTGTGAAGAAGGTACGACAACGCTTCTTCCCCCTTTCCAAACGCCTGAAGGTACCACTATCATATGTACAAACAATAGTACGCAAGTATAAACACCATGGGACCATGCAGCCGTCATACCGCTCAGGAAGGAGATGCGTTCTGTCTCCTAGAGATGAACGTACTTTGGTGTGAAAAGTGCAAATCAATCCCAGAACAACAGCAAAGGACCTTGTGAAGATGCTGGAGGAAACAGGTACAAAAGTAACTATATCAACAGTAAAACAAGTCCTATATCGACATAACCTGAAAGGCCACTCAGCAAGGAAGAAGCCACTGCTCCAAAACCGCGATTAAAAAAGCCAGACTACGGTTTGCAACTGCACATGGGGACAAAGCTCGTACTTTTTGGAGAAATGTCCTCTGGTCTGATGAAACAAAAATAGAACTGTTTGGCCATAATGACCATTGTTATGTTTGGAGGAAAAAGGGGGAGGCTTGCAAGCCAGAGAACAATATATCCCAACCGTGAAGCACAGGGGTGGCAGCATCATGTTGTGGGGGTGCTTTGCTGCAGGAGGGACTGGTGCACTTCACAAAATAGATGGCATCATGAGGAAGGAAAATTATGTGGATATATTGAAGCAACATCGTTAAAGCTTGGTCGCAAATGGGTCTTCCAAATGGACAATGACCCCAAGCATACTTCCAAAGTTGTGGCAAAATGGCTTAAGGAAAACAAAGTCAAGGTATTGGAGTGGTCATCACAAAGCCCTGACCTCAATGCTATAGAACATTTGTGGGCAGAACTGAAAAAGCATGTGCGAGCAAGGAGGCCTACAAACCTGACTCAGTTACACCAGTTCTGTCAGGAGGATTGGGCCAAAATTCACCCAACTTATTGTTGGAAGCTTATGGAAGGCTACCCGAAACGTTTGACCAAAGTTAAACAATTTAAAGGCAATGCTACCAAATACTAATTGAGTGTATGTAAACTTCTGACCCACTGGGAATGTGATGAAAGAAATAAAAGCTGAATTAAATCATTCTCTATACTATTATTCTGACAGTTCACATTCTTAAAATAAAGTGGTGATCCTAACTGACCCAAGACAGGGAGTTTTTACTAGGATTAAATGTCAGGAATTGTCAAAAAACTGAGTTTAAATGTGTTTGGCTAAGGTGTATGTAAACTTCCGACTTCAACTGTATATGTAAATATCTACCTAAATTACCCCGTACTCCTAATATATCGAATCAGTACTGGTACCCCGTATACGGGGTTGGGGAGTAGCGGATTACATTTAATCTGTTACATGTAAGGGATTACAAAGAAACGGTAACTGTAATCTGTTACAGATTACAGTAGGCCGTCATTGTAAATAAGAATTTGTTCTTAACTGACTTGCCTAGTAAAATAAAGGTTAAAATAAAATAAAAAATACAGATACTTTTGAAAAACTAGATGACTACTTCGAGGATTACTTTTAAATCCAGAAAGGATGTTTGCGGGGACACTTCTGTTTTCTCAATGACATTCAAATCAGCATTGAAAAAAGGCACAAGTTTAAGTTTGTTCCACCTGAGCGAGTCTGACCACAAGTCAGAGACCACTATGATGACACACCAAATGTGTTTGATGGATCACGGGAAAAGAGCAGGAATAGGCTTTTATAGGATACAGTCCAAGCTATACCTTCCAATGGTGCGACTGCTGTCATTTATTATTGATATCTACATAGCGCATTGATGTGAATCACACTGCTGATCTCTCATTTAGCTATTTGCACCTTACGGATTGTGGTTGATGTGGATTTCTGTTCACAATTCTAAATGTGTATTTGAACCCCGATAATGGTGGACCACTGGACAGACAGTGAAAAATGCGCTCTTGCAACAGCTGCATTGTGCGGATTCAAGCCTATGAAATAAAAAGTGGGGCTTTTATTGCTCAAACTTTTGATTGCCGCTTTAAGTCTATCTGTAGTTGCTACATCAATTTTTAGACTTATAAATTATATATACAGTACCAGTCACACCTGCCCATTCAAGGGTTTTTCTTTATTTTTACTATTTTCTACATTGTAGAATAATAGTGAAGACATAAAAAAATATGAAATAACACATAAGGAATCATGTAGTAACCAAAAATGTGTTAAAGAAATCAAAATATGTTTTATATTTTAGATTCTTCAAAGTAGCCACCCTTTGCCTTGATGACAGCTTTGCACACTCTTGGCAAAGTATGCCATTCCATGAGCGCAGCATTTATTTTTCAACTCGAATCAATGAGCCCAATCAGTCCTCCATGACAACAATTTGGCTAATCTATATATAATCTATACTTCCATATTTCCAAGTCCGATTCTTGAAGATCAACGGGTATAACATTTATTGGAATAACTGGAATTCTGATAGACTTTGGTTTTTTAAATGTAAAGATATAATTTAATCTTATTACTATATGTAGTAGAAAGCGATGGGTTAGAAGAAGCCTACATAACCAACCCATAAAGTAAAATGTAACATCCATATGTGGCCAGCTATGTAAACTTTGAAACATTGATTTATCTCTGCATTGTTGGGAAAAACAGGTTGTTTACAAAGCATGTGACAAATAACATTTGAAGGGGGAAAACTGGAGTTGCCCATCCCTGCTTTGGACAGTCAGCAAGCTTTCACACACAGAAAGACAGACAGGCAAACACAGTCAAGTGTCCTCACCAGCAGTCTGAGTTTGCAGTGAACACTCCGTCCTTCAGAGACTCAGGAGCCATCCAGCGGACAGGAAGCAGACCCTTCCCTCCCTTCCTGTAGTAGTCTGTCTCATAGATGTCTCTGGTCATACCAAAGTCTAAGGAAGGGGGACAACACAACACGCACATCTGTTATGACCCTATCAACAACATTCAAATTATTTTCTTTGACTTGGTTTTAACTAAATTAACATATTAAACACTTAATAAGGGTACAGTTAACTGATTAATGTATAGCCCATAGTAACAGTACAACTGAATTTGTTCGACCACTCCTTTGAAAGTTATAGATTGTGTCTGTGAAGTGGTGAGTTGCCATACCTCCCTGCTATCTTGACAGTCAAGTACTGTCGGCCGTGTGTGTGTGTGTGTGTGTGTGTGTGTGGTGTATTAGAGCTGGGCGATATGGACAAAAAGTGATAACGCGATAAATGTAACTATTTTGAACAATAACAATATTTACATTAGCGACAGGGCTCTATACATTTTTTCCCCAGTGCCAAGTAAGACAACAGATGGCAGTATATGATTTAAAAAGTAAGCCATTTAATCTAATATATCCATGGAATGCATGATTGATATTTTGAGGTGCAACCTGTCAAAATAGGATCCAGAATTATCATATTTGTTTTTGGGTGCTTCAGAGATGAATTTGCAGACATCTTTGTGGAGAAAGTGGAAACTCAAAACACTTAAATAGATTGCTAACTCTAAATAAAATTGTTTTTGCTGGATAGCCATGTAGGCTAATTTATTAATCTATCTATCTATTAGTAAATGTAATGTCCTACAAAAACTTTCCAGCACTAGGCCTATTCACCGCAAGTGGAGTGCTCCACTTGGTTCCACAACAAAAACAATATTACATACCCTACTCTGGTTGTAAAGTGGTGTCATGAACTCAATATATATACATTATATACTCACAGAAAGCTGTGACTCTCCTCTCTGTTACTAGAACAACAGTAGTTGCTGTGTGTGAGAGTGGCTCACTCACACAGCAGCCCAAAGCGAAACAGGCAGATACTTTCATAAAAGGAACAAAAATAATGCATAGGCTATTACTGTTGACCAAATAATGCTTTTAGAACAAATCTACAGGAACGTTGTGTAGCAAATTCACAGAAAACCGGTTTATCATCCTAGCTCTAGTGTACAGTTGAAGTCAGAAGTTTATATACACCTTAGCCAAATACATTTAAACTCAGTTTTTCACAATTCCTGACATTTAATCCTAGTAAAAACTCCCTGTCTTGGGTCAGTTAGGATCACCACTTTATTTTAAGAATGTGAAATGTCAGAATAATAGTAGAGAAAATGAATTAATTCAGCTTTCATTTCTTTCATCACATTCCCAGTGGGTCAGAAGTTTACATACACTCAATTAGTATTTGGTAGCATTGCCTTTAAATTGTTTAACTTGGGTCAAATGTGTCAGATAGCCTTCCACAAGCTTCCCACAATGTTAGGTGAATTTTGGCCCATTCCTCCTGACAGAACTGGTGTAACTGAGTCAGGTTTGTAGGCCTCCTTGCTCGCACACGCTTTTTCAGTTCTGCCCACAAATGTTCTATAGGATTGAGGTCAGGGCTTTGTGCTCCAATACCTTGACTTTGTTGTCCTTAAGCCATTTTGCCACAACTTTGGAAGTATGGTTGGGGTCACTGTCCATTTGGAAGACCCATTTGCGACCAAGCTGATGTCTTGATGCTGCTTCAATATATCCACATCATTTTCATTCCTCATGATGATTTATTTTGATTTTCCCATGATGTCGATCAATGAGGCACTGAGTTTGAAGGTAGGCCTTGAAATACATCCACAGGTACACCTCCAATTGACTCAAATTATGTCAATTAGCCTATCAGAAGCTTCTAAAGCCATGACATCATTTTCTGTAATTTTCCAAGCTGTTTAAAGGCACAGTCAACTTAGTGTATGTAAACTTCTGACCCACTGGAATTGTGATATAGTGAATTATAAGTGAAATAATCTGTCTGTAAACAATTGTTGGAAGAATTACTATTAAGTAGATGTCCTAACCGACTTGCCAAAACTATAGTTTGTTAACATGAAATCTGTGGAGTTGTTGAAAAATGAGTTTTGATGACTTCAACCTAAGTGTATGTAAAGTTCCGACTTCAACTGTATATACTATGTGTACCCTACCTCCTATCTTAACAGTAAAGTCCTGCGCCACCATGCAGTTCCTAGCAGCCAGGTCTCTGTGGACAAACTTCTTGGCGTTGAGGTAGGCCATGCCATCTGCTATCTCTGCTGCCATCTGAATCATCTCCCTCAGAGTGGGGGGCGGGCGCCCTGTAGGGTTATTCTGTTAAAATAAACAATCATACATTTATTAATACTAGGGCTATTCTACAAAATAATTCTAGGTTGCATCCCAAATGGCACCCAATTCCGTATATTGTGCACTACTTTTGAACAGGGCAATTTAAAACGTACTCCTAGTCTCACTCAGGCAAGCAGAGTCAGTCAGCCAGCCAGCCAGAGACAGTGCAAGACTAGTCTGGTTTCCAATGAGACACAAGGGGGCAGTAGAGTGTGTGTTTGTATGTACCTCAGAGTCAGGGCGGAGGCAACGCAGGTAGCTCTTCAGGTCGCCGTGTGTCATCAGCTCCATGACAACCAGAGTGGGTTGGCCCTTAGAGACCACACCCATCAGGCGCACCTGAGAGGGAAACATTTTGTTTACCTTACTTGCTTTGATTCTTGCACTGTGTCAGTTACCAACACCTACTTTTTGAAGAAAATTCTACTTTTGATGATCATGGTACGTGGTGGTCTCACCTTCCTTATTACAAGCTGCTAAATGACGTAAGGTGGCATCCTGTTCTATAATCTCTGTAGGTCTCTTACCACATGGTGGCAGGTGAAGCCCTTCATGACGGAGGCCTCGTTGAGGAACTCTATTCTCTCTCTCAGACTGGCCGACTCGTTGACCGTCTTCACCGCCACGCGTGTCTCCGGCTCGCCCTTCACGATGTCCTTGGCGATGCCCTCGTAGACCATGCCGAACGAGCCCTGACCTAGTTCACGCAAGATGTTGATCTTATCTCTGCCCACCTCCCAGTCGTCGGGCTCGTACACTGCAGATCACCACACACACACACACACACACACACACACACACACACACACACACACACACACACACACACACACACACACACACACACACACACACACACACACACACACACACACACACACACACACACACACACACACACACACACACACACACACACACACACACACACACACACACACACACACACACACAATCAATGGCTGGACACTACTAGACACAAACAATCAAGTATTGTTCACACAGACATCTAGCATAATGCTAACATTGTGCCAGCTAGTATGTGTCAGTTATTGTCTATTTACATGGTATACTAGTTTGAACATCAAAATCCAGTCAGCTACGCTTTTGTATTCACAAAGGTCAGCTGAGAATAAAGAATATTATTATAATATGTCCTTCCTGTCAGCAGAACTAAGGTACTCTGGGTTGGTGGAGGTGTAGAGGGGTCCAGAGGTCAGCTGAGAATAAAGAATATTATTATAATATGTCCTTACTGTCAGCAGCACTGAGGTACTCTGGGTTGGAGGAGGCGTAGAGGGGTCCAGAGGGGCCCTGGGTTTGCCTGGAGGGAACACAAGGAGGTAGGGTTAATAATATATCATGATTATACACAGAGTGCACAAAAGATGACATAGACTGACCAGGTGAAAGCTATGATCCCTTATTGATGTCACTTGTTAAATCCACTTCAATCAGTATAGATGAAGGGGAGAAGACATTTCTAAGCCTTGAGACAATTGAGACATGGATTGTCTATGTGTGCCATTTAGAGGATAAATGGGCAAGACAAAATATTTAAGTGTCTTTGAACGGGGTATTGTAGTAGGTGCCAGGGTTTTTCACGCTCAACCGTTTCCTGTGTGTTTCAAGAATGGTCCACCGCCTCCTGAGTGGCGTAGCGGTGTAAGGGACTGTATCGCAGCGCTAGAGGCGTCACTACAGACCAGGGTTTGATCCTGGGCTGTATCACAACTGGCCGTGATCGGGAGTCCCATAGGGCGGCGCACAATTGTCCCATCATCGTCCGGGTTAGGGGAGGGTTTGGCCGGGGGGGGCTTTACTTGGCTCATCGCACTCTAGCGACTCCTTGTGGTGGGCCGGGCGCATGCAAGCTGACCTCGGTCGTCAGGTGAACGGTGTTTCCTCCGACACATTGGTGCGGCTGGCTTCCAGGTTAAGCAGGGTGTTAAGAAGCGCGGTTAGGCGTGTAATTTTTAGGAGAAAGCATGACTCGATCTTCGCCTCCCGAGCCGGCTGGGGAGTCAGCAATGAGACAAGATCCAAATTGTGGAGAAAAAGGGGATAAAATACAAAGAATGGTCCACCACCCAAAGGATGAAATGAAATGGAAATTTAGACCACAATTAGTCGAGTCATGTGTTAGTGCTGGGCTGGAACAAAAGCCTATTAATACTACTGGTGTAGTACTACTAGTCAGGAGAGAAGCTGTGTAACACTACAAACCTTTTCTTGAACGACTGACACTACACACCAGGTCCATTCTTTCATAGACAGTTGGGTTGGCTGTAGTAAGATAGATGTGTAGAAGGCATAATACTTACTTCTTCTTGAACATGACGAATCCTCCAACTGTCACCAGTATCAGCAAAAAGATAAAAATTACTGGACCAATGATCTTCACAATGTTGGTTGGATCCATCCCTAAAAAAACACCACCATGGAAACAGTCAGTTATGGCCACATACAATTATTTTCTTAATTTTACTGTGCCTCGGTGTGCTCTAATGTTAGGGAGATTTAGGCCAGGTTACTGGTACTGCGAATGTAAAAGCTGTATACAAATTATATTTGATTGATTCACTGATTGGTCAAGCGGTCTGTGGTGTGTGTGTACATCTCTTACGCAGGTCTTCAACGTAGAAGTGTGTGGGGTCAGTCCAGGAGCCGTTTCCTGCCAGCGAGGTGGCTCGGATCCTCACGGTATAATTCCCAGGATGCACCACTCTCAGCTTGCAGCCCTCCGACTGCTGGTACATCTTCCTGGACACACAGTGGTGCAGCTCCTAGAACGAACACGCAGACTTTATTTTCATTTATTTATCTGTGTTTTAGGAGGAGATGAGTTGGAGGGGACAGGAGAACGGTAATAAGCCACTTAGATATAGAAATAAGATGTGAAGTATTGATTGAGAAGAGGAAACGATAAACAGGACATGCGTAATAATAGACTTAAGAAAAGATTGAAAACAACACACAGCTAATAGAATAGAATGTCTATGTGAATCAGATGTGTTTTGAAATCATTGCATATGAGCCAATAATAAAACTAATGACCTGATTTGAGAAAAACATGATTATGTTGTTTTCAACATCAGCGACATCAGCTATGACTATGGCCTTTGCAACGTTTCCATGGTAACTAAAACACAGCGCTGATGCAACATCAGGCTATTATTACTTTTCCAATAACGGTCCTAGAGGGGCAGGTGGCCTGGAGATTAGGAGCGTTGGGTCAGTAACCGAAAGGTTGCTGGATCGAATCCCTGAGCTGACAAGGTAAAAATCTGTCGTTCTGCCCCTGAACAAGGCACTGTTCCCCGGGCGCCGAAGACGTGGATGTTGATTAAGGCAGCACCCCGCACCTCTCTGATTCAGAGAGGTTGGGTTAAATGCGGAAGACACATTTCAGTTGAATGCATTCAGTTGTACAAATGACTAGTATATCCCCCCTTTCCTATTCACTAAATGAGAGCAGAGAGACTGTGGTACTGTTCTATTAAGTGAGACTGTGGGGGCACATCCAGTGTTTATGCTTGCGTTCTTGTGTGTGTTTACATGCATGTGTCTGAGAGCTCTCACCTCTGTGTCTCCCAGTCTCTTATAGTTTACTTCATACAGGATGATCATGCCGTTGGGGGCTTTAGGCTCCAGCCACTTGATATGAACTGTGTACTCAGTCACTTCGTAGCTGATGGGACCCACTATGTCATCGGCTTTGTCTGTTGACAGGATACACAAGGTGTTAAAATGGCCTCATTACTCTATCCCACTACTACAAACATCTCAGGTCTAGAAATACTGGGCAGAAGTAGACAAGAAATGATCATGTTAAACTGGTTAATACTTCTTACAGTGGTTTCTTAAAGGGATATTTTGGGATTTTAACAACCTTTATCTACTTCCCCAGAGTCAGATGAACTTGTGGATACCATTTTTATGCTAGCAGATACCCACAGACCTCCAGTCATTGCGCTAATGCTAGTTAGCATTGGCTTGCTAAACTACATCCAACTTCCTTCATACTGGACACAGAGACATCAAAATGGTATCCACGAGTTCATCTAACTCTGGGAAAGTAGATACAGGGCCTCATTACCAAAATCCCAAAGTATCCCTTTAAGTAGTGGGTGCGCGGTGTAGTGTGTGTGCGTGTATGTGTAGTGTACTAGTATGTAGATAGCCTCACCCTCAGGCATGGTGCGAGCTGAAACGAAGGCTGCCATACTGCAGCGTGAGGGGTCTGTGGGGTGGTTGCAGGCTAGCACATCGATCTGGTACGAGGTAAAGTGTCGGAGGCCGGAGATGACCGTAGACTCCTTGGAAAACACCGTCAGCTGGACCTTAGTGCTCTCCACACCATTACCATCTTCATCGTCTGGGCCGCGGGTGGCGAAACCGTCGGGCAGGGTGGCGGGTGTCGTCACGAACGACGGCTGCGTCTGATTAGCTACGCCCATAGCGGAGCGGCGCTGTCTTGGTCTGGGAGGGAATGAGGGATAATCAATTATTTAATCAAATCAATCATATATTTTATTATAACCACTACTTGCTAAATACATCACACCATTATGTTGAGGTTAATGCTACTGGGTAGATTGCTGGGTCGTATTCATAAGGCACCAAACGAAATGGGTCTTCAATTAGCCTTGAAGAAAGAAAAAAACTGGGTTGTATCCCAACAGTCTCTCCTTCCTCCTGAAGTGTGCACTTGTTCACTACTCCCAATACATTTCAAGCATGCCCCCCGGTGTAGACATGGGCTAGAAAGAGTTACCATGTCAAATGGTAACTCTTTCTAATCCATGAACACTTCGGGAGAAAGGAGAGATTATTGGGATGCAACCCAGCACTGTGTTATCAAGATCTGGAGGATGTGTTCTGCAGGGGAAACAGTATGAAGGTAAAGATCTCTCAGCTTGTCTGACAACAGGACAGGAAGGGATGGCAGTACAAATGATGAATGACGACAGCTTACATAAAACATATTGTGAATGTGTGTGTGTGTGTGTACATGTTATGTATGTTGGTTCTTTTGTACCCTGATTTCACAATTAACACATTTCCTAATTTAGACAAAGACTGACTGATTGATATCAATTGATTGATTGATCAATCTATCAAATGGATTATATAAAGCCCCTTTTTACATCAGCAGCTGTCACAAAGTGCTTATACAGAAACCCAACCAAAAAACACCTAGAAAGGCAGGAACCTCAGATGAAACCTTGAGAGGAACCAGGCTCAGAGGGTGGCCAGTCCTCTTCTGGCTGTGCCGGGTAGAGATTATAAGAATACATGGTCATTAAGGCCATATCGTTATACAAGATGTTCAAACGTTCACAGATGACCAGCACGGTCAAATAATAATCACAGTGGTTATAGAAGGTGCCACAGGTCACCACCTCAGGAGTAAATGTCAGTTGTCTTTTCATAGCCGAAGTCGAGAAAGCATGTGCGGTAGAGAGAGACGTTTGTCCTTGATTGATTGACTGACTGATTGATTAACTGACCGAGGTAGATGTCATACATACTTGGGCTCGAAGACCTCGTTGTGGATGTAGTTCTCGAAGGTCTTGCGGTACTCTGAGTCCTCTGCCTCCTTCTTCAGTTGTTTGTCTGTTTTGGGACAGGCACAGCAGCGGCCAAACTGCCCCTCATCCTCAGTCTGGTTCCACTTGGCCTCCTCATCGCTGTCCACTTGGGTGGGCACCCGCGACGGCAGCTTCATACCTGGAGGGAGACAGGGAGAGAGAGTCAGAGGCAAAGGGGGACAGAAACACAGAGACAGAGGTACAGAGAGAGGCAGATAGAGAGATATACATACAAATAAAGTATACATTTTATTTGACACATGCACCGAATACGACAGGTGTAGACCTTACAGTGAAATGCTTACTTACAAGCCCTTAACCGACAATGCAATATGGAGACAGAAGGAAACACACAGAGTCAGAGGCAGACAAAGATGGACACAGACAGAGTTGGAGACAGACACCCAAGAATACAGTGGCCTCCATCATTCTTAAATGGAAGAAGTTTGAAACCACCAAGACTCTTCCTAGAGCTGACCGCCCGGCCAAACTGAGCAATCGGGGGAGAAGGGCCTTGGTCAGGGAGGTGACCAAGAACCCGATGGTCACTCTGACAGAGCTCCAGAGTTCCTCTGTCCACCAATCAGCAATCCACCAATCAGGCCTTTATGGTAGAGTGGCCAGACGGAAGCCACTCCTCAGTAAAAGGCACATGACAGCCCTCTTGGAGTTTGCCAGATTCTCTGGTCTCTGGTCTGATGAAACCATGATTGAATTCTTTGGCCTAAATGCCAAGCCTCACGTCTAGAGGAAACCTGGCACCATCCCTATGATGAAGCATGGTGGTGGCAGCATCTTGCTGTGGGGATGTTTTTCAGCGGCAGGGACTGAGTGACTAGTTAGGGTCGAGGGAAAGATGAACAGATCAAAGTACTGAGAGATCCTTGATGAAAACCTGCGCCAGAGTGCTCAGGACCTCAGACTGGGCCGAAGGTTCACCTTCCAACAGGACAACGCAGGAGTGGCTTCGGGATAAGTCTCTGAATGGCCTTGAGTGGCCCAGCCAGAGCCTGGGCATCTCTGGAGAGACCTGAAAATAGCTGTGCAGCAACGCAACCTACATATACATTTTAGTACTTTAGCAGACTCTCTTATCCAGAGCGACTTACAGTTAGTTAGTGCATACATGTTCATACTTTTTTTGTACTGGTCCCCCGTGGGAATCAAACCCACAACCCTGGCGTTGCAAGCGCCATGATCTACCATTTGAGCTACACAGGACTGTCAACCTGACAGAACTTGGGAGGATTTGTAGAGAAGAATGGGAGAAACTCCCCAAATACATGTGCCAAGCTTGTAGCATCATACCCAAGAAGACTCGAAGCTGTAATCACTGCCAAAGGTTCTTCAACAAAGTACTGAGTCTGAATACTTACAGTCATGTGAAAAAGTAAGTACACCTCCTGGAAAGTTATTTTATTTTACATATTTGGACAGATGGATATGTAATTTTCACTTCAACACTATTGACAGATAAAGGTAACCCAATTTAACAAATCACACACACACAAAAAACTTTGAAAATGCATTTCCCTTATGGGGAAAAAGTTAGTACACCCCTGCCTTTACCATCACATAAAATGGCTATAATTAGGTACCAAAACAAGTGCAAATGATTAGAAAACAGAGAGAAACCTAGGAGGATCCAGCCTTCCATAAAGATAAGAAAATTGGTCTAGTTTGGTCTTAACCATATGGGTGTGTTTTGTTTATTTTAATTGCATGGCGATGGAGTCATAACAATTGCATAAGTATTTTTTGGGGGATGCGATTTGTTAAATTGGGTAACCTTTATCTGTCAATAGAGTTGAAGTGAAGATTACGTATCCATCTGTCCAAATATGTAGAGACCTTTCCAGGGGATGTACTTACTTTTTCGCATGACTGTATGTAAATGTTATATTTCTAAAAACCTATTTTTGCTTTGTCATTATGGGGTACTGTGTGTAGATTGATGAAGAAAATAAACAATTTAATACATTTTAGAATAAGGCTGTAATGTAACAGAATGTGGAAAAGGTCAAGGGTCTGAATACTTTCCGAATGCACTGGTCAGATAAACTAGTCTACTCTTTCAATTTAGTTTGTGGCAAAAACCTAGGAGGAAAGAAAGCAGCAGTTGACTACTTGGGGCGGCAGGTAGCCCAGTGGTTAGAGTGTTGGGCCCATAACCGAAAGGTTGCTGGATCAAATCCCCGAGCTGACAAGGTAAAAATCTGTCGTTCTGCCCCTGAACAAGGCAGTTAACCCACTGTTCCTAGGCCGTCATTGAAAATAAGAATATGTTCTTAACTGACTTGCCTAGTAAAATAAAGGTAAAATAAATAAATTGTCAACGCTTTAATCAAATCAGTAGGCCATATCAATATCTTTAATAATACCGTATAGTTATCATGACATTAGTTTTTATCAACTTCAATACGTTTTCTTTTATTATATTTTGGACCAGAATCAGTGAGGGTCCAACATATTAATTTAATATTTTCATAATTTATCTGAAGATAAACCAAATAGCAGCAGTAGCCTACCAATACGCAAATTAGGGTGCCAAATGAACAGCCCACTCACCGATGCGATCCGGTTCCGTGCCCCTAACAGATCCGATCAAAAAGAGTTGTTTGTTTGTTAACAACCCATCACTAGGCTACACTGACGAGTCACTTTAGCAGTCACTAACAAGTCTTGACGGGTTTCGAATCCTAGGAAAATACAAACAAGCTCTTTGGTTTACTTGTTCCGATGCAATACCATGGACATTATAACAATTATTAAGTGGATTTCAACTCATTGTTACCACCTACATTACATGGGATGTGTAAATTCACTCACAGGAGACGATGAAGAAACATCAAGCTCTTCCTCCTCTATGAAAATAAATGTAACTGCAGCCAACCACGGCATACAAAAATAACACAGGTATCGAGAGGCAGGACAGACAGCAGACTGGCAAACCAGCAGTTTCCCTGTCATCGCTCGCTTTGTGACTGACAGGCGCCTGTCCTATCAGTAGATCACTAGATGATGTATATCGTACGGAAGAAGGCTATACAGACTCTTCTGACTAGTGATTTGAAACTAGAAGCCTAGTTAATTTATGAAGTGGAATAAGTAGCCAGCTTTCAATGAGTCTGTTATTGGCTATTTAGACGACAACCGGCGCTTATGGAAAACACTGCCTTCCTGGCAGTAGTCCAATAGAATAGAATAGAGTAGTCCACCGGAGAAAGATACTCAAACTCACCTTTCTAGCAGTAGTCAAACGAATGATAGTTTATAAAAATATAAACGCAACATGTATAGTGTTGGTCCCATGTTTCATGAGCTGAAATAAAAGATCCCAGAAATGTTCCATACGCACAAAAAGCGTATTTTGCTCAAATGTTGTGCACAAATTTGTTTACATCCCTGTTAGTAAGCATTTCTCCTTTGCCAAGATAATCCATCCACCTGACAGGTGTGGCATATCAAAAAGCTGATTAAACAGCATGACCATTACAAAGGTGCGCCTTGTGCTGGGGACAATAAAAGGCCACTAAAATGTGCAGTGTCACAGATGTCTCAAGTTTTAAGGGGGCGTGCAATTGTCATGCTGACTGCAGGAATGTCCACCAGAGCTGTTGCCAGAGAATTTCATGTTAATTTCTGTACCATAAGCCGCCTCAAACATCGTTTTAGAGAATTTGGCAGTACGTCCAACCTGCCTCACAACCGGAGACCACGTGTATGGCATTGTGTGGGCGAGCGGTTTGCTGATGTCAATGTTGTTAACAGAGCGCCCCATGGTGGCAGTGGTGTTATGGTATGGGCAGGAATAAGCTACAGACAACGAACACAATTGCATTTTATCGATGGCATTTTGAATGCACAAAAATACAGTGACGGGATCCTGAGGCCCATTGACCTCTTTTTAAGGTATCTGTGACCAACAGATTGCATATCTGTATTCCCAATCATGTGAAATGCATAGATTAGGGCCTAATACATTTATTTCAGTTGACTGATTTCCTCATATAAACTGTAACTCAGTAAAATCAATGAAATAGTTGCAAGTTGCATTCATATTTTTCTGACAGAAGTTACATTTGTAGAATAGAATTTGTAGAATAGAATAACAGTCTCTCTAAAACACACCTTTCTGACAGTAGTCAAACTTGTAGAGTTCGCTGGCCTCAGGCTGCTGCTGACAGTACACCAGGTAGTGAGTGATGTTGCCGTTGGGATCCGTGGGGGGCTTCCACTTCAGGATGATCTGAGAGGACGAGTTTGATGACGAGATGGGGTCCAGGGGCACGGACGGTTCTTGGGGAGAACACAGATACATACCATAGGGGTTAATAATGTCTATGACAGAGAAACTCAAATCTGGACCTTAAGTCCAGTTCCACTGCTGATTTTCATACCTGTCCTCTAATCTGGGACTGATTAAAACTTGGGACATTAGGTGAGTGCAATTAACTACCAAGTAAAAAAGAATCAGATTTGAATATCCCTGGTCTATGATATACACCTATCTGTTAGAACAGGGGTATTCAAATCAGGGCCTTGAGGTCTGCAGCCCTGCTGGTATGTATTCATTCTTCCTTGCTAACCATGGAATAATTTTGGACTGTGAGCGTACTCTCTGGCCAATTAACCAATCAACTAACTACTGGGGAGAAATGAGCACCAGCAGTCCTGCGTATGTCAATGCCCGGACATTAATACCCCTTTATTTAGTCAAATAACAATATGATAACTAACAAAAAGGTTCACAGTGTTCAATATGCTTATTTCTAAATATCTACAGTGTATGTATCAGCAGTGGAAGGGGGAGGGGTAAAAAACCCCAGGGTGAGTGAATGACTGGCAGACAGGACAGAGAGTACCAGGCATCACCGTCAGTACCGGTGTGTGATTACATTCGGTCTGTGAGTGATGATGATGACGGTGACTGACAGGGTCTGCATGTCTGATGATGACGCTGACACCTACAGGGTACAGGTCAGATCACATTGTCAGACTCTGTTAGAGAACAATGAACATTAAGTCTAAATGACAGATTCTCCTCTCGAGGTATGCATGTGTGAGTGTTTGTGGGGGTGATGGAGTCGTGACACAGGATAGGTGTCTGACAGGTGAGGAGGGTGAAACTAGAAAAACTAGATCACCCTCGAGAACACACACCTATTCTCCAGCCAGCCTGCCGATTGTGCTGTGCCAGCTGCTATGACTTTAGAGAACAAAGATCATGTTTAATGACCGCTTTTCCTAGAGGTACAGTGCATTCGGAAAGTATTCAGACCTCTTGACTTTTTCCACATTTTGTTACGTTACAGCCTTATTCTAAAAAAAAAAAAAACGGAAATATCACATTTAAATAAGTATTCAGACCCTTTACTCAGTACTTTGTTGAAGCACCTTTTGCAGCGATTACAGCCTCAAGTCTTCTTGTGTATGACACTACAAGCTTGGCACACCTGTATTTGGTGCAGATCCTCTCTGTCAGGTTGGATGGGGAGCATCGCTGCACAGCGATTTTCAGGTCTCTCCAAAGATGTTAGATCGGGTTCAAGTCTGGGCTCTGGCTGGGACACTCAAGGACATTCAGAGACTTGTCCAAAGCCACTCCTGCGTTGTCTTGGCTGTGTGCTTAGGGTTGTTGTCCTGTTGGAAGGTGAAATTTCTAAAAACCTGTTTTCACTTTGTCATTATGGGGTATTGTGTATAGATTGATGAAGGAACCCATGTTCGGTCCAACTGCCACACAAACATAGCATGACAATGAGTGACATGGGCTCCTGAGTGGCGCAGTGGTCTAAGGCACTGCATCTCAGTGCAAGAGGCGTCACTGCAGTCCCTGGTTCGAGTCCCATAGGGCGGCGCACAATTGTCCCAGCGTCGTCCAGGTTTGGTCGGGGTAGGCCGTTGTTGTAAATAAGAATTTGTTCATAACTGACTTGCCTAGTTAAATAAAAATAAATCAAAAACAAGGACTTGGCAAAATAGCAGAAACAGATCTGGGACCAGGCAGAGACTTCAACTGCAACTAGAACACGCCTGCCGCCTTCATGCCCGCTGGGGTCTGATGGTTCTGTGCCAACTGTCGTGCGACGAGGCGGCATGCCATGCGGCTGCACTGTAATGTGGTTTAACAGGAAGGAAGCAGACAACGCACAATAAGTACAAAGGAAGCCAGTCAGACTAACTCAGAGACCTGTCTGTGTTCAACCCTAAACCACAGCCTGCCCTCTGGAGAGACAGACACACACACACACACACACACACACACACACACACACACACACACACAGGGTGACAAAAGATTCATGACCTCAGCTTGAGTGAATAGTGACTACAGACATTTGGCACGAGGCAGAGAGACAATGAGACTGGTAGGTACAGGTAGCACTCCTGTCTCATCATCATCATATCCTTCCTCTTCCTTGTTCTCGTGCCATTAGCTATGACACACCTCAGCTAACAGCTGAGGTGAGGCAGAGGACAACAGCCAATCTACCAGCTACTGTAGCTCTTAAACCACTTATCCTAACCAGGGGCAGTTGAATCCCACCCTCGACCCTGGAGAACCTGCTAGATGATTGTTATATTAGATAGTCCACTCACCTGTTGGTCTGATTAAGGGGTTGGGGGAGGGGGATGAGAGCTTGAGATCACCAGAGAGAATGAGGATCTTACTCACAGGATTGAATTAAGAACTGTATGGTTGTGTCACAAATGGCACCCTATTCCTTATATGGTGTACTACTTTCGACCAGGGCCCATAGCCTATATCTCAATAAGGGCTCTTACTGGTGGCGTTGGTCCTGACGTATATGATCTTGCTCTTGGCCCCGAGGACCTGGTGTTCATCAGAGGCAGAGAGCTGGGTCTTGACCATGATGGCGTACTGCGTCCAGGGCTTCAGAGACAAGATCAGAGTACCTGGAAGGAACAATAGTATTTGTTATGTGTTGCAGCATGGACACTACTGAGAAATACTTGTTGTTCTTACCTTGCTACTACAGTGAATCAGGGTACCTGGAACAATAGTATTGGTATATGTTGCAGTACGGAAACTATTGAGTGCAACACTGGTTGTTCCTTCCTTGCTACTACAGTGACCAGTATGTACCTGTACTGTATGCTGAGAGTTGTCAAATAAAAATGAATGGCTAAGCAGCTAAAATAATTTAACCGTCCGTCCATTCTGTATAGTTGTTAGACAGATTGACAGACAGTTGACACTCATGATGGATTAAAGGTAGACTCAGCGAAATTATGTAGTCACGAGCAGCACTGCAGCTATTGAGACGTGCGAGATGCAAGACTTCTCTCTCACACAGTATCTGCGCACGTGCAAGAGTTCACTTCACGCTGTTACAGAATGGTAGCCAGGGCACCTAAACAGCGGAGAGGTTGAGCCTCTCACTTCAACGCTCTTAGTTGTTGCGGAAATTGACCCTATGCTGTTTACTTTCTGCAGCTACATCATATCATGGAGTCTACCTTTAATCAACCAAAACGTTTGTTATGTCCATCATATTTCTGCATCCGAGCCTCCATTTTACAGTTGTAAGACAGAAGAGAATAAAATGTTACCTGGCTCCACCTGTGGGTTGCCCTCTGTAGCCCTGGCTGGGGGGTCCAGGTCAACTATTACCCAGTTAGAACCACACGCGTCCTGGCCGTCAAACTCTGTCACGTTGGGGTAGGGCCTGAGAGAGGGGAGAGACACAGAATAGCATAGATAAGAAATAAGGAGACACACACACAAAGGGTACTGCGCCAAAAAGGTTCTTAGGAAAGGAGGAATTTTACTATTCTCCTGGAAAGACTTGACTACATTGAATTTTCCACAAAGTTCTTCAGAAAGGAAGACGTTAAATGGTACTGATCTAATACAGTAAGTTCCTAGGGAAGACTGTGGGCCATAGTGTACTGATACAATTAAAATCCCACTTCTCTGGAAACTGCTCATTCACAAAAGTAACTTGAGTGCTTTAGACTCCAGCTGCCCTTCTGAAAAATTACTTCAGATGGCACAGCCATGTCCAACACACACACACACACACACACACACACACACACACACACACACACACACACACACACACACACACACACACACACACACACACGTACGTGTACTTACGCTTCCTTGTAGAAGAGCATGAAGCCCAGCAGGTCTCTGAAGTCAGGAGGCCAGAAAGGTTCCCACCTGATCACGATCTTATCATGCGTGGCACGCACCTGAGTGAACCTTAACTCCTGGTTCTCACCTGAGAGAGTCACATACACACAGACGCACGGTTACTATCATAGGAAATGGTCAGTATTACACTGTCCTAAGTCTGTGACATACAGTGGGGAGAACAAGTATTTGATACACTGCCGATTTTGCAGGTTTTCCCACTTACAAAGCATGTAGAAGTCTGTATTTTTTATCATAGGTACTCTTCAACTGGGAAAATCCAGAAAATCACATCGTATGATTTTTATGTAATTAATTTGCATTTTATTGCATGACATAAGTATTTGATACATCAGAAAAGCAGAACTTAATATTTGGTACAGAAACCTTTGTTTGCAATTACAGAGACCATACGTTTCCTGTAGTTCTTGACCAGGTTTGCACACACTGCAGCAGGGATTTTGGCCCACTCCTCCATACAGACCTTCTCCAGATCCTTCAGGTTTCGGGGCTGTCGCTGGGCAATATGGACTTTCAGCTCCCTCCAAAGATTTTCTATTGGGTTCAGGTCTGGAGACTGGCTAGGCCACTCCAGGACCTTGAGATGCTTCTTACGGAGCCACTTCTTAGTTGCCCTGGCTGTGTGTTTCGGGTCGTTGTCATGCTGGAAGACCCAGCCACGACCCATCTTCAATGCTCTTACTGAGGGAAGGAGGTTGTTGGCCAAGATCTCGCGATACATGGCCCCATCCATCCTCCCCTCAATAGGGTGCAGTCGTCCTGTCCCCTTTGCCGAAAAGCATCCCCAAAGAATGATGTTTCCACGGTTGGGATGGTGTTCTTGGGGTTGTACTCATCCTTCTTCTTCCTCCAAACACGGCGAGTGGAGTTTAGACCAAAAAGCTCTATTTTTGTCTCATCAGACCACATGACCTTCTCCCATTCCTCCTCTGGATCATCCAGATGGTCATTGGCAAACTTCATACGGGCCTAGACATGTGCTGGCTTGAGCAGGGGGACCTTGCGTGCACTGCAGGATTTTAATCTATGACGGCGTAGTGTGTTACTAATGGTTTTCTTTGAGACTGTGGTCCCAGCTCTCTTCAGGTCATTGACCAGGTCCTGCCGTGTAGTTCTGGGCTGATCCCTCACCTTCCTCATGATCATTGATGCCCCACGAGGTGAGATCTTGCATGGTGCCCCAGACCGAGGGAGATTGACCGTCATCTTGAACTTCTTCCATTTTCTAATAATTGCGCCAACAGTTGTTGCCTTCTCACCAAGCTGCTTGCCTATTGTCCTGTAGCCCATCCCAGCCTTGTGCAGGTCTACAATTTTATCCCTGATGTCCTTACACAGCTCTCTGGTCTTGGCCATTGTGGAGAGGTTGGAGTCTGTTTGATTGAGTGTGTGGACAGGTGTCTTTTATACAGGTAACGAGTTCAAACAGGTGCAGTTAATACAGGTAATGAGTGGAGAACAGGAGGGCTTCTTAAAGAAAAACTAACAGGTCTGTGAGAGACGGAATTCTTACTGGTTGGTAGGTGATCAAATACTTACGTCATGCAATAAAATGCAAATTAATTATAAAAAAAATCAAACAATGTGATTTTCTGGATTTTTGTTTTAGATTCCGTCACTCACAGTTGAAGTGTACCTATGATAAAAATTACAGACCTCTACATGCTTTGTAAGTGGGAAAACCTGCAAAATCGGCAGTGTATCAAATACTTGTTCTCCCCACTGTACGTACATGCGTGCGTGTGCGCACAAGCATGTGTGTGGGGCGGCAGGTAGTCTAGCGGTTAGAGCGTTGGGCCAGTAGTCAAAAAGGTTACAGGTTCAAATCTCTGAGCCGACTAGGTGAAAATCTGCTGATGTGCCCTTGAGCAAGGCACTTAACCCCAATTGCTCCTGTAAGCTGCTCTGGATAAGAACGGCTGCTAAATAAAAAATAAATAAAAAAAGGTGTATATGTCTGCGCTTGTGTGTGTGTTGGCGTTCATGCGTGTGTGTACTCAAGACTGTATGGTCCTTACAGGAGGCCTGGTCTCCATTGGTCTTGGATACGATGTCGTTCTTGTGCTGTCTGTCTTTGGTGCCGGTCACCTCCTCCATCTTACGGATCTCTGACATGCAGAGCTTAATGTTGAGTTGAAAGAACATGCGCCCCTGGAGGATGGTCAGGTTGTGTTTGTTCCAGTCCCACAGCTGACGCAGGTTCTGGTTGTCTAACGCATAAAACGAGTAGCTCCTGGGGAAGAAACAGACACCAGGGTTGGGGTCAATTCCATTTAAATTCCACTCAATTCAGTAAGTAAACCAAATTCCAATTCCACATTTTCCTCAGTGAAAAACATTGAAGATAATTGTAATTTCAGTGTACTTTCTGAATTTACTAGAATGAATTTAAATGGAATTGACCCCAACCCTGACAGATACATTATATTTAAGTATTTTTAAGGGTATTTTAAGTATTATTGACAGATATAGTTTGAATATGAGAGGGGGAGGAGAAAGAAGAAGAGGAGGAGGGGGAGTTCGAGGAACAGAAAGAGAAAGAAGCGAACTGCTGGGAAGAAGAAAGGAGGAAGAGGACGAGAAGGAAAGTCAACTTACCCGTCTATCAGTATGTCCCCTCTGATGACCCGCAGTTTGCGGAGGAAGGAGAGAGAGACGAGGGCATAGGAGCGCCGGACAGTCAGATACCCTGTTATCACCTCCAACTGACCAAGGTTAGCCTCCAGCTCTGCTGCTATGTTATCTGCACACAATCAAATCCTTATTAACTAAGAAGGAACTTTGGTTACAAGCAGGGGCGACATAATGACATACACACACTGTAGTAAATTAGACAAGGGCTCCCAATACTCACTTCCTCCTCTGAGGTTGATTTCCATGCTGCCGTTGAGCACTGTGCATCCTCTCAGAGCCTGTGCTGCTGTCACAGAGTCCACCATCTTCTGGCCCATACACACCTTAGGACACAGCCCAGCACATGGAGTACAGATTAACCTGCATGAGGAGATGGAGAGGCACACACACACACACACACACACACACACACACACACACACACACACACACACCAGATAACATAGTAGAATATTATTTTTGCAGATTTTACATTGATATTCTGACTCCAAGTATCGATATGGAAGAAATTGCTAGGTAGATCACATTAAAATTGAATGTACCTGGCCAGAACGCCGGTTTTTCTCATCTTTTAGCTTGCTCTCCATATTGTTTTTGAATGTTTGAAATGGTGTGACAACATGTTAACACTTATCGCCAAAACTCGTTTTCTCTTGGCTCTCACTTGTTCCTCTGCAGCAGACATATAGTGAGCAATGTTTTTGGAACATCGAATCACAATACAAAATCGCAGTGGCAATACAAATAGAATCGTGATACATATAGAACCGCAATACATATTGTATCAGCACCTAAGTATTGTGATAATATCGTACCGTGAGGTCCCTGGCAATTCCTGGGGTCATACCGTACAAACACACACAAGTCAAATAACACACACTCTTGGGGTAGACACACACAGACAGTCAGAGAGTTCACACAGTCACTGAGTTCGACTCACAGGAGGTGGGAACCACTTTCAAAGACATAATCAGACTCTCACTCAGCGGTGCACGCACGCACGCACACACACAGCGTTTGCCCAACAGCTACTCTATAACTTTATAGTCACCTCACAATTAATTGAAGGAAGTGGGCATGTATCCTTTCATAAGAGCTATGATGCCCTCATCTACTCCTCAACCTTCCCAGAGAGAGGGAGAGAGGATGAGAGAGAGGACTACTTTACAACCTAACAATGGAGTTAAGTACAAACTTTCATAAGAGAGGTATGAAATGTCTTGACACCCTGATCTTGCCCTTCAAACACTTCAGCTGTGATTGCACACTGGTATTTCACCCAATAGATATTGGAATTTATCAAAATTGGATTTGTTTTCAAATTCTTTGTGGGTCTGTGTAATCTGTTTCTCTAATATGGTCATACATTTCAAACAGGTGCAGTTAATACAGGTAATGAGTGGAGAACAGGAGGGCTTCTTAAAGAAAAACTAACAGGTTTGTGAGAGCCGGAATTCTTACTGGTTGGTAGGTGATCAAATACTTATGTCATGCAATAAAATGCAAAAAACACACAGCCTTCAAAATCACAGTTGAAGTGTACCTATGAGACCTCTACATGCTTTGTAAGTAGGAAAACCTGCTAAATCGGCAGTGTATCAAATACTTGTTCTCCCCACTGTATATGTTTTAGAGGGTGGGGCTTAAGCTGCATCCCTGTCTCACCCCACAGCCCTGTGGAAAGAAATTAGTTTTTTGCCAATTTTAACCGCACACTTGTTTGTGTACATGGATTTTATAATGTTGTATGTTTTTCCCCCAACACCACAATCAATCAATTTGTATAGCAGACCGTCATGCCAAATTGAGTCAAAAGCTTGAAGTCAACCAAGCACAAGAAGACTTTGCCTTTGTTTTAGTTTGTTTGTTTGACAATCAGGGTGTGCAATGTTGCTGTTGATGCATATCTCATGATAGTTATTGGGGTCAAATTTGTCTACACTTTTGTGGAATGGGGTTATCAGTACTTGGTTCCATTGGGGAAGATGCCAGAGCTGAGGATGATGTTAAAGAGTTTAAGTATAGCCAATTGGAATTTGAGGTATGTATAATTGATCATTTTATGTAGAAAACCATCAATACCACAGGCCTTTTTGGGTTGGAGTGTTTGTACTTTGTCCTGTAGTTCATTCAATGTAATTGGAGAATCCAGTGGGTTCTGGTATACTTTAATAGCTGATTCTAAGATTTGTAATTATCATGTATATGTTTTTGCTTTTTGTTCTTTGTTATAGAGCCAAAAAGATTGGAGAAGTGGTTTATCCACACATCTCCATTTTGGATAGAAAACTCTGTTTGTTTAGTGACTTCCAATTTACCCAGAAGTGGTTAGATTCTATGGATTCTTCCATTACATTGCGCTGATTTCTGACGTGCTGTTCCTTCTTTTTCCGTAGTGTACATTACCATTAAAAAGTTTGGGGTCAATTAGAAATGTGCTAGTTTTTTGAAGAAAAGCTAATTTTTTATCCATTTGTCCATTAAAAAAGTGTAGACATTGTTAATGTTGTAAATGACTACTGTAGCTGGAATATCTACATAGGTGTACAGAGGACCATTATCAGCAACCATCACTGTGTTCCAACAGCACGTTGTGTTAGCTAATCCAAGTTTATCATTTTAAAAGGCTAATTGATCATTAGAAAACCCTTTGGTAATTATGGAACAGCTGAAAACTGTTGTGCTGATTAAAAAAACAATACAACTGGCCTTCTTTAGACTAGTTGAGTATCTGGAGCATCAGCATTTGTGGGTTCGATTACAGGCTCAAAATGTCCAGAACCAAAGAACTTTCTTCTGAAACTCGTCAGTCTTTTCTTGTTCTGAGAAATTAAGGCTATTCCATGTGAGAAATTGCCAAGAAACCGAAGATCTTGTACAACGCTGTGTACTACTCCCTTCACAGAACAGCGCAAGCTGGCTCTAACCAGAATAGAGAGAGGAGTGGGAGGCCCCGGTGCACAACTGACTAAGTGGACAAGTACATTAGGGTGTGGATGGGACTACCAGCTCTCTGTAACCTAGAGGGGTGCATTAGTGGGGGTTGGGCCTGTTGCTCTGCTCACGGCCTGTGGCGGGGGTATGGGGGGGCAGAAGGGGCATAGGTCTGATCTGAGGGGGCCTATATAGAGTGTGGCCAGGGTTTGATTGGGATGTGGCTGGTGAATCTCTCCCTATCTCTCTCTCAAAAAGGAAATGCATCTGGTGAGTTTGGGGAATGACTGAAGTACTGTAATAACGTTGCTGTATCTGAAAATCTTTGTCATGTGGTTAATTCTATTGAAAATCTAAATCAAAATGATACAAAAAGTAACTTCTATTACCATTGCAAACTATGTAAAAAGCTAACAAATAAAAACATTGCAGCCTGCAGGTAGGCAATATCCTGATAATGGCCTGTCTGCAACAAACTTGAAACATTGTATCAACTATCAAAAGGGTCAGGCACCATTGTATAAAATACTCTGGGCCCTGAGTTTCCCACACCAGTGAGCTCCAGACAGGCACAGTTGTAGGCTATTTGCGCAAAGGACAAGAAGTAATTAGGTAGGCCAATTTGATGACATTTCCACTGGTTCAGAGAATTACATGTTTCCCTTTCACGCTGAGTGGTTATCGAGGAAAGGGAGAGAGTTGGAAAGATTGTTCAAATACATTTAGGAACTATTGTCATTCTCAATTGATGTAAAAACAGTCTTCCTTCACTTTCTGTTTGAGGTGAAGAAAACATAACTTGGAGAAGCTCCATGGCTCATAAGTGGTGATCAGAAATACTATCAGATCTACAAATGGGAACATTTATAGGCTCATATTTACACGCAGGCCAAGTATCCTAGGCCTACTTCTATGCGTAATAAGGTACGCGTCCTTACTCAACATTGACAAGAGTGCTCCAAACAAAAGACAATTAATAAATTTACAAAACTCAAATTTGAATTCAATAAACCAAAACTTGAGAGCTCTGCAAAAAACGTGTCCACTCCCAAAATGAGAATGGTCAAATAATAATAATATATTGAATGCATTAAGAGAAATTACCATAGCCCAACCAACATTGTAGATTAGAAATTATGGGAATTAAAAGTAAATGATTTACTGGTGATATATGCAATGGGGAATTGATAAGACTAACAATCAAAGGGAAAACAATTCACACAATGAAGTTATGAAACAATGAATGTGCACGAATTGGCTGGAGAGAGTGCATTCTGGAGAGACGTGCGGTGTGAATCTTAGCCACACTCCCATTCTTCTTGGACTGTGCCATCCCCGTCGCCTCTGCAATGGATTAGCCCACTGAGACAGGTGCAAATCAGCCAGGTGTCTTGTGTGCCATTAAAATATATTTATATTTGTTACTCGATTTAAAAAATATTTGCCGACCAACAGCTTATCGACCAAACAATCGTCCAGTTGACTAAATGGGGTCAGCCCTAGTTTCTTCCTATAGTATAGTAGCATATTTTCATTGCAATGCGTGTACGTGTGTGATTTGCTAAAACAAATGCGTGAGTGGCAGTATGTTGTCGGTAGAGCAACACTGTTGTAGCACAAGCAAATGACCCCAGTAACTACTGAGGTTTGACATGAATGGCTGCGTCTCAAATGGCACTCTATTCCCTATATAGTGCACTATAGTCCCTATGGGCCCTAGTCAAAAGTAGTACACTAAATAGGGAAAAGGAGCCACTTGGGACACATTCAATAACGATAGGGAGAGAGAGCGCGAGAGGAGAGAGAGAATGAGAGAGAGAGAGAGAGAGAGAGAGAGAGAGAGAGAGAGAGAGAGAGAGAGGGTGAGAGAAAGAGAGCGAGAGGGAAAGAGAGCGAGAGGGGAAGAGAGCGGGGATAGGGGAGAGAGAGGGTGAGAGTAGGAAAAAGATGCGAGAGGAGAGAGCGAGGAGAAATAGGGAGCAGAAGGAGAGATTTGAGGTGAGGACAATGGGTGGCGGGGAGGGTGGTGAAATCCAGCCTGCCCCTACCGAACCACACAGCCAGCTCCTACCCAGTCTTCCCCCTGCCAGCCCCTACGCAGCTTTCACCCAGCCAGCCACGCTGTAACAAAAGCCACGAAGACGCAAAGAGGCCAGACCCATATCTGTCCAACTAATGATTAGTGTGTCTGGAGTCAGTGTGACACAAACACACCCAGCTCCTTCTCTCTAGTTGCGAGGCAGGATTGGAACGCACACAAGCACACACGACCTTAAACATTGTTATTGGCAAATCAATGAGCACTGTAGCCTAGCCCTGCATGACAGATGGTCTCAGCTGGCGAAGTTCAGACTGGCTCAGCTACTCAGCTCCGGACTGGAGATAACAATAGCAAACAGAAATGAAATGCTATGAGGAATTTAGTCTGTAGCCCAGCACAAAACACTGCACACACACAGACACACCACTGCCCTGTTTTCCTGCCTGCTTCGCTAGCTGCTGTGACCTGAACAAGCTGAACTCTCTGCATAGAGAACACACTGTGCCGACCAACGCCTCCACACTCACGCTGCAGCGTCACACGCACGCACACGCACACGCACACACACACACACGGAGTACAACAGAGGAGCCTCGCGGTACTGCATTGTCAAAGAGCTTTTGCAGCGTTTTGTTCTAACTGGCACAACACCCTCTGAAACCGCACTGAGACGACTGTATATGTACCTATTGAGATGACTGCATATGTACAAGTTCCTTTCTCACACCCCATCTTGTGCAAATGCAAACGTTATGGTGTTCACTTTAGTATTAAAATAGTAATAAGACTTAGGTAGTGGAGATTTTAGATAGATAGATAGGTACTTTATTGATCCCCCGGGGGGGGAATTTCCTGAAGTGGTGTATAGAGTAGGCTTACCCTTCATTGTTGAGTTCACAATATAATTAATACAGCATTGTACTGTGTGTGTACAATGTCAAATCAAATACAATTTTATTGGTCACATACACATGGTTAGCAGATGTTATTGTGAGTGTAGCGAAAATGCTTGCGATAATGCTTGTGAGTGTAGCGAAATGCTTGCGAAAATGCTTGTGAGTGTAGCGAAATGCTTGCGAAAATGCTTGTGAGTGTAGCGAAATGCTTGCGAAAATGCTTGTGCAATGTGTATAGTATTTTGACATATATATATAGTGGAGTTGACTATAGATACAGTAAACAGGCATACTTACAAACACAGTACTTAGGCTTACGTGCTAGAATTGATGGTGGTGTATAGTACTGTTTTATAGACTTACATAGTGGAGTAGACCGTGGTGTAAAGAGTTGAATATACAGTAAGTAGACTTACGTGGTGGAGTTGACAGTAGTATATCCAGAGGGGCACTCAGGTATACAGGCTCCGTTGTGGAGGACATACTCATGGCAGTCGCTGCTCTTGCTCTGCTTACACTTGTTGTGGAGGTCCTGGCAGAAGGAGAAGGGGACGCAGCGCCAGCCTCTATAGATGTAGTATCCCTGTGGACAGCGGTCCACACAGGCCTCCTGGTAATAGGGATGAGTTGGATGAATTGTTTAGTTGATGGAGAGCATCCATATCAATTCAAATATTTGGTAATATAATACATTTGAGTGATATTTTCCATTGCTGGACCGACATGAGTTTAAATAAACACGATTCTAGTTTGATTAAGCTCCCCCCCCCCCAGCAATAGATAAGTAAGCTTGTGTTTAGTATGCACGCACACATCTTACTATATTCCACAGGTAAAACTTTGATTCATTGATTAATTATCTCTAGCACCCATCATGAATTTGAATTCTTGAAGAATGAAAACTTCCTTGCCATGCAACAAATGTTACAATGTATTTCTCTTTGCGTTGTACATAGAAGCATCCACATAAACCCAAAAAAAACAACTATCAACTAATCGATTCTGAGAAACGTGTGTTGAACTCCTCTATACTGTACCTTGTGCTGGAGGTTCTTGCAGGCTACGCAGCTGCTGCTGTTATGGGGCTCAGAGCAGCCTCCCAGACATGACTCATGGCAACACTGGTTGTCCTTGGTACAGGCCCGGTGCTTACAGCTGGGGGGGCACACTGTGGAAGCGTAGAAGGAGAGAGGGGGGGGGGTTTCAAAACGTTTCCATCTAGGGCTGGGCGATACAGTGAGCTTCAAAAATATTGGGACAGTGAATTTTGTTGTTGTTTTGGCTCTGTACTCCAGCACTTTGGACTTTAAATTATTCAATGGCTTAGGAGGTTAAAGTGGAGACTGTCAGCTTTAATTTGATGGTATTTTTATCTATAATCAGGTGAACTGTTTTGAAATTACAGCACTTTTTGTACATAGTCCCCCCAAAAGTATTGGGACAAATTCACTTGTATGTGTATTAAAGTAGTAAAAAGTTAATCCCATATTCCACAAGCTTGTGATTCTACAAAAGTGTTGGATGCATTTGCTGTTTGTTTTTGTTTTGTTTCAGATTATTTTGTTGCCAATAGAAATGAATGGTAAATAATGTATTGTGTCATTTTGGAGTCACTTTTATTGTAAATATATGTTTCTAAACACTTCTACATTAATGTAGATGCTATCATGAATACGGATAATCCTGAATGAATCGTGAATAATGATGAATGAGAAAGTTACAAATATCATACGCCCCTCTCATCATTACAATAACAGGGGAGGTTAGCGTTTTTGGAGGGGTATGATATTTGTGCGTCTGCTGGAGTACAGAGCCAAAATCAACAAAAAAATGTGTCACTGTCCCAATACTTTTGGAGTTCACTGTATTATATATGGAGCAATTTCAGTGCCAATTATCGACATCGACCACATCGATCACTTATTGCAGGGATTTTGCTGATATGGTTTATTATGATAAGTAGCCTATACAATTAAATGAAATACATGTGTTAATTGTTAATGGGACAATTGATGGCTACAACCATCAAACTAGTAGTAGCAGTTTAAAGGATACCATTACAATACAGGGGAGGGTAGCATTTTTGGGGGGTATGATATTTGTGCGTCTAACTTTCTCACTCAGTATTTGATATATAAGAGTGTACAAAACATGCTCTTTCCATGACAGACTGACCAAGTGAATCCAGGTGAAAGCTATGATCCCTTATTGATGTCACCTGTTAAAACCGTGCCAAATCAGTGTAGCTGAAGGGAAGGAGACAGGTTAAAGAAGGATTTTTAAGCCTTAAGACAATTGTGGTCATTCTCATGAAACCATTAAAATACCATGGCAGTAATGATTTTAAATTTAAAACATGTGATTTATTAATAACAAAATATCATAAAGATAGTGTTCTCTAGCTTGCACAAAGAGTAATTTAAACATAGGAAATAATTATTTTTGTATTTTATTTCCACAACGTGTCCAGCTCTGTCTGAATGTTGTATGTTGTAATTTAAACAGAGTAAAATGAAAATATTCTGAAATACATGGATGTTCTACTAGATGTTTTCAAATGACAGAAAAAATATTAACTGAATATTCATGTATAATAATAATGAACAGATTTGGGAAAAATTAAGTGTCCATGACTGATGTTCTCATCCTCCGCAACATTTTTGAAGGACTGTTTACACACACAGAGAATTTTAAATAAAGTTTGATTTTGAATGAAGCAACACATCTGCCAGTACCATCAAGATGGCTACCAGTTAAAAGTGAAACATTCTCTTGTCAGACTGCGTACATGACAGTATCTCTATTTGCACATCATAATTTGCACACTTTTCATTCCTGTGTTAATAATGATAATTCTGTAATTTATGTCACCACTATAGTCTATTTATTGTTCTACCTCTTAACCTTACTGCATTTTTGCACTACATTTTGCACTCTGTATATAGATTTTTCTATTGTGTTTTTGACTGTTTGTTTAATGTGTAACTCTGTGTTGTTATTTGTCACACTGCTTTGCTTTGTCTTGGCCAGGTCGCAGTTGCAAATGAGAACTTGTTCTCAACTGACCTACCTGGTTAAATAAAGGTGAAATAAAAAAAATAAAAAATAAAAATTGTTTATCATAATCATTTAGAAAAACGTCTCAGGATTTATCATCAACAAAATGTTCTATGAAAATATACTTCATTAATGTCTAATTATGCACATTGAGTAAAAATGTGCTTAGTCATCCTGGCTTCTCTATTGTTAGTAAAACACGCTAAGGTTCCTCATCCTCCGCAACACCATTCTCACTTACCGCTTCAATTTAAGGCCAGTTGCGGTAGAGAGAACTTCTGTTTCGGTAATGACAATTTAATCATACAGACTATATTTTTTAAATATATATTATGAACTATTAATCCAGAAATGCAGGAAGAGTACAGAAGGAAGGAGAGAGAGAGGTTAGGGGTTGGAGAGGTTACAGCAAGAGTAATTAGCATATACAGTATATAGTCTATAGGAAGCCTATGCCCTAATACAGTGTCTACAGGAAGTTAATACCCTACCGTGTTAGGAAGTCTACACATGTGCCCGTACACGTCCACCACACACACACACACACACACACACACACGTCCACCACACACACACACACACACACACACACACACACACACACACACACACACACACACACACACACACACACACACACACACACAGCCTGTAAGCCATTCAATCCCTTCTATAGGATGCACACATACAGTCAGTAAGCCATTCAGTCTCTACTATAGGATGACGTGTCCATAACAGTAAGATTTGAACCATGTTTTGAGACATGCTCATTTCATGTCATGCTTCCTTTCCATTTCAAGATAACAAAAACGAAAGCAAAATTGTAAAATCAAGAAAACTCAATATCTGACAAAGAAGCAACATGAAAAGAAGAAAAAACAGTGGTGGGAAAACTCAAAGGTATTACAGAAGAAAGAAACAGCTAAAAGATGTATTGGACATAACACCATCAAGCGAGGAAGATGATACACTTCAACATGTTCAAGAAGCAAATGAAGAAGTTATTCAAAATCTTTAAGAAGACACAGCCTCCCCAAGAGAACAGCCATTCTCACCTCAGCAGGTAAATGTCCCTGCCATCAACTTAACTCCTAAAAGAAGAGACATCTCTACAGACACCAGGACCAATGAAGACATCTACCCCAACGGAATCACCCAAAAAGAGGAATTGAAGAAAGCACTATCAAAATTGAGGTCAACGACGCTTCTGGAGAGGACCAAAGAGATGGTCAAGATAAAGAAAAGACTGAAAAGACTTCAGATGACTGCCAAGAGGAAGCAGGTAATTGTCAACATGGAAGGCAGAGAGTTCTACAAAAACTACAAAGAGGTCATTACCCAGCCAGAGAAGACTAATGCGCACACTTGTTAGCCGCTTCCTTCATCAAGATGAAGTCTCCACTGTAATAAATGGGAAATCCAGAGAAATTCGGAAAAGGGGCCAGATATTCCTTAAGATTGGATTGGTCAGCGAAGAGTCAAAGACAGAGAAGCATGTGCTTGCAAAACACAAAAACGTTGGCTTGACAATAAAGAAGCTGCACCAGCTTGGGGTCATAGAAACATCATCCCCAAGGGACACTGTACAGGCCAGTGTGTGTAGTGAAGATGACGTGTCCTGCATTTACAGGACATGCAGCAATTGCAAGCATAAGACATTTCACACAACACTGGATCCATCAACGAAAGGAAACATCATTGTATGGGAGGAGTGGGTCTCTAAATCTGTACCAATAACAAAGAAATGCAAAGATGGGTCCACTGAAGAGAAGGAAGTGAGGAATGTGTTTCTTGAGAAGAGGCATACCTCCATTGAAAAGCTGGTGGACCTCACACAGGACCACCTCTCAAACTTCTCCAGACACATTTATAACATCAAGCACCAGTTTGAAAGACTGAGGAGATTGAGAGAGACCCTGACCAAAAATTATGTAGGGGTTCACATAGACTACAGTGAGAACTGCGCTTGTAAATACACCAGGGAAATAAAAGAAACTAACATTGTTCCTAATATTTTGTACACTCAGTTTATGTGTTTGACACAGGTTTGCTGTGAAGACACAATGCTACTGATGCCTTGGTCTCTTTCTAACAACGTGACCTAGGCTACACACAAACACGCTTTATCTAGTGCCAAGGAGGCAAGAATACACTGTGGTCGAGTGCTCACACACACACAGTAAAGTTCAGTGCCATCGCTGAGGTGCAGAGCCAGTTGGCACTGGCAGTGTGTGTGTCAGAGAGGTAAACACATTGCTGACTGCCTGTCCACCAGATTAGCTCATCCCATATAGTCCAATAGAGCCAGATTAAGATTGGCCAACAGCCTAACGAGGGGCTCAGGTCAGGCCACAAGGTCTGTTTGCGTGTGTGTGAGTGTGTGTGCATTATCAACTGACTGAACAAGCAAACTGCGCGCACACGCACTTACACACCTAAAGATATGGTTCTACAAAAAATGCAGAGCAAAACAATTGAGAGAAAGAAGTGGCTGACATCAACTGAGTGACAAACTCCTTTACCAGCACAAGTGCTATGCTTTATCTGTGTAAAAGTAGGGTAATGACAGATAATAGAACTGTATCAAATGTCTCTGCCTCTGTTCAAATCCTAGACAGAGGGGTTTAGATACACACACTTCTGATCGAGAAGCTTACATTGACAATAAAAATCATCCTGACAGTATTTTCTCCCCCTTCCCCTCCAGTCTCTCACCTCAGCTGCAACATAGATGACCCCCCCCCCCCCATAAAAATACACACACTCACACTGCCGCTCACTCTAACTGACTGCAGGCCTACACACAGCACACAGACTCCTGATCCAGTGCAGGGAGTAGACTCCACTCTGTAGCACAGCGGCAGCCGCAGATCCACCCTCAGCTTTAACCAATGTGTTGTCTGGTTGGGGGAGCTAGCCATTCAAATGGCCTCTCCCCACTCAGAAGAAGAGCTGCTGAGGGTTAACCCATTAAGTGCTGGAGACACTGCTACTGCTCTCAGCCACTCACACAGCGAGAGGCAGCATGCATGAAAAGTAAACCTGAGCCACATAGTAACAGGCAGACGCTTCACTTTAATGCGCGTACACACAAGAACACACGCACACACAAAAACGGACCTACTCCATCTCTGTCAGTGTGGCAGTGAGGAATTGTCCTACCAATCTCAGTGGCTTGTCCAAAATGACACCCTACTCCCTGTATAGTGCACTACTATTGGCCAGAACCCTATGGGCCCTGGTCAAAAGTAGTGCAGTAGGGAATAAGGTGCCGTTTGGGACAAGTCACTGAGATTGCTACGCCACTGCTTACAAAATCTAAGATGTGTCAAATAAATTATACTGAAACAAAAAATAAAAAACAATTAACTATTTTAGTGAGTTACAGTTCATATCAGTTGAAATAAATGCATTAGACCCTAATCTATGGATTTCACATGACTGGGAATACAGATATGCATCTGTTGGTCATCATAGATACCTTGGTCACAGATACAGTTGAAGTCGGACGTTTACATACACCTTAGCCAAATACATTTACACTCAGTTTTTCACAATTCCTGACATTTAATCCTAGTAATAATTCCCTGTCTTAGGTCAGTTAGGATCACCACTTTATTTTAAGAATGTGAAATGTCAGAATAATAGTAGAGAGAATTCTTTATTTCAGCTTTTATTTCTTTCATCACATTCCCATGGGTCAGAAGTTTACATACACTCAATTAGTATTCGGTAGCATTGCCTTTAAATTGTTTAACTTGGGTCAAATGTGTAGGGTAGCCTTCCACAAGCTTCCCACAATAAGTTGGGTGAATTTTGGCCCATTTCTCCTGACAGAACTGGTGTCAGGTTTGTAGGCCTCCTTGCTCGCACACGCTTTTTCAGTTCTGCCCACAAATTGTCTATAGGATTGAGGTCAGGGCAATACCTTGACTTTGTTGTCCTTAAGCCATTTTGCCACAACTTTGGAAGTATGTTTGGGGTCATTGCCCTTTTGGAAGACCCATTTGCGACCAAGCTTTAACTTCCTGACTGATGTCTTGAGATGTTACTTCAATATATCCACATAATTTTCCTTCCTCATGATTCCATCTATTTTGTGAAGTGCACCAGTCCCTCCTGCAGCAAAGCACCCCCACAATGATGCTGCCACCCCCGTGCGTCACGGTTGGGATGGTGTTCTTCGGCTTGCAAGCCTTCCCCTTTTTCCTCCAAACATAACGATGGTTATTATGGCCAAACAGTTCTATTTTTGTTTCATCAGACCAGAGGACATTTATCCAAAAAGTACGATCTTTGTCCTCATGTGCAGTTGCAAACCGTAGTCTGGCTTTTTTATGGCGATTTTGGAGCAGTTGCTTCTTCCTTGCTGAGTGGCCTTTCAGGTTATGTTGATATAGGACTCGTTTTACTGTGGATATAGATACTTTGGACTACATGCTTTCTGGTAAGTTTTGATTACAATACTGGGTGGGTTGAATATATTTTATATGACATACATGATTTTTTGTTAACTAGTAAATAGTAGCCTACAGCAAAGTGTTTAAATCATTTCTAACTTATTAACAATTTCTGCTAGTTAGTTTTTGCTACCATGTGGGTTTTAGCTTGCTTGAGCCTGCTAACTGAGGAGTGTTAACTCACCTGTTTGCATACATGTTTAATTTTAAAAAGTTTATCTTACAAAGGAGTTGTTTAATCTAACTGCTTAACTATTTATCTGTACATGGAATTGTATTATTTTTTTTACTAATTATTTTCTAATCTTTACAGGAAAATGCCACGGGCACTATCTGATGTGTGGAGACATTTCACTGCAGCTAATGTAGAAGGAAAAGCTGTGTACATTTGCATATACTGTGTCAAATCATATGTGAAGAATGCAACAAAGATGCAGATTCATCTGGCCAAGTGCATTAAGTTCCCTCAGCGCTCACAACAAGCAACCTCTGACAAAAGTCCCTCTACTTCTATTCGAGGTGAAAATGATGAATTAGACACATTATTGATAGCAACAATTCATGGTCCTCCTGGAATCAGACGTTTTTTTGACTCAATGGAGGAAAGTAGTCAGAGAAATGCTGATGAATGTCTTGCTCGAACTGTGTATGCAACTGTGTATTGGAAGAGATATCTGAATGTTCTTCGCCCAGCATGTACCCCTCCAACCAGACATGCTTTATCTACTTATTTGCTGTATGCAGAGTTCAACAGAGTTCAAATGAAGGTCAAGCAAATCATAGAGAAAGAAGACCATTGCAATCATCTCTGATGGGTGGTCGAATGTTCGTGGGCAAGGAATAATTAACTACATCATCTCCACCCTTCAACCAGTATTCTACAAGTACACAGACACAAGGGACAACAGACACACCGCTCTCTACATTGCAGATGAGCTGAAGGCAGTCATCAATGACCTTGGACCACAGAAGGTATTTGGTGACAGACAATGCTGCGAACATGAAGGCTGCTTGGTCTAAAATGGAGGAGTCCTACCCCCACATCACACCCATTGGCTGTGCTGCTCATGCATTGAATCTGCTCCTCAAGTACATCATGGCACTGAAAACAATGGATACACACTACAAGAGAGCCAAGGAGATGGTTAGCTATGTGAAGGGTCATCAAGTTATAGCAGCAATCTACCACACCAAGCATAGTGAGAAGAATACGAGCACCACACTGAAGCTTCCCAGCAACACCCATTGGGGTGCTGTTGTCATCATGTTTGACAGTCTCCTGGAGGGATAGGAGTCTCTCCAAGAAATGGCCATATCACAGTCTGCAGATATGGACAGCCTATCCTCCTGGATGATGTATTTTGGGAGAGAGTGGTAAGCAGCCTGAAACTCCTGAAACCTATAGACTGCTTGCAGATGTAAGAGAAGAAATCCGTACTGCCCTGCCCACTTCACTGCAGTTCTGAAATACATCAAAAAGCGTGAAGACTTCTGCATGAAGCCCATACACGCCGCAGCGTACATGTTGGGCCCCAAGTATGCTGGCAATGAGGGCAAGGTTCTTGGCAGTCTGGCGTAGTACACTCCAAGCAAGGGCTTTGGGATGGAGATGCAATATGGCAGTCGTGCTAACATATCTTATCAGCCACCTGGTGGAAGGGACTTGGTGGATCTGAGGCTCTTTCCCCTGTTGCCTCCATCATCCTTTCAAATCCCACCAACATCAGACTATGGAGTGACCTATGCAGGGATGGTGTAACATCCACTTTGAACTCCAGATACAGACTGAGCCAGTTGAACTTCCTCCATCAGCTCTTTATCACCCCATCTGGATTGCACAACGTCAACCCTGGTATCTCCTCCCTATGTTTTAGATGTGGCTCAGATGAAGGAACATTCCTCCATTCCACTTGGCAGTGTTCAAAGCTACACAGTTTCTGGCAAGGATCATGCGATACCATATCTAAAATTCATGGTGCTACATTCCCTGTAGACCCGGAGGTCTGTCTACTGGGTAACTTTATTAATTCCAATCTTAGGCAAAGTCGCGCTATAAAGCTAACAGAAATCTTACTAGCGATAACAAAGAAATGTATTGCCTTGAAATGGAAATCAGATCGCCACATTGCAAGGGGCAGAGGGGTATCTGAAATGAATAGTTGTATCCCACTAACTTACTCACCAAAGGGCTTGGAAGAGGCGAAGGTGGAGTCATCTGTCCTCAGAAACATGACCCGCCTAACCGCACTCCTTAACACCTGCCAGGTTAACCCAGAAGCCAGCCAAACCAATGTGTCGGAGGAAACGTTTAACTGGCATCCGGGGTCAGCTCTCAGGCACCCGGCCCGACACAAGGAGTCGCTAAAGCGCAATAAACCAAGTAAAGCCCCACAGGCAAAACCCTTCCCTAATCATTTACATTTTTGTCTGTTGTCTTGTAAGGTTATTGTTTTGAATGTTCTTAATCGGAAATTGCAAATAGTTTTAAGTCTACCACCTACTGACTGGTTAGGTTGGAGCATCAGCATGAAGCTGGCATGGTGCTAGCATGCTGGGTTGATAACCACCAACGTGCTGGATTAGTGTTGTCTCGATACAATAATTTTCACTTCGATACAGATAGCAGGTTTAGTATCACAATACTCGATACCATCACAATACTTGATAACAAAGATTTAAAAAATACCAAAGCAAAAAAATAAGGCATATTAGCCAAAGTCACAGAATGGCAATTGATCCAGACAGATCAACTCAGCTACTGCTCTGTTCAATCGTTTGGCATCTTTTGAGTTCAATATAATTACATTTGACATTTTTTACATCAACATCTTTCAGAGACAGCCATTAATCAATCAATTAGACAATCAATTTGACTTCGTTTTACCAATCTAACCACAATCATTTATTTGAATGGTAAATCTCTATTGATAAACTGGGTAAATCATGTAGCCTAGGCCTATTCACAATAAAGGTGAATACATATTCAATGGTAGTGTGCGCATGCATTGAGTTTGTTTTGGCTGATTTCACGGGGCTACAGATGACAAATGCTACCTTCCATTTGGGATTTTATTGTACTGGTCAACAACATTTGCATAGAAGTAGCTTATTTTATAGAAGTGCGAGGAGTCTCTTTAAAAGGAACATTTCTAAATTGTTCAACTTCATATTCATCAACTCCAGCACCACCCCTACCTCAACATACACATGGCCAAAAGTATGTGGACACCCCTTAAAATGAGTGGATTTAGCTATTTCAGCCACATTCATTGCTGACAGGTGTATAAAATCAAGCACAAAGCCATGCAATCGCCATAGGGAACCATTAGCAGTAGAATGGCCCGTAATGAAGAGTTCAGTGACTTTTAACATGGCACCGTGATAGGTTGCCACCTTTCCAACAAGTCAGTTTGTCAAATTTCTGCCCTGCTAGAGCTGCCCGGGTCAACTGTAAGTGCTGTTATTGTGAAGTAGAAATGGCTCAGCCACGAAGTGGTACGCCACACAAGCTCACAGAATGGAACCGCGAGTGCTGAAGTGCGTAAAAATCGCCTGTCCTCGGTTGCAACACTCACTATGGAATTTGAAACTGCCTCTGGAAGCAACGTCAGCACAATAACTTTGTTGGGAGCTTTATGAAATGGGTTTCCATGGCCGAGCAGCAGCACACAAGCCTAAGGTCACCATGCGCAATGATAAGCGTCGACTGGAGTGGTGTAAAGCTTGCCGCCATCGGAGTCTGGAGAGGTGGAAATGTGTTGTCTGGAGTGATGAATCATGCTTTACCATCTGGACGAATCTGGGTTTGGTGGATGCCAGGAAAACACTACCTGCCCCAATGCATAGTGACAACTGTAAAGTTTGGTGGAAGAGGAATAATGGTCTGGGGCTGTTCATGGTTCGGGCTAGGCCCCTTAGTTCCATTGAAGGGAAATCTAAACACTACAGCATACAATGACATGTTTCCGCAGCAATGTTCCAATATCTAGTGGAATGCTTTTCCAGAAGAGTGGAGGCTGTTTTAGCAGCAAAACTCCATATTAATGCCTATGATTTTGGAATGAAATGTTTGGTTTCTATGTTTTGTAGTAAAGGAGATAGTAGAAAGTTAGTAGATAATTAGTAGGCAGACGAGACAATCTCCAAGGTGGGGGCTTTTCATGGGAGCCAGACGAGACAATTGAAGAAGGATGCAGTGAGCAAAGTTACTGGGCTCGAATTTAGTCACGCTTGCTCTACTTATAGATTAATGCTTCTAATTGTGCATGTTAAACACTTTTTGTTGATGATGATAGGTTATACTCTATGGCTGGATTTATGCTACATTAATTTGGCAGACCTAACTTAATTGACCCTCTTTCTACAAGGTCTAGTCTATGAGATGCATAAATCATATTTGTATGAATATTTTGTTAAAGCCTAGGCTATAGAGATGCATTCAGGTAATGAACTCGTTATGCATCAACATTTTAATTTGAAGACAATTATTTGTCAATCATTCTTGAATTTGTTAGACTATACAATTAAGTAGATTAATGAACTGATAATACATTACTTTTTTTTTTAAATAATTTTTGAATATGATAGAATATTGCATTCTATTATACATCCTATGTGAATAATGCTAATTAATGTTAATTTGTGTATTAATAATAATAATAATAATAATAACAACAACAACAATCTGAAAATCAGTATGAAATTGAATATTTATCCTATTGTTCATGTCCATATAGCCTAGGACAACGTGGTAAAGTACTGTTATTCCTTATGCATTTAATGTTGCCTACTGCAGTGTGCGCATTGCTGCGCTTATAATGTGAAGAAATAGCCTAATAATTTATCACATTTTTACCTAAACGCTCTGATCTGTTGCGTCAACCTCTGTGTAAAAAAGTTGTTTTGATGCCAGTGGTTGTATTCATTTGGGATCTATCGCATTCCACAACTGTCCCAGACTATGTTTGGCGGTTGTTTGGAGAGCCATGTGTGTGAGAGGTGCTTCGGCGCACACAGCACTCTGGGAGAAGAGAACAACCGCCACTGGACACAAAGGCATAGATCTTTTTTAGGGTGAAACCTCACAGAGGGGATGGGAGCATTATCAAGTGCTGGTCAAATTGTGAATGAGAGACTAATGAAGTGTGTACAGCCTGCACAAAAAAACAAAGCAGAGCTCCTGCCTTTCAAGTTACTTTTTTCAAATCATCATCATTAGAGTCGCAACGGTCAGCCTTACAATCTATTAAAAATACAAACATATAGCCCATCATTTGTAGAACAACTAAAGTTACATTAATAACTCTAAATTAAGCATATGGGAGTACCTGTCTCTTTGTTACACAGAATAGCTGCATGTGTGCACTCCCTCAAATTGTTTGGAGAAAATATCCTTTCTATTTTATTCAGCTTTAATCAATTGTATTCTTCATTCTATAAAATAATGGCACAGAATTCTAAGCAAATCTTGTCTGCTAAATGAACTAGTGTAGCCCACAGCTATATGGCATAGCCAGATGAGGACAACTCAGAGTATGCTATTATGTTCTGCTGAAACAGACTACATTTTCTTGATATCATGTTTCTTTAGACTTGATGAAAATAAATAAGGGATTTATTGTGAAGGTGTAGGCTATATTACATGGATTTATTAGACTTTTTAAAATGTAGATGTTCCAAAAGGTCTGCATCAGTGGCTTGTAGGCCAGGAGATGCTAAATGTGTTTATGTTAATCAACGGTCAATTACCGTGAGACCGACAGTAATTTGCTTGAGAATCACCGGCTGACGAAATTTCGTGACCGCCACAGCCCTAGTTGAAACTTAAAAAAAATGTCCCTTTAACCAGTATTGACGTCATTCACGAGGCAAGATGGGGTCGGCCCGTCAGAGCCCTAAGCACACACACAGTCAGTTCGCTGAGGCAATAGATAATCTTTAGGAGATACTTGAGAGACCGCAAATGAATAAAGTTTAGGTGGCATTCAGCTTTGAATTAAGCATAATGCCTTGTAGCATTATTTAAGCGTTAACATGATGCAGGCCAGACTCCCAGTGCAGGCTAAGTGGAGCAGGCATGGTGCGCTCATGCTATAAGGGGGACATCGGCTGCGCTGATAAGACTTGATCCGACACATTTGACAGAAGTAATGAAAGTACAGGGGGCTGGGTTTAAATAGTCTTACTGGTTGAGTTCTGGTTGTCTTTAGTAATTATAGTCGGGTCTCATTCTGTTCTTAAAACATGGTAATCCACCCGTATACATCCCAAATGGCACCCTATTCCCTATATTGTGCACTACTTTTGACCAGAGCTCTATTGGGACAGAACCCACCAGTCAGTCAGTCCTGCACAGCTCCATCTCTCTCACACTACTGTACTGAACTGGCTCAGATACTCATTGTCCTTTCCAGCACGGTTCCAGCAATTATGGAAGATGCGAAACCAGGCCAACATAGTACAGCTCAGCTTGGTTTGACTGAGTAATGTAAAGAGGGTATGAGTTTCCTCTTCTCAGCCCTGCCCACTACGGAGCCGTGAAAAGAGCTGCCAGTCGGACTTTAGTTCTCTCTGTTTCTGGGTCTTCTAGTAATGCTGTGTGTGGTCGCATCTGAAATGGCACCCTATACAGTGCACTACTTTTTACCAGAACCTTATGGGCTTGAGAGGCAGGCCAGTAACTGGAGGGTTGCCGGTTCGAATCCCAGGGCTGAAGGGAAAATCTGCCTGGAGAGAGCCTGCAACCAGAAACACAGGCATCTGGGTTCATGTTACTGAGTGTTGTGGATCTGATCACATGATGCTGGCTGGGAAGAATGCTGAAGGAATGCCTGGCTCTCTTTATGTCATTAGTGGGATCCCACACACACACCCTACATCCCTCAAAACGTTAAACTAAACAACAACAAACAGGGACTATAATATCAGCGCTATTATCCAGTTGTTCTTACGACAACATTGGGTAACCAGAAAAATCACACTACGACCACTAAACCGAGAGAGAGAGAGAGACAGACAGAGAGAGATGTACAGTTGAAGTCGGAAGTTTACATACACCTCAGCCAAATACATTTAATCTCATTTTCACAATTCTAGTAAAAATTCCCTGTTTTAGGTCAGTTAGGATCACCACTTTATTTTAAGAATGTGAAATGTCAGAATAATAGTAGAGAGAAAGATTTATTTCAGCTTTTATTTCTTTCATCACATTCTCAGTGGGTCAGAAGTTGACATACACTCAATTAGTATTTGGTAGCATTGCCTTTAAATTGTTTAACTTGGGTCAAACGTTTCGGGTAGCCTTCCACAAGCTTGCCACAATAAGTTGGGTGAATTTTGGCCCATTCCTCCTGACAGAACTGGTTTAACTGTGTCAGGTTTGTAGGCCTCCTTGCTCGCATACACTTTTCCAGTTCTGCCCACAAATGTTCTATAGGATTGAGGTCAGGGCTTTGTGATGGCCACTCCAATACCTTGACTTTGTTGTCCTTAAGCCATTTTGCCACAACTTTGGAAGTATGCATGGGGTCATTGTCCATTTGGAAGACCCATTTGCGACCAAACTAACTTCCTGACTGATGTCTTGAGATGTTACTTCAATATAGACATAATTTTCCTTCCTCATGATGCCATCTATTTTGTGAAGTGCACCAGTCCCTCCTGCAGCAAAGCACCCACACAACATAATGCTGCCACCCCTGTGCTTCACGGTTGGGATGGTGTTTTTCGGCTTGCGAGCATCCCCCTTTTTCCTCCAAACATAACGATGGTCATTACGTCCAAACAGTTCTATTTTTGTTTCATCAGACCAGAGGACATTTCTCCAAAAAGTACAATCTTTGTAGTCTGGCTTTTTTATTGCGGTTTTGGAGCAGTGGCTTCTTCCTTGCTGAGTGGCCTTTCAGGTTATGTCGATATAGGACTCATTTTACTGTGGATATAGATAATGTTGTTTTCTGTTTCCTCCAGCATCTTCACAAGGTCCTTTGCTGTTGTGCTGGGATTGATTTGCACTTTACGCACCAAAGTACGTTCATCTCTAGGAGACAGAACGCGTCTCTTTCCTGAGCGGTATGACGGCTGCGTGGTCCCGTGTTGTTTATGCTTGCGTACTATTGTTTGTATAGATGAACGTGGTACCTTCAGGCATTTGGAAATTGCTCCCAAGGATGAACCAGACTTGTGGAGGTCTACAAATCTTTTTCTGTCTTGGCTGATTCCTTTAGATTTTCCCATTATGTCGAGCAAAGAGGCACTGAGTTTGAAGGTAGGCCTTGAAATACATTGACTCAAATTATGTCAATTAGCCTATCAGAAGCTTCTAAAGCCATGACATCATTTAAAGCCATCAGTTGAAAAATTTGTTTTAATGACTTCAACCTAAGTGTATGTAAACCTCCGACTTCAACTGAAGTTAAAGATATTATTAATTTAGTAAGAATTGTTATCTTGCTTGTTAGCTTAACATAGCAAGACAATATAGGGGCCAGGGTCAAAAGTATTGACCTATAAAGAGAATATGGTACCATTTGGAATGTAGAACTAGGAAATGTGGTGGTGATGCACTGGTTGCTTGGTCATTCATATTCACCTAAGGGGGGTATTTAGCTGCAAAATGATTGCAGAAGCATCAGATAGAGAAAATATGAGATGAGGAGAGTCTGGCAGCCTAATATGGTGATCTTCCAATCGACTGAAAAGGATTTTGAGATTTGAAAATATAATTATTTATTTTTTTCCACAGAGAAATAGAGAACAAGAAAGAGCTGTAAAACTGATGTGGTCTGGTTGATGACTAGCGCTTGTCAAGCACATAGGTCATTATGTGACACACACCACATCTTTAATTGCTCTCTGCTATTGAGGAGCAGATGTTACATTCACAAGTGCTACTCTCCACACACACACACACACACAACCTTCCTCCCCAATCCCAATCAACAGAGACAAAGCCTCAGATATAGATTAACGGCACAGCAAACAATGAACAATTATTCTCTGAGTGACCTTACCAGAATGAAGGTTAGAGAACAATAAAGAGGCTGTCCTTATTTACAAGCCTGCAGAGAAAAGAGAGGTTGATTGAGAGAGACAGAAAGAGAGCGAAAGAGATTGATTGACAGAGAGAGAGTGAGTGGTGGATAGATCCAGGATACAAGGAGTGTTCAACATCCACCTGTTATGAACGGTGACTCTGTCAATAGTGACCACATACCACGTAGTATGAATAATGCAGACTGAGAAAAGAGAGATTGATTGTCAAAGAACATGATTCAGAGGTGGATTGATACAGTCTAGTCACTTGTTCTGAACAGTGTAACTCTGTTGATAGTCGCACCCTTTGCTGATCCAAACAAAGGGCCAGCCCAATGAATCAAGACTTATATATCTGAAACCCTACCTCTTCAAACAGTATCTTCAATAATCTCTCACCTCACACTTGCAACCCTTTCTAGATACGCAGTATTACTAAGGAAAAGATTAGCGCACACATGCATGCACATGACTCAATCAAATTGATGGTTAAATTAAGAGCGAGAGATCGAGTAGGAAAGAGGGAGGGCGACGGTAGGAGAGAGGGAGGGCAAGTAGAAGGAAAAGATGGAAACGGTGGGAATAACAGTACGTCAGAGGAAATAAAGGGTCAAAGCTTTATTATCCGTACTTTTTGGATTAAAGTGTGATTTTAAATAAAAGGAAGGCTAATAATAATGACCTTGTGCAATTTCTCTCTTATTTCCTGGTAACTTGTTTCTCAGTTGGTAGTCAGGTCTGAGTCATAGCAACAGGGTTCGTCGGCAACAAGAACTGTAAACAATTTCATTAGCTAGTCTGTTATACCAGCCTCCAGTAATAGAACACACAGGTTAAGTCCCAAATGGCGCCCTATGCCCTATATAGTGCACTACATTTGACCAGAGCCTATGTGCAGGGATTAGGGTGCCATTTGAGATGCAAAGACAACATGGAGGAAATAGATGAGAGGTGCACTTTATTTAATATCACCCAGCGCTGTGGTCTAATGACAGGATGTCCCAACGCACCAACATGACGAGAATACAGATGACCAACAGGACAGGGGGAGATTAAGGAAGGGAGATAGAGCAGGGGAAGGGAGAAAGAGCAGGGGGAGGGAGAGAGAGCAGGGGGAGGGAGAGAGAGCAGGTGGAGGGAGAACTGCAGTATAGGCTATATAGACACTAGCTGGGGGACACTGGTGGAATCAGTGTGTGAGTGACTCCTAGGGCTCATGTGACTATTTAGTAGGCTACAGTAAAGTCAGCTCATCCTCTTTGGGATGTCATATGATTGTCATCCCAACCCTATTCCCACTCTCAGTACTTAATCATGCTTTCTGATTCATTTCACTGGAATCCACGACAGGACATTTTGCCATTAGTTTTCACAGGAAATTATATTCTATTAATAGCCTCTATGCGATTAAAATGTGGGTCAAAAGGGAAATAAAAGTATTAAGAGTTTATCTTTTATGCTATGTAGTCATTGTAGTATAATTACTGTAATGTGCAATGTTTTTGCTTAAAATGTACAATGCTCGGCAGGCGGGGTGTGGAGTGCAATAGAGATGGATTCATCTGTGGATCTGTTTGGGCAGTATTCAAATTGGAGTGGGACTAGGGTTTCTGGGATAATGCTGTTGATGTGAGCCATGACCAGCCTTTCAAAGAACTTCATGGCTACAGATGTGAGTAGTCAGGTAAAAATAAAGAACGTGATCTGCTTTATCTCGTAACCTAGTGCACAAGTTGACTGCAGGTATTTACGAAAAAAAAGTCCTAAAAGGCAGTTTCAATGGTATTGAAAATCATACTGTGGGTATTTCAAAATAACCTTGTATACGGTATACCAACCAAGCCTAGTCCTGCCAGAGTGTTTGTGTCTGTGCTGCCTACGAGAGTCTGAGCAGTGTGTGACTGTCTGAGTAGCGAAGAAACACTTGTCTGCCCAGCTTTAACACGTCTCAAATGCCAGAGATTCCAGGAGCAGGGCTTGAGCGAGGGCTTACAGCCGAGCAGACACACAGTGAACTGGCTTAGAGCAGAACAACAATGTCACCGGACTGACTGACCAGTGTTTCTGGTCGTTACAGCACAACAACGCCACCAGATTGAAGTTAACTGAGAAGTGAACTGCGAGGAGTACAGTAGCGCAGCAACCAGAGTGTGTGAACAGAGGGCTTAAGGCATTTTCACACGGTTCTGAACTATAGTTCGAATCAGAGTTTGATTTAATTTGGTCCAGTTAGTTTCACATTTCCAAACGTCAAACAAATAAAAATTCCAAATCAAAAACATATGTTCATGCAAGTCATTTGTTTAAAGGAGAAAAATACTCACGTTAAATCCACCTATGATTATCAAGAAGCATAACTTGTGTATGCCAAACTTCATAGGAATTTCACTTGGGTCTTTCAACAACATGTGGGAGGAAAAAGTGCAATAGCTGCTATAACTATAACGGCGCGTTGTTTGGTGCACTGCCAAGTGCGGATTGTGTTCACACCAGTTCAAACAAACCAACTAAATTGCTTGAGTCCTGTAGGGAGACGGGACAGCCGTTTGGATACAACCTCCTACACAGTGTAGTGAACCATGAAGGAACAAAAAGAACAACAGTTGTTTGAAGTTTCTGGCTTGTTAACTGCTGGTGGTGAATCTCATGCACCAGTCAGTCAGCTTGTAGGCTACAAGTAAACTCACACACCTTAACGTGCTACCAGGCGCATGCACTTGCACATAAGTAATATTGATGCTTTCAACAATTTAATGGATCCTTTTAACCAACGTTTGAGTCTCAGTCAACCTTCATCAGGGCGTATCTAATGCAGCATCCAGTCATTCAGCTTGTTACCTGGTACTGTATCTGACCAATCCTGTTGTTCCTAGTGGTGTATCCACTGCCTGAAATTATTTCTTTATTTCCACAGATCTGAGCAGCCAAAGTTGTTACTGCAGATTAAATCTGTCAATCAAAATTACATGGTTCTTCTTAAGCAGACAGTTTTCAAAAAGGTTTAGAAAGATTCTTCGAAGAGTTAATTAGAGTTCTACAAGATCTCACGAAAATGGAAAAGGAAGGAGAGAGAGTAAGAGAGTGCAGAAAAGAGGAGTAAGAAAGAGAGAGAGCGCGCAAGATAGAGACAGAAATAGAAGTAGAGAGAGTGATTCACATAGTGGCATGAGGACAGGGCTGGCTTGGCTTTCAAACACGTATCCTGTTTTAGGAGGATGAGTCGCCAACACTACGGCAGGCAGGTTAATGAACACACACACACACACACACACACACACACACACACACACACACTCCCTATTGCCTGGCAGAGCTGTTGAAATTGTCTCACCTCTCACCAGAGCTCCACATGTCAGAAGCAAATCAGAGACAAGGCCTTCCTTAGACCAAGGAGCTACTAGAGGTAAAAACCCAATAACTAGGCTAACAATCCCTTGATTCCCTCCAAATAAGTTTTTTCAAAAGAAAGACACATTGCTTTTCAAGGGACAAGACACAGGGTCACCTGGCGGCAGTGTTTTGGTTGTAAAAGCATCCGTCAGCACGGCAACATCAATGCGGAGAAGGAAACAACCCTCGCTCGGCCCCATGGGGCCATCCATAACCTTGGACAGGAAGTGGCCTCACAAAGACAGGAAACAATCGTGCAGAACACTCCGTGAACTTGGACTGCTATAGTTCCAGGAGGAGATGGACTTGGCGCCAGACAGACTGGACTGGGATGTGGTGGGCCGCTGCCGGCCACAGGGGAAGAGGTGTCACCCACAACGAACACACACACGTGGACACAGACATACAGACAAAAACATACATACGTGCACGCACACAGTGACCTAGACTTCCACTGGGGGGGGGGGGGGGGGGGAGTGGTGTGTACACATCCACCCTTACACCACCATGCTACTCTGCTGTTATCTAGAAGCTAGAAAAAACAAGGAACATCCTTACTCACACACACACACATTGGGTGATTTATGCTGTGTGCATGTGTTAGCATTGAGGAAATTCTTAGTGTCCAAGACCATCCCTGACCAGCCTACAGGCCTCTGATTGGTGGAGGCAGGTGTATGCAACATCCATTAGGGTAAAATTGGACCATCTGTAGGCCTTATTTATGACCACCATTCACCTCACCTGACTCTTTTTGGACTCACAAACACATCTAGATTGTAACATAACACCCAGTCAACATTGTAACAGCTCTTAGGGTCCGTGTGAGTGAGAGAAAGAAGTCCCCATGTCCAGAGTGGAGAGCTCTCACCCCATCAGAGAACAGGGGCGGCAGCCAAACCCATTCTGTAAAGCCCCATTTATAACACTGGAACACCAACCATAACACTGAAACGCAGGCTCACCGGCTGCTACTGGGGAGGAGGATCTCTGTCTCTCCTTCCCTCCCTCCGTCTGTAAATGTCCCCCTCTCTCTCTTTGTCCGTCTCAGTCGCTTTCTCTCCCCCTGACACGCTCTGTCTCTTTTCCTCCCTCTCTCCTACTCCCTAACCCTCGCCCCTTCCCTCTCCATCCCTCTCAGCTGTGTGCGTGTGCGTGCGTGTGCGTAATCTCCTCCTCTGAGGGGAAGATAATGAAGATCATTTTATAATGCGTGTCAAATACCAGTCTCCTGGGAACCTCTGGCTCATTCAGCTCACACTCATTTAGCTGGAGTCGCATTGTTGGGCTGCGGCCCAAATGGCACCCTTTTCCCTATGTAGTGCACTACTTTTGTCCTCTGGTTAAAAGTAGTGCACTATATAGGGGATGGGATACCATTTGGGGCACAGCCTGGCTAAAGGCCTGCTGCTGTACAGAAGCTGTGGAACTCTCTCCGCTAAAAAAGACAGACCGTCACGCAACACCACAGAACAGCATAGCTCAGTTGTCACTAACGCAATGAGGTTATTACATCAAAACAAAGAGATCCCGAAAGAAACTCCATGGAACGGTCACCACACAGTTAACACCAAGCGGTCATTTGGACTAATTGTTTTATTACTCTGCCATTTTTAAAGTCATGCCCCCCTCCGTCCTGGACTTTTCCTAAATATACTGAACAAAAATATAAACGCAACATGTATTGTATTGGTCCCAAGTTTCATGAGCTGAAATAAAAGTTCAGAGAAATGTTCTATATGCACATAAAGCTTATTTCTTGTTTGCCAAGATAATCCATCCACCTGACAGGTGTGGCATATCAAGAAGCGAATTAAACAGCATGATCATTACACAGGTGCACCTTGTGCTCGGGACAATAAAATGGCACAAAAATGTGCAGCTTTGTCACACACCACAATGCCACAGATGTCTCAAGTTTTGAGGGAGCGTGCAACTGGAATGCTGACTGCAGGAATGTCCACCAGAGCGGTTGCCAGATAATTTTGTTAATTTCTCTACCATAAGACAATTTTACAGAATTGGGCAGTATGTACAACCTGCATCACATCCGCAAACCATGTGTTTGCGGAATTTCTGCTCCAACTATCAGAAACAATCTCAAGGAAGCTCATCTGCATGCTCGTCGTCCTCACCAGGGCCTTGACCTGACTGCAGTTCGGCTTCGTAACCGACTTCATTGGGCAAATGCTCACCTTCGATGGCCACTGGCATGCTGGAGAAGTGTGCTCTTCACGGATGAATCCCAGTTTCAACTGTACCGGGCAGACAGCAGACAGCATGTATGGTGTCGTGTGGGCAAGTTGTTTGCTGATGTCAACATTGTGAATAGAGTGGCGCCCCATGGTGGCGGTGGAGTTATGGTAGGGGCCGGGATAAGCTTCGGACAACGAACACAATTGCATTTTTCGATGGCAATTTGAATGCACAGTGATACATTGACGAGATCCTGAGACGCATTGTCGTCACCTCATGTTTCAGCATGATAATGCACAGCCCCATGTCACAAGGACCTGTACACAATTCCTGGAAGCTGGAAATGTCCCAGTTCTTCCATGGCCTGCATACTCACCAGACATGTCACCCATTGAGCATGTTTGGGATGCTCTGGATCGAAGTGTACGACAGCGTGTTCCAGTTCCCGGCAATATCCAGCAACTTTTCACAGCCATTGACAACATTCCACCGGCCATAATCCACAGCCTGATCAAATCTGTGTGAAGGAGATGTGTCGCGCTAAATGAGGCAAATGGTGGTCACACCAGATACTGACTGGTTTTCTGATTTTTTTTTAGGTATCTGGGACTACCAGATGCAGATCTGTATTCCCAGTCATTTGAAAGTAATAGATTAGGGCCTAATTTTTCTTATATGAACTGTAACTATATGAATTGTTGCATATTGTCAGGCTCTGGCCATAGATAAGCCCATTTGCTTCTCTATGTAGCCATGGTCAGAGTCTGACAGTTCTATTCTTTCGGTTTTCTGGTGGTGGTTTGTGTGGGATCCGTAATTAGAGGCAGCTGTAGCGCATCGTATCTAATTAGGGATCCTACATAGGTTGGTAGGTTTCACACTGGGTTGTGGGTCGTTATCGATATCGATATGTCATTGTATATTTCGCATGTCACGGTGAAAAGTAAGTGTGCTTGATTTAAGTCTGTTCATTCGTGTTTGTTTTGTGAATGTGACGTTTTGTCACTTCGTGTTTTTGTGTTTCAGTAGATTGTCAGTTTTGTCTTGTTATACATAGTAAAGAACATTCTTAAATAGTATAATAAAATATGTCGAACTACTATCCCTGCGCTGCGCATTGGTCTCTCTATGCACCCTCACGTGACAGAACGACCCACCACTACGAGACCAAGCAGCGTAACTGGGGAGAGACGGAGAGAGAGGCGGTGCCGCGTTATGAACGACGCGCGAGACGGGGAAAAGCCCGAAAACAACCCCAAGCAAATTTTGGGAGGGGGCTATGGGGGTGGTCTGGCTACGGGGAGGAAGAGCAAATACCACCCCCCCCCGTGGAGCATGGAGATGCCGAGGTACAAATGGGGGCGCAGAGCAAGGAGCAGGTGTACTTGGAGGAGCATTTTGGAGAGGTTCTGGAAGAACTGAGGGAGATAGAGGAGGAGGTCGAGAAGGAGATGGCAGAGTGGTCCAGTCCAGGTCCGGTCGTCTACTCCACTCCCGGGCCGGAGCAGTCCGCTCCACCGGTGCCCAGTCCGGGTCCCGTTATCTACTCCACCTCCCTGCCAGAGCAGTCCGCTCCTCCGGTGCCCAGTCCGGGTCGGGTCGTTGTTTCCACTCCCATGCCAGAGCTATCCGCTTCACCGATGTCCAGTCCGGGTCCGGACCTCTGCTCTACTCCCCGCGACCCGACCTCTAGTGCGTGCGCCCAGCCAGGTGCTTACAGTGCCGGCTCCACGCATCCGACCTCTGGTGCGCCTCCCCAGTCCGGTACGTCCCGTACCGGCTCCCCGCACCCGACCTCCAGTGCGTGCGCCTAGCCAGGTGCTTCCTGTGCCAGCTCCACGCACCCAACATCCAGTGCACCTCCCCAGTCCGGTACGTTCCGTGCCGGCCCTCCGCAGCCCAAAGCCTACAGCGAAGGTCCGCAGCCCAAAGCCTACAGCGAAGGTCCGCAGCCCGGAACCCCCAGCGAAGGTCCGCAGCCCGGAACCCCCAGCGAAGGTCCGCAGCCCGGAACCTCCAGCGAAGGTCCGCAGCCCGGAACCTCCAGCGAATTGTTGCAGGCCGGAGACCTCAGCGAAGGTCCGTAGCCCGAAACCTCCCGAAGTCAACACCGCTCCGGGGTTGGAACAGGCCGCCCCACCGGTGCCCATTCCGGGTCCAGCCGTCTGCTCCGCTCTAGAGCCTGAGCAGTCCGCTCCACTGGTGCCCAATCCGGGTCCAGCCGCCTGCTCCGCTCCAGTGCCAGAGCAGTCCGCTCCACCGGTGCCCATTCCGGGTCCAGCCGTCTGCTCCACTCCTGAGGCAGAGCAGTCCGCTCCCCCGGTGCCCAGTCTGGGTCCAGCCGTCTGCTCCGCTCCAGTGCCTGAGCAGTCCGCTCCACAGGTGCCCATTCCGGGTCCAGCCGTCTGCTCCGCTCCTGAGCCAGAGCAGTCCGCTCCACCGGTGCCCAATCCGGGTCCGGCCGTCCGCTCCGCTCCAGTTCCAGAGCAGTCCGCTCCACCGGTGCCCAGTCCGGGCCCGGTTGTTTTCCCCGCTCCATGGCCGGAGCCGTTTGCCCCACCGGTGCCCAGTCCAGGCCCAGTCATAAGGAGGGGGCACTTCGCCGGAGCCAGAGCCGCCCCCGATGGACTAGTCTTCCCTCCCTATTAACCCCCCCTTGTATTTGTGGTTTTATGTTTGGCGTCCGGGAGTCCGAGCCTGGGGGGGGGGTACTGTCAGGCTCTGGCCATAGAGAAGCCCATTTGCTTCTCTATGTAGCCATGGTCAGAGTCTGACAGTTCTATTCTTTCGGTTTTCTGGTGGTGGTTTGTGTGGGATCCGTAATTAGAGGCAGCTGTAGCGCATCGTCTCTAATTAGGGATCCTACATAGGTTGGTAGGTTTCACACTGGGTTGTGGGTCGTTATCGATATCGATATGTCATTGTATATTTCGCATGTCACGGTGAAAAGTAAGTGTGCTTGATTTACGTCTGTTCATTCGTGTTTGTTTTGTGAACGTGACGTTTTGTCACTTCGTGTTTTTGCGTTTCAGTAGTTTGTCAGTTTTGTCTTGTTATACATAGTAAAGAACATTCTTACATAGTATAATAAAATATGTCGAACTACTATCCCTGCGCTGCGCATTGGTCTCTCTATGCACCCTCAGCCTTTTTTCAGCTCATATTCACTCAAGAGGCATAGGTCTACAACGCAGCGTAGGCATAGCCAATAGGCTTACTGTTTTTTTTAATTGTTTTTAGGTATTCATTTGGGTTCACAGTGCGGACCGAACCGAGGACTCCCATTACAAACGGTACCGTTACACCCCTAATAGATAGCATATGGCTTCTTGGCTCTGCAGCTGGCCTTCCTACGCTAAAGGACAAGGGTGAGTGAGTGAGTGAGTGAGTAAGTAAGTGTCTTGGCAAGACAACACCACTCCATCTGACGCACACACACACTCCACTCTCGCTTTCTAACAACTCTTCTCCTTAATCTGACTCCCCTGGAGAGCTGGTCTTTGAATGTTAAGTGACATCACTGCAACCTGAGAGCTCCCTGTATCTTGCTCTGTCTCACACACACACACTCACCCTTTTTCTCTCTCCACCGCTCTCTCACACACACTTCCCCCACTCTCGATCTCTCTCACACACTTCCCCCACTCTCGATCTCTCTCACACACTTCCCCCACCGTCGATTGCTCCCCCTCTCTCTCTCCCCTCTTTCCCCATCCATCAGTCACCTCAATCAGATAAGATCACTGATCTACTTTCACTTATAAATAGCAAAACACTAAAACATAAATAACCTGACACATTAAAACAAGTACACACCCTGTGCACAGCAGTGGGTCTTCTCCCAAGGTGAGGTTATGGCAGGAAAAACAGAGTATCCAAACAACTTTCCTAGTGTGCGATTTTACAAAGAAATCACTAAGAACCAGGTCTCCCTTGTAAAAGAGGTATTCTGACATAAATAGGACGTCCTGGTTAAATAAAGGATTAATTAAATAAGAACCCAGTGACTTACTTCTCTGGCAGTGATTGTGTGTCCAGCAGCGTTCGTTGAAGAGGCCGTTGATGGTGGTCTGCTGACAGGTGGTCTTCCCCTTGGCAGCCCCGGGACACACGTCCCCGCACTCCCGGTCATTCTTATTGGCTACGATGTAGTTGTCCTCCACCGTGTCTAGGATCTTAGACCAGTCCAGGGTGGAGAGGTAGCAGAGGTCCGGGTTCTTCTCAATTCTCACCGCTCCTCTAGTGATATTCATCAGGCTATGGAGGCCGATATCCCTGAGCTGCAGCATTTCAAAGAAGACCAGAGCGTAGTTGAAGAACAGGTTGTTACCTCGGATCACAGTGAGATTAGGGAAGAGGTCTTTGAGGCTCTCCATGCCGTAGACCCTGAACAGGAGGAGGAAGTCTGTGACCACGGTCAGTTTGGGGTAACTGAGGCCCTTGAAGTCCTCGGGCTTGGTCTTGAACATGAGGATGATTTTCAGGTGGCCCTCGATCACCGTACAGTTCTCCAAGGAGCGCAGGTTGGTCACATTGTTCCGGATGTCCTTACTGGAGCAGATTCCAGAGGAGACTTCAGGGGAGGAGACAAAATGATTAGAGATGGGATTCAGGCAAGGATAGTACGGTACATGCTTTCAGTATATCGAATGTGCAATACGTGTATTTATCTGTAATTAAACCCTGTACTAAGGACTGTATTTGAAGGGAATTATTATTATTAGCCTAAATTATATCATACGCTCATTTAGCTATTTAAGTATCTCTTCCTGTCATTTACTTGTACAGGTAATGTAACCATGCAAATATTCACTTACCTGTACAGTTAATTTAACAATGCAAATATTCACTTACCTGTTCATTTAACCATATGTATATTATGTATATTAATACTATTACCCTCACTTATATCATACGCACATTTAGCTATTTAAGGATTTCTCTGCCATCGACCTGTATAGAATAGTTAACCATGCAAATATTCCTTATTTATCTATATCAACTTGCAATATTTGTATCATTTCTTCACCTAACACTCTGTAACAATGTATAGTGTACATATTCAGCCATTCACCCCATACTATGCAATGCCTTTTTATAGCTTTTCGCACTCCAGACTTTTTGTATTTTTATACTGCCGCACTATGTATCGTGTATCTGTCTATATTTCGTTCTGGCATTTTGCACCTGCCCTGTGTTTTTTCGTAGCTGCTTGATGAAGAAATTTCCCCTCGGGGATCAATAAAGTACCTATCTATCTATATCAAAAATATTCTGTCAAGACATTTATTGGACTGCACATTTATTTGGTGTGTTGTCCATCTAATTTCTATGGACTTCATTAACGAAGATTCAGCAACCAAGCATTTTCGAGTGAGCGAATTACATCCTATGTTCTTCTTTTTACCTCCTGTGAACTTTCAAGCACATTAAATGATCAGTTAGGCTCTGCAATTTACAGTACCAGTCAAACATTTGGATACGCCTACTCATTCAACAGTTTCTTTATTTTTACATTTTAGTCATTTAGCAGACGCTCTTATCCAGAGCGACTAACATTTAGTTAGTTCATACTTCTTCCGTACTGGTCCCCCGTGGGAATCGAACACACAACCCTGGCGTTGCAAGCGCCATGCTCTACCATCTGAACTACATTGTAGAATAGTAGTGAAGACAATGAAATAACACATATGGAATCATGTAGTAAGCAAAAAGGGCACACTCTTGGCATTCTTCAACCAGCTTCATGAGGTAGTCACCTGGAATGCATTTCAATTAAAAGGTGTGCCTTATTAAAAGTTAATTTGTGTAATTTCTTTTCTTCTTAATGTGTTTTGAGCCAATCAGTTGTGTTGTGACAAGGTTGGGGTGGTATACAGAAGATTGTATTTTACCAAATAGGGCTAAGTCCATATTATGGTAAGAACAGCTCAAATAAGCAAAGAGAAACAACAGTCCATCATTACTTTAAGACATGAAGGTCAGTCAATACAGAACATTTCAAGAACTTTGAAGTCGCAAAAAGCATCAAGCGCTATGATGAAACTTCTTCAGAGGATAAGTTCATTAGTCACCAGGTTCAGAAATTGCTTCACAGAGTTCAAGTAACAGCCACATCTCAACATCAACTGTTCAGAGTAAATGGTAAATTATAACGGTTAAATACAATAGATAAAATCTACCAAACAGCTACTTCATGAAATGGTTATATTGTACGCTATGCATAGTTCAGAGAAAGTGAATTGTGTAATATTTTAATATAACCTTAATTGCAAAACCAGTTTTAGGGCAAAGAGACCAAGGCCTAGAATAAAAATTGACAAAAAATAATAATTTCACAGCATAATATGGTTATGAATCTACAGTATCTTAGTTTGATGAAACCCATGCCTCTCTAACAAATCACACATTAAAATAAACAAAAATGCCTTTTCCTTATGGGGAAAAAGTTAGTACACCCCTACCTTTACCATCACATAAAATGGCTAAAATTCTAATTAGGTGTAACAAATTTGGGGCGGCAGGTAGCCCAGTGGTTAGAGTGTTGGGCCCGTAACAGAAAGGTTGCTGGATCGAATCCCTGAGCTGACAAGGTAAAAATCTGTCGTTCTGCCCCTGAACAAGGCAGTTAACCCACTGTTCCTAGGCCATCATTGAAAATAAGAATTTGTTCTTAACTGACTTGTAAAATAAAGGTAAATGATTAGAAAACAGAGACGGAAAGTCCAGTTTTCCATAAAGATAAGAAAATTGGTCTGGTTTCGTCTTAACCATATGGGTGTGTGGTAACACATCAATCAAAAGACCTACCTGAGGCCCTCAAAATAAAGATTTGATTGGGCTAACTTTGGTGGGATGACCTGTCCTAGGTAGTTTGCCAGTGGTCATGCCTCTCTTGCCACAATCAATTTCCAAGAAATTCGAAGTACATCATTCCACTGTCTGAAAACATTTCCAGACCAGAAGTCTCTAAGAACCCCAGGGTAACATCAAGGGATCTACATGCCTCTCTTGCCACAATCAATGTTGAATTGCATGGGTACACTGTCAGAAAGAGACTACACGAACGTGGCCTACATGGGAGGTCAGGAAGGAAGAAGCCTCTGCTCTCAAAAAAGAATATCAAGACACAACTGACTTTTGCCAGACAACACCTGTCTTTTTTGAGAGCAGAGGCTTCTTCCTTCCTGACCTAAATTTTGCCCTCTAGGTTACAGAGAGTTGGTAGTCCCATCCGCCAAACTACCAGGTTTGAAACAGTGAAGAGACTCAGGGAGTATGCTAATTTGGTATAGAGCAGACCTAAACCACTATTAGTAAAAACTATCATTAAGAACAACTTCCTAATATTGAGTGAAACATACTGTATTCGCTGAAACCTGTCATTGCAACACTTTTATTTACAAACAAGACATTTTCGGATCGTGGCGATCTGTCATGATCACTGTTGCTGCTCTGACTACACCCGGGTAGTAACACTGTAATTACTAGCTATAGTAAGAACAATGTTACTATGTCATGTTACAGACTAGCTTAATTTAGTAAATGCATTGTAAAGGAGTTTTGTTATTACAAATGGAATAAGGAACAATCCTTCCATTAAGCAATTACTAAAGACTAATAACATGTTAATAGAATGTTATTACTACAGTAATTGCATTGTTACTACGCAGATATAAGTACAAGTCTTAACAACTATAGTGGGTTAACAGATCCATTACAAACACCCCAAAACAGAGACAGAGAGCAAGACAGAGAGAGAGAGAGAGAGAGACACACACCGACAGAGCGAGAGACACAAAGAGAGCGAGAGACAGAGACACACACACACACACACACACACAGAGAGAGAGAGAGTGAGACACACAGAGAGAGCGAGAGACACAGAGAGAGCGAGAGACAGAGAGAGCAAGAGACACAGAGAGAGAGAGAGAAAGAGAAAGAGACACACATAGAGAGACACACAGAGAGAGAGAGAGGATATGTGTGTGTTCAGGCAGCAGTCATTTGCTAACAAGGCTAAAGTAGTTGTCATAATAACGACAGGTATGTGTGCAGTGGTGTAGGCTGATTGGTGGTGGTGCTCGTGCTTCCTATCACTCAGAAGTTATGTAGCAAGCGAAGGTGACAATGCCTGCTAGCTGTTTAGCGTTCTAGCACATTCACTAATTTGTTTGTAAACAAATCAACAAGCTAGTTATCTACCATATGTTCTTGACCATTCAGACAATCACATGGCCAGGAATCAGATTTGCATGTGACTTTTAACTACCTACGAAGATGGTTTGAAATGTGACTTGAAATATCAGATTGCATGTGCTTTTTGGCTGTTCAGACTGCAGAAAAAAGAACAGATTCGAATCAGATATGCAAATCAATAAGGTTTTAGTCACTTCAAAATGCCAATGTAAACATGGCTTAAGAGCTTTCCACACCTGGATTGCGCAACATTTGCCCATTACTCTTTTCAAAATTCTTCAAGCTTGGTCAAATTATTGGTCATTGCTAGAATACCATTGCTAGACAACCAGATTTAAGTCAAAACGTTAACTCAGTCACTCAGGACCATTCACTGTCTTCTTGGTAAGCAACTCCAGTGTAGATTTGACCTTGTGTTTTAGGTTATTGTCCCACTGAAAGGTGTCTGGTGGAAAGCAGACTGAACAAAGTTTTCCTCTAGGATTTTGCCTGTGCTTAGCTCCATTCCAGTTCTTTTTTATCCTGAAGAACTCCCCAGTCCTAAACAATTATACCCACAACATGATGCACTGTGTGCAATAATAATGTTTAACATGATTTTTGAATGACTACCTCATGAATTTCAAACACAGATTAAACCACAAAGACCAAGGAGGTTTTCCAATGCCTTGCAAAGAAGGGCACTTATTGGTAGATTGGTAAAAAAAATTAAAGCAGACATTGAATATCCCTTTGTTCATGGTAAAGTTATTAATTACACTGAGTATATTTAAAAAATGTGTTTGCTGCGTTAGAGGCTTGACAATCGTTTGAGTACAATATCGGTGGAAATACGCAACCTTGAGGGGCTCCCGTATTCACCGATCTAGATGGTGGAGTTAAACTTCACTTGTTGAGTACGGTTCACAAAGAAACTATTAATCCACTTAATCAGTAGAGTTGACACCAAAATTCACCAGCTTATCCACCAGTAGGTAGGGTTGGATGGTGTTAAACGCACTACTGAAGTCAATGAATACAATTTTCACTAGGCTATTTGCCTTTTCTAAATGTTCGTAGATATTGTTCAGCATGACCAGTAACATCATCGACATTGGAATGAGAGACCAGAGAGAACGTTATTTTTTATAATTTTTTCAAAACATTTCATTAGATACAGATGTGAGAGGCGTAAATCGTCATTTTCTTTTGGCCTGTTGTTTTTAGGTATTAGGACAATCAGTGACTTCTTCCATAAGTCTGGAATTATCCCACTGTTCAGTGACAGCTGGAACAGCTTCGGTAACAGTAATGCGAGCTGGTCTGCGCATGCCTGAAATGCCTTGCTGCTGACGCCGTCTGGACCATATGATTTTCGTGGGTTGACACGTTGAAAGTGTTGTTTGACCTCACTCACAGAGATCTGTATATCAGTATCCTGTCCAAGGCCACTTGTAAAATCACATGTCAAACCTACAATAGAAACTGTTCAAATCATTTGCAAAAGAAAGGTCATTTGACGGTCATACAATGTCTCTTTGGTTTGTAGCCTGTGATGGTTTGTAGCCCTGTTCAGGCTTTCCTAATGTCCTTGAAATTTCTAAATGTGTCTTTGTATGCTGCCTTGCACTCCTTAATTTTGCTTTTGAGTTGAATATTTTTCCTCTCCTCTTTACTGCCCCCTGAATTAAACACTTGTTTTTTCTGGTTGAGGAGCTCTTTTAATTACAGTTACCCACGGTTTATTATTGGGGATTCTCACAGAAACGGATGTACTCAAGAGACAGTATCCGCTACTTACTCCAGGTCATCGGTGCTGTCTATCAGGGCCGCCCAGTCAGTGGACTCAAAACAGTCCTGGTGGGCTTCAGTCGCCCAGCTTTTAATCTCCACCTTTTTAGCCTTCTCTCGCTGCAGATGTGTTTTGTAGACTGGGATGAGCTGAACCATGTTATTATCCGAACCCCCAAGATTGGGTAGTGCCTTGGAAAAATACGCACCTGGGATGTTACCATAACAGAGGTCCAGACAGGCTTCATTATGGGTAGGACATGTAACATATTGCTGATATGATGGCAAATGTTCAGATCGATTGCACATGCTAAAGTCTCCCATGATTAGCTTTACTGCTTCAGGGGACTCGGGACTCGGTCTCAGCCTGGGATACAAGGTCATGAATCAAGTCGGCAGCTTTTTGGGTGTCAGCGGAGGGGGCTATGTCAACAATAAATAATCAGACCTAATTTATTTCTCGTGGCAGGTAGTATGGCCATAGGTTAAGAGCAAAGGAGTTCAATGTCTTTAGTACAGACCTTGTGCTTAGTTGTAATATGGGCAGGATTGCAATATTTCTTGTTGATGAATGCACAAACTTCACCACCTTTTCTGTTACCAGAGTTGATGTTTCGGTCCATTCTAACAATTGTGTAGCCATGCAGCTCCACAACGTGGTTGGGATCCGGTTCCGTAAACCAGGTCTCAGATAGACAGATCAAGCAGGATTGTCGGCACAGAGGTATTGGGTACAAGCCTGTAGCTCATCAGTCTTATTCCATATGCTATGTACATTGCCATGCATAATAGATGGAAGAGGTGTTCTGAAGGGCTGTTTTTTTTTTTTTTTTTTATCTGATTCCGAATTCCTCCTCTACTGCCACGCTTCCTTGGTTTAGAAGTCTTGATTGTATTAATGGTGTTATTCCATTGCAGTGTAGACTTGCAGCAAAGGGTCGGAGATTAAGCAGGACATCTTGTGTATGATATCCACGGTTGCGGCTCCCTGTTTCCATTGAGGGTTAGGTCGACAGCTTATTTGAAGCATTTCACCAAAAAACGGATTAAAACAAAAAAAACTGCCAAAGTACTGCTATTTGCCTCATTATTAATTATCAGATTTAATACCACTAAAAACTTGATTGGTTGAGGTAGATCGCAAAGTGATTTATTCTCTGGATGGAACATTTTTAATATACCAGGATAATATTCAACCCTACTACACAGCATTGGCTGAGTGTGCTGGTTAGGCTTTCATATATATCTGGTTACTCTCCAGAGACAAACAATGATTCATCAGATGACTAACATTCAGTTTTGCTCTGATTGAACAAATAATACCTCTGATGTCACAACGGTGTAGAACATAAACAGGGAAAACAGGGACAACCGTCACAGATGTAAGAGAGTTCATATCCTATTCCATCCATAACACCACAGGTAGTCTAGACTAGGGCTGCCTGAGCTCAAATGGCAACTTATTCCCTATATAGTGCAAGAGAGTTCATATCCTATTCCATACATAACACTACTTTTGACCAGGGCCCATAGGGAGCCATTTGTGGAGCAACCTAGCTGCTTAAGAGTCCTTCGTATCAACTTGGGGAATAAAATAAAAAACAAATAGGAGATGTTTTGGGAATATCACACAAACCGATGGAGTTACCATGGAAACCAGCCACACACACACACACACACAGGCAGACAGGCGCTGCTGGACTAACTCACACAGACACATGGAGACAGTCTGTGCCTCGGAGGTACTGTACCATCAGGATCACGACTGATCATCCACTGACCAATAATATCTCACACCACCACTGACAGAGATGCACTTTAAACAGCCATTAGGAGAGTGAGAGGGGGGCTAACTATGATGTAGTTCAGTTCCTCAGAACAGCAGAACCCCCAAGCAATGAAAAGGAATTAAAGCTTAATTGGATTTAATTGTTTGTACCACCTCTCCTGTGCATGAAGAAATAACAGCGGTGATTAACAAACAACAGGCAGACAGAATTAAAATCAAAGGTCAGGATTGAGTCATAGGACAGTCCTACTGGGAGGTTAATGCTGTATGTGGAGCAAACCACTCTGGCAATTCAGCAGCAATGGATCATATAACACAGCAATAACAAGTAATTAAATAATATCTTAGTGAATTAGAAACTAACACATGATCGTATATTCCTGAACAGTAATCTACTGTATCCTGTGAGAGATTACCTCCCAAGTGGCACAGTGATCTAAGACACTGCATCTCAGTGCTAGAGGCGTCACTACAGACAACCTGGTTCGAATCCAGACTGTATCACAACCAGCAGTGATTGGGAGTCCCATAGGGCAGCACACAATTGGCTCAGCGTCGTCCGAGTTTGGCCGGTGAAGGCCATTGTAAATAAGAATTTGTTTTTAACTGACTTGCCTAGTTAAATAAAGGTTACATTTATTTAAAAAAATACACTGCATGTGCTGGAGCAAACGTATCTTGAAATAGCACATAAAACTAACAAAACTAAAAGAAAAAACACTTTGTCCATTACAATCTGCTAGCAGGAGTTACAGATCATTCTAGAACCTAGACTACAATTCTAGAATACTTAAAATCAAATCTAGAATTTTAGGTTACATTGTCTGTGATTATAAAGAGGTAAAACAGGTCTGTGTAATAGAACAATCTATTTCTAAGGTGAAGTTGAGACATTATGAAACTGTCTGATGAGGTTTTGCAGAATATAAATAATGTTACAGGAGAATATAACAACAATTCAGAGAATGAAAACCCCAAAATATACTGTGTAGCTGCAGCTGTACATTTGTCATTACATGATCCTCCTGGAAGAAGACACCAAAAGAAACCAAAAACCAACGACATTATGAGGGCGGCTATAAGGCTTCTGATTCACTTCAAACACTCACCAACTCAACGAGAAAACTCCAACATCAGCACTCTTATGTTGTGCATTGCATACTTACCTACAGTGCCTTAGGAAAGTATTCAGACCCCTGGACTTTTTCTACATTTTGTTACGTTACAGCCTTTTTCAGAAATGTATTCAATAAAAAAAAAATCTTCCTCAATCTACACAAAATACCCCATAATGACAAAGCGAATGTATTAAAAATAAATAACAGAAATACATTATTTACATAAGTATTCACACCCTTTGCTATAAGACTCGAAATTGAGCTCAGGTGCATCCGGTTTCCATTGATCATCCTTGAGATGTTTCTACAGTTTGATTGGAGTCCACCTGTGGTAAATTCAATTGATTGGACATGATTTGGAAAGGCACACACCTGTCTATATAAGGTCCCACAGTCAACAGTGCATGTCAGAGCAAAAACCAAAGCATGAGGTCGAAGGAACCCTTTACTAAGTACTTTGTTGAAGCACCTTTGGCAACGATTACAGCCTCGAGTCTTCTTGGGTATGACACTACAAGCTTGGCACACCTGTATTTGGGGAGTTTCTCCCATTCTACTCTGAAGATCCTATCAAGCTCTGTCAGGTTGAATGGGTGTCACTGCACAGCTATTTACAGGTCTCTCCTAGGGCTGTGGCGGTCACAAAATTTAGTCAGCCGGTGATTGTCAAGCAAATTACTGGTCGATCTCACGATAATTGACCGTTAATTAACTTAAAACACATTTAGCATCACCTAGCTTCCACACAAAGCCTACAAGCCACTGATGCAGACCTTTTAAAATCTACATTTTAAAAAGTCCAATACAGTTGAAGTCAGAAGTTTACATACACCTTAGCCAAATACATTCAAACTCAGATTTTCACAATTCCTGACATTTAATCCTAGTACAACTTCCCTGTCTTAGGTCAGTTAGGATCACCACTTTATTTTAAGAATGTGAAATGTCAGAATAATAGTAGAGTGATTTATTTCAGCTTCTATTTCTTTCATCACATTCTCAGTGGGTCAGAAGTTTACATACTCTCAATTAGTATTTGGTAGCATTTCCTTTAAATTGTTTAACTTGGGTCAAATGTTTCAGATAGCCTCCCACAAGCTTCCCACAATAAGTTGGGTGAATTTTGGCCCATTCCTCCTGACAGAACTGGTGTAACGGAGTCAGGTTTGTAGGCCTCTTTGCTCGCACACGCTTTTTCACTTCTGCCCACAAATTTTCTATAGGATTGAGGTTAGGGCTTTGTGATGGCCACTCCAACACCTTGACTTTGTTGTCCTTAAGCCATTTTGCCACAACTTTGGAAGTATGGTTGGGGTCACTGTCCATTTGGAAGACCCATTTGCAACCAAGCTGATGTCTTGATGTTGCTTCAATATATCCACATCATTTTCATTCCTCATGATGATTTATTTTGATTTTCCCATGATGTCAAGCAAAGAGGCACTGAGTTTGAAGGTAGGCCTTGAAATACATCCACAGGTACACCTCCAATTGACTCAAATTATGTCAATTAGCCTATCAGAAGCTTCTAAAGCCATGACATCATTTTCTGAAATTTTCCAAGCTGTTTAAAGGCACAGTCATAGTGATATAGTGAATTATAAGTGAAATAATCTGTCTGTAAACAATTGTTGGAAGAATTACTATTAGTAGATGTCCTAAATGACTTGCCAAAACTATAGTTTGTTAACATGAAATCTGTGGAGTGGTTGAAAAATGAGTTTTAATGACTTCAACCTAAGTATATGTAAACTTCAAATTTATTTATTTAGATATTGATAATGAAACGTTTTTTTATTTTTTATTTTAGCATATGTTTTTAGAGTAAGGCTGTAACGTAACAGAATGTGGATAAAGTCAAGAGGTCTGAATACTTTCTGAATAAACTGTAAATGCATAATGATCTGCATGTCATTGTTGAAGGGGAAAACTGCATGAAACCATTTTTACTCCAGTTAACACACTCACTCTTCCACCCTCACACTTTGTCTCCCTCTATCTCAAACCACACACCTCTCCCACACACACACATTTAAAAACATTAGCACCAAACAGAATGTAAGGAGCACCAGAAAGAGATAGATTTAATATAGTTTAGGCTTACATTAGGCCTATATGAATCCTACCTTTGAAGCACATCTCATCAGTAGCAGGCCCTTTTCCTTTCTTCCTGTGCCAATCAAATTAGCCTAGACCTATCATCAAGTTAAAAGGAAAGATTCACTTATTTTGTATGTTATATCGTTTTTGATATTCTAGGTCATTTCATGTTTTCATTTGTATCGATGCAAAACTCCTCATACCGGCTGTATTTCTGCCTGCTTGACCAGCAATAGCTCAGATACATATGAAATGACCCCGGGAATCGATAGAACATTGCTCAGAGAAAAACGATAGAACATTCTTAAATGGGTGAATCTTTCCTTTAACCGGTTGTTAGCTAGTTAGGTAACATGACTGAACAAGGCTGTTTATTATCAAACCAATAATTAGCGACCCGGGAACAGTTTAAAACACCCCACAACATTGTTTGTAAAATTATTTAAAATGTGTGTGAATTTGTCAAACACGGGTCTTTTTATTTTTTTTCAGTGCTGTAAAGCTGGCACTCAGAGGCTGTGTGACGTCGAACTGGTTATACCAGGTGATTAAATTATGAGATTAGATTTAGTTGCTGTTGCTTCTTTTTAATTTGTTTAATGGATTTATTAACAAAACTGACTTCATAAACAGGTACCAGTGGGTTCTCTTTAGATTGGTAGGGCCGAAATATTCAGTAGTATCAAATGAAACGGTGCTACGGTATTCTAAAATGTTGGCATAAGTATCATGTGGTTTTGGTACCATGATATTACTGTGGTACTGGTATACCGTGCAGCACTACAATGGATCCCTAACTTCTTTATGGTATCATGTAATATGAATGGACATTGTTGAGGGCCATTGTTGACACTGAGGTAATTATTACCTGCAGAATAAGAAGGATGTTTTCTTGATCAAGGCCAGTTCGTACCCTTGACATGGTGGCCTGACCAAGTACGCACCTCAGAAGGACAGCACATTGCCTGCAGAGACTGCAGTATGTTCAGAATAGTGCTGCAAGGATCTTGATGAGAGTGCGAAAATACGACCACATCACACCCATTCTTCATTCACTTCACTGGCTTCCTGTTTCTGCCAGGATTGAATATAAGGTCACCTTTCTTACCCACCAGTGCATCTATGGAAATGCCCCCCCCTATCTGAAAGAACTTCTCACTCCTCTAACTACAACTCGATCTCTCCGTTCAACAAACTCAAACCGCCTCCTTCTCCCCAAGACTAAGCTCAGCACCATGGGTGATCGGGCTTTCTGTTCTGCTGCTCCTCGTATCTGGAATGCCCTCCCCGACCAACTGAGGTCAGCTCAAACTATTGAGACTTTTAAAAAGGGACTAAAAACATATTTTTAGGAGAACTTATGACTTAACTAATATGTCTATTTGTATTTTATATAGATTTTTTTTTACCATGCTTTTATGATCTTAACTGTAGCACTTTGAGATTTGATCCAAATGTAAAGTGCATTACAAATAAAATATATTATTATTACATTGTCAGATCAAGGGCCATATGTATCAAGCATCTCAGAGTAGGTGTGTTGATGTAGGATTAGTTTAGCCTTTTAGATGATAATGAGTACGATTATAGACAGGGGACCTGATCCTAGATCAGCATTCTTACTCAGATGCTTGATACACACGGTTCCAGTTGCTTGAGTTGAGTCAGTGAAGTGCAAGATGCTTGAAAATGAGGTGTTTCATGACTAGTCAAAGTTGGATATTACCCAGGATTAAAGGACTACTGTTGAAGGTAACAATAAAGACAAACAATTCCTGTGTCAACCACACACCCACGGTTCTCTGACCGGAGGGGGGGAGCAGATCGAGTCCGTGTGTGTCTCAAATGGCACCCTATTCCCAATATAGTGCACTACTTTTGATGGGCCCTGGTCAAAAGTAGTGCACTATATATAGGGAATAAGGTGCCTTTTGGGACATAACCAGGTTCATTACCTGAGATCACTGACTGACTCTCCCTGTGAGGTGAGACGGCCATGTCATAAATAAACAGGCTCAACAGCACCCTATTCCATATGGACCCTGGTCAATAGTAGTAAACTATACTGAACAAAAAATATAAAACGCAACATGCAACAATTTCAAATTTGACTGAGTTACAGTTCATATAAGGAAATCATTTCATTAGGCCCTAATCTAAGGAGTTAATATGACTGAGAATACAGATATTGGCATATATTGGTCACAGACATCTTAAAAAAAGAAAACCAATCAGTATCTGGTGTGACCACCATTCGCCTCAAGCAGCGGGACACATCTCCTTCCCACAGAGTTTATCAGGCTGTGGATTGTGGCCTGTGGAATGTTGTCCCTCTTCAATGGTTGTGTGAAGTTGCTGGATATTGGTGGGAAGTGGAACGCACTGTCGTTCACGTCGTTCCAAAGCATCCCAAACGTGCTCAACGGGTGACATATCTGATGAGTATGCAGGCAATGGAAAAACTGGGACATTTTCAGCTTCCAGGAATGAGGTGGTGGATGAATGGCACGACAATGGGCCACAGGAGCTTGTCACAGTATCTCTGTTCATTCAAATAGCCATCGATGAAATTAAATTGTGTTTGTTGTCTGCAGCTTATGCCTGCCCATACCACAACCCCACGATGGGGCACTCTGTTGACAACATTGATATCAGCAAACCGCTCAACCACACGATGCCATACGGTTGTGAGGCCGGTTGGACATACTGCCAAATTCTCTAAAACAACATTGGATGCATTAACATTCAATTCTCTGGCAACAGCTCTGCTGGACATTCCTTTAGTCCGCATGCTAACTGCACACTCCCTCAAAACATGATCATGCTACAAACTGTGTGCAAATTATTTACTGGAATTTTTGTCCCCAGCAAAAGGTGCACCTGTGTAATGATCATGCTGTTTTATCAGCTTATTGATATGCCACACCTGTCAGATGGATGGATTATCGAGGCAAAAGAGAAATGCTTACAGGGATATAAACACATTTGTGCACCAAATTTAAGAGAAATAAGCTTTTTGTGTGTATTTCTTGGATCTTTTATTTCAGCTCATGAAACATGGAACCAACTCTTTACATGCTGCGTTTATATTTTTGTTCAGTGTACATAGGGAATAGGGTACCATTTGGGACACAGACAATGGCTTACGTTACAGATCAACCGGATCTCATTTCATGAGAGTGACATTTAACAAGAGTTTGGTAGTTAGTTCTTTAGTAGAGTTACACACCGGGTGACACTTATGACAAAAGTGTTTTTACTGTGTCAGAGTAGGACAGTGAGGAGAAGGTGGGTAGAGAAGACACAGCTGGCTAATGGTTCCATTATGGTATCAACCTTTACGGTTCACTACGATATTGACTACTCCTACTCTGTCCTACTCTTATACCATTAACATGAGGCGCGGAAATTAAGCTTTATGAGTGAGATGGATGTATACTGTTTCTGGATTGACTATTCCCTATCCTAAGCACTTCAGGGATAGATACATGTAGATACTGTCTGCTTCAGGAATAGATTGATAATGTCTAGTTTGACTACCTGGCCACTTTGGAGAAAGCTAAATCTATAGGCCTATTTCTTTTCACAGTATTTTTGAAAGCTGATAGACACTGATAGGGAGGTAGATGCAGAGTAGTAGTAGGGCCGAGATACGTGCCCACACTGAAGGGTGACGTGTATGTGCTGCAGGCGGCAGCATTGCCCGCTAGACCAGCCTCAGGCACACTTCAGATTATTTAATTGCCAACCTGAGGTGAACTACTGTACTTTGTAGACCTGAGGTGAACTACTTTACATTGGAGACCTGAGGTGAACAACTACTGTAATTTGGAGACCTAAGGTGAACAACTACTGTACGGCAGTACCTGAGGTGAACTACCTTACGTTGGATGGCAGCACAATAGACTGCAATGATGCAAATATTGCAGGCAGAAATAGAATATAAGACATTATATCATGTGGAAGGAGGGTGAGACCTGTGCATAAAGAATATAACAGATACAGGATACAGATAGGACAATGCTTAATCTATGCCTATATTCAATCCTTCAGTATGTAAAATGGGGTAATACATTGCAAAACATTTAGCATTTTGACCAGCTAAGTAAGTTAACATTGTCCCAGCCAGAATTGTCCATTTTGATTTAAGTATTGGGTCAGAAAACATTTACATTTCCTTCACAACATAGGTTACATACAGACACTGGCTTGGTTCAGCCAAAGTGTTGGTCAGTTACTGTCAGTCTATGTTATGAAACAAGTTTCTTACTGGTTCACTGTCAAGTCGGAGAGGTGCGAGAAGGGGGGCAGTCAGAGCCAGCAGCTCACAACTTGTTTATGAATTATGTTACAATCGTGCAACAGAATCACGCACCGCACAAACTGGTCTGATGACAATACCCAATCTCAACTCAACCACCCCTTTTAAGTTAATGAAAAGGTAGCTTCACGTTACTATTCGTCTCAGTCCAACTCGCTCTTTCTATCATCTTCCTGTCACATAGCCTAAAACCAGAAACTACACTCGACTACGTTTAACATTCAAAACAAGTACAGAGGTGTTAGCCGAGCATTTGATTTGTTGCAAAAGTTGGATTGAAAAGAGGCCAATGTTTCCTCTAGCTAGGCAAAGCCAAGTGTCACAAGCATGGCTATAATCATTTCTCTATTTCTGAAGCCCTCCAAGTCCAGAGAAACAGTAGGTTTGTGTTTATACCATGTCCATCCTAATGCCATTTGACAACTACTATAATTGAGTGAAATCTAATCTCTTTACCCGATCAAGTGTTGTGATAAAACCGACTTGATTATATGTTATTATGTGAGAACGGTTTAGAGTCTAAGATTAGTAGATGGATTGTTTGTACCATGTCCTTCCCATTGCTATTTTATTGAACTAATTTGGTGAAATCAGATCTGATATAATCCAGTGCCTTTATAAAAAATGACTTTGTAGCACAAGTGGCTGAAATGACTCAACTGGCCGGCAAGTTTATTAGGTACCAACCTGTTCAAGAAAATGTATTGCTCCTATAGACAGTGAATTACATGGTCGTGGCTTGCTATATAAAGCAGGCAGACAGGCATCGAGGCATTCAGTTACTGTTACAGTTAACGTTAGAATGGGCAAAACTAGTGACCTAAGCGACTGAGTATGGTATGATGGTCAGTGCCAGGTGCGCCGGAACCAGTATCTCAGAAAGAGCTGCCCTGCTGTGCTTTTCACGCATGGCAGTGTCTATGGTTTCCCCAGAATGGTACGACAAACAAAAAACATAAAGTCAGTGGCAGTCTTGTGGGTGAAAACAGATGAGAGATGTAGAAGGAAAATGGCAAGAATTGTGCAAGCCAACAGGAGGGCCAAAAACAGACATAACGACACAGTACATCAGTGGTGTGCAGAACGGCATCTCGGAACGCACAACTCGTCGATCCTTGTCACAGGCTATTGCAGCATACGACCATACCGGGTTCCACTCCTATCAGCTAAAAACAAGAAGAAGCGGCTCCAGTTGGCACACGATCCCCAACACTGGACAATTAAGTTGCGTCATGCTGATGGCAGTCAAGATTTGCTGCGAACAGCATGAGTCCACAGACACATCCTGACTGGTGTCAAAGGTACAGGCTGGTGGCGGTGGTTGTACTGCCGTCCAATCTGCAGCAACTGTGTTATGCCATCGCGTCAGCATGAACGAACATCCCTGTGAAACGTTTCCAACTTATTAGATGGGTGTACCTAATTAACTGGCCGGTGAGTCTAAATTGCCCTCTTTTAATCTCTGTCTTTGTTGGGAGGACTGAGTAAGAACAGACGCTAGGTTATTTGTATCATGTCCATCCTTAATCCTTACTATTCATTTGAACTCATTTGGTTTATCCAATCTGATCCAATGGAGTGCAATGAAAGTGGTTGGTTTGACATAACACTTTTAGGCCAAACTATCTATTTTAATCTCCATCTTTGTTTACTCACTTAATGTTGTACATGTGCATCCGGTTCCTTTACCATTCATTTGAAATAGACAAATTTGGTTTATCCAAATCAGAAGCAGTGCTGTAATAAACCTGTTGTGATAAAGCTGCTGTGATTTCAAAGTGTCTGGTTGGACATTAAGTACCCTCTTTTAATCTGTCATTTTGTTTACCAATTTACTGCTATTTGCAACACCAGTCAATCTAGTGACTCACACAGTAATGTAGATGGGTTGTACATGTACAAGTGTATGTGTGCTGTATGAGTGTGTGGGGGTGCTGAGAAGTGTTTGTCCGTGCGAGTGTGTGCATTTGTGTGTGGCACGGGTACAGGATTGGGCGTATTATTTGGCACTCCAGTCCTGTTCAGAGGGGCTACTGAATACAACATAACTGTGATAAAACCTAACTTACTAACTAGTAAATAGTTACCCGACTTTTTGTTCATGATCATGTCATCCCAATTACCACCCCTAGTGTGTGTGTGTGTGTGTGTGTGTGTGAGAGCACTCACAAGCGTGTGGGTGCCACCTTACTCTGTAGCGTAGATTACCGGTTCTGCATAAAACATCAATATATGTTAACAATGACCACCTGACTTTAAATGAATGGATTTAACATGATGTATTTGTTTTTTTCTGTACAGAATAATTAGCATATTACTATGCATCTAATTTACATAAAGTCGTCTTTATTTATTTCATAAATCGTTTCAAACTCTCAGTTTTCCATAAAGCATGTAGATTTGTTAACATCACCACCCTACCATACATTGGCCTTAAATTATTGTAATTATGTATTCCGTACTGCCTAATGTGCATATATTAAGTGCCTATTGCACATTAATTTAATAAATGTCAAAACAATATGACCACTCTATTTTAAGATATTGGACAAAACGTGTTGAAATTAAGCATCCATACAGGTGATTTTGGTGCCTTTTTGACAAGGGATTATCATTGACCTGTCCCGCGTTCTTGTTTTTTTAACCTTTTCTGATCACTTGAAAATAATTTCTCCGCGATGGTAAATCCTAACCTCATGAACTAAAGTGTTCTGTGTCCTAAAAAGCTGCACCATAATAGGAAAAAAAGTACAACACCAGAACCAAAGTTTAATTTTGACCTATAACACCCTAACGTTTCCCCTGTTTTGCATTGCATCTCTATGATATCCCAGCTCATTTATGGGATAGACAATTGCATGTTGCAAACGCATTTTTAGGTGGTTAAGTAATTTTTTTTTGCTTACCAAAACGTCAATAAAATAGACCTTTGTCCTCAAATCTACCGTTTCTAACGAAAAGGCTGGCCTTGCTACTATCATTGCTGATCTTGATGTCAAATCAGAGCCTTCAAAAATAAAGTTAAGTGACTTTCTGTCAAACGAGGTACAATTATGCAAGTGTACACATCTGAAACAGACGAGTGGGGTGAGAAGATTATAACTAGTTACTTACGTTCTGTATTTTCTCCATTCGTTTGCTGACAATTCCATACGCAGACAGCAGTCACAAAAACCACAAGGAAAGTCCGCTGCCACATATTTACTTAAGTCTTAATATCCGACCGACGACACAGTCGAGAGCAACTGGAGAAGTATCCGTGTCCACTCGATTAAAACTAGCTGGCATGTGGTAGCTGTCAAGTGGGTTGTTAGCTAAACCACGAGAACCCACAGGTAAACAAAAATAAAAACATGCATTCCGGAAAATGGGCGGAGGGAAGGAAGTGTCCGTGTTCACTAGCTACCTGGTTAGCCTCAGCTAGTTATCTGTACAGATCTGGTGGATATTCAAAATCGCCGCAAACAAATGCAACCGTGGGATTCATTGTGGACAAACGAAGTTAGTCTCACTTGCCAATAAATTGCATGGCATTGAGTCTTCCTTTCAAGTGTTCTTTATTCAATCCGCAGTCTCGAGAGTCGCAGAGTAGGCCAAGCAAGGGGAGTAACGTTAGCTAGCTAACTGCTAGCTAGCGTTAGTTGACTGTGCAGCAGGCCACAACACTAGGTAGTGCGATTTGATACCAACTCGCAATTTAATTACGCTTTCGGTAACACTCGCTATTGATATGTTGCCATGTATCTACTTCGGAAATTGCTTATTTCCTTGCATTGAAAAAACCTAAACCACAGCTAGTGAAGTGCAGCAATTTATACCTTCTCTCAGTCCCGCATTCTGTAGCTTCGCTTATGACAACTTCAGGTTCATAGCACGCGTGGCGTACTAAACCAAACCCACGGGTCACTGCGTTACACGTTCACCGCTGGTGTCTTTCACCAAAACACCCCACACTATTCTTGAATAAACGCACAATACTAGCGATTATTAGGCAGTTTACTTAAAGTAATAAACGAATCTAAACCTTGTGGAGAGAAACAATAATTAAACCGCTGACTCTTATCGGTCAATACTGACATTAACGAAACTTCCACTCAACAGGACAACACTGGCTGTCAGGCTTAGCCGTTGGTCAAGTTGTTCGCACTCTTTCTTCACAATAAAGCGCGTCTCGGTGATTTTACATGAGGGATATCTCCCATCAAAAAGACCACATGGTTATTGCACAACGAGAACAGAAAAAAATAAAGTAAAAAACGTATTAATTACTCTCCCACATGAGAGGTAGATTGTTCAAACCCCTAAGATCCCCTTATATGTCTCTACTCCGGCAGTAAACAAAACCTGCAAGTGAACCAGCTGGGGCGACGGGGAAATACGGACTGGAGTCTATTGGATTAGGCAGTTAGACTAAAGTAGTGGTCACCAACCTTTTCTGAGTCAAGATCACTTTATGAGTAAAAACGCAAACCGCGATCTAACGCTCTAATTTTTTTAACATGACTTAAAAAACTTAAGCCTATGCAAAAAAACAGTACTGTAGCAATGAGGTTTGTGAAGTAAGCTATAGACTCAATACATTATCGCCTCATATTGGCTTTGCTTGAATTGCCCTGCCAATGCATTGTTATGTTTCACTATATTGGATCACTCCAATATATTGGTATCACTCCGCGGCTGAGGGATACATTCGAGGTGAGGATTTACAATTTACTCCCGTGTACACCTGTGTCACGGCTGGGGTCCGCCCCTATATATAGACCCCATGACCGCCACACATGTTCTCTTTCATTTTGCGGACGTCCGTATGGTTTGAGGTACAAACTTCTGGGTTAAGGTCCAAACACTTAAACGACACACCCTATCCCCTCAGCCCTCAAATTAAGTGGACACTTCTGATGACGTGTCGTGACGTCTGACTTGCAGGTCAAGGGGCGAGGGAGGAAGGAATGATTTTTAAGTGGACCACACTTGCCCGGAAATTCGTCACCCCTTCATCCCGCGATTGTGTTTTCAGCCAACGGTAACTTGTGTGTGTTTTATATGTGCTACAGTCAATTATGATTGCATATTTATTTACATTAACTATATAATTAGTAATATACGCTTACTGTGTGATTGCTAATTAATTTGCTTGCTAACTAATGTTAGCCTGCATAGCTGGAACTTCTGAAGAATGAAAATATTTTACTTCTACATTTTCCAAAAACGAACCAAACAAAACATAATTACGTTTATGAGATGTGTTTGTCCCACCATGTGCATTAGTAGCACAATTTCTAACTTATTTGCATTAGTTTTTACTTGCACTGTAGTATGGTGACTTCTCCATTGATGTTGTTTTTAAGTTTTCGCTGACATTTCTTAGCGGATATACAATCGTCGCAAATTGAATTATGGGGAGTTTCAGGCCCCGGAGGGAACACAATTGTACACTCGCAAACTCGACTAAAAACGAGGGGCTTACGTTGCAGACTTCCCTTGCTTGGCTAATAATTTGGACGGCACTCTAAGATGGCGACGGGGATTCCCCCGTGGGCATAAGGCGAGGTTAAGTGGACGAGGGTGTGTCTTTTAAGTGTTTGGATCTCAGCCCTGAAGTTCGCTTGGTAGGTCACATGGCCAGCCCTTGCTCTTGAATGCTCCACTTGCTGCGCGCGCTTGATCTGTATCTTCCACAGTGGCTTGTCGTACTTGTGTTTTGTTAGCATGACATTTCTACTGCATGTGCATCCATTAGTATGGTGGCCCTTGCTGCCACAAACTGTAATTTACACACTGTAATTTACCTTACACAACTTGCCAACTGGCTTGTTCTATGTGAGTGTTGTGAATTGAACATACTGCTCCCCGTGCTATGGGCAGGTAGTAATTATCCTGCAGAGTGTAAGAGTATTGTGGTGGGCTTCCACTACGTTGAGACATTAACTCGGAGTTACTCCATCATATGGTGCTGTTTTTACTGTATATTAAAGGTAATAGTGCAGTAAAACATTTAAATCAAATCCATTACCTGGTTGCTGTTTTGTCTGCCTGTTTTTTCCACAGGGGTCTTCCCCGGTGTTTGCACAGGTACTGGGTCATTTATCCCTCATCGGGTTCCTATTCCTCCAAGCGGCTCACGACATAAGCTCTCCCAGGGCGTCGGACCCCTGCCCCGTGGCCTTGTTGGCTTGGCTGAGCTTATGGCTTCCCTGTGTGACAGGTGTGATGGCGGCATCCCCCCTGGGGATCCGCATACCTCGTGTATGCATGGCCTGGGTTTGAGCCGCACGGAGAAGGCGGTGGAGCGCCCTACTGGATGCTCTCAGAACGCCTGCGCCTGGCGTGATTGAAGGCTGTGTGTGCGCGCGTTAGTGGGTCGGTTCAAGTGATCTTATCTTGCCTCAACCATTTTTGGCAGGGGCGGGTGGTATCTGCCATGACCTGCCAATACCTGTTGGGCTTGCTGACGGATCCCTCGTTGCTGATTCCCCTGGGCCTGCTCCATCTCCGGCCTCCATTGGCATGGAGCTGGACTCAGTCCTTATGACAGCACGCCTGCCCACCAGAAGGGTTCAGGCGATCTTATTTTGCCTCGGCTACTTTCAGCAGGGGCGGGTGGTATCCGTCCTGACCTGCCAACGCATGTTGGGCTTGCTGACGGCGACCTCGTTGCGGATTTCCCCTGGGCCTGCCCCATCACCGGCCGCTTCAACGGTGGTTCAACTCCCACGGGCTGCTCTCGAAGCGCCACCGGGCTTGGCCGCTGAACAGCACCAACGGTCCATGTTAGGACTACAAGAGGGCGTAATGAACACCATGCAGTAGCGCAGGGGCGCAAGGGCCCCGGCTACAACTGCGGCATACCAGTTGCGCTGGTGGTTGTTCTGCACTTGGTGCACTGGTATTGAGGTTGTGCCCGAGTCATGCAGGGTGCAGTATGTCCTCCAATACCTGCAGTCTCGCTTTGTTGAGGGCTTGGCAGCCTCTACATTGAGAGGGTTTTTGGCCGCTATATCTGCCTGCCACGTGGGGTGGCTGGACAGGCCAGTGGGGCGCCAAGCCCGGTGGCGCTTCGAGAGCAGCCGGTGGGAGTTGAACCACCAGGGGAAATCAGCAACGAGGTCGCCGTCAGCAAGCCCAACATGCGTTGGCAGGTCAGGACGGAATAGTAATAGTGTCCACGATCCAGTGAGAGAGCTTCTGCTTGATAGCCCAGACCCCAGGACTCTCACCATAGCAGACAAAGAACTGGTTTGTTGTTCTCACCTTCAAACTCAGTGCCTCTTTGCTCGACATCATGGGGAAAATGAAAAAAAGATTTTTGTTGACCTCCACAATCTGGTTCATCCTTAGGAGCAATTTCCAAATGCCTGAAGGTACCACGTTCATCTGTACAAACAATAGTATGTAAGTATAAACACCTTGGGACCACGCAGCCATCATACCGCTCAGGAAGGAGACTCGTTCTGTCTCCTAGAGATTAATGTATTTTGGTGCGAAAGCAAGGAAGAAGCCACCGCTCCAAAATCGCCATTAAAAAAGCCAGACTACGGTTTGCAACTGCACATGGGACAAAGATCATACTTTTTGGAGAAATGTCCTCTGGTCTGATGAAACAAAAATAGAACTGTTTGGCCATAATGACCATTGTTATGTTTGGAGGAAAAAGAGGGATGCTTGCAAGCCGAAGAACACCATCCCAACCGTGAAGCACGGGGGTGGCAGCATCATGTTGTGGGGGTGCTTTGCTGCAGGAAGGACTGATGCACTTCACAAAATAGATTGCATCATGAGGAAGGAAAATCATGTGGATATATTGAAGCAACATCTCAAGACATCAGTCAGGAAGTTAAAGCTTGGTCGCAAATCGGTCTTCCAAATGGACAATGACCCCAAGCATACTTCCAAAGTGGCAAAATGGCTTAAGGACAACAAAGTAAATGTATTGGAGTGGCCATCACAAAGCCCTGACCTCAATCCTATAGACAATTTGTGAGCAGAACTGGGAAAGCGTGTGCGAGCAAGGAGGCCTACAAACCTGACTGTTACACCAGTTATGTCAGGAGGAATGGGCCAAAATTCACCCAACTTATTGTGGGAAGCCTGTGGAAGGCTACTAGAAACGTTTGACCCAAGTTAAACAATTTAAAGGCAATGCTACCAAATACTAATTGAGAGTATGTAAACTTCTGACCCACTGGAAATGTGATGAAAGAAATAAAAGCTGAAATAATTATCTCTACTATTATTCTGACATTTCACATTCTTAAAATAAAGTGGTGATCCTAACTGACCCAAGACAGGTAATCTTTACTAAATGTCATGAATTGTGAAACCTTAGTATTTGGCTAAGGTGTATGTAAACTTCAGACTTCAACTGTAGCTCACAACCGTGGTTACATACGTAACCTTTGTCGTTTGGCCCAAAATATATATATTTCACAATTTGAGGTAGGCTTTACTGGTAATAGCTAAGTAAGCATACATTTAAATAATTTGCAATTAATTTGATGGTGCCTGCATCAGATGGTCAGTCTCAGTGGAGGGAGAGAGCAGAAGACTGAGGATCCGCCTATCATCCCTCTGCTCTCCCTTTCCTCCACTGTCACTGACCAAAAAGGGACACCGTCTTCCAGCTGATGGCAAAACTCGAGTTGCACCGCATTATTTCTGCCTCATGCATCAATTCATGTTACTCCTATGAACAGAGAAAGTGAAATATTCCTTGATATTAAAAAATACCTTAACTGCTAATAATAACACAAGCCAATCGATACACTGTCCTACTCATTCATTACTGCTCCAGTGCTTCTTGTAGCGCTAAATGGAAATAGGAAGAACAAGCATTTTATGGCTTAAAAGTTTTGAATACAAAGTGTTGACAGTGCTGAGTAAGAATTTAAACATGAACTCACTTATACAAACAGCAGCTCTTTGCTGTATTCGTTGACATTCTATAGTCATGGTTTTAAACGTTTTGAAATCTTTTCTGTAGCTTTCATTTATGGCTGCAACGTTATTGCAGACACGGTAATCTGAGCTATCTGATTGGCCAGCGGTGACCTATAGTGCACCTGATTTTCTCTCTGGGCCCGCAGGGAAGGCAGAGTTTGTACCTTCAGACACATGAAATGGTTCAAAATGTCAACAGTTCGCCTATCATGCACGCAGAGCAGCTGAATCGGGTGTACCTACCGCCAACAGCCCGAGACGACAAATAAAAGAAATAGGAACACAAGGCTTTATCATTGTTTTTTTTGTAAATTGAAATGTTTGGAACCACTGGACTAAATATACTATGGATCATTTAGCTATTTGATTTATTATTGTATTACCCATTTAGGTATCACAGGAAATATGAAACAGTATTTTTATTAACATTTATTGAAAAAGTATGGATTTCAGCAAACAAAGGCATGCAACTAGAGGGCAAACATAAGTACAAGCTAAGTGTTTAAAGTATTTTAAGTATTGACCTTGGGCAAATCAATGTAGTTGAAGCTGAATTCCCAATGCCTGGTCTCTGCCCAACTCCATTGGTGGAGTTCATCAGTAACTTCCTTCACCGTGGAGTTTAGTCAGCTAGGTCAGGAGGAGAAATATTTGCAAGAACACTTGTTGATTACATTTTAATTTCTTCCCCCTCTTCTTTAATTCTATGTTAAGCAGACGCCAACCAACCTGCACATCCAGTTTTAAGACATGGTGGGAAAGGGGCGGGGGCAGTATGTTACAGGAGGTTGTGTGTCTGTTAATCATGGGCTGCATTCCAAACATTCCAAACGGCACCCTATTTCCTTTATAGGGCACTACTTTTTATTAGGGCACATCAGGATCTATATGGTGAATAGGGTGCCATTTGGGACGGAAACTCGTAGGCCACACCAAAAATTCAGGGATACTCGAACAGTACCTGAAATATTCTTTCTTTAAACATAGACGGAAATATCCACTTTTCCAAGCATCACATTGCCCAGCATTGTTATCTCTTCTCTCTGTGTTAGTCCTTGGCAGCCTTTATTGGAAAAACAGCTGCACTGAAACCCCCTATGCCAAGATAGACCATATCCTTCCTATGTCAATGCTATCCACTTAGAGGGACTATCTATCACTAAGATATACTGTATGTGTACCAATTGTATCCAGTTTTAACTTTCTGCAATTCACTTTTGTAGTCTGTATGTATTGTTGAAGAGGTGGGTTACATCCCAAATGGCACCCTATTCTCTACATTGTGCACTACTATACTACTTTTCTAAAAAGTAATGCGCTATGTAGGGAATAGGGTGCCATTTGGGACGTACATAGTCTTGCATGACAGACTCAAAGGACTGAACTGAACTGAAGGGCTCTCTTCCTACACTGCTGTAGAAAGACACTATTGAAGAGGTGGGAGGATGTGCCCGTGCCAAATGGCGACCTATTCCCTATAGTGCACTATGGGCCGTATAGTGAGCCATATGGGCTTTGGTCCATAAGTTGCGCACTCTATAGGGGGCCATTTGGGACTTAACCGATATGTGTTGATGTTTACTGTACACTCAAAAAAAAAAAAGAGCTATCTAGATCCCTGGAAGCAAAATGTTTGTTTTCAAAGGCTTATCCCTCTTGAGTTGTGGACAATGTGTTTTTTTTTTAAGTTGCTCTTTATGAAAAACATTTTTGGGGAGCAAATTACACTTCTCAAAAGGCAGCGAACTGGTGGAACGACCCACAAATACTGGCTCTCCTCTCCTCTGGCTGCAGCTCCTTCCCACACCTTGTTGCTGGTGTGGAGAGGACAGTGTGGTGTTCTTAGCCAACTTACCTGGTAAAATGATAGATGATAATAGAAACATTTATTTTAGTACACTATGTAGGACACTGGTGGTGCACATGAGGACCTTAGATCTGTGTCCAAAATGGCACCCTATGGGCCCTGGTCAAAATTAGTGCACTGCATAGGGAATAGGCTCCCATTTGGGACATAACCTTTGATAGGGTGGAGATGCTTATTGTTCATTTACTGTAATCATAACTAACCACTGCCCTACCTGTGTTGAAAAGTTGATGGGTGATTCTTATAACTGACAACAAGCGGAATGATGACTTAGATTAGTCTTCCTGTACTGGCAGCCAGGGGATTGGCTGGACAATACCACCAGTGTTAACTCACTACCTGTTAGCATCCTCTCTTCCCAGCAGGACCAGTACATTTCAGATTTTAAAAAAGGAACCTCTTCTGTCACCAATTAAGAGAAAATAGACTTCGATCTTACAGGAATTCAAACACACATGCAGAAACACGCACATACGCACTAATGATTTCTATAAACCCTGGATGACTGACAGGGGACGCTCTATTGAAGCTACTGTGCAGCCATTTTTGTACTCCTCCATAGTTAAAAACACACCTGTCTATATAAGGTCCCACAGTTTGTCCGTAGAGCTCAAGAGACAGGATTGTGTCGAGGCACAGATCTGGGGAAGGGTACCTGTGCAGCAATGCTCCCCGTCCAACCTGACAGAGCTTGAGAGGATCTGCAGAGAAGAATGGGAGAAACTCCCCAAATACATTTACATTTGAGTAATTTAGCAGTTAGTGTTCATACATTTTTTTTTTCTTTTTTTTTTTTTCTTTCATACTTTTTTCATAGCGTCATACCCAAGAAGACTCAAGGCTGTAATTGATACCAAAGGTGCTTCAACAAAGTACTGAGTAAAGGGTCTGAATACTATATTACAGTTGTATTTTTAATAAATTTAGCAAAATTGTCTAAATCTGTTTTCGCGTTGTCATTATTGTGTGTAGATTGAGGTTTGATTTTATCTAAGGCTGTAACGTAACAAAATGTGGAAAATTTCAAGGGGTCTGAATACTTTCCGAATGTTTCTTCGTTTTTAACACTGTATGGTGATTTCAGAGGTGGCACCGTAGGAGTGTTTTATTCTGATCTGGTAGGCTAACCTAACCAGGTAAAACTGGACCTTTAGTAGTAGGGTATGACATAGTAATAAATCAGCTGTAAAACGGTATTATATGGGCTATGATGGGACAATACTTTTTCTAATCAGGTCGTATTTTATAAAAACTACAGAACTAACAGGCCTGCGCTTATGCATAGTTGCATTGTGTACACCTTTGCATCTGTAATTAAATAGTTACTCACACAGTACGTCATCACTATTGTGTTGATTGATAAGGTCTAGGTAGCCTAGCCACCTAAAGTTTTAATATAAAACAAATTTTATGACATTCACATTTTCTCTTAACACAAATATATAGGCATATTTTAGGCTATAAATACAGGTACATACAGCGGGTGAAATAAGTATTGAACACGTCACCATTGTTCTCAGTAAATACATTTCCAAAGGTGCTATTGACATTAACTTTTCACCAGATGTTGGTAACAACCCAAGTAATCCATACATGCAAAGAAACCAAAACAATTAAGTTCTGTGTAATAATGTGAAATAATACAGGGAAAAAGTATTGAACACACTTACTGATATTTATTTAATACTTTGTACAAAAGCCTTTGTTGGTAATGACAGCTTCAAGACGCCTCCTGTATGGAGAAACTAGTCGCATGCATTGCTCTGGTGTGATTTTGGCGCATTCTTCCACACAAACAGTCTTCAAATCTTGAAGGTTCCGTGGGCCTCTTCTATGAATCAGCAGGGCCATACTAGCAGCTTTATTTTCTTTCTTTGAAACCAATTGAGAGTTTCCTTGGCTGTGTGTTTGGGATCATTGTCTTGCTGAAATGTCCACCCTCGTTTCATCTTCATCATCCTGGTAGATGGCAGCAGATTTTTGTCAAGAATGTCTCGGTAAATTTGCCCATTCATCCTTCCTTCAATTATGTGAAGTTTGCCAGTACCATTTGCTGAAAAGCAGCCCCACACCATGTTCCCACCTCCAAACTTCACTGTTGATATGGTGTTTTTAGGGTGATGTGCAGTGCCATTTCTCCTCCAAACATGGTGTGTATTATGACATCCAAACAGTTCAATTTTGCTCTCATCTGACCACACTATATTCTCCCAGTATTTCACTGGCTTTTCCAAATGTTGTGCAGCAAACTTTAAACGAGCTTCAACATGCTTTTTTTTCAGCAATGGAGTCTTGCGTGGTGAGCGTGCATACAGGCCATGGCGGTGGAGTGCATTACTTACTGTCTTCTTTGAGACAACAGTACCTGCTAATTGCAGGTCTCCACAAGTGGTCCTTGGCTCTTGGACAACTCTTCTGATTATTATTTTTGCTCCTCTGTCAGAAATCGTGCGAGGAGCACCTGGTCGAGGCAAATTTATGGTGAAATGATTGTCTTTCCACTTCCGTATTATGGCCCCAACAGTGCTCACTGGAACATTCAGAAGCTTAGAAATGCGCCTATAACCAATGCCATCATTATGTTTTGCAACAATTAGGTTGCGAAGGTCTTAAGACAGCTCTTTGCTTTTACCCATCATGAGATGTGTCTTGTGTGACACCTTGGCAATGAGACCTTTTTGTAGGCCATCAGTTGGGACTGAACCAGCTGATATTAATTTGCACTGACAGGGGGCTGGATTGCTTTTTAATTACTGATAGTTTTCAGCTGTTGTCTTGGCTTTCCATGCCTTTTTGCACCTCCCTTTCTTCATGTGTTCAATACTTTTTCCCTGTGTCATTTCACATTATTACACATAACTTAATTTCTGTAGCTTAGGATGTAAATGCATGACGTTACTGCTTCGTTTACCCTGGCCAGAGGGGATCAGAGCGCATAGACTTCTCTAGGCTACCTGCAGCTGTGGTTGTTATAAGTAGGCTACAGAGAAACACAGATTAATTGTACACGAGTTGACAAATCATGAGGCAAGTCCAATCAACAGTACTTTGTCCCTATTTTCCATGCTTTTGTGTCAATATTTATTCAACCGAATAGAAAGTCGACACATTTACTGGTGGCAGTGCTGTGCTGTGCTGTGCTGATCTCTACAACATGGATACATGGGAATATTTCACCACATATTGCTAAAATGAATAAACATATCTTCTACTATCTAAAAATTTAGAGTTAGTATCTCGCCAATATGGCGGCCGGTGACTTCAAAGCCTCTAATTGGCCAATACATAGCATCAGCAATCCAGGGTTTCTATATACATCTTTGGTCCACACGCACATGCGCGCCCACATACACACACACACAATACACCCTCCCTTGTAGACCAATTATAGCTCTGAGAAGTTGAATCTGTTATTGTGTTGTGTTGAATCGATAGAAAGCTGCTATAGTTAAGGGTGAGAGAGGTGACCAGCAGCTTTGAGCCAATGAGCCGATTTCAGCACATCACTAATCTGGGAACATCTTTTATTATAAGAAGCTGTAATGAAGCTAATAGGGTTGTGATGCACCTACTGACATAAATTATAATCTCAATAAGTCTGTCTGTAGGTATGTGGAATTTTAATAAGATTATGGCACTAGGCAGTTTGTCTTTTGTTCCAGTCTTTTGTTCACTGTATTACACAACACTTCCAGCAATAGTTTTTATTTTAAGGGTATAACACTTCACAATACATGCATAATGATTACATAACACATTCATAAGTAATGCAAGTCATGTAGGTACACTTCAAATAAAGTGTTACCTTATTTCCATTTGAGGAAATTATCGTTTATTTAGTAATATGTGGTCGTTTTATGGCAAGGCTTGTTTTGCCACCTTGACAGTGTAGTTCAATAGCCATTTGAGGAAATTGAAGCACGATACTATTTTATGTCTCGACTCCAGTTCGCAGTCGAAGATAACCATTTCCTTTCCCACCTCTGATGGAAATAAGAGTGAGAACGAGCAGACAAATAAATGCCAGGTCTAGTTAATGGTGACATTATAATACAAATAATGTTTGATGCATAACACAAATACATGTTTCGAGGTCAACTGAAGTTCTTTTGAACAACAATTGAAGACTGGGGCCATGCATAGAGCTAAGCTCAGCAGTATTGATGTAGTATTGACAGTCTAGCGTCCTGTCCAGGGTAATTACTTGTACATGAAGCCGTCTCACGCTACATGAAACAGAAGATAGGCTCCTGCCCCTATGGGCCACTCTGTTCTCGGACAAGGCTACTTATTGACGACAACTGAAGGATAACAGATGACCGGTAAACACATTATGCTAATGTTGACAGTATGTAACATGGTCTGTGTCCCAAATGGCACCCTATTCTCTAACAAAAGTTTTCCAAAAGGGTTCTTTGGCTGTTCCTATAGGAGAACCCTTTTTGGTTCCAGGTAGATAATTCATTTATCCATTTGTTCAGATTACTAGCATTTAGTCTTTTTACAGTATAAAACAGTAAATTTACGGTATAGTACTGTAATTACACAGCACTTGCTTTGATACGTATTGATATTACAGCAAGTGTACTGTAATATGAAATATAGAATTGTTTGCCACCTAGCTGCCTGTAAGCTACTGTCAAATTCACAGTAACCCCTTTACAATGTAGATAGCACTTTTTTTCCCTTTTTTCTAAGAGTGTATGTAGTGCATTACTTTTGAGCAGAGCCTTGTGGCTTTCAAAAGTAGTGCACTACTGTATATAGGGAATAGGGTGCTGCAGTATTTGGTACGTAGACATAGTCAGAAGGCTTGACTGAGTGACTCCTAATCCTGCTGGCCCTTATCCGGTTCCAGGGGCCTGGGGGAGGCAGGTCACAGCTCGGACCCAACACCTCTCTTTCGCCCATCCCTCTCTATCTTTCTCTCTCTCTCCTCTCTCTACCATCCCTCTCTCTCTCTCCTCACTCAATATTAGGACGGTGTTCTTAATGTTTTGTACACTCAGTGTATATATTATCTCCCTCCCTCAATGATTAAGGTTAGGATTTAGGAGAAGTAAACTGATCATAGACCTGCTCTGCCCAGGAATGGGGGACAGTCTGGATGAAGCAGCAAGATTGGACACCCATGGAGTTATCACAGCTTAGGTAGCAAATCTGTTAGAGCAAATCTGTTAGGGCTTGACTTATTACTTACTTAACTATTCAATCCAATCGCCCCCTTTTCGGCTATGTAACTTTTAAAGGCAATCTTACCGCAGTCTCCGAAACTTCATTTAAAGTCAACGCTGCAGATGTTGGCTCAGTTGTAAATTACCTTTAAATGTCAACCTTGCTGCAACGCAGATCTTCCACGATCCAGATTAAATCTTGGCCTTACTTACTTAACCCATAGTGGTCAGTGTTGCTGACGTCTGTTGAGGTACAGTAGAAGCATCATGATGATAGCATCACCATCAAAATGTCCAGATAAACGCAGGATAACAGTCAGTGGGGGAATAGGGTTTAATAAGTCCTGGATTAAAAACACTTTCAATGGTGGTTCACCGGTAAACCGGCCCTTCGAGTACCTCAAACCTTGAGCTACACATGAATGTCCTTGACACAGTATTGAAAAGCTCACCTAATAGCCCTCAGCGTATTCCTCTATGTAGGTAATCAGCCTCACACTGTTCAAACATGACAACTAAAACAACAGGGTCAGGGTTCAGCCTGATAAGAGCCGTGCGAAGGCCTCTATCTGTTATCATGTATGAAAATATTTGTAGCTCAGCCTAGTTTGTTATTCGGCCAAGTCTGCCACAGTGTCATAAAGTGCTTGTCTTGGAGAATATATATATATATATATATATATATATATATATATATATACACACAATGCATTCAGAAAGTGTTCAGACCCCTTGACTTTTTCCTCATTTTGTTACGTTATAGCCTTATTCTAAAATTGATTTTTTTTAAAGAATCCTCATCAAGCTACACACAATACCCCATAATGACAAGCGAAAACAGGTTTTTAGAAATGTTAGCAAATGTATTAAAAATAGAAAACAGAAATACCTTATTTACATCAGTATTCAGACTCAACATTGAGGTCCGGTGCATCCTGTTTCCATTGATCATCCTTAAGATGTTTCTACAACTTGGTTGGAGTCCACCTTTTGGTAAATTCAATTGATTGGACATGATTTGGAAAGGCACACACCTATCTAAGGTCCCACAGTTTCCAGTGTATGTCAGAGCAAAAATCAAGCTATGAGGTCTAATGAGTTGTCCACAGAGCTCCGAGACAGGATTGTGTCAAGGCACAGATCTGGGGAAGGGTACCAAAAGATTTCTGCAGCATTAATTGGGGCGAAGGTTCCCCTTGGGACAACGACCCTAAGCACACAGCCAAGACAACGCAGGAGTGGCTTCGGGACAAGTCTCTGATTTGTCCTTGAGTGGCCCAGACTTGAACCCGATCGAACATCTCTGGAGAGACCTGAAACTAGCTGTGCAGCGACGCTCCCAGTCCAACCTGACAGAGCTTGAGGATCTGCAGAGAAGAATGGGGGAAACTCCCCAAATACATGTGTGCCAAGCTTGTAGCATCATACCCAATATGACTTGAGACTGTTATACCTGCCAAAGGTGCTTCAACAAAGTACTGAGTAAAGGGTCTGAATACTTATGTAAATGTGATATTTCCGTTTTTATATTTGTAATAAATGTGCAAAAACGTCTAAACCTGTTTTTGCTTTCTCATTAAGGGGTATTGTGTGTAGATTGAGGGGGAAAAACTATGTAATACAATTTGGAATGAGGCTGTAACATAACAAAATGTGGAAAAGTCAAGGCGTCTGAATACTTTCTGAATGCACTGTATATGTGAGGATGGGAAGGAGAGTGTGGACCGTCATGGTGGGTCTACTCTCTCAAACCTTTACAGTTCCCAACCTTCCCCTGATGGAACAAAAAACGAAACAGTCATGTCCCCCAGATGCTCCCCCGGACCCTGTTGCATCCTGTAAGGCAACCTATTCCCTACATAGTGCACTACAGGGCCCAGGTCAAAAGTAATGATATATGGGGAATAGGGTACTATTCAGGACTGTGCCTTTGTCCAAGCGGCAGTCGGGTGGGACACACCCATCCCTGGGTTAATGGTCCACCCAACATCCATGGACACTGGGAGGGAAGGACACAGTCGTTCCGGAGGCACGCCACCAACGGAGGTCTACATATAGGACATGGGAAGGGAACAGGGGTGCAGCAGAGGTGAGAGACAGAGACCCTTTCACACGAAGCTGCCTGACAGGAACAACAATAAAGTTCACAGAGTGATTCATCCGAGGGCTCTGCCAGGGCGCCACGACGATCCACACTGCTCCGTCAGGAAGAGTCGATTCCATCCGCTCTGTCTGAGTGTGACGTCCTCTTCCACCTCGCTGGTTTCCCCTTTGGACCACCCGGGGTCCCAAGGTGTCTCGTTCTAAAGAAAGATTCCTTCCTGCTGCCCCTTTCTAGCGTTCCTAAAAACAACATTGTTGTTTTGAGTCTGGGCTGATGGATACTGGGGCTTTGGTGGGTTAATGGACATGCTCATTTACTATGGAGGTGTGTGTGCACGTCTCTGCTTAGAGAAGCTGGTTTTTGGAGGATATATTGGCCAATACTGTATATACTCCAAACACCGGCTTCGAGGGCATTATCACTTTTATACAATGGGTTACCAACATATTCAAATAATGATTGACATATTTTCCTTAAACGTTGTTTTATTAATTTATTCCTACTATTTCATTCTTCCACTAGATATAGTCCAGACACAAATCTAGTGTTGCTACCCAAGCCGGCTGGTCATTCGTTCTATCATTTCAGTTGCTAGAGACACGACCCAGTCGTTCAGTCTTTTTGTTCTGTATCTATGGACGCGACCCAGTCGTTCGTTCGTTCTAAATGTTCCATTGCCGTACTGGCTGGCAACGGTATCAAATCAAATGTATTTATAAAGCCCTTTTTACATCAGCTGATGTCACAAAGTGCTATACAGAAACCCAGCCTAAAACCCCAAACAGCAAAAAATGCAGATGTAGAAGCACGGTGGCTAGGAAAAACTCCCTAGAAAGGCAAAAACCTAGGAAGAAACCTAGAGAGGAACCAGGCCCTGAGGGGTGGCCAGTCCTCTTCTGGCTGTGCCGGGTGAATATTATAACAATTCATGGCCATTAAGGCCAGTTCTTTCTCCAAGATGTTCAAACGTTCATAGATGACCAGCAGGGTCAAATAATAATCATAGTGGTTGTAGAGGTCGCAACAGGTAAATACATCAGGAGTGAATGTCACTTGGCTTTTCAAAGCCAGGCATTTAGATGTGGTAGCGAGTGCAGGTGCGGTAGAGAGAGAGAGAGAGAGAGACAGAGCTGAAAACAGCAGGCCTGGGACAAGGTGGCACATCCAATGAACAGGTCAGGGTTCCATAACCGCAGGCAGAAGAGTTGAAACCGGTGCAGCCACACGACCAGGTGGACTGGGGAGAGCTAGGAGTCATCAGGGCAGGTGGTCCTGAAGCATGGTCCTAAAGCTCGGGTCCTCTGGGATGGGAGGTAGAGTGGGAGAGAGAGAGAGAATTAGAGGGAGCATACTTAAATTCACACAAGACACTGGATAATAACATCAGATTTAACAAACTGACAATAGCCCCCCGGGCACATAGACTATTGCAGCATATATACTGGAGGCTGTGACAGGGGGGGTTGGAGACACTGTGGCCCCTTCCGACAATACCCTGACAATACCCCCGGACAGGGCCATCCAGACAGGATATAACCCCACCCACTCTGCCAAAGCACAGCCCCCACACCAATAGAGGGATATCAACAACCACCAACTTACTACTCTGAGACAAGGCTGAGTATAGCCCACGGAAGATCCCCTCCACTGCACAAGCCCGAGGGGGCGACAAACCGGACAGGAAGTGACGCACCCCTCCTAGGGATGGCATGGAAAGCACCAGTAAGCCAGTGACTCAGCCCCCGTAATAGGGTCAGAGGCAGAGAATCCCAATGGAGAGACTGGAACCGGCCAGGCAGAGACAGCAAGGGTGGTTCGTCGCTCCAGTGCCTTGTCGTTCACCCTTGCACCCCTGGGCTAGACTACACTCAATCATAGGACCTACTGAAGAGATGAGTCTTCAGTAAAGACTTAAAGGTCGAGACCAAGTCTGCGTCTCTCACATGGACAGGCAGACCATTCCATAAAAATAGAGCTCTATAGGAGAAAGCCCTGCCTCCATCTGTTTGCTTAGAAATTCTAGGGACAATAAGGAGGCCTGCGTCTTGTGACCGTAGTGTACGTGTAGGTATGTACGGCAGGACCAAATCTGAGAGATAAGTAGGAGCAAGCCCATGTAATGCTTTGTAAATTAGCAGTAAAACCTTGAAATCAGCCCTAGCCTTAACAGGAGGCTAGCACGGGAGTAATATGATTACATTTTTGGGTTCTAGTCACGATTCTAGCAGCCGTGTTTAGCACTAATTTAAGTTTATTTAGTGCTTTATCCGGGTAGCCGGAGAGTAGAGCGTTGCAGTAATCTAATCTAGAAGTGACAAAAGCATGGATTAGCTTTTCAGCATCATTTTTGGACAAAACATTTAGGATTTTTGCAATGTTACTAAGATGGAAAAAAGCTGTCCTTGAAATATTCTTGATATGTTCGTTAAAAGATAGATCAGGATCCAGAGTAACGACGAGGTCCTTCACAGTTTTTTGGGGGATGACTGTACAACCATTAAGATTAATTGTCAGATCCAAAAGCAGATCTCTTTGTTTCTTGGGACCTAGAACTAGCGTCTCTGTTTTGTCAGAGTTTAAAAGTAAAACATTTGCTGCCATCCACTTCCTTATGTCTGAAACACAGGCTTCCAGGGCAGTCAATTTTGCTGCATCACCATGTTTCATCGAAATGTACAGCTGTGTGTCGTCCGCATAGCAATGGAATTTACATTATGTTTCCGAATGACATCACCAAGAGGTAAAATATATAGTGAAAACAAAAGCCTAAAACGGAACCTTGAGGAACACAGAAACTTACAATTGATTTGTCAGAGGACAAACTATCCACAGAGACGAACTGATATCTCTCTGACAGATAAGATCTAAAGCAGGCAAGAACTTGTCCGTGTAGACCAATTAAGGTTTCCAATCTCTCCAAAAGAATATGGTGGTCGATGGTGTCAAAAGCAGCACTAAGGTCTAAGAGCACGAGGACAGATGCAGATCTGACGCTATTAAAAGGTAATTTACCACTTTCACGAGTGCAGTCTCAGTGCTATGATAGGTTCTAAAACCAGAAGTGTTTCGTATACATTATTATTTGCCTTCAGGAAGGCAGTGAGTTGCTGCGCAACAGCTTTTTCTACATTTTTTGAGAGAAATGGGAGATTTGATATAGGCGGATAGTTTTTTTTCTTGGTCAAAGCTTGGCTTTTTCAAGAGAGGCTTTATTACTGCCACTTTTAGAGAGTTTATTACACATCCGGTGGATAGGGAGACATTTATTATGTTCAGCATAAGAGGGCCAAGCAGAGGAAGTAGCTCTTTCAGTAGTTTAGTTGGAGTAGGGTCCAGTATGCAGGTTGAAGGTTTAGAAGCCATGACAATTTTCATGAATGTGTCAAGAGATATAGGATTAAAAAACTTGAGTGTCTCCATTGATCCTACGTCCTGGCAGTTCTATACAGACTCAGGACAGCTGAGCTTTGGGGAAATACACAGATTCAATTATTATATATACTGTTTAATACTTAAAAAAAATATATATATATATTAAACCGTAACGTGTAAAACACAAAAACAGAACAGCCAGAGGATTACACAAATAAGGAATAGAAAAAACGAAATAATAATACAAATCCACATTATATCAAATCAAATATAGACATGTAGCGAATACATTTTTTTGTTTTTACATTTTGTTTAAAATTCTGCCAGCTGATTCATGATTTCTACTGGCCGAGAGACGCTGCCAATGTAGTCTAGTCTGATTTTCCCCATAGGGAACACCGTAAACATGAAGAGGTGCATATTTATTCGCCCAGTACCGGTCACTGAGTTTTGCAAGTTGAAGTTAGCTAGTGAGTCACAAATGTACGTTCAGCCTAATTATTATTTAAATCCGATTAAATTTATCTTACTAAGTCAGCATAGCATAGTTTAACATAGTTTATTTGTTTTTGACCGCGACATTCTTAGATACTTATATAGATAACATGCTAGCTAATGCTAACGGAGCTAGCTGACCTATGTGAATACCTCCATCTTTAGTTCACAACAGCAGCAGACCGTTTAGTCAACTTTGCTTTCGAACTTTGTAACCATCTGTAAAGTTGTTTTACATGAAATCATACTAGCTAGCTAGATATATATTGTGTTAAAAAGCCTGATGTCGTTGGTTAATGTGGTGTACAGTTGGCTTCAGTACCGTTACAGTATTACTGAATGACAACGATATAGCTTTGTCACTACTAGTTGGCAAGTTGGTTGATATGGGGTGCAGTAGGCTACAGTACAACAGTATTAAATGATAACGTAGCCTTGCCACTAGCTAGTAGTTGGTTGACGGGGTGGGGTACAGTAGTATACAATATAGCAACAATAGCCTTCCTACTCCCTGATGAAGCAAAGGTTTTTATTGATGATGCCATACAAATAAAGGGATTTACATTAATTAACTGACGAGTGCATTGGTCCTCCTTTCTTTTTGATGACCAATTTACCCCTTTTACAAAGAGCACCTTCTGTCAGGCAGCCTACAGGGAGGAGGTGAGGGCTCTGGGAGTGTGGTGCCAGGAAAATAACCTTTCAATGTCAACAAAATAGATGATCGTGGACTTCAGGAAACAGCAGAGGGAGCACCCCCCTAGCCACATTGACGGGACCGCAGTGGATAATTATTACATTGTTTTATTTAACCTTTATAACTAGGCAAGTCAGTTAAGAACAAATTCCTACCTACAGGGTCAGCCATAGTAGTATGGTGCCCCTGGAGCAAATTGGGGTTAAGTGCCTTGCTCAAGGACACATCGACAGGTGTTTAACCTTGACGGCTAAGGTATTCAAACCAGCAACTTTTTGGTTACTGGCCCAACGCTCTAACCGCTAGGCTACCTAAATGTTCCTTGGCGTACACATCACTGACAAACTGAAATGGTCCACCCAGACAGTGTGGGGAAGAAGGCGCAACAGAGCCTCTTCAACCTCAGGAGGCTGAAGAAATTTGTCTTGGCACCTAAAACCCTCACAAACGTTTACAGATGCACAATTGAGAGCATCCTGTCGGGCTGTATCACCGCCTGGTACGGCAACTGCACCGCCCACAACCGCAGGGCTCTCCAGAGGGTGGTGCGGTCTGCCCAACTCATTACTGGGGGCAAACTACTTGTCCTCCAGGACACCTACAGCACCCGATGTCACAGGAAGGCCAAAAAGATCATCAAGGACCACAACCACCCGAGCCACTGCCTGTTCACCCTGCTAACATCCAGAAGGCGAGGTCAGTACAGGTGCATCAAAGCTGATACTGAAAAACAGCTTCTATCTCAAGGCCATCAGACTGTTAAATAGCCATCACTAGCACATTAGAGGCTGCTGCCTATAGACAGACTAGAAATCCCTGGCCACTTTAATAAATGGAACACTAGTCACTTTAAATAATGTTTACATATCTTGCATTACTCATCTCATGTATATACTGTATTCTAAACTATTCTACTGTATCTTAGTCTACGCTGCTCTGACATTGCTTGTCCATATATTTATTTACCTTTACTTAGATTTGTGTGTATTGGGTATATGTTGTGAAATTGTTAGATATTACTGCACTGTCGGAGCTAGAAACACAAGCATTTCGCTACACCAGCAATAACATCTGCCAAACATGTGTATGTGACCAATAAAATTTGATATGATTTGTATACCAAAATCTACTATTTCAGTAGACAGCACTTCCCTTTTTTTCTACAAATAGCCTTCCTACTGTTCGTTATTTGTTGGGTGTGGAAATTGTTAAATTAGCTAATATTATAGAAAGATCACACATTCATGCAGCTGTGGTGGTGTCACATTGTCTTTATCCATATCATAGCTGCTTATTTTTGACCTGGTAAAATAAGTTAACGGTTGTGTGCACTGTCACTAGATAGAATTGTGTGGTTCGGTGGCAGATTTTCAAAAGAAAATAGACATACAGTATATCATCAGCAATTCTCAGTCAGATGACATACACAGCTAACCCAATTTGAATTGAATTCATTCATAAATGTGGACACTAATTATTGTTAATATTCCAATTCTCTAGGCCCTCTATTCCCAACCCCTGTCCCCAGCAGGAAAGACCAGGAAAAAGTGTTGGCTTAAGAGAGTGCGACACACAGGAACTTCCAGAGGCTTGTTGACCTGAAGCAGTGTGACGTGGTCCAAGTAATTATCACACACAGGTATACACACTCACTCTGTTTTGTTGTATAATTATTTTCACTTAAGAAAATGGTTCCCCTCTCTTTTAGATCTGACACACCTATTAGCTCAACCACAGTCCTCACAGCTGCAGTCGTCTGCCCCTGCACCTGCTACACCGGCCACGACAGGTGATACAGGTAATTATCACATGCATGTATACACACATGCATACTCTCCCTCACTTGGGGCTCTATTCAATCACATCCGCATAGCTGTTGTTTTGGCAGTGTCTGAGGTGGACTGTGTTAGAGCTTTCAAATTCACAAGCGGCTACTGGCATTATACCTAAAGCGGACATTGCCATTGGCTGCAAGAAGTAGCATTAACAGAAATCTCATGCAGCCCTGTTTACAAGTCAGAACACTGGAATTTGAGATGTAATCTACACCTCGATTAGGCTGATAGAAATCCTTATTATTTAGTTTAATGATTTAGAATTTGAGCGTCATTATTTCTATATAATCTACTCTCTCGTTCTGAACTTGTAACGTGAGTAGGACGGGTGTAGTTTCGTGACAATGATCAAGAGCAGCTGCTTACTGATTTTGACAGATCCAACGCAGTTACACCTGACACCGCCAAAACATCAGCTATGCGGGTGTCGGCTATCGCCAGTTAATGCTTGATCTGATTTAATCTAGGCCTTACACTCATTCAGTCTGTTTAGTTGTATGATTGTCAGTTAAGAAAATTGTGCCTCTCTTTTAGATCTACCATCCCCAGCAGTTCAGCTGCAATCACAGTAGTCCTCTGCTGTGGTATTTAATTTACCGGCTGCACCTGTTCATACTACACTGGCCGTGAAGGGAGAAACGTTTGTGGATTCCCAGATGGATACAGGTAATTCAGAATTATATGACATACACATACGCTCACTCACACCAACAACTGTATACTTACTGTCACTTTGTGCATCTCTCTTTCAGATCTGCCATACACGTCACCACTGTCCCTGACAGCCTCACCCAGAAGTGCATACACCGGGCCTATCACGACTGACAAAGCAGAGATAGGTGGCTGACAAGGAAAAATAAAACATGCACACATACTCTCTCTCTGCCACACACACACACATTATCCCTAATGTAAAATAATTACTTAATTTTTTATCAATATCTACATAATTACTCTAAATATCTATCCAATCAAAGTGTGATTGATAATGTTGTAAGAGTATTGCATATTGCTTAATTTGTAGTTTGATATACTCTTACAAATGTTATTAATTCATTACAGTTTGTCAAATTTATTTTATTTTAGGTTTGGAGATATTTAGGCCTACATATTGTGTTATACATTTCCCACAACAGACATGTGCAGTTGTGCTTACTCACAGTTGGTGTAGACGGCAAGGTGAGGAGATGGTGGCTGACAAGGAAAAATAAGATACAACATGCACACACACTCGCTCTCCCAGACACACACACAATAATATCTACATACAATACCCTATCATTTTTGCAAATGTATTACAAATAAAAAAAGTGACATCACATTTACATAAGTATTCAGACCCTTTACTCAGGAGGCCGATGAAGCACCTTAGGCAGCAATTACAGCCTTGAGTCTTCTTGGGTATGACGCTACAAGCTTGGCACACCTGTATTTGGGGAGTTTCTCCCATTCTTCTCTGCAGATCCTCTCAAATTCTGTCAGGTTGGATGGGGAGTGCCGCTGCACAGCTATTTTCAGGTCCCTCCAGAGATGTTCAAGTCCGGGCTCTGGCTGGGCCACTCAAGGACATTCAGAGACTTGTCCTAAAGCCACTCCTGCATTGTCTGGGCTGTGTGCTTAGGGTCGTTGTCCTGTTGGAAGGTGAACCTTGGCCCCATTCTGAGGTCCTGAGCGCCCTGGAGCAGGTTTTCATTAAGGATCTCTCTGTACTTTGCTCCGTTCATCTTTCCCTCATTCCTGACAAGTCTCCCAGTTCCTGCTGCTGAAAAACATAAGGCCAAAGAGTTGAATCTTGGTCTAATCAGATCACAGTATCTTGTTTCTCATGGCCTGAGAGTCCTTGAATTGCCTTTTGGCAAACTCCAAGCGGGCTGTCGTGCCTTTTACTGAGGAGTGGCTTCCGTCTGCCCACTCTACCATAAAGGTCTGATTAGTGGAGTGCTGCAGAGATGGTTGTCCTTCTGGAAGGTTCTCCCATCTCAACAGAGAAACTCTAGAGCTTTGTCAGAGGGACCATCGTTCTTGGCCACCTCCCTGACTAAGGCTCTTCTCCCCCGATTGTTCAGTTGGGCCGGGTGGCCAGCTCTATGAAGAGTCTTGGTGGTTCCAAACGGCTTCCATATAAGATTGATGGAGGCCACTGTGTTCATGGGGACCTTCAATGCTACACACATTTTTTTAGTACCCTTCCCCAGATCTGTGCCTCGACACAATCCTGTCTCGGCGCTCTACGGACAATTCCTTCGACCTCATTTTCTTTCGACCTCAAACAAGGACAACCTTGTTTTTTGCCCTGACATGTGCTTTCAACTTTGGGACCTTATATAGACAGGTGTGGGCCTTTCCAAATCGTGTCCAATCAATTGAATTTACCACAGGTGGACTTCAATCAAGTTGTAAAAACATCTCAAGGATGATCAATGGAAAGATTTCTTAACCTGTTTTTGCTTTGGCATTAAGGGGTATTGTGTGTAGATTGGCAAACATTTTTTATTTAATCCATTTCAGAATAAGGCTGTAACGTACCAAAATGTTGAAAAAGGGAAGGGGTCTGAGTACTTTCTGAATGCACTAAATAAATTGTAATTACTTGTTTATTTTACATTCACAGTTAAAGCAATGTCTTTGGTTTATTGGATATTTCTCTGACCTGCAACCCTCAGTATGGGCAGGTTTTGTCATATGGAGCTGAAAATAGAGAGATGGGGAGGAAGAGTGCAGTTTAAAGGTTTATCATTAATACTTGACACAATTCTATAATGAATACATATTAGAATAATATATGAGTGACCAATAGTTACTGTATTGTGATTGTTTAGTGTTTTATTTACTCAACAAGTATTGCCCCAAGGTGGGATTGAACCGTGTCTCAAAAGCAGCAGTAAAGGTAAAATAAGGTCACCAAAATGTCCTTTACGGCTATACACGTCTGGCTCTTTAGTGTGGGGCGCTTAAATTCCAGACTGACATGGGCTGGGAGCCTGTAAAGTGAGAAGGAAGGCGTATATGGTGAGACTTTGGAATAGACTGTTGGATCTGCTAATTGCCAGAATAGCCAGCAAAAATGTTTCAATGGGATCTCTCTATAGGGGTACCCTGGGCAACTGAAATGTCTGACCTTTTCCAACAGTCTGACTCTGAACAGTTGTATGAATTAAGGGAAACATAGACGTTATTAAAAAACACTGATCGCAATATGAAAAGAAATAGGTGGAGGAGATAATAATATATGAAAATTCTGAACATTTTGTTTGATTTGTGTGTGAGAGATATTATGTACAACCTATCTAAAAGCAAGAGAACGCTATGTGCACAAGTAAGATCAAGAATATTGCCCCTGTGAATTGAAACAGGTCGGTATTGTGGTGAAATGGAATAGCGAAACGAAATTCAGTTCACCCTCTATTGCCCTTTCTACCACGACATACGCTTGTCCTCGTTACCGAAAGCTCACCAGAAATACTCTGGCATTATGTGGCTGAGTGATGAGGAGAAACGGAAATGTTTAATTTTTTTTATTTTGTATTTCCATTTGCGGGATTATAAAATGCATCCTGGAATAAAAGAAAAATGGCGACCTATATAAAAATATATTTTTTACTTCTATATAGCAAATGCCACGTATGTATATATTGTGTGTGGGCCTGTCTCACACTTGAATCTTCTCTTTGTGACAGAGTGTGTTCAAATGCCTTTCCATTAATTTTTTTTTACTGCTCTATAATTATTGCTTGGATAACCTTATTTAATATTATGTATTGATTTAATTTTCACTGGAAGAATTATCACTGAATTATCACAGGGAATTATTGTAATGCTTGTTTGTGTCAATTAAAGGGATGGGTTGCCAATTTGTGAATTGACACAAATGTAATTAATTCATTCCAGTTTGTCAACAAATTAATAATTGATATGTTGGATTTATCTCCATATAAACCACACATCTAAGTTAAAGAATAGCACTAAATCAAATTAAACTATTTAAAGTGCATTTAAAAGTTTGATTTGATTTAGTCCTATTAATTTAGATTTTTGGTTGAGTTGGAGACGCAAATCCAACATATAAATTATTAATTTGTAGACAAAATGAATTTAAAACCAGACTAAGTTAGTGGCACAGATAGAACTATCCAAGCAGAAGTGGAACTATCCACATCTCCTTTAAATGTTGATATTTGTTTGCGTTGACAACCAAACACAATTCAATATCCTGTTTGTCTTTAGGTTGTCACTCGATAAACTGTCTAAACTAGCTAGACAGCTGCAGTGTCAACCATGTAACGTTAACTAGTTTAACAGGTAGGTCCACCGCAGCATCATAATAACAAGAGGCCTATTGCAACCATCGATGGCATTAGATTATCTCCAATTGAGGGCTCGTTAAACCATCAATATGTGCTAAATCCACCCGCACAGCTGATCTCAATTGCAACCATTAGTGGTCACATCTACTGCTCCCTAAAAGATGATGTCCGTTACCTTAGTCAGAGATCTGTTTATAATGACGAGATGGTCATTTCTTAGCCCTAACAGTGGGATCCGTCCAGAAGGCAGGCGACAAGTTTAGGTCTGCATATTAAGCCCATAGAAACGCATTGGGCTTATTTTGGCGAGAGTGAGCCTTCTCGCTTCGCCTCTTCCTTCCTGCCTTAGTCCTGCTTGCAACCAAATTCTTTCAATATATGTTCGCCCTCTGGTTGGTATTGTCATCTGAGCAATTTAGTCATTTTTTAACAGACTAAGGGCGATGTATCTATTTTACAAGCATTCTGTACAATAGAAATAAGGTATATCCTTTTTAGCCAATCACAAGGCTCATTTGAATTTCCTGAATGCATTAGGAAAATTCTCTGCAACAAAAGAGTGATCGAGTTAAGATCCAACATATGTATTTAGTTATTAAGAGATCTCTGAACAATCACTATCATTATAGCACATTGGCAGTAGTCAGAGACAAAACCTTGGATGGAGAGCAAATGAATTGCTGTATATAAGTCAAATCTGCCCAGCCTATTGTTTTTTTTTTCTTCCTGAAATTGGATATAACCTTGTTTCAAAAGGTACAAATTCAACATATTTTATACAAGCTTTGTCTATGTTGAAAATATAGACAGCCCACACCCCCACTATCCATCCATCCTTCCTAATGAGTAATTAGACTAGATGATTACAGACCCAATTGTGCTAATAAGTCCACAGTATATCATAACCAGATCCATATGGCAGGAGCTGTCAGAATCTGCATGCTAAATGGCACTCTATTCCTTATATTGTGTACTACTTTTGACCAGGACCCATAGGGCTGTGTTCAAAAGTAGTGCACTATGTAGTGAATAGGGTGCCATTTGGGACATAGTCTCAGTTCATCATCACACTGTGGGTTAATGAGGCCAATGACAGGATTAAGGCTAAGACTCTTATTAGTATCCATCTCAGAGATTCTCTTCAAGTCCAAGTTAAGACCAGATACCACCTGCTGCTCTAAATAGACATAACTGCCTGCTGTCAGGCTGCCTACATCAGCATTACATGCTAGGTATGTGTGTGTCTACACACGTGTCTTAAGTCTGTGCTTGTGGCAATATCATACCCCCTTGTAGTCTGTGCTTGTGGCAATATCAGACCCCCTTGTACACCAGGAGATCATGATCCTCAACATTTAGAGAAAGTTCTTAATAAGGGAATCCGGCAGACAGGCCAGGATCACAGGCCATGAATAGAGATAGAGCTGTCACTTCAGGTGTGATAAACTCTACACACAGATTGAGAATCCTCAGGAATGCTATGGAGTTGGGATTGTTTCATCAACTGTCATTTTCAGGAAACCAATTACATTGTATTTACTACAATACTGTGTGTGTGTTTGCTTTAGGGTGTACTCTTTCCTCTTTTGCTTGTTTATTATAGACAGTTCTGAATTAACAGGCTAAAATCAATGGTTTTAATTTAGGTAATATAGTAATATTTGTTTAAAACTGATTTAGCAGTGTTTGCTTAGAGAAAAGGTCCTATCAGTATGTGTGTGTACTAACTGCTTACAGGAAAAGGGTCCTATCAGTGGCTTCAATAACCTTGTAGTGGGAGGGAGGTGTTGCTTCTGATTTAAAAACTAGAACGTCCTCACGTTTCACAGTTAAACACACACAGAGGATCTAACACAATATAAATGAAAGGAAATTAACAACAGAACAGGATGGTCAGTGTTTGCGCAGGCTCTGAGGCAGAGATCTGAGAGGTTTTAATCAGGCTCTTACTGCTGGAGCCTGGGTTGTGTTTAATAGTCATGACATGGAAGAAAACAACCTGAAACAGAGTGCAGGGGGGAGGTACCAACTGAACTTGTCTAATAAGAAATTGTCATTTTTATTTCCCATTGCAAAACGTTATGCTATGGTGTGCACTAATGAACACGACCCATCTTCCAGTACATGTTTGTACATGTAGCCTACTGTATGTTGTAGACCTTTCGGATGCCATGTCCTTCAAGTTAACATACACAGAATGTTTGTGCATTTACTGAAACACCTGTGTGTTTGAACTTTAAATGTGTTAGGGCTGGTACAGAATCGTTTGAATTAATGTAGGATCTTAGTTGTTGGGTTTACTGTCCTTGTATGTTGTTGATCCGATATATTCTGAGCATTGACTTAAATATAGATTCTGAGAGACATTTGGTCTATGTCTCAAATGTCACCCTATTCCCTATGTAGTTAACTACTTTTGACCAGGGCCCATAAGGCTTTTGAACAGGGTTATTGCTAACCCAGCTGAAATTATGAATTGTATGTTTGGTTGGTATAACAACAACATGTATAACTCAGAACATTCAATGATGCTAGTCATTTATACAATTCAGTAAAAACATTTTTACAGCTTATTATTAAATCGAACTGTCCAATGAGAAATGTGTTTTTAAATGCAAGGCTGAACATTCAATAAATCCCCAAAATGTAATGTAAAAAACAACATTGGAATGTCCAAGTGTTAAAAGCTATTACAAATAGCACTTAAACTTTTAGCCCAAAAATTAAGACAAAAAGAAAAACAAACAATTACAAAATTAAAGAGTTAAAGTAGTGACAAACAAGTTAAAAACAAACAAACATCAAATATGGCCAAAAAAATAATAATTTGTTTTTTTCAATGCGCTTGAGTATAATTTACAAAAAAATCTATTGTTTCAAAAGTACAAAGGCAAAGATTTACAGTATTATCTGCAACACCTTTGGAATCAAAGCCTGATGGACATGGGGAGCTAAAATGTCCTTTAACTTCTTTTACAGTCTAAATTCAAAATACCACATTTGCAATCTTGTCTCTAATACTATTCCAAAGTCTGTTCATATCAGCGCTCACATTGATTCCAGCATTACAGATCAGTTCCCAATATTCATAAAGCAATTCCTAGTAGGATTAGGTCCATTTACTCTAGTGTTATTTATTATAATCCAAGTAAAAACAGATCCTAGATCAGCACTCCTACTCTGAAATGCTTTGTGTATACATACTTTGAAGCAGTCTATGGGCAAGTTGTTAACTAAACTACAGTCCTGCCAGTCTTTGTGTTAACGAAGTTTGTGTCTAGATTCACATTCAAATTTTTTTGTGAGAAAAAGACAAAACCTAAATTACAAAGGCTCCAATAGGAGTGATAGCAACAATTACAGACCCACGACAGACAACAGTCTTCATACAGGTTGTTGTAATATATTAACATAACGTCAAGCCTACATTTCTCTGGAGAAAAAAAAAGTTGAAGCACAACTAGCCTTAAGTGTGTGAACACAGGAAAAATGTATAACCCAAAACCGTACTGTCTGTCTGCTACTCTAATGTATGGCAGATACGTAGAAAAACGTCTTTCCGACTAATAAAGTGGTCTCTCTCATACACACTTCTCTCAGGAGAGTAAGTGTCCTATAAAAACGTTATAGGATTAAGCCTGCACTGTCTCAATGAATGGGTAGTGCCTCTTAGATGGATCTAAAGATGTTCCACTCTCCTCATGTTCTACATTGACTGCATCCCAAATGGTGCCCCATTTCCTTTATAGTGCACTACATTTGGTCAAAGGTAGTGCACTATAAAGGGTATAGGGTGCCATTTGGGACGGTTCCAGTAGCTTCTCTCCCAGCTGTAGACACACAGCGAGGCAGACCTGCTTTCCGTTCTTACGTATTAAGACATAAAATAAGATAAGTCACAACAGAAGTTTGTTAGCTTGTAAATTAGAGTAGAGCTCGAGCTGTGCCGGCTGTTACCGTTGTGGACTTACTCTCTTTGGACAAAAAACACTGGTTGTTGTCCTCACAGATTGAGCTGCTTGGCTACAGAGGAAATAGAATCATCGGTTGGATCCCAAATGGCACCATATTCCCTATATAGTGCACTACTTTTGACCAGAGCCCTAGTGGCTCTCTGGCAGTACAAGCCAAGCCTGTACATCACATCCTCCTTTATCCTCTTCCTGTTACTGCTTTTTAGGAATCGCTCAGGACAGATCAGCTCAACCAAGTCTCTCCCAACATAACACACACCTCTCCACAGCACTACCCATCCTCTCTCTCGCTCTTCACTCCATCTCTCTCCCAACATAACACGCACCTCTCCACAGCACTACCCATCCTCTCTCTCGCTCTTCTCTCCATCTCTCTCCCAACATAACACGCACCTCTCCACAGCACTACCCATCCTCTCTCTCGCTCTTCACTCCATCTCTCCCCCAACATAACACGCACCTCTCCACAGAACTACCCATCCTCTCTCTCGCTCTTCACTCCATCCCTCTCTCAGGGCCTTCGGGAACTCCTTTCAACACACTCAGATGTTCAGACTTCAGAGAACAGCCCACAAGGTGCTTCCGACACACACATCTTCTCGGCTCTCAGAAGAAGCCCCTCTCTTGTCTGGATACGTGTGTGTGTGTGTGTGTGTGTGTGTGTGTGTGTGTGTGTGTGTGTGTGTGTGTGTGTGTGTGTGTGTGTGTGTGTGTGTGTGTGTGTGTGTGTGTGTGTATGTATATATATATATGTATATATATATATATACAGTGGGGAGAACAAGTATTTGATACACTGCCGATTTTGCAGGTTTTCCCACTTACAAAGCATGTAGAAGTCTGTAATTTTTATCATAGGTACTCTTCAACTGTGAATGACGGAATCTAAAACAAAAATCCAGAAAATCACATTGTATGATTTTTAAGTAATTAATTTGCATTTTATTGCATGACATAAGTATTTGATACATCAGAAAAGCAGAACTTAATATTTGGTACAGAAACCTTTGTTTGCAATTACAGAGATCATACGTTTCCTGTAGTTCTTGACCAGGTTTGCACACACTGCAGCAGGGATTTTGGCCCACTCCTCCATACAGATCCTTCAGGTTTCGGGGCTGTCGCTGGGCAATACGGACTTTCAGCTCCCTCCAAAGATTTTCTATTGGGTTCAGGTCTGGAGACTGGCTAGGCCATTCCAGGACCTTGAGATGCTTCTTACTCCTTAGTTGCCCTGGCTGTGTGTTTCGGGTCGTTGTCATGCTGGAAGACCCAGCCACGACCCATCTTCAATTCTCTTACTGAGGGAAGGAGGTTGTTGGCCAAGATCTCGCGATACATGGCCCCATCCATCCTCCCCTCAATACAGTGCAGTCGTCCTGTCCCCTTTGCAGAAAAGCATCCCCAAAGAATGATGTTTCCACCTCCATGCTTCACGGTTGGGATGGTGTTCTTGGGGTTGTACTCATCCTTCTTCTTCCTCCAAACACGGCGAGTGGAGTTTAGACCAAAAAGCTCTATTTTTGTCTCATCAGACCACATGACCTTCTCCCATTCCTCCTCTGGATCATCCAGATGGTCATTGGCAAACTTCAGACGGGCCTGGACATGCGCTGGCTTGAGCAGGGGGACCTTGCGTGCGCTGCAGGATTTTAATCCATGACGGCGTAGTGTGTTACTAATGGTTTTCTTTGAGACCGTGGTCCCAGC